>CM060435.1:70575519-72007903 GCA_030545235.1 Helianthus tuberosus | reverse complement strand
AAAGGTCCTATGTATCTCGGGCTTAGCTTGCCTTTCTTACCAAATCGCATCACCCCCTTCCAGGGTGATACCTTAAGCAACACTTTATCACCTACTTCGAAGTGAAAATCTTTGCGCTGTGGATCCGCATAAATTTTCTGCCTATCCCTGGCAGCTCTCAATCGATCGCGAATCTGGACAATCTTGTCCATTGTCTCAAAAACAATTTCCGGTCCGGATAGTTGGACATCTCCAACTTCCGCCCAACAAATAGGCGATCTACACTTTCTACCGTATAAGGCCTCAAAAGGCGCAGCTTTTATGCTGGTGTGGTAGCTATTGTTGTAGGAGAATTCAATTAGTGGTAGGTTCTTATCCCAACTACCACCCAAATCGACCGCACATGCACGTAGCATGTCTTCCAAAGTTTGAATAGTACGCTCACTCTGACCGTCAGTCTGTGGATGATAAGCCGTACTAAAATTCAAACGAGTGCCCAAAGATTGTTGGAAACTCTTCCAAAAATGTGACGTGTATCTAGTATCTCTATCCGAGATAATAGACACAGGTATACCGTGCAGAGCTACAATCTTATCAACGTATAATTGAGCTAACATATCGGAGCTATAAGTCTCCTTGATGGGTAGAAAATGTGCTGACTTCGTCAGTCTATCTACTATGACCCATATAGTATCATTTCCTTTTCTCGTCTTTGGTAACTTGGTGATGAAATCCATTGTCACCATCTCCCACTTCCATGTGGGAATTTCAGGTTGTTGTAACAAACCTGACGGTTTCTGATGCTCTGCTTTGACTTGCGCACAAGTCAAACATTTAGACACATAAGCAGCTACGGACTTTTTCAAACCAATCCACCAGTAGTTTTCTTTTAAATCCTGGTACATCTTGTCTGCTCTAGGATGAACAGAATATTTGGAACTGTGGGCTTCCTGGAGGATAACATCTCGAAGTCCTCCAAAAATTGGAACCCATATTCTTCCATTCAATCGTAGTATTCCGTCTTTGTCATGGGACAACTGCTCCTCAGTTACTCCCAACTTTTCTTCAGGATAATTAGCTTCCAACACAGCTTCCTTTTGTGCAGCTAATATCCTTTGGTTCAAATCATTCTTGATTTCAATGCGCTTGGCATTGATTCTTATCGGCTTTACCCTTTCTTTTCTGCTCAAGGCGTCGGCAACTACATTTGCCTTGCCTGGATGGTACTTTATTTCACAATCATAATCATTTAGAGTTTCCATCCAGCGTCTTTGCCTCATGTTTAGGTCCTTCTGATTAAATAAATGTTGAAGGCTCTTGTGATCTGAATAGATCGCACACTTGGTACCATATAAGTAATGTCTCCATAGCTTTAATGCAAATACAACGGCACCCAATTCCAAGTCGTGGGTGGTGTAGTTCGTCTCGTGCACCTTTAGCTGTCGTGAAGCGTAGGCAATAACCTTGCCTTTCTGCATGAGTACACAGCCCATACCAGTGTGTGATGCATCACAGTACACCACAAATTCTTCTATACCATCGGGAAATGTTAACACTGGTGCATTGCTTAACTTTTTCTTCAGAATGTCAAAGGATTCCTGCTGCTTAGGGCCCCAATCAAACTTAACCTTCTTTCGTGTCAACGCGGTTAAGGGCGCAGCAATCCTTGAAAAGTTCTCGATGAAACGCCTATAATATCCTGCTAAACCCAGGAAACTGCGAATTTCAGTAGGCGTTTTTGGCTCTTGCCAATTCATAACTGCTTCTACCTTAGCGGGATCCACTTGGATACCACGCTCACTTACAACATGTCCAAGGAATTGGACTTCTCGAAGCCAAAATTCACACTTCGAAAATTTGGCGTAAAGTTTCTCTTGATGTAGAAGTTTGAGAATACAACGAAGGTGTTTCTCGTGATCAGCTTTGTTCTTCGAGTAAATAAGGATGTCGTCAATAAAGACGATGACGAATTTATCCAGATAAGGCTTGCAGACGCGATTCATGAGATCCATGAATGCGGCTGGCGCATTAGTGAGCCCGAAAGGCATCACTAGGAACTCGTAATGTCCATAACGAGTCCTAAACGCTGTCTTGTGTACATCTTCATCTTTGACCTTCAACTGATGATAGCCCGACCTCAAGTCGATCTTAGAAAAATAGCTTGCTCCTTGTAACTGATCGAACAGATCGTCGATCCTGGGCAGAGGATACCTATTCTTGATAGTGACTTTATTAAGTTCACGGTAGTCGATGCACAGACGCATCGATCCATCCTTCTTCTTGACAAATAAGATCGGCGCTCCCCAAGGAGACGAACTAGGTCTAATAAAACCTTTTGCTAACAGATCATCCAACTGCGTCCTTAACTCTTTCATCTCCGTTGGTGCTAACCTATAAGGTGCTCTCGCTACTGGTGCAGCACCAGGGATGATGTCAATCCGGAATTCCACTTGCCTATCTGGTGGTAAACCAGGTAGTTCTTCGGGAAAAACTTCAGGATATTCCGAAATGATAGGGATATCTTCAATCTTGGGCTTTTTCTCATCAATGGTAACTTGTGCCATATAAATGACACAGCCCTTCTGCATACATCTGGATGCCTTGAGCATGGACACTTGCTCAGGCAATCCATGCTGTGTATCCCCTTGGATGGTAAGTGACTCCCCAGATGGAGTTTTGACTATCACTTGCTTCATGTTGCATACAATCTGGGCTTGGTTGTGCGATAACCAATCCATGCCTATGACTACATCAAAGCCAGCGAGCTTAAAGGGAAGTAGGGACAAAGGAAAAGAACGATTCCTAATGGATATAACACATCCATCTAAAACAGTTGAGGCGGTTTCTATGGTTCCATCAGCTAATTCCACCTCATATTTCACGCTTAAGGGTTTTACAGGTAATTTCAACAAGTCACAAAACTTATTATCTACAAAAGACTTATCCGCTCCAGAATCAAACAAGACTCTAGCAAAAACATCATTTACAAGAAAAGTACCTGTAATAACGTTGTCATCTTGAACTGCTTCCTTAGCGTCCATTCTGAAGACCCTCGCATTGGTCTTCTTTCCATCATCGGCTTTCTTAGCGTACTTTGGGCAATTAGACTTAATGTGCCCTTTCTCGTTGCAACCGTAACATGTTGCATCCTTCAGACCCTTACACTTCAAAGTCGTATGATCAGTAGATTTGCAGATTCCACAGGGTCTCGTGTGGGACTGCGATTTTGACTCAAAACGACATTTCCCAAAATGGTTCTTCTTGCAAGTTTTGCATTTGGGCTTATCCCCCGACTGTTGCCCATCTCTCTTAGATCCCGACCCTTTCCTGTGGTCGTGATTCCCTCGGTGTCTCTTCTCCGATCTCCGTGAGGTATCGTCCTCACGCTTTCTCTTATTCTCTTCCGAGTTCCTAAGTGCTCTCAACCTGACTACGTCCTGGGTGAGAGAGAGAGATAGATCAGCTACTGATCTGAAAGTTGTAGGCCTCGATGCCTTAACACTTGCTTTAATCTCAGGAGCCAATCCCCCAATAAAGCGAGCAATCCTTTTCGGCTCTGGGGTTACCAAGTATGGAACCAACCTTGACAATGTGTTGAAAGTGGTGAGGTATGCCTGGCAGTCTAAATTTTTCATCACCAATGATACGAAGTCTGACTCGATCCTTTCAACTTCATGTTGTGGGCAAAAATTTTCTTTAATAAGGGCCTCGAACTGTTCCCATGACATACTGTAAAGTGTGGCCTTTCCGGTAGCTTGTATAAGAGATTTCCACCACGCTAGAGCGTCTCCTTTGAAAGATTGGGATACGTATTTCACTACATCCCGATCAGCACACCCGCTGATATCCACTACAGTATCCATTTCATCCAACCAGGTCATGCAATCGACCGCTCCTTTTTCCCCAGTAAAGTCTCTAGGTTTACAAGACACGAAGTACTTGTAAGTACATGATTTGGTTTGAGGTTTAGCTTCAAACTCTTTCTTCTTTGGGGGAACACTATTTTGATTCGATGAGTGTCGATCATTATCCTTTTTGGGTTCCTCCTTTTTAGGTACCTCTTTCTTAGAGGGTGGCTTGCTGTGAGCCTCTGAGTGCGTTCTCGGCTTGGAACGTGATGCGGTTCGGGTCCTACTTCGGGTCCCGCTTGCTTCACTAAATTGTCTATTCAGTGCTTCGACCACGGCATCATTCACTAGTGCTTTCAATTCTGCACCAGTTACTAATATCAGAGCATTTTCAGGGTTTTGTGCCGGACGACTGTTTAACTCTTCTGACTTAGTCATGTAGTCTTAATTGCTACACAAAAATAAGGACAAGGTCTATTTAGAAGTTTAAACAGTATTATCGTTCTTGACGATTTATTAACCATGGTAAATAAAAGCCATATTAGTTAATTTAATAATTTCATTCAGGATTTTCACTATTAATCTTTTTAGAACGAAATATAATATTGGCATAAATAAGCCTAGTCATGAAGACAAATTTCTAAATTAAAATTTAGATTTTATAGGATTAAAGTTTGAATATATAAGACAAATCAATCCTTTTCTTGGCAGGGAGTTTATAAACTACAGCTGCCTTTTGTTTTATATAACATTAATTATAACCCGTAGGCATTATGTAACAACCAATTATATATGGAAATATTAAACTTGGATATTTTATAAAAAGGGTGGCGTGTGTGATTTCACGGATCACATTAGCCAAGAATGTTAACATGTTTACAGATGTTAACAGAGATTTGAATCTTTTTAAACAGGTTCCACCATATTGGCTAGATTTATGACAACATAACAGCTAGGTTTTACCTCTTAAGATCCTTATTATATTATTAAAATGGTAAATCAAAATATTAAATGTTATTTTTCATTTATTCATACACTATGTTTATGCACATAATTTAAAAATGAAATTTTAAATTAACCATTTCAAATAAAAATAAATCAGTACAAGTTGCCCTAAACGGGTCTTTTACATAAATCATATGCCCACGCAGGGGCCAAATAACAAAACAACAAACCCACGCAGGGGTTAAATAAAAGATATGCCCACGCAGGGGCAGAACAGAAATAAATACCCACGCAGGGGTAGAGTACAGAAATAAATAAATGTCCACGCAGGGACATGAGTACCACACAAAAATAACTAACAAACAAAGGATTCAATGATCCTTCTTTTTCTTCCCCTTAAGCAAATCCACCACCTTCTGAAACATCCCCCGGTTATGTCTCCTATCCTGCTGCAACTCTTGCCGCATTTCGTCTCTCACCCTATGTATCTCCTGAAGAATCTCTTGAAATTGCGGCGGTGACATCGTCGGCGCCTGGGGTGGCTGTTGATAGTACGAAGGCTGAGGAGGCTGATAAGGTGGAGGTTGAGGAGGCTGCGGCTGTTGGTACCCATATGGTGGATACCCATAGGTCGAGGGTCCCGTAGCCCAGGGACCTCCGAAGGGAGCCTCTTGATGGAAGGTGTTGGAGTTTGCTGCTATCCAGTATGGATCCTCCGTAAAGTTATACCCCGTGTGGAACTGCTGCTCGAAGGGGTTAAATGCTGCAGCATTAGTGTAAGCGGGGATTGGTTCTCCAAATCCCAATGGTGGCTGAGGCTGTGGCGCGACTGGCGCCGTTGCTACTTCAGAGATGGGATGCGATGACTCTCCCGTCTCCGATTCTTCGTGGACCGGCGAGTACCGGCTGCCACTCGAAAGTGGAGGGGTGCTGATACGCACTCCTCCTCGTGCGGACATCCGCAAGGTAGTTCTCCTTCGCCTCGGAGGCGAGGGAGGCTGAAGTGGAGGTGCTGCTGCTGGCGGAGTGACCGCTACAAATCGGGAATCCTCGGAAGTATTCTGCTGCTGCTGTGGCTGCTCCTGCTGGTGTAGGGGAGAGTGGTGAGGCAGGTGCAGAGGAGAGTTATGGTATGATGGGTGAAGAGGAGAGTTATGGTAAGATTGGTGTAAGGGAGAGTTGTGTGCCTGATGTAGGGGAGACTGGTGTGGCTGGTGCAAAGGAGAGTTATGATAACTGGGGGTAAATACCCAGTCATACTGTTTGAACATCTCCTCATAACTATTGGGACCATTGTATGGTGATCCCAAGAAAGGTGACCCATCAGAAATCTCGATGGGGTGGTTCGGTGTCCCAGATGGTGGCATGGAAGGATCGGTATCTTCATCAACGTCCATGTCGTTGCCACCGGGAAAGTGGTCATCGGGTCCAAGTGGGTTAAAACCCACTGGTTCTTGAAGGTAATCATCAGGGTTGTACAGGCCCTGAAAGACGGGTGACGTGTTGTCAAAAGGGTGATGAGGGTCCTATAGGAATGTAGGACTGCTGTGAGTGATGGGGCTCATTCTCCGAATGAGGCCCAAATGAGTGGGGAATGGATGGTGAGGAGGCTGGTTCAGTGAAGGACCTCCATAGATTTTGGGCATCTGTGTTATGAGAGCCCGAAGGTGTTCGCCGGTGCGAAGGCCCGGCTTCGTGATCATTTGGGGCTACGTGTCCGCCCCGTCCCCATCCTCGTCCTCTCATTCTTGGCGGCATGTTTAACTACCTGTCAAAACAACAAGTGATACAACAAAATATATATAAGACAAAGTTAGAAAATTTAAACAAAAATTTGGAAATTTCCTAAGTTCTTTGTCTAGACTCGAGAATCGAGGAATGTGCAATTGTGTAACTGAGATTAAACACAAAAGGCTAGTGTTTAATTCACTCAGAGTTGGCTCTGATACCAACCTGTCACACCCCTATTTTCCACGTGTCACCGGTGGGCCCGGTGGGGAGTATAGTGACGTAGTTGGTATCATCATAGACAAACAACACAATATAATAATGCACAGCGGAAGCAAAGATAGATTCATTTCAACTTTAAATAAAATGTAATATTTAATATCACGAGTAGTTGAAACGGATCCACAGGCGGATCAAAATAAAATAAGATATTGTTCAACAGCTTATTGTCGTCCAAGCTTGCGAGACTTATTGTGGACGCTCTAGAAGACAACCAGCCTATTACGTGTAGTACCTGCACTTAATCTTTTGGGAAAAATACGTCAGTTTACACTGGTAAATACAATTTAACTGACTCATTTTTAAAATGATTGAAAATTGATTTGAATGCTCATGGCACAAAATATTTTTATAACTTGGGATAATTATGTAATATAATCTTGTAAAGGATTTACATGTTACTTATGCGTTCAGTAGCCCGGTTCGTGCCGGGTTAAAGATCAATAGACACACCACAATATTGAGTTATACACTTGACAGGTGTACGCCTACACCCCGTGCTCAGGTCGTGGCCATCTCGTAAGATAATGCCGAGGATATCCGGGACATGGTCATTAACCCCCCAAAGGCTTTAAGCAATAAAACACACATTCAAAACAGGCATCTCAATAAATTTAACCTCTATTTGATTAAAGAATTCAATGCCGGACCAAGCGGTATTTTATATACCGTACCCCAAGCCCGTATAGGGAAAATAAGTCAAAAAGTATTTACCTTGATAAGTATTTATCTCAACAAGCAAAAAGGTAGGTAGCTTTTACCGGTGCTCCTAATCTGGAACGAAGGTTTATAAATAACCTATTAGATTTCCAACGGCCTTTATTTAAGCTAAAGCTTAGACCGGTTATTTAAAAGGACGAAACGGCATAAACGCACGATTAAGCGAAGACCGGATAGAATGTGATTTAGACCCGACAAGTTGGAATACTTGTATAATATGGGTATACTAAATACATTCTGGATTTTGAGACAAAAATGATAATGTTTGACCCGTCTCGGTCAATTTATGCAAACTAGTTACATAAACCGAACCGAACGCGAAAAGAGCGTTACGGGTAACAGTAAGAGTCGTATGCAAGTTCCCTGATATAATATGCTATAAATATGATATAATATCAGCAAAGTGTCTTCTATTATGCCCGGAACGGATTTAAACTCAACTTATGCCTTATAGGGGCAATTTGGTCATTTAAAAGATTATAAAAGAGTTTATTCGTAAATCTGAGTTATGGGTCTGATTTATACAGTAAATATACTTAATTTATCATGTTATAACAGTAGGGTATGACCCATATGTAAAACTTATCATTTAAAACCAAACTATGCACCTTAGGGGTATTTTGGTAATTTCACAAGGACTTAAAATGTCAAAATTGGAAATCTGAGTTTATAAACTTATACTTACTGTTATTTTATAAAAATATATTAAAAACATCAGTAGGTATCAACCTTATAGGTTTAATATGATTATAGTACATACTATGCGAATAAAATGCTTAAAAAGGCGATTTGGAGCCATTTCCGGGTTTGTACAAGAAAGCTGATATTTTTATATTTCCAGAATGCTCAAAATATTGTATTTAACAAATAAAATCAGTAGAAAAAGGTTTGGGGTCAAAAGGATTTATAAAACTCATTTTATAGCCCAAAAGGGCAAAACCGACAATAATCGATTCAAGGCTAAAACTCTACGATTAAATCAGTTTAAAAATTATTAAAAATCCTTATAATTCCCAAAATATTATATAACAACAGTAGGTATATATTTTGATGTCAAAAATTAGGTTTTGATAGGTGTTATGCTCATAACGCCGTTTAATTAATAAAAACCGTTCTATTTGCGATATTGAGCATAACTCACAATCCAGACCTCGGATTGATGTCAAATTTTCGGTGCAAGTTTATAAATCAGCAACAAAGGTTTCTACTCTTTCACTTTTTCAAAAATCGCGTTTTATAGTAAAAAGGGCAAAATAGTCATATTTAATCATAACCCGGTAACATGCATATGAATCGGTTAAACATGGAACCAAGATGTAAAATTCCAGAGGGTTAAACATATATGAAAGTTGGTCCAAAAATATGCTCTAGTGCAGATCTTAACATGCATGTACGGATCAGAACCGATAGTCAAAGGAAAAGTCCATTTATGAGACTTTCGGTTCCGATTCGGGTGTAATACAGAAAATTGTCGAGTTGATCATGAAGAAACATGTTCTTACATTAATTACAAAGTTATTTTGATGATCAAACAGGTTGCATGTAGCCTACATTGTTAATCAAGCTTATTTTTGCAAAAACACATTCTGTTGACTTTTTACGAAATGCTTTGACTCGACAATTAGCATATTTAGAGTGTGAATCTGATAATACCCTTTTAGGGGTTTGTTACACACATAAATACCAACATGCAGGTACTTTCAATTTGAGATTTGACAGAGCCAATCTCGTTTAATCATAAAGTCAAGTTTAAATTACGATACTTTGACTTTCGGTGAAAACACTAAGCTAGAACGAATTAGAGAAAGATGTAAACACTTACAATGGTCCTAATCAAGCTTAGAGTTCACTATGAGGCTGCCTTGTCGATCAGAAATGCTCCAGGAGAAGTCTTGTGAGTTTTGAATGTTCAAGTGTTCTTATGTTTTTATTACAAGTGCCTTATAAGCAAATTTGGATGTGTTGTGAGGCTGCCACAAGGGTATACAGGTGTTATAAGACTTGAACAAGTGTCCTCAAATGCATGAAATTCGATTGGTGCATTCCCTGAATCGTTTACAGCTGCAAACAACTCGAAACAGGTCAGAACTGGCAGCTGGTCGCGACTTTTGTCGCTGGGCGCTGGGTCGCGGGCCGCGACAGGCCCCTCGCGGGCCGCGTGCGAGTGGTCGACCAGCTTAGTAGGTTTCAGCCATATTGCGATTCAGTCCCTGATCTTTGAAACGTTGTTTTGTTCGTTTATTTGGCACTCTAGACCCTCAATTCTGATTTGTAGGAACCTTGGGACTTTTATAAGCTTGGGTATGTCCTTGGTTCACTTTGCGCTTACCCGAAAAGTCACGAAATTCATGATTACGTATTTAACCCTTCGTATACGGTTTTAATCATAACTTTCTCATACGTTCACGAAACTTCATGAAATTTTTATCACATGCTCTTGTGAGTATATTTTATTATTACAAAGCTTCGGGTTTGCCAAAAGATCACTCAGAGGTATAAATTCAACATGTTGACACGTTTAGCCCCTGTAGTTTGTAATTCCTCACTTTCTTTCATTTTTCGCTTCGTATGATCCATGATTCTTCCGTTTAAGATTATAAACACCATGTAGGGTTATTGTAGGGCTTATTTATCAATCGTTGACACTTTGAACCCTTGAATTTACATAGTTTCACCGTTTGTCAACTTTAGTCCCTCTAAAGTATGTTTTTACATATTCAAGGCCCATGACACGTGTCAATACATTATTGGACGTAAATTTCCGAGGTGTTACATCCTCACCCCCTTAAAAGAAATCTTGACCCCGAGATTTACTGAAACAAATGAGGGTATTTTTCTTTCATCGTGGATTCTACCTCCCACGTGTATTCGGGACCTCTACGGGCATCCCATTTGACCTTAACAATAGGTATGTGTTTCCTTCGAAGCTTCTTTACCATTCGGTCTTCGATCGACAACGGCTTTTCCACAAATTTCAAGCTTTCATCTATATGTACATCCGTATACGGTATAACCAGTGGTTCCTCAGCGGAACACTTCTTCAAATTACAGATGTGGAACACATTATGGATAGCGCTAAGTTCTTCAGGCAAGTTTAACTTATAAGCAACTGACCCGATACGTTCGATAATCTCGAAAGGTCCTATGTATCTCGGGCTTAGCTTGCCTTTCTTACCAAATCGCATCACCCCCTTCCAGGGTGATACCTTAAGCAACACTTTATCACCTACTTCGAAGTGAAAATCTTTGCGCTGTGGATCCGCATAAATTTTCTGCCTATCCCTGGCAGCTCTCAATCGATCGCGAATCTGGACAATCTTGTCCATTGTCTCAAAAACAATTTCCGGTCCGGATAGTTGGACATCTCCAACTTCCGCCCAACAAATAGGCGATCTACACTTTCTACCGTATAAGGCCTCAAAAGGCGCAGCTTTTATGCTGGTGTGGTAGCTATTGTTGTAGGAGAATTCAATTAGTGGTAGGTTCTTATCCCAACTACCACCCAAATCGACCGCACATGCACGTAGCATGTCTTCCAAAGTTTGAATAGTACGCTCACTCTGACCGTCAGTCTGTGGATGATAAGCCGTACTAAAATTCAAACGAGTGCCCAAAGATTGTTGGAAACTCTTCCAAAAATGTGACGTGTATCTAGTATCTCTATCCGAGATAATAGACACAGGTATACCGTGCAGAGCTACAATCTTATCAACGTATAATTGAGCTAACATATCGGAGCTATAAGTCTCCTTGATGGGTAGAAAATGTGCTGACTTCGTCAGTCTATCTACTATGACCCATATAGTATCATTTCCTTTTCTCGTCTTTGGTAACTTGGTGATGAAATCCATTGTCACCATCTCCCACTTCCATGTGGGAATTTCAGGTTGTTGTAACAAACCTGACGGTTTCTGATGCTCTGCTTTGACTTGCGCACAAGTCAAACATTTAGACACATAAGCAGCTACGGACTTTTTCAAACCAATCCACCAGTAGTTTGCTTTTAAATCCTGGTACATCTTGTCTGCTCCAGGATGAACAGAATATTTGGAACTGTGGGCTTCCTGGAGGATAACATCTCGAAGTCCTCCAAAAATTGGAACCCATATTCTTCCATTCAATCGTAGTATTCCGTCTTTGTCATGGGACAACTGCTCCTCAGTTACTCCCAACTTTTCTTCAGGATAATTAGCTTCCAACACAGCTTCCTTTTGTGCAGCTAATATCCTTTGGTTCAAATCATTCTTGATTTCAATGCGCTTGGCATTGATTCTTATCGGCTTTACCCTTTCTTTTCTGCTCAAGGCGTCGGCAACTACATTTGCCTTGCCTGGATGGTACTTTATTTCACAATCATAATCATTTAGAGTTTCCATCCAGCGTCTTTGCCTCATGTTTAGGTCCTTCTGATTAAACAAATGTTGAAGGCTCTTGTGATCTGAATAGATCACACACTTGGTACCATATAAGTAATGTCTCCATAGCTTTAATGCAAATACAACGGCACCCAATTCCAAGTCGTGGGTGGTGTAGTTCGTCTCGTGCACCTTTAGCTGTCGTGAAGCGTAGGCAATAACCTTGCCTTTCTGCATGAGTACACAGCCCATACCAGTGTGTGATGCATCACAGTACACCACAAATTCTTCTATACCATCGGGAAATGTTAACACTGGTGCATTGCTTAACTTTTTCTTCAGAATGTCAAAGGATTCCTGCTGCTTAGGGCCCCAATCAAACTTAACCTTCTTTCGTGTCAACGCGGTTAAGGGCGCAGCAATCCTTGAAAAGTTCTCGATGAAACGCCTATAATATCCTGCTAAACCCAGGAAACTGCGAATTTCAGTAGGCGTTTTTGGCTCTTGCCAATTCATAACTGCTTCTACCTTAGCGGGATCCACTTGGATACCACGCTCACTTACAACATGTCCAAGGAATTGGACTTCTCGAAGCCAAAATTCACACTTCGAAAATTTGGCGTAAAGTTTCTCTTGATGTAGAAGTTTGAGAATACAACGAAGGTGTTTCTCGTGATCAGCTTTGTTCTTCGAGTAAATAAGGATGTCGTCAATAAAGACGATGACGAATTTATCCAGATAAGGCTTGCAGACGCGATTCATGAGATCCATGAATGCGGCTGGCGCATTAGTGAGCCCGAAAGGCATCACTAGGAACTCGTAATGTCCATAACGAGTCCTAAACGCTGTCTTGTGTACATCTTCATCTTTGACCTTCAACTGATGATAGCCCGACCTCAAGTCGATCTTAGAAAAATAGCTTGCTCCTTGTAACTGATCGAACAGATCGTCGATCCTGGGCAGAGGATACCTATTCTTGATAGTGACTTTATTAAGTTCACGGTAGTCGATGCACAGACGCATCGATCCATCCTTCTTCTTGACAAATAAGATCGGCGCTCCCCAAGGAGACGAACTAGGTCTAATAAAACCTTTTGCTAACAGATCATCCAACTGCGTCCTTAACTCTTTCATCTCCGTTGGTGCTAACCTATAAGGTGCTCTCGCTACTGGTGCAGCACCAGGGATGATGTCAATCCGGAATTCCACTTGCCTATCTGGTGGTAAACCAGGTAGTTCTTCGGGAAAAACTTCAGGATATTCCGAAATGATAGGGATATCTTCAATCTTGGGCTTTTTCTCATCAATGGTAACTTGTGCCATATAAATGACACAGCCCTTCTGCATACATCTGGATGCCTTGAGCATGGACACTTGCTCAGGCAATCCATGCTGTGTATCCCCTTGGATGGTAAGTGACTCCCCAGATGGAGTTTTGACTATCACTTGCTTCATGTTGCATACAATCTGGGCTTGGTTGTGCGATAACCAATCCATGCCTATGACTACATCAAAGCCGGCGAGCTTAAAGGGAAGTAGGGACAAAGGAAAAGAACGATTCCTAATGGATATAACACATCCATCTAAAACAGTTGAGGCGGTTTCTATGGTTCCATCAGCTAATTCCACCTCATATTTCACGCTTAAGGGTTTTACAGGTAATTTCAACAAGTCACAAAACTTATTATCTACAAAAGACTTATCCGCTCCAGAATCAAACAAGACTCTAGCAAAAACATCATTTACAAGAAAAGTACCTGTAATAACGTTGTCATCTTGAACTGCTTCCTTAGCGTCCATTCTGAAGACCCTCGCATTGGTCTTCTTTCCATCATCGGCTTTCTTAGCGTACTTTGGGCAATTAGACTTAATGTGCCCTTTCTCGTTGCAACCGTAACATGTTGCATCCTTCAGACCCTTACACTTCAAAGTCGTATGATCAGTAGATTTGCAGATTCCACAGGGTCTCGTGTGGGACTGCGATTTTGACTCAAAACGACATTTCCCAAAATGGTTCTTCTTGCAAGTTTTGCATTTGGGCTTATCCCCCGACTGTTGCCCATCTCTCTTAGATCCCGACCCTTTCCTGTGGTCGTGATTCCCTCGGTGTCTCTTCTCCGATCTCCGTGAGGTATCGTCCTCACGCTTTCTCTTATTCTCTTCCGAGTTCCTAAGTGCTCTCAACCTGACTACGTCCTGGGTGAGAGAGAGAGATAGATCAGCTACTGATCTGAAAGTTGTAGGCCTCGATGCCTTAACACTTGCTTTAATCTCAGGAGCCAATCCCCCAATAAAGCGAGCAATCCTTTTCGGCTCTGGGGTTACCAAGTATGGAACCAACCTTGACAATGTGTTGAAAGTGGTGAGGTATGCCTGGCAGTCTAAATTTTTCTTCACCAATGATACGAAGTCTGACTCGATCCTTTCAACTTCATGTTGTGGGCAAAAATTTTCTTTAATAAGGGCCTCGAACTGTTCCCATGACATACTGTAAAGTGTGGCCTTTCCGGTAGCTTGTATAAGAGATTTCCACCACGCTAGAGCGTCTCCTTTGAAAGATTGGGATACGTATTTCACTACATCCCGATCAGTACACCCGCTGATATCCACTACAGTATCCATTTCATCCAACCAGGTCATGCAATCGACCGCTCCTTTTTCCCCAGTAAAGTCTCTAGGTTTACAAGACACGAAGTACTTGTAAGTACATGATTTGGTTTGAGGTTTAGCTTCAAACTCTTTCTTCTTTGGGGGAACACTATTTTGATTCGATGAGTGTCGATCATTATCCTTTTTGGGTTCCTCCTTTTTAGGTACCTCTTTCTTAGAGGGTGGCTTGCTGTGAGCCTCTGAGTGCGTTCTCGGCTTGGAACGTGATGCGGTTCGGGTCCTACTTCGGGTCCCGCTTGCTTCACTAAATTGTCTATTCAGTGCTTCGACCACGGCATCATTCACTAGTGCTTTCAATTCTGCACCAGTTACTAATATCAGAGCATTTTCAGGGTTTTGTGCCGGACGACTGTTTAACTCTTCTGACTTAGTCATGTAGTCTTAATTGCTACACAAAAATAAGGACAAGGTCTATTTAGAAGTTTAAACAGTATTATCGTTCTTGACGATTTATTAACCATGGTAAATAAAAGCCATATTAGTTAATTTAATAATTTCATTCAGGATTTTCACTATTAATCTTTTTAGAATGAAATATAATATTGGCATAAATAAGCCTAGTCATGAAGACAAATTTCTAAATTAAAATTTAGATTTTATAGGATTAAAGTTTGAATATATAAGACAAATCAATCCTTTTCTTGGCAGGGAGTTTATAAACTACAGCTGCCTTTTGTTTTATATAACATTAATTATAACCCGTAGGCATTATGTAACAACCAATTATATATGGAAATATTAAACTTGGATATTTTATAAAAAGGGTGGCGTGTGTGATTTCACGGATCACATTAGCCAAGAATGTTAACATGTTTACAGATGTTAACAGAGATTTGAATCTTTTTAAACAGGTTCCACCATATTGGCTAGATTTATGACAACATAACAGCTAGGTTTTACCTCTTAAGATCCTTATTATATTATTAAAATGGTAAATCAAAATATTAAATGTTATTTTTCATTTATTCATACACTATGTTTATGCACATAATTTAAAAATGAAATTTTAAATTAACCATTTCAAATAAAAATAAATCAGTACAAGTTGCCCTAAACGGGTCTTTTACATAAATCATATGCCCACGCAGGGGCCAAATAACAAAACAACAAACCCACGCAGGGGTTAAATAAAAGATATGCCCACGCAGGGGCAGAACAGAAATAAATACCCACGCAGGGGTAGAGTACAGAAATAAATAAATGTCCACGCAGGGACATGAGTACCACACAAAAATAACTAACAAACAAAGGATTCAATGATCCTTCTTTTTCTTCCCCTTAAGCAAATCCACCACCTTCTGAAACATCCCCCGGTTATGTCTCCTATCCTGCTGCAACTCTTACCGCATTTCGTCTCTCACCCTATGTATCTCCTGAAGAATCTCTTGAAATTGCGGCGGTGACATCGTCGGCGCCTGGGGTGGCTGTTGATAGTACGAAGGCTGAGGAGGCTGATAAGGTGGAGGTTGAGGAGGCTGCGGCTGTTGGTACCCATATGGTGGATACCCATAGGTCGAGGGTCCCGTAGCCCAGGGACCTCCGAAGGGAGCCTCTTGATGGAAGGTGTTGGAGTTTGCTGCTATCCAGTATGGATCCTCCGTAAAGTTATACCCCGTGTGGAACTGCTGCTCGAAGGGGTTAAATGCTGCAGCATTAGTGTAAGCGGGGATTGGTTCTCCAAATCCCAATGGTGGCTGAGGCTGTGGCGCGACTGGCGCCGTTGCTACTTCAGAGATGGGATGCGATGACTCTCCCGTCTCCGATTCTTCGTGGACCGGCGAGTACCGGCTGCCACTCGAAAGTGGAGGGGTGCTGATACGCACTCCTCCTCGTGCGGACATCCGCAAGGTAGTTCTCCTTCGCCTCGGAGGCGAGGGAGGCTGAAGTGGAGGTGCTGCTGCTGGCGGAGTGACCGCTACAAATCGGGAATCCTCGGAAGTATTCTGCTGCTGCTGTGGCTGCTCCTGCTGGTGTAGGGGAGAGTGGTGAGGCAGGTGCAGAGGAGAGTTATGGTATGATGGGTGAAGAGGAGAGTTATGGTAAGATTGGTGTAAGGGAGAGTTGTGTGCCTGATGTAGGGGAGACTGGTGTGGCTGGTGCAAAGGAGAGTTATGATAACTGGGGGTAAATACCCAGTCATACTGTTTGAACTTCTCCTCATAACTATTGGGACCATTGTATGGTGATCCCAAGAAAGGTGACCCATCAGAAATCTCGATGGGGTGGTTCGGTGTCCCAGATGGTGGCATGGAAGGATCGGTATCTTCATCAACGTCCATGTCGTTGCCACCGGGAAAGTGGTCATCGGGTCCAAGTGGGTTAAAACCCACTGGTTCTTGAAGGTAATCATCAGGGTTGTACAGGCCCTGAAAGACGGGTGACGTGTTGTTAAAAGGGTGATGAGGGTCCTATAGGAATGTAGGACTGCTGTGAGTGATGGGGCTCATTCTCCGAATGAGGCCCAAATGAGTGGGGAATGGATGGTGAGGAGGCTGGTTCAGTGAAGGACCTCCATAGATTTTGGGCATCTGTGTTATGAGAGCCCGAAGGTGTTCGCCGGTGCGAAGGCCCGGCTTCGTGATCATTTGGGGCTACGTGTCCGCCCCGTCCCCATCCTCGTCCTCTCATTCTTGGCGGCATGTTTAACTACCTGTCAAAACAACAAGTGATACAACAAAATATATATAAGACAAAGTTAGAAAATTTAAACAAAAATTTGGAAATTTCCTAAGTTCTTTGTCTAGACTCGAGAATCGAGGAATGTGCAATTGTGTAACTGAGATTAAACACAAAAGGCTAGTGTTTAATTCACTCAGAGTTGGCTCTGATACCAACCTGTCACACCCCTATTTTCCACGTGTCACCGGTGGGCCCGATGGGGAGTATAGTGACGTAGTTGGTATCATCATAGACAAACAACACAATATAATAATGCACAGCGGAAGCAAAGATAGATTCATTTCAACTTTAAATAAAATGTAATATTTAATATCACGAGTAGTTGAAACGGATCCACAGGCGGATCAAAATAAAATAAGATATTGTTCAACAGCTTATTGTCGTCCAAGCTTGCGAGACTTATTGTGGACGCTCTAGAAGACAACCAGCCTATTACGTGTAGTACCTGCACTTAATCTTTTGGGAAAAATACGTCAGTTTACACTGGTAAATACAATTTAACTGACTCATTTTTAAAATGATTGAAAATTGATTTGAATGCTCATGGCACAAAATATTTTTATAACTTGGGATAATTATGTAATATAATCTTGTAAAGGATTTACATGTTACTTATGCGTTCAGTAGCCCGGTTCGTGCCGGGTTAAAGATCAATAGACACACCACAATATTGAGTTATACACTTGACAGGTGTACGCCTACACCCCGTGCTCAGGTCGTGGCCATCTCGTAAGATAATGCCGAGGATATCCGGGACATGGTCATTAACCCCCCAAAGGCTTTAAGCAATAAAACACACATTCAAAACAGGCATCTCAATAAATTTAACCTCTATTTGATTAAAGAATTCAATGCCGGACCAAGCGGTATTTTATATACCGTACCCCAAGCCCGTATAGGGAAAATAAGTCAAAAAGTATTTACCTTGATAAGTATTTATCTCAACAAGCAAAAAGGTAGGTAGCTTTTACCGGTGCTCCTAATCTGGAACGAAGGTTTATAAATAACCTATTAGATTTCCAACGGCCTTTATTTAAGCTAAAGCTTAGACCGGTTATTTAAAAGGACGAAACGGCATAAACGCACGATTAAGCGAAGACCGGATAGAATGTGATTTAGACCCGACAAGTTGGAATACTTGTATAATATGGGTATACTAAATACATTCTGGATTTTGAGACAAAAATGATAATGTTTGACCCGTCTCGGTCAATTTATGCAAACTAGTTACATAAACCGAACCGAACGCGAAAAGAGCGTTACGGGTAACAGTAAGAGTCGTATGCAAGTTCCCTGATATAATATGCTATAAATATGATATAATATCAGCAAAGTGTCTTCTATTATGCCCGGAACGGATTTAAACTCAACTTATGCCTTATAGGGGCAATTTGGTCATTTAAAAGATTATAAAAGAGTTTATTCGTAAATCTGAGTTATGGGTCTGATTTATACAGTAAATATACTTAATTTATCATGTTATAACAGTAGGGTATGACCCATATGTAAAACTTATCATTTAAAACCAAACTATGCACCTTAGGGGTATTTTGGTAATTTCACAAGGACTTAAAATGTCAAAATTGGAAATCTGAGTTTATAAACTTATACTTACTGTTATTTTATAAAAATATATTAAAAACATCAGTAGGTATCAACCTTATAGGTTTAATATGATTATAGTACATACTATGCGAATAAAATGCTTAAAAAGGCGATTTGGAGCCATTTCCGGGTTTGTACAAGAAAGCTGATATTTTTATATTTCCAGAATGCTCAAAATATTGTATTTAACAAATAAAATCAGTAGAAAAAGGTTTGGGGTCAAAAGGATTTATAAAACTCATTTTATAGCCCAAAAGGGCAAAACCGACAATAATCGATTCAAGGCTAAAACTCTACGATTAAATCAGTTTAAAAATTATTAAAAATCCTTATAATTCCCAAAATATTATATAACAACAGTAGGTATATATTTTGATGTCAAAAATTAGGTTTTGATAGGTGTTATGCTCATAACGCCGTTTAATTAATAAAAACCGTTCTATTTGCGATATTGAGCATAACTCACAATCCAGACCTCGGATTGATGTCAAATTTTCGGTGCAAGTTTATAAATCAGCAACAAAGGTTTCTACTCTTTCACTTTTTCAAAAATCGCGTTTTATAGTAAAAAGGGCAAAATAGTCATATTTAATCATAACCCGGTAACATGCATATGAATCGGTTAAACATGGAACCAAGATGTAAAATTCCAGAGGGTTAAACATATATGAAAGTTGGTCCAAAAATATGCTCTAGTGCAGATCTTAACATGCATGTACGGATCAGAACCGATAGTCAAAGGAAAAGTCCATTTATGAGACTTTCGGTTCCGATTCGGGTGTAATACAGAAAATTGTCGAGTTGATCATGAAGAAACATGTTCTTACATTAATTACAAAGTTATTTTGATGATCAAACAGGTTGCATGTAGCCTACATTGTTAATCAAGCTTATTTTTGCAAAAACACATTCTGTTGACTTTTTACGAAATGCTTTGACTCGACAATTAGCATATTTAGAGTGTGAATCTGATAATACCCTTTTAGGGGTTTGTTACACACATAAATACCAACATGCAGGTACTTTCAATTTGAGATTTGACAGAGCCAATCTCGTTTAATCATAAAGTCAAGTTTAAATTACGATACTTTGACTTTCGGTGAAAACACTAAGCTAGAACGAATTAGAGAAAGATGTAAACACTTACAATGGTCCTAATCAAGCTTAGAGTTCACTATGAGGCTGCCTTGTCGATCAGAAATGCTCCAGGAGAAGTCTTGTGAGTTTTGAATGTTCAAGTGTTCTTATGTTTTTATTACAAGTGCCTTATAAGCAAATTTGGATGTGTTGTGAGGCTGCCACAAGGGTATACAGGTGTTATAAGACTTGAACAAGTGTCCTCAAATGCATGAAATTCGATTGGTGCATTCCCTGAATCGTTTACAGCTGCAAACAACTCGAAACAGGTCAGAACTGGCAGCTGGTCGCGACTTTTGTCGCTGGGCGCTGGGTCGCGGGCCGCGACAGGCCCCTCGCGGGCCGCGTGCGAGTGGTCGACCAGCTTAGTAGGTTTCAGCCATATTGCGATTCAGTCCCTGATCTTTGAAACGTTGTTTTGTTCGTTTATTTGGCACTCTAGACCCTCAATTCTGATTTGTAGGAACCTTGGGACTTTTATAAGCTTGGGTATGTCCTTGGTTCACTTTGCGCTTACCCGAAAAGTCACGAAATTCATGATTACGTATTTAACCCTTCGTATACGGTTTTAATCATAACTTTCTCATACGTTCACGAAACTTCATGAAATTTTTATCACATGCTCTTGTGAGTATATTTTATTATTACAAAGCTTCGGGTTTGCCAAAAGATCACTCAGAGGTATAAATTCAACATGTTGACACGTTTAGCCCCTGTAGTTTGTAATTCCTCACTTTCTTTCATTTTTCGCTTCGTATGATCCATGATTCTTCCGTTTAAGATTATAAACACCATGTAGGGTTATTGTAGGGCTTATTTATCAATCGTTGACACTTTGAACCCTTGAATTTACATAGTTTCACCGTTTGTCAACTTTAGTCCCTCTAAAGTATGTTTTTACATATTCAAGGCCCATGACACGTGTCAATACATTATTGGACGTAAATTTCCGAGGTGTTACATCCTCACCCCCTTAAAAGAAATCTTGACCCCGAGATTTACTGAAACAAATGAGGGTATTTTTCTTTCATCGTGGATTCTACCTCCCACGTGTATTCGGGACCTCTACGGGCATCCCATTTGACCTTAACAATAGGTATGTGTTTCCTTCGAAGCTTCTTTACCATTCGGTCTTCGATCGACAACGGCTTTTCCACAAATTTCAAGCTTTCATCTATATGTACATCCGTATACGGTATAACCAGTGGTTCCTCAGCGGAACACTGCTTCCAGGAGGTTGTCAAGTGTTTTCGCTCGATGATTCTATTCTTGGGTGGTTGGTTTGGCCCTTGTTCCTGTAACTAGAATCCTAGCCCGGTATATCCCATTTTAGTTTTACACCATTGTGAAACTTATGCCTTTTTTTCTCTCTGATCGAGGTTCTCGGCATTGAAAAATCTTCGTAAACTAAATCACACGTGTATATGTTGATATTTAGGAGATATACAGTCAAGAAAATCACGAGCAATGGTGATATATATGCGGATTAGACACCAAAAAATAAACACTCAAAAAATGGCTACAATTTAAGGTATGTGTTTAGTGACGACATCAAATTCCTAATTGAAGGAGAAAGGTCTGGTAGCAAGAAAAGCTGCTTCCAGGAGGTTGTCAAGTGTTTTCGCTCGATGAATCTCTTCTTGGGTGGTTGGTTTGGCCCTTTTTCCTGTAACTCGAATCCTAGCCCGGTACATCCCATTTTAGTTTTACACCATTGTGAACCTTATGCCTTTTTTTCTATCTGATCGAGGTTCTCGGCATTGAAAAATCTCCGTAAACTAAATCACACGTGTATATGTTGACATTTAAGAGATATACAGTCAAAAAATCAAGAGCAATGGTGATATATATGCGGATTAGACACCAAAAAATAAACACTAAAAAATGGCTACAATTTAAGGTCTGTGTTTAGCGACGACATCAGATTCCTAATTAATGGGGGAAAGTTCTGGTGGCAAGAAAAGCTGCTTCTAGGAGGTTGTCAAGTGTTTTCGCTCGACGATTCCATTCTTGGGTGGTTGGTTTGGCCCTTTTTCCTGTAACTCGAATTCTAGCCCGATATATCCCATTTTAGTTTTACACCCTTGTGAACCTTACGCCCTTTTTACTCTCTGATCGAGGTTCTCGGCATTGAAAAATCTTTGTAAACAAAATCACACGTGTATATGTTGACATTTAAGAGATATACAGTCAAGAAAATCAAGAGGAATGGTGATATATATGCATATTAGACACCAAAAAATAAACACTCAAAAAATGGCTACAATTTAAGGTATGTCTTTAGTGACGACATCAGATTCCTAATTGATGGAGAAAGGTCTGGTAGCAAGAAAAGCTGCTTCCAAGAGGTTGTCAAGTGTTTTCGCTCGATGATTCTATTCTTGGGTGGTTGGTTTGGCCATTGTTCCTGTAACTCGAATCCTAGCCCGGTATATCCCATTTTAGTTTTACACCATTGTGAACCTTATGCCTTTTTTTCTATCTGATTGAGGTTCTCGGTATTGAAAAATCTTCGTAAACTAAATCACACGTGTATATGTTGACATTTAAGAGATATTCAGTCAAAAAATCAAGAGCAATGGTGATATATATGCGGATTAGAGACCAAAAAATAAACACTCAAAAATGGCTACAATTTAAGGTATGTGTTTAGCAATGACATCAGATTCCTAATTGATGGGGGAAAGTTCTGGTGGTAAGAAAAGCTGCTTCTAGGAGGTTGTCAAGTGTTTTCGCTCGACGATTCCATTCTTGGGTGGTTGGTTTGGCCCTTTTCCCTGTAACTCGAATTCTAGCCCGGTATATCCCATTTTAGTTTTACACCCTTGTGAAGCTTACGCCCTTTTTACTCTCTGATCGAGGTTCTCGGCGTTGAAAAATCTTTGTAAACAAAATCACACGTGTATATGTTGACATTTAAGAGATATACAGTCAAGAAAATCAGGAAGAATGGTGATATATATGCATATTAGACACCAAAAACTAAACACTAAAAAAATGGCTATAATTTAAGGTATGTGTTTAGTGACAGAATCAGATTCCTAATGGAGAAAGGTCTGGTGGTAAGAAAAGCTGCTTGCAGGAGGTTGTCAAGTGTTTTCGCTCGACGATTCCATTCTTGGGTTGTTGGTTTGGCCCTTGTTCCTGTAACTCGAATCCTAGCCGGGGATACCCCATTTTAGTTTTACACCATAGTGAACCTTACTCATTTTTTAGTCTCTGATCGAGGTTCTCGGCATTGAAAAATTTTCGTAAACTAAATCACACGTGCATATGTTGACATTTAAGAGATATACAGTCAAGAAAATCAAGAGCAATGGTGATATATATGCGGATTAGACACTAAAAAGTAAAAACTCAAGAAATAGCTACAATTTAAGGTATGTGTTTAGTGACGGCATCAGATTCCTAATTGATAGAGAAAGGTCTGGTGGGAACAAAAGCTTCTTCCAGGAGGTTGTCAAATGTTTTCGCTCGACGATTCCATTCTTGGGTGGTTGGTTTGGCCCTTGTTCCTGTAACTCGAATCCTAGCCTGGTTTATCCCATTTCAATTGTACACCATTGTAAACCTTACGCTATTTTTACTCTCTGGTCGAGGTTCTCGGCATTGAAAAATATTCGTAAACTAAATCACTCGTGTATATGTTGACATTTAAGAGATATACAGTGAAGAAAATCACGAGCAATGGTGATATATATGCGGATTAGACACAAAAAAAAAAAAAACACTAAAAAATGGCTACAATTTAAGGTATGTGTTTTGTGATGGCATCAGATTCCTAATTGATGGAGAAAGGTCTGGTAGTAAGAAAAGCTGCTTTCAGGAGGTTGTCAAGTGTTTTCGCTCGATGATTCTATTCTTGGGTGGTTGGTTTGGCCCTTGTTCCTGTAACTCGAATCTTAGCCCGGTATATCCCAATTCAGTTTTACACCATTGTGAAGCTTACGCCTTTTTTACTCTCTGATCGAGGTTCTCGGCATTGAAAAATCTTCATAAACTAAATCACACGTGTATATGTTGACGTTTAAGAGATACACAATCAAGAAAATCAAGAAAAATGGTGATATATATGCGGATTAGACACCAAAAAATAAACACTAAAAAATCGCTACAATTTAAGGGATGTGTTTAGTGACGACATCAGATTCCTAATTGATGGAGAAAGCTCTGGTGGCAAGAAAAGCTGCTTCCAGAAGGTTGTCAAGTGTTTTCGCTCGACGATTCCATTCTTAGGTGGTTGGTTTGGCCCTTGTTCCTGTAACTTGAATCCTAGCTCGGTATATCCCATTTTAGTTTTAAACCATTGTGAACTTTATGCCTGTTTTACTCTCTGATCGAGGTTCTCGGCATTGAAAAATCTTCGTAAACTAAATCACACGTGTATATGTTGATATTTAAGAGATATATAGTCAAGATAATCCCGAGCAATGGTGATATATATGTGGATTAGACACCAAATAATTAACACACAAAAAATGGTTACAATTTAAGGTATGTGTTTAGTGACGGCATCAGATTCCTAATTGATGGAGAAAGGCCTGGTAGCAAGAAAAGCTGCTTCCAGGAGGTTGTCAAGTGTTTTCGCTCGATGATTCTATTCATGGGTGGTTAGTTTGGCCCTTGTTCCTGTAACTCGAATCCTAGCCCGATATATATCCCATTTTAGTTTTACACAATTGTGAACCTTACGCCTCTTTTTCTCTCTGATCGAGGTTCTCGGCATTGAAAAATCTTCGTAAACTAAATCACATGTGTATATGTTGACATTTAAGAGATATATACAGTTAAGAAAATCAAGAGCAATGGTGATATATATGCGGATTAGACACAAAAAAATAAAAACTCAAAAAATAGCTACAATTTAAGGTATGTGTTTAGTGACAACATCAAATTCCTAATTGATGGAGAAAGGTCTGGTGGCAAGAGAAGCTGCTTACAGGAGGTTGTCAAGTGTTTTCGCTTGACGATTCCATTCTTCGGTGGTTGGTTTGGCCCTTGTTCCTGTAACTCGAATCCTAGCCCGATATATCCCAATTTAGTTTTATACCATTGTGAATCTTACGCCTTTTTTACTCTCTGATCGAGGTTCTCGGCATTGAAGAGATATACAGTAAAGTAAATCAAGTGCAATGGTTATATATATGCGGATTAGAGACCAAAAAATAAAAACTCAAAAAATAGCTACAATTTAAGGTATGTGTATAGTGACGACATCAGATTCCTAATTGATGGAGAAAGGTCTGGTGGCAAGAAAAGCTGCTTCCTGGAGGTTGTCAAGTGTTTTCGCTCGACGATTCCATTCATGGGTGGTTGGTTTGGCCCTTGTTCCTGTAACTCGAATCCTAGCCCGGTATATCCCAATTTAGTTTTATACCATTGTGAATCTTACGCCTTTTTTACTCTCTGATCGAGGTTCTCGGCATTGAAGAGATATACAGTCAAGTAAATCAAGTGCAATGGTTATATATATGCGGATTAGAGACCAAAAAATAAAAACTCAAAAAATAGCTACAATTTAAGGTATGTGTATAGTGGCGACATCAGATTCCTAATTGATGGAGAAAGGTCTGGTGGCAAGAAAAGCTGCATCCTGGGGGTTGTCAAGTGTTTTCGATCGACGATTCCATTCTTGGGTGGTTGGTTTGACCCTTGTTCATGTAACTCAAATACTAGCCCGGTATATCCCATTTTAGTTTTACACCATTGTGAACCTTACGTCTTTTTTACTCACTGATCGAGGTTCTCAGCATTGAAAAATCTTCGTAAACTAAATCACACGTGTATATGTTGACATTTAAGAGATATACAGTCAAGAAAATCAAGAGCAATGGTGATATATATGCGGATTAGACACCAAAAAATAAACACTCAAAAATGGCTACAATTTAAGGTATGTGTTTAGCGACGACATCAGATTCCTAATTGATGGGGGAAAGTTCTGGTGGCAAGAAAAGTTGCTTCTAGGAGGTTGTCAAGTGTTTTCGCTCGACGATTCCATTCTTGGGTGGTTGGTTTGGCCCTTTTTCCTGTAACTCGAATCCTAGCCTAGGATACCGCATTTTAGTTTTACACCATAGTGAAACTTACGCATTTTTTAGTCTCTGATCGAGGTTCTCGGCATTGAAAAATCTTCATAAACTAAATCACACGTGTATATGTTGACATTTAAGAGATATACAGTCAAGAAAATCAAGAGCAATGGTGATATATATGCGGATTAGACACTAAAAAGTAAAAACTCAAGAAATAGCTACAATTTAAGGTATGTGTTTATTGACGGTATCAGATTCCTAATTGATAGAGAAAGGTCTGGTGGGAAGAAAAGCTGCTTCCAGGAGGTTGTCAAGTGTTTTCGCTCGACAATTCCATTCTTGGGTGGTTGGTTTGGCCCTTGTTCCTGTAACTCGAATCCGAGCCCGGTATATCCCATATTAATTTTACACGATTGTAAACCTTACGCTATTTTTACTCTCTGATCGAGGTTCTCGGCATTGACAAATCTTCGTAAACTAAATCACACGTGTATATGTTGACATTTAAGAGATATACAGTGAAGAAAATCACGAGCAATGGTGATATATATGCGGATTAGACACCAAAAAATAAACACTCAAAAAATGGCTACAATTTAAGGTATGTGTTTTGTGACGGCATCAGATTCCTAATTGATGGAGAAAGGTCTGGTAGCAAGAAAAGCTGCTTTCAGGAGGTTGTCAAGTGTTTTCGCTCGATGATTCTATTCTTGGGTGGTTGGTTTGGCCCTTATTCCTGTAACTCAAATCCTAGCCCGGTATATCCCAATTTAGTTTTACACTATTATGAACCTTACGCCTTTTTTACTCTCTGATCGAGGTTCTCGGCATTGAAAAATCTTCATAAACTAAATCACACGTGTATATGTTGACGTTTAAGAGATACACAGTCAAGAAAATCAAGAAAAATGGTGATATATATGCGGATTAGACACGAAAAAATAAACACTAAAAATGGCTACAATTTAAGGGATGTGTTTAGTGACGGCATCAGATTCCTAATTGATGGAGAAAGCTCTGGTAGCAAGAAAAGCTGCTTCCAGGAGGTTGTCAAGTGTTTTCGCTCGATGATTCTATTCGTGGGTGGTTGGTTTGGCCCTTGTTCCTGTAACTCGAATCCTAGCCCGGTATATCCCATTTTAGTTTATACAATTGTGAACCTTACGCCTTTTTTTCTATCTGATAGAGGTTCTCGGCATTGAAAAATCTTCGTAAACTAAATCACACGTGTATATGTTGACATTTAAGAGATATATACAGTCAAGAAAATCAAGAGCAATGGTGATATATATGCGGATTAGACACAAAAAAATAAAAACTCAAAAAATAGCTACAATTTAAGGAGTGTGTTTAGTGACAGCATCAAATTCCTAATTGATGGAGAAAGGTTTGGTGGCAAGAAAAGCTGCTTCCTGGAGGTTGTCAAGTGTTTTCGCTCGACGATTCCATTCTTGGGTGGTTGGTTTGGCCCTTGTTCCTGTAACTCTAATACTAGCCCGGTATATCCCATTTTAGTTTTACACCATTGTGAACCTTATGCCTTTTTTACTCACTGATCGAGGTTCTCAGCATTGAAAAATCTTCGTAAACTAAATCACACGTGTATATGTTGACATTTAGGAGATATACAGTCAAGAAAATCAAGAGCAATGGTGATATATATGCGGATTAGCACCAAAAAATAAAAACTCAAAAAATAGCTACAATTTAATGTATGTGTTTAGTGACGACATCAGATTCCTAATTGATGGAGAAAGGTCTGGTGGCAAGAAAAGCTGCTTCAAGGAGGCTGTCAAGTGTTTTCGCTCGACAATTCCTTGCTTGGGTGGTTGGTTTGGCCCTTGTTCCTGTAACTCGAATCCTAGCCCGTTATATCTCATTTTAGTTTTACACCATTGTGAACCTTACGCCTTTTTTACTCTCTGATCGAGGTTCTCGGTATTGAAAATCTTCGTAAAGTAAATCACACGTGTATATGTTGACATTTTAGAGATATACACTCAAGAAAATCAAGTGCAATGGTGATATATATGCGGATTAGGCACCAAAAAATAAAACTCAAAAAACAGCTACAATTTAAGGTATGTGTTTAGTGACGACATCAGATTCCTCATTGATGGAGAAAGGTCTGGTGGCAAGAAAAGCAGTTTCCAGGAGGTTGTCAAGTGTTTTGCTCGACAATTCCATTCTTGGGTGGTTGGTTTGGCCCTTGTTCCTGTAACTCGAATCCAACCCGATATATCCCATTTTAGTTTTACACCATTGTGAACCTTACGCCCTTTTTTACTCTCTGATCGAGATTCTCGGCGTTGAAAAATCTTCGTAAACAAAATCACACTTGTATATGTTGACATTTAAGAGATATATAGTCAAGAAAATCTAAAGCAATGGTGATATATATGCGGATTAGACACCAAAAAATAAAAACCCGAAAAATAGCTACAATTTAAGATATGTGTTTATGACGGCATCAGATTCCTAATTGATGGAGAAAGTTCTGGTGGCAAGAAAAGCTGCTTCTGGGAGGTTGTCAAGTGTTTTCGCTCGACGATTCCATTCTTGGGTGGTTAGTTTGGCCCTTGTTCCCGTAACTCGAATCCTAGCCCGGTATATCCCATTTTAGTTTTACACCATTGTGAACCTTACGCCTTTTTTACTCTCTAATCGAGGTTCTCGGCATTGAAAAATCTTTGTAAACTAAATCACACGGGTACACGTTGACATTTAAGAGATATACAGTCAAGAAAATCAAGAGCAATGGTGATATATATGCGGATTAGACACCAAAAAATAAAAACTCAAAACATAGCTACAATTTAAGGTATGAGTTTAATGACGGAATCAGATTCCTAACTGATGGAGAAAGGTCTGGTGGCAAGAAAAGCTGCTTCCAGGAGGTTGTCAAGTGTTTTCGCTCGACGATTCCATTCTTGGGTGCTTGGTTTGGCCCTTGTTCCCGTAACTCGAATCCTAGCCCGGTTTATCCCATTTTAGTTTGACACCATTGTGAACCTTACGCCTTTTTTACTCTCTGATCGAGGTTCTCGGCTTTGAAAAATCTTCGTAAACTAAATCACACGTGTATACGTTGACATTTAAGAGATATACAGTCAAGAAAATCAAGAGCAACGGTGATATATATGCGGATTAGACACCAAAAAATAAAACGTCAAAAAATAGCTACAATTTAATGTATGTGTATAGTGACGACATCAGATTCCTAATTGATGGAGAAAGGTCTGGTGGAAAGAAAAGCTGCTTCCGAGAGGTTGTCAAGTGTTTGCTCTCGACGATTCCATTCTTGGGTGGTTGGCTTGGCCCTTGTTCCTGTAACTCGAATCCTAGCCCGGTATATCCCATTTTATTTTTACACCGTTGTGAACCTTATGCCTTTTTTACTCTCTGATCGAGGTTCTCGGCATTGAAAAATCTTCGTAAACTAAATCACACGCGTATATATTGATATTTAAGAGATATACTGTCAATAAAATCAAGAGCAATGATGATATATGTGCGGATTAGACCCCAAAAAATAAAAACTCAAAAAATCGCTACAATTTAAGGTATGTGTTTAGTGACGACATCTGATTCCTAATTGATGGAGAAGGGTCTGGTGGCAAGAAAAGCTATTTCAAGGAGGTTGTCAAGTGTTTTCGCTCAACGATTCCATTATTGGGTGGTTGGTTTGGCCCTTGTTCCTGTAACTCGAAACCTAGCCCGGTATATCCCATTTTAGTTTTACACCATTGTGAACCTTACTCCTTTTTTACTCTCTGATCGAGGTTCTTGGCAATCAAAAATCTTCATAAACTAAATCACACGTGTATATGTTGACATTTAAGAGATATTCAGTCAAGAAAATGAAGGGCAATTGTGATATATATGCGGATTAGACACCAATAGAGAGCTACAATTTAAGGTATGTGTTTAGTAACGACATCAGATTCCTAATTGATGGAGAAAGGTCTGGTGGAAAGAAAACCTGCTTCTAGGAGGCTGTCAAGTGTTTTTTCTCGACGATTCCATTTTTGGGTGGTTGGTTTGGCCCTTGTTCCTGTAACTCAAATCCTAGCCCGTTATATTGCATTTTAGTTTTACACCATTGTGAACCTTACGCCTTTTTTACTCTCTGACCGAGGTTGTCGGCAATGAAAAATCTTCGTAAAGTAAATAACACGTGTATATGTTGACATTTAAGAGATATACAGTAAAGAAAATCAATAGCAATGGTGATATATATGCGGATTAGACACCAAAAAATAAAAACTCAAAAAATAGCTACAATTTAAGGTATGTGTATAGTGACAACATCGGATTCCTAATTGATGGAGAGAGGTCTGGTGGCAAGAAAAGCTGCTTCCAGGAGGCTGTTAAGTGTTTTCGCTCGACGATTCCATTCTTGGGTGGTTGGTTTGGCCCTTGTTCCTGTAACTCGAATCCTAGCACGGTGTATCCCATTTTAATTTTACACCATTGTGAACCTTACGCCTTTTTTACTCTCTGATTGAGGTTCTCGGCATTGAAAATCTTCGTAAAGTAAATCACACGTGTATATGTTGACATTTAAGAGATATACACTCAAGAAAATCAAGTGCAATGGTGATATATATGCGGATTAGACACCAAAAAATAAAAACTAAAAAAATAGCTACAATTTAAGGTATGTGTTTAGTGACGACATCAGATTCCTCATTGATGGAGAAAGGTCTGGTGGCAAGAAAAGCTGTTTCCAGGAGGTTGTCAAGTGTTTTGCTCGACGATTCCATTCTAGGGTGGTTGGTTTGGCCCTTGTTCCTGTAACTCGAATCCTAGCCCGGTATATCCCATTTTAGTTTTACACCATTGTGAACCTTATGCCTTTTTTACTCTCTGATCGAGGTTCTCGGAATTGAAAAATCTTTGTAAACTAAATCACACGCGTATATATTGATATTTAAGAGATATACACTCAATAAAATCAAGAGCAATGATGATATATGTGCGGATTAGACCCCAAAAAATAAAAACTCAAAAAATCGCTACAATTTTAGGTATGTGTTTAGTGACGGCATCCGATTCCTAATTGATGGAGAAAGGTCTGGTGGCAAGAAAAGCTATTTCTAGGAGGTTGTCAGGTGTTTTCGCTCGACGATTCCATTATTGGGTGGTTGGTTTGGCCCTTGATCCTGTAACTCGAATCCTAGCCCGGTATATCCCATTTTAGTTTTACACCATTGTGAACCTCACGCTTTTTATACTCTCTGATCGAGGTTCTCAGCATTCAAAAATCTTCTTAAACTAAATAACACGAGTATATGTTGACATTTAAGAGATATACAGTCAAGAAAATGAAGGGCAATTGTGATATATATACGGATTAGACACCAAAAGATAGCTACAATTTAAGGTATGTGTTTAGTGATGACATCAGATTCCTAATTGATGGAGAAAGGTCTGGTGGCAAGAAAACATGCTTCCAGGAGGCTGTCAAGTGTTTTTTCTCGACGATTCCATTTTTGGGTGGTTGGTTTGGCCCTTGTTCCTGTAAATCGAATCCTAGCCCGTTATATTGCATTTTAGTTTTACACCATTGTGAACCTTATACCTTTTTTACTCTCTGACCGAGGTTGTCGGCATTGAAAAATCTTCGTAAAGTAAATCACACGTTGACATTTAAGAGATATATAGTAAATTTAAATCACTAGCAATGGTGATATATATATGCGGATTAGACACCAAAAAATAAAAACTCAAAAAATAGCTACAATTTAAGGTATGTGTATAGTGACGACATCGGATTCCTAATTGATGGAGAAAGGTCTGGTGGCAAGAAAAGCTGCTTCCAGGAGGCTGTCAAGTGTTTTCGCTCGATGATTCCATTCTTGGGTGGCTGGTTTGGCCCTTGTTCCTGTAACTCGAATCCTTGCCCGGTGTATCCCATTTTAGTTTTACACCATTGTGAACCTTACGCCTTTTTTACTCTCTGATCGAGGTTCTCGGCATTTAAAATCTTCGTAAAGTAAATCACACGTGTATATGTTGACATTTAAGAGATATACACTCAAGAAAATCAAGTGCAATGGTGATATATATGCGGATTAGACACCAAAAAATAAAAACTCAAAAAATAGCTACAATTTAAGGCATGTGTTTAGTGACGACATCAGATTCCTCATTGATGGAGAAAGGTCTGGTGGCAAGAAAAGCTGTTTCCAGGAGGTTGTCAAGTGTTTTGCTTGACGATTCTATTCTTGGGTGGTTGGTTTGGCCCTTGTTCCTGTAACTCGAATCCTAGCCCTATATATCCCATTTTAGTTTTACACCATTGTGAACCTTACGCCTTTTTTACTCTCTGATCGAGGTTCTCGGCATTGAAAAATCTTCGTAAACTAAATCACACGCGTATATATTGATATTTAAGAGATATACAGTCAATAAAATCAAGAGCAATGATGATATATGTGTGGTGTGTGCGTATATATACATAATTTTGCAATGAATCTACACACGATTTGGTTTTAAATTTATAAAAGTGATTATTACTTTTATATCAAAACACACACGAAAGAGGCAAGTATACCCCGTCATATATGTAATAAAGTATCGGTAAGAACCAAGTATCGATCCAAGGAAATGGGTGGAGAAATAATACTAGACCTTTGTCACTAAACTACCGGTAAAAACATAAGTTTGGTTGATTTTAACTAGACTAAAATAAGCATAAATAAATACATAATAAAAACATAATAGAATATAGATAAAAAGCCTTGCTAAATACACAACCACAGCATGTCAACTAAGTCGGTTTTGGCACTAGAAGCATTCGGTCAATTTTCAAATTTAAGACAATTAGTATCCCTTTCGGGAATCCTAACATGACAATCATTCGGAAAGCTAAAACGATAAACACACTTTAACCACCTAAAATTGTTCTTTAACGTGCAATTGATAAATGTCTATGAAAATCTCTTAAAAATAAGCTAGTCATCCGTTAGGAGTTTTCTAACCGCACTTAATCAAGGAAAGAAACACCGATAAACACAATGCAACCACCGAGACAAGCATAAACTAGATTAAATCACAACCGAGTTCATTTTACAAATCTTGCACAAAAATTCACTAAGATAGCAATTTTGGCCTAAACTACTAACTAAGCTAACAAATCATGGCAAGAATTTATAACGACACCATCTAACCCATTAAGGTCCTTACGTGACGGCAAGCTCTCTTGATTAACAATAATTACATTTTATTAAATCACTAACCATTTCTAGTATCATGATGCATACATTTAAACCAAGTTAAACTAGTTAACCAAATTCAAAGTTTACTAATACAAGATTAATTAAGCTTCATTTTTCAACTATCTTAACTAACCAAGCATCAATCATCCAACATAATTACTTATAATCAAGAATTCAATATCAATAACAAGGTTTCAAACTAATCATCAAAGATTAACATAGAAAATACTTCAAGTGTCATTACAAACAAAGCTTAACACACTAATGGCAATAATCTAGCAAGGGATTGTTTGTGTTTTTGCCCAAAGGCTACAATAATACATAAACAATAATCTAAGTACTTGAAAGATTAACAAAAACATGGAAAGATTAGAAAATCAAACCATAAACAAGTACTAGACTAAGGATCCGGGTAGTAATCGAGCTAAACGGGACAATGTGGCTTGAATCCGGGTGAAAGCTAACGCCTCCGGAGCCTAAAAATCGCCTGTGAAGCTCTCCAAAAATCCAAAATAATTAACAGAATGTTTCTGTTCTGTTTTTATATTTTTCGCTGTCGCACGGTCGTTCTCCATATGGCACGACCGTGCACTTTAAGCAATTATTGGGGATGGGCACACCATACTGCATGACGTCATCAGATCGTTGACCAGATTCGAAATGGTACGACAGTTCTTCATTTGGCACGGTCGTTCTTCACCGAGGTCTTGTTGCACGCCGAGTCGCACTGGTCGTTCATCACCGAGACTTTGTTGGTTCATCGGATACGCACGGTCGTTCCTCAGATGGAACGTCCGTTCTTCACCGAGCCGCCTTGTTTTCCTAGAACGCCCAGTCGCACCTCTCGTTCATTGCCGGGTTGATCAACTTTGTCGGAGATGCACGACCGTGCATCAGGTGGAACGGTCGTTCCACACGCCCAGGTCAGTTTTCTTAACAGAATCTTCGCAGCTTTGTCGTTTTGTCCGGAAAGTCCTCGTTTTCGCTATCATCTTGTCTGGTATACTGTTTTAGGCCTGTAAACATAAATGTAGATAAATAAGTATCCGAATGACGGTTTTACGGCCAAAAACGCATAAAATAGGGGTTAAACGGGGGACTAAAATATGTGTAAATTAACGAATATCAATGTGCGGATTAGACCCCAAAAAATAAAAACTCAAAAAATCGCTACAATTTTAGGTATGTGTTTAGTGACGGCATCCGAATCCTAATTGATGGAGAAAGGTCTGGTGGCAAGAAAAGTTATTTCTAGGAGGGTGTCAAGTGTTTTCGCTCGACGATTCCATTATTGGGTGGTTGGTTTGGCCCTTGTTCCTGTAACTCGAATCCTAGCCCGGTATATCCCATTTTAGTTTTACACCATTGTGAACCTCACGCCTTTTATACTCTCTGATCGAGGTTCTCAGCATTCAAAAATCTTCGTAAACTAAATAACACGTGTATATGTTGACATTTAAGAGATATACAGTCAAGAAAATGAAGGGCAATTGTGATATATATGCGGATTAGACACCAAAAGATAGCTACAATTTAAGGTATGTGTTTAGTGATGACATCAGATTCGTAATTGATGGAGAAAGGTCTGGTGGCAAGAAAACATGCTTCCAGGAGGCTGTCAAGTGTTTTTTCTCGACGATTCCATTTTTGGGTGGTTGGTTTGGCCCTTGTTCCTGTAACTCGAATCCTAGCCCGTTATATTGCATTTTAGTTTTACACCATTGTGAACCTTATGCCTTTTTTACTCTCTGACCGAGGTTGTCGGCATTGAAAAATCTTCGTAAAGTAAATCACACGTGTATATGTTGACATTTAAGAGATATACAATAAATTTAAATCAATAGCAATGGTGATATATATGCGGATTAGACACCAAAAAATAAAAACTCAAAAAATAGCTACAATTTAAGGTATGTGTATAGTGACGACATCGGATTCCTAATTGATGGAGAAAGGTCTGGTGGCAAGAAAAGCTGCTTCCAGGAGGTTGTCAAGTGTTTTCGCTCGACGATTCCATTCTTGGGTAGTTGGTTTGGCCCTTGTTCCTGTAACTCGAATCCTTGCCCGGTGTATCCCATTTTAGTTTTACACCATTGTGAACCTTACGCCTTTTTTACTCTCTGATCGAGGTTCTCGGTATTGAAAATCTTCGTAAAGTAAATCACACATGTATATGTTTACATTTAAGAGATATACACTCAAGAAAATCAAGTGCAATGGTGATATATATGCGGATTAGACACCAAAAAATAAAAACTCAAAAAATAGCTACAATTTAAGGTATGTGTTTAGTGACGACATCAGATTCCTCATTGATGGAGAAAGGTCTGGTGGCAAGAAAAGCTGTTTCCAGGAGGTTGTCAAGTGTTTTGCTTGACGATTCCATTCTTGGGTGGTTGGTTTGGCCCTTATTCCTGTAACTTGAATCCTAGCCCTGTATATCCCATTTTAGTTTTACACCATTGTGAACCTTACGCCTTTTTTACTCTCTGATCGAGGTTCTCGGCATTGAAAAATCTTCGTAAACTAAATCACACGCGTATATATTGATATTTAAGAGATATACAGTCAATAAAATCAAGAGCAATGATGATATATGTGCGGATTAGACCCCAAAAAATAAAAACTCAAAAAATCGCTACAATTTTAGGTATGTGTTTAGTGACGGCATCCGATTCCTAATTGATGGAGAAAGGTCTGGTGGCAAGAAAAGCTATTTCTAGGAGGTTGTCAAGTGTTTTCGCTCGACGATTCCATTATTGGGTGGTTGGTTTGGCCCTTGTTCCTGTAACTCGAATCCTAGCCCGGTATATCTCATTTTAGTTTTACACCATTGTGTACCTTATGCCTTTTTTACTCTCTGATCGAGGTTCTCGGCATTCAAAAATCTTCGTAAACTAAATAACACGTGTATATGTTGACATTTAATAGATATACAGTCAAGAAAATGAAGGGCAATTGTGATATATATGCGGATTAGACACCAAAAGATAGCTACAATTTAAGGTATGTGTTTAGTGACGACATCAGATTCCTAATTGATGGAGAAAGGTCTGGTGGCAAGAAAACATGCTTCCAGGAGGCTGTCACGTGTTTTTTCTCGACGATTCCATTTTTGGGTGGTTGGTTTGGCCCTTGTTCTTGTAACTCGAATCCTAGCCCGTCATATTGCATTTTAGTTTTACACCATTGTGAACCTTACGCCTTTTTTACTCTCTAACCGAGGTTGTCGGCATTGAAAAATCTTCGTAAAGTAAATCACACGTGTATATGTTGACATTTAAGAGATATACACTAAAGAAAATCAATAGCAATGGTGATATATATGCGGATTAGACACCAAAAAATAAAAACTCAAAAAATAGCTACAATTTAAGGTATGTGTATAGTGACGACATCGGATTCCTAATTGATGGAGAAAGGTCTGGTGGCAAGAAAAGCTGCTTCCAGGAGGCTGTCAAGTGTTTTCGCTCGACGATTCCATTCTTGGGTGGTTGGTTTGGCCCTTGTTCCTGTAACTCGAACCCTAGCCCGGTGTATCCCATTTTAGTTTTACACCATTGTGAACCTTACGCCTTTTTTACTCTCTGATCGAGGTTCTCGGGATTGAAAATCTTCGTAAAGTAAATCACACGTGTATATGTTGACATTTAAGAGATATACACTCAAGAAAATCAAGTGCAATGGTGATATATATGCGGATTAGACACCAAAAAATAAAAACTCAAAAAATAGCTACAATTTAAGGTATGTGTTTAGTGACGACATCAGATTCCTCATTGATGGAGAAAGGTCTGGTGGCAAGAAATGCTGTGTCCAGGAGGTTGTCAAGTGTTTTGCTCGACGATTCCATTCTTGGGTGGTTGGTTTGGCCCTTGTTCCTGTAACTTGAATCCTAGCCCGGTATATCCCATTTTAGTTTTACACTATTGTGAACCTTACGCCTTTTTTACTCTTTGATCGAGGTTCTCGGCGTTGAAAAATCTTCGCAAACTAAATCACACGTATATATGTTGACATTTAAGAGATATCTAGTCAAGAAAATCTAAAGCAATGGTGATATATATGCGGATTAGACACCAAAAAATAAAAACTCAAAAAATAGCTACAATTTAAGATATGTGTTTAGTGACGGCATCAGATTCCTAAATGATGGAGAATGGTCTGGTGATAAGAAAAGCTGCTTCCGGGAGGTTGTCAAGTGTTTTCGCTTCGATGATTCCATTCTTGGGTGGTTAGTTTGGCCCTTGTTCCCGTAACTCGAATCCTAGCCCGGTATATCCCATTTTAGTTTTACACCATTGTGAACCTTACGCCTTTTTTACTCTCTGATCGAGGTTCTCGGCATTGATATATCTTTGTAAACTAAATCACACGCGTACATGTTGACATTTAAGAGATATATAGTCAAGAAAATCAAGATCAATGGTGATATATATGCGGATAAGACACCAAAAAATAAAAACTCAAAACATAGCTACAATTTAAGGTATGTGTTTAATGACGACATCAGATTCCTACAATTTAAGGCATGGAGAAAGGTCTTGTGGCAAGAAAAGCTGCTTCCAGGAGGTTGTCAAGTGTTTTCGCTTGACGATTCCATTCTTGGGTGCTTGGTTTGGCCCTTGTTCCTTTAACTCGAATCCTAGCCCGGTATATCCCATTTTAGTTTGACACCATTGTGAACCTTACGCGTTTTTTACTCTCTGATCGAGGTTCTCGGCATTGAAAAATCTTCGTAAACTAAATCACACGTGTTTTAGTAACATAGCTACAATTTAATGTATGTGTTTAATGACGACATCAGATTCCTACAATTTAAGGCATGGAGAAAGGTCTTGTGGCAAGAAAAGCTGCTTCCAGGAGGTTGTCAAGTGTTTTCGCTCGACGATTCCATTCTTGGGTGCTTGGTTTGGCCCTTGTTCCTTTAACTCGAATCCTAGCCCGGTATATCCCATTTTAGTTTGACACCATTGTGAACCTTACGCGTTTTTTACTCTCTGATCGAGGTTCTCGGCATTGAAAAATCTTCGTAAACTAAATTACACGGGTATATGTTGACATTTAAGAGATATACAGTCAAGAATATCAAGAGCAATGGTGATAAATATGCGGATTAGACACCAAAAAATAAAATCTCAAAAAATAGCTACAATTTAAGGTATGTGTTTTGTTAGGAAACTTTATTTGTAAGTATTGAAGAAAATCAGGTTCAACTGGATCTATGAAGAAGACAATAGTCCTGAAGATCACAACAAGAAGAAGAAGATCGGATAGGACAACTGAAATGAACAACATCTACTTCAAAGAATCACAAGTTGATCAAGAGCTGAAAAAGTTTATTAGAGAAGGTCATTTCTGATGGATCTGATGATATTTCTAATGAAATATCATCAGTTTCTGACGATTCAGATCATCAGATTTTCTGATGATTTATTCACCAGAATTTCTGATGAAGTGGTTTATCAAAAATTCTGATGAATACCCCACTTGTCTAAAAATCAGCTCTATCCTGCCACAATAACCGAAGCAACTTGACATTATTGGATATCATGATTACAAAGGCAAGTTGACTGTTTGATTCAATGAATATGTCAAATGGCTATTTTATGCAGGAATTATTGCATGAATAAACAATTGTTTATTCATGTACCCAGCCTTCTATAAATAGAAGGCTCACCAAGCAGAAGACAGTGAGTTTTAATCTTAGCATTCATACATACTACATAAACTCCATTGCCCTCTCACCCACATAATTCAAGATTCATTTGTATTAGATAATAATCTTACAATCACCTTGTAAACTATTTTGTTTCAAAGTGATATAAACTTGATGATTCTGTAGGTCTTGTTTCTGAAAGTCTGATTTCCATTTCCACACATCTTTTTCACATCTACTGAAATCACTTGCCATATTACGTGAAAAGAAGTTTTTAAGCCCAAACTGGGTCCAACAATTGGTATCAGAGCAGATTGAATAAACTATTTTCAAACGATCAATCGCTCATCTTCTTTTCTCTAAATATGGCCAGCTTTCAATCCTGGAATAATTCTTTTAACATTGGTTCTATGTCTAAACCTCCGACTCTTCTGGTCATAGAGGAATACCCCCAATGGAAAATCAGGATGGTCAATTTCCTAAATGGTCATGACCGAGCTCTGTTTCAATCCGTTGAAAGGGGTCCACACATACCATTGACTGAAATACCAGCTATTCCAGCAACTGACCAATCACCTGCAATCCCTGCCTCCCGTGCTCCCAAAAGTGAAATAAACTGGAGCGTGGAAGACAAGGAACTGGTGGCTGGGGATGAAAGGGCAAAGTCACTTTTAATAATGGCAATCCCCAATGACATATTTTCACAAGTTGATGCATGTGCATCAGCTAAGGAAATATGGGATCAGTTGGAAAATCTTTGTGAAGGAGGAGAAAGGATGAGAAGAAACAAGAGACAAACAATGTTTCCTCATATGAGAGGTTCAAAAGTTTACCCAATGAAAGATTAAATGATACCTATCAAAGATTTACAAAACTTTTGAACGAGCTAAATAAATTTGGTATAACTAAATCAAATGATGAAAGAAACATAAAATTCCTAGATGCTTTACCTAGAGAATGGAGAAGTCTAACCATGACTTTTTCCTCAACCTTAGAACTAGGAAATATGAGTCTTCATGACTTATACAGCATCTTGATCCCCAGAGAGGAAGAAATATTTGAAGAAACCATTCAAAGAGGGGGATCTTTAGCTCTTATCTCAAACTCACAAAGAACACCACCTACCAATGATCCACAACCATCAAACATCCAAAATCTTGAAATTTCTGATACATCATCAGATTTTTTTAGCTTTTGCTGAAGCAATAGCACTGCTCACCAAAACATTTGAGCAGAGGTTGAGGGGAGGAGGCCAGAGATACCAGAGAAGTGACAGAGGGAGGATGGATGGAAGATATAAGGAAGAAGGTAGATCTAAGGATAAAGGGAAAGCTGAAGTTGTGTGTTACAAGTGCAAGCAAAGAGGTCACTATGCATCAGAATGCAAGACCAAGAAGCTGAAAGATGTTGCTTATTATGAGAAGAAGCTGGAAGAAGCTAAGAAGCAGCAGCAAGTCAGTTTAATTGCAGGGACAGATACATGGCTATCTGATGATTCTTCTGATGAAGAAGAAGAAGAAATGGCCAACTTCTGCCTCATGGGACTTTCTAATGACATACCAGAAACTTCAGGACAACAGGTAATTTAGACAATCTTGATCTTGAACACAAGCTAAACAAGCTCATGTCAGATTTTCTAAATCTGCAAGATAAGCAGAGATCAGATAGTAAAAAATCTGATGAGTTGTAGAGGACCATGAATAGAATCATTCTTGAAAACCAATTACTAATAGAAGAAAGTTTAGATCAAAGAGCTAAAATTGAGTTCTACGAAAATGAAAGAAAAGATCTTTACAAGAAAATCAATGATAAAGAAATTAATGTAAGAGGTTTTCAACAAGCCAAAGAATTCATAAACTTCATTGAGTCCACACCAAAGAAAAAAGGAGAGGGTTTAGGATATGTGAAAACAAGAGAAAATAAACCCACTATCTTTGTAAAAGCAACCCAACAGATTTCTGATAAATTTTCATTAGAATCTGATTCTGAATCTTGCAAGTCAACCTGTTCTGAATACTCTTTTGAAAAACCCAACTTTAAACCAAACAGAAGTGAATGCAAACAAGAATCTTTAAAGACTTCAGAAGCAATTCACTCATCTTTTCAAAATTATCTACTCATTCCATCACAAGAAAGAATATCAGAAAATTCTGATAAATCTTGTATGTGTGTTGACATACTGAAGATTGTTCAACACCATCTCCAAAAGAAAAATGTAAAATTTGTTTATGGCTCAGCATATAACAGAATTTCTGATGAAAGGCCAACAAGAGAAAGTAATTTGTTTAAAATCTCATCAGAAAAAGTACCCAAGCAAGCCTGGGTACCAAAAACCCTCTAACTCTTCCATTTCAGGACCATCATGTGTAGCAGATCTGGTACTGCGATTCAGGAAGCTCCAAGCACATGACAGGGGACAGGAGCTTACTCAGCAACTTTGTTTCAAAGCTGGGTAAAATGGTAAACTTTGGAAATGGAGTGAAAGGGAGGATCATGGGATATGGATGCATAAGGTATGGATGCTTGACCATAGAAAAAGTAGCCTATGTTGAAGGCTTAAAGTACAATATGCTAAGTTGTGGTCAATTCTGTGATAAAGGTTTTCAGGTAACCTTTTTACCAGAAAAATGCTTGTTAATAGGTATGGATGATAATAAAATTTATTTAAGTGGAAAGAGGATAAGACAATCAATTTACTACTTTGATTTCAAAGAAGAAAATGAACATCCAAAATTATGTTTATTTTCAAAAATCAACAAGGGTAGTAGTTGGTTATGGCACAAGATGTTAGCCCACTTAAATTTCAAAAACCTAAGCAAATTAGCAAGAAAGGTCTGGTAAAAGGATTACCTTTTATATCCTCAAAGAAGGATAAAATTTGTGAAGCTTGTGAGATGGGAAAATCCAAAAGAAGCTCACACAAATCAATTTCTGAGTCTTCTATGTCACACCCCAAAAACGTTGCAGCGGAATATAAAACGTAGTGGAGATGGAAGTTGGTGCCCGTTTATATCTTGATGATCGATGCATTAAATTGTTGGACATATTATCTTATTTAAAACCCAAGTTTTAAACATTTTGTTTTTAAATATAACACAACCATGACATAGTTAAGTTGTTTTGATCCTCACGGATCTTATTACATTCGTCCCAGAAAGTTTTAAAAGTCAGTCCAACATTTTAAGTAACAAAATATGCATCAACAACTACAAGATACGCCATAATTGCCGAAGCCGAACTCAAGTACCTGTAGAACACGTTAAAAATCAAGTGTCAACACAAAGGAAGGTGAGTTCACATATTCACCTACAACCAATTTTATTCCAAGGAAAACTTTCTGATTAGGTGTTTATTTAAAAACATCCATATAAATTTTAGAAAGTTCATTTTACTTCCTTAATAAAAATCCATGGGCCTTCCGTCGGTTCATCAATCCGACAACTGTAATATATATATATTGCCAGGTTTTGTATATTAAATTATAGCGTCAACTTTCAGACTCGTATGTTAGCTAGACGATACGAACTATATATTAACCATGCAGGGATAATCAAAGCTAGAGAATAAACAGAATATTAATTCGTCGTTTGACTTGACACGGGGCGACCGGTCACGACGGGGTTGTCAACCCGATAGATCTACCAACAATTCATCACGTGCAATACTTAACTGATTAAATGACATCATGGGCGCAGGGTTCTCTCTTTGAGAACAATATGATGTCTGCCTTACGTACAATATATATATCCAACTAATATGACAATTTAATACACGACGTTGTACGAATTCCCCTTACTCTCCATCATATGAGACCCAGTCAAGAATTCGTCCCCAACTGTACGGTTATGTTTCACTTAAGAAATACCGTACATACAATATTCATTCATCAAAAACGTTAACTTATCAAATTTCATATATTTTCAGCGAAAATATATATTTTATATTAAAAGGTATGTTTTATTTCGAAAACATTATTAAACCCTTTTAATGACGTGTTCTACCCCCAAAACATATAGAAAACAGTAAAAAGAGGGGTTTAGTGACACTCACCTTTGGGTGCGTATTTTAAATAGCGCAATCCCATAGATTGATTTCTACACGTCCTATTATATATATATATATATATATATAGGAACGATTTTAAATCAGTACACATAACACAAAAATCCTAAGTTTCTCCGTTTCTTAGAATTATCACATAACTTTGTGATTTTCTCGAAAAGTTGTCATTTTTTATTATGTTGGCACGTTAATATATATATATATATGTATATGTATATATATATTTATGATTTTGCGACTTGAACGATTTTATTGGTGACCATTATTGTGTAAATCCATTAACTCTCCCGTTTATACGCAATATATCTACGATTTGCGCGTCGTAATATATATATACATAAATGTTTACATAATTTAACACCGAAACACGCGAAATCCCGTTAACTTATCTATTTTGTCATTTTTAAAGCAAATATACATAAAACATCTCATATGTACCAAATTTCATGCTCGACAAATAAGTTACACATTTCTACCAAATTTTTACCGTTTCGACCGCACAAAACGCACAAGTATAAACGCATGGTCTAAATTTCCCATTATCAAGTTAACTCTTAGCATATTATCACATTTACATGTTTAAATCACTTAACACATTTTATCACATAAGGTTCACTCAAAATTTACCCATACTAGTGTTCATCGAAAAATGCGTATTTTAGCGATTCGGTAACGATTTCGGGCGTCGGAAGTCACGTATGACCAACCAAACACCAAGTAAACTTAAAATTAGTTAAAATACTTATTTTTAAACTAAAAATATCAGTTTACTTACTGATTTAAACTAGTTTTATAAATATCACTCGAAAAGCCGATTTTTGACCGTTTTAATGCATAGTTTTGCATTAAACGTTACTATAATCATCCCAACTCGAAACGATTTGATATTTTAACACAATACATGTTATTTACTGATTAAAATAGTGTTATAATCGGATTAGTGAAGTTTTTGTGTAAGTCACATAAATCATGCGATTTCACGTATTTTACAACTTTTAATGCACCAAGTACAACATGCAAAGCTAGCAAACATTATGACAAAATCATATATCACTAAACACTTTAAAATAACTTTATTTTAGTGTTTATAATCTGATTAAATCTGATTTTTACTAAATCATACTCAAATCACCTTTTTATAATCATAAATCATCATGCATGTTCAAGTAAATGCATCTAATGCATTCATACAACAACATCATCATCTTTTATGTTCTAATCATGTTCAAGAACACATATACATACATATACACGAATTATTTACACCTTCATACACCTCCAAAAGTTCACTTTCTCATTAAATCCCTTTTTAAATCATGAAACACTTTTAGATCATTATTTTATGACATTTTTTATTCATGCATGTATTTTATCATTCAAGAATCATATTATTCAAGAATCATTCAACAAAAATCAAAACACAATTACATAAACACACACATATTCATCCATTTTTATTTATTCAAAAACCCATCTGTTTTTAGATTTCAAGTTTGTGATTAATTTCAAGAACAAGAGAAACTTCCATCATCATCAAGATTGTTGGTGCATCTACTGTCTGTTAACTTTGTCTTATTCAAGTCTTATGTCTAGATAGGATAAATGAGTGCACAACAGGATAGATTTTAGGGTTTGGTCATGTTTTAGTTAGTGATTTCGTTTGAAGATGTCAAGACCAAGTTCAAACGAAATTGGTGCAAGTGATTTCGTTTGAACAGGGTAGTGTCACCCTCAAACGAAATAGCAATGCTTATAAATAGGGTTGTGCTAGGTTCATTTGAAACGGAATTGTGTGTGTGTGAGCTGAGGTGCTACCGGATTTTTGTCAGATTTGAACTTGTAAAAGCTCTGGAAATCAGTAATATAAGAAGATTAAAAGGAAACAAACTGTTTGAAGTCATTTACATTGATTTTGCCTTTGCAAATGATTATGAACTACTCATTTTGACTGTTTAGGGTCACCAGAATGATCCAACAAGTGGTATCAGAGCTCAGGACGAGGAGTTCATACCAAATTCAGCTTGATTTCATCGGATTCTCTCACATCTACCTTTCTTTTCTGATTTGAACAAGTTTTCACGGTTGAAATGGACTAAAACTCTCACATATCAAGTGAAACATAGTGTTAACTAATCCCTGAAAGTTTTGCACTAAAATTCGGCCTAAAACTGATACAAAACCGTAATTTCGTTTGAAAATTGTTCGAAAATGCTGATGTCACACTGATCTCGTTTGAAATAAATTGATTATCTCATTTGAAATAGCACATTTAACTGATCTCGTTTGAAAATACCGTGATAATCTCGTTTGAAAAGCACATAATACATAATTTCATTTGAAAGTGATGGACTATTCCGTTTGAGACTTGTATCCCGTTTGAAATGACTGGTTGATATCGTTTGAGTGTGCACAAATTTGTGTTTTCGTTTCGTTTCGTTTCGTTTGAGAGTGCAAGATATTGTAATTTCGTTTGAAGTTGAAACTTGATTAGTGTTGTTTCAAACGAAATAACAGATTTCGTTTGAGAAGAGCCATTTCGTTTGAAAGACATAATATTGTTTGAACAACAATTTCGCTTGAACAGATTCCGTTTGAATCTGTCATTTTTCAAATTTAAAAATATTTCTAAGTGTTTGCTGATTTTTCAGGTTCGTACAAGATGGATGATCTATTCATGAATCCGTTTAGCGATATGTATGCCTTTGCTGGAAATTCTGGAGACGATACTTCTTCTAGCAACACCAATGAGAACACTCCGAATACGAAGAAAAGTTTATCAGATGCTCTAAGTGTGGAAAGTGCTTTCGGAACTTATAACAAACCCCCGAAGTTGATGGCTATCGAAGAGTACAGTCGGTGGGCAAAGAAGTTTGAAGAATGGTTGAAGGCATTTGCTTATCCCAGCTGGAAGAGTCTAAAGAATGGATACATTGATGGAGGCAAAACTGGTGAAAGCTTGACATCATCTGACGAAATAGAATCGTTTGTTGCTGAGCAAAAATGCATCGCACTGCTATTTCAATATGTCCGAGAAGATATAATATCCTTGATCGAGTATAAGAATTCTACAGATCTCTGGAACAAGTTGAAAGTTAAATGTTTGGGAAGTGCAGAAATTGTGAAAAATAAAAAGAAACTACTAAGAAAAGAGTTTGATTTGTTTGGGTGTTTAAAGAATGAATCAGTTTGTAAAATGATTGAGAGGTTTGGGCACCTGAAGCTGGAGCTGGCGAGACATGAAATTTTCTATTCTCAAGAAGAGCTAGTCGACAAATTATTTGATTCATTGCCAGATGAGATGGATTGGCAATATTATGCCTTAATGTTGAAGAATACTATCAAGCCACCAGAAGTGTTGACTGTAGATTTGCTGATTGAAAGACTAGAGAGTCACGAGCTGGAGTTAAGGAAAACACACAAAGTCAATCACTCGTCTTATCAACAGAACTTGGATTTGTATTATCCAAAAAGTATGATGCCAAAGAATACATCTCCCAATACTGCATTTTCTGCTGAAAATTCCTACACATCAAGCAAAGAAAGTCAAAGCAGTGGATTTCACAATGGTTCTTCGTCACATTCAAGCCAGTCTGATACAAAGAACCTATTTCAATGCAATATCGCTGTAGACTTAAAGAACGCTCAAAACTTCAGCGAGGAGTCGGCAAAGCAACATATGGTCTTCCTAGCTTCTGTGCTTGAATCGTATGAAAGTCTAGTGGCAGGGAAGATTGGCAACACCAACCTGACAAAAGAAGATTACGATCAGATTGATCCTGAGGAAATGGAATTGATCGACATAAGGTGGTGTATGGCCTGCGCAGTTCGTCGGGCACAGCGTTTCATGGAGATCATAGGAAGGAAGTCTATTGGTGGACCTTCTACCAAGTTAGGCTTTGATAAGTCTAAAGTGACATGTTTCAAGTGTAAACAGAAAGGTCACTTTAAGCGTGAATGCCAAAATACTTATGCTGATGAGTCTGAAAACCCGTTCAGAGAAGATTACTACAAGAAATAAATCTATCATCAGAACAAATCGGAGCCTCCAAGAATGAAGCAGCTTGAGGATAACAAAGAGAAATCTAGAGCTCTTGCTGTAATTCACGACAATGAAGGTTTCGACTGGAGCGAGTTGTTACCTAAGGAGGATGCGGTTGGATATGCTTTCATGGCAAAATCTGCTGAACCTGTTCCTTGGAAAGACAACAGAACTGAAGAACAGAAGTATGGTTACAGAAAGATGATAGCTCAACAAAGAATGATCAGAATATCTGGTATCTATCTTGAAGCAAAAAGAGCGAGGAGATGGGATCCAGACAAAGAATGTTATCTTGACCCCATGGGAAACATTGCCATTGACCATAACACTCTTGATCTTGAAACCATAATTAAAGAAATGGCTGAAGAAGATGAGTATTGGCAAAGGAAATGGTGGGGAAGCGGTGAAGAGAAAGAAGAGAAAGAGAAAGAAGAGAAGCCAAAGAAGATTGATAATGGGATCATTGACACGACTCAAGAGTTGAATGCTGAAAACATGGGAAAGATGGCTGACAAGGTGCTGGCTGCTAAGGCACTTGAGGTAGAGTCTAAATCCGTCTCTGAGTCTAAAAGCCTGGTCAGTTCAAACGCGTCAACGACTGAGTCAGGTAAGAAAGTCAATGGTGATGTTGACTGCAAAAATTACATCAAAGAATGCAAAGTTTGTAGTACAATCACTTATCTCAATGGTAAGAAAGTGGATGATCTGACTGACGGAGTCAGAAGTGTTGAGGATCAGATCCTTAACCGTGATAAAATGTTGAAAGCTTCGAACGACAGATTAAAAGAATTAACTGACAAAATCGAAACTGATAAAATTGATCAAGAAATGGTTAGGAAAGAAAATGAGAGGTTAGTTCTTGAAAATCATCAGATTACTGAAAGTTTTGAGAAGCTAAAACGCACGGTTAAAGATAATGATGATAGAAACGGTAAAACATACAAAGAAAACTGTCAATTGCAAAGTGTTTTGAGGGTTAAAGAAGAATTAATCAATCAACAATTGGATGAGATTGCTAAATTGAAGCTTCAGTTTGAAGAAGCTAAGATTGAGAATGAGCGTATCAATTTGAAATTGAACAGTTACAGCTCTGCAAGCTTTGTTTTGCAACACATTGTTCCCAAACCCATCGGGAAAAACAAAGCAGGCGAAGATGTATACTGTGATGGAACCGGGGTGGGTTTTCATCAAGTTCCACCACCAGTTCTAGACAATTATTCGAAAAAGCAATCTGGGTTGGTTAATCTTGAAGATGAAAATGAAGTGAAACTTCCTGATTCAATTGATGTTACATTTTCTTCTTCATCATCTGATGATAGTGTTCAGACAGAGATTGTTAAAAGCACAACTGAAAGTGTTTTGATGTCTGAAAGTAATTCAGCTGAAGATGATGGATGTTTCTTGGACAAATACATTCCGAAACAAAAGTCCAAAAACAACTTAAATGCTGAACTTAATCTTGTCATGTACAAGATGTCGGGATTTGATAAGTTGTATTCGGATTCTGAGTTTCCTTTGGAGAATGTAAATGTTTCAAAATTGACAAATGTGTTCAAAATGGTTGAAATCGATTTGTCTGAAGTAAAAAGTTTAAAACAAACAAAAAGGCAAATGAATTTTGAGAAAGATAAAGCTTACTACAAGAAACCTGTAGTTCCACCGTGTTTTTGTAACAACAATCGAAACAGATGGTCGGGTGGTTATCAGGGTGGTAAAATTTATCAAAGAAAGAATTTTCAGAACAAAAAGTTTGCTGAGAAGAAAGTGTTTGTGAAAAGCTCGAATTCACATTCCGAGCAAGAATCTGAGATTTTCTCGAAATCGAATCAAGAGTTCTTTGAGGAGAGGGCCTCACAACCTCAGTCTGAAGGCACAAGTCGAGTAGTTGATATTCGTACATGCTTTAGATGCAACAAAGTTGGTCACATTGCAAGAAATTGCACCAACTTCAAGCCTAAGACTGAAGTTGTTGAGAATCAAAAGAATAAAGTTGATGCAAAAGGCAAAGCTCCATTGGTTGTTGAGAAAATTTTGAAAAATGAGAAAACAAAAGTCAAAATTGAACCTGTTGAGAATGTGGTAACTAAAAATGACAAATTCTATAAACGGGTTGCTTCATCTCAACAAACATGGAAGCCAAAAGATGTTTCAAAACCAAAGGTTTCTGAGTCAGAAAAACAATCGTCTTCTACTACTCCGGTAAAGATGGATGTTCCTTTGGATTATTATGAACAATTGGAGAAACAATCTTCTACTCGATCAGAGAAGAAGAATGTTCAAAAGAAAGATCAACCAACCGGTCAACTTAAAATAGATGAGTTTTTTCTTATACAAAAAGGTTGAGGTTGGATCAGAAGAAAGTTTAAAAATGAATGACAAAAACTTTCCACCACTTTACACTGGAAAATCTCACATTAATGTCAAGTTACCCGAGTCAAAAGAGGCTTGGGTGGCAACAAAATCTCATTAAATGTTTGTGATATGTGCAGGAGCTTCCAAGATCCGTTTCACGATGGATTATGGATAGTGGAGCTTCTCGGCACATGACAGGAAAGACAGCGTTGTTGTATGATGTTAGAAATTTCAATGGAGGTTATGTAGGGTTCGCAGGTAACCAAGGTGGTAGAATTGTTGGTGAAGGAACGTTATCCAATGGGATTGTTACGTATGAAAGAGTTAACTACATTGCTGAGCTGGAGAATAATCTGCTAAGTATCTCTCAGATTTGTGACAGGATGTATACCACTCACTTTATTGACAAAGAATGTTTGATCTTTAAGCCAGGATTTGTTATCCCTGAAGAATGGATTATCACGAGGGCACCAAGAGTTAATGATCTATACGTGTTGGACATGAGCGTAGCTACTACAACCACGGGTCAAGCTCATTGTTTTGTGTCAAGAGCAACAGAAAAAGAATCGAGATTATGGCATCGCAAGATGGGGCATATTCACCTACGAAAAATGAATCACCTGGTGCATAATGATTTAGTTCTGGTTGTTCACATTAAAGGTTTTCATCTGGAAGGGGAGTGCATTAGTTGTATCAAAGGCAAGCAGAAGAAAAAGTCACACCCTAAAAAGCAAGTCAATTCAGTTTCCAGACCTCTGGAGAGACTTCACATGGATTTGTTTGGTCCTGTGAATGTCAAAAGTATTACAGGAGATCTCTACTGTCTTGTGGTTACTGATGATTATTCCAGATTTTCGTGGGTATCATTTTTGAAGTCGAAAGATGAAACGTTTGACAGTTTGATGGCGTTGTTCAGAAAGATTGAAAATCTGTACCAAAGGCGTATCAAAAGAATTAGAAGTGATAATGGTACTGAATTCAAGAACAACAAGATGGAAGAATTTTGTGATGAAAGAGGTATATTGCATGAGTTTAGTGCTCCGTACACTCCGCAACAGAATGGAGTCGCTGAAAGAAAGAATAGGACACTAATCGAAACGGCCAGAACAATGCTTGCTGATTCAAAGCTACCGATAAATTTTTGGGCAGAAGCAGTTTCCGACGCATGCTATACGCTCAACAGAGTTCTCACTGTCAAGAAATTCAACAAAACATGCTTTGAGTTGATCAATAACCGCAAACCAAATCTGAAGTATCTTGAACCGTTTGGGTCACCCTGTACTGTTCTAGAGCCTTTTGGAAAGTTTGGTCCGAAGAGTATTGAAGGGATATTCATAGGTTATGCAAGTCCATTATGAAGAATCTTCGTTCCAAGTCTGAAGCGGATTATTGAAGCTCCTAATGTTGAATGTCAAGGTTATACAATGCCGCCGCAGAATCCTGGAGATTCATGGCGTTATCATTACGACAAGTTGTGGGATTCGTTTGACATGATGGAAGAACAAGAAGAAGAAGAGGATTTCTTTGATGAGTTGGATATTTTGCGAGAGTATGAGTCATCGTAGGAAAGGTTCTCAGCTGAGTATTCAAGGCGACCACGACAAACTTCAAATGATGATGAAGCAGGTCCAAGCAAAGCTGGTGAACATGATGATGTCCTACAAATTGAAGTTGCTCAAGATAATTAGACTGCACAGAATGATAATCAAGAATCTGAGAACATGCCAGTATTTGATCGTGGTGATTCAGATTCTGAGGGGGAGCAAATTCAGATTCCAAGTCAAACAAATCCAGTCAGTGAACAAGGTGCAAATCAGAATGTTACTAATCTGGAAGGCGATGTAGATGTTCCAGGCGAAGTGATGCCACGAACTCTTTCATACCATCCAGAGGAGTTGATCATTGGAGAATTGCAAACAGGCGTCCGCACTAGAAGACAGATTGATCGAGGGCTTACATGTTTTTATACAAAAGTTGCTCCTTTACAAACCGAATTCTTATTAAGTTGTTTTATTTCGCAGATTGAGCCAAGGACTTACAAAGAGGCGCTTACTGAAGATTCTTGGGTCAATGTGATGCAGGAGGAACTGAGCCAATTCGAAAAGTTGGGAGTGTGGAAGTTAGTAGACTTGCCGGATGGTAAAAGGAAGATAAACACCAAATGGGTGTTCAAGTGCAAGAGGGATGATAGAGGAGTTGTGGTTCGTAACAAAGCTCGACTCGTAGTCCAGGGTTTCAGTCAGCAGGAGGGTATAGATTTCACCGAAGTATATGCTCCGGTTGCTAGACTAGAAGCGATCAGAATCTTCCTAGCATTTTCCTCTTGGAAAAATTTCAAAGTATATCAGCTAGATGTGAAATCGGCGTTTCTCTATGGAAAGGTAAAAGAGGAGGTTTATGTCGGTCAGCCACCGGGCTTCACCAATCCAATCCACAAAGACAAGGTATATTTACTGGATAAAGCACTGTATGGTTTACACCAGGCCCCGAGAGCTTGGTACGAGACATTGTCTCAACACCTGCTAGCCAACAGCTTCATCCGAGGAAAAGTGGATGCCACTCTCTTCACCAAAGAGGTCGACGGACATCTTCTGATAGTTCAAATATATGTGGACGACATCATATTTGGGTCAACAAATGAGAATCTGTGCAAAGATTTTGAAAGAGTGATGAAGCAGAAATTTGAAATGTCATCGATGGGTGAGATGAAATTCTTTTTGGGACTGCAGGTTGATCAACTACCCAAAGGAATTTTCATACATCAAACGAAGTACATTCATGATATCTTGGAGAAATTAGGGATGTCTGATGCGTGTGAAGTGTTATATATATTAGGTGTATATTTTAAGCCCCTTTAACACTTATTTTTAGCCAAGTTTTAAATTTATAAAACACGATATTTTACTAACACTAGACACACATATGGGCAAGTGCACCCATCGTGAGCGTAGTATAGTGTTGGTAAGATACCGAGGTCGTCCAAGGACACAAGAGCTTTTAGTACCGGTTTATCCTCAACGTCTAATCAAAATAAAAAGTTTAGAAAAATGTTTTAAACTAAGAAAAATAAAAACTAACTAAAATGTTGAAAATAAAAATAAAAGAAAAAACAGATAGACAAGATGAATCACTTGGTTCCGACTCGTATCTAGTGTAACCTTTGATTATTTCCGCACTTTTGCACATAATTAAGAGATTGTCTTAGTTATTGTAGTAGGCCCCTCTTTTGAAGGTGACGTTACCCTCACCCCAGTAGTTTGAGTCAGCAAGGATACAATCCTAAAAGGGTGGATTATTGGAAGATAATTAATTAAGTTATTAATGCAAATTATGGTAGGCCCCTCTTTTGGAGGTGACGTTACCCTCGACTAAGTAGTGTGAGTCAGCAGGGATACAGTCCTAAATAGCCGGGTTATAGTATTAATAGTAGTTAACTTATGAGGGGATCAAAGAGTTTGGACCCCCGCCATCCAATACCGTGAAGTATTGAAGGAGGTCCTACTAAATTTGACCCAGGTCCATTGCAGGACCTCTAAACGCTGAACAATGGCAAGACCTTTACCAAACTGTTCCCTTAACCCCCGACCAGGTAGCCAACATACCTCCATATAGACCGTGGAGATATGAATGGTGAAAATCTTTTATTTTATATAGACAGTAAAATAATGCCAAGACACCACGGACAAACGATAAGGAAAGATCACCTTCAACATAAGCAACTAGTTATTAAAGTCATTAATACAAAACCAAATAAAAAGTGCAAATGATTAGAAATAAAAAGTATTACACTAGACACTTTGTCTTCACCAAGTGATGTAAGAGACTTAGGCAAACATGGCCTTGATTGTCAAGAACTCTTACGATCAATCTTGGATCCCGAGATGACTCACACACTCTACGATGGACAATGGATGATGGTGGTGGATGATGGTGTTATGGTGGTGGTGGGTGAAGTGTGAGAGAGGTGGTGTGCCAAGGGATGGTTTGAGCTTGAGCCAAGCACTTCTATTTATAGGCTGAACAGAAGCTCGGGCACGGCCCCGTGTCCACATCCTTCTCTTTCTTCATTTAATGCAGCTTTGTCTTATTAGTTGACCACGCCCCCGTGTCCGCTGAGCACGACCCCGTGGTGCAGAAGAATCTTTGTACTATGCAGATTTGCTGGATTGTGCGAATCTTATAGTTGACCACGGCCCCGTGTCCGCTGAGCACGGCCCCGTGGTGGGCAATAGAAGCTTCTACCACTTTGTCTTTTCTGCTGACATTTGGGCACGCCCCCGTGCTGGCTGAGCACGGGGCGTGTTCAGTCTTCTGATCTCTTGTTTTGCTTGGGAAGATGTTGTTGTGGGGTCGGGCATGTCACGTTTTGTTCCTTTTCTTGTATTTATGTTAGATTTTGATGTCTTTTTGCTTCTTTTGTTAATTTGAGCTCATTTAATCCTGAAAATACAAAAGGAAGACAAAAGCACACTTTTTCCAACATTTGTACTAAAAAAGGGTTAGTTTTATGCCTCATTTGATGAAATTTATATGTTACATTTTGAACACATCAAATACCCCCACACTTGAATCTTTGCTTGTCCTCAAGCAAAATTCTTTAATATGTGGCTATTTACACTCCCAAATGGAATGGGTAGAAAAGAAGGTTTTGGGCTTGTCGTAGAGTGTCGGGATTTCCAAGATTCTTTATTTAATTTTATTTTTATTTATTTACAATCCTATTCGTCATGATTTATTTAAAACTTTTCATAAGATAAATTACTTATTAGGGCATAACATGCCTTTGTAAAATTCTATTTATATACAAGTTCACATACCTCACGGGGATCACTCAACACTTGGCCGAAAATGTATTTTTGTGGATCACTCGAGAGCGGCATGGAACTTATTCCTACCATAGGCTTGCCAAGCAATCAATCCTCCTCCTTTTTAACTTATATTCCTTTGTAAATATCAAGAGGACTTTGTGGGTTAAGGGTTAGGCTTGGGTTAAAGGTAGGTGGTTGGGTTGGTGGTTAGTGGTTAGTAGAAAAAGGGCAAAAAGCGTAACAAGTGTCGGTTTTCGTATGACTTTCTATTTTTGTAACTTTTATTTTGATGAAGCTATTTATTCAAACAAAGTTATTTTTGATGAACTTGTTTGTTTATTTTCTTTTGCTTCATCATCAACACAAATGTGTTTTTTTTTTTTTTTTTTTGAAAAGTCATATGAAGAACCGAACTTGTTACTAAAACAAAGGGTTAAAAATGAAAAAGGTTTTGGTGGGTAAAAAGGGTGTTTGGTTTGGGTTATGAAATGAAAAGGTTTAGGCTCAAAGGGGCTAACTAGGGGGATTTTGGGTAGGTGATAAAAAAAATAATGGTGTAGAAATAAAAAGGGTTAGTCCTAATGCCTCCATCATTTACTTACTCGGGTTTAAGTTGGTAAGGACCGGGAATGTATCGTCATGGCAAGTTCTAGAGTCATAAGAACCAAGCGGCTATTCACACAAGAAACGAAAATGAGCATTTAGTTAAATGATATGTAAGTGGTTGCTCAATAAAGGCTCAAAACTCACTTTTGTGGGAATGGGTTTTTATGTGATCAAGTATATATAATTAAATTTTAACTAAGCTTGTCATGCCTTTTCATAATTTTCTTATGTTGGTTCTTTTTATCACGACGCTATCGGTTGTAAATTCGTAAAAATATAACCTTTTTAGAACTTGAATTTCCCGAGTTAAACCTAGACAAGTAAAAAAAAAATGAAAATTTTTGAAAAAATTTGGGGTGATTAGCGGTTCCAATAGAGTTTTGTGTAAGGCTTGTATTTAGGACTTGCAAGTTTCAAGGTTTTAGCATCCCCCCCCCCCACACTTAAATTACACATTGTCCTCAATGTGTCCCAAAAATAAGTTTTTAGGTTGATTGAATGTGTAAAAAGGTGTGAAAAGCAAAAATTTTGTGTTACTGGGCGCTGAACACGGCCCCGTGTGATCCGGGCACGGCCCCGTGTTCAAGTGCCAGTAACAAAATTAAAACAAGAGAAACAGAAGTCTGGACACGGGGGCGTGTTGGGTGAACACGGCCCGTGTCCAGTTACCTGAACTGGGTCTTTTTCTGCAGACTGTGCAGCACGGGGCCGTGTTGGGTGGACACGGCCCGTGCCGAGCTTGCTGCAAATGAAGAAATTTGTCGGACGGTTCTGTTTTCCTGTTTCCCTTGCATCCTTTGCCATCTCAAGTGTGTTTTATTCCTGAAAATTAAAACTAACTAGAAAACAAGAAAATTAATCTAAACTAAACTAAGGATAGTTCCGTGGAATGCCTCCATGGTGCGCCACGTTTATAAGGGTCCTTGGCTAGACCCAAAGCCTGGTCACATGTTACCCAAGTGGGATGTATTGCATCCCATGTTACACCGTCGGAGAGCGTCATCCAAGCTTGAGTCTATGACCTTCATGTAGTTGACCGGGTCTTCTTCCTCTATCTTCTTTCCACATTCAAACTTCACTTCCTCGTCCCCAAACTTCAATGTTAACGTTCCGTCATTCATATCTACCACTGCTTGGGCGGTGGCTAGAAATGGCCTCCCGAGGATGAGAGGGACTTCGGTGTCTTCTTCCATGTCTAGGATGACAAAGTCAGTTGGAAAAACGAAGTTGTCAACCTTGACCAGTAGATTTTCAGCGACACCTTGTGGAAATTTGACGGACCTGTCGGCGAGTTGTATGCTCATCTTTGTAGGGCTAGTTACTCCTAGGCCGAGTCGTTTGAACATTGACGTGGGCATGAGGTTAATGCTAGCCCCAAGATCGGCTAATGCATTACGAACGGGGGACTCCCCAATCGAACAAGGAATTGTGAAGCTCCCGGGATCGATTTTCTTTTGTGGAAGTTTGTTGAGTACTAAAGCGGAGCATTCTTCGCCTAAGTTAACTAATTGCAATGATTCAATTTTCCTTTTGTGAGTGAGGAAATCCCTCATGAATTTTGCATATTTAGGCATTTGGGTTAGGACCTCAATAAAAGGAATATTGACATGCAATTGTTTTAGTAAACTTTCGAACTTTGCGAATTGCTCATCGGTCTTTTGACGATTTAACCTACCGGGGTACAGAATTGGAGGAGTCTTGGTGGGCTCTTGATTTGGTGAAGAAGCCTTTTCTAGTTGAGGTGTAGGTGAAGTCGTGCTTTGACGTTAACCCCCTTCAACTGGCGGTAATGGAGTATCCTCGGGACCCACGGTTCGGTTTCTCAATGTGATGAGGTGTACTTGTGCCTTTGGGTTGGTTTCGGTATTACTTGGTAACGCGCCTTGTGGTCTCTCGGAGAAATTTTGAGCTAGTTGATTTAATTGTTTTTCAACGTTTTGAATGCTAGCTTGTTGATTTCTAAAATTCGATTCTAATTGTTGAAATCGATCCGAGTTTTTCTTTTCGGTGTCGGAGATGAGGCGAGATATGGTATCTTCAAGCCTTTCTCTTCCACCTTGTTGTTGAGAGAAATTTTGTGGTTGTTGAAAATTAGTTCGTTGGTTTTGTTGGTTACTACTATTGCCGGGATCTCTCCAACCAAGATTTGGGTGGTTGCGCCATCCTTGGTTGTAGGTACCCGTTGGAGGACCCGACGGCCTAGGTCTATTATCAATGTAGTTTACCGTTTCTGTTTGTTCATCTAATTCTTTCATACAACTCCAATTTTCATGTGACCCACCACACCCTTCACAAGCCATAACCGAGGCCGTTTTTGTCATTTCTAACTTTTTGATTTTTGAAGAGAGGGCCTCGATTTGGGCTTGTAAAGAAGTGCTTTCATCAACCTTATGGGCGCCCGGGGCAATAGATTTATTACCTCGGGGAGTGTGCCATTGAAAATTGGTTTGAGCAATTTCCTCAATTTGATTATATATTTCATTTGGGCGACGATTTCCTAAAAGTCCCCCGGAGCTTGAATCAAGTGTTTGTCTTGTGTGTGGCAACAACCCATTGTAGAAAGTGGATACTTGTTGCCATACCGCTAGACCGTGATGAGGACACTTTCTTAGAAGCTCCTTGAACCTTTCCCAAGTTTCATATAAGGATTCCCCATCCTCTTGTGAGTATGTATTAATTTCAGTCATTAGTTTAGCCGTTTTAGCAGGAGGGAAATACTTATATAGAAACTTTTGGGCTAGTTCATCCCAGGTGTTTACCGAGCCAACTGGGAGGGTGTTAAGCCAAGCCTTAGCTCGGTCTTTTAGTGAAAATGGAAACATTCAAAGGCGGATGGCGTCATTTGATGCTCCATTGATCCGAAAGGTATCACATATTTCTAAGAAATTAGTAATATGCAGATGGGGATCCTCGTCCGCAAGCCCATGGAAGGTTGCGGAGTTTTGGAGCATTTGTATCAAATGCGGCCGAAGTTCGAAGTTGTTGGCTTCGACATTCGGTGCATTGATAGCGGCGCCGAGATTGCCTACGGTGGGCCGTAGGTAATCCATGAGGGTACGTTGGTCCGCCATTGGAAGTGGGTCCCCCGAAACTTTCTCTTGATTTTTAGCTTTAAGTCTTTTTCTGAGAAAGCGTTCAGGTTCTTCTAGAGGTTCTTTTATGTCTCTACTAGAACTAGAGCTCATGCACTACGTAGGAGGTTCAAATGTGGCGCCTGGGTTCCAAGTCCTGCAATAAAAACAGAAAAGAACGTTGGTCAGAATGTTCACCACGGCCCCGTGCTCAGCGAACATGGCCCGTGGTCAGAGGTACAATGATTGTCTTCTGGATCCCTGTTACTGGGAGTTGGACACGACCCCGTGTTGCACCGACACGACCCCGTGTTCAGCTTTCTGTAACTCAGAAAATAAAAACTGCCAGTGAGGATGCTGGGCACGGCCCGTGCTGAGCTCTGCAGAAACTGAAAAACTAAAAAAAAACCTAAAAAAAAATGAAAAACAAGAAAAACGATTAGGCCGTTGATTCCTAACTTTCTTAAAATCCTTGTGTCCCCGGCAGCGGCGCCAAAAACTTGATGCGTGTGAAGTGTTATATATATTAGGTGTATATTTTAAGCCCCTTTAACACTTATTTTTAGCCAAGTTTTAAATTTATAAAACACGATATTTTACTAACACTAGACACACATATGGGCAAGTGCACCCATCGTGAGCGTAGTATAGTGTTGGTAAGATACCGAGGTCGTCCAAGGACACAAGAGCTTTTAGTACCGGTTTATCCTCAATGTCTAATCAAAATAAAAAGTTTAGAAAAATGTTTTAAACTAAGAAAAATAAAAACTAACTAAAATGTTGAAAATAAAAATAAAAGAAAAAACAGATAGACAAGATGAATCACTTGGTTCCGACTCGTATCTAGTGTAACCTTTGATTATTTCCGCACTTTTGCACATAATTAAGAGATTATCTTAGTTATTGTAGTAGGCCCCTCTTTTGAAGGTGACGTTACCCTCACCCCAGTAGTTTGAGTCAGCAAGGATACAATCCTAAAAGGGTGGATTATTGGAAGATAATTAATTAAGTTATTAATGCAAATTATGGTAGGCCCCTCTTTTGGAGGTGACGTTACCCTCGACTAAGTAGTGTGAGTCAGCAGGGATACAGTCCTAAATAGCCGGGTTATAGTATTAATAGTAGTTAACTTATGAGGGGATCAAAGAGTTTGGACCCCTGCCATCCAATACCGTGAAGTATTGAAGGAGGTCCTACTAAATTTGACCCAGGTCCATTGCAGGACCTCTAAACGCTGAACAATGGCAAGACCTTTACCAAACCGTTCCCTTAACCCCCGACCAGGTAGCCAACATACCTCCATATAGACCGTGGAGATATGAATGGTGAAAATCTTTTATTTTATATAGACAGTAAAATAATGCCAAGACACCACGGACAAACGATAAGGAAAGATCACCTTCAACATAAGCAACTAGTTATTAAAGTCATTAATAGAAAACCAAATAAAAAGTGCAAAAGATTAGAAATAAAAAGTATTACACTAGACACTTTGTCTTCACCAAGTGATGTAAGAGACTTAGGCAAACATGGCCTTGATTGTCAAGAACTTTTACGATCAATCTTGGATCCCGAGACGACTCACACACTCTACGATGGACAATGGATGATGGTGGTGGATGATGGTGTTATGGTGGTGGTGGGTGGTGGGTGAAGTGTGAGAGAGGTGGTGTGCCAAGGGATGGTTTGAGCTTGAGCCAAGCACTTCTATTTATAGGCTGAACAGAAGCTCGGGCACGGCCCCGTGTCCAGTGGGCACGGCCCCGTGTCCACATCCTTCTCTTTCTTCATTTAATGCAGCTTTGTCTTATTAGTTGACCACGCCCCCGTGTCCGCTGAGCACGACCCCGTGGTGCAGAAGAATCTTTGTACTATGCAGATTTGCTGGATTGTGCGAATCTTATAGTTGACCACGGCCCCGTGTCCGCTGAGCACGGCCCCGTGGTGGGCAATAGAAGCTTCTACCACTTTGTCTTTTCTGCTGACATTTGGGCACGCCCCCGTGCTGGCTGAGCACGGGGCGTGTTCAGTCTTCTGATCTCTTGTTTTGCTTGGGAAGATGTTGTGGGGTCGGGCATGTCACGTTTTGTTCCTTTTCTTGTATTTATGTTAGATTTTGATGTCTTTTTGCTTCTTTTGTTAATTTGAGCTCATTTAATCCTGAAAATACAAAAGGAAGACAAAAGCACACTTTTTCTAACATTAGTACTAAAAAAGGGTTAGTTTTATGCCTCATTTGATGAAATTTATATGTTACATTTTGAACACATCAATGTCAGGATCTACTCCAGCTTCCACCCCATTAGCGACGAACCATGGGATAAACCCTGATCTCACCGGAGAGAAGGTAGATGAAACGATGTATTGTTCCATGATCGGATCGCTGATGTATTTGACAGCTTCAAGACCTGATATTATGTACCCAACCTGCCTCGCAGCAAGATTTCAATCTAACCCGAGAGCTTCGCATATGGTGATTGTGAAAAGGATATTACGCTACCTGAAAGGAACTCCATCATTGGGGTTGTGGTATCCAAGAGAAGGCGATTTCACGCTCGAAGGGTATTCCGATTCCGATTTCGGATGCTGCAAAATTAACGCTAAATCAACAACAGCGGGGTGCCAGTTTTTCAGACCACGATTAGTCACCTGGCAATGCAAAAAAGCAGACCTCTGTGGCTCTATCCACATGTGAAGCTGAATATGTTTCTGCGAGCAGTTGCTGTTCTCAGATCTTGTGGATCCAGCAACAGATGCGCGACTACGGTTTGCAATTTCTAAACACCCCTATCTTTGTTGATAATGAGGCAGCAATTAACATTACTAAAAATCCTGTTCATCACGCTAAAACGAAACACATTGAGATTCGTCATCACTTCATTCGCGATTGTTTCGAGAAGAAGTTGATACGAATTGAGAAAATCCACACTGACAACCAAAAAGCTGATTTACATACTAAAGCATTTGACAAAACACGTTTTCAATATTTGCTAAAACTGAATGGTATGAAGCTTTTATCGGTGTTGGAGGAGATTCTTGGCGTTGATGAAGGAGACATTGTAGATGATGTTGAGAAGCAATCTGCAATGGTTTGTCGATTTTTTACTTGTTTTGGTATTTAGGGGGAGGTATAGGGTAATATTTCAGAAAATACAAAAACAATAAAAAATGACAAAAATACAAAAACATGAGATATTTTTAAAAATCCAATAACAATAGAAAACCAGAAAAGAGCTTGTGTAAAAAGGGAAGATGATAGTACATCGGCTTGACAGTTACGGTATGCTAAAGAAATGGAAAGTTTAAATGCGTTAAACAGTCTCGCTGATGATGTGCCGATAGGTTTTTGCACATTTAGTAGGTTTGTTCGGGATATAAACCTAAATCTTTACTTACTTATTTCGTGGGGAAGACTACTTGGATATATAGGTAACCCCTGAAATCTTGTTTGAAAGATTCCTTTTTCTGATATACTAGGTTTTTATACTCAGTGATATCTGGGGTATTATTCCGGGACTTCTGCTGAATGGAAGTTCTGACCTAGTCCCCGAATAATACTTTCTGCAATGCTTAAAACATAGCATCACCCTCAGCATAAATGATAAGACAATAAAATTTCTTAGCAATGCTGTTGTAAAAAAAGATCCTCTAAAGGGGACACACCCAAGTCGATTCGTGATCTCTCTGCTGAACGGTAGTTCTGACCTGAGCTCTCACGGTTTCGTACTGTTATATAATTTATTCCCTTACAGATATCATTTGTGGCATACTCACCTGTAAGACTGAATATTGGGATCTGGATACGGGAGTATATTCAAGAGGTGGGACACACGTATAAGTTTAAGTCTCTAAAACACTAAATCTGTATCCTGGATAGATTGAAATTTGTGTGAGAATTTAAGTGGGTCAGCATATCGACAATCTAAGCGAATTGTTTAATTCTGAATATGTAATTAAAGCTTAACGGTACTTGTGACTTGTCGAATAACTGATATGATTCCCTAACACGCTCACCAAAAATATGTTTGTAAATAGTTTATTTTTATTGCATTATAGTTCTGTATTTCATTTCTAGTTTAGAAGCTTTATTCTAAATCCAAAAAGATTTTACACTTCTGCTTTATTTTTGACAAACCAAAGTGGAAAGCTGATCTTCAGATTCGAATTGAAGCAGATGCAGGAAGTTTCTGGGCTGGAGAATGAGTTTGGAGCCAACCATGGTTAATAGAAAAAATAGAAAGTCAAAACAAGTTCATTAATTTGAAACTTGTAAATTTTCAGAAAAACAAATTGTTTTACAAATGTTGAACAAAAGTCAGTGTGAATTGTCTCAGATCAACCAAGGTCATTAAGTTGGACTTGGTAGATTAGTTAAGTAATCAGGGTCATTAATTTGGACCTGAATACTTAAGTGGATTTCTAATACTGAAAGTTTATAGGTAAGTTTAAGTTTGAAACTGTTATTGTCATATATCTTATTTTTGGGTAGAGTATATGCAGGTAACAGGTTTAAATTTAAGAAAGCAGCTTAGCTAAATCCCAGCCTATTGATAGGGGGAGTCTGAAGGTTTAAAGTCAGAAGCAGTTCCTGAATCTATATTCAAGGGGGAGCTTGAAGGTGGTTAAAGATTCAGAGTCTGTGCTTTATGCTAGCTGTTGATAGAAGATGAAAAGATTGAAGGAAACTTTTACAGTGTCAAGACAATTTGGAAAGAGACAAAGACTAAAGACTTGACGCCGAAGACTTCGTCAACATCCAAGGGGGAGTCTGTTGGTGCATCTACTCTCTGTTAACTTCGTCTTATTCAAGTCTTATGTCTCGATAGGATAAATGAGTGCACAACAGGATAGATTTTAGGGTTTGGTCATGTTTTAGTTAGTGATTTCATTTGAAGATGTCAAGACCAAGTTCAAACGAAATTGGTGCAAGTGATTTCGTTTGAACAGGGTAGTGTCACCCTCAAACGAAATAGCAATGCTTATAAATAGGGTTGTGCTAGGTTCATTTGAAACGGAATTGTGTGTGTGTGAGGTGAGGTGCTGCCGGATTTTTGTCAGATTTGAACTTGTAAAAGCTCTGGAAATCAGTAATATAAGAAGATTAAAAGGAAACAAGCTGTTTGAAGTCATTTACATTGATTCCGCCTCTGCAAATTATTATGAACTACTCATTTTGACTGTTTAGGGTCACCAGAACAATCCAACAAAGATCATCAAGAATCAAAAACAAGTTTTTTAAAATAAATTTTATACCTTCAAGTTCTTGAATGATTTTTAGTAAAGTTTGATGATTTGGGGCTTGATTGTTGCTTGAAACACCTTGAAATCACCTTTAAACCTTCAAATGAACTTGAAAACACCTTGAAATAGTCTTGAATCTTCAAGAAATTGTTCAAAATTTGAAAGTGTATGGATGTGGGTGTGTGTTCGGTCGAGTTCAAGAGAGAGAGAAAGAATGAGATTGTTTTTTATTTAGTTATGATCTTGCCTTGGATATTGTAAAGATGTAGAAGACTTAGGTGTAGTATTATCATCACCACCTCCCTTGTTAGCCAATAGATGGAGGAGAGAGAGAGATAAAATAATGTGCATAGCTGCCAACACAAACATATACACAAATTTATGTGTATGCATATACATATATATGTAGTTTTGGCTAAAAACTAGTATTTTACTGGATACCAGGTATTTTATCTAGCGTTTTTACCCGTTTTAAATTAATTTTAATAATCTATAAAAATAAACTTACCAAAATATTATTGAACAATATTTTGTTTGCCGGGACTGGCGACGTTGCCGGTATTTGGCAGTATGCGTTCTGTGCTGCGCGGTATGCGCTTAAAATCGCAAAAATAGGAATTTAAGCGTTTTTATTTATTTTTATCATTCTATAGTAATAAAATCATCAAATTATTATTAAAATGATTATCAGTTGCCTTGACAGGCTGTGTTGACAGTATTTTGTCGGTATACGCGCTGCATCGCGCGGTACGCGCTCAAACTCGAAAAATAGAGTTTCCTAGCGTTTTAAATTATTTTTCCATACGAATATGATTAAAATTGTTATTCTAATCATAACAGACTATTTTTAGGATTTTAACACTGATCGGGTAGTCACCGACGTTCGTTTCGCATTTTAACCGTTACGCGATAAGCGTTTATCTTACCGTTGCCAACATAATTTTTATGAAGGTTTAATTTTACTAACACATTAAATTTCACATATAAACATCATAACCAGTCAAATACAGCCCTGTTACCTATTCACAACACGTGTTACAATTGTACGGTACGACCTAAAAAGCCGGGTGTCACAGTCTCCCCCTGTTTAGGAAATTTCGTCCCCGAAATTTTTACTCTACATGTTTTGCTTTCGCACTAGATGAAAATAGTGGAAACAAGCTTGATGAATATGGTCTTGTAGTTTCTACGAGAAACTTTGATTCTTACGAAGAATCTTCGTAGACCTATATTACACACATCCTTAATTTCTAATCTCACGTCTCAACGCTCTCCACCCTTTCAAAGGTCCAACATTCACAAGCACTTAATCAAGAAGATTAAGTCAAAGTTTCACCAATTCGGGTTCTACGTACGTATATTTACATATACATTACCCCGTACCTAAGATAGTCTGAGTTTACACCCGATTGATCCAACTCGAGATGGGTTCTTGAAAGAATCAAATCTCATAAACTCGTCTTCCTTCCTTCTTGCATTCATTTCAGATATCCACAAATCGCCAAATCAATAAATTGCATACATGACTAGAATGTTGTAATCGCCTGTCCGGTTATTAACATAACTCTTCTAGCTATACGTACTGCTTCTACAGTGCTTCGATAAACTTCCGTTTATCTTCCAAACAAATCTCTATAAAGAACATAATCAGTGTATTATCCATTATACACTTTCTCAACTGAACCCGAACAATACATCATGTACACTACTCCATCCTTATGGTAGCTTGATGTAGGATCAAATCAAGCCAAAAATCTGATTTTGATAAACAAATCAAGATAAACACACACAAAATAAAGCTTTAAAACCCACTAGATTAATTTGCAAATGATAATACAATTAGCCCCCAAAATTCTCTAGAAATGTGTGTTTTCAAAACCCTAATCATCTCTAACTATTTATAGCCTTACCATTTTAGGCTAATTACAATTAAGTCCCTAGAGATAATAACTTACTAAAAGGGGCACTAAACATGAAAACTAATTAACTAAGACAATAAATATATTTTGACTAAACAAAATATATTTAATTATCCAAAGCAATATAACTATCGAATCTCGAACGATCACACGCCATATCTTTCTTTGATCTTCTCGTGTCGACTTGGGCATTGACTTTGAATTGATGGCGTTGACTTTGTTGACTTGATTCGTTGATAACATTAGACTACACGTTTTAGACCCAACAATCTCCCCCTTAGGCTAATGTTATCAAACTCTTGCATCATTTTTAGAACCGTCAACTTCATGCGTGTTGTAATCTTCAATTTGGCAAGCTTCAGTCTCAATTTTAGACCCAACAATCTCCCCCTAGACTGATGCTTTCCAAATTTTCTTCACTGAAGATCTTCTTTTGAAACTTTTCTCTTTTAGTACTTTATCTGGATAAGCTCCCCCTTTTTGCATGCATCATCTTTGACAATCATGAACAACCTTTTTCCAACTCTCTTTTATCTTGAGTGAATCAGAAGACGTAGGAGGAGGATTCCTAGCTCGGTATCTTCTGCAATCTTTAGGAAACAGGTGCTTTGGTCTGGTATCTTGCTCAATTGATGATCGGCCATGATTGCAGCAAATAGTCGAAGTAACCTATTCACAAATACAAAAACAACTTTGAATTTTCTTTTAGACTGATTCAAAGTACAGACAAAGTCGTATTCATCTGTAGTGTGCTACGGAAAGAGTATCTCAAGTGGTTTGAGACACGATTGATGTGATATGGAAGACTTAGAAAAACAACTGTACACAAATCAAAATATTTTTGGATTTTAGTTTTTTTTTAACATTTTTTTTACATTTTTTTAACTTTTAACCTTTGAGATTTAGAGCTGATCAAATATGAGATCATACCAACTTGAAAAGCCTAGTCACACTTCAACTTTCTTTAGGATAGCTACGACTCAAGAACGATTCCTGGTATGTTTGTCCTCTTAAATCCATGCATCCTTCTTTCAACATGCTTTCGGTGCTTGTTTATCATGTTTTGGTAATATTGACAAGAATTCTATGGCCCCCACACAAGCTATTAGGAATAGAAACATTATGCCCGTGAGTCCCACATCAGGACATACCCCCGCGATCAAGGTATGCATAAAGGTTCCTCATAACAGGTGAGTATATTGGATTCATTCTTTTCAACGATAGAGTGGAGATCAGGTCAGTACTTTCGTACAACAGAGATCCCAAAAACTACCGAGGGCGGAGACAGATACCAGATTTGGTACGATTTGATGATAGATAGTTTGGTGAATAGGTCAGTACTTTCGTACATCAGAGAGACCAAACTAATCCATCTTTTGGCCATTTTTGGCACTTATTATGAAAGGTTTTGGCCATTTTTGGCACTTATTATGAAAAGATATCATAGCGTCTAGGTCAGCATGTATCTGGATGCAGCAGAAGAACAACTATGATATCCCCGAATGAAAAACCAATATAAAGACCCGAGATCTCAGACTTTGGCAATCTATCAATGCAAGATTTAAGACCATTAAGCCATATGCCACAACGCGTTACCCACAAGAATGCATATTGCTGTGGAAATCCAGAATTCTTGTGTAGACTTTATCTTTATCACCAAGATGCAGTTTACTTGTCTAAAATGCTGAATCTACCGACATATCGTTAACTTGGAGCCGTATCTTCCATCAGATCCTATTCATGCGAAGACATAATCAAGTTAGTTCCTATCATTTCTCATATAAGATCATGATTATTTTGCAAGAATTTCATCTCATGGTTTACAAAGTATTTTAATACTCCCCCTTAAAATTTTATTTATGTACAACCATTTACTGAAAAACTGTATTTACAAAATAAAGTCTTACACATCAGGCACACAAAAGCATATGTCAGCAAGAAAAGGAGTGTGTTACAGTGTCGTTGAGTGCGCGACCAGGTTAGATACCATAACCAAACCTGTGATTTTCCTCTTCGAACTTGTATATGGAACAACCACTGATAATAACCAGTGTTACTAACAGTCCTCCTTGGATGTTCCTACACTCATAAACAATTCTGTTAGAGAGTGGAACCTAAGCCATCGCAGTCTTGGGTTGTCCCCTTTCATCAAAACAAGAAACCTCCCGATATGCCAAATCTTTTCCCTCATTGATTTCTTTTACAACCATTGGTTTGACTCGCCAAACCTGTGTTGGTTTAAAAATTTTGTTTGTAAAAGATTTAAGGTTTGAAATAATTTTATGTTTAAGACCCGGAGGGAAAGATTGAGGTTTTGATGTGTTGGTCCTTTTCATCTTTGAATCATGTGAAACCGGTTTCACATGTGGAGATCTGGATGGAAAGTTTTTCATCTGATTTTTCAAAGATGTGTGATTTTTACTTTTTGATCCAGAGAAGCAATATTGGTTGCCTTTACCATCTGGATCGTGTCGTTCTGGGCATTGCTTGAGCACATGACCTTTTCCACACCTAAAACAAGCCTTGAATGGCTTTTGAGACTTTGCAGTTCCGTGTGATGCAACTAGGAACGAGGATTGCTTTGAGCTTGACTCAGCATGTTGACACACATTAGGTTCGATAACTTCAGATGATCTTTTGATCTTTGACTCCCTAAGACTTTCATTCAACACTGATTCATCATCTGAGCTTGTGCAGTCTTCAATAACTAAGTGTTCTTCTAGTGGATCTTGATTAACTAGACTTGCAGTGTCATTTGAGGTTGTTGGTTCTTGAACACCCGATGCTTCAAGGTCTTCAACCATTTTACAAGCATCTGTTACTGAAGTTTCTGAGTCATTTGAGCTTTCCCATTCTTGGTATTCCTGAAAATCTGAATCGTGATCATCACTTGAGCTTCCTTCGCCACCTTCTGAAGTTGTGGTGCTTGAGTCTTCACTGCTGCTTTCTTCATTTGCCTCCTTATCAGACTCTGACATACCTGTATGAGATGGAACAAATTCTGAAATTTCCTCGGTGAGGAATTTTCCGAATATGTTTTGTTTCAATTCTGGAACAAACACGGGAGGTTCACACACCACTTTTTCATCACAAAAAGCAGAATTTAAATCATGGCATTCAATCACTACATTGTCGTGGTTGTGGTTTTTAAATGTAGGCACACGGCCATTACAGTCATCCCGAATGTTAAATTTAGGCACATTGCCATTACAGTCATTTTGAAACGAAGTATTGTTTTCCTTATTGCAATTCCAGGCGAACCAGTTAACGGTGGAATAACTGTCGCCTGAATAGCCTATGCCTATCTTCGAACCACCACAATCCTCATCGCACACATCCTCCTCACGCTCAATCACCTCTGTACTGCTTTCAGAAATGTTAGAAATTTTATCATTTTCACAATTGATATTTTGAGCAATCAAATCATTTTTATCAATTAAATCGTTGTCAGGATGAGGAGTTGGCATAGGCACATAGTTTCTGCTATGTGGTGGAAAGAAGAGTTTTCTTTCATTTCCTTGCCTATCCTTATACCCAATCCCATCTTTTACATACGTCGGTCATTGGCAGTTTTTGATGTCAGTAAATGCCTTTTGACTGACATTCCATTTGTCTATTATAATTTGTAATTTATTGTTTTCGTTCAAATATTTTTCTAATCTTTCTGTTAAATTATTGATGATAAAATCTTTTCTAAAAACGAATTCTTTTAGAGTTTGCATTTCAGCTAAAGTTGAATTCAACTTTCTCTGATATGCGGCCTCATTTTGTTTGAGTTCTTTATTGAATTTTAAAACTTTGTCTTTTTCCCTCATAAATTCAAGATTAAGATACTTATAGTGTGCCACGACGTCTACGCATGATTGTGTGCATAACTTTACTTTAAATTCGTGTGGAATGCTATTTACCAAGTCCTTTTCTTCCTTTTCCTTGCTAGATTCTGCCTGCTGGGCTTCAGCAGGCGTCTTCTCTTCATTCTTTCTACCTGCTTCTCTGAATCTTGCATCCACCTTCTCAATCTGCTTCACCTTATCAGCCTTCTCAGTAACTTTCTTCCCATTATCAGTTGTTGACTTTGAAATTTCCACCATTGCTTTTTCACTTAAAGATGTTTTTGCAGGACTTGCTGGAAGATTATTTGGAATCTTAGTTGAAACAAATGATGAACTTCCTACACTGATTGGAGAAGTGAAACCCATGATGGTAGGTGTTGTTGGGCTTGCTTTTGGAGTGACACCAATCTGATTCTGCGCCATTTCAAGAGATTTCAAAGCGTCCACGACATCTGTCAGTGTTGTAGGATACATTATAAAGTCATTTCTAATCTTCATGCACTGCATACTCCATTCTTTTGGTAGCGAATCTAGCAACCTTTTTATTTTAGCAGAGTTGGTAACGAGAATTCCAGCTTTCTTCATCTTTGTCAGCAAATTCATGAACCTTGTAATATGATCAGACAAACTTTCATTACGGACACTTCTAAAGTTATCGTACTCCTTCTGAATTTCATCCATTTTTTCTTAAAGCCCAAAAAATATTTGTATCAACTCAAAACCCGGTTCAAGTTACTTCAAAAATTAAACCCGCATCGACTCCAAATATTAGTAGTACTTGGTCCAAATGAACTTGAAACGCCTGGCCCGGTGAAATTCTGCGAACATAAGTTAATTTTAAAAGGCCCAAAAATAAACTATGGATAACCGACCCAAAACTGATCAGAATTCTAGACCCACGAATAAAAATTTAATACCCGGCTCAAAACTAATCAAAATTAAAGGCCCACAAATAAAAAATTTTAAGACCCGGCAAACAAATTTTTTTTAATTTTTTTTTAAACCTGCCCAAAAATAGTTAATATTTCAACAAGAACTTTTTTTTTGAACGGCCAACAAACTCAATCCCGAGCACTCTCGGGGCACCCACTGGATAAACGGAGTACTCCGAGAGTAACCCGAGTCCACCACCAATTCCGGGGAAAACCCGGTAACCCACCCGCCAGTAGGCACGACGGTGAAATTACCGGTGAAACCCGTTTGGCTCAAGGATCCAACCCAGGTTTCCTTGGGTCTCCTATCATTGCCCACCAGTGCCTCACTCTGCACCAAGTGGGAGTCGAACCTGCATCTCTCAGAGTGAGATAATAGAAGAGATACGATACGAGAGCAAGCCGGAAAGATTGTATGCTGTAGGTGGTATCACGGCTTTAGTGTGGTTATGTTGCTATTTTGAAAAGAATTTCAAGAATCTGTTACTATATATGTGTTTTGTTAAAAATAAACCTTCTATTTCTACTCCCTTTCTGTCATCACTTAAATACGCCAGCCGGATTAAAGTCGCGGAATAACGACGCTCAAAACGGTGACTTACCGGCGTATTTACCAAATACGCCGGAGGACTTGAACTCGCGTTCAAGATTTAAATTCGCCGGAAATCAATTACGCCGGAAAAGTCGCCGGAATATTTAACTTCGTCAGAAATTTGCTGGAAAACACAAGTACGCCGGCTCTTCAATAAAGACGCTATATTCAAAATGAAATCATTGTATTCAACAATAAAAACGCCAAGAAACTTCAAAAACTCATCGAAAACCTTCTGATTTGAGCTGAAACTTCTTTAAATGATATGAAATCACTATGAATCTTTCTAATAATACTAGTCTCAACTCTTAATCAACAAACAAATACTTTAAACCTTTTAAAAACAAGATTTTTGAAGAAAAAGTGAATAAAATCAAAAACCCTAAAAGTTTCAAAACTTTTCAAATAAAAATCAGATTTTTATGATGAATTTGGAGATTGTTGAATCTTAAATTCGAGTACTAAGCTCTGATACCAAATTGTAGGATCAAATCAAGCCAAAAATCTGATTTTGATAAACAAATCAAGATGAACACACACAAAATAAAGCTTTAAAACCCACTAGATTAATTTGCAAATGATAATACAATTAGCCTCCAAAATTCTCTAGAAATGTGTGTTTTCAAAACCCTAATCATCTCTATCTATTTATAGCCTTACCATTTTAGGCTAATTACAATTAAGTCCCTAGAGATAATAACTTACTAAAAGGGGCACTAAATATGAAAACTAATTAACTAAGACAATAAATATATTTTGACTAAACAAAATATATTTAATTATCCGAAGCAATATAACTATCGAATCTCAAACGATCACACGCCATATCTTTCTTTGATCTTCTCGTGTCGACTTGGGCGTTGACTTTGACTTGATGGCGTTGACTTTGTTGACTTGATTCGTTGATAACATTAGACTACACGTTTTAGACCCAACACTTGAGCCTATAAGCGACTGATCCAACTCAAGATGGGCTCTTGAAAGGACCTAATCATTGTGGCTCAGCTCTTCTTTTCTCTGCTAAACTGAAGAAACACTAGATAAACGACCGGGATCGAAATATCTAGGGGGTTTGGATCTGCATAAAAGGGTTTGTTCTCTCTCGTTTGATTCGATTATGATTGGCCTTCTTCTCCGATAAAACTCTGCAAAAAAGAAGCACCGTTAACCTCGTCAAGGGGAGAAAGGGGTTCTCTCCTTGACCCGACTCCGGTGTGAGAGTAAGTATGGGTTATGAAGAAGAAGATGTATTGAAGAAGTGTGTGTAACTTGAAATTCATACCTGAGCTGTTCTCATATTTATAACCGAGAGTGCTTGGGCGGGAAAACCCGTTAGTGAAAAGTTGACGGAAGATGCTAACCCCGTGAGCGGTTACATTTCCTTCCGTTAAGCTTCTCAATCCGACGTGAATGCACACAGATCGCTGTTTAGATCTATGGCTGGGGATATGCCACGTGGAAAGTGATCAAGTGGAGATTATTCTCTAATTACATGCTTTCGTTGTGATTTCAGGGATGCCTGAGATGGTGACATGTGTCTAGACGGTTATAACCGTCTTAGTGGTGCACGATTGGATTTTCTAGAAGATTACTGCTGTAATCTGGTGTGACTCTTTTATCGTGTGGAGTCATTTGCATAAATAATATCCAAGTCTGGATATCAGGCGGAAGGATTTTCATCCTTTGTTTATGGAAGAAAGCGCAAGGATTTATAATTTCCTTTGGCGCGCAAGTGTTGACTGTTGTTGGTACCTTTAGCCCTTCTTTTGTAAGACCAGTGCGCGGCCGCGCAAGGTAAAAAAGGCTGAAAGACGAGGTAGTGGTATGGTTCCAAGCACCTATTATGAGGTTCTTGGGACCTTACCCCTTCAAGTCCCCAAGTCCCCAAGTCTAGTGTTGCTCTTATGCAAGTAAGTGGAGCACTGGACTTATGAGAGGAAACGGTGTTTTTTTTTGCGCGAAAGTAGGGAAACTTCTGGAAGAAGATTCACTTTATAAAGATTTTTGAAAATCTTTGACTTTAGATGGGACTAGTACAGTAAAGACTGAGTGACAGGCTGTCACTGTCAGTTGCCCATTACTGTCCGTGTGTTGCACGCGCGCGTGTACTCGTGTTTATGTTGATTTTCACTCGCTCTGCCGCTTGGATAACTGTGATATCCGGAAAAGGTGCTATGGCGGTTACCGATGCTTTTTATTGCGGTGAGTATATATAACGTTTGAGTTGTCCCCTTTTTGTTTAATCATTGTTTTGTTGAAAACTTCTCCTGTTCCTTTCTTCCTTAACCGTTTAAGAAAAGGTTTATCATTTCTTCCTCTTATGTCAACCGGAGAACACCAAGAAGACCTATCTGAAGAAATGTCGGCTGAACTTCCACCATTAAAGTGGCAGAGCGACCTTTGATGGTTTGGTTCGGAATCTTAAATTTCCGGAGAACTGGGGTGCTCTGTACCCTGAAGAGGGGCAGACTGCAGCAGATGCTCCGGCTGGGTATATTACCCTTTTTTGGGATTTTTTCTGTGAAGGCAACTTTCGTTTGCCTGTCACTAAATTTTTTCTTGAAATCCTTGGGTAGTATAAGTTGCATATCTCCCAACTTCACCCTATTGGCATGGTTAGGGTTCGACATTTTGAATTTGTGTGTCGGACAATGCATATTGAGCCGACTGTTCCTCGATTTAGGGTTTTTCACCAGATGCACTGTACCCACGGGTTTTACTCGTTCGTTCAGAGAGCGTCTGCAAAGAAGATTTTACAGCAGCCTCTAAAGTCCTTCCATGATTGGAAGCAAAAATTTTTCTTTATCAAGGCCAGAGTGATTCCGGTGAGGATGGTTTTAAGGGGGAAAGAAGATGTTCCTGTCGAAACAATTCAGACCCCTGTTGACGAGAACTGGTATCAAGATCTGAAGGATGTTCCCAACATTGCTTTACCAGAAAAGGCCCTTGTTGGTGCCAGCATGAGCTTGAATTGGAAAATGGACCGTGATGACAAGCCGGTGTATACCGAGGGTGGTCATGGTAAGATTGGGGTTTTCCCTTTTCTCTGTTGTTGTTGTTGTTTTTTTTTTTTTTTTTGAATTTTACCCTTTCCCTCTTTTGCAGTTGTTTCGCTGTATGTTGTTGCGTTCAAGAGAGAAGGCGGAAAGATGGGTACCATTAAGAAGAAACCTGACGAAGAGCTTTGGTACCACAGAATTGTAAAAAAAATTGTTCTTCCGCGGGACGCGGATCTTTCTGTTCAGCCTATTGCTGGTGCTGGTAAGCTATGTTTATATTGGATTGCTGTTTCCTTTGGTTCCTGTCGCGCTTTTGAGTAAATCGTTTTTTTGCGCTTCCGTAGGTGAGTTGTCAAACTTGGGCATAGGCCCTGAAAAGAAGAAACGCGCGGTGACTTCTACTTCTGCGCCGAAGAAAAATGAAGATAAAGCTCAATCTTTGAAGACAAAAAATGTTGGAGGAGAGAAGAAAGGTATGCGCCGTTCCTCTGACTCCTGGTGTGATTATGTGGTGGTTTTTGACTCTTTGGAGGGTCTTACACCTGCAGTTACTATTAGGAGGCCAAAACCTGAACCGAGAGACACTGCTGACGTCCCTCCATCCAACCCAAATGATCCCATTGACTTGGAATCTAGTCCTGAACACTTGGTGCACAGGAAGGCCGGTAAAAGGAAACAAGCTGATGCTGATGCTGAGGGTCAGCCCTCTAAGAAGATCCAGAGGAAGAAAATTAACAGGAAGGGCAATCTGGATGCTTTTATTTCGGAATCTGCTCCTGGTAAGTGTTGTCTTTACTTCTTTTCCTTATGCACATTAAATCTTTATAGACTTTGTTGTTTTTTCAGAGGTTCCCGTTTCCCCTGTTCCCACAGAGCCACAGTCTGTGGTAAATGAAGAACTCCCACCTTCCCCTCCGCATGCTTCTGTTGCTGATCAGTTAAAGACTGCGGAGGTTCCTGAGGGTGGTGTGGAGAAGACTATTGAGGCTGAGAAGCCTGTTGATGTTACCATAGAAGTTGAAAAAGTTGTTGATCCAGGGGTTGTGGATGGTGCTGGTAATCCACGAACCCTTGAAACTGTTGCTCAAGACCTGGGGAAAGAACAAACTGCTGAGAAAATTCCTACTACAACTTCTTCTCCTAAACCTTCTGATGCTATGCCTGAGCGTGTTAAGAAGGTTACTGTTGGGGAGCAAAGCTCATTTGCTGGTGTTGATAAAAATTCTCCAATCCGCCCAGAGGAAACCCTGGGGGATTACTATTACAGGACTTACTCGGATAAAGATGCTTCTGAGCTTCATGCCCCTGTTTGGAATTTGAAGAAAGGTGACACTTTCTCGGATTGGCGCGTGTGCCGAGATTGGTTGCAGGGGATATTTTCGCCTGGGGAGATCAAGTTTCAAGAAAGCCGGTCTTATGAACAAACTTATCAAGCTTATCTTGAAGAGACTGCTTCTCATGCTTCTACCACTCATCGCATAGTGCGTGAGTGGTATAGTATGCATAAAGATTGGGAAACTCTTAGGGTATCCCAGAAGAAGTTTGCTAGTGACGAGAAGCGCTTAGCTCAGCTAAAAGCTAAATTGGAAGCTGATCAAGCCAAGTTTGAGGTTGATCGCAAAACCGAAGAGTGGTTTGTTGCAGGCTGGAAGAGGAAAGCGGAAGCTGAAGCTGCCCTCCTTTCCGAAGAGCGCGAAAACTGGAAGAGAATTTGCGAAAAAGATAATGCTAAGAAGGTAAATATTCGTAATGTCATCAATAATCTCAAGGCTGAGATTGAAAAGCTGAAGAAACAAGATGCGGAGATAGAAAAGTTGAAAAAGGAGAAGGCTGATGCAGAAGCTGCTTTAGAAGAAGCGCGTTCTCATAGGGAGCGCAGTGAGCAACGAGAGGTACAAGCTTGCGCCACTCTTGCCCTTAGAGATAAAGAGATAAAAGAACTTACTGCTTTGCTTTCTGACAAGGAACAACTTAAAAGGGATCTGGAGCTTGCGCATTCTGAAAGGGCTGAAACCTCTCGCCGTTTGACTGAGACCGAAGAAAAATTGGAAAATTCCGAAACAGCGCGAGCCACAGCGGAAAGCGAGCTTGAAACTTTAAAGAATGATATGGCGTGGCTAAAAGATCGTGGAATTTCTTGTGTAAGTTGCTTGTTCTTTTCTGTTGTGGAACTGTGTATGCGCGTTCTTGTTATTTACCCTTTCCTTCATTCACAGGTTGCTGAATCAGTGCTGAACTCTGAGGAGTTGGATAAAACTGTTGCGCGGTTAGTTGTTGCTGCGCGAAAAGATGGGTATGCCCAAGGATATGCTGAATGTTCGCATCATGTAAATAACGCTTTGAAGGTTGATTGGGACCTCAACAAATCTGCTACTTATGACGTGGATACTAATGCTGCGCTTGTTGCTTTGAAAGCGGAATTTAACAACTTGCAACTTCCAGTTATGGATCTGATAAATGTTGCGCTGCAATCTGACGATTACGTAGCACAACTAAGGGAAATCTTTCCGGATGAGGGTGAAGATTTAGTGTAGGTTGAAAATGTATTGAACAATTTTCTTGTAATATTTGGGATGTGTATCCCTCTTTTTGTTGGTGCGCTGTTGCGCAAGTAACTAAAACACTGTCGTGTTTGATAGTTTTTTAGGCGTATTTGTACGCCGAGAATAGTATGCTATGTTTTTCGTTCTACAATATTTTGCATGAGTACGATTACTTTTATTGAGTAAGGCGAATGAAGTTGGTATAAAGCTCATGTGTGAACTTGTGGTCGTTTGTGACGTAATCACTGACCGTTCATGAGGCTTTGTTTTGTAATTACCATAATGTTTTTGAGCTTACTGAAAGAAATTGCATGCACTTTGTAAGAAAAACACAAGAATAATAGAAACTTTGCTTTTTTATTTAGGGATAGGGCACGAAGGCCATTACAAAGTTTTGCTAATATAAATATATGAAACTTAACTTACTCTAACTTTCCCGCTTCGTTTGATAAATCATGTTTTCCCGCGGTGAATAGAGTTGTCTCTTAAGTTTTTGCCCTTTTGCTCGGGCCCTCCTCACCCCGAGTTATCTGCTTTATTTCCTTGCGCACATTTTGGAGCAAATGTGTGAGCTCGCCGCTCTTGAGGGCTTTTTCTATTTCTGTGCGTAAAGAAATGCAGTTGTTAGTGGTATGACCGCTGTCCTTGTAATACTCGCAATATTGGGAAGGGTCTTGTCCACGCTTGTTTTTCATGGGGATTGGAGGTTTGAACTAATAGTCTTCCGTACTCAAAACTTCCGTCGGGGTCTTAGTTAAGGGAGTCCACTGTCTCTCCCTATTCTCCTGATTGGTCTCCCTCTGTGCGGTAAGTTTGTTGATCATTGCTCGAGCATCTTCAGACGAATGATTTGTCGAGCCAGAATCACGCCATGACTTCTTAAACTTTCTCCCGCCAGTGGAGCCTAAGTCTACGGGTCTATTATGTGGTGGCGGCGGCCTATTTGTGGTAAGGTTCTTTTCAGTTTGAGCATAAACTTTTACCGCTGCCATTACCTTCTCCCAGCTCTTCGGAAGGCCTTCTGTACCGGATAAGACCTTAATCATGTCATCGCACCTAACCGCGTATTTGAATTGAGCGCGGATTAGTTGCTCATGAACACCGCCAATCTCCAATACCTCTTTGTTGTTTCTGGTGATAAAGTCTTCCAGATTTTCGTCATCATGGTGCCAAATGTTCATTACGTCAGATGTATCGCGAATGGAACGCCGTTGTTGGCTAAAATGCGTCAGAAATTTTTCGCGCAAATCTTTCCACGATGCGATCTGTCCGATTGGCAGGTTGTCGAACCAGATTCTTGCCGCTCCGGTTAGGGTCTTTACGAACAGATGGCACCATAATGGGAGGGTCCAGCCCCCAACCAGACCTGCGCTGGTAAACACTCGATCATCTGGGTCTGTCAACCCATTGAATTTTCCCACATTAGATGGTAATTTTGCTTTCTCAAGCGGCGCGAGAGCTATTTCCATGATGAATTTCGAATTTTCCGCTGCTTCCGCAGGGCGGTAAATCAAATCGTAATTATGCTCGGCCTCTGGGTTGTAAACCGTACGAGGTCTGCATTTGTTGTAATTGGGCTGCAAGCGGTTAAACACACTGGTATTTTCACTCACACGATAGGTTGGATCAGATTCATCGGTGTGAGTGTTTCGTTGAGGACCCAGCCTGGTATGGACTGATTGTCTGCGGTGGGGGTGTGCTTCGTCACGATACTCTCTCTGATGACTTCCTGACTGAGTGTACTCATGTTTTGAAGCAGATCTGGAGTAAACTTCTGTATTCTCGTAAGATGAATCCTCCCGTTGGGAAGCATTAGCACGAGATCCTGGTCTCCGTGATTGAGTTAGAGGAGCAGTCTGTGCACACAACTGTGTGTATACTTCGTTTAGTGCCCCTTGAGACCTAACGTACCAGGAGATTGGAGTTTCTCCTGGTGGTAAATTGATTGAACAGGATCCGCTGGTAACACTCCTGGAGTGACAGGTTCGTTTACTCTATTGGATTGGACCTCATTATCATCGGAGACTTCCTCCGGAATTCCTTCAGGTTGGACGTTGTTACCAAAATTCGGCCGAGGGCCGGTTTGTCGGTGAGCTGATGTCTCTTCCATGAGCAAATGGAATCAACGAAGTGAATCGAAAAACAAGAGAAAAACGGGTGAAACAGAGAAAAACGGTGGGCGCCAATGAAGAAATACTAGATAAACGACCGGGATCGAAATATCTAGGGGGTTTGGATCTGCATAAAAGGGTTTGTTCTCTCTCGGTTGATTCGATTATGATTGGCCTTCTTCTTCGATAAAACTCTGCAAAAAAGAAGCACCGTTAGCCTCATCAAGGGGAGAAAGGGGTTCTCTCCTTGACCCGACTCCGGTGTGAGAATAAGTATGGGTTATGATATTGAAGAAGTGTGTGTAACTTGAAATTCATACCTGAGCTGTTCTCATATTTATAACCGAGAGTGCTTGGGCGGGAAAACCCGTTAGTGAAAAGTTGACGGAAGATGCTAACCCCGTGAGCGGTTACATTTCCTTCCGTTAAGCTTCTCGATCCGACGTGAATGCACACGAATCGCTGTTTAGATCTATGGCTGGGGATATGCCACGTGGAAAGTGATCAAGTGGAGATTATTCTCTAATTACATGCTTTCGTTGTGATTTCAGGGATGCCTGAGATGGTGATACGTGTCCAGACGGTTATAACCGTCTTAGTGGTGCACGATTGGATTTTCTAGAAGATTACTGCTGTAATCTGGTGTGAGTCTTTTATCATGTGGAGTTATCTGCATAAATAATATCCAAGTCTGGATATCAGGCGGAAGGATTTTCATCCTTTGTTTATGGAAGAAAGCGCAAGGATTTATAATTTCCCTTCGGCGCGCAAGTGTTGACTGTTGTTGGTACCTTAAGCCCTTCTTTTGTAAGACCAGTGCGCGGCCGCGCAAGGTAAAAAAGGCTGAAAGGCGAGGTAGTGGTATGGTTCCAAGCACCTATTATGAGGTTCTTGGGACCTTACCCCTTCATAAACCTAATAGCATCTCTGCAAGATAACTCCTTTAACAGAACCAAATCTTCAATCTGGAATCGCAATAGTTCCTTCAATTGTCCATGTAATCCTTCTGTTGATCAATTGGCGACTTTTAACCTTCTCTCAATCCAGGCACATCCTGTTGCTGGTTTCCTAGATAAACTAAGGTCTGGTTAATTGTCTTTTATCGTGTTAGCTCATCCAAATCGTGATCAACACTTCTATCCATGCAAGGCTTCAAACAGAGCAACCTGAATACTAGCGTGTTAACTATTATTGTAAGATAACTCTGCTAAGGGCATGTGAGTATCTTAACTTCCTTCGGAGTCCATCATACACGCTCCCAACTTTTCTCTCAAGGGTCTGAAAAGCTTCCTTCTATCTTGTTGTCCAATCAATTCCCCTTTTCCCTTTTGGGGTTATTAGTGTCGAAGGCTGCACTAATTTAGGGAAATTCTTAATAATTCTCCGGTAGCACCTAGCTAGTCATATGGATCATCATACTCCCGACGGGGTCTTTTGCGCTCCTCATCATTCGATTGCTCCAATCTTAGACTGATCTATATGCATACCTTCCTTATTCCTTAACAACTCTATAGTCAACCTCAATGTTTCTCATGAGTTTCCTTGGCTCGCGTGAAAGCAAGTATGTCGTCGACGAATATTATCACAAATTCATCCGATTAGGGTTTCCATACCCTGTTCATGAGATTTATGAATAAAAATGGCGCATTAATTTAGTCAAAAGGCATGACTAATAACTCGAAATAGCCATATTGTGTTCGAAAAGCAGTCCTCAGCATATATTCGTCAGCAACCTTCAACTGATAATACCCTGATCGTAGATCGATCTTCATGCAGCAGCTGTATCCCAGTAGCTTAATTGAACAAATCGTCAATCCTCGGTAAAAGGGTATCGATTCTTGATAATCAACTCGTTCAGCTCTCTGAAATCATCACTCACCCTGAAGGATCCATCCTTCTTTCTCTTCAACAAAACAGATGCACCTCAAAGTGAAAAGCTTGATCAAATGAAACCCTCGTCCAGTAACTCTTGAAACTGACTCGACATTTCTATCATTCTCAGACGATGCTTAATCTATAGGGAGGTTGTGCAATTGGGTGCAGCACCGGGTGCTAGATCAATCCAAAATTCGATCTGTCTCGCAGGGGGAAATCCAGGTAAGTCTTTTTAGGAAAACTTCTGGATAATTGCGAACAATAGGAATCTTTCCGGTATTCCTACATTCGGCTTTCGTATCCACCACGTTAACTAAGAACGCAGGATAGCCCCTTTTGCAATCACCTGAGCATCCTCACAAAACTGACAACTCTCAACCATCAACACGCGGCACTCGAAACTCGGCACTCGACTCGGTCGGTCTTCGTGAACAACTACCACCTCTCTACCATTATCAGGATGAGATATCCTAGCTAGCTTCCTCCAGCGATAGTCCCCACTTCGCTCTTAGATAAGCAATCCATCCTCACATCTACATCAAATTTCTCCCCAGCTCCACTGGAAATAAACCAACACTAGAGCTATGGTCATCTAACTAAATACTACAATCGCGAATGGTCTCACTAGTTTCTCATCAACTTACCAATTGCTAGTTCTATCGGACACCTTATTCCCAGCTTACTTGTTGGTAAACACAAAAATGATTCAAAGTTTTTCGAACAAAACTCAAGTCAGCTTTGGTATTAAAAGTATGAACATAGATTGGTTTTTGATTCGAAACATATCGATAACAACAGCAAGATCGTCTCGTGCCTTCCCAGCGTTTAGCTCGAACGCTCTACCCCTGGCATCCTGACCCTTCATTTTCAGACAACCTCTCTCGAAATGTTCTTTCGGTTTCGGGCAATTTCTTTTGTAGTGTCCTTGCTCACCACACATGTAGCATCCCTCGAGTGTACCTCCCTCCGATGTACTCTTGGCATAGCACTCGCGAGTCATATGTCCAGTCCGACCACATCTGGCGCACTTTATCCACACATCCTCGCGAGTCTTCCTCTCAAGACCACTCCTGCCATCCCTGGCATTATCCTTTCCCGACTCTCTCTCTAGGGTTAGCTACACACGCTTTCTCCAATCTGCGTTCCTCACCACGCTTCTCATCGGTATCTTTCCTCGAACTCTCAGAATTTCGCTTTCGTGAATCCCCAGATCTAGGCTCGGAATGTGGAATTATTTGAATGGTCGATCCGCTGTGACAGCCCGACATCACGCATACCGTTGCCTCGTCATTGCATGGGGCACCAGTAAATGATCTTGGGTTACAACCCTGGATTGTTTTATGTGTACATCTATGTACTGTTCACAAAGTTAATGAAAAATCAGAATTACGCTCCGATTATACCATAACACAGGAACTACTAAAACTTTCCGATCATTGTATCACCTGAAGGGTTTCCGATCTGTGTCCCGCCAAAACCATGCCCATGAGCATCACTCCACATTCATGGCCATTGTTTTGGTTAGCATCGCGCTGTTCCATGGCAGTATTAATGTGCCGGGCTATGAGTTGTGCCAACTCTTTTTGGGGTAATAGGTAGTCCAGAACCCTGTCTCGCTTTTGGCGGCATTTCGTCGTTTTCTATTATTTACAACAATAATAATCACATAAGACGATAACCAAAAATAATTCAATCATTAAATGGTAGTGGACCAAACATTTGCGCATGTAAAATATCCACATATTAATGAGAACAATTCTTAAACCAAAAGAAACCCATTTGATATTTATGCCAGAAATTTTCAAAGCTTGTTTTTAGTACTAAGACCAATTAAAATTCGGCGTGTCTACATCAACACCCACAACAAGTCTATATGAAATTTCCTCCTAAATATCTAAAAATTTGGCATACAAGCCATGAATAGGGTTCATCAAATGAGACATACAAAACAAACAACATAAACAACCAACAACTAACGCTTCAATCCCTGGAAGTCCAACATCTTCCTAACAAGCTCTTCTAGCTCATCATACTAGCCCATCTATCCTTCTAAGTCCTTCATCGTCTCCATGCCTCCGCGTAACGTGGCGAACTAACGATCACAATGACAACAATCAACCCAAACCCCTTTCTGCCTCTTCAAAGCGGACGCTGTCTCAGCTCTCGAAGTTGATGCAATCTCTCTAATGGGTCGAGTCCTCTTCCTACGACGAGTGTAGACTAAAATAGGTGTAACAAAACACGTGACTCGAATAACGGAATAGACGATTCTGTAACGACGGGCGAAAGAATCTCAAGTGTAGGCTCGACAGTATCAGTGAGCAGAACTACTAATGGCTCTATAGATCGAGACGTGACATATCGTAACCATACAAAGTAAGTGTGTGATCAATATGAATAGTAACACATAAGGCCCAAATAAATAGAAAATCACGTATGCACATAAACATATAAGGGTTTTCATACATGATAAAATGTTTTCTACGTTTATTTAAAAATCTTGGCTTCGAGAATTTTGGACTTATATTTCAAAATTCTCTGGTTGAAGTCTAGTGTTTTCCTCCGAAAACATCTAGTTCGCTAACAACCAATGGCTCTGATACCAACTTCTGTCACACCCCAAAAACGTTGCAGCAGAATATAAAACGTAGTGGAGACGGAAGTTGGTGCCCATTTATATCTTGATGATCGATGTATTAAATTGTTGGACATATTATCTTATTTAAAACCTAAGTTTTAAACATTTTGTTTTTAAATATGACACAACCATGACATTGTTAAGTTGTTTTGATCCTCACGGATCTTATTACATTCGTCCCAGAAAGTTTTAAAAGTCAGTCCAACATTTTAAGTAACAAAACATGCATCAACAACCACAAGACACGCCATAATTCCCGAAGCCGAACTCAAGTACCTGTAGAACACGTTAAAAATCAATTGTTAACACAAAGGAAGGTGAGTTCACATATTCACTTACAACCAATTTTATTCCAAGGAAAACTTTCTGATTAGTTGTTTATTTGAAAACATCAATATAAATTTTAGAAAGTTCATTTTACTTCCTTAACAAAAATCCATGGGCCTTCCGTCGGTTCATCAATCCGACAACTGTAATATATATATTGCCCAGGTTTTGTATATTAAATTATAGCGTCAACTTTCAGACTCGTATGTTAGCTAGACGATACGAACTATATATTAACCATGCAGGGATAATCAAAGCTAGACAATAAATAGAATATTAATTCGTCGTTTGACTTGACACGGCACGACCGGTCACGACGAGGTGGTCAACCCGATAGATCTACCAACAATTCATCGCGTGCAATACTTAACTGATTAAATGACATCATGGGCGCAGGGTTCTCTCTTTGGGAACAATATGATGTCTGCCTTACGTACAATATATATATCCTACTAATATGACAATTTAATACACGACGTTGTACGAATTCCCCTTACTCTCCATCATATGAGACCCAGTCAAGAATTCGTCCCCAACTGTACGGTCATGTTTCACTTAAGAAATACCGTACATACAATATTCATTCATCAAAAACGTTTTACTTCGAAACGTATAACTTATCAAATTTCATATATTTTCAGCGAAAATATATGTTTTATATTAAAAGGTATGTTTTATTTCAAAAACATTATTAAACCCTTTTAATGACGTGTTCTACCCCCAAAACATATACAAAACAGTAAAAAGAGGGGTTTAGTGACACTCACCTTTGGGTGCGTATTTTAAATAGCGCAATCCCAGAGATTGATTTCTACACATCCTATTATATATATATATATATATATAGGAACGATTTTAAATCAGTACACATAACATAAAAATCCTAAGTTTCTCCGTTTCTTAGAATTATCACATAACTTTGTGATTTTCTCAAAAAGTTGTCATTTTTGATTATGTTGGCACGTTAATATATATATGAGTCCATATATATATATATATATATACAAAGAGAGAGAGAGAGAGAGAGAGAGAGAAAGTATAATGTACAAAAAGGCTTAACCTACATTAACGTACACGACAAACATGATAACGTGCGTGATTTTTTGTTTTACCTTCATAACGTGCGTTATTATACTTTTCCATGCGTGATTATCACCCCATGCGTAATTATCACCAAAAAATGGATCCCATGCGTTATTTTTGTGTCTTATGCGTGATTAGGGTATTGATCCAACGGTTACGCGCGTCGCCTACGTTAATGTACGATAAGCCTTTTTGTATGTTAACCTTTCCCTATATAGATATATATATATATATATATATATATATATCGTTATGATTTTGCGACTTGAACGATTTTATTGGTGACCATTATTGTGTAAATCCGTTAACTCTCCCGTTTATACGCAATATATCTACGATTTGCGCGTCGTAATATATATATACATAAATGTTTACATAATTTACACCGAAACACACGAAATCCCGTTAACTTATATATTTTGTCATTTTTAAAGCAAATATACATAAAACATCTCATATGTACCAAATTTCATGCTCGACAAATAAGTTACACATTTCTACCAAATTTTTACCATTTCTACCGCACAAAACGCACAAGTATACACGCGTGGTCTAAATTTCCCATTATCAAGTTAACACTTAGCATATTATCACATTTACATGTTTAAATCACTAAACACATTTTATCACATAAGGTTCACTCAAAATTTACCCATACTAGTGTTCATCGAAAAATGCGTATTTTAGCGATTCGGTAACGATTTCGGGCGTCGGAAGTCACGTATGACCAACCAAACACCAAGTAAACTTAAAATTAAAATAATTTTTATTAAACTAAAAATATTAGTTTACTTACTGATTTAAACTAGTTTTATAAATATCACTCGAAAAGCCGATTTTTGACCGTTTTAACGCATAGTTTTGCGTTAAACGTTACTATAATCATCCCAACTCGAAACGATTTGATATTTTAACACAATACATGTTATTTACTGATTAAAATAGTGGTTATAATCAGATTAGTACAGTTTTTGTGTAAGTCACATAAATCATGCGATTTCACGTATTTTACAACTTTTAATGCACCAAGTACAACATGCAAAGCTAGCAAACATTATGACAAAATCATATATCACTAAACACTTTAAAATAACTTTATTTTAGTGTTTATAATCTGATTAAATCTGATTTTTACTAAGTCATACTCAAATCACCTTTTTATAATCATAAATCATCATGCATGTTCAAGTAAATGCATCTAATGCATTCATACAACAACATCATCATCTTTTATGTTCTAATCATGTTCAAGAACACATATACATGCATATACACGAATTATTTACACCTTCATACACATCCAAAAGTTCACTTTCTCATTAAATCCCTTTTTAAATCATGAAACACTTTTAGATCATTATTTTATGACATTTTTGATTCATGCATGTATTTTATCATTCAAGAATCATTCAACAAAAATCAAAACACAATTACATAAACACACACATATACCTACGGTTACACACACACACACATATTCATCCATTTTTATTTATTCAAAAACCCATTTGTTTTTAGATTTCAAGTTTGTGATTAATTTCAAGAACAAGAGAAACTTCCATCATCATCAAGATCATCAAGAATCAAAAACAAGGTTTTTAAAATAAATTTTATACCTTCAAGTTCTTGAATGATTTTTAGTAAAGTTTGATGATTTGGGGCTTGATTGTTGCTTGAAACACCTTGAAATCACCTTTAAACCTTCAAATGAACTTGAAAGCACCTTGAAACGAGTTTGAACGTCGTAATATTGCATGACCCCTAAAATTTGATGATTTGGGGCTTGATTGTAGCAGTGATCGAGTTAATACCCTGTTGTCGCAGCAGAGATTCGTGCTTGTGTGTGTTTTTGAACGAAAAAGCGAATAACTCAGTGTATGAAACGAGTTTGAACGTCGTAATAACAGTGCCATGCAAGTGCCAACCTCTGGAATATATACTGAAAAATCAGCCCTGCCGCATGGCGTGACAGCGCCCTTTTTAGGGTAGGGTAGCCTCATGTCCAACTAGCTTGTGTGAGTCGACAGATCGAACAAATTCGTTTTCTACAGCAAGGTATGTGGATAATTATCCATTAGGGGATACTCCCCCCTGAGTTTTAGGGGGCCCTGATCCTGATTCGAACTGTTCTGAAAATTTTAGGGGTCATGCAATATTACTTGGGGGTTTTAATTAGGGTTTCCTATTGGACATATAAAAATAAGAAATAGTAATTTTGGCGAGAGTTGTTACATCCTCCCCACCTTATTAAAATCTCGTCCTAGAGATTTACTAGAACAAGTAGGGATACTTTCGTTTCATTTCTATTATAAAATCTCGTCCTCAAGAAATGTCTATTTGATGAATCCCTGGTAGTACCTCTTCAAGATATAGAGATAAATGAGAAGTTAAAATTTGTGGAGAAACCATTACAGATAGAAGACAGAAAGGTCAAGTTTCTCAAGCACAAACGACTAGTGCTGGTCAAAGTCAAATGGGATTCAAAGAGAGGACCGGAGTACACTTGGGAACTGGAATCAGAAATGAAACGAAAGTATCCCTACTTGTTCCAGAAAATCTCGAGGATGAGATTTTAATAAGGTGGGGAGGATGTAACAACTCTCGCCAAAATTACTATTTCTTATTTTAATATGTCCAATAGGACACCCTAATTAAGACCCCCAAGTAATATTGCATGACCCCTAAAATTTCCAGAACAGTTGGAATCAGGATCAGGGCCCCCAAAACTCAGGGGGGGGGGTATCCCCTAATGGATAATTATCCACATATCTTGCTGTAGAAAACGAATTTCTTCGATCTGTCGACTCACACAAGCTAGTTGGACACGGGGCTACCCTACCCTAAAAAGGGAGCTGTCGCGCCACACGACAGGGCCGGTTTTTCAGTATATATTCCAGAGGTTGGCACTTGCATGGCACTGTTATTACGACGTTCAAACTCGTTTCATACACTGAGTTATTCGCTTTTTCGTTCAAAAACACACACAAGCACGAATCTCTGCTGCGACAACAGGGTAACAACTCGATCACTACTACGATACAATGTCCGATTGATTGAAACCGATCCGATGGATGTTTAAGTGCTGCCCGAATCCGGGCTATACTTTGTCATTCTTTGAGAGGGTTTTGATTTCATGAGCTTATCGTAAATGTTGTATTAAATTACTGACCTAGTTTCGTATGCATTGTTATTTAAATTAGGTTATCGGGCTTATCAATAGGCTAAACTCTGCCCAACTAAACTTGCAATGTGGGTTATTCTCTTTTTATCAACAATCTTTTACAATACTCAAATTATTTTCAAAAGTTATAGTTACAGGGATTAAGTCTTGGTTATCTTGAATCACTAGCAAGTGGGGTATTGAGCACATTACTAATTTCTCACGGTTAGGTTCACCAACCTAACAGTGATAATCATCACTACTTGGGTGAAAGGACCCAATAGTGGTATGACCATCGTCACAAGGCTGTGACACGGCGCCAGATAAAAAATAAGATACTAGACATTGTAATCGCTCTTATGCTGTAATTTATAACTAATGTGTCGTTTTATTTAACCTGAATGACTCGCCATTATTTCCCCGCTGATGAAATATTTTTAAACATGTTTCAGGTGACTTACTGTGAATCAAGGAAAAGTGCTACGGAGCACTAACAACCTTAAAATAGTGGCTCAGTAAAATAAATAAGCATGTTTTGTAAAACAGGGAATTTCCTTGTGAAATTCCTCTAGTGTAAATTACGGGGTTTGCACCAAATTATGAAATAAAATAATTGGGCATTTTCGAGATCCTATTAAACTTCCGCTGTCGACTCAAATTAATTAAACTAACACGAGTTTCTGTCCCGCGGCTTCTGGACCGGGTCACACCGATGTCTGTCGTTAGTGACATGCAAAAACCGAAATAAACTGGTAGATAGGATAAGTCGGATATCGAACTAGAGGAGGATTGTGGAAAGTGTGTAACGCTAAGTATTTATTAACTAATGCAGAAAAGTAAATTCTTGTGATTTGATTTATAGATTAACTAAATTACGAATTAAGAAATTGAGGTTTTAAACAATAGGAAAAGAAAGGGTCCTCTGAATTTTAGGTTTGCAAACCAGTTCAGTTATGTGTTTAATCAAAACATTCACATAGACATAAATGTTTAACCTAATTAACCAATTGTGATAACCAACGACTAAGTACTCCGGTCAATACATAACGGGAGGTTATTGAATGATTATCAATTACAATTACAAACCCTAACCCCATGTCAAATATATCACAATTACTAGAACTCTCGGGAACTGAATGCTTAGAAATTAAGGTTTAAATAAATGCAACTAGTTACAATCAGTCAATTAAATCCATGGTGAAATGCATCGAATGCTTAGATCACCAAGTTACAATGGTTAAAAACACATAAAAGTACCTAATTACACAAACCCTCCATCCGGAGGAAACCAGAAAAGACTAGCCGTTCATGTTACAAGATTGATCTTCGTCCTCTGTCGGATGTGACGGCTGTATATGACTCCCTTTCTGCCGTCAATATATGTCATGATTATTCTTGAGATGTGGGCTTGAAAATAATCCCCTCAATTAATCGGCCCACTATGTCTAGAAGATGCCGGCCCACTTCAGTATATGCGTGTGTTCTAATTTCAATTGACGTGATAAAAAGTCAAATCCCCTCAAGCCCTTATGTCGGCTCATGTGCATCAAACCGCCAATATATGTTCCATAATATTGATGATGTATGTTGACCAAAAATCCCCCTAAGTCACGTGATGATGATGATATGTTGCTTTTCACAGTCAAAAGATGATGATAATCTTGTTGATTTTTAATTAAATCCTCCAATCCAAGATCAGAATGTGCCGTCCAAGCCCAAGCCACATGTGTGTCCCTCTTCTCAGCCCAAAATAGAAGTCCAACAAACCGCCTCCTCAGCCACATGATAATGATTTGATGGGCCCTTTTCCTTTTCTTATTAATGCCTCCTATGACCTCAAACATGCGCTACACATATGTTACCATCGTAGGCTACGGTATTTTGACCGTAGCTTACGATTTGTAGTTTCTGTTCATTTGTCTTGTTTCCAACCGTAAGTTACGCCCTGAGTCCGTAAGTTACGATCCCAGCATTCTTTTTATTTGGCTTTATATGCATTCCAACTTTACATAATTTACCAACAAGCCCGAGACTTCGGTATGTTGCATTTCTTTCACATTCAAACTCCATTTTGACTCGTAACGGCTCACGAATAATGTAGCGTGTCTTGACTATCATCCTTAATAATCCTGCTTCATCACTAAACTCTCCAAACTTCACCGAATTACGCCGATTAACCTGTAAAACCACATACTTGCGTAGTTAACATATTCAAAGCATATAATTACGTAAACGATAATAAATTACACAAGATAAGCACGTTAACCCTCGTGTTTCACACTCTCCATCACATCCCCACACTTAACCTTGATTGTCCTCAAGCAACCGTCACAAACAATACTCACCTTATTAACAAATAACCATTGAATCCCTTGCTGAATTAGCAATTTAAGGTCCCAAGTCATACCCGTCCCATAGACTGACACAATCGAGATTGACAGTCTGACAAGTAAATGATGCAATTTTAAAACTCAAGACTTGTCTATCTAAAACTAACATGTTTACAATTAAATACATGCTACACACCCCTCACAATGTACTCTCCTCTCGGGTTAATATCTGGACTAGCGTGTAATGTGCTAGTATATAAAACACTCAAAAAGCAAACATGAAATCCTGCAATCATAGGCTTGTATGAAAATCACACCTCCACTGTATCGTCTAACACGGCACATATCAAAAGGACTTTTGGGTTTTGGGCTTAGGGTAAAGGTAGGAAAATAGTGTAGGTTCTTTTTCTTTTCTAATTGGCTCACAAACAATAACCAAACCGTGATAACTTTATTCAAACAATAATTACTAAAACTATTGGGTTGATTTCCACCCAAGGACATATACGATATTCACAATACTTCTATTTTTTGTTCTTTTCTTTCACATATTTTTCTATTTCTCTTTTTCTCTTTTTTTTCTTTTTCATAGCAATATCATCATGGTCGGTTTTTCACAATAGACAGTGGGCGAACAAACGAAAGATAGTTAGGCTCAACAGGGATACTAAGGGAAATTTGTGAATAACACGAAAGAAATACAAACACAAAAGGGGTGTAACAAGAAAATCCTAATGCCGTTATCATCTATGTGCACATGTCAAACCCACAGTCTCAGCATGCATCGAATCATACAAGTTCTAACACAGAATAACACGTAGCCTGCACTCAACAAACGAATTCATTATATAATGTATCATATCCGTCTACAGGCTCAAGATCTCACCAAGAAAAGGTAAAAAAGTTGACGACATGTAGCATATGCAATTAAAAACATGTTACCCCTAGATAGACATCTCGTTTCAACTCATTCCCTATAAAAACACTTGTCAAACCTACTCTCATGAAACTTAAAGTGACAACCATGACTAGGGATCTAAGTTAGTTTAATATCAGTAGGAACCCTTTAGCAATTGAAAATGTTGGTTTTCATGTAGTTCAAGCATACTTGAGACAAAAATTTTTAAAATTTTTCAATTTTTCTCCAATTTCAACCAATTCAAGCATTTGAGATCAACAATCTTACCAACCCTTTTCTCAAGTTACCGCATCCCCACACTTGGGATACATTGTCCCCAATGTATGGTGCAATTTATAATCTAAACTCGAGAAATACCACCCGCAAACCATGAACAACTAATAACCAACTCGACTCAACACAAGGAAACCACTCCCAACACAAAGACTGACACCACCAAAAACACGAAAACAAATAAAACACAAGATAGAGAGACACATGGACCTGATCAGTAAATCAGCAGTGTCGGTAGTGATGCAGCTACTGTGATTGGACAGAGACATAAACTTCTCTTGGATTCTCTGATATCTCATCGGGGATGTTGCCAAACATCCCCACACTTGAATTATTGCATCCGCGAGAATTGAAACGTAGTAACCTGCCAAAACACAACACACACCAAAACAAAACAAAACAAAACAAAACAATACTCTACATCCTCGGGCTGCCTCCCGAGAGCGCTAAGTTTTAGGTCTTCAGCCAGACCGTACCTAGTTTCTGTTATGGTTGTCGAATCGAACACTTTCCTACCGAGTTCCCAATGTAGACTCGATAGTTAACAAGCCACATCAAGCTTTGTTTAATGATGTGCGGCATGCTCTATAAGAATGATATGCTATCGTGGGCCCATTGCTTGATAAATTGCCCAATGTCTTGCAAACCCACCTTTCGACTCCTACACCTTGAGCGATCATCCCTAGCTTTGTTGGTTGCAGTAACTAACACGGAAGGAGGATCAAGATATACCTCGATTACCTCAGTTTGTGGCCCTGTGCGAAGCGCTAAGCATTCAAATTCATGTGTCGCAGCACTTGTAACTTCTTCTTTCACTTCACTCTCAACAACAACAAACTTTTTCACGTGTGGTTCTTCATCAAATGAGGAAATCATTGTGGTATTAGTCTCCACAACCTCCTCACCATCTTGAAAACGGTTTTTGATATCATCGGGTAATGGTGAGATGGACTCTTCTACTCGTATCTTCATAGATAATACATCACACTTCATGCTCAAATAGTCAATTCGCTGTTGCTTTGAAAGGCTGGGTGCTGATAATAATTCATCAATCTTGGATAACATCGATTCCGCCCAAGCAAGTTGTTCATCCTCCTTCCTCATCTCTATACGTGCATCCCCACACTTATTTTGTGGAATGTCTTCTTTCACCTCAACACCTTCAATAATTTTCTCCACATCTGACTGCTCAACAATTGAGAGAATCACCGGTGTGGTATTAACCTCCACAACCTCATCCCTTACTTGAGAAGGAGACATCTGTAGAGACACCCATATATCCCTGGCTTGGCGTTTTTCCATTAGAGTCATTCTTGGCCCATCATCCTTCACTTCAGCCATCAAAAGATCATACTTCGTAATCCACATCTCCAACTGGTCCTCTATTGACAGGTCAGGTTTCGCCAATTCCTTTTAAATGTATGCCAGCTCTCTTTGTCTCATATATTCCATAAGATTTCCAAATTGAGGTGATTGATAGTAACTATGTGACTATGGTGCACATTCAGACTCACCCTGATCAAATGTATACTGGGCATGATAGGCATCCTGATAGTGTACCTGATGGTCTTCATAATAATTTTGAGAATCTTGTGAAGGTGAATCAAAGGACGAGTAATATGGTTGAATATCATCATAATAAACATCTAATTCATAAAACTCCCTCTGTGCGTCCTCACACATTTTCCGGAACTCAGGACAATCGTCACGCGTGTGACATGGACTACCACAACCTCGGCATGACCAGTAAGCACTTTCCATAATAAGATCTGCAATGAATCTACACAGACAAAACTAGTATACCCAAGGTAAAAGCAAACAGTGGAGTATGTGATGAAAAAACACTATTTTTGGAATTTTTTTAATCTATTTTACTAAAAACTTAACACTAAACACTTTGCGCACGCCTCCCCGGCAATGGCACCATTTTGATGTCTGTCGTTAGTGACATGCAAAAACCGAAATAAACTGGTAGATAGGATAAGTCGGATATCGAACCAGAGGAGGATTGTGGAAAGTGTGTAACGCTAAGTATTTATTAACTAATGCAGAAAAGTAAATTCTTGTGATTTGATTTGTGGATTAACTAAATTACGAATTAAGAAATTGAGGTTTTAAACAATAGGAAAAGAAAGGTTCCTCTGAATTTCAGGTTTGCAAACAAGTTCAGTTATGTGTTTAATCAAAACATTCACATAGACATAAATGTTTAACCTAATTAACTAATTGTGATAACCAACGACTAAGTACTCCGGTTAATACATAACGAGAGGTTATCGAATGATTATCAATTACAATTACAAACCCTAACCCCATGTCAAATATATCCCAATTACTAGAACTCTCGGGAACTGAATGCTTAGAAATTAAGGTTTAAATAAATGCAACCAGTTACAATCAGTCAATTAAATCCATGGTGAAAATCATCGAATGCTTAGATCACCAAGTTACAATGGTTAAAAACACATAAAAGTACCTAATTACACAAACCCTCCATCCGGAGGAAACCAGAAAAGACTAGCCGTTCATGTTACAAGATTGATCTTCGTCCTCTGTCGGATGTGACGGCTGTATATGACTCCCTTTCTGCCGTCAATATATGTCATGATTATTCTTGAGACGTGGGCTTGAAAATAATCCCCTCAATTAATCGGCCCACTATGTCTAGAAGATGTCGGCCCACTTCAGTATATGCGTGTGTTCTAATTTTAATTGATGTGATAAAAAGTCAAATCCCCTCAAGCCCTTATGTCGGCTCATGTGCATCAAACTGCCAATATATGTTCCATAATATTGATGATGTTTGTTGACCAAAAATCCCCCTAAGTCACGTGATGATGATGATGATATGTTGCTTTTCACTGTCAAAAGATGATGATAATCTTGTTGATTTTAATTAAATCCTCCAATCCAAGATCAGAATGTGCCGTCCAAGCCCAAGCCACATGTGCGTCCCTCTTCTCAGCCCAAAATAGAAGTCCAACAAACCGCCTCCTTAGCCACATGATAATGATTTGATGGGCCCTTTTCCTTTTCTTATTAATGCCTTCTATGACCTCAAACATGCGCTACACATATGTTACCACCGTAGGCTACGGTATTTTGACCGTAGCTTACGATTTGTAGTTTCTGTTCATTTGTCTTGTTTCCAACCGTAAGTTACACCCTGAGTCCGTAAGTTACGATCCTAGCATTCTTTTTATTTGGCTTTATATGCATTCCAACTTTACATAATTTACCAACAAGCCCGAGACTTTGGTATGTTGCATTTCTTTCACATTCAAACTCCATTTTGACTCGTAACGGCTCTCGAATAATGTAGCGTGTCTCGACCATCATCCTTAATAATCCTGCTTCATCACTAAACTCTCCAAACTTCACCGAATTACGCCGATTAACCTGTAAAACCACATACTTGCATAGTTAACATATTCAAAGCATATAATTATGTAAACGACAATAAATTACACAAGATAAGCACGTTAACACTCGGGTTTCACACTCTCCATCAGTCACACCGGGCCCGGGGTCGTGACAGAAAAAGGTGGTATCCATTGAATATTTAGAAATACTTAATTTTCTGATTGCTACTCTGTGAATCTAAGTTGATAAATGAGATTTTAACTTAGAATTGTGTGTGTTTCTTCATATGTGCTAACAGCATGAATGAGTTGTCTGAAGCTCTTCAGAATCTCACTATCTATTCTGCTAACATGGAAGTTTCCGGGGGTTTTTCCGATTATTGGGCTGACACTAAGAAACCTATGGAATTCCAAGCCCAACCTCAGGAGAAACCCAAGCCGAAAAAGATAAGAAGACTTGTAGGTTGGAGGCGTATGCGTAGGAAGAAACCAACAACACAGAAAGTTATCAAGACTGAGGATCTGAAGGATAAAGGAAAAGGAAAAGAGATCGAGGAAAGTTCCGGGCAAGCCCAGGAAATGCCACTATGGGAGGAGCTGGACCGCAAACTGGCAAATAGCGTCTTCATCGGACCTGCCGATGAAAACCTTTTCAATTACCCAGCTGAAGCGCAACTTCCAGTTAATCTGGAACCTGCTATCCCAGATCCTATTGTCAACCCCCGACCTCTACCAGGAGAGCTGGAAGAATGGTGGACCACTGACTGGCAATTTCAGAATCTCTTGAATAACCCTAACACCTTTTTCCCCCAATTTGACCCTGAGCCTGCACTAAACCCACCTATGAGTACCGAAAATTTGGCTGAACTCCGCCACTATGGCGAGGAGCTGGTGGACGCAGGAAATAGAATCAGGGAAGTGGGGGAGAGGATATCATGGAAATACGACGAGAGGGAACGTCGTTTCTGAAGTGCCAGCTGACGGGATTGTATGTGGTTGTGTGGTTACTTGTTTTAAAATAATAAATATTAACAAAAATATAACTATGTAAAATAACTTAAAATAAAACTTTTGTAATATAATGGGTGTGTAATGATGCATACTAATATATAAAAATATGGAAGTCGCAAAGTCGACAATTTTGGCTATATGTGTTGATGTGATTATGTGTGATTATTTTATTGTGTTTGGTTGTTATTTGTCTTGTGCTAATAACTTATATATATTAATTACCTGATGGAACACGCTAGTAATGAACCAGTTAACGAGGTTAACCAATCCGAGCAAAACAATGAAGATCACTTTCTTAATAGACAAGATATAGAAAATATTGTTGTTCAAGGAATAGCCAATGCTATTCCAGCAATCCTTGCTGCTGCCCGAAATCCAGTTGAACCTCCGCCGCCTACTCTCAGCAAACGTACTCACGATGACAACTTTAGTAATAGTGTAAATGGAGGGGGTAACAATAATAACGATGATATAATGCAAGCCCAATTTCTTAAGAGAATGAAAGCTGCAACGCCTGGTTGCACTTACAAGGAATTTCTTGCCTGTAAACTGGTGGAATTTGCAGGTAACGAAGGGGCGACTGCCGCACTACGTTGGTTAGAGAAAACCGAAGCAGTAATTAAAATAAGTAAATGTGCCGAGGAAGACAAGGTCATGTACGCGTCACATCTTTTTAAAGAAGGGGCGCTAGAATGGCGGAACAAAGTATTACAAGCCAAGGGAAGCGATGTGGCGTATGCCATGAATTGGAAAGAATTTAAGATACTAGTAGAAAGAGAATTATGTCCTGAATATGAAAAGGAGCAAATGACAAATAAGTTCCTAAACCACCGAATGGTGGATGTTGATTGTCGAGGGTATACTTCGACATTCTTCGAGTATGCTAGAGTTGTACCAACCCTGGCTTCGCCAGAACCGGTACTTATTTCTCGCTATATTTGGGGCTTGATTAGCCAGATTCGGGATATCGTCAAAGCTGCGAGACCCCGCACTATTGACGATGCTGTGGAATTTGCCAACACCTTAACCGACGGGCTGGTGCGCACAAGAGAAGAAAACCGGAAAAAGGAAGTGGCCCAAAAGATTACCCAAGTATTTCGTGTGGGTAATAGTAATAATTTCAAGAAAAGGGAACCGGGCAATCTTCCATTGCAATTTCTGCAAAATTCCGGGGCATCAAGAAGAAGATTGCAGGAGGAAGAAATCAACAATCTGCTTCAACTGTGGAGAAGCTGGACATTTTAGACCAGACTGCCCTAAACTGGTTAAACCAGCGGACAACAAGGCTAAACTAGCTGAAGGAACTAATAAAAAGAACGCAAGAGCCTTTCAGCTGACTACTCAAGAAGCAGAACTCATTCTAGATGTGATAGCTGGTACGTTCCTAGTTCATGACGTTTATGCGAAAGTATTATTTAACTCTGGTGCAAACCAAAGTTTTATAAATACTTCTTTCTGCCAAGCTCTTAAGCAACCCTTAACCAAACTTAGGCAGATTTATACAGTAGAAACGGCACACGGGAACTCTATTAACATAGATACGGTTTTGCAAAAAGAAAATATAGAACTTTTAGGTCATAAATTTTCTGCAAACCTATTACCTATGAATTTAGCTGGATTCGATGTTGTATTAGGAATGGATTGGTTAGTAGCCAACCATACTCGAATCCTCTGTGATAAGAATTCCATAGAAATCTGTGCACCCACATGAGAAGTAATTATAATTACCGGGGATAAGTCGCGTAAACCAATGAAGTTCATTTCAGTAATGAAAGTGCTAGTTATGAACGAAAGCAGGGAATAGTGTATATGATTTCGGTAATCATTAACACTAAGGGTAAGGAACTTAAGGAAATTCCTGTAGTATCAGAATACTCGGATGTATTCCCAGAAGAACTACCAGGATTACCACCAGATAGGGAGGTAGAATTTAGAATTCATCTGATTCCTGGAACTACACCCATAGCTAAAGCACCCTACCGGTTAGCACCCACCGAAATGTTAGAACTGAAAAAGCAATTGGATGAATTGCTAGGTAAGGGATTCATACAACCTAGTTCATCTCCGTGGGGAGCACCAGTTTTGTTTGTGAAAAAGAAAGATGGTTTGATGCGAATGTGTATCAATTACAGGGAATTGAATAAGGTTACAATTAAGAATCGATACCCATTACCTAGGATTGATGATCTTTTTGATCAACTGCAAGGAGCTAGATACTTTTCTAAGATAGATTTGCGTTCAGGATACCATCAGTTGAAGGTACAAGAAGAAGACATACCTAAAACCGCTTTCAGAACTAGGTATGGTCACTACGAGTTTACAGTCATGCCATTTGGATTAACAAATGCTCCTGCAACATTTATGGACATGATGAATAGGATCTGTAAACCGTACTTGGATAAATTTGTAATTGTCTTCATCGATGATATACTTATTTATTCCAAAAGTCAGGACGAGCATTGTGAACATTTACGAGCACCCTTAACTTTGTTAAGAAAGGAAAAGCTTTACGCCAAATTCTCAAAGTGTGAATTATGGCTACAGGAGGTGTAATTTTTAGGACACATGGTGAATCACGACGGTATTCACGTAGATCCCTCTAAAATATAAGCGATCACCAAATGGAAGGTCCCGCAATCAGCTATGGAAGTTAGAAGTTTTCTAGGATTACCCGGATACTATAAACGGTTCATTAAAGATTTTTCTAAGATAGCTGTGCCATTAACTAAGTTAACCTATAAATCAGTTAAGTTTGAATGGGGACCCAGGCAGGAAGAGGCTTTTAGGATTTTAAAGCAAAGATTAACGAACATCCCAATTCTTGCCTTACCCGAAGGAACAGAAGATTTTGAAGTTTACTGTGATGCTTCTAAGCTAGGATTAGGATGTGTGCTAATGCAACGCAAAAAGGTAATTGCGTATGCCTCAAGGCAATTGAAAAAGCACGAGGAAAATTATACGACTCATGACTTAGAATTAGGAGCAATAATTTTTGCCCTTAAGATTTGGAGACATTATCTGTATGGAAGTAAGTTTACTGTTTATACAGATCATAAGAGTTTAAGATATATATTTGGGCAAAAAGAATTAAACATGAGACAAAGAAGATGGATGGAAATTTTGAGTGATTACGACTGTGATATTCAATATCACGAAGGAAAAGCGAATGTAGTCGCAGATGCTCTGAGTCGTAAGTATCATGAAAAGCAAAAGCGAGTTCGTGCTCTTAGATTAAATCTTCAAGTAGATTTAATGGAACAACTGAAAAAGATTCAAGTAACAACAATCAAGGATGATGCTGAAGGAATGAAGGGAAGGATAAAAGACTTAGAGCAAGGGGCTGATGGAATTTGGAGATTCCATAAGAAAAGGATTTGGGTACCTAAGCAAGGAAATCTAAGAGATAAGATTTTAGAGGAAGCCCATAAATCTAGATATACCATGCATCCTGGTAATAACAAAATGTACCAAGATTTAAGAAATAACTTCTGGTGGATAGGAATGAAAAAGGACATAGCTAGATATGTATCTAAGTGTCTTACTTGTTCACAAGTTAAGGCAGAACACCAGAAACCTTCAGGGTTACTCCAACAATTAGAAATGCCTGTTTGGAAATGGGAACTAATAACCATGGATTTTGTTACTAAGTTGCCCAGAACCAGAAAAGGTAACGACGCAATTTGGGTAATTGTGGATCGATTAACCAAATCTGCTCATTTCTTACCCATGAAGGAAACTTTTAGTATGGAAAGATTAGCCAAGTTATACGTAGACGAAGTAGTATCCTTACATGGAGTCCCACTCTCTATTGTATCAGATAGAGATAGTCGTTTCACTTCACATTTCTAGACGAGTTTCCAAGAAGCAATGGGGACACGATTGAATTTAAGTACTGCATACCATCCCCAAACAGGTGGACAAAGTAAAAGGACGATCCAAACCCTGGAAGATATGCTCAGGGCATGTGTGATAGATTTTGGTGGAAACTGGGATGACCACCTACCCTTAATTGAATTCTCCTATAATAATAGTTACCATGCAAGCATTGAAGCTGCCCCATTCGAAGCACTGTATGGACGAAAGTGCAGAACTCCAGATTGTTGGGCAGAAATATGAGAAAGTCAATTATCAGGCCCTGAAATCGTACAAGAAACCACCGACAAGATCACTCAAATCAAGGAAAGATTGAAAACGGCTCGAGATCGCCAAAAGAGTTATGCAGACAATCGACGCAAGCCACTAGAATTTCAAGTTGGAGACAAGGTACTCTTGAAAGTTTCTCCTTGGAAAGGAGTAGTTCGGTTCGGTAAGAAAGGAAAGCTAAGTCCAAGATACGTAGGACCATTCCCAGTAATCCAGCGAATAGGACCAGTCGCCTATCGCTTACAACTACCAGAAGAATTAGCTGGGGTACATGATGTGTTTCATATATCCAACCTCAAGAAATGTCTATCTGACGAATCCCTGGTAGTACTTCTTCAAGATATAGAGGTAAATGAGAAGTTAAAATTTGTGGAGAAACCATTGCAGATAGAAGACAGAAGATACCACCTTTTTTTGTCACGGCCCCCGGCCCGGTGTGATCCAGTCCAGAAGCCGCGGGACAGAAACCCGTGGTAGTTTAATTAATTTGAGTCGACAGCGGAAGTTTAACAGGATCTCGAAAATGCCCAATTATTTTATTTCATAATTTGGTGCAAACCCCGTAATTTACACTAGAGGAATTTCACAAGGAAATTCCCTGTTTTACAAAACATGCTTATTTATTTTACTGAGCCACTATTTCAAGCTTGTTAGTGCTCTGTAGCACTTTTCCTTGATTCACAGTAAGTCACCTGAAACATATTTTAAAAATATTTTATCAGCGGGGAAATACTGGCGAGTCACTTAAGTTATATAAAACGACACATTTGTTATAAATTACAGCCTAAGAGCGATTACAATGGCTACTATCTTATTTTTATCTGGCGCCGTGTCACCCCCTGGTGACGATGGTTATACCACTATTGGGTCCTTTCACCCAAGTAGAGATGATTATCACTGTTAGGTTGGTGAACCTAACCGTTAGAAATTAGTAATGTGCACAATACCCCACTTGCCAGTGATTCAAGATAACCAAGACTTAATCCCTGTAACTATAACTTTTGAAAATAATTTGAGTATTGTAAAACATTGTTGATAAAAAGAGAATGACTCACGTTGCAAGTTTAGTTGGGCAGAGTTTAGCCTACTGATAAGCCTGATAACTTAATTTAAATAACAATGCATACGAAACTAGGTCAGTAACTTAATACAACATTTACGATAAGCTCACGAAATCAAAACCCTCACGACGAATGACAAAGTATAGCCCGGATTCGGGCAGCACTTAAACATCCATCGGATCAGTTTAAATCAATCGGACATTGTATCGTAGCAGTGATCAAGTTATTACCCTGTTGTCGCAGCAGAGATTCGTGCTTGTGTGTGTTTTTGAACGAAAAAGCGAATAACTCAGTGTATGAAACGAGTTTGAACGTCGTAATAACAGCGCCATGCAAGTGCCAACCTCTGGAATATATACTGAAAAACCGGCGCTGTCGCGTGGCGCGACAGCGCCCTTTTTAGGGTAGGGTAGCCCCGTGTCCAACTAGCTTGTGTGAGTTGACAAATCGAAGAAATTCGTTTTCTACAGCAAGATATGTGGATAATTATCCATTAGGGGATACCCCCCTGAGTTTTAGGGGGCCCTGATCCTGATCATAACTGTTCTGAAAATTTTAGGGGTCATGCAATATTACTTGGGGGTCTTAATTAGGGTTTCCTATTGGACATATTAAAATAAGAAATAGTAATTTTGGGGGTTACATAGTAATTCTGGAACAGTTGGAATCAGGATCAACGCCCCCTAAAACTCAGGGGGGGGGGGTTATCCCCTAATGGATAATTATCCACATATCTTGATGTAGAAAACGAATTTCTTCGATCTGTCGACTCACACAAGCTAGTTGGATACGGGGCTACCCTACCCTAAAAAGGGCGTTGTCGCGCCACGCGACAGGGCTAGTTTTTCAGTATATATTCCAGAGGTTGGCACTTGCATGGCGCTGTTATTACGACGTTCAAACTCGTTTCATACACTGATTTATTCGCTTTTTCGTTCAAAAACACACACAAGCACGAATCTCTGCTGGGACAACAAGGTAATAACTCGATCACTACTACGATACAATGTCCGATTGATTGAAACCGATCCGATGGATGTTTAAGTGCTGCCCGAGTCCGGGCTATACTTTGTCATTCGTCGTGAAGGTTTAGATTTCGTGAGCTTATCGTAAATGTAGTATTCAGTTATTGACCTAGTTTCGTATGCATTGTTATTTAAATTAGGTTATCAGGCTTATCAGTAGGCTAAACTCTGCCCAACTAAACTTGCAATGTGAGTCATTCTCTTTTATCAACAATGTTTTACTATACCTATATTGTTTTCAAAAAGTTATAATTACAGGGATTAAGTCTTGGTTATCTTGAATCACTGGCAAGTGGGGTATTGTGCACATTACTAATCTCTAACGATTAGGTTCACCAACCTAACAGTGATAATCATCACTACTTGGGTGAAAGGACCCAATAGTGGTATGACCATCGTCACCAAGGGTGACACGGCGCCAGATAAAAATAAGATAGTAGCCACTATAATCGCTCTTATGCTGTAATTTATAACAAATGTGTCGTTTTATATAACTTGAGTGACTCGCCAGTATTTCCCCGCTGATAAAATATTTTTAAAACATGTTTCAGGTGACTTATTGTGAATCAAGGAAAAGTTCTATGGAGCACTAACAAGCTTGAAGTGGTGGCTTAGTAAAATAAATAAACATGTTTTGTAAAACAGGGAATTTCCTCGTGAAATTTCTCTATTATAACTTACGGGGTTTGTCCCAAATTATGAAATTAAATAATTGGGCATTTTCAAGTTTGAAAAGATCATGTTTAACTTCCGCTGTCGACTCAATTTAATTAAACTACCACGGGTTTTCTGTCCCACAGCTTCTGGACCGGGTCACACCGGGCCAGGGGCTGTGACAGTATGAAACACTGTCAAACTTCTTACTCAATTCTGGGTTTACTAAAGGTACTATTGACATAACACTTTTCCTCAAAACACAAAAAGGTCATACTTTGTTGGTCCAGATATATGTTGATGACATTATATTTGGATCAACAAATGAAAAATTCTGTAAAAAGTTTCAGAAGTTAATGACCAGCTACTTTGAAATGAGTATGATGGGTGAGTTAACCTTTTTATTGGGTTTACAAGTAAAACAAATAATTGATGGAATATTTTTGAGTCAATCAAAATATATGAAAACAATTCTACAAAAATACTCACTTGAAAACTGCTCTGTTTAAAAAACTCCCATGGCAACAGGGAACAAATTGGATTCTGATAAAGATGGAATAAGTGTAGATATTAAAACCTATAGGGGGATGATAAGATCATTGCTATATTTAACTACAAACAGACCAGATATTATGTTTGCAACATGCTTTCTGGCCAGATATCAATGTGATCCTAAAGAATCCCACCTAAAAGCTGTAAAAAGGGTTTTCAAATATCTAAAAGGCACATCAGAACTTGGTCTCTGGTATCCTAAGGATACAAACCTTGAATTAATTGCATACACAGATGCAGATTATGCAGGGTGCAAGATTGACAGAAAAGCACATCTGGTGCTTGTCAACTCTTGGGAGAAAAATTGGTATGTTGGGCAAGCAAGAAACAAAACTGTGTTGCCACATCAACAGCAGAATCAGAATATGTAGCAACAGCAAGTTGCTGTTCACAAGTGCTGTGGATGCAAACTCAACTAAGAGATTATGGAGTAAATCTGACAAAAATACCAATCCTATGTGATTCAAAGAGTGCTATTGCAATAACAGAAAATCCAGTTCATCACTCAAGAACCAAACACATAGATGTCAGATATCACTTCAAAAAAGATCATGTGGAGAAAGGTAATATAGAAATGTATTTTCTTCCAACTGAAAACCAAATTGCTGATATCTTTACAAAACCTCTTGATGAAAAGAGACACAATTTTTTTATCAGCAAACTTGGCATGGTTAATATAAAAGATGAACATTTTCAGAAAACACAAGGACACAAATTGAAAACCAAACTGATGAACATCAAAGTTCTGATAATCAAAGAACAAATCAACTAGTTTCTAACAAAGAAATCCATCAATCTGATGGAACATCAGAAAATCAAATCTGATGAATCATCAATAAATGATGATTTATCAGAAAATCTGAAGAAATATCAGAAAATCTGGTGAAATCATCAGAAATTCTGATATAAAATCAGAAACCTTGTTGAAACATCAGAATGATCAATAATCATCATATACTTCCATCTTCATGCATATCCCACATATTGTATAAATTCATATCTGTGTATAGTCTGTTTTGTATTTTTTTTCTCTTTCTTTTAAATTAAAAAAAAACAAAAAGGGGGAAAAGTAACATGCATTAAGATAAAATTCAATATAGCAGAGAAAATCAACCGTCACAAGAAATTTTTTTGCAGATTATTGTGTTGGGATTGAACCCTACCAGAGGAACAGATAATGAAAGCCAAAACTGGTTCACTACAATGGATTCCTAATAAGCAGCTGTTTACACTAAGTCTTCTCCCTTGAAAGTGATTACAACTGCTGAAGGCCTTATATCCACTGCCCGGATACAACTGCTGCTGCTCTTCTATCTACTGATGACACCAGAAAACTGCTGAGAAGAAAACACTGCTGGTACAACTTACTGATGACAAAGCACTGTCCAACCAAGGACTGATCAACCTTGAGGAAAGCACTGACATAAAGAGAGAGCAGTAGTTTAGTATATCATCTGTTTCATGTATTGTCAAGGGTTAGATTTAGCAGTGTTTGTATAAGTACAGTAGATACAGGTTGTTAGGCTGTTAGACGTCGCTTTCATGGTGACGTCAGCTGAGATGCCTCAGTGGTTTGGTTTGTCTATAAATGGAACAGTACCCTGTACTGTTACATTTGATCGTTTTGAGTGAGTCCGTCTCCTCAATTCAATCCTTTCATCTTGTGCAATTAAACCTTGGAGTATCAGGCTGAGGGGGAGTTTAGTTTGTAAGCATGTTTTGTAATATTTTGATTGACTTTGTAATCTTTCGAGTAATGCAAATCATGTGTTTATCAAAACTATTTTCTTCCTTGATTGTGTTTACAAAGTTTGTTGTTCATTTCCGCTACACTTAATGTTTAAATCAAACAAACAAGCACAATCATGAGAGCCTCCGATCCTAACAATTGGTATCAGAGCCTGGACAGTCAAATTCGATATAACAATCAATTTGACATAACAGTTCGGCCCAAAATTCATTGATACTAAGGTTGGTTGGATTTTGTTGTAAAACAGAGTAACGCTTAAAGTTGCTATTCAAATACTCTGTATAACAACCAAGATGTCATAAGACACACAAATCTCACACAACAAGTGATATCATGCACAAAATACTCATGGTTTTAGATCTGAAAACATATCTGTTAAACTATGGGATTAGTTTTTATTTTCAAAATTGATTTCAATTGTTGTTATGAAATTTGTGATGTCGTTACATTCTATGCTAAAGTATGAACCTCTGTTTAATAAAAGCCTATGTTCATAAAAACATTAGTGTTTTTGCTAACATAAAAAGAGGGAAATGAAAACTTTAGTCATGAGGACTTATGTGTTGAAAACAGGTTGAGATCCTCAAAAGGAACAAATCAACCCTGTTAAAATACATTAAGAAAATAGGATAGTCCGTATCATATGTAATGTGAGATTGGTCAAAATTTTGTACAAATATGGCTAATCCTCTTAAAGCATTACTGCAAAATGATTCTGGATTAAGTATTCCTTCAATAAAGACCTCCCAGTAAGTATTTCATTACTTATGAATGGGAAGGGTAAAAAGGGAAGAAGAAAATTCACAAAAACTCATAAGTGTGTTTATCTCAAAACTTTTGAAGTCAATAGAAAAGAGTATAAACATAAAACATGAAAGAGTCAAAGGTTAGGGTAATAATGGTCATTAAGCGACTGTGTGCTTTCATCTGTTCAGGAAAAGGTTCAGGTAAAAATGGAAATTCTGGTGAATGAACTTCAAAGAGGAATAGACAAATCTTCAAAATCATCACATGGTAACAAGATCTATAACTGGATCTTCAAAACTCATGTGTCCATGTGTCCTCATGTTTGCAATCAACTGACCATTTTCATAAACTTGAGAATGATATGATTACGTATTTTATTATAAATATACCAGATCCTTTTGATGTTGTTCTCAGAAAAGCCTTTAACCATTTTTTTACAAAGGATTTTCTCAAATAACCAGGATTTATTATTCGTTTTTTTTAAGAATAATATTTTTTGAACTTTTGCTTGTTTTTGTTAGCAATAGTTTCAATTTCCTGTCAGGATATAGTACCTTATTTTTTATTGGTATTATTGTCCTCATAAATGGGTCAAAAGGAAATGGTGCATATGTCAAGGTCATGTCATACTCAGGGTTGTTTTAAACACTAATCAAAGGTTGATTGCTAAACATTGCTTAAACTACTGAGGTACTTATGTTTTAATTTGAATATTAAACGAAAATGAGTTGCCTTAGCAAAAAGTTCTCATCATCTGGGGTACTAAACCACTGTCAGTAATTCGTAAGAATTTCAAAAGGAAATTGACATGTGGCAGAACCTTGAATGAAAATTTCTTTAAAAAAAGTTGCTGAAAATGAACTTTCAAACCATTGCCATTATTTTAACCCTAACCACTGTTTTGCTCAAACGTCTGTTTACTAAATACTGTCCACTACTGAAAGTTAGCCACTGATCCTTCATTTTCTTGACAAGCACTGATGTTCAAAATCAGTGTCTTAACCACTGATATGCTATCCACTGATAGTAAAAATCATCCACTGTTATCACATTATTACCGTTGTGACCACTAATGCTTATTTCATCAGTGGCTCTTAAAACAACTGTCCTCCACTCTTCATCCATTTGATCAGTGTTTAACACGTGGTCAGTTTTTAGCCATCAGATCTTAATAACCGATGCCACATCAGCGATCATTTTTTCCTTAATAAAACCCTGATCAAAACCCCCAAACAGGGTTTTACACTGTCGAATTGAATTCTAAAATTCTCTTCTCAAAGCAGTTTCCAACCCTTCTTCCCAAAATCAATTTTCGTTCTTCTCGCAAAAATGACGAAATCGAAATCAAAATCACAATCAAAATCAAAGCCATCATCATCTTCTAAAGAGGTTGCTCAAACGGCCTCTGAATCCATCGAAATACCTTACAAATCCCCGCATAATTATCTGGGTCTACTCACAAAACCCACCAACAACCACACATTCGATTCCATCATTGACACCATATCTGCATCAAAGTACAAAACTTTGTTTGTCGCAGATGCTCCTATTTATCTGCTAACCCAGAGAGAGTTTTGGGAAAAGGCTACACTTGAAAAACAAGATGATAAAGTCATTGCCATCAACTCCTCGATACAGGGTAAAGCGATTCAAGTTACATCGCAATCAATCTCCGAAGTCTTCAAACTCGATGATCAGAAAGGTAAAACTTCCTTTGATAAAGCCGAGATGAAAGCTGATTTCATAAAAAGGGGATATGCAGAACAATCAAAGGTAGATACCTTACAAAAAGGTTACTTCCCTTCTGCACCAAGATTTTTATTTCACACCCTTCTGATGTGTGTTTCAAATAAAACAACAGCTTTTAACGAAATACCATTAAAGATTCAATGCCTGGGTTATGATATTTTAAATGGTGAAAATTATAACTATTCCCAGGAGATCTTTAATGACTTGATAAAAAATGTTGATAGCAAATCATTTTTACTTTTTCCTAGATTCTTAAGCTATTATTTGAAACAAAAATTTGAAAAAGAAAATGAAAATTTGCTCAAACAAGGTGTTTATTTTCAAATAAAAAGTTTGACACCTGAAACATTCACTAGAATGTTGGCACCAATAAAAACAAAAGCAGAGGTGCCTGAGCAGAATTTGGCGGTTACAACCGCTCCTCAGACATCTGCTGCTGAGCCTACTGCTCCAGGTGATCACAGCAGCACAACCACTGCTTTGAAACCCACACCTGACATTACCAAAAAGACCAAAAAGAAGCCTTACAAAAAGCCCACCAAACCCAAGAAAAAGGCAACTCTGGAAGATGAGATCCCAGAGCAATTGCCTGTGACAAAACAAATGTCACCAAAAACCACTGCTGCTACTTCCTCACAGCAGTTGGTAGAAAGATCTCCACCCTTAACTCAAACTCCTCCTGCATCCTCACAAAAGGATCAGGTTGTAAGCACAGGGACCCCACAATATGAAGCTCTGGACCCAATCGGATCCATCTTCCTCAGTCCTGATCCCAAGGACATGTCTCTTTCAACTCCCATACCCTCACCAATCATACTACCACAATCCATGCTACCTTCGTTGCATGCAGTTGATATAGCTCAGACACAAACCAGTTCCTCTCTATCACCTGTCACTGAGAGTATACTCCCACAAGTGACTGGGTCTGATGCTACTACTCCTGCTATCCCAGCAACAATTGAGGAGGTTACACCCCCTGAGTTACAAGTAACTCTTGGTGGTAGTTCAAGTGGAGCAGCAACTACAACTGATGGGTCAACAGATCTTCAGTTGGACAGTTGTTTCATTAGTAAGACTCCCTTGAAGGCAATTTCTTCTATAGCACCATTGGTAACCACCAGTGAGTTGGTTCTAACCACTGGTACCATCAAAGGTTTATCACGTGCTGAAGAAAGAAGTCCCCAGTACCAAGAACAAGGGGTATCAATGGGTGATTTTTGGGACTCTGTTCCTAAGTCACACATTGATATAACCACTGCTGGTGGGGATTCAGATGATCCTACTAACGTGGGTGATGATTCAAAATATCAGGAATTGACGGGCAGAGTTGAAAAACTTGAAACTTCAGTTGCTGAAATAAAGGACATGGTGCAGCAGCTATTAAAAGCTCAAAAAGCACAAAACACTGCTGTTCCACCTCAAGCACCTGCTCAACCACAAGCACTTGCTGCAAATGAGCTCTGGAATCTTTTTCAAACCTTGCTAGAAAAGCAAAAACAAACAGCTGATCAACAGCATGAAATGCATATAAAAATGCTGACAAACATGGTGGAGTCAAGATTCAAAGATACTCAAGCAGACATCAAGGCTATAAAGGCCAGCATACAAAAGACTGCCCATGGTGAAAAAGTTCTTTCCACTATCCTCTTCATGGATAACCCCCTTCCAGATAATGCCAAAAAGGGGGAGAAAATCAAGTTGAAGAAGAAGGGAATAGAAGATGGGCTGTATATTGAACAAGAAAACAGCCATCTAAACCACCTCAAACCACAAAATCTCAAACTTCCATCCAAACAGCTGATACAGTAGTAGTTACAAAAACTACTAGCCAAATAGCTGCCATCTCTTCAACACACACCACTCCATCACACACCACCAAAACCACTGCCCTCACATCATCATCATTACTTCCTGCCATAAAGCAGAAGATAGCAGATGTTACAACATCTGCTGTAATGACAACAGTGATTGAGACACCAGTTGTTTCAACCACTGTCAGTCAATCACAAACCACTGTCACTCATATCACCACCACTGATCCACCCAAAACATCATCTGCCTCTCCTACAGTAAAAAGGAGAAGGATCTTCATACCCTATAACTCACCACCATCATCACCACCATCAAAAACTACCTCACCACCTTCAACCCCTGCTCAAAAGCAGAAGACATCTACTGATACATCAGTAGTTGTAATGACAACAGATGTTGAGACACCAGTTGTTTCAACAGTTGTTAGTCAACCATCCACCACTGCTCTCATCATTTCTACATCATAATCAAAGCCTCCTCCAAAACTTCACAAAAGAAAAAGAGAAACAACACAGGCTACTAATGAAAAGTATGACCCTGTTGCTGCTAAATATCCACTGGAACTAGAAGCTGTGAAAAATGAGATGAAACAATTTTACACTGAGGATGATCCTTCAAAAAGAAGATTTCCTTCTCTCATAGGCTTCATAATTCCAGAAGACATTGATGAATATCTCGAGATGAAAGCAAGGCAAGCAAAGATTAGAGCTAAACTCGAATGCAAAGATCAAGGTGATAAAGCCATTTCTGAAAAACTGGAGTTTTTGCTCACAAAAGTCAAGCTGATGGAAAACTATGCACAAGATCTGAGCAAAGAAAAGGCCGACCAACGAAAAGCAATGAGAAAAGAGTATCTGGCATATATAATGAAAGAAAAATTCTACTCAGCTGAAGAAAAACAGTTTGAAGAATGGCCAATAATCGCTTTAAAGCATGAAGCTAACAGGATTGAAAGGATTAAAAATGATCCAAGAAAAAAGAAGACAGCTCCTAATTGGAACAAATACAAAAAGCTTATTGCTGATCTGACATCGAGTACAAAAGAAAGAAGCAGGAACTAACAGATGCTAAGGTGGATACTGCTGAAGCCATAGCAAAATGGACAAAGCAGTATACCGACGAGGCTTATGAACGGCTGAAGAAAAGAAGGATGGCAGTCTTATGGAAAACTAAGATGGAACAACGGCTAGAAGCTCTTAAAACACTGATCACATCAACAGTTGACCCGAGTCTTGTGATAAACCAAGAGGAAGAAAAACTGATGACCAGTGAAGAAGAAAAAGAAAAGGAAGCTGAGCACTTCACAGAAGCCATCAAGAAAATGGGTCTAAAAGAAGATAGTTCAGTGAGACTTCAAAACCTTTTTAAAAAGGTATTAACCAAACCTGCATCACCAAACATTTCAGCAGATATCCCAGACAGTGAGCTTGATCAACAACAGAGACAAGAGCTGATTGACAAAGAAGTTGCAGAAGACATAGCTGCAGCAAATCAAGTCATGGAAGAGGCTTTCAAGAGAATATCAGAAGCTCAGGATACCGCTTTACAATTCTTCTCAAGGCCAAAATCTTCAAGCTCATCAGGAAATAAATCTCTCCTAAGAAACCCATTGGGTTCAAAAGTACTAAAGTGGATGTCTGATCAAAAGACCCACGTATTGACTCTGGTCAGATCCAATGGCGAAGTGAAGTACATATCAAGGAAAGAAGCACTAGGCCTTGGTGTTGAAGATTTGCATGATCTCCTTGAACTTTCACTGTGCAGGGATGAGGATGACCTAAGTTCCAAAGAATTTGAAGAAGAATTTAAAAGACAAGCAAGGGAACTTCTGATGAGAAATAAAAATCCAGAATAATGAAGTGTTTTGGCATTATCTGTTCCAGGGGGAGATTGTTGGGATTGAACCCTACCAGAGGAATAGATAATGAAAGCCAAAACTGGTTCACTACAGTGGATTCCTAATAAGCAGCTGTTTACACTAAGTCTTCTCCCTTGAAAGTGATTACAACTGCTGAAGGCCTTATATCCACTGCCCGGATACAACTGCTGCTGCTCTTCTATCTACTGATGACACCAGAAAACTGCTGAGAAGAAAACACTACTGGTACAACCTACTGATGACAAAGCACTGCCCAACCAAGGACTGATCAACCTTGAGGAAAGCACTGACATAAAGAGAGAGCAGTAGTTTAGTATATCATCTGTTTCATGTATTGTCAGTGGTTAGATTTAGCAGTGTTTGTATAAGTATAGTAGATACATGTTGTTAGGCTGTTAGACGTCACTTTCATGGTGACGTCAGCTGAGATGCCTCAGTGGTTTGGTTTGTCTATAAATGGAACAGTACACTGTACTGTTACATTTGATCGTTTTGAGTGAGTCCGTCTCCTCTATTCAATCCTTTCATCTTGTGCAATCCAACCTTGGAGCATCAGGCTGAGGGGGAGTTTAGTTTGTAAGCATGCTTTGTAATATTTTGATTGACTTTGTAATCTTTCGACTAATGCAAATCATGTGTTTATCAAAACTATTTTCTTCCTTGATTGTGTTTACAAAGTTTTTTGTTCATTTCCGCTGCACTTAATGTTTAAATCAAACAAACAAACACAATCATGAGAGCCTCCGATCCTAACATATTGAATTTTTTTCTTACACTACCAATGCATGCAACGTCATTTTTTCATAAGAAGTTTAAGAGACACGTAGGCACTAAAATGATTAGGAGCTATGAAAGTAGCCGCCTAGCTATTCAATGCTTACTCACACATAGGGGCCTTGTAGACTGTCATATTCTCACTGCAACTGCAACAGATATCGTCTTAATTGAAGAGATTGAAATGGAAATGAAATTCTTTGGAACTTTGGCTGTTAATAACATTTATGGCACAACTATCACTTTCACCTATAAATATTAACAACCTGAAAAAGTCTTTCTTCACACCAAACAAATCTTCTCTTCAAAAAGCTCTTCATCAGAAATTTCTTATTTTAAAATGGGTCGCCCAAAAATGATGAGAGTAACACAATTCCCTCTCCCTTTTCACAGAAATCATAATCTTAGACTCAGGTCTAACTTGGAAGGACCTGCATGGGAGGACTGCAGGTGTGTGTATAATATGATCATGCAAAGTCCCTTGGGCTTCGCTGTATCTGCACATGTCACCATCTATCCAGAACTTCTTCAAGAATTCTGGTGGAATTCTGAAATCATTTTCAGTGGCACTTCCATGTGGATTGAGAGTAAGGTTACGGGGGTTAAAATTACCCTAAAAGAGGAAACTCTCAGAGATGTCATCCGGCTGGGTAATGATCAAGAAAACACCTTCCTGGATAAGGCAGATGTGCAACAGACCTTGACAGAAATGGGATATCATACAAACAACGTGTCAAGGCAGGTTAGCAAATCTGGTTTTATACCACCTTTCAAGTATTTGGTGACACAGCTCAGTGTCTGCTTCTCTAAGAAGATTGCACACTTCAACGAGCTGTCCCATAGGATGATGGAGGTGATTCATGTTGTTGTACAGGAAAAACCTTACAACTTTTCTAAGTTTCTCATGAGAGACCTAGAAGGAAACATTCACGACCGTCAACCTTTTCTGATCTACCCTCGATTCGTAACCAAGGTGATTACCAGTCAGCTGGACTTCGGAGGAGTGATAAGCTGGTATCCAAGGGCCGAGCTGGCACTTCAAGAAAACATAAGTGATCCTACCCTGGTCCCATCAATGAATCACACTGGTCGAATAACCAGTCTCTGGTTATATGTGAAGTGCATGTACAACGTGCTGGAGGAGGAGTAGTTGTAGTTTACTTGTTTTATCTGTTTTTTTTTCTTTTTCTTGTTTAATGATATTTTCTTTTCTTTATTGATTGTCTACTTAAAAAAACACAAAAAACATGACAATAGATTTAGGGGGAACTAAAACAACATGTCTGATAAAAGCAATGAAAATCTGGTAAAACTCAAATGAAGTCTGATAGATTAAGTAAAACTCAGTAAATCTGATGATCAATCAGAAAATCTGGTAATTTTTCAGAAAAACCATTAAGTCATCAGAATCTGTTCATACACCAGAAAATTCTCAAAATAACCAGAAAATCTGATAATATATCAGCAAATCAAATCTTTATCAGAAAAATCTCTTGACAACCAGGAAGTCTGACAAAACAACAGATAGAAACATCTGAAAACATTGCCTTTAACCAGATTCAAAGAAACTTATAACCATCTAAATTTTTTAAATAAGTTTCTTTCAAAATATTTTTTTATGAGAACTGGAACAAGCTATATGAAAAACACTTCCTGGTAATCAGAACAAAGGCGTGGAGTTCAGAACTGCAATGTAAGTAAAAATCTCGGAACTCTACTTATTCCCTCTCATCTAAAAAAAATGCTGATTCAATCTATGTAAATGAATCAAATGCATTCTGGTGATATATGAAGAAAATCCAACTCTCAAAAGTTTTATTCAAAGATTTTCTGATATATATCATCAAAAGAAAAACTTGGGAAGATACACAATCTCTGAAAAGGTTTCTATTGGACCTAGTTGAAACAAAAGGGGTCCCACATGGAGAAAAGGTGAAAGTTGGACATTAGTGTTTATCTGTTAAAATCCTTGGAATCTCTGATTTTCATTAAAAGGATTTATATTAAATTAGAGATAAACCAAAGGTTTTTAAACGGTTGTTTCCTTAAAGGATTAAAACATCATTAAGGTGTCATTAACCACCTTGAATACAAACAACCCACGAAAAACACTGAAAGATCTCTGTCTCGATACACTATAAATATCTCATTAAAAACAGAGACTTCCATCTTCAACCTTCAAACTCAAAACCCTAAAAACCCTTTTTGGAAACAAAACCCAAATTGTCAATGGCTGCTATCAACATCAACATACCACCAATCGAACACTCTGTTCCTTTCATCACAGAAGCTAAATTTCTTCCATTAAAGAGCAACAATGAAGCAATGAACGATAACATTGAAGAGTATGATATAAAGTGTCAAATTCTCATTGAATTTCTGACCAGATGCCCGATAGCTCAAGCTCTCACAAAGACCAGAGAGGTACCAAAAAAAACTCAAACAACAACTTGTAAAAACTCTCAAAGTCTCAAATCAAATCGAGCTAACAGCACATGTGTGGGGAAATATATTTATTACAATCTCACCGGAGAAAATAAGGGAATGTTTGGAACTACCCTTAAACCAAAGCTATGAAGAAGCACCAGAAAAAGAAGATATGTTCTCACAACTTGATGCTGAAATCGGTTACAAGACAAAGATTTCAAAAATCAATGAATTCAAGAGGAACAAGCTACCTGCCTTCTGGCAAGTGTTAATGGAAATTCTGAACAAGTGTTTATCATTAAAAATTGGAGGTACAAATCAGATAAATATGAATATTCTAACAATCATGTTCAGTGTCATTATTGGGTTGAACATTGATTTTGGAACAGAAATATTTAATCTGATCAGAAGATCAATTCTGACTCACACTGGAAGGATAGATTCACATCTACCTTTTCCAAGATTTCTGTCAATCATAATTTCTGATGCATTTTTTGAAAAGAACCTAGAAATTCCAGCATCAGAAAATATGTGGAGTATAGAAATTATGAGACCTTGGACTGTTGTAGGATCTTGGAAGTCAGATTATGATGTGCCTGTTCTGTCAGAAAAAGTGATGAATCTGACACCAGAAGATTCACCATACAGAGCAGAATACCTGAAGATGTTAAGCAAAAAGCCAGAAAACAAAGAAGTTTTTGAAAGCGTATCCCCCATGGAGCATGATGCACAAGAGTCAAGCACACCAAGAATGGAGTAGCAGGGTGAATCAGATCCTCACCCAGCTGATGAAGATGTGAACATGAGTCCTGTGGCAGAAGAACATCATGCTGAAATCTCACATATGGGAGGAATAGGTGCACAACACTCTAAACCCAATATATTTCATAATTCCGAGAGTGATTCTGATGATTCAATTAAAGGAAATTATGAAATTTTACACAAAGGCACTGTTTCTATAAGACAAAATGTGAGTGGAACCAAAGACCCATTTTCTGAATCAGATTCTGAAGAAGAAAATGTGGTGGCAACAGGTGGAGATCAGTCTACTGATCAAGGAAACCTGGATGAGAAAACTAAGAGTTTCTCAACAACTCATGGAGAACCTGAAAAGGCTCAAGGCTATGAGGAAAACCAGAACTTGAATGTGTTCCAATTTTCTAGTGAGGGTACAGAGAATATGGAATATTTCAATCCTCTTAACCTCAGAACAATAGAAAATGTGTTTTCTGCTGGTGTTAGAGGTGGAACATCTGTTGTTTCTCCAACTTACCAAGGACATCAACCTATGTCCTCTGAACAACTTCACAAGGAACTTGAAGTCACAACTGCCACTGAGAAAACAGCCACAGAAGAAAAACTTGATCTGATACTGGAAGAAATCATAAATCAAAAGTCAGATATCAAAGTTTTATCAGAAACTGTCAAAGCTGTGAAGAAGCAAACAGAAGACAACACTGCAGCCCTCAACAAACTGCAAGAGTCATCAGAAAACAGAGAGAGCTCATCAGAATTCAAGAAAGCTCTCAAAGAACTACAAGATATCAAGAAACAGATGACTAAGGTTGCAACTGCAGGAGAAAGCTCAAGTTTAGGAAGAATTCTTAAAGAAATACAGTTCCTTAGAGCCAACAACAGCAGCATGGCTGAAGCTTTTGAGAAGCCGATGGTGGAATTGACTGCACAGAGAAATCAAGAAAACCAGGATTTTCAGAGAATGAAGAAACAAGAAGAAATAAACACTCAAACCCTTGCTAATGTTCATTTGTTAGTAAAGAGATTGCAGTATAATGTTGCCAGACAAGCAAAAGTTGATCTTCATGAACTGAAAGCCCCAATTCCACAAGAAAAACAAGCAGGAGAATCAGAAACTCCTCAACAACAACCAGAAACCATTCAAAAAGATCAAACCACACAAACAGAAACTCCAACAACTCAAAAACAGAAGCAACCCATGGGTCCCCCTCCTAGTAAGCTAAAGTTACTCATTGGTCCTCCACCAAACATCCCAAAGGCAGATACTTCAAAAGTCCAACAGAAAGAACATGTTCCAGTTCAGTCTTCTTCCACAGCTCTTACAGGAGAAACAGAGTTCAGCATAAAAATGGATACAAAAGAGAAGAGAAAAATGGAACATGAAGTGACCTCCTTAAAAAGGCCAAGAAAAGTGATGAGAGAAGATTCAGATGGAAACATCAAAGAAATAGAAGTGCTGAAAGGTGATTTACATACAATTATGTACCCTGAAGAACACCTAAAGCACTACTACTGGAAAGGTCCAGAAGACAACCCAAAAAGGCCACTTTCTCCAATGAGTAAAGGTATTGTTCAAATCAGGAATGAGGGAAGCTGGGAAATTCTGCACAAACCAATGACCAATCCAATAGTATCTATTGAAAGAATTGACACTCTAACCACTGGAGGAGGCATCTTAGGTAATGAAGGACAGAACAAGTACACCTTGATCAGAAAAGATAACAGTGAACAAAAGGTTACTGATGGAAATCTGGCTGATGATATTCACCCAATGGGCATAGTCAAAATGAAGAATATCATTGATAAAGACAAAAGTAGTTCAGTTGTGATCAGAAGAGCCCTTGACAGCATCAAAAGTGCAGGAGAAAAGTTATACAAAAGGGCTGCACTGACAGACTTTGATCTTTGTATCAATTTTGAGTATAGCAACAAGGTGCTATTACCTCCTCTAAACAACACAATTCCCTCTGAAATTCCTTCTAAACTAGTGAGAACTGGAGCGATCTTTGACAAACCAGAAATAGTCTTCAAAGATGCTCATGATGAGAAAGCTCTGTTCAAAATCAGTGAAATATGCAGGTATTCAAATCAAACTCTGAAATATATAAGGAACTACATGAATGAGAAACAAGAGCAGCTCAAAAAGAAGGGAAAAAACAATGAACAACTGAGAAAAACAATTGAAGATTGCATTGAAAAATGGATGGTATCCAGAGGATGGTACAAAGAACTTTACAAGGAAACTCAAAAGGCAATTGATCACAAGAAAATGCTGAAACCAGGAGACAAATACAGAAGTGGAGTGAAGATCAATTAATGAATTGATGAGATTAAAATTCTGTTTTTGAAAACAATGTTATTTCTGTCTGTTTTGAACAATGGTTGGTTTGATTATGTTTTATGTTTCTGAACTTAGTTGTTTGATTTTTTTCTTTTCAAGGATTAGTTGAAAGTTGTTTATGTTGATATAGATAGTTCATTTTCTTACAATACTTAGGGGGAAACTATTAGGAAACTTTATTTGTGAGTATTGAAGAAAATCATATTCAACTGGATCTATGAAGAAGACAACAGTCCTGAATATCACAACAAGAAGAAGAAGATCTTGACATTATTGGATATCATGATTACAAAGGCAACTTGACTGTTGGATTCAATGAATATGTCAAATGGCTACTTTATGCAGGACTTATTGCATGAATAAACAATTGTTTATTCATGTACCCAGCCTTCTATAAATAGAAGGCTCACCAAGCAGAAGACAGTGAGTTTTAAGCTTAGCATTCTTAAATACTACATAAACTCCATTGCCCTCTCACCCACAGAATTCAAGATTCCTTTGTATTAGATAATAATCTTACAATCACCTAGTAAACTATTTTGTTTCAAAGTGATATAAACTTGATAATTCTGTAGGTCTTGTTTATGAATGTCTGATTTCCATTTCCGCACATCTTTTTCACATCTACTGAAATCACTTGCCATATTACGTGAAAAGAAGTTTTTAAGCCCAAACTGGGTCCAAGATGTATAGTGACGGCATCAGATTCCTAACTAATGGAGAAAGGTCTGGTGGCATGAAAAGCTTCTTCCAGGAGGTTGTCCAGTGATTTCGCTCGACGATTCCATTCTTGGGTGCTTGGTTTGGCCCTTGTTCCTGTAACTCGAATCCTAGCCCGGTATATCCCATTTTATTTTTACACCATTGTGAACCTTACGCCATTTTTACTCTACCTTACGCCATTTTTACTCTCTGATCGAGGTTCTCGGCATTGAAAAATCTTAGTAAACTAAATCACACGCGTATATATTGACATTTAAGAGATATACAGTCAAGAAAATCAAGAGCAATGATGATATATGTGCAGATTAGACAAAAAAAATAAAAACTCAAAAAATAGCTACAATTTTAGGTATGTGTTTAGTGACGGCTTCAGATTCCTAATTGATGGAGAAAGGTCTGGTGGCAAGAAAAGAGGCTTCTAGGAGGTTGTCAAGTGTTTTCGCTCGACGATTCCATTATTGGGTGGTTGGTTTGGCCCTTGTTCCTGTAACTCGAATCCTAGCCCGGTATATCCCATTTTAGTTTTACACCATTGTGAACCTTACGCCTTTTTTACTCTCTGATCGAGGTTCCCGACATTGAAAAATCTTCGTAAACTAAATCACACGTGTATATGTTGACATTTAAGAGATATAAAGTCAAGAAAATCAAGAGCAATGGTGATATATATGCGGATTAGACACCAAAAAATAAAAACTAAAAAAATAGCTACAATTTAAGATATGTGTTTAATGACGGCATCAGATTCCTAATTGATGGAGAAAGGTCTGGTGGCAAGAAAAGCTGCTTCTAGGAGGTTGTCAAGTGTTTTCGCTCGACGATTCCATTATTGGGTGGTTGGTTTGGCCCTTGTTCCTGTAACTCGATTCCTAGCCCAGTATATACCATTTTAGTTTTACACCATTGTGAACCTTAAGCCTTTTTTACTCTCTGATCGAGGTTCTCAGCGATGAAAAATCTTCATAAACTAAATGACACGTGTATATGTTGACATTTAAGAGATATATAGCCAAGAAAATCTAAAGCAATGGTGATATATATGCGGATTAGACACCAAAAAATAAAAACTCAAAAATAGCTACAATTTAAGATATGTGTTTAGTGACGGCATCAGATTCCTAATTGATAGAGAAAGGTCTGGTGGCAAGAAAAGCTGCTTCCGGGAGGTTGTCAAGTGTTTTCGCTCCACGATTCCATTCTTGGTTGGTTGGTTTGGCCCTTGTTCCTGTAACTCGAATCCTAGCCCGATATATCCCATTTTAGTTTTACACCATTGTGAACCTTACGCCTTTTTTACTCTCTGATCGAGGTTCTCGGCGTTGAAAAATCTTTATAAACTAAATCACATGTGTATATGTTGACATTTAAGAGATATACAGTCAAGAAATTCAAGAGCAATGGTGATATATATGCGGATTAGACGCCAAAAAAATAAAAACTCAAAAAATAGCTACAATTTAAGGTATGTGTATAGTGACGGCATCAGATTCCCAATTGATGGGGAAAGGTCTGGTGGCAAAATAAGCTGCTTCCAGGAGATTGTAAAGTGTTTTTGCTCGACGATTCCATTCTTGGGTGGCTGGTTTGGCCCTTGTTCCTGTAACTCGAATCCTAGCCCGGTATATCCCATTTTATTTTTACACCATTGTGAACCTTACGCCTTTTTTACTCTCTGATCGAGGTTCTCGGCATTGAAAAATCTTCGTAAACTAAATCACACGTGTGTATGTTAACATTTAAGTGATATAAAGTCAAGAAAATCAAGAGTAATGGTGATATATATGCGGATTAGACACCAAAAAATAAAAACTCAAAAAATAGCTACAATTTAAGATATGTGTTTAATGACGGCATCAGATTCCTAAATGATGGAGAAAGGTCTGGTGGAAAGAAAAACTGCTTCCAGGAGGATGTCAAGTGTTTTCGCTCGACGATTCCATTCTTGGGTGGTTGGTTTTGCCCTTGTTGCTATAACTCGAATCCTAGCCCGGTATATCCCATTTTAGTTTTGCACCATTGTGAAACTTATGCCTTTTTTACTCTCTGATCGAGGTTCTCGGAATTGAAAAATCTTCGTAAACTAAATCACACGCGTATATGTTGATATTTAAGAGATATACAGTCAATAAAATCAAGACTAATGGTGATATATATGCGGATTAGACACCAAAAAATAAAAACACAAAAAAAGCTACAATTTAAGGTATGTGTTTAGTATGGTATCAGATTCCTAATTGATGGGTAAAGGTCTGGTGGCAAGAAAAGCTGCTTCCAGGAGGTTGTCAAGTGTTTTCACCCAACAATTCCTTTCTTGGGTGGTTGGTTTGGCCCTTGTTCCTATAACTCGAATCCTAGCCCGATATATCTCATTTTAGTTTTACACCATTGTGAACCTTACGCTTTCTTTACTCTCTGATCGAGGTTCTCGGCATTGAAAAATCATTATAAACAAAATCACACGTGTATATGTTGACATTTAAGAGATATACAGTCAATAAATTCAAGAGCAATGGTGATATATATGCGGATTAGACACCAAAAAATAAAAACTCAAAAAATAGCTACAATTTAAGGTATGTGTATAGTGACGGCATCAGATTTCTAATTGATGGAGAAAGGTCTGGTGGCAAGAAAAACTGCTTCCAGGAGGTTGTCAAGTGTTTTCGCTTGACGATTCCATTCTTGGGTGGCTGGTTTGGCCCTTGTTCCTATAACTCGAATCCTAGCCCGGTATATCCCATTTTATTTTTACACCGTTGTGAACCTTACGCCTTTTTACTCTCTGATCGAGGTTCTCGGCATTGAAAAATCTTCGTAAACTAAATCACACGCGTATAATTGACTTTTAAGAGATATACAACCAAGAAAATCAAGAGCAATGATGATATATATGCGGATTAGACACCAAAAAATAAAACTCAAAAAATAGCTACAATTTTAGGTATGTGTTTAGTGACGGCATTAGATTCCTAATTGATAGAGAATGGTCTGGTGGCAATAAAAGCTGCTTCTAGTAGGTTGTCAAGTGTTTTCGCTCGACGATTCAATTATTGGGTGGTTGGTTTGGCCCTTGTTCCTGTAACTAGAATCCTAGCCCGGTGTATCCCATTTTGGTTTTACACCATTGTGAACCTTACGCCTTTTTTACTCTCTAATCGAGGTTCTCGGCATTGAAAAATCTTTGAAACTAAATCACACGTGTATATGTTAACATTTAAGGGATATATAGTCAAGAAAATCTAAAGCAATGGTGATATATATGCGGATTAGACACCAAAAAATAAAAACTCAAAAAATATCTACAATTTAAGATATGTGTTTAGTGACGGCATCATATTCCTAATTGATAGAGAAAGGTCTGGTGGCAAGAAAAGCTGCTTCTGGGAGGTTGTCAAGTGTTTTCGCTCGACGATTCCATGCTTGGTTGGTTGGTTTGGCCCTTGTTCCGGTAACTCGAATCCTAGCCCGATATATCCCATTTTAGTTTTACACCATTGTGAACCTTACGCCTTTTTTACTCTCTGATCGAGGTTCTCGGCGTTGAAAAATCTTTATAAACTAATTCATATGTGTATATGTTGACATTTAAGAGATATACAGTCAAGAAAATCAAGAGCAATGGTGATATATATGCGGATTAGACACCAAAAAATAAAAACTCAAAAAATAGCTACAATTTAAGGTATGTGTATAGTGACGGCATCAGATTCACAATTGATGGAGAAAGGTCTGGTGGCATGATAAGCTGCTTCCAGGAGGTTGTCAAGTGTTTTTGCTCGACGATTCCATTCTTGGGTGGCTGGTTTGTCCCTTGTTCCTGTAACTCGAATCCTAGCCCGGTATATCCCATTTTATTTTTTCACCATTGTGAACCTTACGCCTTTTTTACTCTCTGATCAAGGTTCTCGGCATTGAAAAATCTTCGTAAACTAAATCACACATGTGTATGTTGACATTTAAGTGATATAGAGTCAAGAAAATCAAGAGCAATGGTGATATATGTGGATTAGACACCAAAAAATAAAAACTCAAAAAATAGCTACAATTTAAGATATGTGTTTAATGACGGCATCAGATTCCTAATTGATGGGGAAAGGTCTGGTGGCAAGAAAAGCTCCTTCCAGGAGGTTGTCAAGTGTTTTCACCCGACAATTCCATTCTTGGGTGGTTGGTTTGGCCCTTGTTCCTGTAACTCGAATCCTAGCCCGGTATATCTCATTTTAGTTTTACACCATTGTGAACCTTACGCCTTCTTTACTCTCTGATCGAGGTTCTCGGCAGTGAAAAATATTTATAAACTAAATCACACGTGTATATGTTGACATTTAAGAGATATACACTCAAGAAATTCAAGAGCAATGGTGATATATATGCGGATTAGACACCAAAAAATAAAAACTCAAAAAATAGCTACAATTTAAGGTATGTGTATAGTGACGGCATCAGATTCCTAATTGATGGAGAAAGGTCTGGTGGCAAGAAAAGCTGCTTACAGGAGGTTGTCAAGTGTTTTCGCTCGACGATTCCATTCTTGGGTGGCTGGTTTGGCCCTTGTTCATGTAACTCTAATCCTAGCCCGGTATATCCCATTTTATTTTTACACCGTTGTGAACCTTACGCCTTTTTTACTCTCTGATCGAGGTTCTCGGCATTGAAAAATCTTCGTAAACTAAATCACACGCATATATATTGACATTTAAGAGATATACAGCCAAGAAAATCAAGAGCAATGACGATATATATGCGGATTAGACACCAAAAAATAAAACTCAAAAAATAGCTACAATTTTAGGTATGTGTTTAGTGACGGCATTAGATTCCCAATTGATAGAGAATGGTCTGGTGGCAAGAAAAGCTGCTTCGAGGAGGTTGTCAAGTGTTTTCGCTCGACGATTCCATTATTGGGTGGTTAGTTTGGCCCTTGTTCCTGTAACTAGAATCCTAGCCCGGTGTATCCCATTTTGGTTTTACACCATTGTGAACCATACGCCTTTTTTACTCTCTGATCGAGGTTCTCGGCATTGAAAAATCTTCGTAAACTAAATCACACGTGTATATGTTGACTTTTAAGGGATATATAGTCAAGAAAATCTAAAGCAATGGTGATATATATGCGGATTAGACACCAAAAAATAAAACCTCAAAAAATAGCTACAATTAAGATATGTGTTTAGTGACGGCATCAGATTCCTAAATGATGGAGAAAGGTCTGGTGGCAAGAAAAGCAGCTTCCGGGAGGTTGTCAAGTGTTTTCGCTCGACGATTCCATTCTTGGGTGGTTGGTTTGGCCCTTGTTCCTGTAACTCGAATCCTAACCCGGTATATCCCATTTTAGTTTTACACCATTGTGAACCTTACGCCTTTTTTACTCTCAGATTGAGCTTCTCGGCAATGAAAAATCTTTGTAAACTAAATCACTGGCGTACATGTTGACATTTAAGAGATATACAGTCTAGAAAATCAAGACCAATGGTGATATATTTGCGGATTAGACACCAAAAAATAAAAACTCAAAACATAGCTACAATTTAAGGTATGTGTTTATTGACGGCATCAGATTCCTAACTAATGGAGAAAGGTGTGGTGGCACGAAAAGCTGCTTACAGGAGGTTGTCAAGTGTTTTCGCTCGACGATTCCATTCTTAGGTGCTTGGTTTGGCCCTTGTTCCTGTAACTCCAATCCTAGCCCGATATATCTCATGTTAGTTTGACACCATTGTGAACCTTACGCGTTTTTTACTCTCTGATCGAGGTTCTCGGCATTGAAAAATCTTCGTAAACTAAATCACACGTGTATATGTTGACATTTAAGAGATATACAGTCAAGAAAATCAAGAGCAATGGTGATATATATGCGGATTAGACACCAAAAAATAAAAACTCAAAAAATAGCTACAATTTAGGATATGTGTTTAATGACGGCATGAGATTCCTAATAGATGGAGAAAGGTCTGGTGGCAAGAAAACTGTTGCGGGGAGGTTGTCAAGTGTTTTCGCCCGACAATTCCATTCTTGGGTGGTTGGTTTGGCCCTTGTTCCTGTAACTCGAATCTAAGCCTGGTATATCCCATTTTAGTTTTACACCATTGTGAACCTTACGCCTTCTTTACTCTCTGATCGAGGTTCCCGAGAATTCCATTCTTGGGTGGTTGGTTTGGCCCTTGTTCCTGTAACTCGAATCCAAGCCCGGTATATCCCATTTTTGTTTTACACCATTGTGAACCTTACGCCTTCTTTACTCTCTGATCGAGGTTCTCGGCATAGAAAAATCTTCATAAACTAAATCACACGTGTATATGTTGACATTTAAGAGATATACAGTCAAGAAATTCAAGACCAATGGTGATATATATGCGGATTAGACACCAAAAAATAAAAACTCAAAAAATAGCTACAATTTAAGGTATGTGTTTAGTGACGGCATCAGATTACTAATTGATTGAGAAAGGTCTGGTGTCAAGAAAAGCCGCTTCCAGGTGGTTGTCAAGTGTTTTCCCTCGACGATTCCATTCTTGGGTGGTTGGTTTGGCCCTTGTTCCAGTAACTCGAATCCTAGCCCGGTATATCCCATTTTAGTCTTACACCATTGTGAACCTTACGCCTTTTTTACGCTTTGATCGAGGTTCTCGTCTTTGAAATATCTTCATAAACTAAATCACACGTGTATATGTTGACATTTAAGAGATATACAGTCTAGAAAATCAAGATCAATGATGATATATATGCGGATTAGACAGCAAAAAATAAAAACTAAAAAAATAGATACAATTTAAGGTATGTGTTTAGTGACGACATCAAATTCCTAATTGATAGAGAAAGGTCTGTTGGCAAGAAAAGTTGCTTCTAGGAGGTTGTCAAGTGTTTTCACTCGACGATTCCATTCTTCGGTGGTTGGTTTGGCCTTTGTTCCTGTAATTCGAATCCTAGCCCGGTATATCCCATTTTAATTTTACACCATTGTGAACCTTACGCCTTTTTTACTCTCTGATCGAGGTTCTCGGCATTGAAAAATCTTCGTAAACTAAATCACACGTGTATATTTTGACATTTAAGAGATATACAGTCAAGAAAATCAAGAGCAATGGTGATATATATGCGGATTAGACACCAAAAAATAAAAACTCAAAAAATAGCTACAATTTAAGATATGTGTTTAGTGACGTCATCATATTCCTAATTGATGGCGAAAGGTCTGGTGGCAAGAAAAGCTGCTTCCGGAAGGTTGTCAAGTGTTTTCGCTCGACGATTCCATTCTTGGGTGGTTGGTTTGGCCCTGGTTCCTGTATCTCGAATCCTAGCCCGGTATATCCCATTTTAGTTTTACACCATTGTGAACCTTACGCCTTTTTGACTCTCTGATCGAGGTTGTCGCCATTGAAAAATCTTCGTAAACCAACTCACATGCGTATATGTTGACATTTAAGAGATATACAGTCAAGAAAATCAAGAGCAATGGTGATATATATGAGGATTAGACACAAAAAAATAAAAACTAAAAAAAATAGCTACAATTTAAGGTATGTGTTTAGTGACGGCATCGGATTCCTAATTGATGGAGAAACGTCTGGTGGCAAGAAAAGCTGCTTCCAGAAGGTTGTCAAGTGTTTTCGCTCGACGATTCCATTCTTGGGTGGTTGGTTTGGACCTTGTTCCTGTAACTCGAATCCTAGCCCGGTATATCCCATTTTAGATTTACACCATTGTGAACCTTACGCATTTTTTACTCTTAGATCGAGGTTCTCGGAATTGAAAAATCTTCGTAAACTAAATCACACGTGTATATGTTGACATTTAAGAGACATACATTCAATAAAATCAAGAGCAACGGTGATATATATGCGGATTAGACACCAAAAAATAAAAACTCAAAAAATAGCTACAATTTAAGGTATGTGTTTAGTGACGGCATCAGATTCATAATTAATGGAGAATGGCCTGGTGGCAAGAAAAGCTGCTTCCAGGAGGTTGTCATCTGTTTTCGCTCGACGATTCCATTCTTGGGTGGTTGGTTTGGCCCTTGTTCCTGTAACTCGAATCCTAACCCGGTATATCCCATTTTAGTTTTGCACCATTGTGAACCTTACGCATTTTTTACTCTTAGATCGAGGTTCTCGGCATTGAAAAATCTTCGTAAACTAAATCACACGTGTATATGTTGACATTTAAGAGACATACATTCAATAAAATCAAGAGCAACGGTGATATATATGCGGATTAGACACCAAAAAATAAAAACTCAAAAAATAGCTACAATTTAAGGTATGTGTTTAGTGACGGCATCAGATTCCTAATTGATGGAGAAAGGCCTGGTGGCAAGAAAAGCTGCTTCCAGGAGGTTGTCAAGTGTTTTCGCTCGACGATTCCATTCTTGGGTGGTTGGTTTGGACCTTGTTCCTGTAACTCGAATCCTAGCCCGGTATATCCCATTTTAGTTTTACACCATTGTGAACCTTATGCTTTTTTTACTCTCTGATCGAGGTTCTCGGCATTGAAAAATATCCGTAAACTAAATCACACGTGTATATGTTTACATTTAAAATATATACAGTCAAGAAAATCAAGAGCAATGGTGATATATATATGCGGATTAGACACCAAAGTTGTCAAGTGTTTTTGCTCGACGTTTGCATTCTTGGGTGATTGGTTTGGCCCTTGTTCCTGTAACTCGAATCCTATCCCGGTATATCCCATTTTAGTTTAACACCATTGTGAACCTTATGCCTTTTTTACTCTCTGATCGAGTTTCTCGGCATTGAAAAATCTTCGTAAACTAAATTACAAGTGTATATGTTGACATTTAAGAGATATATACTGTCAAGAAAATCAAGAGAAATGGTGATATATATGCGGATTAGACAACAAAAAATAAAAACTCAAAAAATAGCTACAATTTAAGGTATGTGTTTAGTGACGGCATCAGATTCCTAATTGATGGGGAAAGGTCTGGTGGCTAGAAAAGCTGCTTCCAGGAGGTTGTCAAGTGTTTTTCGCTCGACGATTCCATTCTTGGGAGGTTGGTTTGGCCCTTTTTCCTGTAACTCAAATCCTAGCCCGGTATATCCCATTTTAGATTTACACCATTGTGAACCTTACGCCTTTTTTACTCTCTGATCGAGGTTCTCGGCGTTGAAAAATCTTCGAAAACTAAATCAGACGTGTATATGTTGACATTTAAGAGATATACAGTCAAGAAAATCAAGAGCAATGGTGATAAATATGCGGATTAGACACCTAAAAATAAAAACTCTGAAAATAGCTACAATTTAAGGTTGTCAGGTTTTTTCGCTCGACGGTTCCATTCTTGGGTGGTTGGTTTGGCCCTTGTTCCTGTAACTCGAATCCTAGCCCGGTATATCCCATTTAATTTTACACCATTGTGAATCTTACGCTTCTTCTACTCTCTGATTGAAGTTCTCGACATTCAAAAATCTTCGTAAACTAAATCACACGTGTATATGTTGATATTTAAGATATATACAGTCAAGAAAATCAAGAGCAATAGTGATATATATGCGGATTAGACACCAAAAAATAAAAAATCAAAAAACAGATACAATTTAAGGTATATGTTTAGTGACGGCATCAGATTCCTAATTGATGGAGAAAGGTCTGGTGGCAAGAAAAGCTGCTTTCAGGAGGTTGTGATGTGTTTTCGCTCGACGATTCCATTCTTGGGTGGTTGGTTTGGCCCTTGTTCCTGTAACTAAAATCCTAGCCCGGTATATCCCATTTTAGTTTTACACCATTGTGAACCTTACGCCTTTTTTACTCTCTGATCGAGGTTCTAGGCATTGAAAAATCTTCGTAATCTAAATCACACGTGTATATGTTGACATTTAAGATATATACAGTCAAGAAAATCAAGAGCAATAGTGATATATATGCGGATTAGACACCAAAAAATAAAAACTCAAAAAATAGCTACAATTTAAGTTATGTGTTTAGCGACGGCATCAGATTCCTAATTTATGGAGAAAGGTCTGGTGGCAAGAAAAGCTGCTTCCAGGAGGTTGTCAAGTGTTTTCACTCGACGATTCCATTCTTGTGTGGTTGGTTTGGCCCTTGTTCCTGTAACTTGAATGCTAGCACGGTATATCTCATTTTAGTTTTACACCATTGTGAACCTTACGCCTTTTTTACTCTCTGGTCGAGGTTCTCGGCATTGAAAAATCTTCGTAAACAAAATCACACGTGTATTTCTTGACATTTATAAGATATAGAGTCAAGAAAATCAAGAGCAATGGTGATATATATGATGATTAGACACCAAAAAATAAAAACTCAAAAAATAGCTACAATTTAAGGTGTGTGTTTAGTGACGGCATCATATTCCTAATTGATGGAGAAAAGTCTGTTGGCAAGAAAAGCTGCTTCCAGGAGGTTGTCAAGTGTTTTCACTCGACGATTCCATTCTTCGGTGGTTGGTTTGACCTTTGTTCCTGTAATTCGAATCCTAGCCCGGTATATCCCATTTTAATTTTACACCATTGTGAACCTTACGCCTTTTTTACTCTCTGATCGAGGTTCTCGGCATTGAAAAATCTTCGTAAACTAAATCACACGTGTATATGTTGACATTTAAGAGATATACAGTCAAGAAAATCAAGAGCAATGGTGATATATATGCGGATTAGACACCAAAAAATAAAAACTCAAAAAAATAGCTACAATTTAAGATATGTGTTTAGTGACGTCATCAGATTCCTAATTGATGGCGAAAGGTCTGGTGGCAAGAAAAGCTGCTTCCGGAAGGTTGTCAAGTGTTTTCGCTCGACTATTCCATTCTTGGGTGGTTGGTTTGGCCCTTGTTCCTGTATCTCGAATCCTAGCCCGGTATATCCCATTTTAGTTTTATACCATTGTGAACCTTACGCCTTTTTGACTCTCTGATCGAGGTTGTCGCCATTGAAAAATCTTCGTAAACCAAATCACTTGTGTATATGTTGACATTTAAGAGATATACAGTCAAGAAAATCAAGAGCAATGGTGATATATATGAGGATTAGACACCAAAAAATAAAAACTAAAAAAAATAGCTACAATTTAAGGTATGTGTTTAGTGACGGCATCAGATTCCTAATTGATGGAGAAACGTCTGGTGGCAAGAAAAGCTGCTTCCAGAAGGTTGTCAAGTGTTTTTGCTCGACGATTCCATTCTTGGGTGGTTGGTTTGGACCTTGTTCCTGTAACTGGAATCCTAGCCCGGTATATCCCATTTTAGTTTTACACCATTGTGAACCTTACGCATTTTTTACTCTTAGATCGAGGTTCTCGGAATTGAAAAATCTTCGTAAACTAAATCACACGTGTATATGTTGACATTTAAGAGACATACATTCAATAAAATCAAGAGCAACGGTGATATATATGCGGATTAGACACCAAAAAATAAAAACTCAAAAATAGCTACAATTTAAGGTATGTGTTTAGTGACGGCATCAGATTCATAATTAATGGAGAATGGCCTGGTGGCAAGAAAAGCTGCTTCCAGGAGGTTGTCAACTGTTTTCGCTCGACGATTCCATTCTTGGGTGGTTGGGTTGGCCCTTGTTCCTGTAACTCGAATCCTAACCCGGTATATCCCATTTTAGTTTGGCACCATTGTGAACCTTACGCCTTTTTTACTCTTAGATCGAGGTTCTCGGCATTGAAAAATCTTCGTAAACTAAATCACACGTGTATATGTTGACATTTAAGAGACATACATTCAATAAAATCAAGAGCAACGGTGATATATATGCGGATTAGACACCAAAAAATAAAAACTCAAAAAATAGCTACAATTTAAGGTATGTGTTTAGTGACGGCATCAGATTCCTAATTGATGGAGAAAGGCCTGGTGGCAAGAAAAGCTGCTTCCAGGAGGTTGTCAAGTGTTTTCGCTCGACGATTCCATTCTTGGGTGGTTGGTTTGGACCTTGTTCCTGTAACTCGAATCCTAGCCCGGTATATCCCATTTTAGTTTTACACCATTGTGAACCTTATGCTTTTTTTACTCTCTGATTGAGGTTCTCGGCATTGAAAAATATCCGTAAATTAAATCACACGTGTATATGTTGACATTTAAAAGATATACAGTCAAGAAAATCAAGAGCAATGGTGATATATATATGCGGATTAGACACCAAAGTTGTCAAGTGTTTTTGCTCGACGTTTGCATTCTTGGGTGATTGGTTTGGCCCTTGTTCCTGTAACTCGAATCCTATCCCGGTATATCCCATTTTAGTTTAACACCATTGTGAACCTTATGCCTTTTTTACTCCCTGATCGAGTTTCTCGGCATTGAAAAATCTTCGTAAACTAAATTACACGTGTATATGTTGACATTTAAGAGATATATACTGTCAAGAAAATCAATCGAAATGGTGATATATATGCGGATTAGACACCAAAAAATAAAAACTCAAAAAATAGCTACAATTTAAGGTATGTGTTTAGTGACGGCATCAGATTCCTAATTGATGGGGAAAGGTCTGGTGGCTAGAAAAGCTGCTTCCAGGAGGTTGTCAAGTGTTTTCGCTCGACGATTCCATTCTTGGGAGGTTGGTTTGGCCCTTTTTCCTGTAACTCAAATCCTAGCCCGGTATATCCCATTTTAGTTTTACACCATTGTGAACCTTGCGCCTTTTTTACTCTCTGATCGAGGTTCTCGGCGTTGAAAAATCTTCGAAAACTAAATCAGACGTGTATATGTTGACATTTAAGAGATATACAGTCAAGAAAATCAAGAGCAATGGTGATAAATATGCGGATTAGACACCTAAAAATAAAAACTCTGAAAATAGCTACAATTTAAGGTATGTGTTTAGTGATGGCATCAGATTCCTAATTGATGGAGATAGGTCTGGTGGCAAGAAAAACTGCTTCCAGGAGGTTATCAAGTGTTTTCGCTCGACAATTCCCTTCTTGAGTGGTTGGTTTGGCCCTTGTTCCTGTAACTCGAATCCTAGCCCGGTATATCCCATTTTAAATTTACACCTTTGTGAACCTTACGACTTTTTTACTCTCTGGTCGAGGTTCTCGGCATTGAAATATCTTCATAAACTAAATCACATGTGTATATATTGACATTTAAGAGATATACAGTCAAGAAAATCAAGAGCAATGGTGATATATATGCGGATTAGACACCAAAAATAAAAACACAAAAAATAGCTACAATTTAAGGTATGTGTTTAGTGACGGCATCAGATTTCTCATTGATAGAGAAAGGTCTGGTGGCAAGAAAAACTGCTTCCAGGAGGTTGTCAGGTTTTTTCGCTCGACGATTCCATTCTTGGGTGGTTGGTTTGGCCCTTGTTCCTGTAACTCGAATCCTAGCCCGGTATATCCCATTTAATTTTACACCATTGTGAATCTTACGCCTCTTCTACTCTCTGATTGAAGTTCTCGACATTCAAAAATCTTCGTAAACTAAATCACACGTGTATATGTTGACATTTAAGAGATATACAGTCAAGAAAATCAAGAGCAATAGTGATATATATGCGGATTAGACACCAAAAAATCAAAAATCAAAAAACAGATACAATTTAAGGTATATGTTTAGTGACGGCATCAGATTCCTAATTGATGGAGAAAGGTCTGGTGGCAAGAAAAGCTGCTTTCAGGAGGTTGTCATGTGTTTTCGCTCGACGATTCCATTCTTGGGTGGTTGGTTTGGCCCTTGTTCCTGTAACTAAAATCCTAGCCCGGTATATCCCATTTTAGTTTTACACCATTGTGAACCTTACGCCTTTTTTACTCTCTGATCGAGGTTCTAGGCATTGAAAAAACTTCGTAATCTAAATCACACGTGTATATGTTGACATTTAAGATATATACAGTCAAGAAAATCAAGAGCAATAGTGATATATATGCGGATTAGACACCAAAAAATAAAAACTCAAAAAATAGCTACAATTTAAGGTATGTGTTTAGTGACGACCTCAGATTCCTAATTTATGGAGAAAGGTCTGGTGGCAAGAAAAGCTGCTTCCAGGAGGTTGTCAAGTGTTTTCACTCGACGATTCCATTCTTGGGTGGTTGGTTTGGCCCTTGTTCCTGTAACTCGAATGCTAGCACGGTATATCTCATTTTAGTTTTACACCATTGTGAACCTTACGCCATTGAAAAATCTACGTAAACAAAATCACACGTGTATTTCTAGACATTTGTAAGATATAGAGTCAAGAAAATCAAGAGCAATGGTGATATATATGCTGATTAGACACCAAAAAAGAAAAACTCAAAAAATAGCTACAATTTAAGGTATGTGTTTTGTGACGGCATCGGATTCCTAATTGATGGAGAAAGGTCTGGTGGCAAGAAAAGCTGCTTCCAGGAGGTTGTCAAATGTTTTCGCTCGACGATTCCATTCATGGGTGGTTGGTTTGGACCTTGTTCCTGTAACTCGAATCTTAACCCGGTATATCTAATTTTAGTTTACACCATTGTGAACCTTACGCCTTTTTTCCTCTCTGATCGAGGTTCTCGGAATTAAAAAATCTTTGAAAACTAAATCACACGTGTTATGTTGACATTTAAGAGATATACAGTCAAGAAAATTAAGAGCAATGTTGATATATATGCGGATTAGACACCAAAAAATAAAAACTCAAAAAATAGATACAATTTAAGGTATGTTTTTAGTGACGGCATAAGATTCCTAATTGATGGAGAAATGTCTGGTGGTAAGAAAAGTTGCTTCCAGGAGGTTGTCAAGTGTTTTCGCTCGATGATTCCATTCTTGGGTGGTTGGATTGGCCCTTGTTCCTGTAACTCGAATCCTAGCCTGGTTTATCCGATTTTAATTTTACACCATTGTGAACCTTACACCTTTTTTACTCTCTGATCGAGGTTCTCGGTATTGAAAAATCTCTGTAAACTAAATCACACGTGTATATGTTGACATTTAAGAGATATACAGTCAAGAAAATCAAGAGCAATGGTGATATATATGCGGATTAGACACCAAAAAATAAAAACTTAAAAGATAGATACAATTTAAGGTATGTGTTTAGTAAAGACATCAGGTTCCTAATTGATGAAGAATGGTCTGGTGGCAAGAAAAGCTGCTTCCAGGTGGTTGTCAAGTGTTTTCGCTCGACGATTCCATTCTTGGGTGGTTGGTTTGGCCCTTGTTCATGTAACTCGAATCCTAGCCTGGTATATCTCATTTTAGTTATACACCATTGTGAACCTTACACCTTTTTTACTCTTTGATCGGGGTTCTCGGCATTGAAAAATCCTCGTAAACTATATCACACGTGTATATGTTGACGTTTAAGAGATATACAGTCAAGAAAATCAAGAGCAATGGTGATATATATGCGGATTAGAAACCAAAAAATAACATCCAAAAAAATAGCTACAAATTAAAGTATGTGTTTAGTGACGGCATCAAATTCCTAATTGATGGAGAAAGGTCTGGTGGCAAGACAAGCTGCTTCCAGGATGTTGTCAAGTGCTTTCGCTCGACGATTCCATTCTTGGGTGGCTGGTTTGGCCCTTGCTCCTGTAACTCGAATCCTAGCCCGGTATATCCCATTTTAGTTTTACACCATTGTGAACTTTACGCCTTTTTTACTCTCTGATTGAGGTTCTCGGCATTAAAAAAATTTCGTAAACTAAATCACACGTGTGTATGTTGACATTTAAGAGATATACAATCAAGAAAATCAAGAGCAATGGTGATATATATATGTGGATTAGACACCAAAAAATAAAAACTCAAAAAATAGCTACAATTTAAAGTTTGTGTTTAGTGACGGCATGAGATTCCTAATTGATAAAGAAAGGTCTGGTGGCAAGAAAAGCTGCTTCCAGGAGGTTGTCAAGTGTTTTCGCTCGACGATTCCATTCTTGGGTGGTTAGTTTTGGACCATTGTGAACCTTACGCCTTCTTTACTCTGTGATCGAGGTTCTCGGCATTGAAAATTTTTCGTAAACTAAATCACACGTGTATGTGTTGACATTTAAGAGATATACAGTCAAGAAAATCAAGAGCAATGGTGATATATATGCGGATTAGACACCAAAAAATAAAAACTCAAAAAATAGCTACAATTAAAGGTATGTGTTTAGTGACGGCACAGATTTCTAATTGATGGAGAAAGGTCTGGTGGCATGAAAAGCTGATACCAGGAGGTTGTCAAGTGCTTTCACTCGACGATTCCATTCTTGGTTGGCTGGTTTGGTCCTTGTTCTTGTAACCATTGTGAACTTTACGCCTTTTTTACTCTCAGATATACAGTCGAGAAAATCAAGAGCAATGGTAATATATATGCGGATTAGACACCAAAAAATAAAAACTCAAAAAATGGCTACAATTTAAGGAATGTGTTTAGTGACGGCATCAGATTCCTAATTGACGGAGAAAGGTCTGGTGGCAAGAAAAGCTGCTTCCAGGAGGTTGTCAGGTGTTTTCGCTCGACGGTTCCTTTCTTGGGTGGTTGGTTTGGCCCTTGTTCTTGTAACCCGAATCCTAGACCAGTATATCCCATTTTAGTTTTACACCATTGTAAACGTTACAAATTTTTTTTTACTCTCTGATCGAGGTTCTCGGCATTGAAAAATCTTCGTAAACTAAATTACACGTGTATATGTTGACATTTAAGAGATATACAGTGAAGAAAATCAAGAGCAATGGTGATATATATGTGGATTAGACACCAAAAAATAAAAACTCAAAAAATAGCTACAATTTAAGGTATGTGTTTAGTGACGGCATCAGATTTCTAATTGATGAAGAAAAGTCTACGGCAAGAAAAGCTGCTTCCAAGAGATTGTCAAGTTTTTTTGCTCGCCGATTCCATTCTTGGGTGGTTGGTTTGGCCCTTGTTCTTGTAACTCGAATCCTAGCCCAGTATATCCCATTTTAGTTTTACACCATTGTGAACCTTACGCCTTTTTTAACTCTCTGATCGAGGTTCTCGGCTTTGAAAAATCTTTGAAAACTAAATCACATTTGTATTTGTTGACATTTATGAGATATACAGTCGAGAAAATCAAGAGCAATGGTTATATATATGCGGATTAGACACCAAAAAGAACTCAGATAATAGCTACAATTTACGGTATGTGTTTACTGACGACATCAGATTCCTAATTGATTGAGAAAGGTCTGGTGGCAAGAAAAGCTGCTTCCAGGAGGTTGTCAAGTGTTTTCACTAGATGATTCCATTCTTGGGTGTTTGGTTTGGCCCTTATTCCTGTAACTCGAATCCTAGCCCATCGTTGTAAACCTTACGCCTTTTTTATTCTCTGATCGAGGTTCTCAGCATTGTAAAATCTTCGTAAACTAAATCACACGTGTATATGTTGACATATAAGAGATATGCAGTCAAGAAAATCCAGAGCAACGTTGATATATATGCGGATTAGACCCCAAAAAATAAAAACTCAAAAAATAGCTACAATTTAAGGAATGTGTTTAGTGACGGCATCAGATTCCCAATTGATGGAGAAAGGTCTGGTGGCAAGAAAAGCTGCTTCCAGGAGGTTGTAAAGTGTTTTCGCTCGACGATTCCTTTCTTGGGTTGTTGGTTTGTCCCTCGTTCTTGTAACTCGAATCCTAGCCCGGTATATCCCATTTTAGTTTTACACCATTGTGAACCTTACGCCTTTTTTACGCTCTGATCGAGGTTATCGGCATTGAAAAATCTTCGTAAACTAAATCACACATTTAAGAGATATACAGTCAAGAAAATCAGGAGCACTAGTGATATATATGCGGATTAGACATCAAAAAATAAAAACTCAAAAGATAGATACAATTTAAGGTATTTGTTTAGTGACGGCATCAAAATCCTAACTGATGGAGAAAGGTCTGGTGGCAAGAAAAGCTGCTTCAAGGAGGTTGTCAAGTGTTTTCGCTCGACGATTCCATTCTTGGGTGGTTAGTTTGGCCCTTCCTGTAACTCGAATCCTAGCCCGGTATATCCCATCTTTGTTTTACACCATTGTGAACCTTACGCCTTTTTTTACTCTCTGATCGAGGTAATCGGCTTTGAAAAATCTTCGTAAACTAAATCACACATGTATTTGTTGACATTTATGAGATATACAGTCGAGAAAATCAAGGGCAATGGTGATATATATGCGGATTAGACACCAAAAAATAAAAACTCAAAAATTAGCTATAATTTACGGTATGTGTTTACTGACGACATCAGATTCCTAATTGATTAAGAAAGGTCTGGTGGCAAGAAAAGCTGCTTCTAGGAGGTTGTCAAGTGTTTTCACTCGATGATTCCATTCTTGGGTGTTTGGTTTGGCCCTTATTCCTGTAACTCGAATCCTAGCCCACCATTGTAAACCTTACGCCTTTTTTATTCTCTGATAGAAGTTCTCGGCAATGAAAAATCTTCGTAAACAAAATTACACGTATATAGGTTGACATTTAAGAGATACACAGTCAAGAAAATTAATAGCAATGGTGATATATATGTAGATTAGACAACAAAAAATAAAAACTCAAAAAATAGCTACAATTTAAGGTATGTGTTTAGTGACGGAATCAGATTCCTAATTGATGGAGAAAGGTCTGGTGGCAAGAAAAGCGGCGTCCAGGAGGTTGTCAAGTGTATTCGCTTGACGATTCCATTCTTGGGTGGTTGGTTTGGCCCTTGTTCCTGTAACTCGAATCCTAGCCCGGTATATCCCATTTTAGTTTACACCATTGCGAACCTTACGCCTTTTTTACTCTCTGATCGAGGTTCTCGGCATTGAAAAATCTTCGTAAACTAAATCACACTTGTATGTGTTGACATTTAAGAGATATACAGTCAAGAAAATCAAGAGCAATGGTGATATATATGCGGATTAGACACCAAAAATTAAAAACTAAAAAAATAGCTGCAATTTAAGGTATGTGTTTAGTGACGGGATCAGATTCTTAATTGATGGAGAAAGGTCTGGTGGCAAGAAATGCTGCTTACAGGAGGTTGTCAAGTGTTTTCGCTAGACGATTCCTTTCTTGGGTGGTTGGTTTGGCCCTTGTTCTTGTAACTCGAATCCTAGCCCGGTATATCCCATCTTTGTTTTACACCATTGTGAACCTTACGCCTTTTTTTACTCTCTGATCGAGGTAATCGGCTTTGAAAAATCTTCGTAAACTAAATCACACATGTATTTGTTGACATTTATGAGATATACAGTCGAGAAAATCAAGGGCAATGGTGATATATATGCGGATTAGACACCAAAAAATAAAAACTCAAAAATTAGCTATAATTTACGGTATGTGTTTACTGACGACATCAGATTCCTAATTGATTAAGAAAGGTCTGGTGGCAAGAAAAGCTGCTTCTAGGAGGTTGTCAAGTGTTTTCACTCGATGATTCCATTCTTGGGTGTTTGGTTTGGCCCTTATTCCTGTAACTCGAATCCTAGCCCACCATTGTAAACCTTATGCCTTTTTTATTCTCTGATAGAGGTTCTCGGCAATGAAAAATCTTCGTAAACAAAATTACACGTATATAGGTTGACATTTAAGAGATACACAGTCAAGAAAATTAAGAACAATGGTGATATATATGTAGATTAGACAACAAAAAATAAAAACTCAAAAAATAGCTACAATTTAAGGTATGTGTTTAGTGACGGAATCAGATTCCTAATTGATGGAGAAAGGTCTGGTGGCAAGAAAAGCGGCGTCCAGGAGGTTGTCAAGTGTATTCGCTTGACGATTCCATTCTTGGGTGGTTGGTTTGGCCCTTGTTCCTGTAACTCGAATCCTAGCCCGGTATATCCCATTTTAGTTTACACCATTGCGAACCTTACGCCTTTTTTACTCTCTGATCGAGGTTCTCGGCATTGAAAAATCTTCGTAAACTAAATCACACTTGTATGTGTTGACATTTAAGAGATATACAGTCAAGAAAATCAAGAGCAATGGTGATATATATGCGGATTAGACACCAAAAATTAAAAACTAAAAAAATAGCTGCAATTTAAGGTATGTGTTTAGTGACGGGATCAGATTCTTAATTGATGGAGAAAGGTCTGGTGGCAAGAAATGCTGCTTACAGGAGGTTGTCAAGTGTTTTCGCTAGACGATTCCTTTCTTGGGGGTTGGTTTGGCCCTTGTTCTTGTAACTCGAATCCTAGCCCGGTATATCTCATTTTAGTTTTACACCATTGTGAACCTTACGCCTTTTTTACGCTCTGATCGAGGTTCTCGGCATTGAAAAATATTCGTAAACTAAATCACAAATGTATATGTTGACATTTAAGAGATATACAGTTAAGGAAATCAAGAGCAATGGTGATATATAAGTGGATTAGACACCAAAAAATAAAAACTCAAAAAATAGCTACCATTTAAGGTATATGTTTAGTGACGGCATCAGATTCCTAATTGATAGAGAAAGGTCTGGTGGCAAAAAAAGCTTCTTCCAGGAGGTTGTCAAGTGTTTTCGCTCGACGATTCCATTCTTGGGTGGTTGGTTTGGCCCTTGTTCCTGTAACTCAAATCCTAGCCCGGTATATCCGAATTTTGTTTACACCATAGTGAACCTTACGCCTTTTTTACTCTCTGATCGAGGTTCTCGGCATTGAAAAATCTTCATAAACTAAATCACACATGTATATGTTGACATTTAAGAGATATACAGTCAAGAAAATCAAGAGCAGTGGTGAAATATACGCGGATTAGACACCAAAAAATAAAAACTAAAAAAATAGCTACAATTTAAGGTATGTGTTTAGTGATGGAATCAGATCCCTAATTGATGGAGAAAGGTCTGGTGGCAAGAAAAGCGGCGTCCAGGAGTTTGTCAAGTGTTTTCGCTTGACGATTCCATTCTTGGGTGGTTGGTTTGTCCCTTGTTCCTGTAACTCGAATCCTAGCCCGGTATATCCCATTTTAGTTTACACCATTGCGAACCTTACGCCTTTTTTACTCTCTGATCGAGGTTCTCGGCATTGAAAAATCTTCGTAAACTAAATCACACGTGTATATGTTGACATTTAAGAGATATACAGTCAAGAAAATCAAGAGCAATGGTGATATATATGCGGATTAGACACCAAAAAATAAAAACTCAAAAAATAGCTACAAATTAAGGTATATGTTTAGTGACGGCATCAGATTCCTAATTGATGGAGAAAGGTCTGGTGGCAAGAAAAGCTGCTTCGAGGACGTTGTCAAGTGTTTTCGCTCAACGATTCCTTTCTTGGGTGGTTGGTATGGCCCTTGTTCTTGTATCTCGAATCCTAGCCCGGTATATCCCATTTTAGTTTTACACCATTGTGAACCTTACACCTTTTTTTACTCTCTGATCGACGTTCTCGGCATTGAAAAATCTTCGTAAACTAAATCACACATGTATTTGTTGACATTTATGAGATATACAGTCGAGAAAATCAAGGGCAATGGTGATATATATATGTGGATTAGACACCAAAAAATAAAAACTCAAAAAATAGTTACAATTTAAAGTTTATGTTTAGTGACGGCATCAGATTCCTAATTGATAAAGAAAGGTCTGGTGGCAAGAAAAGCTGCTTCCAGGAGGTTGTCAAGTGTTTTCGCTCGACGATTCCATTCTTGGGTGGTTAGTTTTGGACCATTGTGAACCTTACGCCTGCTTTACTCTGTGATCGAGGTTCTCGGCATTGAAAATTTTTCGTAAACTAAATCACACGTGTATATGTTGACATTTAAGAGATATACAGTCAAGAAAATCAAGAGCAATTATGATATATATGCGGATTAGACACCAAAAAATAAAAACTCAAAAAATAGCTACAATTAAAGGTATGTGTTTAGTGACGGCACAGATTTCTAATTGATGGAGAAAGGTCTGGTGGCATGAAAAGCTGATACCAGGAGGTTGTCAAGTGCTTTCACTCGACGATTCCATTCTTGGTTGGCTGGTTTGGTCCTTGCTCCTGTAACTCGAATCCGAGCCCGGTATATCACATTTTAGTTTTACACCATTGTGAACTTTACGCCTTTTTTACTCTCAGATATACAGTTGAGAAAATCAAGAGCAATGGTGATATATATGCGGATTAGACACCAAAAAATAAAAACTCAAAAAATGGCTACAATTTAAGGAATGTGTTTAGTGACGGCATTAGATTCCTAATTGACGGAGAAAGGTCTGGTGGCAAGAAAAGCTGCTTCCAGGAGGTTGTCACGTGTTTTCGCTCGACGGTTCCTTTCTTGGGTGTTTGGTTTGGCCCTTATTCCTGTAACTCGAATCCTAGCCCACCATTGTAAACCTTACGCCTTTTTTATTCTCTGATAGAGGTTCTCGGCAATGAAAAATCTTCGTAAACAAAATTACACGTATATAGGTTGACATTTAAGAGATACACAGTCAAGAAAATTAAGAGCAATGGTGATATATATGTAGATTAGACAACAAAAAATAAAAACTCAAAAAATAGCTACAATTTAAGGTATGTGTTTAGTGACGGAATCAGATTCCTAATTGATGGAGAAAGGTCTGGTGGCAAGAAAAGCGGCGTCCAGGAGGTTGTCAAGTGTATTCGCTTGACGATTCCATTCTTGGGTGGTTGGTTTGGCCCTTGTTCCTGTAACTCGAATCCTAGCCCGGTATATCCCATTTTAGTTTACACCATTGCGAACCTTACGCCTTTTTTACTCTCTGATCGAGGTTCTCGGCATTGAAAAATCTTCGTAAACTAAATCACACTTGTATGTGTTGACATTTAAGAGATATACAGTCAAGAAAATCAAGAGCAATGGTGATATATATGCGGATTAGACACCAAAAATTAAAAACTAAAAAAATAGCTGCAATTTAAGGTATGTGTTTAGTGACGGGATCAGATTCTTAATTGATGGAGAAAGGTCTGGTGGCAAGAAATGCTGCTTACAGGAGGTTGTCAAGTGTTTTCGCTAGACGATTCCTTTCTTGGGTGGTTGGTTTGGCCCTTGTTCTTGTAACTCGAATCCTAGCCCGGTATATCTCATTTTAGTTTTACACCATTGTGAACCTTACGCCTTTTTTACGCTCTGATCGAGGTTCTCGGCATTGAAAAATATTCGTAAACTAAATCACAAATGTATATGTTGACATTTAAGAGATATACAGTTAAGGAAATCAAGAGCAATGGTGATATATAAGTGGATTAGACACCAAAAAATAAAAACTCAAAAAATAGCTACAATTTAAGGTATATGTTTAGTGACGGCATCAGATTCCTAATTGATAGAGAAAGGTCTGGTGGCAAAAAAAGCTTCTTCCAGGAGGTTGTCAAGTGTTTTCGCTCGACGATTCCATTCTTGGGTGGTTGGTTTGGCCCTTGTTCCTGTAACTCAAATCCTAGCCCGGTATATCCGAATTTTGTTTACACCATAGTGAACCTTACGCCTTTTTTACTCTCTGATCGAGGTTCTCGGCATTGAAAAATCTTCATAAACTAAATCACACATGTATATGTTGACATTTAAGAGATATACAGTCAAGAAAATCAAGAGCAGTGGTGAAATATACGCGGATTAGACACCAAAAAATAAAAACTAAAAAAATAGCTACAATTTAAGGTATGTGTTTAGTGATGGAATCAGATCCCTAATTGATGGAGAAAGGTCTGGTGGCAAGAAAAGCGGCGTCCAGGAGTTTGTCAAGTGTTTTCGCTTGACGATTCCATTCTTGGGTGGTTGGTTTGTCCCTTGTTCCTGTAACTCGAATCCTAGCCCGGTATATCCCATTTTAGTTTACACCATTGCGAACCTTACGCCTTTTTTACTCTCTGATCGAGGTTCTCGGCATTGAAAAATCTTCGTAAACTAAATCACACGTGTATATGTTGACATTTAAGAGATATACAGTCAAGAAAATCAAGAGCAATGGTGATATATATGCGGATTAGACACCAAAAAATAAAAACTCAAAAAATAGCTACAAATTAAGGTATATGTTTAGTGACGGCATCAGATTCCTAATTGATGGAGAAAGGTCTGGTGGCAAGAAAAGCTGCTTCGAGGACGTTGTCAAGTGTTTTCGCTCAACGATTCCTTTCTTGGGTGGTTGGTATGGCCCTTGTTCTTGTATCTCGAATCCTAGCCCGGTATATCCCATTTTAGTTTTACACCATTGTGAACCTTACACCTTTTTTTACTCTCTGATCGACGTTCTCGGCATTGAAAAATCTTCGTAAACTAAATCACACATGTATTTGTTGACATTTATGAGATATACAGTCGAGAAAATCAAGGGCAATGGTGATATATATATGTGGATTAGACACCAAAAAATAAAAACTCAAAAAATAGTTACAATTTAAAGTTTATGTTTAGTGACGGCATCAGATTCCTAATTGATAAAGAAAGGTCTGGTGGCAAGAAAAGCTGCTTCCAGGAGGTTGTCAAGTGTTTTCGCTCGACGATTCCATTCTTGGGTGGTTAGTTTTGGACCATTGTGAACCTTACGCCTGCTTTACTCTGTGATCGAGGTTCTCGGCATTGAAAATTTTTCGTAAACTAAATCACACGTGTATATGTTGACATTTAAGAGATATACAGTCAAGAAAATCAAGAGCAATTGTGATATATATGCGGATTAGACACCAAAAAATAAAAACTCAAAAAATAGCTACAATTAAAGGTATGTGTTTAGTGACGGCACAGATTTCTAATTGATGGAGAAAGGTCTGGTGGCATGAAAAGCTGATACCAGGAGGTTGTCAAGTGCTTTCACTCGACGATTCCATTCTTGGTTGGCTGGTTTGGTCCTTGCTCCTGTAACTCGAATCCGAGCCCGGTATATCACATTTTAGTTTTACACCATTGTGAACTTTACGCCTTTTTTACTCTCAGATATACAGTTGAGAAAATCAAGAGCAATGGTGATATATATGCGGATTAGACACCAAAAAATAAAAACTCAAAAAATGGCTACAATTTAAGGAATGTGTTTAGTGACGGCATTAGATTCCTAATTGACGGAGAAAGGTCTGGTGGCAAGAAAAGCTGCTTCCAGGAGGTTGTCACGTGTTTTCGCTCGACGGTTCCTTTCTTGGGTGGTTGGTTTGGCCTTTGTTCTTGTAACCCGAATCCTAGACCAGTATATCCCATTTTAGTTTTACACCATTGTAAACGTTACATATTTTTTTTTACTCTCTGATCGAGGTTCTCGGCATTGAAAAATCTTCGTAAACTAAATTACACGTGTATATGTTGACATTTAAGAGATATACAGTGAAGAAAATCAAGAGCAATGGTGATATATATGTGGATTAGACACCAAAAAATAAAAACTCAAAAAATAGCTACAATTTAAGGTATGTGTTTAGTGACGGCATCAGATTTCTAATTGATGAAGAAAAGTCTACGGCAAGAAAAGCTGCTTCCAAGAGATTGTCAAGTTTTTTTGCTCGCCGATTCCATTCTTGGGTGGTTGGTTTGGCCCTTGTTCTTGTAACTCGAATCCTAGCCCAGTATATCCCATTTTAGTTTTACACCATTGTGAACCTTACGCCTTTTTTAACTCTCTGATCGAGGTTCTCGGCTTTGAAAAATCTTTGTAAACTAAATCACACTTGTATTTGTTGACATTTATGAGATATACATTCGAGAAAATCAAAAGCAATGGTTATATATATGCGGATTAGACACCAAAAAGAACTCAGATAATAGCTACAATTTTCGGTATGTGTTTACTGACGACATCAGATTTCTAATTGATTGAGAAAGGTCTGGTGGCAAGAAAAGCTGCTTCCAGGAGGTTGTCAAGTGTTTTCACTAGATGATTCCATTCTTGGGTGTTTGGTTTAGCCCTTATTCCTGTAACTCGAATCCTAGCCCATCGTTGTAAACCTTACGCCTTTTTTATTCTCTGATCGAGGTTCTCAGCATTGAAAAATCTTCGTAAACTAAATCACACGTGTATATATGTTGACATATAATAGATATGCAGTCAAGAAAATCCAGAGCAACGTTGATATATATGCGGATTAGACCCCAAAAAATAAAAACTCAAAAAATAGCTACAATTTAAGGAATGTGTTTAGTGACGGCATCAGATTCCTAATTGATGGAGAAAGGTCTGGTGGCAAGAAAAGCTGCTTCCAGGAGGTTGTAAAGTGTTTTCGCTCGACGATTCCTTTCTTGGGTGGTTGGTTTGGCCCTCGTTCTTGTAACTCGAATCCTAGCCCGGTATATCCCATTTTAGTTTTACACCATTGTGAACCTTACGCCTTTTTTACGCTCTGATCGAGGTTATCGGCATTGAAAAATCTTCGTAAACTAAATCACACATGTATATGTTGACATTTAAGAGATATACAGTCAAGAAAATCAGGAGCAATAGTGATTATAATGCGGATTAGACATCAAAAAATAAAAACTCAAAAGATAGATACAATTTAAGGTATTTGTTTAGTGACGGCATCAAAATCCTAACTGATGGAGAAAGGTCTGGTGGCAAGAAAAGCTGCTTCAAGGAGGTTGTCAAGTGTTTTCGCTCGACGATTCCATTCTTGGGTGGTTAGTTTGGCCCTTCCTGTAACTCGAATCCTAGCCCGGTATATCCCATCTTTGTTTTACACCATTGTGAACCTTACGCCTTTTTTTACTCTCTGATCGAGGTTCTCGGCTTTGAAAAATCTTCGTAAACTAAATCACACATGTATTTGTTGACATTTATGAGATATACAGTCGAGAAAATCAAGGGCAATGGTGATATATATGCGGATTAGACACCAAAAAATAAAAAACTCAAAAATTAGCTATTATTTACGGTATGTGTTTACTGACGACATCAGATTCCTAATTGATTAAGAAAGGTCTGGTGGCAAGAAAAGCTGCTTCCAGGAGGTTGTCAAGTGTTTTCACTCGATGATTCCATTCTTGGGTGTTTGGTTTGGCCCTTATTCCTATAACTCGAATCCTAGCCCACCATTGTAAACCTTACGCCTTTTTTATTCTCTGATAGAGGTTCTCGGCAATGAAAAATCTTCGTAAACAAAATAACACGTATATAGGTTGACATTTAAGAGATATACAGTCAAGAAAATTAAGAGCAATGGTGATATATATGTGGATTAGACAACAAAAAATAAAAACTCAAAAAATAGCTACAATTTAACGTATGTGTTTAGTGACGGAATCAGATTCCTAATTGATGGAGAAAGGTCTGGTGGCAAGAAAAGCGGCGTCCAGGAGGTTGTCAAGTGTATTCGCTTGACGATTCCATTCTTGGGTGGTTGGTTTGGCCCTTGTTCCTGTAACTCGAATCCTAGCCCGGTATATCCCATTTTAGTTTACACCATTGCGAACCTTACGCCTTTTTTACTCTCTGATCGAGGTTCTCGGCATTGAAAAATCTTCGTAAACTAAATCACACTTGTATGTGTTGACATTTAAGAGATATACAGTCAAGAAAATCAAGAGCAATGGTGATATATATGCGGATTAGACACCAAAAATTAAAAACTCAAAAAATAGCTGCAATTTAAGGTATTTGTTTAGTGACGGCATCAGATTCTTAATTGATGGAGAAAGGTCTGGTGGCAAGAAAAGCTGCTTACAGGAGGTTGTCAAGTGTTTTCGCTAGACGATTCCTTTCTTGGGTGGTTGGTTTGGCCCTTGTTCTTGTAACTCGAATCCTAGCCCGGTATATCTCATTTTAGTTTTATACCATTGTGAACCTTACGCCTTTTTTACGCTCTGATCGAGGTTCTCGGCATTGAAAAATATTCGTAAACTAAATCACAAATGTATATGTTGACATTTAAGAGATATACAGTCAAGGAAATCAAGAGCAATGTTGATATATAAGTGGATTAGACACCAAAAAATAAAAACTCAAAAAATAGCTACAATTTAAGGTATATGTTTAGTGACGGCATCAGATTCCTAATTGATAGAGAAAGGTCTGGTGGCAAGAAAAGCTGCTTCCAGGAGGTTGTCAAGTGTTTTGCTCGACGATTCCATTCTTGGGTGGTTGGTTTGGCCCTTGTTCCTGTAACTCAAATCCTAGCCCGGTATATCCGAATTTAGTTTACACCATAGTGAACCTTACGCCTTTTTTACTCTCTGATCGAGGTTCTCGTCATTGAAAAATCTTCATAAACTAAATCACACATGTATATGTTGACATTTAAGAGATATACAGTCAAGAAAATCAAGAGCAGTGGTGAAATATACGCGGATTAGACACCAAAAAATAAAAACTAAAAAAATAGCTACAATTTAAGGTATGTGTTTAGTGATGGAATCAGATTCCTAATTGATGGAGAAAGGTCTGGTGGCAAGAAAAGCGGCGTCCAGGAGTTTGTCAAGTGTTTTCGCTTGACGATTCCATTCTTGGGTGGTTGGTTTGGCCCTTGTTCCTGTAACTCGAATCCTAGCCCGGTAGATCCCATTTTAGTTTACACCATTGCGAACCTTACGCCTTTGTTACTCTCTGATCGAGGTTCTCGGCATTGAAAAATCTTCGTAAACTAAATCACACGTGTATATGTTGACATTTAAGAGATATACAGTCAAGAAAATCAAGAGCAATGGTGATATATATGCGGATTAGACACAAAAAAATAAAAACTCAAAAAATAGCTGCAATTTAAGGTATGTGTTTAGTGACGGCATCAGATTCCTAATTGATGGAGAGAGGTCTGGTGGCAAGAAAAGCTGCTTACAGGAGGTTGTCAAGTGTTTTCCCTTGACGATTCATTTCTTGGGTGGTTGGTTTGGCCCTTGTTCTTGTAACACGAGTCCTAGCCCGGTACATCCCATTTTGTTTTACACCATTGTGAACCTTACGCCTTTTTTACGCTCTGATCGAGGTTCTCGGCATTGAAAAATATTCGTAAACTAAATCACACATGTATATGTTGACATTTAAGAGATATACAGTCAAGAAAATCAAGAGAAATAGTGATATATATGCGGATTAGACACCAAAAAATAAAAAATCAAAAAATAGCTACAATTTAAGGTATATATTTAGTACGGCATCAGATTCCTAATTGATGGAGAAAGGTCTGGTGGCTAGAAAATCTTCTTTCAGGAGGTTATCAAGTGTTTTCGCTCGACGATTCCATTCTTGGGTGGTTGGTTTGGCCCTTGTTCCTGTAACTCGAATCCTAGCCCGGTATATCCCAATTTAGTTTACACCATAGTGAACCTTACGCCTTTTTTACTCTTTGATCGAGGTTCTCGGCATTGAAAAATCTTTGTAAACTAAATCACACATGTATATGTTGACATTTAAGAGATATACAGTCAAGAAAATCAAGAGCAATGGTGATATATATGCGGATTAGACACCAAAAAATAAAAACTCAAAAAATAGCTACAATTTAAGGTATATATTTAGTGACGGCATCAGATTCCTAATTGATAGAGAAAGGTCTGGTGGCAAGAAAAGCTTCTTCCAGGAGGTTGTCAAGTGTTTTCGCTCGACGATTCCATTCTTGGGTGGTTGGTTTGGCCCTTGTTCCTGTAACTCAAATCCTAGCCCGGTATATCCCAATTTAGTTTACACCATAGTGAACCTTACGCCTTTTTTACTCTCTGATCGAGGTTCTCGGCATTGAAAAATCTTCATAAACTAAATCACACATGTGTATGTTGACATTTAAGAGATATACAGTTAAGAAAATCAAGAGCAGTGGTGAAATATACGCGGATTAGACACCAAAAAATAAAAACTAAAAAAATAGCTACAACTTAAGGTATGTGTTTAGTGATGGAATCAGATTCCTAATTGATGGAGAAAGGTCTGGTGGCTAGAAAAGCGGCGTCCAGGAGTTTGTCAAGTGTTTTCGCTTGACGATTCCATTCTTGGGTGGTTGGTTTGGCCCTTGTTCCTGTAACTCGAATCCTAGCCCGGTATATCCCATTTTAGTTTACACCATTGCGAACCTTACGTCTTTTTTACTCTCTGATCGAGGTTCTCAGCATTGAAAAATCTTCGTAAACTAAATCACACGTGTATATGTTGACATTTAAGAGATATACAGTCAAGAAAATCAAGAGCAATGGTGATATATATGCGGATTAGACACCAAAAAATAAAAACTCAAAAAATAGCTGCAATTTAAGGTATGTGTTTAGTGACGGCATCAGATTCCTAATTGATGGAGAGAGGTCTGGTGGCAAGAAAAGCTGCTTACAGGAGGTTGTCAAGTGTTTTCCCTTGACGATTCATTTCTTGGGTGGTTGGTTTGGCCCTTGTTCTTGTAACTCGAGTCCTAGCCCGGTGCATCCCATTTTGTTTTACACCATTGTGAACCTTACGCCTTTTTTACGCTCTGATCGAGGTTCTCGGCATTGAAAAATATTCGTAAACTAAATCACACATGTATATGTTGACATTTAAGAGATATACAGTCAAGAAAATCAAGAGAAATAGTGATATATATGCGGATTAGACACCAAAAAATAAAAACTCAAAAAATAGCTACAATTTAAGGTATATATTTAGTACGGCATCAGATTCCTAATTGATGGAGAAAGGTCTGGTGGCTAGAAAATCTTCTTTCAGGAGGTTATCAAGTGTTTTCGCTCGACGATTCCATTCTTGGGTGGTTAGTTTGGCCCTTGTTCCTGTAACTCGAATCCTAGCCCGGTATATCCCAATTTAGTTTACACCATAGTGAACCTTACGCCTTTTTTACTCTTTGATCGAGGTTCTCGACATTGAAAAATCTTTGTAAACTAAATCACACATGTATATGTTGACATTTAAGAGATATACAGTCAAGAAAATCAAGAGCAATGGTGATATATATGCGGATTAGACACCAAAAAATAAAAACTCAAAAAATAGCTACAATTTAAGGTATATATTTAGTGACGGCATCAGATTCCTAATTGATAGAGAAAGGTCTGGTGGCAAGAAAAGCTTCTTCCAGGAGGTTGTCAAGTGTTTTCGCTCGACGATTCCATTCTTGGGTGGTTGGTTTGGCCCTTGTTCCGTAACTCAAATCCTAGCCCGGTATATCCCAATTTAGTTTACACCATAGTGAACCTTACGCCTTTTTTACTCTCTGATCGAGGTTCTCGGCATTGAAAAATCTTCATAAACTAAATCACACATGTATATGTTGACATTTAAGAGATATACAGTCTAGATAATCAAGAGCAGTGGTGAAATATACGCGGATTAGACACCAAAAAATAAAAACTAAAAAAATACCTACAATTTAAGGTATGTGTTTAGTGATGGAATCAGATTCCTAATTGATGGAGAAAGGTCTGGTGGCAAGAAAAGCGGCGTCCAGGAGTTTGTCAAGTGTTTTCGCTTGAAGATTCCATTCTTGGGTGGTTAGTTTGGCCCTTGTTCCTGTAACTCGAATTCTAGCCCGGTATATCCCAATTTAGTTTACACCATAGTGAACCTTACGCCTTTTTTACTCTTTGATCGAGGTTCTCGGCATTGAAAAATCTTTGTAAACTAAATCACACATGTATATGTTGACATTTAAGAGATATACAGTCAAGAAAATCAAGAGCAATGGTGATATATATGCGGATTAGACACCAAAAAATAAAAACTCAAAAAATAGCTACAATTTAAGGTATATGTTTAGTGAAGGCATCAGATTCCTAATTGATAGAGAAAGGTCTGGTGGCAAGAAAAGCTTCTTCCAGGAGGTTGTCAGGTGTTTTCGCTCGACGATTCCATTCTTGGGTGGTTGGTTTGGCCCTTGTTCCTGTAACTCAAATCCTAGCCCGGTATATCCCAATTTAGTTTACACCATAGTGAACCTTACGCCTTTTTTACTCTCTGATCGAGGTTCTCGGCATTGAAAAATCTTCATAAACTAAATCACACATGTATATGTTGACATTTAAGAGATATACAGTCTAGATAATCAAGAGCAGTGGTGAAATATACGCGGATTAGACACCAAAAAATAAAAACTAAAAAAATACCTACAATTTAAGGTATGTGTTTAGTGATGGAATCAGATTCCTAATTGATGGAGAAAGGTCTGGTGGCAAGAAAAGCGGCGTCCAGGAGTTTGTCAAGTGTTTTCGCTTGAAGATTCCATTCTTGGGTGGTTGGTTTGGCCCTTGTTCCTGTAACTCGAATCCTAGCCCGGTATATCCCATTTTAGTTTACACCATTGCGAACCTTACGCCTTTTTTACTCTCTGATCGAGGTTCTCGGCATTGAAAAATCTTCGTAAACTAAATCACACGTGTATATGTTGACATTTAAGAGATATACAGTCAAGAAAATCAAGAGCAATGGTGATATATATGTGGATTAGACACCAAAAAATAAAAACTCAAAAAATAGCTGCAATTTAAGGTATGTGTTTAGTGACGGCATCAGATTCCTAATTGATGGAGAGAGGTCTGGTGGCAAGAAAAGCTGCTTACAGGAGGTTGTCAAGTGTTTTCCCTTGACGATTCATTTCTTGGGTGGTTGGTTTGGCCCTTGTTCTTGTAACTCGAATCCTAGCCCGGTACATCCCATTTTGTTTTACACCATTGTGAACCTTACGCCTTTTTTACGCTCTGATAGAGGTTCTCGGCATTGAAAAATATTCGTAAACTAAATCACACATGTATATGTTGACATTTAAGAGATATACAGCCAAGAAAATCAAGAGAAATAATGATATATATGCGGATTAGACACCAAAAAATAAAAACTCAAAAAATAGCTACAATTTAAGGTATATATTTAGTGACGGCATCAGATTCCTAATTGATGGAGAAAGGTCTGGTGGCTAGAAAATCTTCTTTCAGGAGGTTGTCAAGTGTTTTCGCTCGACGATTCCATTCTTGGCTGGTTGGTTTGGCCCTTGGTCCTGTAACTCGAATCCCAACCCGGTATATCCCAATTTAGTTTACACCATAGTGAACCTTACGCCTTTTTTACTCTTTGATCGAGGTTCTCGGCATTGAAAAATCTTTGTAAACTAAATCACACGTGTATATGTTGACATTTAAGAGATATACAGTCAAGAAAATCAAGAGCAATGGTGATATATATGCGGATTAGACACCAAAAAATAAAACTCAAAAAATAGCTACAATTTAAGGTATATGTTTAGTGACGGCATCAGATTCCTAATTGATAGAGAAAGGTCTGGTGGCAAGAAAAGCTTCTTCCAGGAGGTTGTCAAGTGTTTTCGCTCGACGATTCCATTCTTGGGTGGTTGGTTTGGCCCTTGTTCCTGTAACTCAAATCCTAGCCCGGTATATCCCAATTTAGTTTACACCATAGTGAACCTTACGCCTTTTTTACTCTCTGATCGAGGTTCTCGGCATTGAAAAATCTTCATAAACTAAATCACACATGTATATGTTGACATTTAAGAGATATACAGTCAAGAAAATCAAGAGCAGTGGGGAAATATACGCGGATTAGACACCAAAAAATAAAAACTAAAAAAATAGCTACAATTTAAGGTATGTGTTTAGTGATGGAATCAGATTCCTAATTGATGGAGAAAGGTCTGGTGGCAAGAAAAGCGGCGTCCAGGAGTTTGTCAAGTGTTTTCGCTTGACGATTCCATTCTTGGGTGGTTGGTTTGGCCCTTGTTCCTGTAACTCAAATCCTAGCCCGGTATATCCCAATTTAGTTTACACCATAGTGAACCTTACGCCTTTTTTACTCTCTGATCGAGGTTCTCGGCATTGAAAAATATTCGTAAACTAAATCACACATGTATATGTTGACATTTAAGAGATATACAGCCAAGAAAATCAAGAGAAATAATGATATATATGCGGATTAGACACCAAAAAATAAAAACTCAAAAAATAGCTACAATTTAAGGTATATATTTAGTGACGGCATCAGATTCCTAATTGATGGAGAAAGGTCTGGTGGCTAGAAAATCTTCTTTCAGGAGGTTGTCAAGTGTTTTCGCTCGACGATTCCATTCTTGGCTGGTTGGTTTGGCCCTTGGTCCTGTAACTCGAATCCTAGCCCGGTATATCCCAATTTAGTTTACACCATAGTGAACCTTACGCCTTTTTTACTCTTTGATCGAGGTTCTCGGCATTGAAAAATCTTTGTAAACTAAATCACACGTGTATATGTTGACATTTAAGAGATATACAGTCAAGAAAATCAAGAGCAATGGTGATATATATGCGGATTAGACACCAAAAAATAAAACTCAAAAAATAGCTACAATTTAAGGTATATGTTTAGTGACGGCATCAGATTCCTAATTGATAGAGAAAGGTCTGGTGGCAAGAAAAGCTTCTTCCAGGAGGTTGTCAAGTGTTTTCGCTCGACGATTCCATTCTTGGGTGGTTGGTTTGGCCCTTGTTCCTGTAACTCAAATCCTAGCCCGGTATATCCCAATTTAGTTTACACCATAGTGAACCTTACGCCTTTTTTACTCTCTGATCGAGGTTCTCGGCATTGAAAAATCTTCATAAACTAAATCACACATGTATATGTTGACATTTAAGAGATATACAGTCAAGAAAATCAAGAGCAGTGGGGAAATATACGCGGATTAGACACCAAAAAATAAAAACTAAAAAAATAGCTACAATTTAAGGTATGTGTTTAGTGATGGAATCAGATTCCTAATTGATGGAGAAAGGTCTGGTGACAAGAAAAGCGGCGTCCAGGAGTTTGTCAAGTGTTTTCGCTTGACGATTCCATTCTTGGGTGGTTGGTTTGGCCCTTGTTCCTGTAACTCGAATCCTAGCCCGGTATATCCCATTTTAGTTTACACCATTGCGAACCTTACGCCTTTTTTACTCTCTGATCGAGGTTCTCGGCATTGAAAAATCTTCGTAAACTAAATCACACGTGTATATGTTGACATTTAAGAGATATACAGTCAAGAAAATCAAGAGCAATGGTGATATATATGCGGATTAGACACCAAAAAATAAAAACTCAAAAAATAGCTGCAATTTAAGGTATGTGTTTAGTGACGGCATCAGATTCCTAATTGATGGAGAGAGGTCTGGTGGCAAGAAAAGCTGCTTACAGGAGGTTGTCAAGTGTTTTCCCTTGACGATTCATTTCTTGGGTGGTTGGTTTGGCCCTTGTTCTTGTAACTCGAATCCTAGCCCGGTACATCCCATTTTGTTTTACAGCATTGTGAACCTAACGCCTTTTTTACGCTCTGATCGAGGTTCTCGGCATTGAAAAATATTCGTAAACTAAATCACACGTGTATATGTTGACATTTAAGATATATACAGTCAAGAAAATCAAGAGAAATAGTGATATATATGCGGATTAGACAGCAAAAAATAAAAACTCAAAAAATAGCTACAATTTAAGGTATATATTTAGTGACGGCATCAGATTCCTAATTGATGGAGAAATGTCTGGTGGCTAGAAAATCTTCTTTCAGGAGGTTGTCAAGTGTTTTCGCTCGACGATTCCATTCTTGGGTGGTTGGTTTATCCCTTGTTCCTGTAACTCGAATCCCAGCCCGGTATATCCCAATTTAGTTTACACCAGAGTGAACCTTACGCCTTTTTTACTCTTTGATCGAGGTTCTCGGCATTGAAAAATCTTTGTAAACTAAATCACACATGTATATGTTGACATTTAAGAGATATACAGTCAAGAAAATCAAGAGCAATGGTGATATATATGCGGATTAGACACCAAAAAATAAAAACTCAAAAAATTGCTACAATTTAAGGTATATGTTTAGTGACGGCATCAGATTCCTAATTGATAGAGAAAGGTCTGGTGGCAAGAAAAGCTTCTTCCATGAGGTTGTCAAGTGTTTTCACTCGACTATTCCATTCTTGGGTGGTTGGTTTGGCCCTTGTTCCTGTAACTCGAATCCGAGCCCGGTATATCCCAATTTAGTTTACACCATAGTGAACCTTACGCCTTTTTTACTCTCTGATCGAGGTTCTCGGCATTGAAAAATATTCGTAAACTAAATCACACATGTATATGTTGACATTTAAGAGATATACAGCCAAGAAAATCAAGAGAAATAATGATATATATGCGGATTAGACACCAAAAAATAAAAACTCAAAAAATAGCTACAATTTAAGGTATATATTTAGTGACGGCATCAGATTCCTAATTGATGGAGAAAGGTCTGGTGGCTAGAAAATCTTCTTTCAGGAGGTTGTCAAGTGTTTTCGCTCGACGATTCCATTCTTGGCTGGTTGGTTTGGCCCTTGGTCCTGTAACTCGAATCCTAGCCCGGTATATCCCAATTTAGTTTACACCATAGTGAACCTTACGCCTTTTTTACTCTTTGATCGAGGTTCTCGGCATTGAAAAATCTTTGTAAACTAAATCACACGTGTATATGTTGACATTTAAGAGATATACAGTCAAGAAAATCAAGAGCAATGGTGATATATATGCGGATTAGACACCAAAAAATAAAACTCAAAAAATAGCTACAATTTAAGGTATATGTTTAGTGACGGCATCAGATTCCTAATTGATAGAGAAAGGTCTGGTGGCAAGAAAAGCTTCTTCCAGGAGGTTGTCAAGTGTTTTCGCTCGACGATTCCATTCTTGGGTGGTTGGTTTGGCCCTTGTTCCTGTAACTCAAATCCTAGCCCGGTATATCCCAATTTAGTTTACACCATAGTGAACCTTACGCCTTTTTTACTCTCTGATCGAGGTTCTCGGCATTGAAAAATCTTCATAAACTAAATCACACATGTATATGTTGACATTTAAGAGATATACAGTCAAGAAAATCAAGAGCAGTGGGGAAATATACGCGGATTAGACACCAAAAAATAAAAACTAAAAAAATAGCTACAATTTAAGGTATGTGTTTAGTGATGGAATCAGATTCCTAATTGATGGAGAAAGGTCTGGTGGCAAGAAAAGCGGCGTCCAGGAGTTTGTCAAGTGTTTTCGCTTGACGATTCCATTCTTGGGTGGTTGGTTTGGCCCTTGTTCCTGTAACTCGAATCCTAGCCCGGTATATCCCATTTTAGTTTACACCATTGCGAACCTTACGCCTTTTTTACTCTCTGATCGAGGTTCTCGGCAATGAAAAATCTTCGTAAACTAAATCACACGTGTATATGTTGACATTTAAGAGATATACAGTCAAGAAAATCAAGAGCAATGGTGATATATATGCGGATTAGACACAAAAAAATAAAAACTCAAAAAATAGCTGCAATTTAAGGTATGTGTTTAGTGACGGCATCAGATTCCTAATTGATGGAGAGAGGTCTGGTGGCAAGAAAAGCTGCTTACAGGAGGTTGTCAAGTGTTTTCCCTTGACGATTCATTTCTTGGGTGGTTGGTTTGGCCCTTGTTCTTGTAACTCGAATCCTAGCCCGGTACATCCCATTTTGTTTTACAGCATTGTGAACCTAACGCCTTTTTTACGCTCTGATCGAGGTTCTCGGCATTGAAAAATATTCGTAAACTAAATCACACGTGTATATGTTGACATTTAAGATATATACAGTCAAGAAAATCAAGAGAAATAGTGATATATATGCGGATTAGACAGCAAAAAATAAAAACTCAAAAAATAGCTACAATTTAAGGTATATATTTAGTGACGGCATCAGATTCCTAATTGATGGAGAAATGTCTGGTGGCTAGAAAATCTTCTTTCAGGAGGTTGTCAAGTGTTTTCGCTCGACGATTCCATTCTTGGGTGGTTGGTTTATCCCTTGTTCCTGTAACTCGAATCCTAGCCCGGTATATCCCAATTTAGTTTACACCAGAGTGAACCTTACGCCTTTTTTACTCTTTGATCGAGGTTCTCGGCATTGAAAAATCTTTGTAAACTAAATCACACATGTATATGTTGACATTTAAGAGATATACAGTCAAGAAAATCAAGAGCAATGGTGATATATATGCGGATTAGACACCAAAAAATAAAAACTCAAAAAATTGCTACAATTTAAGGTATATGTTTAGTGACGGCATCAGATTCCTAATTGATAGAGAAAGGTCTGGTGGCAAGAAAAGCTTCTTCCATGAGGTTGTCAAGTGTTTTCGCTCGACTATTCCATTCTTGGGTGGTTGGTTTGGCCCTTGTTCCTGTAACTCGAATCCGAGCCCGGTATATCCCAATTTAGTTTACACCATAGTGAACCTTACGCCTTTTTTACTCTCTGATCGAGGTTCTCAGCATTGAAAAATCTTCATAAACTAAATCACACATGTATATGTTGACATTTAAGATATATACAGTCAAGAAAATCAAGAGCAGTGGTGATATATACGCGGATTAGACACCAAAAAATAAAAACTAAAAAAATAGCTACAATTTAAGGTATGTGTTTAGTGACGGAATCAGATTCCTAACTGACGGAGAAAGGTCTGGTGGCAAGAAAAGCGGCGTCCAGGAGTTTGTCAAGTGTTTTCGCTTGACGATTCCATTCTTGGGTGGTTGGTTTGGCCCTTGTTCCTGTAACTCGAATCCTAGCCCGGTATATCCCATTTTAGTTTACACCATAGTGAACCTTATGCCTTTTTTACTCTCTGATCGAGGTTCTCGGCCTTGAAAAATCTTTGTAAACTAAATCACACATGTATATGTTGACATTTAAGCGATATACAGTCAAGAAAATCAAGAGCAATGGTGATATATATGCGGATTAGACACCAAAAAATAAAAACTCAAAAAATAGCTGAAATTTAAGGTATGTGTTTAGTGACGGCATCAGATTCCTAATTGATGGAGAAAGGTCTGGTGGCAAGAAAAGCTGCTTACAGGAGGTTGTCAAGTGTTTTCCCTCGACGATTCCTTTCTTGGGTGGTTGGTTTGGCCCTTGTTCTTGTAACTCGAATCCTAGCCCGGTATATCCCATTTATTTTACACCATTGCGAACCTTACGCCTCTTTTACTCTCTGATCGAGGTTCTCGGCATTGAAAAACTTCGTAAACTTAATCACACGTGTATATGTTGACATTTAAGAGATATACAGTCAAGAAAATCAAGAGCAATGGTGATATATATGCGGATTAGACACCAAAAAATAAAGACTCAAAAAATAGCTGCAATTTAAGGTATGTGTTTAGTGACGGCATCAGATTCCTAATTGATGGAAAAAGGTCTGGTGGCAAGAAAAGCTGCTTACAGGAGGTTGTCAAGTATTTTCGCTCGACGATTCCTTTCTTGGGTGGTTGGTTTGGCCCTTGTTCTTGTAACTCGAATCCTAGCCCGGTATATCCCATTTTAGTTTTACACCATTGTGAACCTTACTCCTTTTTTATGCTCTGATCGAGGTTCTCGGCATTGAAAAATATTCGTAAACTAAATCACACATGTATATGTTGACATTTAAAAGATATACAGTCAAGAAAATCAAGAGCAATGGTGATATATATGCGGATTAGACACCAAAAAATAAAAACTCAAAAAATAGCTACAATTTAAGGTATATATTTAGTGAGGGGATCAGATTCCTAATTGATGGAGAAAAGTCTGGTGGCAAGAAAAGCTGCGTCCAGGAGGTTGTCAAGTGTTTTCGCTTGACGATTCCATTCTTGGGTTGTTGGTTTGGCCCTTGTTCATGTAACTCGAATCCTAGCCCGGTATATCCCTTTTTAATTTACACCATTGTGAACCTTACGCCTTTTTTACTCTCTAATCGAGGTTCTTGTCATTGAAAAATCTTCGTAAACTAAATCACACGTGTATATGTTGACATTTAAGAGATATACAGTTAAGAAAATCAAGAGCAATGGTGATATATATGCGGATTAGACTACAAAAAGTAAAAACTCAAAAAATAGCAACTATTTAAGGTATGTGTTTAGTGACGGCATCAGATTCCTAATTGATAGAGAAAGGTCTGGTGGCAACAAAAGCTGCTTCCAGGAGGTTGTCAATTGTTTTCGCTCGACGATTCCTTTCTTGGGTGGTTGGTTTGGCCCTTGTTCTTGTAACTCGAATCCTAGCCCGGTATATCCCATTTTAGTTTTACACCATTGTGAACCTTACACCTTTTTTATTCTCTAATCGAGGTTCTCGGCTTTAAAAATCTTTGTAAACTAAATCACACATGTATATGTTGACATTTAAGAGATATACAGTCAAGAAAATCAAGAGCAATGGTGATATATATGCGGATTAAACACAAAAAAATAAAAACAAAAAAATAGCTACAATTTAAGGTATGTGTTTGGTGACGGCATCAGATTCCTAATTGATGGAGAAAGGTCTGGTGGCAAGAAAAGCTGCGTCCAGGAGGTTGTCAAGTGTTTTCGCTTGAAGATTCCATTCTTGGGTTGTTGGTTTGGCCCTTGTTCATGTAACTCGAATCCTAGCCCGGTATATCCCTTTTTAATTTACACCATTGTGAACCTTACGCCTTTTTTACTCTCTAATCGAGGTTCTTGTCATTGAAAAATCTTCGTAAACTAAATCACACGTGTATATGTTGACATTTAAGAGATATACAGTTAAGAAAATCAAGAGCAATGGTGATATATATGCGGATTAGACTACAAAAAGTAAAAACTCAAAAAATAGCAACTATTTAAGGTATGTGTTTAGTGACGGCATCAGATTCCTAATTGATAGAGAAAGGTCTGGTGGCAACAAAAGCTGCTTCCAGGAGGTTGTCAATTGTTTTCGCTCGACGATTCCTTTCTTGGGTGGTTGGTTTGGCCCTTGTTCTTGTAACTCGAATCCTAGCCCGATATATACCATATCAGTTTACACCATTGTGAACCTTACACCTTTTTTACTCTCTGATCGAGGTTCTCGGCATTGAAAAATCTTCGTAAACTAAATCAAAAGCAATGGTGATATTTATGCGGATTAGACACCAAAAAATAAAAACTCAAAAAATAGCTACAATTTAAGGTATGTGTTTAGTGACGGCATCAGATTCCTAATTGATGGAGAAAGGTCTGGTAGCAAGAAAAGCTATGTCCAGGAGGTTGTCAAGTATTTTCTCTTGAGGATTCCATTCTTGGGTGGTTGGTTTGGCCCTTGTTCCTGTAACTCGAATCCTAGCCCGGTATATCCCATTTTTGTTTTACACCATTGTGAACCTTACGCCTTTTTTACTCTTTGATCGAGTTTCTCGGCATTGAAAAAATCTTCGTAAACTAAATCACACGTGTATATGTTGACATTTAAGATATATATACAGTTAAGAAAGTCAAGAGCAATGGTGATATATATGTGGATTAGACACCAAAAATAAAAACTCAAAAAATAGATACAATTTAAGGTATGTGTTTAGTGACGACATCAGATTCCAAATTGATGGAGAAAGGTCTGGTGGCAAGAAAAGCTGCTTCTAGGAGGTTGTCAAGTGTTTTTGCTCGACGATTCCATTCTTGGGTGGTTGGTTTGGCCCTTGTTCCTATAACTCGAATCCTAGCCCAGTATATCCCATTTTAGTTTTGCACCATTGTGAACCTTAAGCCTTTTTTACTCTCTGATCGAGGTTCTCGGCATTGAAAAATCTTCATAAACTAAATCACATGTGTATATGTTGACATTTAAGAGATATACAGTCAAGAAAATCTAGAGCAATGGTGATATATATCCGGATTAGACAACAAAAAATAAAAACTCAAAAAATAGATACAATTTAAGGGATGTCTTTAGTGACGGCACCAGATTCCTAACTGATGGAGAAATGTCTGGTGGCAAGAAAAGCTGCTTCCAGGATGTTGTCAAGTGTTTTCGCTCGACGATTCAATTCTTGGGTGGTTGGTTTTACTCTTGTTCCTTTAACTCAAATCCTAGCCCGGTACATCCCATTTTAGGTTTACACCATTGTGAACCTTACATCTTTTTTACTCGCTGATCGAGGTCCTCGGCATTGAAAAATCTTTGTAAACTAAATCACACGTGTATATGTTGACGTTTTAGAGATATACAGTCAAGAAAATCAAGAGCAATGGTGAGATATACGCGGGTTAGACACCAAAAATTAAAAACTCAAAAAAATAACTACAATTTAAGTTATGTGTTTAGTGACGGCATCAGATTCCTAATTGATGGGGAAAGGTCTGGTGGCAAGAAAAGTTGCGGCCAGGAGGTTGTCAAGTGTTTTCTCTTGACGATTCCATTCTTGGGTTGTTGGTTTTGCCCTTGTTCCAGTAACTCGAATCCTAGCCCGGTATATCCCATTTTAGTTTTTCACCATTGTGAACCTTACGCCTTTTTTACTCTCTGATCGAGGTTCTCGTCATTGAAAAATCTTCGTAAACTAAATAATACGTGTATATGTTGACATTTAAGAGATATACAGTCAAGAAAATCAACAGCAATGGTGATATATATGCGGATTAGGCACCAAAAAGTAAAAGCTCAAAAAATAACTACAATTTAAGGTATGTGTTTAGGGACGGCATCAGATTCCTAATTGATGGAGAAAGGTCTGGTGGCAAGAAAACAGGCTTCTATGAGGTTGTCAAGTGTTTTCGCTCGACGATTCCATTCTTGGGTGGTTGGTTTGGCCCTTGTTCCTGTAACTTGAATCCTAACCCGGTATATCCCATTTTAGATTTACACCATTGTAAACCTTACGCCTTTTTTACTCTCAGATCGAGGTTTTCAGCATTGAAAAATTTTTGTAAACTAAATCACACGTGTATGTGTTGACATTTAAGAGATATATAGCCAAGAAAATCAAGAGCAATGGTGATATATATGCGGATTAGATCCCAAAAAATAAAAACTCAAAAAGTAGCTACGATTTAAGGTATGTGTTTAGTGATGGCATCAGATTCCTAATTGATGGAGAAAGGTCTGGTGGCAAGAAAAGCTGCTTCCAGGAGGTTGTCAAGTGTTTTCGCTCGACGATTCCATTCTTGGGTGGTTGGTTTGGCCCTTGGTCCTGTAACTAGAATCCTAGCCCGGTATATCCCATTTTAGTTTTACACCATTGTGAACCATACGCCTTTTTTACTCTCTGATCGTGGTTCTCGGAATTGAAAAATCTTCGTAAACTAAATCACACGTGTATATGTTGACATTTAAGAGATATATAGTTAAGAAAATAAAGAGCATTGGTGATATATATGCGGATTAGACACCAAAAAATTAAAACTCAAAAAGTAGCTACAATTTAAGGAATGTGTTTAGTGACGGCACCAGATTCCTAATTGATGGAGAAAGGTCTGGTGTCAAGAAAAGTTGCATCCAGGAGGTTGTCAAGTGTTTTCGCTCGACGATTCCATTCTTGGGTGGTTGGTTTAGCCCTAGTTCCTATAACTTGAAACCTAGCTCGTTATATCTCATTTTAGTTTTACACCATTGTAAACCATACGCCTTTTTTACTCTCTGATAGAGGTTCTCGGCATTGAAAAATTTCGTAAACTAAATCACACGTGTATATGTTGACATTTAAGAGATATACAGACAAGAAAATTAAGAGCAATGGTGATATATATGCGGATTACACACCAAAAAAATAAAAACTCAAAAAATAGCTACAATTTAAGGTATGTGTTTAGTGACGGCATCAGATTCCTAATTGATGGAGAAAGGTATGGTGGCAAGAAATGTTGCATCCAGGAGGTTGTCAAGTGTTTTCGCTCGACGATTCCATTCTTGGGTGGTTGGTTTGGCCCTTGTTCCTGTAACACGAATCCTAGCCCGGTATATCCCATTTTAGTTTTAAACCATTGTGAACTTTACGCCTTTTTTACACTCTAATCGAGGTTCTAGGCATTGAAAAATCTTCGTAAACTAAATCACACGTGTATATGTTGACATTTAGGAGATATTAAGTCAAGAAAATAAAGAGCAATGGTGATATATATGCGGATTAGACACCAAAAAATAAAAACTCAAAAAATAGTTACAATTTAAGGTATGTGTTTAGTGACGGCATCAGATTCCTAATTGATGGAGAAGGTTTGGTGGCAAGAAAAGCCGCTTCCAGGAGGTTGTCAAGTGTTTTCGCTCGACGGTTCCATTCTTGGGTGGTTGGTTTGGCCCTTGGTTCCTGTAACTCGAATCCTAGCCCGGTATATCCCATTTTAGTTTTACACCACTGTGAACCTTACGCCTTTTTTACTCTCTGATCGAGGCTCTAGTCACTGAAAAATCTCCGTAAACAAAATCACACGTTTATATGTTGATATTTAAGAGATATACGGTCAAGTAAATCAAGAGCAATTGTGATATATATGAGGATTAGACACCAAAAAATAAAAACTCAAAAAATAGCTACAATTTAAGGTATGTGTTTAGTGACGGCATCAGATTCCTAATTGATAGAGAAAGGTCTGTTGGCAAGAAAAGCTGCTTCCAGGAGGTTGTCAAGTGTTTTCGCTCGAAGATTCCATTCTTGGGTGGTTGGTTTGGCCCTTGTTCCTGTAACTTGAATCCTAGCCCGGTATATATCCCATTTTAGTTTTACACCATTGTGAACCTTACGCCTTTTTTACTCTCAGATCGAGGTTTTTAGCATTGAAAAATCTTCGTAAACTAAATCACACGTGTATTTGTTGACATTTAAGAGATATAGTGTCAAGAAAATCAAGAGCAATGGTAATATATATGCGGATTACACACCAAAAAATAAAAACTCAAAAGTAGCTACAATTTAAGGTATGTGTTTAGTGACGGCATCAGATTCCTAATTGATAGAGAAAGGTTTGGTGGCAAGAAAAGCTGCTTCCAGGAGGTTGTCAAGTGTTTTCGCTCGACGATTTCATTCTTGGGTGGTTGGTTTGGCCTTTGTTCCTGTAACTCGAATCCTAACCCGATATATCCCATTTTATTTTTACACCATTGTGAACCATACGCCTTTTTTACTCTCTGATCGAGGTTCTCGGCATTGAAAAATCTTCGTAAACTAAATCACACGTGTATATGTTGACATTTAAGAGATATACAGTCAAGAAAATCAAGAGCAATGGTGATATATATGCGGATTAGACACCTAAAAATAAAAAACTCAATAAATAGCTACAATTTAAGGTATGTGTTTAGTGACGGCATCAGGTTCCTAATTGATGGAGAAAGGTCTGGTGGCAAGAAAAGTTGCTTCCAGGAGGTTGTCCAGTCTTTTCGCTCGACGATTCCATTTTTGGGTGGTTGGTTTGGCCCTTGTTCATGTAACACGAACCCTAGCCTGGTATATCCCATTTTAGTTTTACCCCATTGTGAACCATACGCCTTTTTTACACCATGATCGAGGATCCAGGCATTGAAAAATATTCGTAAACTAAATCACACGTGTATATGTTGACATTTAAGAGATAGACAGTCAAGAAAATCAAGAGCAATGGTGATATATATGCGGATTAGACACCAAAAAATAAAAACTAAAAAAATAGCTACAATTTAAGGTATGTGTTTAGTGAAGGCATCAGATTTTCCTAATTGATGGAGAAAGGTCTGGTGGCAAGAAAAACTGCTTCCAGGAGGTTGTCCAGTCTTTTCGCTCGACGATTCCATTCTTGGGTGGTTGGTTTGGCCCTTGTTCCTGTAACACGAACCCTAGCCTGGTATATCCCATTTTAGTTTTACCCCATTGTGAACCATACGCCTTTTTTACACCCTGATCAAGGATCCAGGAATTGAAAAATCTTCGTAAACTAAATCACACGTGTATATGTTGACATTTAAGAGATAGACAGTTAAGAAAATCAAGAGCAATGGTGATATATATGCGGATTAGACACCAAAAAATAAAAACTTAAAAAATAGCTACAATTTAAGGTATGTGTTTAGTGAAGGCATCAGATTTTCCTAATTGATGGAGAAAGCTCTGGTGGCAAGAAAAGCTGCTTCCAGGAGGTTGTCAAGTGTTTTCGCTCGACGATTCCATTCTTGGGTGTTAGGTTTGGCCTTTGTTCTTGTAACTCGACGTGACACCTGGGTTACTGCGACCAGCAAACAAATACCAAATCAATGAAATATTGTGTTTCATACTTGGAATTTGTATAAACATGTGTGATCTTTGCACATATCAATTCTTGTTCGATTTCGAACTTTAAATCGCTTTCTGGAAGGTTATACGCAATCTAATGCGTAAATGTAACCAGTTTAATGTAACAAACACTCTGGAACAGTGACATGTGCTTAACGTACCTTAAATAACCTTTACATAACTTAGAAATGAGTTTTGAAGGCTTTGGTATGGCAAAAAACATGTTTATTCGCTTACAGGGACTAAAAACGTCAAAAAGTGCACAAGTTTGCATTTTCGCGCATAACTTACGTTCTGAATACATCCGGACATCCAAAAAATTTATGTAAGCACTAAAATATTTTATTTTAGTGTTTGGCATAAGAAAATTTCCATTCGTCGCTTAATTTGGATCGTTTTGGCGTTCGTTACGACTTCCGTCGTAATTAAGCGAATAACGTAACCGTACGACCAAACGAACCGACATCCGAGTTGTTTTTGAGCATATTTTAAGTTTTCTATACTTTAACTTTATTTTAGAGACTTGAAATGGGGTTAACGGGGCTTAAAAGTGCCAAAAATCAAGTTTTACAAGTGCAGGGACCATTTTTGAAATTTCTGGCAGATTCAATGAACCTAGTCCATTGTGAAGTGTTGGTGGTTTTAACCCATGGTTTTGCAAAACTATGGGCTGGTATTCAATGAATATAGTCCATATTAGGGGCTCCCATGGTTTTAGAAAACCATGGGCACACATGTAAGGTCCAGATGAAAGCTCAGTTTTCGATGAACGATCTTAACGGTTCTTGAATTCCTATAAATACCCACCCTCACTTCCTCCCAAAGCACACTTGAATCTGATTTTGGCTCTCTAAGTTGAAGTTTATGCTTCATACCTGAGAGTAAATCAGATCAAGAGCTTGCGGGGACCTTCTGTAAGTATTCTTTCGTTTTTTTCATTCATTTTTGTCGTTAAAGTCAAACTGCGTTTGACTTTCTGCTTTGACCAGTTTATGGTCAACACGAAGTTCATTTGAACTTCATAACGTGAGCGTAATCACGATGGTTATAGTCTCTAGTGACTATACCTGCTGATTACCACGTTATCTAGGCTCAGTGACGAGTCGTAGTTTCGGCCAAAATGCGTTTTCTCGCGTATTTTGTAACCAAACTACTCTAGGATATCAAAACCGTTTTTTTATATCAAAACCTGTTTTCTAACTTAACTAAACATGTTCTAGCATGTTTAGCTCGTCACTTTTTTTTTTAGATTAGTGCTTGTGTGGAGCCGAAAGTCAAGCGGACTAAACACCCGCTTAGACTTTTGAACACGACCCGTTTGGTCGATCATTAGGATCCGACCAAACATGTTAAGTGACCATAGTAGCGTAGGGAATAACCTTCCGAGGTTATACCTTATGGTCACTTAGGTTTGATTAGTCGCATGATAGGTAGTTTATATGCCTTAGGTAAATTACCAAAATGCCCTTTTTACGCCAAAATTCATTTTAAGCCTATGTAACATAATTTTTGATATCTAAACTGATTTAGCAACAATATTAGACATGTTAAGGCATATTTTACTTATCATAGGGCTAGTTAGGCATTCCGAACGCGTGTTACGCGAACGACGCGTTAAAGTAGCATAAGCTACCTAAACGGGTCGTAATGGGTCGTAAGCACTTAGGTTAGGTTTCATTTTAGTATGTAGGCTTTGTTAAACCATATTACACGAGTTCCCATACTCGTTTGGTTTACGAACCCTCATTCTATCTGATCCTCCGATTTAGGTCCGTTTATTAACATAGTTACCTATATTAGGTGCCGTTTGATTTCCGTGATCTCTAGCATTGTTTGGTTGTTACACAAGGACTTCTAGGCAATCTCAAGTGAGTACATAGACCCCTCTTTTACTGTTTTCAAACTGTTTTATGTGCCTACTTGTTACTTTCGTGCTTTCCTGTTTTCACATCATATATTTGCTATGTTCATTAGTACATTTATAGTACATGATTTACATTACATTTTTTTGCTATGTATGTTTACTTAGCGTACTTAGTACATTGTTTTACTTTACATTTCTGCTATGTATGTTGACTGAGCATGCTAGCACATTGATTTGCATGACTTTTCTGCTTTGTATGTTAACTTAGCATACTTAGTACATTGTTTTACATTTCATTTTGTTGCATATGCTCATCCAGCATATGAACACATTATATTACATTTTAAACCGTTTGTAACTATTTGACTATGTGAACCGTTGTAACCATTTGATTATATGAACCGTTTGTAACTGTTGAACCGTGTGAACTGTATTTGACCATACATAAACATTTGTACAATTGTTAAACATTTCATTTTGGTGGTTGTTTGGGTAAGTGATTTAAGTAACGAGGCGACGTTTAATACGATAAAAACATGGTGGATACGCCGCTGGTACTTCCTATATATAAGTGCTTTTATGGTATTACATATCATAGCGTTATTTAAACCATTTCAGTTTAGACATATTACATCTACAATACAATCTTCACATAAACATCGTTTTACAAATACTTAACTTATACAAACTCATTTTACATGGTTATTCACTTAACCATACATTATTCTTTTATACATATATATCATTTGGTTTATTTATCACTGTTGAAATGATTTATGAAAGGAACCACTCAACAAGATTCATGGCTACTTTTTATTAAACAGTTTCATTAAGCTCAAGTCATGAATCCTATTTTTTCACGAAACCTATGTATCTCACAGGAATTTTTATGCTGATGTACCTATTTTCACATGTGTTTTCAGGAACTGTTGCATAGGATGATCGAGACACATTTAGGCGGACCTATGCCTTAGTGACTTAAAACGAAGCAAGAACTAGTTAATTTATGTTATGTACTCTTTGTTTCTTGTTTTAAGACAATGTAACTCTCTTGTTTGATAAATAAAACGTAACTTTAATTTCCATGGTTGTGAAACAATTAATTCTGTTACAACACTCCCCGACGTTTCCGCCACATTTCGTTGTTTTACGTGGTCGGGGTGTGACAGAAAAGTTGGTATCAGAGCCAATGGCTATAGGGAATTAGGTTATTAGTAATGCTTTGACCTAGACTATAACCATCCTAGGACCCTAACGCGAGTTTACTTGCGTTTAGTCATAAAACAATACCGTTGCCTATCTTTAGGCAGCAACCACAATGAGAACATCAATTCCGAACCCGCTTTGAAAATCAACCATCTGTTCTTAGATGATTGATTACTAGGTTTTGAACCCTCTGTTGTAAGGTTTTGAACCCCTTTGAGTTTTCAAAATCTCGTCAAAGTTTTGGGTCCTAAATAGTGTGAATGCGTGCAAACTGGAAGAGTGAATGCCTGTACCCTGGGTTTTCTGTCTAAGGCTAGAGTGTTCGTACAAATCCACATAATCGGACCAGTCACTCTTACCTGGGAACTCTTGGGGTGAGTGTTCACTTATAGGCGAGCATGTCTTCGCGATACATTATTTTTGACCCGTTTACTTTGATTAGTCACGATGTGTTGTTTGTTTGTCTTGTGGTAACAAACAAATGACCACCATCTTTCCTTTTGTCAAATTTTGTATCACCACATCCTTTTTCACCTAATCATCTCGCTCGTTTCCTTTCATGTTTCCCTCCTTTTAGAATGCCTCCTCGACGCGACAATCAGATAGCGAATGCCGAACTGGCAGAAATCATCGCGCAGCAAATGGCTGCTGCTTTCCCGAATCTTATTGCTCAACTGAACCAAGCCAACAGCAACAATAATGCTCCATGCAATTTCAAGAGCTTCAATTCGGCTAAGCCACTCAAGTTTAGTGGTTCTGAAGGAGCAACTGGGCTCCTAAAATGGTTCGAGAGCACTGAGAGTACATTTCATCATGTTCAGTGTCCTAATAATCGCAAGGTCGAGTTTGCTTCCAGTGTGTTTCTGAAGAGAGCTCTTACATGGTGGAACGGGGTGATGAGAGACCGTGGTGCCGAGGTTGCTTTAGCACAGACTTGGGCCGAGCTTAGGGCTCTTCTGATGAAGGAATTCTGTCCTCGTCATGAGCTAAGGGCTCTAGAAAGGGAATTTGATGATCTTAAGCAAGATAGCGGTGAGCATCGAGCCTACACGGACCGTTATGAGGAGTTAAGTCTGTTATGCCCAAACATGGTCACGCCTTTGGATAAGGCAATCGAAAAGTACATTGATGGCCACCCTGACTCAATATAAGACATTGTGGCTGGTAGCAACCCTACTACAGTTAGACAGGCCATTGAGCTAGCTGCAACCTTGACTGAATCTCAGATCAGGAAAGGTAAACTTTTTCGAAAGGGTGACAAGAAACCAATCGAGGAATCAAAGACCATGGATGAAAAGACTGGATCCCCTAAGAAGTCAAAGAAGTGAAAGGCTTCTCAGAACTTCGCCATGGTCGCTCATAATGGTCAAGCCGTCCCCAACCAACCAGCTCAACCCCCTGCTAGGAAGCCCTACAACGGAACTGCACCCTTGTGCAACCAATGTAGCCTACATCATCATGCTGGTGCGAAGTGCCGCACATGCCAAGTTTGTGGACTTATAGGTCATACAGCGAGGGTTTGCCCAACTGCAGCTGCACCCAACCAAGTTAACAACAATCCTACTCAAGGTCGTTTTCCACCAGGTTCTTGCTTCAACTATGGCGAGATGGGCCATTTCCGAAGAAACTGCCCAAAGCTTGCTAATGCGAATCCAGTGCAGGGATGAGCATCTGACCGAATGGAAGACAACGCTGTTTAGAAATAATCACGTCTTATGTATTATTTTCTTTTGTTGTCAAGGTCCATGAAACAGTTGTTATCGTTGTTTATAAATAAATCTTTTATTTACATTGCAATATGTTTATTGTGGTTGCATGAATAAACAACATATCCCCTACGATACCGACAATCAAGGAACCGTATTCCTTGAAGAACAGACTACCCCCAAATTTCTTCCATTGTATGATCTCTTGCGTTTTCCATGAAAATCCTAAGTACCCGTTTCCTCCAAGGAAAACAAAGTACAAGACGCTAGTTACAACTCTGGACGAATACCCACTCCTTAATGGGGTACCTAAGGGTATTCTCATAGATTCTTGAGGACGTTGAAGTCCATCGACTGGGTTCCTGGTGTACCTTGAATACCCATGTTCAAATCAACACCAAGTTAATAACAATTAATAACCAAGAAAACAATTATGTGATTATGTGCTTATGTGCTTATATGTTCCCTTTTATGTGTTTGTGTGATCCAAATTATGTTATCCAAATCCTCGTAGAATCTTCCATATCTTCGTATAAGGGATTCATAGTAGGATACCCAAAGGTACTCCCTAAAATCCTTAATGGACTTCTACGTTGTAGTTAAGTCCCTTGGATTATAAAGTACTACTCCATAATTAGACCCCTTTAGTGGTCTAGTTAAACAGATTGATCAAAAAAATCTGGTTAGGAATATCATGTGAAGATATAGCTGAAAGGACTCCTTGGTGGCCTAATTAAAACGATCATATGTCGATCTAATTAAAAGGACCCTATGGTAGTCTAGTCACCCTCATCACATGTTTGATTTTCTTCCCCTAAACAATTACAAAACAAACTGTGTGGACTGTGCAAGGAATTACGTAATTATGGATGCATACATAATTATGGAATTTAGTGCACAAGAATCACAGCAAGTTCTGTCATGTATCTAGAGTTAACCCAATTCATTTCCAACTCTGATGAAGCAACCGTTGAAAATGACTCCGTCTGTTCATTTTCGTTTCTAAAGATTATCCGTTGGGGAAATGAATATACGTTTGTCTAATCCTTCTCATTTCCGTTTCTGAGGAAGCAACCATTGAAGATGACTCCGTCTGTTCATTTTCATTTCCAAAGATTATCCATTGAGGAAATGAATATTCGTTTGTCTAATCCTTCTCATTTCCGTTTCTAAGGAAGCAACCGTTGAAGATGACTCCGTCTGTTCATTTTCGTTTCTAAAGATTATCCGTTGAGGAAATGAATATCTATTTGTTTAATCCTTCATTTCCAATTCTGAAGAATACCCGTTGAGGAAAATGACTCCGTTTGTTCATTTTCGTTCTGAAGAGTATCCGTCGAGGGAAATGAATATCCGTTGATTATTCTTTCATTCCCGTTTCTGACGAAGAACCCGTTGAGGAAAATGAACCATCCATTCATTTTCACTCCTGAAGAATATCCGTTGAGGGAAAAGAATATCTGTTTGGTTAACTCCTTCATTTTCCATTTCCGAAGAACCCGTTGAGGAAAATGATTCCGTTCGATCATTTTCGCTTCTGAAGAATATCCGTTGAGGAAAATGACAGGATTATACCTTGCGTATCGCTAGTGATCATTTAACACAAAGTCACAGACAGACTCCTACGAATAAATTTCGGGACGAAATTTCCTGAAGTAGAGGAGACTGTGACACCTGGGTCACTACGACCAGCAAAAAAAATACCAAATCAATGAAATATTGTGTTTCATACTTGGAATTTGTATAAATATGTGTGATCTTTGCACATATCAATTCTTGTTCAATTTCGAACTTTAAATCGCTTTCTGGAAGGTTATACGCAATCTAATGCGTAAATGTAACCAGTTTAATGCAACAAACACTCTGGAACAGTGGCAAAAATCAAGTTTATTCGCTTACAGGGACTAAAAACGTCAAAAAGTGCACAAGTTTGCATTTCCGCGCATAACTTACGTTCTGAATACATCCGGACATCCAAAAAATTTATGTAAGCACTAAAATATTTTATTTTAGTGTTTGGCATAAGAAAATTTCCATTCGTTGCTTAATTTGGATCGTTTTTGCGTTCGTTACGACTTCCGTCGTAATTAAGTGAATAACGCAACCGTACGACCAAACGAACCGACATCCGAGATGGTTTTGAGCATATTTTAAGTTCCCTATACTTTAAATTTATTTTAGAGCCTTGAAATGGGGTTAACGGGGCTTAAAAGTGCCAAAAATCAAGTTTTACAAGTGCAGGGACCATTTTTGAAATTTCTGGCAGATTCAATGAACCTAGTCCATTTTGAAGTGTTGGTGGTTTTAACCCATGGTTTTGCAAAACCATGGGCTGGTATTCAATGAACATAGTCCATATTAGGGGCTCCCATGGTTTTAGAAAACCATTGGCACACATGTAAGGTCCAGATCAAAGCTCAGTTTTCGATGAACGATCTTAACGGTTCTTGAATTCCTATAAATACCCACCCTCACTTCCTCCCAAAGCACACTAGAATCTGATTTTGGCTCTCTAAGTTGAAGTTTATGCTTCATACCTGAGAGTAAATCGGATCAAGAGCTTGCGGGGACCTTCTGTAAGTATTCTTTCATTCTTTTCATTCGTTTTTGTCGTTAAAGTCAAACTGCGTTTGACTTTCTGCTTTGACCTGTTTATGGTCAACGCGAAGTTCATTTGAACTTCATAAAGTGAGCGTAATCACAATGGTTATAGTCCCTAGTGACTATACCTACTGATTACCACGTTATCTAGGCTCAGTGACGAGTCGTAGTTTCGGCCAAAATGCGTTTTCTCGCGTATTTTGTAACCAAACTACTCTAGGATATCAAAACCGTTTTTTTGATATCAAAACCTGTTTTCTAACTTAACTAAACATGTTCTAGCATTTTTAGCTCGTCACTTTTTTTTTTTTTTTATTAGTGCTTGTGTGGAGCCGAAAGTCAAGCGGACTAAACACCCGCTTAGACTTTCGAACACAACCCGTTTGGTCGATCATTAGGATCCGACCAAACATGTTAAGTGACCATAGTAGCGTAGGGAATAACCTTATGAGGTTATACCTTATGGTCACTTAGGTTTGATTAGTCGCATGATAGGTAGTTTATATGCCTTAGGTAAATTACCAAAATGCCCTTTTTACGCCAAAATTCATTTTAAGCCTATGTAACATAATTTTTGAAATCTAAACTGATTTAGCAACAATATTAGACATGTTAAGGCATATTTTACTTATCATAGGGCTAGTTAGGCATTCCGAACGCGTTTTACGCGAACGACGCGTTAACGTAGCATAAGCTACCTAAACGGGTCGTAATGGGTCGTAAGCACTTAGGTTAGGTTTCATTTTAGTATCTAGGCTTTGTTAAACCATATTACACGAGTTCCCATACTCGTTTGGTTTACGAACCCTCATTCTATCTGATCCTCCGATTTAGGTATGATTATTAACATGGTTACCTATATTAGGTGCCGTTTGATTTCCGTGATCTCTAGGATTGTTTGGTTGTTACACAAGGACTTCTAGGCAATCTCAAGTGAGTACATAGACCCCTCTTTTACTGTTTTCAAACTGTTTTGGGGTGAAACACATGTGCCTACTTGTTACTTTCGTGCTTTCCTGTTTTCACATCATATACTTGCTGTGTTCATTAGTACATTTATAGTACATGATTTACATTACATTGTTTTGCTACGTATGTTTACTTAGCATACTTAGTACATTGTTTTACTTTACATTTCTGCTATGTATGTTGACTGAGCATGCTAGCACATTAATTTGCATGACTTTTCTGCTTTGTATGTTAACTTAGCATAGTTAGTACATTGTTTTACATTGCATTTTGTTGCATATGCTCATCCAGCATATGAACACATTATATTACATTTTAAACCGTTTGTAACTATTTGACTATGTGAACCGTTGTAACCATTTGATTATATGAACCGTTTGTAACTGTTGAACCGTGTGAACTGTATTTGACCATACATAAACATTTGTACAATTGTTAAACATTTCATTTTGGTGGTTGTTTGGGTAAGTGATTTAAGTAACGAGGCGACGTTTAATACGATAAAAACATGGTGGATACGCCGCTGGTACTTCCTATATATAAGTGCTTTTATGGTATTACATATCATAGCGTTATTTAAACCATTTCAGTTTAGACATATTACATCTACAATACAATCTTCACATAAACATCGTTTTACAAATACTTAACTTATACAAACTCATTTTACATGGTTATTCACTTAACCATACATTATTCTTTTATACATATATATCATTTGGTTTATTTATCACTGTTGAAATGATTTATGAAAGGAACCACTCAACAAGATTCATGGCTACTTTTTATTAAACAGTTTCATTAAGCTCAAGTCATGAATCCTATTTTTTCACGAAACCTATGTATCTCACAGGAATTTTTATGCTGATGTACCTATTTTCACATGTGTTTTCAGGAACTGTTGCATAGGATGATCGAGACACATTTAGGCGGACCTATGCCTTAGTGACATAAAACGAAGCAAGAACTAGTTAATTTATGTTATGTACTCTTTGTTTCTTGTTTTAAGACAATGTAACTCTCTTGTTTGATAAATAAAACGTAACTTTAATTTCCATGGTTGTGAAACAATTAATTCTGTTACAACACTCCCCGACGTTTCCGCCACGTTTCGTTGTTTTACGTGGTCGGGGTGTGACACTCGAATCCTAGCCCGGTATATCTCATTTTAGTTTTACACCATTGTGAACCTTACGCCTTTTTTACTTGCAGATTGAGGTTCTCGGAATTGAAAAATCTACGTAAACTAAATCACATGTATATACGTTGACATTTAAAAGATATACAGTCTAGATAATCAAGAGCAATGGTGATATATATGCGGATTAGACACCAAAAAATCAAAAATCAAAAAGTAGCTACAATTTAAGGTATGTGTTTAGTGAGGGCATCAGATTCCTAATTGATAAAGAAAGGTCTAGTGGCAAGAGAAGCTGCATCCAAGCGGTTGTCATGTGTTTTCGCTCGACGATTCCATTCTTGGGTGGTTGGTTTGGCACTTGTTTCTGTAACTAGAATCCTAGCCCGGTATATCCCATTTTAGTTTTACACCATTGTGAACCTTACGCCTTTTTTACTCTCTGATCGAGGTTCTCGGCATTGAAAAATCTTCGTAAACTAAATAACACGTGAATATGTTGACATTTAGGAGATTTCCAGTCAAGAAAATCAAGAGCAATGGTGATATATTTGCGGATTAGGCACCAAAAAATAAAAACTCAAAAAATAGCTAAAATTTAAGGTATGTGTTTAGTAACGGCATCAGATTCCTAATTGATGGAGAAAGGTTAGGTGGCAAGAAAAGCTGCTTCCAGGAGGTTGTCAAGTGTTTTCGCTCGACGATTCCATTCTTCGGTGGTTGGTTTAGCCCTTGTTCCTATAACTCGAATCCTAGCCCGGTATATCCCATTTTAGTTTTACACCATTGTGAACATTACGCCTTTTTTACTCTCTGATCGAGGTTCTCGGCGTTGAAAAATCTTCGTAAACTAAATCACCCGTGTATACGTTGACATTTAAGAGATATACAGTCAAGAAAATCAAAAGCAATGGTGATATATATGCGGATTAGGCACCAAAAAACAAAAACTCAAAAAATAGCTAAAATTTAAGGTATGTGATTAGTGATGGCATCAGATTCCTAATTGATGGAGAAAGGTTTGGTGGCAAGAAAAGCTGCTTCAAAGAGATTGTCAAGTGTTTTCGCTCGACAATTCCATTCTTGGGTGGTTGGTTAGGCCCCTGTTCCTGTAACTTGAATCCTAGCCCGTTATACCCCATTTTAGTTTTACACCATTGTGAACCATACGCCGTTTTTACTCTCTGTTCGAGGTTCTCGGCACTGAAAAATCTTCGTAAACTAAATCACATGTGTATACGTTGACATTTAAGAGATATACAGTCAAGAAAATTAAGAGCAATGGTGATATATATGCGGATTAGGCACCAAAAAATAAAAACTCCAAAAATAGCTACAATTTAATGTATGTGTTTAGTGACGGCATCAGATTTTCCTAATTGATTGAGAAAGGTCTAGTGTCAAGAAAAGCTGCTTCCAGGAGGTTGTCAAGTGTTTTCTCTCAACGATTCCATTCTTGGGTGGTTGGTTTGGCCCTTGTTCTTGTAACTCGAATCCTAGCATGGTATATCCCATTTTAGTTTTACACCATTGTGAACCATACACCTTTTTTACACCCTGATCGAGGTTCTCGGCATTGAAAAATCTTCGTAAACTAAGTCACACGAGTATATGTTCACATGTTAGGATCGAAGGCTCTCATGATTGTGTTTTTTGTAATGATTCAACGAGTTGTGCAGCGGAAATGAACACAAACTTTGTAAACACAATCAAGGAGGAAAATAGTTTTGATAAACATATAATTTTCATCAATCGAAAGGTTACAAAGCAAATTAAAAGATTACAAAGCAAGCTTACAAACTAAACTCCCCCTCAGCCTGATACTCCATAGTTGATTGCACACAAGATGAAAGGATTGGACTAGAGGAGAAGAACTCGTTTAGTCAATCAAATGTAACAGTACAGAGTACTGCTCCATTTATAGGCAAACCAAACCAGTGAGGCATCTCAGCTGACGTCACCATGAAAGCGACGTCTAACAGCCTAACAACCTGTAACCACTGTTCCTATACAAACACTACTAATCTTAACCACTGACTTTATACAAAACAAATTATACACTAAACTACTGCTTTCTCCTTTCATCAGTGTTTTCCTCAAGGTTGATCAGTCCTTGAGTGAGCAGTGCTTTGGCATTAGTAGATTGAACCAGCAGTGTTTACTTCTTAGCAGTCTTTAGGGCTTCATCAGCAGTTTGAAAGACAGCAGCTGTTGTATACGGACAGTGGATAGAGGACCATCAGATGTTATAATCACTTTCAAGGGGAAAGTCTAATGTAAACCGCTGCTTATTGTGAATCCACTGTTGTGATCCAGTTTTGGCTTTAATTATATGTTCCTTTGGTAGGGTTCAATCCCAACAATCTCCCCCTGGAACAGATAATGCCAAAACCCTTCATTATTGTGGAACTTTATTGCCTCATCAACAGTTCCCTTATCTGACCTTTAAGTTGTAACTCAAAGTCTAGGGCATCTGTGTCATCTTCATCCCTACTAAGTGGAAGATCAAGGAGATCCTGCATATCTTCAAGACTTAGGCCAAGTGCTTGTTCCCTTGTTATTTTCTTCACTTCTCCACTAGACCTGAACATAGTCAGTACATGGGTCTGTTTGTCAGTTTCTCACTTTAGTACTTTTGAGCCTGGTGGGTTTCTTGGGAGATTTTTATTGGATGAGGTGTTTGGTGAAGCAGGCGTATTCATGACTGTTTGAGCAGTGCTTGCAGGTTGATTCAGGCCAAGAGTTTCAGCTATCATTTCTTTAATACCTTCCTTTACAAGCTCATCTCCTGCCATTAATTCTGCCACTGTTTCAGTATCCAACTGTTTTTGTGGCCTTCTTTTAAAGATGGCTGCACCAGCTGGAGCAGTGGCTCTCCTGATTTGCAGCTTTGAGGGTCTTTTTGAAACCTCTGCTTCAGGATAGTCAGGCTTTTGTGGAGCAGTAGGATCTGTCTTTCTTAATTTCTCCAAGCTTTTGTAGGTAGCCCTGACTTTATCTTCTTTCCATCTCATCACTTGATTTTTGGACCCATAATCAGCAGCAACCAATTCCTCTTTCATTCTCTTCAGCTCTAGTGTTTTATCAGGTATATTCTTTCTGTATTTTGACCAATCTGGAGGAGTGTGTTTGACCTTCTTATTTATCATTTCTTGAATCCTGGCTGCTTCCTTTTCAAGCTCAGGAATGGTCCACTCTTTATACATATACTTTTCTCCCTTGTACTTCTTGGTTGCCATGATGCTTTCAATGTAGTCTTTTCTCAAAGTTTCATCTGCTCTCTCTGAGATCTGTTGACATACATTTTTTTGCAAATTGCTCTAAGGATCTGACTTGTGTGAGCAAGAATTGGTAATTCTGTTGAATTTCTCTATCAGATTTTCCTTGTGCATTTCTTTTTGAGATATCCTCTGCTTGTTTAGCTTTGACTTTCAAATATTCTTCAATATTGTTTGGTCTTGGATATCCTTTAACTGATGGCAACTTCCTTTTAGCAGGGTCATCCTCATAGTAGAAGGATTTGATCTCTTCTCTAACTGCTTCAAGTTCTAGAGGAAATTGGACACCTGTAGGAGTAATGACAGGGATTGATTGTTGTACTGGAGCTGATGAGAGAGGATCCGGCTTTGGTATTGTAACAAGTGATAAAGATTTTAAAGATGTTGGTGGTGGTGATGGTGAATCATCATCTGGTATGAAAATCCTTCTCCTTTTTATTTTAGGAGAGGCAGATGATGTTTTGGGTGGAACAGTGGTGTTAATTTGTGTGGCAGTGGTTTGTGACTGACTGACAGTTGTTGAAACAACTGGTGTTTCAACCACTGTTGTCATTACAACAGATGTTGTAACATCTGCTGTCTTCTGCTTTTTGGCAGGAGGCGATGGTGGTGATGTTGTTTTTGGTGGTGATGGTGGTGGTGTGTGTGTTGAAGTGGTGTGTGTTGAAGTGATAGCAGATGTTGAAACAGCTGGAGTACCAGCAGATGTTGATACAGCAGGAGTTACAACAACTGCTTGGGTGGAGGTATGATGTTGGGGGCTTTTGGATGATGGTTTTGGAGTATGCTTTGTGAGTCTGGATGGTATGGATTTGGGTTCCCTCACTTTTCTAGTGAGATTTCTATTTGGCACAGGATTTTTAACATCCTTTGTCTCAGAACAACCCTGCGCATTCAGCTCCATGTAAGCTCTTTTCTCCTCATTCCATCTTGACATATCCTTTGCCTCTTTGTCCCTTTTTACACTTGCTATAGCTTCATCAAGTGCATTTTCGGTAACATCAACCTTTTTGCTACCATCTGGCAAAGGAATTTTTCTGGTCATAGCATCCCTTTCTGGTTCAATGTAAAGACCATCATCTATTCCCTTCTTCTTCCACTCCTGAATTTTCTCCCCCTTTTTGGCATTATCTGGGGGTAATTGATCAATAAAGAGAACAGTTGGAGGAGCAGTGCCAGTGGTTTTCAATATGTGGGCCTTGATAGCCTTGATGTCTGCTTGTGTGTTCTTGAACCTAGACTCCATTGTGTTTCTCAGCTCTTGTACATGTATGGCATGTTGCTGATTAGCCACTTGTTTTTGTTGTTGGAGAAAAGGTTGAAATAGATTCCAGAGCTCATTTGCAGCAGGTGCTTGTGGTGGAGCAGGTGCTTGAGGTGGAACATTAGTGGATTGCACCTTTTGTACTTTCAACAACTGTTGCAGCATTTCTTTGATTTCTGCAACCGAAGTATCCAGTTTTTCAACACGTTTCGTCAATTCAAGGTACTTTAAACCATCACCCAATTTAATGGGATCATCTGATTTCCCACTAGCAGTGGTTTTATCAGTGGTTGAGGTAGGGAGTGTACTCCAAACATTAACCACTGATGCCCCTTTTTCTTGGTACTGGGGTCTTCTTCCTTCAACACTTGACAACCTTTTGATGTTGCCAGTGGTCAAAACGAATCCACTGGTGGATGTCAGAGGTGCTATGGAAGGAATTACCTCCAAGGAAGTCTTATTGATGTAACCACTGTCCAAGTGCAAACCAGTGGGTTCAGCACTTGTAGTGGCTGCTTCACTTGGATTACCACCAAGAGTTACTTGTAACTCAAGGGGTGTAACCTCCTCAGGCATTGTTGGTGGGTTAACTATGATTGATACATCAGACCCAGTCATTTGTTGAAGTATATTCTCATCGACAGGTGATTGAGAAGGACTGGTTTGTGCCTGGTTCAAATCAATAGCATCCAACAAAAGTCTAGTTGGTGGGGGAATTGTGGATGTGATGTTTGGTGTAGAAAGAGAATGTGCCCCGGGTATTGGGCTGAGGATGATGGAGGCAAGTGATTCCAGAGCATCATATTGTGGTGTCCCTATATGTACAACCTGTTCTTTTTGAGAAGAAACAGGAGGAGTTTCGGTTATGGGTTGAGATATTTGTACCAACTGCTGTGAGGAAGAAGCAGCAGTGGTTTCTTGTGACTTTTGTACTGTCACTGGCAGTTGCTCTGGTATCTCATCCTCCAGAGTTACCTTTTTGATAGGTTTGGGGGGTTTTTGAGTTTTCTTTTTGTTTGGCTTTTTGGTGATTATAGGTGTGGGTTTCAAAGCAGTTGTTTTTGCTACTTTGATCACCTTGAGCAGTGGGCTCAGCAGCAGATACCTGAGGAGAAGTGGTAGCTGCTAAATTCTGCTCAGGCACATCTGCTTGTGTTTTGCAAGGTGTTAACATTCTCGTAAAAGTTTCAGCAGTTAAGCTGTGCATTTGTAAAGAGTCACCTTGATTTATTGCAGAAATATCAACCTTACCAAGTTTCTTTTCACAATAATAACTTAGAAATCTTGGAAACAGTAAGAATGATTTTGTTTCAACATTTTTAACCAGATCATTAAAAATTTCCTAGGAATAATTAAAATTTTCTTCTTGAAGAATAGCATATCCCAGATTTTGAATTTTTAATGGTATTTCATTAAAAGCAGTGGTTTTGTTAGAAACACACATTAGGAGGGTATGAAATAAAAACCTTGTTGCAGGAGGGAAGAAACCTTTTTGTAAGGTATCCCTCTTCATCATTGTGTCTGCATACCCTCTTTCAATAAAGTCAGTTTTTAACTCGTTTTTAGTGAAAGAAGTTTTACCTTGCTGATCACTGAGTTGAAAGACTTCCGAGATGGATTGTGGTGTTATTTTGACAGCTTTACCCTTTAGAGAAGAGTTAATGGCTATTACAGCTTCTCCTTGTTTTTCAAGGGTTGCATTCTTCCAAAACTCTCTTTGGGTTGCCAAGTAAATTGGTGCATCTACTGTTAACAAAGTTTTGTACTTTGATGCAGATATGATAGCAAGGATGGAGTCGAAAGCATCTGTGGTGCCGGGTTTTGTGAGAAGACCCAGAAGGTTGTGAGAAGGTTTGTGTGGAATTTCAGTGAGTTTAGCCTTTTGAGAGGCCTCTTTGGAAGATGATTTTGAGGTGGATTTTGCTGAAGACTTCGATTTAGTCATTTTGGAGAAGACGATCGAAGAAATTTGTGAGAGAATTTGAGGAAGTGTGATGAAAACTGCTTTGAGAAGAGAATTTTTAAGAATTCAATTCGACAGTAAAACCCTGTTTGGGTGTTGAATGGGGGTTTTATAGAGAAAAAGTGAATGCTGACGTGGCAGCGGTTACAAAAGGACTGACCACTATGTACTGCCCACATGCCAACCCCTGATGAAATGAAGGATAGTACTTTTATGAAAGCAACTGATGAATGGCAGTGGTTACAACGGTAACAAATGGAAGCAGTGGATGATTTTCACTATCAGTGGATAGCATATCAGTGGATAAAACACTGATTTTGAGCATCAGTGCTTGCCAAGAAGATGAAGGATCAGGGGTAGACTTTCAGCAATGGGCAATATTTAGGAATCAGATGTTTGAACAAAGCAGTGGTTAGGATAAGGTAATGGTAAGGATTTGAAAGACTAGTATGTCATCAACTGTTAGTGCATCAATGGATAAGCTTTTGACAAGTATTTTGAGCATCTGCTGTTCTGATGAAAGGAATGATTTTATCTTGTGAAATCACAATATCATCTCTAACATTTGTTTATGTTGACTCTGAAATGTCTGCAAGATTACTATCCTCAACAAAATACATTTTAGATGCAAATTGTCAAGTTCAACATGTCAGCAGCTTTTATGAGAATTTGCATTCAAGGTTTTGCCACATGTCAATTACACATTTTGAAGCTTTTATAGATTCCTGACAGTGGTTTAGTATCCCAGATGATTAAAACCCTTTTTCCAAGGCTACTTATTTTGTGTCATAATATTATAATTAGAACATGAGTACCCAAGTATTTTAGGGTCTGTTGGCAATCAATCTTTTAATCCGTGTTAAAACAAACTTGATCTTGACATGACCTTGACACTTGTACCATTTCCTTTTGATCTGTTTTTAAGGATAATATCACCAACAAAAATAAAGGTTTTATATCCTGACAAGGTTTTATATCCTGACAGGAGATTGAAACTTTTACTATCAAAAACAAGTAAAAGTACACAATATATCATTCTAAAGAAAAATAAAGAGTAATATATCATGTTTTATTGAGAAAAACCTTTTCAAGAAAAAAATAATTAAAGGTTATTTGAAAACAACATCAAAAAGGATCTGGTACATTTTCCAATTAAAACTCATAGTCACATCATTCTCAAGTTTTAGGAATATGGTCAATGATTTGGAATACATTGTAATAACCACTGGTTGGGACCATTTCCTTGCCAATTGATTGCAAAAATGAGGAGACATGTACACATAGGTTTTGAGAGTCCTGACATAGACTTTACCATGTGATGATGTTGAAAAACTTGTTTAGTCCTCTTTTTAAGTTTAACCACTGGTGATACAGTTTTTACCTGAATTTTCCTGTACCAATGAATGCACACAGTTGCTTGATGACCATTGTCCACCCTATCTTGGACTCTTAAGTGTTTTTATTTATGCTCTTTTCTTTTGACTTCAAAAGTTTTAAGATAAACACACTTTTGAGTTTTTATGATTTTCTTCTTCCCTTTTTACCCTTCCCATTCATAAGTACAGAAATACTCACTGGGAGGTATTTATTGAAGGAATACTTATTCCAAAATCATTTTGCAGTAATGTTTTGAGAGATTTGGTCATTTCTGCACATGCTTATGCCAAATTTCACATTACCAATGATTTGGACATTTTTGACAGTTGATTTCCTTAATGTATTCTTAACACAATTGATTTTGGTCCTTTTGAAGAATTCTCAACCTGTTTTTCAATACATAAGATCTAAATGACTAAAGTTTTAATTTCCCTCTTTGTATGTAAACAAAAACACTAATGTTTTTATGAACATAGGTTTTTGTTGACCTGAGGTTCACACCTTAGTAGCAAACATGATGGAAACAGCAAAAACTTCATAACAACAATTAAAATCAATTTTCGTAAATAATTTTACCATAGTTACCAGACATATTTTCAGATCTGAAAACTATAGCTGGTTTATGTATGACATTACTTGTTCTGTGAAGTTTGTGTGTCCTATGACATCTTGGTTGTTTTACAGAGTTTTTGAATAGCCATTTTAAACGTGATTACTCGTTACTCTGTTTTTCAACTGAATACAATCAACCTTAGTATTAATGAATTTTGAGCTGAACTGTTATGTCAAATTGACTGTTAGATCGAATTTGACTGTCCAGGCTCTAATACCAATTGTTAGGATCAGAGGCTCTCATGATTGTGTTTGTTTGTAATGATTCAACGAGTTGTGCAGCGGAAATGAACACAAACTTTGTAAACACAATCAAGGAGGAAAATAGTTTTGATAAACATATACTTTTCATCAATCGAAAGGTTACAAAGCAAATCAAAAGATTACAAAGCAAGCTTACAAACTAAACTCCCCCTCAGCCTGATACTCCATAGTGGATTGCAGACAAGATGAAAAGATTGGACTAGAGGAGAAGAACTCGCTCAGTCAATCAAATGTAACAGTACAGAGTACTGCTCCATTTATAGGCAAACCAAACCAGTGAGGCATCTCAGCTGACGTCACCATGAAAGTGACGTCTAACAGCCTAACAACCTGTAACCACTGTTCCGATACAAACACTGCTAATCTTAACCACTGACTTTATACAAAACAAATGATACACTAAACTAATGCTTTCTCCTTTCATCAGTGTTTTCCTCAAGGTTGATCTGTCCTTGAGTGAGAAGTGCTTTGGCATCAGTAGATTGAACCAGCAGTGTTTACTTTTTAGCAGTCTTTAGGGCTTCATCAGCAGTTTGAAAGACAGCAGTTGTTGTATACGGACAGTGGATAGAGGACCATCAGATGTTATAATCACTTTCAAGGGGAAAGTCTAATGTAAATAGCTGCTTATTGTGAATCCACTGTTGTGATCCGGTTTTGGCTTTAATTATCTGTTCCTTTGGTAGAGTTCAATCCAAACATCACATTTAAGAGATATACAGTCAAGAAAATCAAGAGCAATGGTGATATATATGCGGATTAGACACCAAAAAATAAAAACTCAAAAAATAGCTACAATTTAAGGTATGTGTTTAGTGACGGCATCAAATTTTCCTAATTGAGGGAGAAAAGTCTGGTGGCAAGAAAAGCTGCTTCCAGGAGGTCGTCAAGTGTTTTCACTCAACGATTCCATTCTTGAGTGGTTGGTTTGGCCCTTGGTCCTAGAACTCGAATCCTAGCCTGGTATATCCCTTTTTCGTTTTACACCATTGTGAAACTTACGCCTTTTTTACTCTCTGATCGAGGTTCTCGGTATTGAAAAATCTTCTTAAACTAAATCACACGCGTATATGTTGACATTTAAGAGATATACAGTCAAGAAAATCACGAGCAACGGTGATATATATGCGGATTAGACACCAAAAAATAAAAAATCAAAAAATAGCTACAATTTAAGGTATGTGTTTAGTGACGGCATCAGATTCCTAATTGTTAGATAAAGGTCTTGTGGCAAGAAAAGCTGCTTCCAGGAGTTTGTCAAGTGTTTTCGCTCGACGATTCCATTCTTGGGTGGTTGGTTTACCCCTTGTTCCTGTAACTCGAATCCTAGCCCGGTAAATCCCATTTTAGTTTTACACCATTGTGAACCTTATGCCTTTTTTACTCTCTGATCGAGAATCTCGGCGTTGAAAAATCTTCGTAAACTAAATCACACGTGTATATGTTGACATTTAAGAGATATACAGTCAAGAAAATCAAAAGAAATGGTGATATATATGCGGATGAGACACCAAAAAATAAAAACTCAAAAAATAGCTACAATTTAAGGTAAGTGTTTAGTGACGGCATCGGATTCCTAATTGGTGGAGAAAGGTCTGGTGGCAAGAAATGCTACTTCCAGGAGGTTGTCATGTGTTTTCGCTCGACGATTCCATTCTTGGGTGGTTGGTTTGGCCCTTGTTCCTGTAACTCGAATCCTAGGCCAGTATATCCCATTTTAGTTTTACACCATTGTGAACCTTACGCCTTTTTTACTCTTTGATCGAGATTCTCGGCATTGAAAAATCTTCGTAAACTAAATCACACGTGTATGTGTTGACATTTAAGAGATACACAGTCAATAAAATCAAGAGCAATGGTGATATATATGCGGATTAGACACCAAAAAATAAAAACTCAAAAAATAGCTATAATTTAAGGTATGTGTTTAGTGACGGCATCAGATTCCTAATTGATGGAGAAAGGTCTAGTGGGAAGAAAAGCTGCTTCCAAAAGATTCTCAAGTGTTTTCGCTCGACGATTCCATTCTTGGGTGGTTGGTTTGGCCCTTATTCTAGTAACTCGTATCCTAGCCCGGTATATCCCATTTTAGTTTTACACCATTGTGAACCTTACGCCTCTTTTACTCTCAGATCGAGGTTCTTAGCATTGAAAATTCTTTGTAAACTAAATCACACGTGTATATGTTGACATTTAAGGGATATACAGTCAAGAAAATCAAGAGCAATGGTGATATATATGCAGATTAGACATAAAAAAAAAAAAAAAAAACTCTAAACATAGCTAAAATTTAAGGTATGTGTTTAGTGACGGCATCAGATTCCTAATTGTTAGAGAAAGGTCTGGTGGCAAGAAAAGTTGCTTCCAGGAGGTTGTCAAGTGTTTTCGCTCGACGATTCCATTCTTGGGTGGTTGGTTTGTCCCTTGTTCCTGTAACTCGAATCCTCGCCTAGTTTATCCCATTTTAGTTTTACACCATTGTGAACCATACACCTTTTTTACACCATGATCGATGTTCTTGGCATCGAAAAATCTTCGAAAACTAAATCTCACATGTATATGTTCACATTTAAGAGATATACAGTCAAGGAAATCAAGAACAATGGTGATATATATGCGGATTAGACACCAAAAAATAAAAACTCAAAAAATAGCTATAATTTAAGGAATGTGTTTAGTGACGGCATCAGATTCCTAATTAGTGGAGAAAGGTGTGGTGGCAAGAAAAGCTGCTTCCAGGAGGTTGTCAAGCGTTTTCGCTCGACGATTCCATTCTTGGGTGGTTGGTTTGGCCCTTGTTCTAGTAACTCGAATCCTAGCCCAGTATATCCCATTTTAGTTTTACTCCATTGTGAACCTTACGCCTTTTTTACTCTCTGATCGAGGTTCTCGGTATTGAAAAATCTTTGTAAACTAAATCACACGTGTATATGTTGACATTTAAGAGATATACAGACAGGAAAATCAAGTGCAATGGTGATATATATGCGGATTAGACACAATAAAAATAAAAACTCAAAAAATAACTACAATTTAAGGTATGTGTTTAGTGACGGCATCAGATTCCTAATTGTTGGAGAAAGGTCTGGTGGCAAGAAAAGCTGCTTCCAGGAGGTTGTCAAGTGTTTTCACTCGACGATTCCATTACTGGGTGGTTGGTTTAGCCCTTGTTCCTGTAACTCGAATCCTATCTCGGTAAATCCCATTTTAGTTTTACACCATTGTGAACCTTATGCCTTTTTTACTCTCTGATCGAGGTTCTCGGCGTTGAAAATTCTTCGTAAACTAAATTACACGTGTATATGTTGACATTTAAGAGATCTACAGACAAGAAAATCAAGAGCAATGGTGATATATATGCGGATTAGACACCAAAAAATAAAAACTCAAAAAATAGCTACAATTTAAGGTAAGTGTTTAGAGACGGCATCGGATTCCTAATTGATGGAGAAAGGTCTGGTGGCAAGAAATGCTGCTTCCAGGAGGTTGTGAGGTGTTTTCGCTCGACGATTCGATTCTTGGGTGGTTGGTTTGGCCTTTGTTCCTGTAACTCGAATCCTAGCCTAGTATATCCCATTTTAGTTTTACACCATTGTGAACCTTACGCCTTTTTTACTCTCTGATCGAGGTTCTCGGCATTGAAAAATCTTCGTAAACTAAATCACATGTGTATGTGTTGACATTTAAGAGATACATTGTCAATAAAATCAAGAGCAATGGGGATATATATGCGGATTAGACACCAAAAAATATAAACTCAAAAACTTGCTATAATTTAAGGTATGTGTTTAGTGACGGCATCAGATTCCTAATTGATGGAGAAAGGTCTGGTGATAAGAAAAGCTGCTTCCAGGAGGTTGTCAAGTGTTTTCGCTCGACGAATCCATTCTTGGGTGGTTGGTTTAGCCCTAGTTCCGGTAACTCGAATCCTAGCCCGGTATATCCCGTTATAGTTTTACACCATTGTGAACCATACGCCTTTTTTACACCCTGATCGAGGTTCTCGGCATTGAAAAATCTTCGTAAACTAAATCACACGTGTATATGTTGACGTTTAAGAGATATACAGTCAAGAAAATCAAGAGCAATGGTGATTGACGTGTGCGCGTATATACATAATTTTATCATGAATAAACACACGATTCGGTTTTAAATTTGGATAAGTGGGTGATTATGTTGGGTAAACAAAGGGAAACGGGAAGGCTCAACATGGTTAACCCTAAGGGTAATGTAAGGTTTACGGGAAAACACAACACAAAGAAGAAGGCTACAACAAAGGGTTTTCTAAGTGCCTCTATCACTTCTACACAATTTCGCAAGTTCATGGTCTTAACAAGCATGCTAGTGACAAGTTCTAAATTACACATGACACCCGGCTCACTCCTACTCCGAAATGAACAATCATATAACAATTTTACGGCTCAAATATGCTCACATAATTGGAAGGAATGGGTAAAAGTGTGAAAATTCTCATGCAAGTCCTTCTTTGTTTGTCACGCTTTCCGGTTTTTTTTTCAAAATTTATTTTGCTTGTCGAGTTTTTATCATGTCCGAAGCTTTCTAAAACACAACCAACCAGTTTATTTGCTAAAAATATATACATATTACTGAATTTTTGAATGATTTTTCTGATTTTTGATTTTTTTTAAGGACAAAGAAAGTCAACAAGTTAAACCCCTCCCAACACTTGAACTTCGCATTGTTCCCAATGCGAAACCCGAAATATAGAGATAAAGGAGAGTAATACTCCCCTGAAGATGATTTTGATGCAACGAGACTTCAAAACAGATTCTGTGATGTGCTCCGGTCCAAGACTTGATAGCCAAAATCTGCAAGTATGTCACAAGGTACAGCAAAACAGAACAGAAACAATATAAACGCAAATAAACCATAATTTACATAAATAAAAGTACTAAATATCCCAACATGAAATAAAGCAAACGTACGAAAGTGTCAGAAATATAAAGTACATATCCGGGGGGTGTTTGAAATAGTAACCAAAATGAACACCCGAAAAACAAACTACTGAAATAACAAAACCACCAACAAATCACTCCACCTAATCCTCGTCGTCGTCACCTGCATCACCTCCGTGTTGGATGGGCCTGCGCCTCCATAACCATGTGGGTTCCCGTATGGGAACTGTGGGGGCTCCCCGAAGTAGTTCAGGAAGGCATTATGAAGACCCCCGAAAAGATATGGGAACCCAGCTTGCACCCTCTGGCTCATAAAGTCCTGGTTCGCCCTGATCTGGTCTTGACCAACTCGCAGCTGCTCTATACTAATCCGATGCTGCTCCTGCGTAGAATACAACTGCTCTAAACTGGTCCTCTGATGCTCTTGACTGACCTGCATTTGTTGAAACTGGCCATAGAGCTCTGTGTACGAGGGGATGACGGGGGGCCAGTAATGATGTTGTGGTGAATGTGGTGGTGTGTGTGGCTCATGCTGCTCTCCCATCTCTTCATCCTCATCCTCCGCTGGTAGCGGAGGCAACGGGTCCCAGACCTCGTTGTTCAAACCCTTCAGCCGATCCCCGTGATCCATCTCAGCAAAAAATAAAAACTAAAAAAATAGCTACAATTTAAGGTATGTGTTTAGTGACGAAATCAGATTCCTAATTGATGGAGAAAGGTCTGGTGGCAAGAAAAGCTGCTTCCAGGAGGTTGCTAAGTGTTTTCGCTCGACGATTCTATTCTTGGGTGGTTGCTTTGGCCCTTGTTGCTGTAACTCGAATCCTAGCCTGGTATATCCCATTTTAGTTTTATACCATTGTAAACCTTACGCCTTTTTTAATCTCTGAACAAGGTTCTCGGCATTGAAAAATCTTCGTAAACTAAATCACATGTGTATATGTTGACATTTAAGAGATATACAATGAAGAAAATCAAGAGCAATGGTGAAATATATGCGGATTAGAGACCAAAAATAAAAACTCAAAAAATAGCTACAATTTAATGTATCTGTTAAGTGACGGCATGAGATTCCTAATTGATGGAGAAAGGTCTGGTGGCAAGAAAAGTTGCTTCCAGGAGGTTGTCAAGTGTTTTCACTCGACAATTCCATTCTTGGGTGGTTGGTTTGGCCCTTGTTCCTGTAACTCGAATCCTAGCCTGACATATCCTATTTTGGTTTTACACCATTGTGAACCTTACGACTTTTTTACTCTCTGATCGAGATTCTTGGCTGAAAATTCTTCATGAACTAAATCAGACGTGTATGTGTTGACATTTAAGAGATATATAGTCAAGAAAATCAAGACCAATGGTGATATATATGCAGATTAGGCAGCAAAAAAATAAAAACTCAAAAATAGCAACAATTTAAGGTATGTGTTTAGTGATGGCCACAGATTCCTAATTGATGGAGAAAGGTTTGGTGATAAGAAAAGCTGCTTACAGGAGGTTGTCAAGTGTTTTCGCTCGACAATTCCATTCTTGGGTGGTTGGTTTGGCCCTTGTTCCTGTAACTCGAATCCTAGCCCGAAATATCCCATTTTAGTTTTACACCATTGTGAACCATACGCCTTTTTTACTCTCTGATCGAGGTTCTCGGCATTGAAAAGTCTTCGTAAACTAAATCACACGTGTATATGATGACATTTAAGAGATATACAAACAAGAAAATCAAGAACAATGGTGATATATATGCGGATTAGTCACCAAAAATTAAAAACTCAAAAAATAGCTACAATTTAAGGTATGTGTTTAGTGACGGCATCAGATTCCTAATTGATGGAGAAAGGTCTGGTGGCAAGAAAAGCTGCTTCCAAAAGGTTGTCAAGTGTTTTCGCTCGACAATTCCATTCTTGGGTGGTTGGTTTGGCCCGTGTTCCTATAACTCGAATCCTAGCCCGGTATATCCCATTTTAGTTTTACAACAATGTGAACCTTACGCCTTTTTTACTCTCTGATCGAGGTTCTCGGCATTGAAAAATCTTCGTAAACTAAATCACACGTGTATATGTTGACATTTAGGAGATATAAAGTAAAGAAAATCAAGAGCAATAGTGATATATATGCGGATTAGACACCAAAAAAATAAAACTTAAAAAATAACTACAATTTAAGGAGTGTGTTTAGTGACGGAATCAGATTCCTAATTGATGGAGAAAGGTTTGGTGGCAAGAAAAGCCGCTTCCAGGAGGTTGTCAAGAGTTTTCGCTCGACGATTCCATTCTTGGGTGGTTGGTTTGGCCCTTGTTCCTATAACTCGAATCCTAGCCCGGTATATCCCATTTTAGTTTTACACCATTGTGATCCTTATGACTTTTTTACTCTCTGATCGAGGTTCTAGTAACTGAAAAATCTTCGTATACAAAATCACACGTGTATATGTTGACATTTAATAGATATATAGCTAAGAAAATCAAGAGCAATGGTGATATATATGCGGATTAGACCCCAAAAAATAAAAACTGAAAAAGTAGCTACAATTTAAGGTATGTATTTATTGACGGCCTCAGATTCCTAATTGATAGAGAAAGGTCTGGTGGCAAGAAAAGCTGCTTCCAGGAGGTTTTCAAGTGTTTTCGCTCGAAGATTCCATTCTTAAGTGGTTGGTTTGGCCCTTGTTCCTGTAACTCGAATCCTAACCCGGTATATCACATTTTAGATTTACACCATTGTAAACCTTACGCCTTTTTTACTCTCAAATCGAGGTTTTCGGCATTAAAAATTTTTTGTAAACTAAATCACACGTGTATGTGTTGACAATTAATAGATATATAGCCAAGAAAATCATGAGCAATGGTCATATATATGCGGATTAAACCCCAAAAAATAAAAACTCAAAAAGTAGCTACAATTTAAGGTATGTTTTTAGCGATGGCATCAGATTCCTAATTGATGGAGAAAGGTCTGGTGTGCAAGAAAAGCTGCTTCCAGGAGGTTGTCAAGTGTTTTCGCTCGACGATTCCATTCTTGGGTGGTTGGTTTGGCCCTTGTTCCTATAACTCGAATCCTAGCCCGTTATATCCCATTTTAGTTTTACACCATTGTGAACCATACGCCTTTTTTACTCTCTGATCGAGGTTCTCGGCATTGAAAAATATTCGTAAACTAAATCACACGTGTATATGTTGACATTTAAGAGATATATAGTCAAGAAAATCAAGAGCAATGGTGATATATAAGCGGATTAGACACCAAAAAATAAAAATTCAAAAAGCTAGATACAATTTAAGGTATCTGTTTAGTGACGGCATCAGACTCCTAATTGATGAAGAAAGGTCTGGTGGCAAGAAAAGCTGCTTCCGGAAGGTTGTCAAGTGTTTTCGCTCGACGGTTCCATTCTTCGGTGGTTGGTTTAGCCCTTGTTCCTATAACTCGAATCCTACCCCGGTATATCCCATTTTAGTTTTACAACAATGTGAACCTTATGCCTTTTTTACTCTCTGATCGAGGTTCTCCGCATTGAAAAATCTTTGTAAACTAAATCACCCGTGTATATGTTGACATTTAGGAGATATAAAGTCAAGAAAATCAAGAGCAATGGTGATATATATCGGATTAGACACCAAAAAATAAAAACTTCAAAAAAATAGCTACAATTTAAGGAATGTGTTTAGTGACAGCATCAGATTCCTAATTGATGGAGAAAGGTTAGGTGGCAAGAAAAGCCGCTTCCAGGAGGTTGTCAAGTGTTTTCGCTTGACCATTCCATTCTTGGGTGGTTGGTTTGGCCCTTGTTCCTTTAACTCGAATCCTAGCTCGGTATATCCCATTTTAGTTTTACACCATAGTGAACCTTACGCCTTTTTTACTCTCTGATCGTGGTTCTAGTCACTGAAAAATCTTCGTAAACAAAATTACACGTGTATATGTTGACATTTAAGAGATATACAGTCAAGAAAATCAAGAGCAATAGTGATACATATGCGGATTAGACACCAAAAAATAAAAACTCAAAAAATAGCTACAATTTAAGGTATGTGTTTAGTGACGGCATCAGATTCCTAACTGATGGAGAAAGGTGTGGTGGAAAGAAAAGCTGCTTCCAGGAGGTTGTCAAGAGTTTTCGCTCGACGATTCTATTCTTGGGTGGTTGCTTTGGCCCTTGTTCCTGTAACTCGAATCCTAGCCTGGTATATCCCATTTTAGTTTTATACCATTATGAACCTTACGCCTTTTTTAATCTCTGATCGAGGTTCTCAGGATTGAAAAATCTTCGTAAACTAAATCACATGTGTATATGTTGACATTTAGGAGATATACAATGAAGATAATCAAGAGCAATGCTGATATATATGCGGATTAGAGACCAAAAATAAAAACTCAAAAAATAGCTACAATTTAAGGTATCTGTTTAGTGATGTCATCAGATTCCTAATTGATGGAGAAAGGTCTGGTGGTAAGAAAATCTTCTTCCAGGTGGTTGTCATGTGTTTTCACTCGACAATTCCATTCTTGGGTGGTTTGTTTGGCCCTTGTTCCTGTAACTCGAATCCTAGCCTGACATATCTCATTTTAGTTTTACACCATTGTGAACCTTACAACTTTTTTACTCTCTGATCGAGGTTCTCGGCATTGAAAATTCTTCGTGAACTAAATCAGACGTGTATGTGTTGACATTTAAGAGATATATAGTCAAGAAAATCAAGACCAGTGGTGATATATATGCGGATTAGACACCAAAAAATAAAAACTCAAAAACAGCAACAATTTAAGGTATGTGTTTAGTGATGGCCTCAAATTCCTTATTGATGGAGAAAGGTTTGGTTGCAAGAAAAGCTGCTTATAGGAGGTTGTCATGTGTTTTCACTCAACAATTCCATTCTTGGGTGGTTGGTTTGGCCCTTGTTCCTGTCTCTCGAATCCTAGCCCGGTATATCCCATTCTAGTTTTACACCATTGTGAATCATACGCCTTTTTTACTCTCTGATCGAGGTTCTCGGCATTGAAAAATCTTCGTAAACTAAATCACATGTGTATATTTTGACCTTTAAGAGATATACAATGAAGATAATCAAGAGCAATGGTGATATATATGCGGATTAGAGACCAAAAATAAAAACTCAAAAAATAGCTACAATTTAAGGTATCTGTTTTGTGATGGCATCAGATTCCTAATTGATGGAGAACGGTCTGGTGGCAAGAAAAGCTGCTTCCAGGAGGTTGTCAAGTGTTTTCACTCTACAATTCCATTCTTGGGTGGTTGGTTTGGCCCTTGTTCCTGTAACTCGAATCCTAGCCTGACATATCTCATTTTAGTTTTACACCATTGTGAACCTTACGACTTTTTTACTCTCTGATCGAGGTTCTTGGCATTGAAAATTCTTCGTGAGCTAAATCAGACGTGTATGTGCTGACATTTAAGAGATATATAGCCAAGAAAATCAAGAGCAATGGTGATATATATACGGATTAGACACCAAAAAATAAAAACTCAAAAATGGCAACAATTTAAGGTAGGTGTTTAGTGACGGCCTCAGATTCCTAATTGATAGAGAAAGGTTTGGTGCCAAGAAAAGCTGCTTACAGGAGGTTATCATGTGTTTTCGCTCGACAATTCAATTCTTGGGTGGGAAGTTTGGCCCTTGTTCCTGTCACTCGAATCCTAGCCCGGTATATCCCATTCTAGTTTTACACCATTGTGAATCATACGCCTTTTTTACTCTCTGATCGAGGTTCTCGGCATTGAAAAATCTTCGTAAACTAAATCACACGTGTATATGATGACATTTAAGGGATATACAAACAAGAAAATCAAGAGCAATGGTGATATATATGCGGATTAGTCACCAAAAAATAAAAACTCAAAAAATAGCTACAATTTAAGTTATGTGTTTAGTGACTGCATCAGATTACTAATTGATGGAGAAAGGTCTGGTGGCAAGAAAAGCTGCTTCCAAAAGGTTGTCAAGTGTTTTCGCTTGACGATTCCATTCTTGGGTGGTTGGTTTGGCCCGTGTTCCTATAACTCGAATCCTACCCTGGTATATCCCATTTTAGTTTTACAACAATGTGAACCTTACGCCTTTTTTACTCTCTGATCGAGGTTCTCGGCATTGAAAAATCTTCGTAAACAAAATCACACGTGTATATGTTGACATTTAGGAGATATAAAGTAAAAAAATCAAGAGCAATAGTGATATATATGCAGATTAGACACCAAAAAATAAAAACTTAGAAAATAGCTACAATTTAAGGAGTGTGTTTAGTGACCAGATTCCTAGTTGATGGAGAAAGGTTTGGTGGCAAGAAAAGCCGCTTCCAGGAGGTTGTCAAGTGTTTTCGCTCGACGATTCCATTCTTGGGTAGTTGGTTTGGCCCTTGTTCCTGTAACTCGAATCCTAGCCCGGTATATCCCATTTTAGTTTTACACCATTGTAAACCTTACGCCTTTTTTACTCTCAGATAGAGGTTTTCAGCATCGAAAAATTTTATGTAAACTAAATAACACGTGTATGTGTTGACATTTAATAGATATATAGCCAAGAAAATCAAGAGCAATGGTGATATATATGCGGATTAGACACCAAAAAATTAAAACTAAAAAAGTAGCTACAATTTAAGGTATGTGTTTAGTGACGGCACCAGATTCCTAATTGATGGAGAAAGGTCTGGTGGCAAGAAAAGCTGCTTCCAGGAGGTTGTCAAGTGTTTTCGCTCGGCGATTCCATTCTTGGGTGGTTGGTTTAGCCCTTGTTCCTGTAACTCGAAACCTAGCTCGTTATATCTCATTTTAGTTTTACACCATTGTGAACCATACGCCTTTTTTACTCTGTGATCGAGGTTCTCGGTATTGAAAAATCTTCGTAAACTAAATCAGACGTGCATATGTTGACATTTAAGAGATATACAGACAAGAAAATCAAGAGCAATGGTGATATATATGCGGATTACACACCAAAAGATAAAAACTCAAAAAATAGCTACAATTTAAGGTATATGTTTAGTGACGGCATCAGATTCCTAATTGATGGAGAAAGGTTTGGTGGCAAGAAAAGTTGCATCCAGGAGGTTTTCAAGTGTTTTCGCTCGACGATTCCATTCTTGGGTGGTTGGTTTGGCCCTTGATCCTGTAACTCGAATCCTAGCCTGGTATATCCCATTTTAGTTTTACACCATTGTGAACCTTACGCCTTTTTTACTCTCTGATCGAGGTTCTCGGCATTGAACAATCTTAGTAAACTAAATCACACGTGTATATGTTGACATTTAGGAGATATAAAGTCAAGAAAATCTAGAGCAATGGTGATATATATGCGGATTAGACACCAAAGAATAAAAAATCAAAAAATAGCTACAATTTAAGGTATGTGTTTAGTGACGGCATCAGATTCCTAATTGATGGAGAAAGGTTTGGTGGCAAGAAAAGCCTCTTCCAGGAGGTTGTCAAGTGTTTTCGCTCGACGATTCCATTCTTGGGTGGTTGGTTTGGCCCTTGTTCCTGTAACTCGAATCCTAGCCTGGTATATCTCATTTTAGTTTTACACCATTGTGAACCTTACGCCTTTTTTACACTCTGATCGAGGTTCTAGTCACTGAAAAATCTTCGTAAATAAAATCACACGTGTATATGTTGATATTTAAGAGATATACGGTCAAGAAAATCAAGAGCAATTGTGATATAGATGCGGATTAGACACCAAAAAAATAAAACTCAAAAAGTAGCTACAATTTAAGGTATGTGTTTAGTGACGACACCAGATTCCTAATTGATGGAGAAAGGTCTTGTGGCAAGAAAAGCTGCTTCCAGGAGGTTGTCAAATGTTTTCGCTCGACGATTCCATTCTTGGGTGGTTGGTTTGGCCCTTGTTCCTGTAACTCGAATCCTAGCCCGGTATACCTCATTTTAGTTTTACACCATTGTGAACCTTACGCCTTTTTTACTCCCTGATCGAGGTTCACGACATTGAAAAATCTTTGTAAACTAAATCACACCTGTATATGTTGAGATTTAGGAGATATAAAGTCAAGAAAATCAAGAGCAATGGTGATATATATGCGGATTAGACACCAAAAAATAAAAACTCAAAAAATAGCTACAATTTAAGGTATGTGTTTAGTGACGGCATCAGATTCCTAATTGATGGAGAAATGTTTGGTGGCAAGAAAAGCCGCTTCCAGAAGGTTGTCAAGTGTTTTCGCTCGACGATTCCATTCTTGGGTGGTTGGTTTGGCCCTTGTTCCTGTAACTCGAATCCTTGCCCGGTATATCCCATTTTAGTTTTACACCATTGTGAACCTTAAACCTTTTTTACTCTCTGATCGAGGTTCTAGTCACTGAAAAATCTCCGTGAATAAAATCACACCTGTATATGTTGATATTTAAGAGATATACGGTCAATAAAATCAATAGCAATTGTGATATATATGCGGATTATACACCAAAAAATAAAAACTCAAAAAATAGCTACAATTTAAGGTATGTGTTTAGTGACGGCATCAGATTCCTAATTGATAGAGAAAGGTCTGGTGGCAAGAAAAGCTGCTTCCAGGAGGTCGTCAAGTGTTTTCGCTCGACGATTCCATTCTTGGGTGGTCGGTTTGGCCCTTGTTCCTGTAACTCGAATCCTAACCCTATATATCCCATTTTATTTTTACACCATTGTGAACCATACGCCTTTTTTACTCTCTGATCGAGGTTCTCGGCATCGAAAAATCTTAGTAAACTAAATCACACGTGTATATGTTGACATTTAAGAGATATATAGTCAAGAAAATCATGAGCAATGGTGATATATATGCGTATTAGACACCTAAAAATAAAAACTCAATAAATAGCAACAATTTAAGGTATGTGTTTAGTGACGGCATCAGATTCCTAATTGAAGGAGAAAGGTCTGGGGGCAAGAAAAGCTGCTTCCAGGAGGTTGTCTAGTGTTTTCGCTCGACGAATCCATTCTTGGGTGGTTGGTTTGGCCCTTGTTCCTGTAACTCGAATCCTAGCCTGGTATATCCCATTTTAGTTTTACACCATTGTCAACCATACGCCTTTTTTACACCCTGGTCGAGGAATGCCGGCATTGAAAAATCTTCGTAAACTAAATCACACGTGTATATATTGACATTTAAGAGATATACAGTCAAGAAAATAAAGAGCAATGGTGATATATATGCGGATTAGACACCAAAAAATAAAAACTCAAAAAATAGCTACAATTTAAGGTATGTGTTTAGTGACGGTATCAGATTCCTAATTGATAAAGAAAGGTCTAGTGGCAAGAGAAGCTGCATCCAAGCGGTTGTCATGTGTTTTCGCTCGACGATTCCATTCTTGGGTGGTTGGTTTGGCACTTGTTTCTGTAACTCGAATCCTAGCCCGGTATATCTTATTTTAGTTTTACACTATTGTGAACCTTACGCCTTTTTTACTCTCTGATCGAGGTTCTCGGCATTGAAAAATCTTCGTAAACTAAATAACACGTGAATATGTTAACATTTAGGACATATCCAGTCAAGAAAATCAAGAACAATGGTGATATATATGCGGATTAGATACCAAAAAATAAAAACTCAAAAAATAGCTACAATTTTAGGTATGTGTTTAGTGACGGCATCAGATTCCTAATTGATAAAGAAAGGTCTAGTGGCAAGAGAAGCTGCATCCAAGCGGTTGTCATGTGTTTTTGCTCGACGATTCCATTCTTGTGTTGTTGGTTTGGCACTTGTTTCTGTAACCTTACGCCATTTTTACTCTCTGATCAAGGTTCTCGGTGTTGAAAAATCTTCATAAACTAAATCACACGTGTATGTGTTGACATTTAAGAGATATATAGTCAAGAAAATCAAGAGCAATGGTGATATATATGCGGATTAGACACCAAAAAATAAAAACTCAAAAAATAGCTATAATTTAAGGTAAGTGTTTAGTGACGGCATCAGATTCCTAATTGATAAAGAAAGCTCTAGTGGCAAGAGAAGCTGCATCCAAGCGGTTGTCATGTGTTTTCTCTCGACGATTCCATTCTTGGGTGGTTGGTTTGGCACTTGTTTCTGTAACTCGAATCCTAGCCCGGTATATCCCATTTTAGATTTACACCATTGTGAACCTTACGCCATTTTGACTCTCTGATCAAGGTTCTCGGCGTTGAAAAATCTTCATAAACTAAATCACACGTGTATGTGTTGACATTTAAGAGATATACAGTCAAGAAAATCAAGAGCAATGGTGATATATATGTGGATTAGACACCAAAAAATAAAAACTCAAGAACTAGCTATAATTTAAGGTAAGTGTTTAGTGACGGCATCGGATTCCTAATTGATGGAGAAAGGTCTGGTGGCAAGAAATGTTGCTTCCAGGAGGTTGTCAGGTGTTTTCGCTCGACGATTCCATTTTTGGGTGGTTGGTTTGGCCCTTGTTCCTGTAGCTCGAATCCTAGCCCATTATATCCCATTTTAGTTTTACACCATTGTAAACCCTACGCCTTTTTTACTCTCTGATCGAGGTTCTCGGCATTGAAAAATCTTCGTAAACTAAATCACACGTGTATGTGTTTACATTTAAGAGATACACAGTCAATAAAATCAAGAGCAATGGTGATATATATATGCGGATTAGACACCAAAAAATAAAAACTCAAAAAATAGCTATAATTTATGGTATGTGTGTAGTGACGGCATAAGATTCCTAACTGATGAAGAAAGGCCTGCTGGCAAGAAAAGCTGCTTCCAGGAGGTTGTCAAGTGTTTTCGCTCGACGATTCCATTCTTGGGTGGTTGGTTTGGACCTTGTTCTAGTAACTCGAATCCTAGCCCGGTATATCCCATTTTAGTTTTACACCATTGTGAACCTTACGCCTTTTTTACGCTATGATCGAGGTTCTCGGCATTGAAAAATCTTTATATACTAAATCACACGTGTATATGTTGACATTTAAGAGATATACAGTCAAGAAAATCAAGAGCAATGGTGATATATATGCAGATTAGACACAAAAAAATAAAAACTCAAAACATAGCTAAAATTTAAGGTATGTGTTAGTGACGGCATCATATTCCGAATTGTTAGAGAAAGGTCTGGTGGCAAGAAAAGCGGCTTCCACGAGGTCGTCAAGTGTTTTCGCTCGACGATTCCATTCTTGGGTGGTTGGTTTGGCCCTTGTTCCTGTAACTCGGATCCTATCCTGGTATATCCCATTTTAGTTTTACACCATTGTGAACCATACGCCTTTTTTACACCCTGATCGAGGAATGCCGGCATTGAAAAATCTTCCTACACTAAATCACACGTGTATATATTGACATTTAAGAGATATACAATCAATAAAATCAAGAGCAATGGTGATATATATGCGGATTAGACACCAAAAATAAAAACTCAAAAAATAGCTATAATTTAAGGTATGTGTTTAGTGACGGCATCAGATTCCTAATTAATGGAGGATGGTCTGGTGGCAAGAAAAGCTGCTTCCAGGAGGTTGTCAAGTGTTTTCGCTCGACAATTCCATTCTTGGGTGGTTGGTTTGGCCCTTGTTCTAGTAACTCGAATCCTAGCCCGGTATATCCCGTTTTAGTTTTACACCATTGTGAACCTTACGCCTTTTTACTCTCTGATCGAGGTTCTCGGCATTGAAAAATCTTTGTAAACTAAATCACACGTGTATATGTTGACATTTAAGAGATATACAGACAGGAAAATCAAGAGCAATGGTGATATATATGCGGATTAGACACAATAAAAATAAAAACTCAAAAAATAGCTACAATTTAAGGTATGTGTTTAGTGACGGCATCAGATTCCTAATTGTTGGAGAAAGGTCTGGTGGCAAGAAAAGCTGCTTCCAGGAGGTTGTCAAGTGTTTTCGCTCGACGATTCCATTACTGGGTGGTTGGTTTAGCCCTTGTTCCTGTAACTTGAATCCTAGCCCGGTATATCCCATTTTAGTTTTACACCATTGTGAACCTTATGCCTTTTTTACTCTCTGGTCGAGGTTCTCGGTGTTGAAAATTCTTCGCAAACTAAATCACACATGTATATGTTGACATTTAAGAGATATACATACAAGAAAATTAAGAGCAATGGTGATATATATGCGGATTAGACACCAAAAAAAACTCAAAAAATATCTACAATTTAAGGTAAGTGTTTAGTGACGGCATCGGATTCCTAATTGATGGAGAAAGGTCTGGTGGCAAGAAATGCTGCTTCCAGGAGGTTGTCAGGTGTTTTCGCTCGACGATTCCATTCTTGGGTGGTTGGTTTGGCCCTTGTTCCTGTAACTTGAATCCTAGCGCAGTATATCCCATTTTAGTTTTACACCATTGTGAACCATACGCCTTTTTTACACCCTGATCGAGGTTCTCGGTATTGAAAAATCTTCGTAAACTAAATCACACGTGTATATGTTGACGTTTAAGAGATATACAGTCAAGAAAATCAAGAGCAATGGTGATTGACCTATGCGTGTATATACCTAATTTTATCATGAATAAACACACGATTCGGTTTTAAATTTATAAAAGTGATTTATACTTCAACATCAATACACACACGAAAGAGGCAAGTGTACCCCGTCATATATGTAGTAAAGTATCGGTAAGAACCAAGTATCGATCCAAGGAAATGGGCGGAGGTATAATACTAGACCTTTGTCATTAAACTAACGGAAGAAAGATAAGTTGTTTAATTTTATAAAACTAAAGTAAGCATAAACAAATACTTATAAAAACATAATAGACTACAAATAAGAAAATAGATAAATAGCCTTACTTTATACACAACCAAAGCATGTGAATTAAGTCGGTTTTGTTACTAGAAACATTTGGTCAATTCTTCATTTTCAAGATAATTAGTATCCCTTTCGGGAATCCTAACATGACAATCATTGGGAAAGCTAAAACGATAAACACAGTTTAACCACCTAAAATCGTTCTTTAACGTGCAATTGATAAATGTCTATGAAAATCTCTTAAAAATAAGTTAGTCATCCGTTAGGAGTTTTCTAACCTTACTTAGACAAGGAAAGTGACACCGATAAACACAATGCAACCACCGGGACAAGCATAAACTAGATTAAATCACAACCGAGTTCATTTTATAAATCTTGCATATAAATTCACCAAGATAGCAATTTTGGCCTAAACTACTAACTAAGCTAACAATTCATGGCAAGAATTCATAACAACACCATTTAACCCGTTAAGGTCCTTACGTGACGGAAAGCTTTCTTGATTAACAATAATTACATTTTATTAAACCACTAACCATTTCTAGTATCATGGTGCACGCATTTTAACCAAGCTAAAATAGTTAACCAAGTTTAAAGTCTACTAACACATGATTAATTAAGCTTCATCTTTCAACTATCTCAACTAACCAAATATTAATCATCCAACATAATTACTTATAATCAAGATATCAACAACAATAACAAGGTTGCAAACTAATCATCAAAGATTAACATAGAAAATACTTCCAAGTGTCATTACAAACAAAATTAACATACTAATGGTTATAATTAAGCAAGGGGTTGTTGTGTTTTTGCCCAAAGGCTACAATAATACATAAACATTGATCTAAATGCTTGAAACATTAACAAAATTATGGAAAGATTAGAAAACCAAACCATAAACAAGCACTAGATTAAGAATCCGGAAGATAACGGAGCTAATCGGCACAATGTGGCTTGAATCCGGGTGAAAGCTAACGCCTCCGGAGCCTGAAAATCGCCAGAATTGCTCCCAAAATATCTAGAGTTACGAGTAGAATGTTTCTGCATGTTTTTTATAACATTTTGAAATCGCACGGTCGTGCCATTAAAGTGCACGACCATTCACTTTTTGAATTATTGGAGTTACTGTTCACCATACCGCATGAAATCATCAGATCTTGACCAGTCTTCGATCACGCACGACCATTTCGTTGGTGGCATGATCGTTCATCCCTGGGTAAGGGTGGCACGGACTCTTGAACGGGCAGTGCATGTCCGGGGTTGTGCTAGTCATCAGTTCCGCACGGGGTGCAGTCAACCGCACGGTCGTTCAACTCCGAGATCTTGTTGCACTCAGGATTGCACAGTCGTTCATCGCCGGGTTGGGCTATGTGGTCGGATACGCACAGTCGTTCCATGAGTTGCACGACCGTTCCAAATGCCCAGGTCAGAATCTTCACAGAATGTTCGCAGCTTTGTCGTTTCGTCCGGAAAGTCCTCGTTTTCACTATCATCTTGTTTGGTATGCTGTTTTAGGCCTGTAAACAAAAGTATACATGATTAAGTATCCGAATGAGGGTTTTACGGCCAAAAACGCATAAAATGGGGATAAAATGGGGGACTAAAATATGTGTAAATTGGTGAATATCAGTGATATATATGCGGATTAGACACCAAAAAATAAAAACTCAAAAAATAGCTATAATTTAAGGTATGTGTTTAGTGACGGCATCAGATTCCTAATTGATAGAGAAAGGTCTGGTGGCAAGAAAAGCTGGTTCCAGGAGGTTGGCAAGTGTTTTTGCTCGACGATTCCATACTTGGGTGGTTGGTTTGGCCCTTGTTCTAGTAACTCGAATCCTATCCCGGTATATCCCATTTTAGTTTTACAACATTGTGAACCTTACGCCTTGTTTACTCTCTGATCGAGGTTCTCGGCATTGAAAAATCTTTGTAAACTAAATCACACGTGTATATGTTGACATTTAAGAGATATACGGTCAAGAAAATCAAGAGCAATGGTGATATATATGCGGATTAGAGACAAAAAAATAAAAACTCAAAAAATAGCTACAATTTAAGCTATGTATTTAGTGACGGCATCAGATTCCTAATTGTTGGAGAAAGGTCTGGTGGCTAGAAAAGCTGCTTCCAGGAGGTTGTCAAGTGTTTTCGCTCGACGATTCTATTATTGGGTGGTTAGTTTAGCCCTTGTTCCTGCAACTCGAATCCTAGCACGGTATATTCCATTTTAGTTTTACACCATTGTGAACCTTACGCCGTTTTTACTCTCTGATCGAGGTTCTAGGCGTTGAAAAATCTTCGTAAACTAAATCACACGTGTATACGTTGACATTTAAGAGATATACAGTCAAGAAAATCAAGAGCAATGGTGATATATATGCGAATTAGACACCAAAAAATAAAAACACAAAAAATAGCTACAATTTAAGGTAAGTGTTTAGTGACGGCATCGGATTCCTTATTGATGGAGAAAGGTCTGGTGGCAAGAAATGCTGCTTCCAGGAGATTGTCAGGTGTTTTCGCTCGACGATTCCATTCTTGGGTGGTTAGTTTGGCCCTTTTTCCAGTAACTCGAATCGTAGTCCAGTATATCCCATTTTAGATTTACACCATTGTGAACCTTACACCTTTTTTACTCTTTGATCGAGGTTCTCGGCATTAAAAAATCTTCGTAAACTAAATCACACGTGTATGTGTTGACATTTAAGAGATACACAGTCAATAAAATCAAGAACAATGGTGATATATATGAGGATTAGAGACCAAAAAATAAAAACTCAAAAATTAGCTATAATTTAAGGTATGTGTTTAGTGACGGCATCATAATCCTAATTGATGGAGAAAGGTCTGGTGGCAAGAAAAGCTGCTTCCAGGAGGTTTTCAAGTGTTTTCGCTCGACGATTCCATTGTTGGGTGGTTGGTTTGGCCCTTGTTCCAGTAACTCGAATCCTAGCCCATTATTTCCCATTTTAGTTTTACACCATTGTGAACCTTACGCCTTTTTTACTCTCTGATCGAGGTTCTCGGCATTGATAAATCATCGTAAACTAAATCACATGTGTATGTGTTGACATTTAAGGAATACACAGTCAATAAAATTAAGAGCAATGGTGATATATATGCGGATTAGACACCATAAAATAAAAACTCAAAAAATAGCTATAATTTAAGGTATGTGTTTAGTGACGGCATCAGATTCCTAATTGATGCATAAAGGTCTGGCGGCAAGAAAAGCTGCTTCTAGGAGGTTGTCAAGTGTTTTCACTCGACGATTCCATTCTTGGGTGGTTGGTTTGGCCCTTGTTCTAGTAACTCAAATCCTAGCCCGGTATATCCCATTTTAGTTTTACACCATTGTGAACCTTACGCCTTTTTTACTCTCTGATCGAGGTTCTCGGCATTGAAAAATCTTTGTAAACTAAATCACACGTGTATATGTTGACATTTAAGAGATATGCAGTCAAGAAAATCAAGAGCAATGGTGATATATATGCGGATTAGACACCAAAAAATAAATACTCAAAAAATAGATATAATTTTAGGTATGTGTTTAGTGACGTCATTAGATTCCTAATTGATGGAGAAAGGTTTGGTGGCAAGAAAAGTTGCTTCCAGGAGGTTGTCAAGTGTTTTCGCTCGACGATTCTTTTCCTGGGTGGTTGGTTTGGCCCTTGTTCCTGTAACTCAAATCCTAGCCCGGTATATCCCATTTTAGTTTTACACCATTGTGAACCATACGCCTTTTTTACACCCTGATCGAGGTTCTTGGCATTGAAAAATCATCGTAAACTAAATCACACGTGTATATGTTGACATTTAAGAGATATACAGTCAATAAAACAAGAGCAATGGTGATATATATGCGGATTAGACAACAAAAAATAAAAACTCAAAAAATAGCTATAATTTAAAGTATGTGTTTAGTGACGGCATCAGATTCCTAATTGATGGAGAAAGTTCTGGTGGTAAGAAAAGCTGCTTCCAGGAGGTTGTCAAGTGTTTTCGCACGACGATTCCATTCTTGGGTGGTTGGTTTGGCCCTTGTTCTAGTAACTAGAATCCTAGACCGGTATATCCCATTTTAGTTTTACACCATTGTGAACCACACGCCATTTTTACTCTCTGATCGAGGTTCTTGGCATTGAAAAATCTTTCTAAACTAAACCATACGTGTATATGTTGACATTTAAGAGATATACAGTCAAGATAATCAAGAGCAATGGTGATATATATGCGGATTAGACAACCAAAAATAAAAACTCAAAAAATAGCTATAATTTAAGGTATGTGTTTAGTGACGGCATCAGATTCCTAATTGATGGAGAAAGTTCTGGTGGCAAGAAAAGCTGCTTCTAGGAGGTTGTCAATTGTTTTCGCTCGACGATTCCATTCTTGGGTGGTTGGTTTGGCCCTTGTTCTAGTAACTCGAATCCTAGCCCGGTATATCCCATTTTAGTTTTACACCATTGTGAACCATACGCCTTTTTTACTCTCTGATCGAGGTTCTCGGCATTGAAAAATCTTTCTAAACTAAATCATACGTGTATATGTTGACATTTATGAGATATACAGTCAATATAATCAAGAGCAATGGTGATATATATGCGGATTAGAGACAAAAAAAAATAAAAACTCAAAAAATAGCTACAATTTAAGCTATGTATTTAGTGACGGCATCAGATTCCTAATTGTTGGAGAAAGGTCTCTTGGCTAGAAAAGCTGCTTCCAGGAGGTTGTCATGTGTTTTCGCTCGACGATTCTATTATTGGGTGGTTAGTTTAGCCCTTGTTCCTGTAACTCGAATCCTAGCACGGTATATTCCATTTTAGTTTTACACCATTGTGAACCTTACGCCTTTTTTACTCTCTGATCGAGGTTCTCGGTATTGAAAAATCTTTGTAAACTAAATCACACATGTGTACGTTGACATTTAAGAGATATACAGTAAAGAAAATCAAGAGCAATGGTGATATATATGCGAATTAGACACCACAAAATAAAAACTCAAAAAATAGCTACAATTTAAGGTAAGTGTTTAGTGACGGCATCAGATACCTAATTGATGGAGAAAGTTCTGGTGGCAAGAAAAGCTGCTTCCAGGAGGTTGTCAATTGTTTTCGCTCGACGATTCCATTCTTGGGTGGTTGGTTTGGCCCTTGTTCTAGTAACTCGAATCCTAGCCCGGTATATCCCATTTTAGTTTTACACCATTGTGAACCATACGCCTTTTTTACTCTCTGATCGAGGTTCTCGGCATTGAAAAATTTTTCTAAACTAAATCATACGTGTATGTGTTGACATTTAAGAGATACACAGTCAATAAAATCAAAAACAATGGTGATATATATATGAGGATTAGAGACCAAAAAATAAAAACTCAAAAAAAGCTATAATTTAAGGTATGTGTTTAGTGACAGCATCATATTCCTAATTGATGGAGAAAGGTCTGGTGGCAAGAAAAGCTGCTTCCAGGAGGTTTTCAAGTGTTTTCGCTCGACGATTCCATTGTTGGGTGGTTGGTTTGGCCCTTGTTCCTGTAACTCGAATCCTAGCCCATTATTTCCCATTTTAGTTTTACACCATTGTGAACCTTACGCCTTTTTTTCTCTCTAATCGAGGTTCTCGGCATTGACAAATCTTCGTAAACTAAATCACACGTGTATGTGTTGACATTTAAGGAATACACAGTCAATAAAATTAAGAGCAATGGTGATATATATGCGGATTAGACACCATAAAATAAAAACTCAAAAAATAGCTATAATTTAAGGTATGTGTTTAGTGACGGCATCATATTCCTAATTGATGCAGAAAGGTCTGGCGGCAAGAAAAGCTGCTTCTAGGAGGATGTCAAGTGTTTTCACTCGACGATTCCATTCTTGGGTGGTTGGTTTGGCCCTTGTTCTAGTAACTCAAATCCTAGCCCGGTATATCCCATTTTAGTTTTACACCATTGTGAACCTTACGCCTTTTATACTCTCTGATCGAGGTTCTCGGCATTGAAAAATCTTTGTAAACTAAATCACACGTGTATATGTTGACATTTAAGAGATATGCAGTCAAGAAAATCAAGAGCAATGGTGATATATATGCGGATTAGACACCAAAAAATAAAAACTCAAAAAATAGCTATAATTTAAGGTATGTGTTTAGTGACGTCATTAGATTCCTAATTGATGGAGAAAGGTTTGGTGGCAAGAAAAGTTGCTTCCAGGAGGTTGTCCAGTGTTTTCACTCGACGATTCTATTCCTGGGTGGTTGGTTTGGCCCTTGTTCCTGTAACTCGAATCCTAGCCCGGTATATCCCATTTTAGTTTTACACCATTGTGAACCATACGCATTTTTTACACCCTGATCGAGGTTCTTGGCATTGAAAAATCATCGTAAACTAAATCACACGTGTATATGTTGACATTTAAGAGATATACAGTCAATAAAACAAGAGCAATGGTGATATATATGCGGATTTAACAACAAAAAATAAAAACTCAAAAAATAGCTATAATTTAAGGTATGTGTTTATTGACGGCATCAGATTCCTAATTGATGGAGGAAGTTCTGGTGGTAAGAAAAGCTGCTTCCAGGAGGTTGTCAAGTGTTTTCGCTCGACGATTCCATTCTTCGGTGGTTGGTTTGGCCCTTGTTCTAGTAACTCGAATCCTAGACCGGTATATCCCATTTTAGTTTTACACCATTGTGAACCATACGCCTTTTTTACTCTCTGATCGAGGTTCTCGACGTTGAAAAATCTTTCTAAACTAAATCATACGTGTATATGTTGACATTTAAGAGATATACAGTCAAGATAATCAAGAGCAATGGTGATATATATGCAGATTAGAGACAAAAAAACTCAAAAAATAGCTACAATTTAAGCTATGTATTTAGTGACGGCATCAGATTCCTAATTGTTGGAGAAAGGTCTGGTGGCAAGAAAAGCTGCTTCTAGGAGGTTGTTAAGTGTGTTCGCTCGACGATTCTATTATTGAGTGGTTAGTTTAGCCCTTGTTCCTGTAACTCGAATCCTCGCACGGTATATTCCATTTTAGTTTTACACCATTGTGAACCTTACGCCTTTTTTACTCTCTGATCGAGGTTCTAGGCGTTGAAAAATCTCCGTAAACTAAATCACACGTGTATACGTTGACATTTAAGAGATATTCAGTCAAGAAAATCAAGAGCAATGGTGATATATATGCGAATTAGACACCAAAAAATAAAAACTCAAAAAGTAGCTACAATTTAAGGTAAGTGTTTAGTGATGGCATCGGATTCCTTATTGATGGAGAAAGGTCTGGTGGCAAGAAATGCTGCTTCTAGGAGATTGCCAGGTGTTTTCGCTCAACGAATTCATTCTGGGAGGTTAGTTTGGCCCTTTTTCCAGTAACTCGAATCGTAACCCAGTATATCCCATTTTAGTTTTACACCATTGTGAACCTTACACCTTTTTTACTCTCTGGTCTAGGTTCTCGGCATTGAAACATCTTCGTAAACTAAATCACACGTGTATGTGTTGACATCTAAGAGATAAACAGTCAATAAAATCAAGAGAAATGGTGATATATATGAGGATTAGAGACCAAAAAATAAAAACTCAAAAAATAGCTATTATTTAAGGTATGTGTTTAGTGACGGCATCAGATTCCTAATTGATGGAGAAAGGTCTGGTGGCAAGAAAAGCTACTTCCAGGAGGTTTTCAAGTGTTTTCGCTCGACGATTCCATTCTTGGGCGGTTGGTTTGGCCCTTGTTCCTGTAACTCGAATCCTAGCCCGGTATTTTCCACTTTAGTTTTACTCTATTGTGAACCTTACGCCTTTTTTACTCTCTGATCGAGGTTCTCGGCATTGAAAAATCTCCGTAAACTAAATCACACGTGTACATGTTGACATTTAAGAGATACACCGTCAAAAAAATCAAGAGCAATGGTGATATATATGCGGATTAGACACCAAAAAATAAAAAACTCAAAAATAGCTATAATTTAAGGTATGTGTTTAGTGACGGCATCAGATTCCTAATTGACGGAGAAAGGTCTGGTGGCAAGAAAAGCTGCTTCCAGGAGGTTGTCAAGTGATTCCATTCTAGGGTGGTTGGTTTAGCCCTTGTTCCTGTAACTCGAATCCTAGCCCGGTATATCCCATTTTAGTTTTACACCATTGTGAACCTTACGCCTTTTTTATTCTCTGATCAAGGTTCTCGGCGTTGTAAAATCTTCGTAAACTAAATCACACGTGTATATGTTGACATTTAAGAGATATACAGTCAAGAAAATCAAGTGCAATGGTGATATATATGCGGATTAGACACCAAAAAATAAAAACTCAAAAAATAGCTACAATTTAAGGTAAGTGTTTAGTGAGGGTATCGGATTCCTAATTGTTGGAGAAAGGTCTGGTGGCAAGAAATGCTGCTTCCAGGAGGTTGTCAGGTGTTTTCGCACGATAATTCCATTCTTGGGAGGTTGGTTTGGCCCTTGTTCATGTAACTCGAATCCTAGCCCATTATATACCATTTTAGTTTTACACCATTGTGAACCTTACGCCTTTTTACTCTCTGATCGAGGTTCTCGGCATTGAAAAATCTTCGTAAACTAAATCACACGTGTATGTGTTGACATTTAAGGGATACACAATCAATAAAATCAAGCGCAATGGTGATATATATGCGGATTAGACACCAAAAAATAAAAACTCAAAAAATAGCTATAATTTAAGGTATGTGTTTAGTGACGCAATCAGATTCCTAATTGATGGAGAAAGGTCTGGTGGCAAGAAAAGCTGCTTCCAGGAGGTTGTCAAGTGTTTTCACTCGACGATTCCATTCTTGGGTGGTTGGTTTGGCCCTTGTTCTAGTAACTCGAATCTTAGCCCGGTATATCCCATTTTAGTTTTACACCATTGTGAACCTTACGCCTTTTTTACACTTTGATCGAGGTTCTCGGCATTGAAAAATCTTTCTAAACTAAATCATACGTGTATATGTTGACATTTAAGAGATATACAGTCAAGAAAATCAAGAGCAATGGTGATATATATGCGGATTAGAGACAAAAAAAACTCAAAAAATAGCTACAATTTAAGGTATGTGTCTAGTGACGGCATCAGATTCCTAATTATTGGAGAAAGTTCTGTTGGCAAGAAAAGCTTCTTCCAGGAGGTTGTCAAGTGTTTTCGCTCGACGATTCTATTATTGGGTGGTTGGTTTAGCCCTTGTTCCTGTAACTCGAATCCTAACCCGGTATATCCCATTTTAGTTTTACACAATTGTGAACCATACGCCTTTTTTACACCCTGATCGAGGTTCTCGGCATTGAAAAATCATCGTAAACTAAATCACACGTGTATATGTTGACATTTAAGAGATATACAGTCAATAAAATCAAGAGCAATGGTGATATATATGCGCACTAGACAACAAAAAATAAAAATTCAAAAATAGCTATAATTTAAGGTATGTGTTTACTGACGGCATCAGATTCCTAATTGATGGAGAAAGTTCTGGTGGCAAGAAAAGCTGCTTCCAGGAGGTTGTCAAGTGTTTTCGCTCGACGATTCCATTCTTGGGTGGTTGGTTTGGCCCTTGTTCTGGTAACTCAAATCCTAGCCCGGTATATCCCATTTTAGTTTTACACCATTGTGAACCATACGCCTTTTTTACTCTCTGATCGAGGTTCTCGGCATTGAAAAATCTTTCTAAACTAAATCATACGTGTATATGTTGACATTTAAGAGATATACAATCAAGATAATCAAGAGCAATGGTAATATATATGCGGATTAGAGACAAAAAAAATAAAAACTCAAAAAATAGCTACAATTTAAGCTATGTATTTAGTGACGGCATCAGATTCCTAATTGTTGGAGAAAGGTCTGGTGGCTAGAAAAGCTGCTTCCAGGAGGTTGTCAAGTGTTTTCGCTCGACGATTCTATTATTGGGTGGTTAGTTTAGCCCTTGTTCCTGTAACTCGAATCCTAGCACGGTATATTCCATTTTAGTTTTACACCATTGTGAACCTTACGCCTTTTTTACTCTCTGATCGAGGTTCTAGGCGTTGAAAAATCTTCGTAAACTAAATCACACGTGTATACGTTGACATTTAAGAGATATGCAGTCAAGAAAATCAAGAGCAATGGAGATATATATGCGAATTAGACACCAAAAAATAAAAACTCAAAAAATAGCTACAATTTAAGGTAAGTGTTTAGTGACGGCATCGGATTACTTATTGATGGAGAAAGGTCTGGTGGCAAGAAATGCTGCTTCCAGGAGATTGTCAGGTGTTTTCGCTCGACGATTCCATTCTTGGGTGGTTAGTTTGACCCTTTTTCCAATAACTCGAATCGTAGCCCAGTATATCCCATTTTAGTTTTACAACATTGTGAACCTTACACCTTTTTTACTCTCTGATCGAGGTTCTCAGCATTGAAAAATCTTCGTAAACTAAATCACACGTGTATGTGTTAACATTTAAGAGATACACAGTCAATAAAATCAAGAGCAATGGTGATATATATGAGGATTAGAGACCAAAAAATAAAAACTCAAAAAATAGCTATAATTTAAGGTATGTGTTTAGTGACGGCATCATATTCCTAATTGATGGAGAAAGGTCTGGTGGCAAGAAAAGCTGCTTTCAGGAGGTTTTCAAGTGTTTTCGCTCGACGATTCCATTGTTGGCTGGTTGGTTTGGCCCTTGTTCCTGTAACTCGAATCCTAGCCCATTATTTCCCATTTTAGTTTTACACCATTGTGAACCTTACGCCTTTTTTACTCTCTGATTGAGGTTCTCGGCATTGATAAATCTCCGTAAACTAAATCACATGTGTATGTGTTGACATTTAAGGAATACACAGTCAATAAAATGAAGAGCAATGGTGATATATATGCGGATTATACACCATAAAATAAAAACTCAAAAAATAGCTATAATTTAAGGTATGTGTTTAGTGACGGCATCCGATTCCTAATTGATGCAGAAAGGTCTGCGGGCAAGAAAAGCTGCTTCTTGGAGTTTGTCAAGTGTTTTCACTCGACGATTCCATTCTTGGGTGGTTGGTTTGGCCCTTGTTCTAGTAACTCAAATCCTAGCCCGGTATATCCCATTTTAGTTTTACACCATTGTGAATCTTACGCCTTTTATACTCTCTGATCGAGGTTCTCGGCATTGAAAAATCTTTGTAAACTAAATCACACGTGTATATGTTGACATTTAAGAGATATGCAGTCAAGAAAATCAAGAGCAATGGTGATATATATGCGGATTAGACACCAAAAAATAAAAACTCAAAAAATAGCTATAATTTAAGGTATGTGTTTAGTGACGTCATTAGATTCCTAATTGATGGAGAAAGGTTTGGTGGCAAGAAAAGTTTCTTCCAGGAGGTTGTCCAGTGTTTTCACTCGACGATTCTATTCCTGGGTGGTTGGTTTGGCCCTTGTTCCTGTAACTCGAATCCTAGCCCGGTATATCCCATTTTAGTTTTACACCATTGTGAACCATACGCATTTTTTACACCCTGATCGAGGTTCTTGGCATTGAAAAATCATCGTAAACTAAATCACACGTGTATATGTTGACATTTAAGAGATATGCAGTCAAGAAAATCAAGAGCAATGGTGATATATATGCGGATTAGACACCAAAAAATAAAAACTCAAAAAATAGCTATAATTTAAGGTATGTGTTTAGTGACGTCATTAGATTCCTAATTGATGGAGAAAGGTTTGGTGGCAAGAAAAGTTGCTTCCAGGAGGTTGTCAAGTGTTTTTGCTCGACGATTCTATTCTTGGGTGGTTGGTTTGGCACTTGTTCCTGTAACTCGAATCCTAGCCCGGTATATCCCATTTTAGTTTTACACCATTGTGAACCATACGCCTTTTTTACACCCTGATCGAGGTTCTTGGCATTGAAAAATCATCGTAAACTAAATCACATGTGTATATTTTGACATTTAAGAGATAGACAGTCAATAAAACAAGAGCAATGGTGATATATATGCGGATTAGACACCAAAAAATAAAAACTCAAAAAATAGCTATAATTTAAGGTATGTGTTTAGTGACGGCATCAGATTCCTAATTGATAGAGAAAGTTCTGGGGGTAAGAAAAGCTGCTTCCAGGAGGTTGTCAAGTGTTTTCGCTCGACGATTCCATTCTTGGGTGGTTGGTTTGGCCCTTGTTCTAGTAACTCGAATCCTAGACCGGTATATCCCATTTTAGTTTTACACCATTGTGAACCATACGCCTTTTTTACTCTCTGATCGAGGTTCTCGGCATTGAAAAATCTTTCTAAACTAAATCATACATGTATATGTTGACATTTAAGAGATATACAGTCAAGATAATCAAGAGCAATGGTGATATATATGCGAATTAGAAACAAAAAAAAACTCAAAAAATAGCTACAATTTAAGCTATGTATTTAGTGACGGCATCAGATTCCTAATTGTTGGAGAAAGGTCTGGTGGCAAGAAAAGCTGCTTTCAGGAGGTTGTCAAGTGTTTTCGCTCGACGATTCTATTATTGAGTGGTTAGTTTAGCCCTTGTTCCCGTAACTCGAATCCTAGCACGGTATATTCCATTTTAGTTTTACACCATTGTGAACCTTACGCCTTTTTTACTCTCTGATCGAGGTTCTAGGCGTTGAAAAATCTTCGTAAACTAAATCACACGTGTATACGTTGACATTTAAGATATACAGTCAAGAAAATCAAGAGCAATGGTGATTTATATGCGAATTAGACACCAAAAAATAAAAACTCAAAAATAGCTACAATTTAAGGTAAGTTTTTAGTGATGGCATCGGATTCCTTATTGATGGAGAAAGGTCTGGTGGCAAGAAATGCTGCTTAGAGGATATTGTCAGGTGTTTTCGCTCGACGAATCCATTCTGGGTGGTTAGTTTGGCCCTTTTTCCAGTAACTCGAATCGTAGCCCAGTATATCCCATTTTAGTTTTACACCATTATGAACCTTACACCTTTTTTACTCTCTGATCGAGGTTCTCGGCATTCAAACAACTTCGTACACTAAATCACACGTGTATGTGTTGACATTTAAGAGATACACAGTCAATAAAATCAAGAGCAATGGTGATATATATGAGGATTAGAGACTAAAAAATAAAAACTCAAAAAATAGCTATAATTTAAGGTATGTGTTTAGTGACGGCATTAGATTCCTAATTGATGGAAAAAGGTCTGGTGGCAAGAAAAGCTGCTTCCAGGAGGTTTTCAAGTGTTTTCGCTCGACGATTCCATTCTTGGGTGGTTGGTTTGGCCCTTGTTCCTGTAACTCGAATCCTAGCCCGGTATTTTCCACTTTAGTTTTACTCTATTGTGAACCTTACGCCTTTTTTACTCTCTGATCGAGGTTCTCGGCATTGAAAAATCTTCGTAAACTAAATCACACGTGAACATGTTGACATTTAAGAGATACACCGTCAAAAAAATCAAGAGCAATGGTGATATATATGCGGATTAGACACCAAAAAATAAAAAACTCAAAAAATATCTATAATTTAAGGTATGTGTTTAGTGACGGCATCAGATTCCAAATTGATGGAGAAAGGTCTGGTGGCAAGAAAAGCTGCTTCCAGGAGGTTGTCAAGTGTTTTCGCTCAACGATTCCATTCTAGGGTGGTTGGTTTAGCCCTTGTTCCTGTAACTCGAATCCTAGCCCGGTATATCCCATTTTAGTTTTACACCATTGTGAACCTTACGCCTTTTTTACTCTCTGATCAAGGTTCTCGGCATTGAAAAATCTTCGTAAGCTAAATCACACGTGTATATGTTGACATTTAAGAGATATACAGTCAAGAAAATCAAGAGCAATGGTGATATATATGCGGATTAGACACCAAAAAATAAAAACTCAAAAAACAGCTACAATTTAAGGTAAGTGTTTAGTGAGGGTATCGGATTCCTAATTGTTGGAGAAAGGTCTGGTGGCAAGAAATGCTGCTTCCAGGAGGTTGTCAGGTGTTTTCGCTCGATAATTCCATTCTTGGGTGGTTGGTTTGGCCCTTGTTCATGTAACTCGAATCCTAGCCCATTATATACCATTTTAGTTTTACACCATTGTGACCCTTACGCCTTTTTTACTCTCTGATCGAGGTTCTCGACATTGAAAAATCTTCGTAAACTAAATCACACGTGTATGTGTTGACATTTAAGGGATACACAGTCAATAAAATCAAGCGCAATGGTGATATATATGCGGATTAGACACCAAAAAATAAAAACTCAAAAAATAGCTATAATTTAAGGTATGTGTTTAGTGACGCAATCAGATTCCTAATTGATGGAGAAAGGTCTGGTGGCAAGAAAAGCTGCTTCCAGGATGTTGTCAAGTTTTTTCGCTCGACGATTCCATTCTTGGGTGGTTGGTTTGGCCCTTGTTCTAGTAACTCGAATCTTAGCCCGGTATATCCCATTTTAGTTTTACACCATTGTGAACCTTACGCCTTTTGTCACTTTGATCGAGGTTCTCGGCATTGAAAAATCTTTCTAAACTAAATCATACGTGTATATGTTGACATTTAAGAGATATACAGTCAAGAAAATCAAGAGCAATGGTGATATATATGCGTATTAGAGACAAAAAAAAAACTCAAAAAATAGCTACAATTTAATGTGTTTAGTGACGGCATCAGATTCCTAATTGTTGGAGAAAGTTCTGGTGGCAAGAAAAGCTGCTTCCAGGAGGTTGTCAAGTGTTTTCGCTCGACGATTCTATTATTGGGTGGTTGGTGTAGCCCTTGTTCCTGTAACTCGAATCCTAGCCCGGTATATCCCATTTTAGTTTTACACCATTGTGAACCATACGCCTTTTTTACACCTTGATCGAGGTTCTCGGCATTAAAAAATCATCGTAACTAAATCACACGTGTATATGTTGACTTTTAAGAGATATACAGTCAAGAAAATCGAGAGCAATGGTGATATATATGCGGATTAGACACAAAAAAATAAAAACTCAAAAAATAGCTATAATTTAAGGTATGTGTTTAGTCACGGCATCAGATTCCTAATTGATGGAGAAAGGTCTGGTGGCAAGAAAAGCTGCTTCCAGGAGGTTGTCAAGTGTTTTCGCTTGACGATTCCATTCTTGGGTGGTTGGTTTGGCCCTTGTTCTAGTAACTCGAATCCTCGCCCGGTATATCCCATTTTAGTTTTACACCATTGTGAACCTTACGCCTTTTTTACTCTCTGATCGAGGTTCTCGGCATTGAAAAATCTTTGTAAACTAAATCACACGTCTATATGTTAACATTTAAGAGATATACAGTCAAGAAAATCAAGAGCAATGGTGATATATATGCGGATTAGACACAAAAAAATAAAAACTCAAAAATAGCTACAATTTAAGGTATGTGTTTAGTGACGACATCAGATTCCTAATTGTTGGAGAAAGGTCTGGTGGTAAGAAAAGCTGCTTCCAGGAGGTCGTCAAGTGTTTTCGCTCGACGATTCCATTATTGGGTGGTTGGTTTAGCCCTTGTTCATGTAACTCAAATCCTAGCCCGGTATATCCCATTTTAGTTTTACACCATTGTGAACTTTACGCCTTTTTTACTCTCTGATCGTGGTTCTCGGCGTTGAAAAATCTTCATAAACTAAATCACACATGTATATGTTGACATTTAAGAGATATACAGTCAAGAAATTCAAGAGCAATGGAGATATATATGCGGATTAGACACCAAAAATTAAAAACTCAAAAAATAGCTACAGTTTAAGGTAAGTGTTTAGCGACGGCATCGGATTCCTAATTGATTGAGAAAGGTCTGGTGGCAAGAAATGCTGCTTCCAGCAGGTTGTCAGGTGTTTTCGCTCGACGATCCATTCTTGGGTGGTTGGTTTGTGTCACGGCCCCCGGCCCGGTGTTACCTGGTCCAGAAGCCGCGGGACAGAAACCCGTGGTATTTATTTAATTTGGCAGCGGAATTATTAACAGGATCTTTTAAACTTGAAAATACCCAACTTATTTTATTTCGCACATTTGGGACAAACCCCATAATTTACAATAAAGGAAATTTCACAAGGAAATTCCTGGTTTTACAAAAACATATTTATTTATTTTATTGAGCCACTTTTTCAAGTTTGTAGTGCTACACGGCACTTTTTCCTGGATCACAGCAGATCACCTGAAACATGTTTAAAAAGATTTTTATCAGCGGGGAAATACTGGCGAGTCATTCAATTTGCACAAAAGACACATTGTTATAAATTTACAGCATTAAGGGTTTTTATATTTGCCCCTATCATATAATTATCTGGTTCAGCTGTCACCCGACCGAATCTATGACTGTGGACATATCACTAATTAGGCTCGCCCACCGAATGTGATAAATCGTTAGTAGTAATGTGCACAAAACCCCCACATACTGTCAGTAATTAAAGATTAGCAAAGACTTAATCACTGCAAAATATATCTGGAAACCATTTAAGGTTTTGTAAAGCATTTTGATAAAAAGAGAATGACTCACATTGCAAGTTTAGTTGGATAGAACCTTGCCTACTGATTTAACCTTGTAACCTAGTTTAAATAATAATGCACACGAAACTAGGTCAGTAACTTAATACAGCATGTACGATAAGCTCACGAAATCAAAACCCTCAAGACGAATGACAAAGTATAGCCCGGATTCGGGCTGCACTTAAACATCCATCGGATCGGTTTCAATCGATCGGACATTCTATCGTAGCAGTGATCGAGTTATTACCCTGTTGTCGCAGCAGAAATTCGTACTTGTGTGTGTTTTTGAACTAAACAGTGAATAACTTGACGTACGAAACGAATTCGATCGTCGTAGTAACAGCGCCATGGAAGTGCCAACCCCTGTCGCGTGGCACTACGGCGCCCTTTTTAGGGTAGGGTAGCCTCGTGCATACATAGCCTAGGTGAGTCAACAGTTCGATGAATTTCGATTTTTACAGCGAGTTATAAGGATAATCGTCAATTAGGGGATACCCCCCTTGAGTTTTAGGGGGCCCTGATCCTAGTTCCAACTATTCTGAAAATTTTAGGGGTCATGCAATATTACTTGGGGGTCTCAATTAGGGTTTCCTATTGGACATAATAAAATAAGAAATAATAATTTTGGCGGGAGTTGTTACATCCTCCCCACCTTCTTAAAATCTCGTCCTCGAGATTTACTGGAACAAGTAGGATTATTTTCGCCTCATTTCTGATTCCAGTTCCCAAGTATACTCAGGTCCTCTCTTTGAATCCCACTTGACTTTGACCAGTACTAGTCTTTTGTGCTTGAGAAACTTGACGTTTTTATCTTCTATCTGAAGTGGTCTCTCTACAAATTTTAATATTTCATTTACCTCTATGTCTTGGAGAGGTACTACCAAGGATTCGTCGGGCAAACACTTCTTGAGGTTAGATACATGAAACACGTCATGTACTCCAGCCAGTTCTTCTGGTAGTTGTAGGCGATAAGCAACTGGTCCTATTCGCTGAATTACTGGGAATGGTCCTACGTACCTTGGACTTAGCTTTCCCTTTTTACCGAACCGAACTACCCCTTTCCAAGGAGAAACTTTTAAGAGTACCTTTTCTCCACCTTGAAATTCTAGCGGCTTGCGTCTATTGTCTGCATAACTCTTCTGACGATCTCGAGCGGTCTTTAGTCTTTCCTTGATTTGAGTTATCTTGTCGGTGGTTTCTTGTACGATTTCAGGACCTGATAATTGGCTTTCTCCTATTTCTGCCCAACAAACTGGAGTTCTACACTTTTGTCCATACAGTGCTTCGAACGGGGCAGCTTCGATACTTGAATGGTAACTATTGTTATAGGAGAATTCAATTAAGGGAAGGTGATTATCCCAGTTTCCACCAAAATCTATTACACATGCCCTGAGCATGTCTTCCAGGGTTTGAATCATCCTTTCACTTTGTCCGTCTGTTTGGGGATGGTATGCAGTACTTAAATTCAATCATGTCCCCATTGCTTCTTGGAAACTCGTCCAGAAATGTGAAGTGAAACGACTATCTCTATCCGATACAATAGAGAGTGGGACTCCATGTAAGGATACTACCTCGTCTACGTATAATCTGGCTAATCTTTCCATACTAAAAGTTTCCTTCATGAGTAGGAAATGAGCTGATTTGGTTAATCGATCCACAATTACCCAAATTGCGTCGTTACCTTTTCTGGTTTTGGGCAACTTAGTAACAAAATCCATGGTTATTAGTTCCCATTTCTAAACAGGCATTTCTAATTGTTGGAGTAACCCTGAAGGTTTCTGGTGTTCTGCCTTAACTTGTGAACAAGTTAGACACTTAGATACATATCTAGCTATGTCCTTTTTCATTCCTATCCACCAGAAGTTATTTCTTAAATCTTGGTACATCTTATTATTTCCAGGGTGCATGGTATATCTAGATTTTTGGGCTTCCTCTAAAATCTTGTTTCTTAACTCTTCTTGCTTAGGTACCCAAATCCTTCTTTTGTGGAATCTCCAAATTTCATCAGCTCCTTGCTCTAATTCCTTTATTCTTCCTTTCATTCCTTCAGCATCATCCTCAATTGCTGTTACTTGAACCTTCTTCAGTTGTTCCATTAAATCTAACTGTAGATTTAATCTAAGAGCACGAACTCGCTTTTGCTTTTCATGATACTTACAACTTAGAGCATCTGCGACTACATTTGCTTTTACTTCGTGATATTGGATATCACAGTCGTAGTCACTTAGAATTTCCATCCATCTTCTTTGCCTCATATTCAATTCTTTTTGCCCAAATATGTATCTTAAGCTCTTATGATCTGTATAGACAGTAAACTTACTTCCATACAGATAGTGTCTCCAAATCTTAAGGGAAAAAATTATCGACCCTAATTCTAAGTCATGTGTCGTATAGTTTTCCTCGTGCTTTTTCAATTGCCTTGAGGCATACGCAATTACCTTTTTACGTTGCATTAGCACACATCCTAATCCTAGCTTAGAAGCGTCACAATAAACTTCAAAATCTTCTGTCCTTTCGGGTAAGGCAAGAATTGGGGTGTTGGTTAACCTTTGTTTTAAAATCCTAAAGACCTCTTCCTGCCTAGGTCCCCATTCAGACTTAACTAATTTACAGTTTAGCTTAGTTAACGGCACAGCTATCTTAGAAAAATCCTTAATGAATCGTCTATAGTATCCAGCTAACCCTATAAAACTTCTGACTTCCATAGCTGATTGTGGGACCTTCCATTTGGTGATCGCTTGGAGAGATCTACGTGAATACCTTCGTGATTCACCATGTGACCTAAGAATTGCACCTCCTGTAGCCAAAATTCACACTTTGAGAATTTGGCGTAAAGCTTTTCCTTTCTTAACAAAGTTAAGAGTGCTCGTAAATGTTCACAATGCTCGTTCTGACTTTTAGAATAAATAAGTATATCGTCGATGAAGATAATTACAAATTTATCCAAGTACGGTTTACAGATCCTATTCATCATGTCCATAAATGCTACAGGAGCATTTGTTAATCCAAATGGCATGACTGTAAACTCGTAGTGACCATACCTAGTTCTGAAAGCGGTTTTAGGTATGTCTTCCTCTTGTACCTTAAACTGATGGTATCCGGATCGCAAATCTATTTTAGAAAAATATCTAGCTCCCTGAAGTTGATCGAAAAGATCATCAATCCTAGGTAATGGGTATCGATTCTTAATTGTAACCTTATTCAATTCCCTGTAATCGATACACATTCGCATCGAACCATCTTTCTTTTTCACAAACAACACTGATGCTCCCCAAGGGGATGAACTAGGTTGTATGAATCCTTTACTGAGCAATTCATCTAATTACTTTTTCAGTTCTAACATTTCAGTGGGTGCTAACCGGTAGGGTGCTTTAGCTACGGGTGTAGTTCCAGGAATTAGATGAATTCTAAATTCTACCTCCCTATCTGGTGGTAATCCTGGTAGTTCTTCTGGAAACACATCCGAGTATTCTGATACTACAGGAATTTCCTTAAGTTCCTTACCCTTAGTGTTAATGATTACCGAAATCATATACACTATTCCTTGCTTTCGTTCATAACTAGCAACTTTCATTACAGAAATGAACTTCATTGATTTACGTGGCTTATCTCCTGTAACCATGATTATTTCTCCTGATGGTGTAAGAATTTCTATGGAATTCTTATCACAAAGGATTCGAGCATGGTTGGCTACTAACCAATCCATTCCTAATACGACATCGAATCCAGCTAAATTCATAGGTAATAGGCTTGCAGAAAATGTATGACCTGAAAGTTCTATATTTTCTTTTTGTAAAACCGTATCTATGTTAACAGAAGGGTAGCTTGAGAGCTTGGCAGAAAGAAGTATTTACAAAACTTTGGTTTGCACCAGAGTTGAATAATACTTTCGCATAAACGTTGTGTACCAGAAACGTACCAGCTATTACATCGGGAATCAGTTCGGCTTCCTGTGTGGTCAATTGGAAGGCTCTTGCGTTCTTCTTATTAGTTCCTTCAGCAGGGTTGGCCTTGTTATCCGATGGTTTGACCAATTAAGGGCATTCTGGTCTGAAATGCCCAGCTTCTCCACAATTGTAGCAGATCTTTGATTTCTTTTTGCATTCTTCCTCCCGATGGCCCGGAATTTTACAGAAATTACAATTTTCTCTACATTTTCCAAAATGTTTCTTTTTTCAATTCCCGCAAAATGGCGGGGTGGAAGAGGACCCAGTCCCCTTTCTCTTGAAGTTTCTATTATTACCCACCCGAAATCCTTGGGTAATCTTTTGGGCTAACTCCTTTTTCCTGTTTTCTTCCCGCGTACACACCAGCCCGTCGGTCAAAGTATTGGCTAACTCCACTACATCGTCAATTGTGCGGGGTCTCGCAGCCTTGACGATGTCACGAATCTCGCTAATTAAACCCCAGATATAGCGAGAAATAAGTACCGGTTCTGGCGAAGCCAGCGTTGGTACAATTCTGGCATATTCAAAGAATTTCGAAGTATACCCACGACAATCAACATCCATTATTCGATGGCTCAGGAACTTATTCGCCATTTGTTCCTTTTTATATTCGGGGCAGAATTTCCTTTCCACTAGACGCTTAAATCCTTCCCAACTCATGGCATAAGCCATGTCACTTCCCTTAGCTTGCAGTATCGTGTTCCACCATTCTAATGCCTCTTCCTTAAAAAGGTGAGAAGCATACATAACCTTATCCTCCTCGGCACATTTACTTATTTTAATTACTGCCTCGGTTTTCTCTAACCAACGCAGTGCAGCAGTTACCCCTTCATTGCCTGCAAATTCGATAGGTTTACAGGCAAGAAACTCTTTATAAGTGCAACCAGGTGTTGCAACTTTCATTTCTTAAGTATCGGGGCCTGAATTACGTTGTCGTTATTATTGTCGCCTCCGTTAACACTATTACTGAAACTATCGTTGCACGTGCATTTACTAGGGTGAGCTTGTGAAGGTTCAACAGGGCTTTTGACAACAGCGACGATTGCTGAGATAGCATTTGCTATTCCCTGGGCGACGATATTCTCTATATCTTGCCTATTAAGAAAGTGATCCTCATTGTTTTGCTCGGATTGGTTAACTTCGTTAACTGGTTCATTAACAATGTGTTCCATCTGATAATTAACAATATATATATATATATATATATATATATATATATATATATATATATAAGTTATTGGCACAAAATAAATAACAACCAAACGCAATAAAGCAATCACACATAATCATGTCAACACGTATAGCCAAAATTGTCGACTTTGCGACGTTGATATTTTTATATATTAGTAGGCATCCGTACACACCAGTTATATTACAAAAGTTTTATTTTAAGTTATTTTACAGGATTATATTTTTATTATTATTAAACACATAACCACACCACCATGCAACCACAGCCAACTGGCGTCTCAGAAACGACGCTCCCTCTCGTCGTATTTCCATGAGATCTGTTCCCCCACTTCTCGGATTCGATTTCCTGCGTTCACCAGTTCCTCACCATAGTGGCGGAGTTCAGCCAAGTTTTCTGTGCTCATAGGTGGGTTTGGTGCAGGCTCAGGGTCAAACTGGGGGAAATAGGTGTTAGGGTTATTCAAGAGACTCTGAAATTGCCAGTCAGTGGTCCACCATTCTTCCTGGTCTCCTTGTAGGGGTTGAGGGTTGACAATGGGATTTGGGATAGCAGGTTCCAAATTTACTGGGAGTTGGGATTCAGCGGGGTAATTAAAGAGGTTTTCATCGGCAGGTCCGATGAGGTCACTATTGGCCAGTTTGCGATCCAGCTCCTCCCACAGTGGCATGTCCTGGGCTTGCCCTGAACTTTCCCCGATCTCCTTTCCTTTCCCTTTATCCTTTGGATCCTCAGTCTTTTTAACCTTTTGTGCAGCTGGTTTCTTCCTACGCCCACGTTTCCAGTCCAAGATTCTCCTCCTCTTTTTCGGCTTTGGTTTCTCCTACGGTTGAGCCTGGAATATTATTGTCTCTTCAGTATCAGCCTGGTAGCCAGTGAAGGTGTTGGTGGTATCCATATATGTGCTATGGATAGAAATGTTTCGGAGTACCTCCGACAGTTCATTCATGCTGATAACACACATGAAGAAACACACACAATTTAAATTAAATTTTTTATTTATTGAAAATTAAAATTTCACAGAATCACAAAATAGCAATTAGAAAAATTAAGTATTCCTAAATACTCAATTGGCTAAAAATCAGTGGCTCTGATACCACATTTTTCTGTCACGGCCCCCAGCCCGGTGTTACCTGGTCCAGAAGCCGTGGGACAGAAACCCGTGGTATTTATTTAATTTGGCAGCGGAATTATTAACAGGATCTTTTAAACTTGAAAATACCCAATTTATTTTATTTCACACATTTGGGACAAACCCCATAATTTACAATAAAGGAAATTTCACAAGGAAATTCCTGGTTTTACAAAAACATATTTATTTATTTTATTGAGCCACTTCTTCAAGCTTGTAGTGCTACACGGCACTTTTTCCTGGATCACAGCAGATCACCTGAAACATGTTTAAAAAGATTTTTATCAGCGGGGAAATACTGGCGAGTCATTCAATTTGCACAAAAGACACATTGTTATAAATTTACAGCATTAAGGGTTTTTATATTTGCCCCTATCATATAATTATCTGGTTCAGCTGTCACTCGACCGAATCTATAACTATGGACATATCACTAATTAGGCTCGCCCACCTAATGTGATAAATCGTTAGTAGTAATGTGCACAAAACCCCCACATACTGCCAATAATTAAAGATTAGCAAAGACTTAATCACTGCAAAATATAACTGGAAAACATTTAGGGTTTTTAAAGCATTTTGATAAAAAGAGAATGACTCACATTGCAAGTTTAGTTGGACAGAACCATGCCTACTGATTTAACCTTGTAACCTAGTTTAAATAACAATGCACATGAAACTAGGTCAGTAACTTAATACAACATGTACGATAAGCTCACGAAATCAAAACCCTCACGACGAATGACAAAGTATAGCCCGGATTCGGGCAGCACTTAAACATCTATCGGATCGGTTTCAATCGATAGGACATTTTATCGTAGCTGTGATCGAGTTATTACCCTGTTGTCGTAGCAGAGATTCGTACTTGTGTGTGTTTTTGAACTAAACAGTGAATAACTTGACGTACGAAACGAATTCGATCGTCGTAATAACAGCGTCATGCAAGTGCCAACCCCTGGAATTTATACTGAAAAATAGTCCCTGTCGCGTGGCGCGACGGCGCCCTTTTTAGGGTTGGGTAGCCTCGTGTATACATAGCCTAGGTGAGTCAACAGTTCGACGAATTTCGATTTTTACAGCGAGTTATAAGGATAATCGTCAATTAGGGGATACCCCCTTGAGTTTTAGGGGGCCCTGATCCTAGTTCCAACTATTCTGAAAATTTTAGGGGTCATGCAATATTACCTGGGGGTCTCAATTAGGTTTTCCTATTGGACATAATAAAATAAGAAATAATAATTTTGGCGAGAGTTGTTACAGTTTGGCCCTCTTTCTTGTAACTCGAATCCTAGCCCAGTATATCCCATTTTAGTTTTACACCATTGTGAACCTTACGCCTTTTTTACTCTCTGATCGAGGTTCTCGGCATTGAAAAATCTTCGTAAACTAAATCACACGTGTATGTGTTGACATTTAAGAGATACACAGTCAATTAAATCAAGGGCAATTGTGATATATATGCGGATTAGACAACAAAAAATAAAAACTCAAAAAATAGCTATAATTCAAGGTATGTGTTTAGTGACGGCATCATTTTCCTAATTGATGGAGAAAGGTCTGGTGGCAAGAAAAGCTGCTTCCAGGAGGTTGTCAAGTGTTTTCGCTCGACGATTCCATTCTTGGGTGGTTGGTTTGGCCCTTGTTCCTGTAACTCGAATCCTAGCCCGGTATATCCCATTTTAGTTTTACTCCATTGTGAACCTTACGCCTTTTTTACTCTCTGATCGAGGTTCTCAGCATTGAAAAATCTTCATAAACTAAATCACACGTGTATATGTTGACATTTAAGAGATATGCAGTCAAGAAAATCAAGAGCAATGCTGATATATATGCGGATTAGACACCAAAAAATAAAAACTCAAAAAATAGCTAAGGTATGTGTTTAGTGACGCCATCAGATTCCTAATTGATGGAGAAAGATCTGGTGGCAAGAAAAACTGCTTCCAGGAGGTTGTTAAGTGTTTTCGCTCGACGATTCCATTCTTGGGTGGTTGGTTTTGTCACACCCTCAAAATCCACAAGCGGAGTATGACCGTGAGGTGTGTGACTGACCAGGATCATACCACTAATCATACTCAACAATAATTAAAATAAAGTAAAACCATCCTAACCAAACGTTTAATGTTCATGAAAATAATAACCCAAAACCAAGTTTGAATGTTAGCGGAAGCATAAAGTTTAAAACCCATAAAGCAGTTTAAAAATCATAATGTTTATTTGTAGGAACCCAACAGTTGGTTCCTTGCCACAACGTCCACTCCTCGTGCAAGCTCTAGCCCTGTACCTAACGACCTGCAAAGCATGCAATAGGGTGTCAACAAAAAGTTGGTGAGTCCACAATTGTTCTGTTTTAGTGTTGTTCCAAAAACCATAAGTTATTCAGTTACTTTGTTGTTTAAAAACATGCCATGGGGAGCTACCCCACTGTTTTAAACCACTAGACCCGTACCATACCGACTACTAACTTAAGTTATGTTGAGTGCCCCGAGTCTATGTCTATCATCATTGACTAAGTGGCCAAGTATATTAGTCCACGCCCGTTCTCTGTGGCATGGTGTGAGGTTTTTCAAACCTAATAGCGCTATTTAACTAATACCCCGTTCGCCAATGGCCCAGCTATTAAGTCGGTATAAAATATGCAGGGACTTTAAGATAGAGTTGTTGTCTAGTAAGCTTAAGACATGTATTATAACGGTTGTCGCCCTTCTCAAGGGGGATGGATAGTACGCATTCTACCCAAGGAGAATACGCAGGTTGCATCCCACCAAACGGGGATAGTTGTTTAACCCATTCCCAAACCACCGGGAACCCCATGCTTTTAAGAAAAGTGTGAACTCATCTTCGATTGCTCGGTTGGTCTCTTAAAATGGTTAAGAGTCAAGGTAGGTCAATCATGTCCTAATACGATTACCATTTAGTTTATTAGTGTGTTTAAGTAAGGCACAAAGCTCCTACACGTATATAACACGTGCCATGCAATCACTTTGACGACTTTCATACATATACCTATTTCACATATAATTTTCGGTGATCAAAGCATACAATAATTCACATAACACTTTCGTTGACATTAAACAAGTTTGATCATTCTCAGATAGCATCAACAACATTTAGATATACATATAACAACTTATTACGTTTCAGCTTTGACGTCCAGAACTAGGCTATTTTCGGGTATTTTTATAAAATAGTCATCTTATTCCAAAAATTCTAAATAATTTACAGAACATTCTAAGAGGTACGTGTCACTTTGTGTAAAAATCTCAAGACCTAAATCATTACCAATTATTTACTAAAAATCATCTAATTGGCTGCAGTTAGATTCATCGCTTTCTGACTGCTGTCCACGGAAAAATTTATATAAAAATCATCGTCTGTCCGAATGACAAAATTCCAGTGGGAGATTTTCGGAAACATCCATGCCCAGGAACTGTACAAATTTCACGACCTAACTCTATCCAGATTACAAGATATAATGTAAAAAATAACAGGTAATTTCTGCAGAAAAACGCAGCTTTAGCTGCTGTACAAAACAGCCCTTTAAAAATAGCAAACGGTCTCAGAAAAATGTTATTCCAGCGCCCTTTGAAGCGGTTTTCAAAAACGTACGTTTTAGACTTCATAAAATTAGTTTTTTGATATGTAATGACCTATCTACAGCCAACTAAAGTTGGCTGTTTTTGTTGATCAGCTTTTTGTTTTCATCTTTAATATACTAGAACGAGTTTAAACGATCATGAGGCTTAATTATATCGACTAACAGCAGGTTAACTCATCACATATCTTCTAGCACATCAAGAATCACACAAACCCTAGGTATAAAACATCATGATCATCGCAAATCGCAGCTTTAACACATAGTAATCATAACTAACCTTGAGTAGAGATTAAAGGAACAAGAGGAAGGACTAGAAAGCAATCGATGAAGGGGGAGGAGCTGCTGCTCCTCTGCCATTGCACACACCAAAGAAACTAGGGTTTCTTTTTTTTCTCCATGCAACATATACGTATATAATAAAACAAGGGGGTTTTGGGGCGATTTGGGCTGTTGGGCCGCAGGGAAAGAGGGGTGGCGGGTTGGGTTTATTTGTTAGGGCCGAGAATGATCCAACAAGAAGGAGAAAGGATCTCAACAATTTGCAAAGGAGGTGTGCGGCCCGGTTCAGTTCTAGTGCGACTAGATTTTATATTATAACACATACATACAACATTCACATAACACATTACCAAGTTCACAACTATTCAAATATAATAAAACACCACAATCGTCTCATGTAACATACACGTAGTTACAAAGTAAAAGCGAAGCATAATAGGGTTTTATACGAGTTGTCACATCATCCCCAAGTTGAAAGAAATTTTGTCCCGAAATTTAGCACGTAGTCGCTGAGGAAGCTAGTTGTGTTGTGTGTTTTCCTGGGGTATCACATCATCCCCCCGTTGGTTTGGAATTTCGTCCCGAAATTACGCAGTAGCTTCATTGTTGGACTCTTCTTTCTTAAACAACTGGGGATACTTGCGTTTCATTTGGTCTTCTCGTTCCCAGGCAAACTCTGGGCCACGACGGGAGTTCCAACGAACTCGGACAATAGGTATCTTGCGGCGTTTAAGAGTTTGGATCTCCCGGTCCATAATTCCCACCGGTTCCTCGGTGAAGTGCAACTGGTCGTCGATAGTGAGTCCCTTGAAAGCAACTATGAGGGTCTCATCCAACAGACACTTCTTCAGATTCGACACGTGAAAGACGCTGTGAACACCACTGAGTTCTTCGGGAAAATTAAGTATGTACGCCACCTTGCCGATTTTCTCAGTGATTTCGATAGGTCCGACATAACGTGGATTAAGCTTGCCCCCTTTGCCAAAGCAAACCACACCTTTCCAAGGTGAGACTTTGAGTAGCACTCGATCCCCATCCTGGAACTCGAGAGGCTTCCTACGCTTGTTAGTGTAGCTATTCTGATGGTCATGAGCTACCCCCATTCATTATCAGATTTGGGCAATCTTATCTGTTGTGTCAAGAACGAGTTCTGGGCCAGTGATTTGGCTGTCGCCAATCTCTGCCCAGCATAGAGGTGATCGGCATTTCCATCCGTACAAAGCCTCGAATGGAGCAGCCTTGATGCTGGTGTGGTAACTATTGTTGTACTAAAACTCCACCAAAGGTAGGTATCTTTCCCAGCTGTTACCCAAGTCGATAACACATGCTCGAAGCATGTCTTCAAGGGTCTGGATGGAGCGCTCAGTCTGCCTATCCGTCTGTGGGTGATAAGTTGTGCTCATGTCTAGACGTGAGTCAAAGGATTTGTGCATGGTCTGCCACAAATCAGATGCAAAGCGCGGGTCACGATCAGAAATGATGGAAGTTGGCACTCCGTGCCTAAAAACTACTTCCTTCAAATATATGTCTGCGAGTGTAGAGAACTTGTCAGTTTCCTTGATTGCCAGAAAGTGTGCAGACTTGGTCAGTCAATCCACGATCACCCAGATTGCGTCGTTTCTTCACTGAGATCTAGGTAAACTAGTGACAAAGTCCAAGGAAATCTGCTCCCATTTCCATGTGGGGATCTCTGGTTGTTGCAGTAGTCCTGATAGCTTCTTGTATTCAATCTTAACCCTAGCACAGGTCAAGCATTTACTAAAATAGTACGCTATGTTGGCTTTCATGTGGGGCCACCAGTACAAAGTTTTGAGGTCTTGGTACATCTTGTCAGAACCAGGATGCACCGAGTAACGAGACTTTTGTGCTTCATCCATCACAAGCTCTCGTAGGTTTCCATAGGATGGAACCCAGATACGTTCTGTGAAATAGTAAGTGTCGTCTTCATTGCATTCGAGTTTCTTTTCCATGCCCCGAAGGGACTCGGATTTCACGTTCTCTTCTTTCAATGCTTCAACCTGAGCGTCTCGGATTTAGGTAGTTAGACTGGAGTGGAAAGTAAGTTGTAACGCACGTACACGCTTAGGTTTGGTTTCCTTACGACTGAGGGCATCAGCCACAACGTTGGCCTTCCCCGAATGATACTTGATCGCGCACTCATAGTCGTTAAGGAGTTTGACCCATCGACGTTGTCGCATGTTCAACTCCTTCTGATCCAAGATATGCTAGAGACTCTTGTGATCGGTGTAGATGGTGCACTTGGTATCGTACAAGTAATGTCTCTATGTCTTGAGTGTAAACACTACTGCTCCCAACCCCAAATCGTGGGTAGTGTAGTTCTTTTCGGGAACCTTGGGTTGGCGTGATCCATGAGCAATGACTTTCCCACGTTGTATCAACACACAATTAAGTCCTTGGACAGACGCGTCACACTAATCAACAAGGTCGTATGTGCCTTCTGGTAATGAAAGAATGGGTGTACTACGGAGTTTCACCATCAACTGTTGAAGCGTAGATTCCTGTGCAATCTTTCGAGTTAGAGCTGCGAGGGTTTGTGCATAAGATCAAGAAAAGTGGGCTTTGTAACGTCAAAAGTCATACGTTGGAAACTTAACATAAGGTTGTTTGTGTTGTAGGAGCTCCATGGTAAGGTGTAGGTATCGTTCGGATTCCTACTAGTTCTTGGAGTAGATTCGGATGTGTTAGGAAACTTTATTTGTAAGTATTGAAGAAAAACACAATCAACTGGATCTATGAAGAGATCACAGTCCTGAAGATCACAAACTAGAAAAAGATCAGATGGGACAACCGGAATACATAGCATCTACTTCAAAGAAACACAAGTTGATCAAGTGCTGAATTGGATTATCAGAAGAGGTCATTTCTGTGGATCTGATGATATTTCTGATGAAATATCATCAGTATCTGACGATTCTGATCATCAAAGATTTTCTGATGATTTGTTCATCAGAATTTCTGATGAAGTGGTTTATCAGAATTTCTGATGAAATAACCCACTTGTCTGAAATTGGCTCTGTCCTGCCACACTTACCGAAGCAAGTTGACATTAAATGAAATCATGATGAAAAACGCAACTTGAACGTTGGAATCAATGAATATGTCAATTGGCTACTTTTTGCAGGAATTATTGTATGAATAAACTATTGTTTATTCATACAAGCCGTCTATAAATAGAAGGCTAAACCAGGAGAAGCAAAGTGAGTTTGAAGCTTAGCATTCACACATACATCAAAACTCCATTGCTCTCTCCCCCATAGAATTCAAGATTCGTTTGTATTAGATAATAATCTTTCAATCACCTTGTAAACCATTTTTGTTTCAAAGTGATATAAACTTGATAATTCTGTAGGTCTTGTTTCTTGAAAGTCTGATTTCCATTTCCGCACATCTTTTTCACATCTACTGAAATCACTTGCCATATTACGTGAGAAGAAGTTGTTTTGAGCCTGAACTGGGTCTAACAATTGGTATCAGAGCAGATTGAATAAACTATTTTCAAACGATCAATCGCTCTTCTTCTTTTCTCTAAATATGGCCAGCTTTCAATCCTGGAATAATGCTTTTAACATTGGTTCTATGTCTAAACCTCCGACTCTGGTCAGAGAGGAATACCCCCAGTGGAAAATCAGGATGGTCAATTTCCTTAACGGTCATGACCGAGCTCTGTTTCAATCCATTGAAAGGGGTCCACATACACCAATGACTGATATACCTGCTATTCCAGCAACTGACCAATCACCAGCAATCCCTGCCTCCCACGCTCCCAAAAGTGAACAAAATTGGAGTGCGGAAGACAAGGACCTGGTGGCTGGGGATGAAAGGGCTAAGTCACTTTTAATTATGGCCATCCCCAATGACATATTTTCACAAGTCGATGCATGTGCATCAGCTAAGGAAATATGGGATCAGTTGGAAAACCTTTGTGAAGGAGGAGAAAGGATGAGAAGAAACAAAAGAACAAATAATGTCTCATCTTATGAAAGGTTTAAAAGTTAGCCAAATGAAAGATTAAATGATACATATCAAAGATTTACAAAACTTTTAAACGAGCTGAAGAAATTTGGTATAACAAAATCAAACGATGAAAGAAAAATAAAATTTCTTAATGCCCTTCCTAGAGAATGGAGAAGTCTAACTATGACTTTATCATCAACCTTAGAACTAGGAAACATGAGTCTTCATGACTTATACAGCATCTTGATCCCCAGAGAAGAAGAAATATTTGAAGAAACCATTCAAAGAGGGGGATCTTTAGCTCTAATCTCCAACTCACAAAGATCAACAACAACAAATGATCCACAACCTTCAAACAGTCAAAATCTTGAAACTTCTTATGCATCATCAGACTTTTCAGCTTTTGCTGAAGCAATAGCACTGCTCACCAAAACATTTGAGCAGAGGTTGAGGGGAGGTAACCAGAGATACCAGAGGAGTGACAAAGGAAGGATGGATGGAAGATCTAAAGAAGAGTTTAAATCTAAGGATAAAGGGAAGGCTAAAGTTGTGTGTTACAAGTGCAAGCAAAGAGGTCATTATGCATCAGAATGCAAGACCAAAAAGCTGAAGGATGTTGCCTATTATGAGAAAAAGCTTAAAGAAGCAAAGAAGCAGCAACAAGTAAGCTTAATTGCTGGAACAGATACATGGTTATCTGATGATTCTTCTGATGATGAAGAAGAAGAATTGGCAAATTTTTGCCTCATGGCACTCTCTGAAGGACTACCAGAAACATCATAACAAAAGGTAAATTTAGACAATCTTGATCTTGAACACAAACTAAACAAGCTCATGTCAGATTTTCTAAATCTGCAAGAAAAACATCAATCAGATATTAGAAAATCTGATGAGTTGCAAAGGACTTTGAATAAAATCATTCTTGAAAACCAACATCTTATAGAGGACAGTTTAGATCAAAGAGCAAAAATTGAGTTTTATGAAAATGAAAGAAAAGATCTTTACAAGAAAATCAATGACAAAGAAATCAACGTAAGAGGTTTTCAACAGGCTAAAGAATTCATAAATTTTATTGAGTCCACACCAAAGAACAAAGGAGAGGGTTTAGGCTATACAAGTGCCACAAGATCAAATAGAAATAAACCCACTATCTTTGTAAAAGCAACTCATCAGATTTCTGATAATTTAGTATCTGAATCTGAATCTTGCAAATCAATCTGTTCTGAATATTCTTTTGACAAACCAAACTTCAAGACAAACAAGAGTGAATGCAGTCAAGAATCTGTAAAAACTCCAGAACCAGTTCACTCATCTTTTCAAAATTATCCAATCATTCCATCACAAGAGGAACTATCAGAAAATTCTGATAACTCTTGTATGTGTGTTGACATACTGAAGCTTGTTCAACACCATCTTCAAAAGAAAAATGTAAAATCTGTTAATGGCTCAGCATATAACAGAGTTTCTGATGCAAAACCAAGAAGAAATAAAAATAAATTGTTTCAAGTTTCCTCATAAACAGTACCCAAGCATGCCTGGGTACCAAAAACCCTCTAATCATTTCATTTCAGGACCATCATGTGCAGCAGATCTGGTACTGCGACTCAGGAAGCTCCAAGCACATGACTGGGGACAGGAGCTTACTCAGCAACTTTGTATCAAAGCTGGGTAGAATGGTAAATTTTGGAAATGGAGTGAAAGGAAGGATCATGGGATATGGTTGCATAAAATATGGATGTTTGACCATAGAGAAAGTAGCCTATATTGAAGGCTTAAAGTATAATTTGCTGAGTTGTGGTCATTTCTGTGACAAAGGTTTTCAGGTAACCTTTTTACCAGAAAAATGCTTGTTAATAGGTATAGATGATAACAAAATTTATTTAAGTGGGAAAAGGATAAGAAAATCAATCTACTACTTTGATTTCAAAGAAGAAAGTGAACATCCAAAACTATGTTTATTTTCAAAACATAACAAAGGTAGTAGTTGGTTATGGCACAAAAGGCTTGCTCATTTAAATTTGAAAAACCTAAGCATATTAGCTAGCAAAGGTCTGGTAAAAGGATTACCTTTGATATCCTCTAAGAAGGATAAAATTTGTGAAGCATGTGAAATGGGAAAATCCAAAAGAAGCTCACACAAATCAATTTCTGAGTCTTCTATTTCACAAAATTTGGAACTTTTACACATGGATTTGTGTGGACCCATAAGTACAGAAAGTTTTTCTGGAAAGAAATACATACTAGTAATAGTGGATGACTTTTCCAGGTACACATGGGTAGAATTTTTTAGAAAGAAGAGTGAAACTCCTGATCTGATCATTAATTTTATTAAGAAAATTGAGAATCTGTTAAAACTAATAGTGAGAAGAATCAGATCAGACAATGGAACAGAATTTAAAAATGCAAAAATTGAGAATTTCTTAGTAAGTAAAGGAATTTCTCATGATTTTTCTGCTCCAAGAACACCACAACAGAATGGTGTGGTTGAAAGAAGGAATAGGACCTTGGTAGAAGCTGCCAGAACCATGCTTGCTTATGCCAAATTGCCCACTCACTTTTGGGCAGAAGCTATAGCAAATGCATGTTTTACACAAAACAGATCCATAATCAACAAAAGGCACAACAAAACACCTTTCAACATTATAAATGGAAGAATACCTAGTATAAAATTTTTGCATACATTTGGTTGTAGATGTTTTGTTTTTAATGATTTTGAAAGCCTTGAAAAATTTGACAGAAAAGCAGAAAAGGGCATTTTTCTTGGATATTCTTTGTCCTCAAAAGCATACAGAGTTTTTATTCTCAACACCAGGACCATCAGAGAAAGTTTGTATGTCTCATTCGATGACTCATCAGAAACAGAGGTTTCTGATGAGTACATAAAAGAAATAAACTTTTCTGACAAACAAGAAAATTATGAACATCTCTTTGAAATATTAAATGAGGATTTCCTAGAACATGATAATGCCTACAAAAATAAATCAAAAGATTATTAATGTTCTAACCCTGCAGATCAAGTATGTAGTACATCAGAAATCCAGATTTCTGATACTTTTCAGACAAATGTAGCACCTGATCAGGGGGAAACTTCAAATCCATCAGAACCAACAACATTTCACAACAAGTTAAGATGGATCAAAGGACATGTTCAGTCTGACATCATAGGCAATCCTGCAGATGGTGTCAGAACAAGATCTGCCACTGCACATGAGTGTGCATTCTCTAGGTTCTTAAGCAAGATAGAACCCAAATCTGTCAAGGAAGCTCTAAATGACCCAGACTGGATTCAAGCCATGCAAGAAGAGCTTGATCAATTTGAAAGAAGCAAAGTATGGGATCTGGTACCCAAGCCAAAAGACAAATCTGTCATTGGCTCAAAATGGGTGTTCAGAAATAAATCTGATGAGAACGGCATAGTCACAAGAAACAAAGCAAGGTTAGTGGTCAAGGGTTACTGTCAACAAGAAGGTATTGATTATGACGAAACCTTTGCACCAGTAGCTAGGTTAGAAGCTGTAAGAATTTTTCTTGCTTATGCTGCATCTAAGGATTTAAAAGTTTATCAGATGGATGTAAAATCAGCTTTTCTGAATGGTAAAATTGAGGAAGAAGTTTATGTGCATCAACCAGAAGGCTTTGTTGATCCAAAATTTCAAAATCATGTTTATAGATTAAACAAAGCCTTATATGGGTTGAAGCAAGCTCCTAGAGCCTGGTATGAAACCTTATCAAACTTCTTACTCAATTCTGGGTTTACCAAAGGAACTATTGACACCACTCTTTTTCTCAAAACGCACAAAGGTCACACTTTGCTGGTCCAGATATATGTTGATGACATTATATTTGGATCAACAAATGAAAAATTTTGTGACAAATTTCAAAAATTGATGACCAGCCACTTTGAAATGAGTATGATGGGTGAGTTAACCTTTTTCTTAGGGTTACAGGTAAAACAAAGAATTGATGGAATATTTTTGAGTCAATCAAAATATGTGAAAACAATTCTACAAAAATACTCACTTGAAAACTGCTCTGTTTCAAAAACTCCCATGGCAACAGGGAACAAGTTAGATTCTGATAAAAATGGTATAAGTGTTGATATTAAACCTATAGAGGGATGATAGGATCACTGCTTTATTTAACAGCAAGCAGACCAGATATCATGTTTGCAACATGTTTTCTGGCCAGATATCAATGTGATCCTAAAGAATCCCATCTGAAAGCTGTAAAAAGGGTTTTTAAATATCTCAAAGGCACATCAGAAATTGGTCTCTGGTATCCAAAGGATACAAACCTTGAATTAATTGCATACACAGATGCAGATTATGCAGGGTGCAAAATTGACAGGAAAAGCACATCTGGTGCCTGTCAACTTTTGGGAGAAAAATTGGTATGTTGGGCAAGCAAGAAACAAAACTGTGTTGCCACATCAACAGCAGAATCAGAATATGTAGCAGCAGCAAGTTGCTGTTCACAAGTGTTGTGGATACAAACTCAACTAAAAGATTATGGAGTAACTCTGACAAGAATTCCAATTCTATGTGACTCAAAGAGTGCCATTGCAATAACTGAAAATCATGTTCATCACTCAAGAACCAAACACATAGATGTCAGATACCACTTCATAAAAGATCATGTGGAGAAAGGTAACATTGAAATGTATTTTGTTCCAACTGAAAATCAAATTGCTGATATCTTTACAAAACCTCTTGATGAAAAGAGGCACAATTTTTTAATCAGCAAACTAGGCATGGTTAATCTAAATGATGATGAGTTCTCAGAAAACTCAAAAAACACAAATTGAAAACCAACTTGTTGAAAATCAAAATTCTGATATTCATAGAACAAATCAACTAGCTTCTGATAACACAACCCATCAATCTGATGGAACACAAGAAAATCTGATGAACTATTCATAAATGACAGTTTATCAGATATTCTGAAGAAATATCAGAAAATCTGGTAAAAGCACCAGAAGTTCTGATATAAAATCAGAAATTATGTTTGAAACATCAGGATAATCTGTAAAAATACATCCTCATGCACATTCCATATATTGTAATTATTTTTTTAGTGTATTTTTTTGTTTTGTTTTTTTTAAATTAAAAAAAAACAAAAAGGGGGAAAAGTAACATGCATACTGATGGAGTTTCATACAGCTGTAATAATCAACCGTCTCATTTTCTTTTCAGTTTATTGAATTTCATTTTTTTTGCATGCAACGTCATTTCATAAGGAACTCAAATGTGACACGTAGGCACTAGAATTATTAGGAGCTATGAAAATAGATGCCTAGTCATTAAATGCTTACTCACACATGGGGCTTAAAAGACTGTCAAAATCACTGTTACATTCACTGGGATAGATATCTTCTTAATTGAAGAGAAAAAGGTTGGCTGTTAACATCACTTTCATCTATAAATATTAACAACCTGAAAAGAACATTTGTAACAAAAACCAGCTCTTCAAAAGCCTTTCAACAGTATTTTTCCTTATCAAAAATGGGTCGCCCAAAATTGATGAAAGCCACTCAGTTTCCTCTTCCGTTTCACAGACTTCACAATCTTAGATTAAGATCCAACTTGGAAGGACCTGCATGGGAGGACTGCAGGTTTGTGTACAATATGATCATGCGAAGTCCTCTAGGCTTTGCTGTGTCATCACATGTCACCATATATCCAGAACTTCTCCAAGAGTTCTGGTGGAATTCTCAAATCATTTTTGGTGGTACTTCTATGTGGATTGAAAGTGAGGTTATGGGAGTAAAAATTACTCTAAAAGAAGAAACAATCAGAAATGTCCTCAAACTAGGTAATAATCATGAAATCCAACTTCCGAAAATATCAAATGTGCAACAAACCTTGACTGAAATGGGCTATCACACACTCAACTCGTCAAGGGCCATTAGCAAGTCTGGTTTTATACCACCTTTCCAGTTTTTGGTAACACAGCTAAGTGTCTGCTTTTCCAAGAAAATTGGACACTTCAATGAGCTGTCGAATAGGATGATGGAAGTGGTGCATGCTGTGATACAAGAAAAACCGTTCAACTATGCTAAGTTTCTAATGAGAGACCTAGAAGCAAACATCCACGACCGTCAACCCTTTCTGATTTACCCTCGATTTGTTACCAATGTGATCACTAGTCAGCTGGGCTTTGGAGGAGTGAGAAGCTGCTATTCAAGAACTAAGCTGGTACTTCAAGAAAACATTAGTGAAGCCACCTTGACGCCATCAACAAATCACACCGGACGAGTAACCAGTCTTTGGTTATATGTGAAGTGCATGTTCAATGTGTTAGAGGAGGAGGAGGAGGAGTAGTTTTCTTTTTTTTATGTTTTGTTTTCGTTTAACATGTTTGTTTTATGTTTTCTTTCAACAGTTTTGTTTTAAATTTTTTTTAGTAAATAGATCTAGGGGGAACAAACACAACTTGACTGATAAAAGCAAAGAAAATCTGGTGAATTACACAAAAATACTGACAGAAGTTAGTAGAACTCGTAATCTGATGATCAATCAGAAAAATTGATCATTCACCAGAAAACTGTGAAAATTCTGATAACAAATCAGAAAATAATAATTTTGTTTTGAAAAACCAGAAAGTTTAACATATCATCAGAAAAACAATTCTTTTAATCAAATTTAATTGAATCGATGAAAATCCAAATTTTTAAGAAAAAGTTTCTTTCTAAATTTTTTTTTCTGAGGACTGGAACAAGCTATATAAAAATATACCTCTGGTATATCAGAACAAAGGTGTGGAGTTCAGAACTGCAAGACTACAATGTAAGTAAAATATCAGTACTCTACTTATTCCCTCTCATCTCAAAAAAAAAATTCTGATGATATATATATATATCATTATGAGAAATATCTGGGAGACACACAAAGGGTTTCGAGTGGACCTTTTAAACAGGGGTCCCACATAGAGAAAAGGTGCAAGTTGGAAACTAGTGTTTATCTGCAAAGTCTTTGAAGTCTCTAAATATCTTTAAAAGGATATACATTAAATTAGAGATAAATCAAAGGTTTTTCAAAAACGGTTGTCTCCTTAAAGGATTAAAACATCTTAAAGGTGTCATTAATCACCTTGAACTCAAACAACCCACGACAAACACTCAAAAATCTCTGTCGCTACACCCTATAAATACCTCATTCAAAAACAGAGTCTTTCATCTTCAACCTTCAAATTCAAAACCCTAAAACCCTTTTCCAAACACAAAAACCCAAATTCTCAATGGCTACTGTCAACATCAACATACCTCAAGTTAAACACTCAGTTCCTTTCATCACTGAAGATGAATTTCTTCCATTAAAGAGCAACAATGAAGCAATGAATGATAACATCGAAGAATATGATATGAAGTGTCAAATTCTCATTGAATTTCTAACAAGATGCCCGTTAGCCCAAGCTCTTACAAAGAACAGAGAGGTGCCACAAGAACTCATACAAAAAGTTGTAAAAACTCTCAAAATCTCAAGTCAAACTGAGCTAACAGCACATGTATAGGGAAATATCTTCATCAAAATTTCACCAGAAAAGATAAGGGAATGTTTGGAGCTACCCTTACATCAGAACTTTGAAAAGTCACCAGAAAGAGAAGATATGTTTTCACAACTTGATGCTGTGATGGGATACAAAGCAAAGATTTCAACAATCAATAAATTCAAGAGAAACAAGTTGCCTGCCTTCTGGCAAGTCTTAATGGAAATCCTAAACAAGTGTCTATCGTCAAAGATTGGAGGTACAGATCAGATAAATATGAACATTCTAACAATCATGTTCAGTCTAATTAATGGATTGAACAATGATTATGGAGCAGAAATATTTATTCTGATCAGGAGATCAATTCTGACCAAAGATGGTAGAATAGATTCACATCTACCCTTTCCAAGATTTCTATCTATCATAATTTCTGATGCGTTTCTGAAAAGAAACATGGCTATACCAGCATCAGAAAATATGTGGAAGACAGAAATTATGAAACCTTGGAATGTTGTAGGGTCTTGGAAGACAGATTATGATGTACCTGCTCTGACAGAAAAAAATGATGGGTATGATACCAGTAGAATCACCATATAAAGCAGAATACCTGAAAATATTGAACAAAAAGTCAGAAAGAAAAGGAGTTTTTGAACAAGTGCCCCCTATGGAGCATGATGCACAGGAGTCTAGCACACCAAGAATGGAACAGCAGGATGAATCTGATCCTCATCCAGCTGATAAAGATATAGATATGAATCCTGTGGCTGAAGAACATCATGCTGAAGCCTCACACATTGGAGAAACAGGTGCACATCAGTCAAAAATAAACATATTTTATGATTCTGAGAATGATTCTGATGAATCAATTCAAGGAAAACATGAAATCTTACTTAGAGAAACTATTTCTTCAAAACAAGATGTGAGTAAAACAAAAGACTCATTTTCTGAATCAGATTCTGAGGAGGAAAATGTAGTAACAATAGGTGGAGATCAGCCTGCTGATCAAGGAAACCTGGATGAGAAAACAAAAAGTTTCTCAACAACTCATGGAGAACCTGAAAAGGTTCAAGGATATGAGGAAACCCAGAACTTGAATTTGTTTCAATTTTCTGGTGAGGATATAAGGAATTTGGATTCGTCCAATCCTCTTAACCTTAAAACAGCAGAAAATGTGTTTTCTGCTGGTGGTAGAAGAGAAACATCTGTTGTTTTTTCCAATTTCCCAAGAACATCAATCTATGTCACCTAAACAATTTCAAAAAGAACCTGAAGGTGAAGCTGCTACTATGAAAACAGCAACAGAAGAAAAACTTGATCTAATACTAGAAGAAATCAGAAATCAAAAGTTAGAAATCAAGTTTTTGTCAGAAACTGTCAAAGCTGTGCAGAAGCAAACTGAAGACAATACTGCAGCTCTCAACAAATTGCAAAAATCATCAGAAAACAAGGAAAGCTCATCAGAAATTGAGAAAGCTATCAAGGAACTGAATGATATCAAGAAAAAGATGGCTGAGGGTGCAACTACAGGAGAAAGCTCAAATTCAGGGAAGCTTCTTGAAGAAATACAGTTCCTCAGAGCCAACAACAGCAGTATGACTGAGGCTTTTGAGAAACTGTTGATGGAATTAGCTGCATAAAGAAATCAAGAAAATCAAGAGTTACAGAAAATGAAGAAACAAGAGGAAACAAATACTCAAGCTCTGTTCATCTGTTAGTTAAGAGATTGCAGTATAATGTTGCCAGACTAATAAGTATGGATCTTCATGAACTGAAAGTCCCAATTCCACAAGAAAGACAATCAAGAAGGTCAGAAACTTCTCAACAACAACTAGAAATTGTTCAACAAGATCAAATCAAACCAACAGAAACCTCAACAGCTCAAAAACAGAAGCAACCCATGGGTCCACCTTAAGATAAACAGAAGATACTCATGGGTCCTCCACCAAATGTCTCAAAGCCAGACACTTCAAGGTTACAACCAAAAATTCATGTTCCAGTACAACCAGTTTCTACAACCATCACAGGAGAAACAGAGTTGAGCATACTAATGGATACAAAAGAAAAGAGAAGAATGGAACATGAAGTGACTTCCTCAAAAAGACCAAGAAAAGAAATGATAGAAGATTCAGAAGGGAACATCAGAGAAATGGAAGTGCTAAAAGGTGACATACACACTATTATGTACCCTGAAGAACATTTAAAGAATTACTATTGGAAAGGTCCAGAAGACAACCCAAAGAGATCAGTCTCTCCAATAAGCAAAGGTATTGTTGAAAACAGAAACAATGGAGGTTGGGTAATTTTACACAAGCACATAACCAATCCAATAGTATCAATTGAAAGAATTGATACAATGACCACTGGAGGAGGCATCCTAGGCAATGAAGCACAAAACAAGTATACCTTGATCAGAAAAGACAACAGTCAACAAAAGGTTACTGATGCAAATCTGGCTGATGATATTCACCCATTGGGATTAGTCAAAATGAAGAATATCATTGATGAAATGAAAGGTAATTCAGTTATAATCAGAAGAGCCCTTGAAAGTCTCAAAAATGCAGGAGCAAAGTTATACAAAAGGGCTGCACTGGCAGACTTTGATCTATGTATCAATTTTGAGTACAGCAACAAAGTGCTAATACCACCTCCGAACACTTCAATTCCAGCTGAAATTGCTTCTAAACTATTAAGAACTGGAGCAATCTTTAATCAACCAGAAATGAGTGTAGTATTCAAAGATGCTAATAATGACTGTTCAGAATCAGTGACATATGCAGGTATTCAAATCAAACTCTGAAACACATAAAAAACTGCATGAATGAAAAATAAGAGCAGCTCAAAAAGAAGGGAAAGAACAATGAAAAGCTGAGAAAAACAATTGAAGAGTGCATTGAAAATTGGATGGAAGCAAGAGGATGGTATAAAGAAATGTACAAAGAAACTCAAAAGGCAATTGACTACAAGAAAAGACTGAAACCTGGAGACAAATACAGAGGTGGAGTGAAGATCAACTAACGATTTAACAAGATTAAATTTCCTGTTTATGAACAATATTTTATCAATGTCTGTTTTATAGTTTGGTTTGACTATGTTCAATGTTTCTGAACTTAGTTGTTTTTGAATTTCTCTTTCAAAGAAAGTTGTTTATGCTTGATATAGAGGTAGTTCTTTTTCTTACAATACTTAGGGGGAAACTGTTAAGAAACTTTATTTGTAAGTATTGAAGAAAAACACAATCAACTGGATCTATGAAGAGATCACAGTCCTGAAGATCACGAACTAGAAAAAGAAGATCAGATGGGACAACCGGAATACATAGCATCTACTTCAAAGAAACACAAGTTAATCAAGAGCTGAATTGGATTATCAGAAGAGGTCATTTCTGATGGATCTGATGATATTTCTGATATCATCAGTATCTGACGATTCTGATCATCAAATATTTTCTGATGATTTGTTCATCAGAATTTCTGATGACGTGGTTTATCAGAATTTCTGATGAAATAACCCACTTGTCTGAAATTGGCTCTGTCCTGCCACACTTACCGAAGCAAGTTGACATTAAATGAAATCATGATGAAAAAGGCAACTTGAACGTTGGAATCAATGAATATGTCAATTGGCTACTTTTTGCAGGAATTATTATATGAATAAACTATTGTTTATTCATACAAACCGTCTATAAATAGAAGGCTAAACCAGGAGAAGCAAAGTGAGTTTGAAGCTTAGCATTCACACATACATCAAAACTCCATTGCTCTCTCCCCCACAGAATTCAAGATTCGTTTGTATTAGATAATAATCTTTCAATCACCTTGTAAACCATTTTTGTTTCAAAGTGATATAAACTTGATAATTCTGTAGGTCTTGTTTCTTGAAAGTCTGATTTCCATTTCCGCACATCTTTTTCACATCTACTGAAATCACTTGCCATATTACGTGAGAAGAAGTTGTTTTGAGCCTGAACTGGGTCTAACAGGTAGTCATCGAAGAAATCAAGTGACATATCCGTCAAGGTAGGCTAAATTCGAATATCGTGACTGGGAATCTATATCGGTCGTATTGAGTTCTATGGACAGTGCTTGTGATATCATCATATCTATGATATTTATGGCCCAAATGCTCCTCGAGTAACGTTCGTAGAGGGTAACTCGTCCAAGCGAGAGTTCACGAAAAATGTTGTTAGATCATTTCATAGGGTTCGAGAAGTATATCATGAATGGATGTGGAAACATGCAAAAAGGGTAGTCGCAATCGATGCGTAAGCGTGTAAGGATCTGTAACAGGGGTTCACTTGATGTCAAGGGTATAACAGGTATAACTGGTCGTACACAAGTTGCATAAAGTTAAAAATAAAGCATGTCGTTTGTCAAATAGAGAAGTCACGTGGATATATCAATCATAACAAGAATTTACCATCGAAGAATGGTTGTCACACGAGTTTGTAGTGTTAAGGTTCACTGAAACTTCCGTCAAAGTTGTTGGGCTCGCCCACATGCGAAGGAGGAGTAATTCACCTTGATCCGTGAATTTAGATGAGTTTGCGATTTATCGAGTCGGTAAGCAACTAAACTCTGAAATATGCTTAAGAAAGGACGCGAAAACATGTTCAAGAGGGTATGATCATATCAACAACACATCACTATCCTTAGGGTTTCAAGAAGTGATCACTAATGATCGGAAGTCGAGCTTTCCAAATTCTCTAAACTAGAGTGATTTCGTATTAGTGTTGCTCCCTGGAGAAGCGAGGGCGTAGAGTCACTGTGGTAAAGGAACAATGGTTTTGTCTAAATCAATAGTAGGAATTAGGCATAGCATTAATCAACAAGCATAGGTCGGTACAAAAGCTAGTGAAAAGATTTCACTTAATTAAGATAAACTATCGTAGGATCAAAATGCGACTCTTGTGGTGTAAGAGGGAAAGGGGTGAGGCAAATGTATAGATCATTGTGTTTGTCTGTAGGTTGAGTAATCCGTATCTCCGTCCTCGAATGTCCCAAATACTATCCCATCATTAAGAGGCATCCATTTGCTAAGTTGGGTATACGAGGGTGTAAGTCAAGTTAGAATGAGAGTTAACCACCCAACAGAGTAAAGGGGGTAACCTTGTGATCGGTGGAAATTGTGATATGGTTGTTAGCGCTTCGTTATATCGATTGCGGATCAAAGAAAAAGGAGGTTGGTGATGTTCATACGGAGAATTAAATGAAAACAAAAATCCAACAAATAACCGAAGAATTCCGCCAACTATTATGTTCTCCAGAGGCAGATCCAGTAATGGTGGCAACGGCACGAAAGAAAAGTTCTTGCATCATGGTCACGTGAGTATATCATTTGTCCGAAACAGAGTTTGGATGATAGAGTTTCGGGTTGTACAACGAAAAACGCGTGTAACTGTGACTGCTTCATTTCTGGTGACGACGACAGGTGGAGGAGATAGGGTTTGTTAACATGGACGCGTGGGTACATAGTTCTCCTAAATCCGAGTTCGTTTGGGCTGGTTCTGGTCTACGTGAATGTTGATGTGCAAACCGAATGTACGGAGGGTCATATCTGAATTTTGACTGTAACGGCGACGTCATATCGAGACAATCGTATGAATAGGTAGAACGCATAAAACGGTTGTCGTAGCAGGGTGACGAGAAATCAGGAAAAGAATTTGATCACTACTTGTCAAGTTTCAAGTAAACAGTTGAGTTTCATAAAGAATGCATTAGGGCTAACAGACAACATGCTACTACCCTAACTAAGCATACCATAAACAGCACACCATGCAAAAGTAATCTAGTAAGTAGGCGATATAAACATAAATCATACCACCTAAAGTGTTGAGCCTTGCATGTGGAGTGAAGCGTCGTTGTGGATCGTTGAGCTCTGAATAGGTTATAGTCTGGTTTTGTCAAAGAGTTTTCCCCTTTTTAAAACCAAGTTCACTATAACCAATGGCTTTGATACCAATCTGTCACACCCTCAAAATCCACAAGCGAAGTATCACCGCGAGGTGTGTGACTGACCAGGATCATACCACTAATCATACTGAACAATAATTAAAATAAAGTAAAACCCATCCCAACCAAACGTTTAATGTTCATGAAATTAATAACCCAAAACCAAGTTTGAACGTTAGTGGAAGCATAAAGTTTAAAACCCATAAAGCAGTTTAAAAATCATAAAGTTTATTAGTAGGAACCCAACAGTTGCTTCCTTGCCACAATGTCCACTCCTCGTGCAAGCTCCAGCCCTGTACCTAACGACCTGCAAAGCATGCAGTAGGGTGTCAACAAAAAGTTGGCGAGTTCAGAGTTGTTCCGTTTTAGTGTTCTTCCAAAAACCATAAGTTATTCAGTTCCTTTGTTGTATAAAATATGCCATGGGGAGCTACCCCACTGTTTTAAACCACTAGACTCGTACCATACCGACTACTAACTTAAGTTATGTTGAATGCCCCGAGTCAATGTCTATCATCATTGACTAAGTGCCCAAGTATATTAGTCCACACCCGTCCTCTGCGGCATGGTGTGAGGCTTGTCAAACCTAATAGCGCTATTTAACTAATACCCCGTTCGCCAATGGCCCTGCGATTAAGTCGGTATAAAATATGCAGGGACTTTAAGATAGAGTTGTTGTCTAGTAAGCTTAAGACATGTATTATAACGGTTGTCGCCCTTCCCAAGGAGGACGGATAGTACGCACTCTACCCAAGGAGAATACGCAGGTTGCATCCCACCCAAGGGGGATAGTTGTTGTTTAACCCATTCCCAAACCACCGGGAACCCTGTGCTATTAAGAAAAGTGTGAACTCACCTTTGATTGCTTGATTGGTCTCTTAAAATGGTTAGGAGTCAAGGTAGGTCAATCACGTCCTAATACGATTACCACTTAGTTTATTAGTGTGTTCAAGTAAGGCACAAAGCTCCTACACGTTTCTAACACGTACCATGCAATCACTTTGACGACTTACATACATATACCTATTTCACATATAATTTTCTCATGATCAAAGCACACAATAATTTACATAACACTTTCGTTGATATTAAACAAGTTTGATCATTCTCAGATAGCATAAACAAGATTTAGATATACATATAACAACTTATTACGTTTCAGCTTTGACGTCCAGAACTAGGCTGTATTCGGGTATTTTTATAAAATAGTTTTCTTATTCCAAAAATTCTAAATAATTTACAGAATGTTCTAAGCAGTCCATATAACTTTGTGTAAAAATATAAAGACCTAAATCATTACCAATTATTTATTAAAAATCATCAAATAGGCTGCAGTCAGATTCGTCGCTTTCTGACTGCAGTCCGTGGAAAAATTTATTTAAAAATCATTGTCTGTCCGAATGACAAAATTCCGGTGGGAGATTTTCGGCAACATCCGTGCCCAGCTACTGTATGAATTTCACGACCTAACTCTATCCAGATTACAAGATATAACGTAAAACATAACAGGTATTTTCTGTAGAAAAAAACGCAGCTTTAGCTGCTGTACAAAATAGCCCTTTAAAAATAGCAAACGGTCTCAGAAAAATGTGATTACATCCCATTTGAAGCGTTTTTCAAAAACGTACGTTTTAGACTTCAGAAAATCAGTTTTTCGATATGTAATGACCTGTTTACAACCAACTGAAGTTGGCTGTTTATGTTGATCAGCTTTCTGTTTTCATCTTTAATAGACTAGAACGAGTTTAAATGATCATGAGGCTTAGTTATATCGACTATCGGTAGGTTAACTCATCACATATCTTCTAGCACATCAAGAATCACACAAACCCTAGGTATAAAACATCATGATCATCGCAAAACGCAGCTTTAACACATAGTAATCATAACTAACCTTGAGCAGAGATTAAAGGAACAAGAGGAAGGACTAGAAAGCAATCGATAAAGGGGGGTTGTTGCTCCTCTGCCATCGCACACATCAAAGAAACTAGGGTTTCTTTTTTTTTCTCCATGCAACATATACGTATATAATAAAACAAGGGGGTTTGGGGGCGATTTGTGCTGTTGGGCCGCAGGGAAAGAGGGGTGGCGGGTTGGGCTTATTTGTTTGGGCCGAGAATGATCCAACAAGAAGGAGAAATGATCTCAACAATTTGCAAAGGAGGTGTGTGGCCCGGTTCAGTTCTAGTGTGACTAGATTTTATATTATAACACATACATACAACATTCACATAACACATTACCAAGTTCACAACTATTTAAATATAATCAAACACAATAATCGTCTCATATAACATACACGTAGTTACAAAGTAAAAGCGAAGCGTAATAGGGTTTTATACGAGTTGTCACAAGTTTGGCTCTTGTTCCTATAACTCGAATCGTAGCTCGGTATATCCCATTTTAGTTTTACATCATTGTGAACCTTACGACTTTTTTACTCTCTGATCGAGGTTCTCGGCATTGAAAAATCTTCGTAAACTAAATCACACGTGTATATGTTGACATTTAAGATATATGAGTCAAGAAAATCAAGAGCAATGGAGATATATATGCGGATTAGATACCAAAAAATAAAAACTCAAAAAATACCTACAATTTAAGTTATGTGTTTAGTGACGGCATCAGATTCCTAATTGATGGAGAAAGGTCTAGTGGCAAGAAAAGCTGCTTCTAGGAGGTTGTCAAGTGTTTTCACTCGACGTTTCCATTCTTGGATGGTTGGTTTGGCCATTGTTCCTGTAACTCGAATCCTAGCCCGGTATATCCCAATTTAGTTTTACACCATTGTGAACCTTATGCCTTTTTTACTCTCTGATCGAGGTTTTCGACATTGAAAAATCTTCGTAAACTAAATCACACGTGTATATGTTGACATTTAAGAGATATACATTCAAGAAAATCAAGAGCAATGGTGATATATATGTGGATTAGACACCAAAAAATAAAAACTCAAAAAATAGCTAAAATTTAAGGTATGTGTGTAGTGACGGAATCAGATTCCTAATTGATGGAGAAAGGTCTGGTGGCAAGAAAAGCTGCTTCCAGGAGGTTCTCAAGTGTTTTCGCTCGACGATTCTATTCCTGGGTGGTTGGTTTGGCCCTTGTTCTTGTAACTCGAATCCTAGCCCGGTATATCCCATTTTAGTTTTACACCATTGTGAACCTTACGCCTTTTTTACTCTCTGGTCGAGGTTCTCGGCATTGAAAATTTTTCGTAAACTAAATCACACGTGTATGTGTTGACATTTAAGAGATACACAGTCAATAAAATCAAGAGCAATTGTCATATATATGCAGATTAGACACCAAAAAATCTAACTCAAAAAATAGCTACACTTTAAGGTATGTGTTTAGTGACGACATCAGATTCCTAATTGATGGAAAAGGTCTGGGGGCAAGAAAACCTGCTTCCAGGAGGTTGTCAAGTGTTCTCGCTCAACGATTCCATTCTTGGGTGGTTGGTTTGGCCTTTGTTCCTGTAACTCGAATCCTAGCCCGGTATAACCCATTTTAGTTTTACACCATTGTGAACCTTACACCTTTTTTACTCTCTGATTGAGGTTCTCGACATTGAAAAATCTTCGTAAACTACATCACATGTGTATATGTTGAAATTTAAGAGATATACAGTCAAGAAAATCAAGAGCAATGGTGATATATATGCGGATTAGACACCAAAAAATCTAAACTCAAAAAATAGCTACGCTTTAAGGTATGTGTTTAGTGACGGCATCAGATTCTTAATTGATGGAGAAAGGTCTGAGGGCAAGAAAAGCTGATTCCAGTAGGTTGTCAAGTGTTTTCGCTCGACGATTCCATTCTTGGGTGGTTGGTTTGGCCCTTGTTCCTGTAACTCGAATCCTAGCCCGGTATATCCCATTTTAGTTTTACACTATTGTGAACCTTACGCCTTTTTTACTCTCTGATCGAGGTTCTCGAAATTGAAAAATCTTCGTAAACTAAATCTAACGTGTGTATGTTGACATTTAAGAGATATACAGTCAAGAAAATCTAGAGCAATGGTGATATATATGCGGATTAGACACCAAAAAACGAAAACTCAAAAAATAGCTACAATTTAACGTATGTGTTTAGTGACGGCATCAGATTCATAATTGATGGAGAAAGGTCTGGTGGCAAGAAAAGCTGCTTCCAGGAGGTTGTCAAGTGTTTTCGCTCGACGATTCCATTCTTGGGTGGTTGGTTTGGCCCTTGTTGTTGTAACCCGAATCCTTGCCCAGTACGTCCCATTTTAGTTTTACACCATTGTGAACCTTACGCCTTTTTTACTCTCTGATCGAGGTTCTCGGCATTGAAAAATCTTCATAAACTAAATCAATTGTGTATATGTTGACATTTAAGAGATAAACAGTCAAGAAAATCAAGTGCAATGGTGATATATATGCGGATTAGACACCAAAAAATAAAAAGTCAAAAAACAACTACAATTTAAGGTATGTGTTTAGTGACGGCATCAGATTCCTAATTGATGGAGAAAGGTCTGGTGGCAATAAAAGCTGCTTGTCGGAGGTTGTCAAGTGTTTTCGCTCGGCGATTACATTCTTGGGTGGTTGGTTTGGCCCGTGTTCCTGTAACTCGAATCCTAGCCCGATATATCCCATTTTAGTTTTACACCATTGTGAAACTTACGCCTTTTTTACTCTCTGATCGAGGTTCTCTGCATTGAAAAATCTTCGTAAACTAAATAACACGTGTATATGTTGACATTTAAGAGATATACAATCAAGAAAATCAAGAACAATGGTGATATATATGCGGATTAGACACCAAAAAATAAAAACTCAAAAAATAGCTACAATTTAAGGTATGTGTTTAGTGACGGCGTCAGATTCCTAATTGATGGAGAAAGGTCTGGTGGCAAGAAAAGCTCCTTCCAGGAGGTTGTCAAGTGTTTTCGCTCGGAGATTCCATTCTTGGGTGGTTGGTTTGGCCCTTGTTCCTGTAACTCGAAACCTGTCCCGGTATATCCCATTTTATTTTTACACCATTGTGAACCTTACGCCTTTTTTACTCTCTGATCGAGGTTCTCGGCATTGAAAATATTCGTAAACTTAATCACACGTGTATATGTTGACATTTAAGAGATATACAGTCAAGAAAATCAAGAGCAATGGTGATAAATATGCGGATTAGACACCAAAAAATCTAAACGCAAAAAATAGCTACACTTTAAGGTATGTGTTTAGTGACGGCACCAGATTCCTAATTGATGGAGAAAGGTCTAGGGGTAAGAAAAGCTGCTTCAAGGAGGTTGTGAAGTATTCTCGCTCAACGATTTCATTCTTGGGTGGTTTGTTTGGTCTTTGTTCCTCTAACTCGAATCCTAGCCTGGTATATCCCATTTTAGTTTTACACCATTGTGAACCTTACGCCTTTTTCACTCTCTGATTGCGGTTCTCGACATTGAAAAATCTTCGTAAATTACATCACAGGTGTATATGTTGAAATTTAAGAGATATACAGTCAAGAAAATCAAGAACAATGGTGATATATATGCGGATTAGACACCAAAAATTCTAACCTCAAAAAATAGCTACACTTTAAGGTATGTGTTTAGTGACGGCATCAGATTCCTAATTGATGGAGAAAGGTCTGGGGGCAAGAAAAGCTGATTCCAAGAGTTTGTCAAGTGTTTTCGCTCGACGATTCCATTCTTGGGTGGTTGGTTTGGCCCTTGTTCCTGTAACTCGAATCCTAGCCCGGTATATCCCATTTTAGTTTTACACTATTGTGAACCTTACGCCTTTTTTACTCTCTGATCGAGGTTCTCGAAACTTAAAAATCTTCGTAAACTAAATTACACGTGTGTATGTTGACATTTAAGAGATATACAGACAAGAAAATCAAGTGCAATGGTGATATATATGCGGATTAGACATCAAAAAATAAAAACTCAAAAAATAGCTACAATTTAAGGTATGTGTTTAGTTACGGTATCAGATTCCTAATTGATGGAGAAAGGTCTGGTGGCAAGAAAAGCTGCTTCCAGGAGGTTGTCAAGTGTTTTCGCTCGACGATTCCATTCTTGGGTGGTTGGTTTGGCCCTTGTTCCTGTAACTCGAAACCTATCCCGGTATATCCCATTTTAGTTTTACACTATTGTGAACCTTACGCCTTTTTTACTCTCTGATCAAGGTTCTCGGCATTGAAAAATATTCGTAAACTAAATCACACGTGTATGCGTTGACATTTAAGAGATATACAGTCAAGAAAATCAAGAGCAATGGTGATATATATGCGGATTAGACACCAAAAAATCTAAACGCAAAACATAGCTACACTTTAAGGTATGTGTTTAGTGACGACATCAGATTCCTAATTGATGGAGAAAGGTCTGGGGGAAAGAAAAGCTGCTTCAAGGAGGTTGTGAAGTATTCTCGCTCAACGATTCCATTCTTGGGTAGTTTGTTTGGCCTTTGTTCCTGTAACTCGAATCCTAGCCCGGTATATCCCATTTTAGTTTTACACCATTGTGAACCTTACGCCTTTTTCACTCTCTGATTACGGTTCTCGACATTGAAAAATCTTCGTAAATTACATCACAGGTGTATATGTTGAAATTTAAGAGATATACAGTCAAGAAAATCAAGAGCAATGGTGATATATATGCGGATTAGACACCAAAAAATCTAACCTCAAAAAATAGCTACACTTTAAGGTTTGTGTTTAGTGACGGCATCAGATTCCCAATTGATGGAGAAAGGTCTGAGGGCAAGAAAAGCTGATTCTAGGAGATTGTCAAGTGTTTTCGCTCGACGATTCCAATCTTGGGTGGTTGGTTTGGCCCTTGTTCCTGTAACTCGAATCCTAGCCCGGTATATCCCATTTTAGTTTTACACTATTGTGAACCTGACGCCTTTTTTACTCTCTGATCGAGGTTCTCGAAACTTAAAAATCTTCGCAAACTAAATCACACGTGTGTATGTTGACATTTAAGAGATATACAGTCAAGAAAATCAAGTGCAATGGTGATATATATGCGGATTAGACATCAAAAAATAAAAACTCAAAAAATAGCTACAATTTAACGTATGTGTTTAGTGACGGTATCAGATTCCTAATTGATAGAGAATGGTCTGGTGGCAAGAAAAGCTGCTTCCAGGAGGTTGTCAAATGTTTTCGCTCGACGATTCCATTCTTGGGTGGTTGGTTTGGCCCTTGTTGCTGTAACTCGAATCCTTTCCCGGTATATCCCTTTTTAGTTTTACACCATTGTGAACCTTACGCCTTTTTTACTCTCTGATCGAGGTTCTCGGCATTGAAAAATCTTCGTAAACTAAATCAATCATGTATATGTTGACATTTAAGAGATATACAGTCAAGAAAATCAAGAGCAATGGTGATATATATGCGGATTAGACACCAAAAAATAAAAACTCAAAAAATAACTACAATTTAAGGTATGTGTTTAGTGACGGCATCAGATTCCTAATTGATGGAGAAAGGTCTGGTGGCAATAAAAGCTGCTTGGAGGAGGTTGTCAAGTGTTTTCGCTCGACGATTACATTCTTGGGTGGTTGGTTTGGCCCTTGTTCCTGTAACTCGAATCCTGGCCCGGTATATCTCATTTTAGTTTTACACCATTGTGAACCTTACGCCTTTTTTACTCTCTGATTGAGGTTCTCGACATAGAAAAATCTTCGTAAACTAAATAACACATGTATATGTTGACATTTAAGAGATATACAGTCAAGAAAATCAAGAGCAATGGTGATATATATGCGGATTAGACACCAAAAAATAAAAACTCAAAAAAATAACTACAATTTAAGGTATGTGTTTAGTGACGGCATCAGATTCCTAATTGATGGAGAAAGTTCTGGTGGCAAGAAAAGCTGCTTGCAGGAGGTTGTCAAGTGTTTCGCTTGACGATTCCATTTGTTGGTCCCAGTTTGGACTTAAAAACTTCTTTTCACATAATATGGCAAGTGATTTCAATAGATGTGAAAATAGTGTGCGGAAATAGAAATCAGACTTTCAAGAAACAAGACCTTACAGAATTATCAAGTTTATATCACTTTGAAACAAAATGGTTTACAAGGTGATTGTAAGATTATTATCTATTACAAATGAATACTTGAATTCTGAAGTGAAAGGACAATGGAGTTTGTAGTATGTATTGAATGCTAGGCTTAACTCATTGTTCTCTACTTGATGAGCCTTCTATTTATAGACGGCTTGAATACATGAATAAACATTTGTTTATTCATGTATATTCCCTGCAAAAAAGTAGCTTCTTGACATATTCATTGAATCCAATAATCAAGTGGCCTTTGTCATCATGATATCCAATAATGTCAACTTGCTTCAGTTATTGTGGCAGGATAGAACTGATTTTTAGACAAGTGGGGTTTTTATCAGAATTTCTGATAAACCAATTCATCAGAAATTCTGGTGAACAAATCATCAGAAAATCTGATGATCAGAATCGTCAGAAACTGATGATATTTCATCAGAACCATCAGAAAGACCTTCTCTGATCTGATCTTCTTTTTCTTGTTGTGATCTTCAGGAATTTTATCTTCTTCATAGATCAAGTTGAATTTGATTTTCTTCAATACTTACAAATAAAGTTTCCTAACAATTTCCCCCTAAGTATTGTAAGAAAATGAACTATCTATATCAAACATAAACAACCTTTAACTAATCCTTGAAAAGAAAGTTCAAACAACTAAGTTCAGAAACATAAAACAAAATCAAACCAACCATTGTTCAAAACAACCAAAAATAAAATATTGTTCTCAAAAACAGGAATTTAAACTCATGAATTCATTAATTGATCTTCACTCCACTTCTGTATTTGTCTCCTGGTTTCAGCCTCTTCTTGTAGTCAATTTCCTTTTGAGTTGTCTTGTAAAGTTCTTTGTACCATCCTCTGGATTCCATCCATTTTTCAATGTTATCTTCAATTGCCTTCATCAGTTGCTCATTGTTCTTCCCCTTCTTCTTGAGTTGCTCTTGTTTCTCATTCATGCAGTTCTTTATATATTTCAGAGTTTGATTAAGATACCTGCATATTTCACTGATTCTGAACAGAGCTTTCTCATTATGAGCATCTTTGAAGACCACACACATTTTTGGTTTGTCAAAGATTGCTCTAGTTCTCACTTGTTTAGAGGGAATTTCAGCTGGAATTGTGTTGTCAGGAGGAGGTATTAGCACCTTGTTGCTATACTCAAAATTGATACATAAATCAAAATCTGCCAGTGCAGCCCTTTTATATAACTTTGCTCCTGCACTTTTGATATTGTCAAGAGCTCTTCTGATCACAACTGAACCGCTTTTCTCTATTTCAATGATATTCTTCATTTTTACTATGCCTAGTGGGTGAATATCATCAGCCAGGTCTCCATCAGTAACTTTCTCTTCACTTTTATCTTTTCTGATCAAGGTGTATTTGTTCTGCCCATCAATACCTAAGACACCTCCTGCAGCATTTATAGTGATGATTTTTTCAATAGAAACTATTGGATTGGTCATTGGTTTGTGTAGAATTTCCCAGCTTCCATCATTCCTGAGTTGAACAGTATTTTTGCTTATTGGAGAGAGTGGCCTTTCTGGGTTGTCTTCTGGGCCTTTCCAGTAGTAATGCTTCAAGTGCTCTTCAGGGTACATGATTGTGTGTAGATCACCTTTCAGCATTGTGAATTCTCTGAGATTTCCCTCTGGATCTTCTCCAATCACTGTTCTTGATCTTTTTGAAGATGTTACTTCATCTTCCATTCTTCTCTTTTCTTTTACATTTAGCTGTCTGCTGAAATCTGTTTCACCTGTGATAGCTAAGGAAGATGATTGAACTGGAACAGCTTCTTTCATTGGAACCCTTAAAGTGTCTGGCTTTGGGATATTTGTTGGAGGACTCATGAGTAACTTTGGCTTACTGGGAGGAGGACCCATGGGTTGCTTCTGTTTTTATGTTATTGGAGTTTTTGATTATCTGGTTGGATCTTGTTGAGTGACTTCTGGTTGTTTGAATTTTTGTTGAGGAGTTTCTGGCTCTCCTGCGTGTTTTTCTTGTGGAATTGGAGCTTTCAGTTCATGAAAATCAACTTTTGCCAGTCTGGCAACATTGTACTGCAACCTCTTTACTAACAGATAAACATCAGCAAAAGTTTGAGCATTTGTCTCTTCTTGTTTCTTCATTCTCTGAAATTCCAGTTTATTTTGATCTTTCTGTGCAGACAATTCCACCATCAGTTTCTCAAAAGCCTCAGCCATGCTGATGTTGTTGGCTCTGAGAAATTGAATTTCTTCAAGGATTCTTCCTGAACTTGAGCTTTCCCCTACACTAGCAACCTCAGCCATCTGTTTCTTGATTTCTTGTAGTTCTTTGAGAGCTTTCTTGAATTCTGATGAGCTCTCTTTATTTTCTGATGACTCCTGTAGTTTGTTGAGAGCTGTAGTGTTTCCTTCTGTTTGTTTCTGTACAACTTTGACAGTTTCTGATAAGGCTTTAATATCTGTCTTTTGATTTCTGATCTCTTCTACTATCATATCAAGCTTTTCTTCTGTTGTTGATTTCCCAGTACATACAGCTGTTAAATCATCAAGTTCTTTGTGCAGTTGTTCAGTTGACATAGATTGATGTTCTTGGGTAACAGGAGGAACAACAGATGTTCCACCTCTAACACTAGCAGAAAACACATTCTTTACTGTTCTGAGGTTAAGAGGATTGAAATATTCCATATTCTCTATACCCTCACTAGAAAATTGAAACTCATTCAAATTCTGGTTTTCCTCATATCCTTGAACCGTTTCAGGTTCTCCATGAGTTGTTGAGAAACTCTTAATTTTCTCAACCAGGTGTCCTTGATCAGTAGACTGATCTCCACCTGTTGCCACCACATTTTCCTCCTCAGAATCTGATTCAGAAATTGGATCTTTGGTTCTACTCACATCTTGTCTTTCAGAAACAGTGCCTCTATGTGAAATTTCATAATTTCCTTGAATTGAATCATCAGAATCACTCTCAGAATTATGAACAATATTAAGTTTAGAGTGTTGTGCACCTGTTTCTCCCATATGTGAGATAACTGCATGATTTTCGTCTGCCACATGACTCATGTTCACATCTTCATCAGCTTGATGAGGTTCTGATTCATCCTGCTGCTCCTTGGTGTGCTTGACTCTTGTGCATCATGCTCCATAGGATACACACTATCAAAAACTTCTTTGTTCTCTGGCTTCTTGCTTAACATCCTTAGGTATTCTGCTTTGTAAGGTGAATCTTCTAGTATCAGATTCATCATTCTTTCTGGCAGAACAGGCACATCATAATATGACTTCCAAGACCCTACAGCAGTCCAAGGTCTCATGATTTCTATGCTCCACATATTTTCTGATGTTGGAATTTCTAGGTTCCTTTCAGAAAATGCATCAGAAATTATGACTGACAGAAATCTGGGAAAAGGTAGATGTGAATCTATCCTTCCAGTGTTAGTCAGAATTGATCTTCTGATCAGATTAAATATTTTTGTTCCAAAATCAATATTCAACCCACTAATGAGGCTGAACATGATTCTCAAAATATTCATATTTATCTGATCTATACCTCCAATTTTTTATGATAAACACTTGTTCAGAATTTCCATTAACACTTGCCAGAAGGCAGGTAGCTGATTCCTCTTGAATTCGCTGATTTTTTAGATCTTTGTCTTGTAACCCATTACTGCATCAAGTAGTGAAAACATATCTTCCTTTTCTGGTGCTTCTTCATAGCTTTGGCTTAAGGGTAGTTCCAAACATTCACTTATTTTCTCTGGTGAAATTGTAATGAAGATATCCCCCCACACATGTGTTGTAAGCTCGATTTGATTTGAGAGTTTGAGAGTCTTTACAAATTGTTGTATAAGTTTTTCTGGTACCTCTCTGGACTTTGTGAGAGCTTGAGCTATAGGACATCTGATCAGAAATTCAATCAGGATTTAACACTTTGTATCATATTCTTCAATATTGTCATTCATCGCTTCATTGTTGCACTTTAATGGAAGAAATTCAGCTTCGGAGATGAGTGGAACAGAGTGTTCAACTGGTGGCATATTGATGTTGATAGCAGCCATTGAGAATTGAGGCTTTTGTTTCGGAAAAGGGTTTTTAGGGTTTTGAGGTGAAAGGTTGAAGATGAAAGTCTCTATTTATGAATGAGGTATTTATAGTGTTTTTGAGACAGAGATCTTTGAGTGTTTTTCGTGGGTTGTTTGTATTAAAGATGGTTTATGACACCTTAATGATGTTTTCAATCCGTTTAAGAAGCAACCGTTTTTTAAAAACCTTTGGTTTATCTCTAATTTAATATAAATCTTTTTATTTGAAAATCAGAGATTCCAAGGATTTAGCAGATAAACCCTAATGTCCAACTTGCACCTTTTCTTCATGTGTGAACCCTTTTGTTACAAAAAGGTCCAGTAATAGCCCTTTTGAGATTGTGTATCTTCCCAAGTTTTCCTTTTTGATGATATTCATCAGAAAATCTTTGAATAATCCTTTGAGAGTTGGATTTTCTTCATATTTCATCAGAATACATTTGATTCATATTTGGAGATTGAATCATCGGGTTTTTTTTTTTTTTTTTTAGATGAGAGGGAATAAGTAGAGTTTTGAAGATTTTTACTTACATAGCATTTTTGAACTTGACATCTCTGTTCTGATCTTCAATAGGTCTTTTTGAGCAAGAGATTACAATTTGTTCCATTCCTTTTTGAAGACAGATTTCCCTGAAAAAATTTAATTTTGACAGAAACTCTTTGAATAAAATTTGTTGTAAGTTTCTTTGAATCAAATTTAGAGCAATGTTTTCTTATATTTCTTCTTATTTTCTGTTGATTTTATCAGATTTTCTGGTTATTTCGAGAATTTTCTGATGTATGAACAGATTTTGATGGTTTATTGGGTTTTCTTATATATCATCAGATTTTCTGATGTTTCACCAAATCTATCAGATTTGTCTTTGAGCTTCACCAGATTTCCCATGTTTTTATCAGATATGCAGTTTTAGTTCCCCCTAGATCTATTGTGATAAAAAAAAAATTAAGCAAAGATATACTATATTAAACACAATAAAAGAAAATACCACAAAACAGTAAGAAACAGAAAACAAAAACTACTCCTCCTTAAGCACATTGTACATACTCTTCACATACAACCAGAGGTAGGTTGTATGACCACTGTGATTTGTTGAAAGGACAAGGGTTGGATCACTTATGTTCTCTTGTAGCACCATCTGGGCCCTTGGATACCAGCTCCTTACTCCTCCAAAGTCCAGCTGACTGGTTATCACCTTGGTCACAAAGCGAGGGTAGATCAGAAAAGGTTGACGGGCGTGCAAGTTTGCTTCCAAGTCTCTCATGAGAAACTTAGAAAAGTTGTATGGTTTCTCTTGCACAACAGCATGAACCACCTCCATCATCCTATAGGACAGCTCATTGAAGTGTCCAATCTTCTTAGAGAAGCAGACACTGAGCTGTGTTACCAAGTACTGGAATGGTGGTATGAAACCAGACTTGTTGACCTGCCTTGACACGTTGTATGTTTGATAGCCCATGTCCCTCAAAGTTTGTTCCCCCATTTCCTTGTTGAGGAAGGTGTTTTCTTGATCATCGCCCAACTGGAGGACTTCCCTGAGAGTTTCCTCCTTTAGGGTGATTCTGACCCCCATAACCTCACTTTCTATACACATAGTGGTACCACTGAAGATGATTTCAGCATTCCACCAGAATTCTTCAAGGAGTTCTGGATAGATAGTGACTTATGTGGATACAGCAAAGCCCAAGGGACTTCGCATGATCATGTTGTACACAAACTGGCAATCTTCCCATGCAGGACCTTCCAGATTAGACCTAAGTCTAAGGTTATGATGTTTGTGAAGAGGAATAGGAAAGGGTGTTTGTCTTATTGTTTTTGGGGGAGCCATTCTAAAATATGAAATTTTTGATAAAGTTCTTTTGAAGAGAAGATTGTTTGAGATGAAGAAAGTCTTTTTCAAGTTGTTAATATTTATAGATGAAAGTGATAGTTATGCCATAAATGTTATTAACAACCAAGAATTTTCTTTTCCATTTCAATCTCTTCATTTAAGACGATATCTGTTGCAGAGAATATCTAGCAGTCTTCGAAGCCTCGTGTTGTGAGTAAGCATTGAATGACTAGGCGGCTACTTTCATAGCCCCTAATCATTTTTATGCCCCCGTGTCTCTCAAATTTCTTATGAAAGATGACGTTGCATGCATTGGAAGTATAAGAAAGATTCAATTTTCTGCAAAAATTTTCCATGTGACGATTGATTTTCTCTTCTGTGACATTGAATTTATCTTAATGCATGTTACTTTCCCCCTTTTTGATTTTTTTTTAATTTAAACAAAGGAAAAAAAAAAAAGAAAACCAAAAACAGACTATACACAGTTATGAATTTATACATACGTGAGATATGTATGAAGATGGAAATTTCATAAGATTTTTTATGATCAGTGATTATTCTGATGTTTCAACGAAGTTTCTGATGTTTTATCAGAACTTCTGATGATTTCATCAGATTTTCTTATACTTCTTCAAATTTTCTGATAAATCATCAGATTCATTGATGATTTATCAGATCTTCTGATATTCCATCAGATTGATGGATTTCTTTATCAGAAACCTGTTGATTATCAGAATTTTGTTGTTCATCAGTTTGGTTTTCAATTTGTGGCCTTTTGTTTTCTGAAAGATCTTCATCTCTTATGTTAACCATGCCAAGTTTGCTGATTAAAAAATTGTGTCTCTTTTCATCAAGAGGTTTTGTAAAGATATCAGCAATTTGGTTTTCTGTTGGAACAAAGTACATTCAATGTTACCTTTTTCAACATGATCCTTTATGAAGTGATATCTGACATCTATGTGCTTGGTTCTAGAGTGATGAACTGGATTTTCTGTTATAGCAATTGCACTCTTTGAATCACATAGGATTGATATCTTTGTCAAATTTACTCCATAATCTTTCAGCTGAGTTTGCATCCACAGCACTTGTGAACAGCAACTTGCTGCTGCTACATATTCTGATTCAGTTGTTGATGTTGCAACACAGTTTTGTTTCTTACTTGCCCAACATACCAATTTTTCTCCCAAGATTTGACATGCACCAAATGTGCTTTTTCTGTCAATCTTGCAACCTGCATAATCTGCATCTGTAATTCAAGGTTTGTATCCTTAGGATACTAGAGACCAAGTTCTGATGTGCCTTTTAGATATTTAAAAACCCTTTTTACAGCTTTTAGGTGGGATTCTTTAGGATTGCATTGATATCTGGCCAGAAAGCATGTTGCAAACATAATATCTGGTCTGCTTGCAGTTAAGTATAACAATGATCCTATCATCCCCCTATATATTTTAATATCTACACATATTCCATCTTTATCAGAATCCAACTTGTTCCCTGTTGCCATGGGAAAGTGACTATTTTTGCAGAATTGTTTTCACATACTTTGATTGACTCAAAAATATTCCATCAATTCTTTGTTTTACTTGTAAACCTAAGAAAAAGGTTAACTCACCCATCATGCTCATTTCAAAGTGGCTGGTCATTAACTTTTGAAACTTTTTACAGAAATTTTCATTTGTTGATCCGCAAATAATGCCATCAACATATATTTGGACTAACAAAGTGTGACCTTTGTGTGTTTTGAGGAAAAGTGTTGTGTCAATAGTACCTTTTGTGAAGCCAGAATTGAGTAAGAAGTTTGAAAGTGTTTCATACCAGGCTCTAGGAGCTTGCTTCAAACCATACAAGGCTTTGTTTAATCTGTAAACATGATTTTGAAATTTAGGATCAACAAAGTCTTCAGGTTGATGCACATAAACTTCTTCCTCAATTCTACCATTCAGGAATGCAAATTTTACATCCATTTGATAAACTTTGAAGTCTTTGGATGCAGCATAAGCAAGAAAGTTTCTCACTGCTTCTAATCTGGCCACTGGTGCAAAGGTTTCATCATAGTCAATACCTTCTTGTTGACAATAACCTTTGACCACTAACCTTGCTTTATTCCTAGTGATTATGCCATTTTCATCTGATTTATTTCTGAAACCCATTTTGAGCCTATGACTGATTTGTCATTTGGCTTAGGCACCAGAACCCATACCTTGCTCTTTTCAAACTGATCAAGCTCTTCTTGCATTGCTTGTATCCAGTCTGAGTCATTTAGAGCTTCTTTGACAGTCTTGGGTTCTATCTTGCTTAAGAACCCAGCAAATGCACACTCATGTGCTGTTGCAGATCTTGTTCTTACACCATCTGCTGGATTGCCAATGATGTCAGAATGAACATGTCCTTTTATCCATCTTAACTTGTTGTGAAAAGTTGTTGGTTCGGATGGATTTGAAGTTTCCCCCTGAACAGTTGCCTCAGTTGTATGGAGTGTATCAGAATTTATATTTTCATTGTTCTAATTCAAGATTTCTGATGCACTATCCATTTGTTCTGCAGGGTTAGTACATGAATTATCTATTGATTTATTTGTAAGAGATTTATCATGTTCTAAGAAATCTTCTGTTATCATTTCAAAGAGATGTTCATAATTTTCTTGTTTATCAGAAAAGTTTATTTCCTTCATATATTCATCAGAACCTTCTGTTTCTGATGAGTCATCGAAAGATACATATAGACATTCTCTGATTGTCCTAGTGTTTAGAATAAAAATTCTATAAGCTTTTGAGGACAAAGAATAACCAAGAAAAATGTTGGTGCATATGTCTGTCGACTTCGTCTTGTATCGAGTCTTGTAATAGGTTTGATAGATCAGGGCACGTAGTACGAGAAAAACGAGAAATATGCGAAATGTGGCCATTTCGCACGAAATGGAACATGTCCATTTCGCACGAAATGGAAATGGCCAATTCGCATGAACCCATCTCGTACGAAATGGACTGCCTATAAATACGTGCCTTGGTGATTTCATTTGTAAGGTTCTGATTCCTGTAGCGAAGCTCTGCCGAAGTGTCTCCAGCATTATAAAACGATATGATTTTAATACAAGAGACAATTAAAGTGATTCTGTGTGCAAATCAGCTGAAATAACTCTGATATGTCTGTTTCTACCTTTCGTATTGGACGAGATCTCTTCTGATCGACTCGTTTGGGTCTCACAACGATCCTACAAGTGGTATCAGAGCTCAGGAGGAAGAGTTCTTACCATTTCAGCTGATAATTTCTGATTTCTACTCACTTTCTTCACATTTTTCAAAATTAAACAAGATTTTATGAATAAAATGGCTTGATTTTCTCACATAACGTGCGAAACACTGTTTTAACAAATCCTTGAAAGAATCAGACCTTAATTCGATGTAAAACTTGATCAATTTGTTGAAAAACTGTCCGAAAGTGTGACGTCAGCTCCAATTCGCACGAATTGGATACCAGATTGTTTGAATTTGCAGCCATTTCGCACAAAGACCATTTCGTTTGAAAATTATCGCATTTCGCACGAATTGATTACCCATTTCGCACGGATTGAACATTATTGAGTCCATTTCGCTTGAAAGGTTCATTTCGTTTGTAGAGGTTCAATTCATTTGAAAGGGGCAGTTCGTTTGAGGAGTTCGTTTGGATCAGTTCGTTTGAAAGACTCCAATTCGTGTGAGTCAGTTCGCTTGAAACAATTCCAGTTTGTTTGAGAATCATCCAATTCGTTTGAACAATCTGATTTTGTGAAATTTTCAAAACCAAAACAAGGAGAACGAGTTCTACAATGCCTTTGCAACCCCGATCACTGTTACTCAGAATACGATGCTAGAAAATGAAACGGACACCACGCAAAAACCGCCTAAGCTTATGAGTATTGAGGAGTATAGTGGATGGGCAGAACGTTTTGAAAATTGGGTTCAAGCATATTACTTAGATGCATGGGAATATACTGAATTTCGATATATTAGAACGGTTAAGGACAATGGACAGAAGGTTGATATTAAAGATCTAGGTGTTGATGAGAAAAAGAAATACAAAAATGAAAAGATGATGGTTAGTCTCTTGCAGCAAGCTATTAAGGAAGAAATCTTGATTTTACTTCAACACAACTGAAGTGCACATTCGATATGGAAAGAATTAAAATCAAAGTTAGTTGGAAGTAAAGAGATGATCAAGAACAATATGTCACTTTTGAAGAAAGAATTTGATCTATTCCGTGGATTAAGAACTGAAAACACCAAGCAGATTATAGAAAGATATTGCAATTTGGTGATGAATATGAAAAGATTGAACATCAATAAAGATAAAGAAGAATTGATTGAAAAGTTGGCCGATGCGTTGCCACAAGATGTTTGGGGCACGTATCTTATGATGTTGAAAAATAAACCTGAATTTGACAATCTAACGCTGAGCGAATTTATTGAATAACTCGAAGCTCAAGAGATGGAACAACGAAAGATAGCGAGAATGAAGAACTATGATGGTGAACAAGATATTGGTATGTATTACAAATGAGGTACTAGTGATAAGACCAACATTGCACCAAAGATTGAAACTGCTTTCAATGCAAAAAGCTCTTCTGGAGGTTCATCTCAAGGATCAAGTAGCAAAACTGGATTTTCTTCATATCCATCATTCGATCCAAATTTTTCAGCAACAAAGAGTGGCAAAGTTCTACAATGCAACATTGCGCTAAATCTTGAGAATGATCAAAATTATTCTAAAGAAGTAGCCAAAAGTCATATGTCTTTCTTGGTGACTGTGTTAGAGTCTTATAGGAGTTTAGTTGCAAGAAGGATCGGAAATCCAATGTTGACAAAAGAGGAATACGATCAGATTGATGCTGAGGAGATGGAGTTAATGGATATAAAGTGGTGTTTGGCTAGTGTGTTTAGAAGAGCTGAAAAGTTCAAACAAATTACGGGAAGAGATGATTTTCGTGATGCAAATGTTTCTACTTTAGGATTTGATAAATCTAAAGTTACTTGTTTTCGTTGCAGGGAAAAAGGGCATTTCAAGCGAGAATGCACAAACCGCGAAGCAAGTGGAGCTCAAAATCCTTTCGGCAACAATGATTACTATCGGAAAGCGATTTATCATCAAGTTGCTCAACAGCCCTATCAACTACAAACACAAACTGCTCATGCTAGGAAGGAGATTGAAGAATCAAAGAAAGCTTATCTAGTGAATCAAGATGATGAAAGATCGTCAAAAGGATTTAGTTGGGATAAATATATTTCAGCTGAGAGTAAAGCATGTCTGACAGATCAAGATGATGAAAGGCTTCCAAAAGATTTCAGTTGGGATGATTATGATCCTAACAGAATTGCTGATCATAAAGCTTTTGTTGCTCAAAACGTTGAATATACTGCTGATGATTATTGGGCAGATAAAATGAAAGAGCACTTAAAATTTCTAGCCGAGAGAGATAAAGAAAGAATGAAAGATAAGAATGATGAAGAAGAGGTCCGTGTGATAAAGAAGCAGGTTAAAGAAATTCCAGCTTTCGAGATTAAAAACGAAGTTGATGCAGAAAAGGTGTCTGAGAATTGTGAAAATTGTGAGACGATGAAAAAGCACAACAATGAGTTGATTTATAACATGAACAGACTGAAAGAATCATATGATGTTCTAAACAAAGCCATGAATCAATATAATGAGTCAAGCAGTGAACAAGCTACAGCTATGAAGACACTCAATGGAGCATACATGATAAAGCAGGAAATAGTCAATTATTACATTGATATGTGTGCTGAGCTTGAACAGAAGTTGGAAACTCAGAGAATCGAAACTGTGAGAGTAAACAAATTATTGAAAAGTTACTCATGTTCTTCTTATGTGATTGACAGGATTTATCCCACAGTTGAAGGCATGAAAGCGTTTGAAGAAGAAACATCTGAGGAGAAGAATTCTGAAACAAAAAAGGATACTGAAGTGAAGAATTCTGGTAAGAAACAAAGTGTTGGTTATAACAAGTGTCCACCTCCGCTTGAAAATGGATATTCTCCACAAAATCCAAATTCAGAAAGAATCAAAAAGGTAACCAATTTACAGTGGGAATCTGAGCCTTCAGATAACTTACCAGACAACATTGATGTCACTTTCACATCATCCGACACTGATCATGAGTCCGAGATAATTAAGAAAATGGTAGATCAGGTGTTGGATAAAGATGAAACGGAGGAGTCAAAGTCAGAGTCAAAGTCTGAGTCCGACACTTCAAGTTCAACAGTCAAAAAGGACAAAAGGGTTTATAATAAAGAATTTCTGTTATCACAAAATAATTTGAATGACGAAACATACAAAGTAGCATATACTTTGAATGATTCTGACAAATTATATTCTGATGAAGAATTTCCAATAAGAGGTGTTAAAACTGAAATGATTAAAAAGGTTTTCAAACTAACGGAAATTAATATTTCTGAAATAAAAGATGTAAATCTTTCTGAAAAACCTAAAAAGTACACCTCAAGAGTTCAACAAAAATTAAACAAGAAAAAAGGTTACAGTTCTGGTTCTGGTTTTCAAAAGAAACCAAACCACAACGGTAATTTCAAAAAGAAAGGTCTAGGTTTTATTCCACCGAAAAATCATAAAAATGAGAAAAGTTATAAACCAAAAACTGTATTTGTTTCAGGGACATCATCAGAAGAAGAAAAAGAAAATTTGTTCAGGAAGCAGACAAACAAAGAATTCCTTGCGAAGAAGCAAGAGGAAATGAAGAAGGAAGTTGCTCAGAAGAAGAAAGAAACAAGAACCTGTTATAAATGTCAAAAAGTTGGTCACATTGCCTTGAACTGTCCAAAGGCATCCAACACAAAACAGGGAGTTTCTCTTAAACTGAAAGAAAAGATGGTTGATAATGAACCACCAACCAAACAATTTAAAGTTTTCAAAAATTCAAAATTTGAGGTTGGTGAATGTTCAAAGAGTGTTTACAGAAGAAAAGTGAAGCTTAATAACCAAAAGTGGGTTGTTAAGAAATCTGATTCTAGTTCTGGCGATGAATCTGACTCGTCAAAGTCAGAGGAGCCACAATTTGAGATAAAAATTGAAAATTCAGTTCCGCCATTGGATGATGCAAATTTTCCACCATTGCGGACTGAAAATTTTAAACAAAAATTTGGAAAAGTTGAGATTTCAAATCAATTTTTTTTCTAAAAAGAAAGAATTTGATGTTGAAAAAGCCTTTAACCCCACAGTTCAAAATATTTTTGGAAAAATGATTGACGGGAAGGTCAAAGGGGTAAAAGAATTTTATGAAAAGAAAACGAGTAAACCAAATGAAGATGGTTCACCCCAAGTTAGTAACTGGGATAGAACCTATCATGACTAAAATTCTGGACTTGCCGGAGCTCCCAAGTTGGTAATCGTGGAGCAGGAATCGGCATCATTCTTGAAATGTTTTTGTTTGAGAAACCTACAAGTGGTAAAACTCAAAACTGTCATATTTCAACTTACAAGTGGTTGAAAAAAGAGTTTTCACCTACAAGTGGTTAATCAAGGTCATTAAGTTGAACTTGATTTAACTTTCATACAAATGATTGAGAAAAACAATGTGATGAGTTTATCCCCGATCTTACAAGTGAAATCAACAAAACTATTTTTTCGGAAAAACCATTTTGATTAAAACAAACTTAAGTGTTTTGAAATCATAATGGGAAAATAGTTTGTTATCAGGGGGAGTTCTGATTGTTTATGCCAAGTGGATGGAGAATTGAAGCTTGAAAATCAGTTTGTCACTTTATTTGTACAGTTTATTTTCAAATTTTCCTTGAAAATCAAAAATTGAAACATATTTTTGATTTTAGGGGGAGTAAAAATTTTAGAAATTTCAAAAATTTGAAAAAGCCAAAAACATGATAAAATCTAAAAAACCAAAAACATGAGAAAATGAAAAAGAGTTTTGTTGTGAAAAAGAGGAAATGATAGTACATCAGTGGACTATCACAGCACGCTAAATAATTGGAAAGTCAAAATGTGATAAACGGTCTCACTGATGATATGCCAGTAGGTTTTTATACATTCAGTTGATTGTTTTCGAGATATAAACCTAAATATTAAATACTTACTTATCTCGTGGGGAACATCTCTTGGATATATAGGTAACCCCTGAAATCTTGTTTGAATGGCTTTCTATTTCTGACATACTAGGTCTTTGTGCGTGATGATATCTAGGGTATTATACCAGGACTTCTGATTTTGCGGGAGCAATAGCCTAGTCCTCATATAATACTTTACATTGCTTTAATCATAAAGCCCACCCTCAGCATAAAAAATGATGAAACACTGAAAAATGCTAATCATGTGCTGTTGAAGAAAAGATTCTCTAAAGGGAACACACCTAAAGTCGAACCATCATCTCTCTGATTTTTTTTGAAGCAATAGCCTGAGCTCTCATGGTCTTGCATTTACCCTTTTACAGATATCATTAGTGTACATTCACCTGTAAGACTGAATATAGGAGTCTGGATACGGGAGTATATTCTGAGGTGGGACACGCGAATAAGTTTAAGTCTCTAAAACACTAATCTCGTATCTCGAAACAGTTGAACTTTGTGTGAAAATTTAAGTGGATCAGTATACTGACAATCTAAGTGAATCGTTTAGAACTTAAAATGTTTAAAGCTTAACGGTGTTAGTGATTTGTCTCATAAACTGATATGATCCTCTTACACAAACTCACAAAAATATTGTCTGTAAATATTTCTTTACTGCTTTCCTTTAAAAACAAAAATCCAAAAAGAATGTGTTTTTAGCATAAATATTTGAAAATACAAAAAGATTTTCGACAACTGATGTTGAAAAGCTAATTTTCAAAATTCCGAGTGCTAAACATGATGAACAGTGGGTTGGGAGAGTTTGTTTTGAAATGAAAATTGTTATAAATAAATCTACCCAAAAGTAAGTTGTTGATGATTAAACGATATCTGCATGTGGTATATAAATTTGTTAAATTGTTAAATTTGAGAAATTTATGTTTGAGGTAGAGTTTTTGCAGGCAGAAGCAGCCAGGTTTCGATTCCTGAAAGCTATGAGAGAGCTAGGTTCCGATTCCTGTGGACTTTCAGCATGAAGATATGCAGATACAAGCCAGGTTCTAGATTATGTGGCTACGGAGAGCCAGGAAACGTTTGTAAATTCCAGACTGCGATCCCAGCTTATTGAAAGGGGGAGTCTGAAGATAGCCAAGAGAGAGTCTGAAGATTAAAAGAGACAGTTTCTGATCCTGGAACGGTGTTCAAAATAGAAGCTGATGATGATAGAGAGCCAGATTTGAATCCTGCTGTCCACGCAAGCTGCTGATGCTAAAGAACTTAAGGAATCAAGAGATCTGATCAAGAGAAGATAGAGACAGGTTGAGATTCTGGAAGAGATAGGAAGAAGATAGAGATTGAGGATGCTTACAATGGAGAATACTTTGAAGAGAGCATGAAGACTGATAAAGACTGAAGATGTGACATACCGAAGACTCGACATTGAAGACTTCGTCAACATCAAAGGGGGAGTCTGTTGGTGCATATGTCTGTCGACTTCGTCTTGTATCGAGTCTTGTAATAGATTAGATAGATCAGGGCACGACATACGAGAAAAACGAGAAAAATATAGGATGTGGCCATTTCGCACGAAATGGAATATGTCCATTTCGTACGAAATGAACACTGGCCAGTTCGCATGAAGTCATTCCGTGCGAAATGGTGAGGTCTATAAATAGGTGCCTTGTTCAATTCATTTGTAAGGTTCTGATTCCGGTAGCGAAGCTCTGCCGAAGTGTCTCCAGCATTTTAAAACGATCTGATATCAATACAAGAGACAGTTTAAGTGAATCTAATTGCAAACAAGCTGAAATAACTCCGATACGTCTGTTCCCGCCTTTCGTATTGGACGAGATCTCTTCTGAACGACTCGTTTGGCCGTGCAAACGATCCTACAAAAAATATTCTTTTCTGCTTTTCTGTCAAATTTCTCAAGGCTTTCAAAATCATTGAAAAGAAAACATCTACAACCAAATGTGTGCAAACATTTTACACTTGGAATTCTTCCATTGATAATGTTGTATGGTGTTTTGTTGAGCCTTTTGTTGATTATGGATCTGTTTTGGGTAAAAACAAGCATTTGCTATTGCTTCTACCCAAAAATGAGTGGGCATTTTAGCATGAGCAAGCATTGTTCTGGCAGCTTCCACTAAGGTTCTATTTCTCCTTTCGACCACTCCATTCTGTTGGGGTGTTTTGGGAGCAGAAAAGTCATGAGAGATTCCTTTGCTTACAAGGAAGCTCTCAATTTTTGAATTTTTGAATTATGTTACATTGTCTGATCTGATTTTTCAGACTGTTAATTTTAACAGATTTTCAATTTTTCTGATAAAATTAATGATCAGATCAGGAGTTTCACTTTTCTTCCTTAAGAATTCTACCCATGTGTATCTGGAAAAATCATCTACAATTACAAGTATGTATTTCTTTCCAGAAAAGCTTTCTGTACTTATGGGTCCACAAAGATCCATATGTAAAAGTTCCAAATTTTGTGTTATAGAAGATTCAGAAATTGCCTTGTGTGAGCCTCTTTTAGATTTACCCATTTCACAAGCTTCACAAATTTTATCCTTCTTTGAGGATATGAAAGGTAATCCTTTTACCAGACCTTTGCTTGCTAATTTGCTTAAATTTTTAAAATTTAAGTGAGCTAACCTCTTGTGCCACAACCAACTACTACCTTTGTTAATTTTTGAAAATAAACATAATTTTGGATGTTCATTTTCTTCTTTGAAATCAAAATAGTAGATAGATTTTCTTATCCTTTTTCCACTTAAATAAATTTTATTATCATCCATACCAATTAACAAGCATTTTTCTGGTAAAAAAGTTACCTGAAAACCTTTATCACAGAATTGACAACAACTCAGCAGATTTTATTTTAAGCCTTCTACATAGGCTACTTTTTCTATGGTCAAATATCCATACCTTATACATCCATATCCCATGATCCTCCCTTTTACTCCATTCCCAAAATTTACCATTTTACCTAGTTTTGAAACAAAGTTACTGAGTAAGCTCCTGTCCCCAGTCATGTGCTAGGAGCTTCCAGAATCGCAGTACCAGATCTGCTGCACATGATGGTCCTGAAATGGAAAAATTAGAGGGTTTTTGGTACCCAGACTTGCTTGGGTACTCTTTCTGATGAGATTTTAATCAGATTATTTTCTCTTGATGGTCTTTCATCAGAATATCTGTTACATGCTGAGCCATGAACAGATTTTTCACTTTTCTTTTGGAGATGGTGTTGAACAAGCTTCAGTATGTCAACACACATACAAGATTCATAATTTATTTCTTGTGATGGAATGAGTGGATAATTTTGAAACAATGAGTGAACTGCTTCTGGAATATTTAAAGATTTTTGTTTGCATTCACTCCTTTTTGCTTTAAAGTTGGGTTTTTCAAAAGAGTATTCAGAACAGATTGATTTGCATGATTCAGAATCAGATTCTGATGAAAATTTATCAGAAATCTGATGTGTTGCTTTTACAAAGATGGTGGGTTTACTTTCACTTGTTTTTACATATCCTAAACCCTTTCCTTTGTTCTTTGGTGTGGACTCAATGAAGTTTATGAATTTCTTAGCTTGTTGAAAACCTCTTACATTAATTTCCTAATCATGAATTTTCTTGTAAAGATCTTTTCTTTCATTTTCGTAGAATTCAATTTTAGCTCTGTGATCTAAACGTTCTTCTATCAGTAATTGATTTTCAAGTATAATTTTATTCATGGTCCTTTGCAACTCATCAGATTTTTTACTATCTGATTTCTGTTTAGCTTGTGTTCAAGATCAAGATTATCTAAATTTACCTTCTGTCCAGACGTTTCTGGTAGTTCATCAGAAAGTGCCATAAGGCAGAAGTTAGCCATCTTTTCTTCTTCATCATCAGAAGAGTCATCAGACAGCCATGTATCTGTCCCTGCAATCAAACTGACTTGTTGTTGCTTCTTTGCTTCTTCCAGCTTCTTCTCATAATATGTAACATCTTTCAGTTTCTTGGTTTTGCATTCTGATGCATAGTGACCTCTCTGTTTGCATTTATAACACACAACTTCAACCTTTCCCTTATCCTTAGATCTACCTTCTTCCCTAGATCTTCCATCCATCCTCCCTTTGTCACTTTTCTGGTATCTTTGGCCTCCTCCCCTCAACCTCTGCTCAAAGGTTTTAGTGAGCAGTGCAATTGCTTCAGCAAAAGCTTAAAAATCTGATGATGTATCAAAAATTTCAAGATTTTGACTGTTTGAAGGTTGTGGATCATTGGTAGGTGTTCTTTGTGAGTTTGAGATTAGAGCTAAAGATCCCCCTCTTTGAACAGATTCTTCAAATATTTCTTCTTCTCTGGGGACCAGAATGCTATATAAGTCATGGAGACTCATATTACCTAGTTCTAAGGTTGAGGACAAAGTCATGGTTATACCTCTCCATTCTCTAGGTAAGGCATCCAGAAATTTTATGTTTCTTTCATCATTTGATTTTGTTATCCCAAATTTCTTTAGCTCATTCAAAATTTTTGTAAATCTTTGATATGTTTCATTTAATCTTTCATTAGGTAAGCTTTTGAATCTCTCATATGAGGAAACATTGTTTGTTCTTTTGTTTCTTTTCATCCTTTCTCCTCCTTCACAAAAATTTTCCAACTGATCCCATATTTCCTTAGCTGATGCACAAGCATCAACTTGTGAAAATATGTCATTAGGGATAGCCATTATTAAAAGTGACTTTGCCCTTTCATCTGCAGCCACCAGATCCTTGTCTTCTGGGCTCCAAATTGTTTCACCTTTGGGTGCCCGGGAGGTAGGGATTCCTGGTGATTGATCAGTTGCTGGAATAGCTGGTATTTCAGTCATTGGTACATGTGAACCCCTTTCAATGGATTGAAACAGAGCTCGGTCATGACCATTAAGGAAATTGACCATCCTGATTTTCCATTGGGGGTATTCCTCTCTGACCAAAGTCGGAGGTTTGGATATTGAACCAATGTTAAAAGCATTATTCCATGTTTGAAAGCTGGCCATATTTAGAGAAAAGAAGATGAGTGATTGATCGTTTAAAAATGATTTATTCAATCTGCTCTGATATCAATTGTTGGTCCCAGTTTTGACATAAAAACTTCTTTTCACGTAATATGGCAAGTGATTTCAATAGATGTGAAAATAGTGTGCGGAAATAGAAATCAGACTTTCAAGAAACAAGACCTTACAAAATTATCAAGTTTATATCACTTTGAAACAAAATGGTTTACAAGGTGATTGTAAGATTATTATCTATTACAAATGAATACTTGAATTCTGAGGTGAAAGGACAATGGAGTTTGTAGTATGTATTGAATGCTAGGCTTAACTCAGTGTTCTCTGCTTGATGAGCCTTCTATTTATAGACGACTTGAATACATGAATAAACATTTGTTTACTCATGTATATTCCCTGCAAAAATTAGCTTCTTGACATATTCATTGAATCCAATAATCAAGTGGCCTTTGTCATCATGATATCCAATAATGTCAACTTGCTTCGGTTATTGTGGCAGGATAGAATTGATTTTTAGACAAGTGGGGTTTTTATCAGAAATTCTGATAAACCACTTCATCAGAAATTCTGGTGAACAAATCATCAGAAAATCTGATGATCAGAATCGTCAAAAACTGATGATATTTCATCAGAAATATCATCAGAACCGTCAGAAAGACCTTCTCTGAAAATCTTCCTCAGCTCTTGATCAACTTATGATACTTTGAAGTAGATATTGTTCTTTTCAGTTGTCCTATCCGATCTTCTGCTTGTTGTTGTGATCTTCGGGAATTTTATCTTCTTCATAGATCAAGTTGAATTTGATTTTCTTCAATACTTACAAATAAAGTTTCCTAACACCATTCTTGAGTGGTTGGTTTGGCCCTTGTTCCTGAAACTCGAAGTTTTACACCATTGTGAACCTTACGGCTTTTTTACTCTCTGATCGAGGTTCTCGGCTTTGAAAAATCTTCCTAAACTAAATCACACGTGTATATGTTGACATTTAAGAGATATACAGTCAAGAAAATCAAGAGCAATGGTGATATATATGCGGATTAGACACCAAAAAATAAAAACTCAAAAAATAGCTGCAATTTAAGGTATGTGTTTAGTGACTGCATCAGACTCCTAACTGATGGAGAAAGGTCTAGTGGCAAGAAAAGTTGCTTCCAGGAGGTTGTCAAGTGTTTTCGCTCGACGATTCCATTCTTGGGTGGGTGGTTTCGCCCTTGTTCCAGTAACTCGAATCCTAACCCGATATATCCCATTTTAGTTTTACACCATTGTGAACCTTACGCCTTAGTTACTCTCTGATCGAGGTTTTCAGCATTGAAAAATCTTCATACACTAAATCACACGTGTATATGTTGACATTTAAGAGATATACAGTCAAGCAAATCAAGAGCAATGGTGATATATATGCGGATTAGACACCAAAAAATACAAACTCAAAAAATAGCTACAATTTATGGTATGTGTTTAGTGACGGCATCAGATTTCTAATTGATGGAGAAAGGTCTGGTGGCAAGAAAATATGCTTCTAAGAGGTTGTCAAGTGTTTTCGCTCGACGATTCCATTCTTGGGTGGTTGGTTTGGCCCTTGTTCTTGTAACTCGAATCCTAGCCCGGTATATCCCATTTTAGTTTTACACCATTGTGAACCTTACGCCTTTTTTACTCTCTGATCGAGGTTCTCGGCATTGAAAAATCTTCGTAAACTAAATAACACGTGTATATGTTGACATTTAAGAGATATACAGTCAAGAAAATCAAGAGCAATGGTGATATATATGCGGATTAGACACCAAACAATCTAATCTCAAAAAATAGCTACACTTTAAAGTATGTGTTTAGTGACGGCATCAGATTCCTAATTGATGGAGAAAGTTCTGGTGGCAAGAAAAGCTGCTTACAGGAGGTTGTCAAGTGTTTTCGCTCGACGATTCCATTCTTGGGTGGTTGGTTTGGCCCATGTTCCTGTAACTCGAATCCTACCCCGGTATATCCCATTTTAGTTTTACATTATTGTGAACCTTACGCCTTTTTTACTCTCTGATCGAGGTTCTCGGCACTGAAAAAAATCTTCGTAAACTAAGTCACACGTGTGTATGTTGACATTTAAGAGATATGCCGTCAAGAAAATCAAGAGCAATGGTGATATATATGCGGATTTGACACCAAAAAATAAAAACTCAAAAAATAGCTACAATTTAAGGTATGTGTTTAGTGACGGCATCAGATTCCTAATTGATGGAGAAAGGTCTAGTGGCAAGAAAAGCTGCTTCCACAAGGTTGTCAATTGTTTTCGCTCGACAATTCTATTCCTGGGTGGTTGGTTTGGCCCTTGTTGCTGTAACTCGAATCCTAGCCCGTTATATCCCATTTTAGTTTTACACCATTGTGAACCTTACGCCTTTTTTACTCTCTGATCGAGGTTCTCGGCATTGAAAAATCTTCGTAAACTAAATCACATGTGTATACCTTAACATTTAAGAGATATACAGTCAAGAAAATCAATAGCAATGGTGATATATATGCGGATTTGACACCAAAAAATAAAAACTCAAAAAATAACTACAATGTAAGGTATGTGTTTAGTGACGGCATCAGATTCTTAATTGATGGAGAAAGGTCTAGTGTCAAGAAAAGTTGCTTCCAGGAGGTTGTCAAGTGTTTTCGCTCGATGATTCCATTCTTGGGTGGGTGGTTTCGCCCTTGTTCCTGTAACTCGAATCCTAGCCCGATATATCCCATTTTAGTTTTACACCATTGTGAACCTTACGCCTTATTTACTCTCTGATCGAGGTTTTAAGCATTGAAAAATCTTCATAAACTAAATCACACGTGTATATGTTGACATTTAAGAGATATACAGTCAAGCAAATCAAGAGCAATGGTGATATATATGCGGATTAGACACCAAAAAATACAAACTCAAAAAATAGCTACAATTTATGGTATGTGTTTAGTGACGGCATCAGATTTCTAATTGATGGAGAAAGGTCTGGTTGCAAGAAAATATGCTTCTAAGAGGTTGTCAAGTGTTTTCGCTCGACGATTCCATTCTTGGGTGGTTGGTTTGGCCCTTGTTCTTGTAACTCGAATCCTAGCCCGGTATATCCCATTTTAGTTTTACACCATTGTGAACCTTACGCCTTTTTTACTCTCTGATCGAGGTTCTCGGCATTGAAAAATCTTCGTAAACTAAATAACACGTGTATATGTTGACATTTAAGAGATATACAGTCAAGAAAATCAAGAGCAATGGTGATATATATGCGGATTAGACACCAAACAATCTAATCTCAAAAAATAGCTACACTTTAAGGTATGTGTTTAGTGACGGCATCAGATTCCTAATTGATGGAGAAAGTTCTGGTGGCAAGAAAAGCTGATTACAGGAGGTTGTCAAGTGTTTTCGCTCGACGATTCCATTCTTGGGTGGTTGGTTTGGCCCATGTTCCTGTAACTCGAATCCTACCCCGGTATATCCCATTTTAGTTTTACATTATTGTGAACCTTACGCCTTTTTTACTCTCTGATCGAGGTTCTCGGCACTGAAAAAAATCTTCGTAAACTAAGTCACACGTGTGTATGTTGACATTTAAGAGATATACCGTCAAGAAAATCAAGAGCAATGGTGATATATATGCGGATTTGACACTAAAAAATAAAAACTCAAAAAATAGCTACAATTTAAGGTATGTGTTTAGTGACGGCATCAGATTCCTAATTGATGGAGAACGGTCTGGTGGCAAGAAAAGCTGCTTCTAGAAGGTTGTCAATTGTTTTCGCTCGACAATTCTATTCCTGGGTGGTTGGTTTGGCCCTTGTTGCTGTAACTCGAATCCTAGCCCGGTATATCCCATTTTAGTTTTACACCATTGTGAACCTTACGCCTTTTTTTACTCTCTGATCGAGGTTCTCGGCATTGAAAAATCTTCGTAAACTAAATCACATGTGTATATCTTAACATTTAAGAGATATACAGTCAAGAAAATCAATAGCAATGGTGATATATATGCGGATTTGACACCAAAAAATAAAAACTCAAAAAATAACTACAATGTAAGGTATGTGTTTAGTGACGGCATCAGATTCTTAATTGATGGAGAAAGGTCTAGTGTCAAGAAAAGTTGCTTCCAGGAGGTTGTCAAGTGTTTTCGCTCGATGATTCCATTCTTGGGTGGGTGGTTTCGCCCTTGTTCCTGTAACTCGAATCCTAGCCCGATATATCCCATTTTAGTTTTACACCATTGTGAACCTTACGCCTTATTTACTCTCTGATCGAGGTTTTAAGCATTGAAAAATCTTCATAAACTAAATCACACGTGTATTTGTTGACATTTAAGAGATATACAGTCAAGCAAATCAAGAGCAATGGTGATATATATGCGGATTAGACACCAAAAAATACAAACTCAAAAAATAGCTACAATTTATGGTATGTGTTTAGTGACGGCATCAGATTTCTAATTGATGGAGAAAGGTCTGGTTGCAAGAAAATATGCTTCTAAGAGGTTGTCAAGTGTTTTCGCTCGACGATTCCATTCTTGGGTGGTTGGTTTGGCCCTTGTTCTTGTAACTCGAATCCTAGCCCGGTATATCCCATTTTAGTTTTATACCATTGTGAACCTTACGCCTTTTTTACTCTCTGATCGAGGTTCTCGGCATTGAAAAATCTTCGTAAACTAAATAACACGTGTATATGTTGACATTTAAGAGATATACAGTCAAGAAAAACAAGAGCAATGGTGATATATATGCGGATTAGACACCAAACAATCTAATCTCAAAAAATAGCTACACTTTAAGGTATGTGTTTAGTGACGGCATCAGATTCCTAATTGATGGAGAAAGTTCTGGTGGCAAGAAAAGCTGCTTACAGGAGGTTGTCATGTGTTTTCGCTCGACGGTTCCATTCTTGGGTGGTTGGTTTGGCCCATGTTCCTGTAACTCAAATCCTACCCCGGTATATCCCATTTTAGTTTTACATTATTGTGAACCTTACGCCTTTTTTACTCTCTGATCGAGGTTCTCGGCACTGAAAAAAATCTTCGTAAACTAAGTCACACGTGTGTATGTTGACATTTAAGAGATATACCGTCAAGAAAATCAAGAGCAATGGTGATATATATGCGGATTTGACACTAAAAAATAAAAAACTCAAAAAATAGCTACAATTTAAGGTATGTGTTTAGTGACGGCATCAGATTCCTAATTGATGGAGAACGGTCTGGTGGCAAGAAAAGCTGCTTCCAGAAGGTTGTCAATTGTTTTCGCTCGACAATTCTATTCCTGGGTGGTTGGTTTGGCCCTTGTTGCTGTAACTCGAATCCTAGCCCGGTATATCCCATTTTAGTTTTACACCATTGTGAACCTTACGCCTTTTTTACTCTCTGATCGAGGTTCTCGGCATTGAAAAATCTTCGTAAACTAAATCACATGTATATATCTTAACATTTAAGAGATATACAGTCAAGAAAATCAATAGCAATGGTGATATATATGCGGATTTGACACCAAAAAATAACTACAATGTAAGGTATGTGTTTAGTGACGGCATCAGATTCTTAATTGATGGAGAAAGGTCTGGTGGCAAGAAAAGCTGCTTGTAGGAGGTTGTCAAGTGTTTTCGCTCGACGATTCCATTCTTGGGTGGTTGGATTGGCCCTTATTCCTGTAACTCGAATCCTCGCCCGGTATATCCCATTTTAGTTTTACACCATTGTGATCCTTACACCTTTTTTACTCTCTGGTCGAGGTTCTCGTCATTGAAAAATCTTCGTAAACTAAATCAGACATGTATATGTTGACATCTAAGAGATATACAGTCAAGAAAATCAAGAGCAATGTTGATATATATGCGGATTAGACACCAAAAAATAAAAACTCAAAAAACAGCTAGACTTTAATGAATGTGTTTAATGACGGCATCAGATTCCTAATTGATGGAGAATGGTCTGGTGGCAAGAAAAGCTGCTTCCAGTAGGTTGTCAAGTGTTTTCGCTCGACGATTCGACTCTTGGGTGGTTGGTTTGGCCCTTGTTCCTGTAACTCGAATCCTAGCCCGGTATATCCCATTTTAGTTTTACACCATTGTGAACCTTACTCCTTTTTTACTCTCTGATCGAGGTTCTCGGCATTGAAAAATCTTAGTAAACTAAGTCACACGTGTATATGTTGACATTTAAGAGATATACAGTCAAGAAAATCAAGAGAAATAGTGATATATATGTGGATTAGACACCAAAAAATAAAAACTCAAAAAATAGCTACAATTTAAGGTATGTGTTTAGTGACGGCATCAGATTCCTAATTGTTGGAGAAAGGTCTAGTGGCAAGAAAAGCTGTTTCCAGGAGATTGTCAATTGTTTTCGCTCGACGATTCCATTCTTGTGGGGTTGGTTTGGCCCTTGTTCCAGTAACTCGAATCCTAGCCCAGTATATCTCATTTTAGTTTTACACCATTGTGAACCTTACGCATTTTTTACTCTCTGATTGAGGTTCTCGGCATTGAACAATCTTTGTAAACTAAATAACACGTGTGTATGTTGTCATTTAAGAGATATACAGTTAAGAAAATCAAGAGCAATGGTGATATATATATACAGATTAGACACCAAAAAATAAAAACTCAAAAAAAGCTACAATTTAAGGTATGTGTTTAGTGACTGCATCAGATTCCTAATTGATGGAGAAAGGTCTGGTCGCAAGAAAAGCCGCTTCTAGGAAGTTGTCAAGTTTTTTCGCTCGACGATTCCATTCTGGGGTGGTTGGTTTGGCCCTTGTTTCTGTAACTCGAATCCTAGCCCGGTATATCCCATTTTAGTTTTAGACCATTGTGAACCTTACGCCTTTTATACTCTCTGATCGAGGTTCTCGGCATTGAAAAATCTTCGTAAACTTAATCACACGTGTATATGTTGACATTTAAGAGATATACAGTCCAGAAAATCAAGGGCAATGGTGATATATATGCGGATTAGACACCAAAAAATAAAAACTCAAAAATAGCTACAATTTAAGGTATGTGTTTAGTGACGGCATCAGATTCCTAATTGATGGAGAAAGGTCTGTTGGCAAGAAAAAGCTGCTTCTAGGAGGTTATCAAGTGTTTTCGCTCGACGATTCCCTTCTTGGGTGGTTGGTTTGGCCCTTGTTACTGTAACTCAAATCCTAGCCCGGTATATCCCATTTTAGTTTTACACCATTGTGAACCTTACACCGTTTTTACTCTCTGATCGAGGTTCTCGGCATTGAAACATCATCATAAACTAAATCACACGTGTATATGTTGACATTTAAGAGATGTACAGTCAAGAAAATCAAGAGCAATGGTGATATATATGCGGATTAGACACCAAAAAATAAAAACTCAAAAAATGACTACAATTTAAGGTAAGTGTTTAGTGACGGCATCAGATTCTAAATTGATGGAGATAGGTCTGGTGGCAAGAAAAGCTGCTTGCAGGAGGTTGTCAAGTGTTTTCGCTCGATGATTCCATTCTTGGGTGGTTGGATTGGCCCTTGTTCCTGTAACTCGAATCCTAGCCCGGTATATCCCATTTTAGTATTACACCATTATGAACCTTACGCCTTTTATACTCTCTGGTCGAGGTTCTCGGCATTGAAAAATCTTCGTAAACTAAATCACACGTGTATATGTTGACATTTAAGAGATATACAGTCAAGAAAATCAAGAGCAATGGTGATATATACGCAGATTAGACACCAAAAAATAAAAACTCAAAAAATAGCTACAATTTAAGGAATGTGTTTAGTGACGGCATCAGATTCCTAATTGATAGAGAAAGGTCTTGTGGCAAGAAAAGCTGCTTCCAAGAGGTTGTCAAGTGTTTTCGCTCGACGATTCCATTCTTGGGTGGTTGGTTTGGCCCTTGTTCTTGTAACTTGAATCCTAGCCCGTTATATCCCATTTTAATTTTACACTATTGTGAACCTTACGCCTTTTTTACTCTCTGATCGAGGTTCTCGGAATTGAAAAAATCTTCGTAAACTTAATCACACGTGTATATATTGACATTTAAGAGATATACAGTCAAGAAAATCAAGAGCAATGGTGATATATATGCGGATTAGACACCAAAAATAAAAACTCAAAAAATAGCTGCAATTTAAGGTATGTGTTTAGTGTCTGCATCAGATTCCTAACTGATGGAGAAAGGTCTAGTGTCAAGAAAAGTTGCTTCCAGGAGGTTGTCAAGTGTTTTCGCTCGATGATTCCATTCTTGGGTGGGTGGTTTCGCCCTTGTTCCTGTAACTCGAATCCTAGCCCGATATATCCCATTTTAGTTTTACACCATTGTGAACCTTACGCCTTATTTACTCTCTGATCGAGGTTTTCAGCATTGAAAAATCTTCATAAACTAAATCACACGTGTATATGTTGACATTTAAGAGATATACAGTCAAGCAAATCAAGAGCAATGGTGATATATATGCGGATTAGACACCAAAAAATACAAACTCAAAAAATAGCTACAATTTATGGTATGTGTTTAGTGACGGCATCAGATTTCTAATTGATGGAGAAAGGTCTGGTTGCAAGAAAATATGCTTCTAAGAGGTTGTCAAGTGTTTTCGCTCGACGATTCCATTCTTGGGTGGTTGGTTTGGCCCTTGTTCTTGTAACTCGAATCCTAGCCCGGTATATCCCATTTTAGTTTTACACCATTGTGAACCTTACGCCTTTTTTACTCTCTGATCGAGGTTCTCGGCATTGAAAAATCTTCGTAAACTAAATAACACGTGTATATGTTGACATTTAAGAGATATACAGTCAAGAAAATCAAGACCAATGGTGATATATATGCGGATTAGACACCAAACAATCTAATCTCAAAAAATAGCTACTCTTTAAGGTATGTGTTTAGTGACGGCATCAGATTCCTAATTGATGGAGAAAGTTCTGGGGGCAAGAAAAGCTGCTTACAGGAGGTTGTCAAGTGTTTTCGCTCGACGATTCCATTCTTGGGTGGTTGGTTTGGCCCTTGTTCCTATAACTCGAATCCTACCCCGGTATATCCCATTTTAGTTTTACATTATTGTGAACCTTACGCCTTTTTTACTCTCTGATCGAGGTTCTCGGCACTGAAAAAAAATCTTCGTAAACTAAGTCACACGTGTGTATGTTGACATTTAAGAGATATACCGTCAAGAAAATCAAGAGCAATGGTGATATATATGCGGATTTTACACCAAAAAATAAAAACTCAAAAAATAGCTACAATTTAAGGTATGTGTTTAGTGACGACATCAGATTCCTAATTGATGGAGAAAGGTCTGGTGGCAAGAAAAGCTGCTTCCAGAAAGTTGTCAATTGTTTTCGCTCGACAATTCTATTCCTGGGTGGTCGGTTTGACCCTTGTTGCTGTAACTCGAATCCTAGCCCGGTATATCCCATTTTAGTTTTACACCATTGTGAACCTTACGCCTTTTTTACTCTCTGATCGAGGTTCTCGGCATTGAAAAATCTTCGTAAACTAAATCACATGTGTATATCTTAACATTTAAGAGATATACAGTCAAGAAAATCAATAGCAATGGCGATATATATGCGGATTTGACACCAAAAAATAAAAACTCAAAAAATAACTACAATGTAAGGTATGTGTTTAGTGACGGCGTCAGATTCTTAATTGATGGAGAAAGGTCTGGTGGCAAGAAAAGCTGCTTGTAGGAGGTTGTCAAGTGTTTTCGCTCGACGATTCCATTCTTGGGTGGTTGAATTTGCCCTTGTTCCTGTAACTCGAATCCTCGCCCGGTATATCCGATTTTAGTTTTACACCATTGTGAACCTTACACCTTTTTTACTCTCTGATCGAGGTTCTCGTCATTGAAAAATCTTCGTAAACTAAATCAGACGTGTATATGTTGACATCTAAGAGATATACAGTCAAGAAAATCAAGAGCAATGTTGATATATATGCGGATTAGACACCAAAAAATAAAAACTCAAAAAATAGCTAGACTTTAATGAATGTGTTTAATGACGGCATCAGATTCCTAATTGATGGAGAACGGTCTGGTGGCAAGAAAAGCTGCTTCCAGTAGGTTGTCAAGTGTTTTCGCTCGACGATTCGATTCTTGGGTGGTTGGTTTGGCCCTTGTTCCGGTAACTCGAATCCTAGCCCGGTATATCCCCTTTTAGTTTTACACCATTGTGAACCTTACCCCTTTTTTACTCTCTGATCGTGGTTCTCGGCATTGAAAAATCTTCGTAAACTAAGTCACACGTGTATATGTTGACATTTAAGAGATATACAGTCAAGAAAATCAAGAGAAATAGTGATATATATGCGGATTAGACACCAAAAAATAAAAACTCAAAACATAGCTACAATTTAAGGTATGTGTTTAGTGACTGCATCCGATTCCTAATTGTTGGAGAAAGGTCTAGTGGCAAGAAAAGCTGTTTCCAGGAGATTGTCAATTGTTTTCGCTCGACGATTCCATTCTTGTGGGGTTGGTTTGGCCCTTGTTCCAGTAACTCGAATCCTAGCCCAGTATATCTCATTTTAGTTTTACACCATTGTGAACCTTACGCGTTTTTTACTCTCTGATTGAGGTTCTCGGCATTGAACAATCTTCGTAAACTAAATAACACGTGTGTATGTTGTCATTTAAGAGATATACAGTCAAGAAAATCAAGAGCAATGGTGATATATATATATACAGATTAGACACCCAAAAATAAAAACTCAAAAAAAAGCTACAATTTAAGGTATGTGTTTAGTGACTGCATCAGATTCCTAATTGATGGAGAAAGGTCTGGTCGCAAGAAAAGCTGCTTCTAGGAAGTTGTCAAGTTTTTTCGCTAAACGATTCCATTCTGGGGTGGTTGGTTTGGCCCTTGTTCCTGTAACTCGAATCCTAGCCCGGTATATCCCATTTTAGTTTTAGACCATTGTGAACCTTACGCCTTTTATACTCTCTGATCGAGGTTCTCGGCATTGAAAAATCTTCATAAACTTAATCACACGTGTATATGTTGACATTTAAGAGATATACAGTCCAGAAAATCAAGGGCAATGGTGATATATATGCGGATTAGACACCAAAAAATAAAAACTCAAAAATAGCTACAATTTAAGGTATGTGTTTAGTGACGGCATCAGATTCCTAATTGATGGAGAAAGGTCTGGTGGCAAGAAAAAGCTGCTTCTAGGAGGTTATCAAGTGTTTTCGCTCGACGATTCCCTTATTGGGTGGTTGGTTTGGCCCTTGTTACTGTAACTCGAATCCTAGCCCGGTATATCCCATTTTAGTTTTACACCATTGTGAACCTTACGTCATTTTTACTCTCTGATCGAGGTTCTCGGCATTGAAACATCATCGTAACCTAAATCACACGTGTATATGTTGACATTTAAGAGATATACAGTCAAGAAAATCAAGAGTAATGGTGATATATATGCGGATTAGACACCAAAAAAAAATAAAAACTCAAAAAATGACTACAATTTAAGGTATGTGTTTAGTGACGGCATCAGATTCCTAATTGATGGAGAAAGGTCTGGTGGCAAGAAAAGCTGCTTGCAGGAGGTTGTCAAGTGTTTTCGCTCGACGATTCCATTCTTGGGTGGGTGGTTTGGCCCTTGTTCCTGTAACTCGAATCCTAGCCCGGTATATTCCATTTTAGTTTTACAGCATTGTGAATCTTACGCTTTTTTAACTCTCTGATCGAGGTTCTCGGCCTTGAATAATCTTTGTAAACTAAATCACACGTGTATATGTTGACATTTAAGAGATATACAGTCAATAAAATCAAGGGCAATGGTGATATGTATGCGGATTAGACACCAAAAAAATAAAAACTCAAAAAATAGCTACAATTTAAGATATGTGTTTAGTGACGGCATCAGATTCCTAATTGATGGAGAATGGTCTGGTGGCAAGAAAAGCTGATTCTAGGAGGTTATCAAGTGTTTCCGTTCGACGATTCCATTCTTGCGTAGTTGGTTTGCCCCTTGTTGCTCTAACTCGAATCCTAGCCCGGTATATCCCATTTTAGTTTTACACCATTGTGAACCTTACACCGTTTTTACTCTCTGATCGAGGTTCTCGGCATTGAAACATCATCATAAACTAAATCACACGTGTATATGTTGACATTTAAGAGATATACAGTCAAGAAAATCAAGAGCAATGGTGATATATATGCGGATTAGACACCAAAAAATAAAAACTCAAAAAATGAATACAATTTAAGGTATGTGTTTAGTGACGGCATCAGATTCCTAATTGATGGAGATAGGTCTGGTGGCAAGAAAAGCTGCTTGCAGGAGGTTGTCAAGTGTTTTCGCTCGATGATTCCATTCTTAGGTGGTTGGATTGGCCCTTGTTCCTGTAACTCGAATCCTAGCCCGGTATATCCCATTTTAGTATTACACCATTATGAACCTTACGCCTTTTATACTCTCTGGTCGAGGTTCTCGGCATTGAAAAATCTTCGTAAACTAAATCACACGTGTATATGTTGACATTTAAGAGATATACAGTCAAGAAAATCAAGAGCAATGGTGATATATACGCAGATTAGACACCAAAAAATAAAAACTCAAAAAATAGCTACAATTTAAGGAATGTGTTTAGTGACGGCATCAGATTCCTAATTGATAGAGAAAGGTCTTGTGGCAAGAAAAGCTGCTTCCAAGAGGTTGTCAAGTGTTTTCGCTCGACGATTCCATTCTTGGGTGGTTGGTTTGGCCCTTGTTCTTGTAACTTGAATCCTAGCCCGGTATATCCCATTTTAATTTTACACTATTGTGAACCTTACACCTTTTTTACTCTCTGATCGAGGTTCTCGGCATTGAAAAAATCTTCGTAAACTTAATCACACGTGTATATATTGACATTTAAGAGATATACAGTCAAGAAAATCAAGAGCAATGGTTATATATATGCGGATTAGACACCAAAAAATAAAAACTCAAAAAATAGCTACAATTTAAGGTATGTGTTTAGTGATGGTATCAGATTCCTAATTGATGGAGAAAGGTCTGGTGGCAAGAAAAGCTGCTTCCAGGAGTTTGTCAAGTGTTTTCGCTCGACGATTGCATTCTTGGGCGGTTGGTTTGGCCTTTGTTCCTGTAACTCGAATCCTATCCCGGTATCTCCCATTTTAGTTTTACACCATTGTGAACCTTACGCCTTTTTTACTCTCTGATCGAGGTTCTTGGCCTTGAAATATCTTCGTAAACTATATCACACGTGTATATGTTGACATTTAAGAGATATACAGTCAAAAAAATCAAGAGCAATGGTGATATATATGCGGATTATACACCAAAAAATAAAAACTCAAAAAATAGCTACACTTGAAGGTATGTGTTTAGTGACGGCATCAGATTCCTAATTGATGGAGAAAGGTCTAGGGGGCAAGAAAAGCTTCTTACAGGAGGTTGTCAAATGTTTTCACTCGACGATTCCATTCTTGGGTGGTTGAATGGGGCGCCTTACTGCTTATACAGATAAACGTCAAAGTTAATGATGGGACGCCTTACATCTTTATCTTGTTGAGTTTATCGTCACCAATTTTATTTGTTGAAAAGTGTTCTTTTTCTTTGGTGTTTATGTTTCAAAACTCCATAACATTATTTTGCCTTAGAAAAGTTAATTAGTTGTATTTTATCATCTTTATCTAAAACGCCAATCATACAAAAAGCGAAACTTAATGATAGGACACCTTACAGCTTTAACAGATAAAGCTGAACAAACAGTAACTAAAACAGTAACTGAAACGACAGAAACTTTCTTACTAACATTTATTATAATAAATTACCGCCTAAACTACGCTCTAGAAACATCTTATATAAACAACGTCTCAGGACCTTCCATTGATCACACCAAAAACAGACGCCATATAATAAAACGTCAGAAAGTTCAAAAAACCACACATGGCAAGTTTTCTTGGAGATTCAGTTTTGTTCTCAATAAAATTTCACTTAATGTGTTGGACAAGATTCTTAAGTGAGAATTTTGTCCATCTCATTGAGCAAAATCTTATTGAGTTTACCCTCACCTGTTTTATTTTGCCTTACAAAAGTTAATCAGTTGTATTTTTTATATTTTCAAAAGGTCATAGTTACTTGTCACATTATAGGTCTGCATCCTACATCACACGACAAAGATAAAAAATACACATGAAAAAAAAGATAATTACTATTGTTTTTTAGCGCCAAAAACATATAGACCTAATTTACTTCGCGCTAGAAAAGGTCATTATATAAGAAGAACAAGTAAACAAACTTAACACGCCAGAAATTATCTAAAACGCCATACAACTTAAATCAAAATGGCTCAGGTTATTGCATGGAGGTTTGATACATCGGAGAGACGTTTCATCCTAAAGTTCTCTAACAGGAGAAGGGTGAAGGTCAAAACCATCAACACCATACTTAGTATGGATGAGGCTGTTCAGAGGGATATTCTGGGCCCTTGGGGTTCCAATGGCCAACCATTGTGAAAGGACTCAAACAGTAATAAGAAGATTGTAGAGAAGATTTCCAGCAGATGATGATGATGACGATGACGTTTTTGATCTACCAACAGTTACCGGTTGGAGTTTGGATGAACAATCAAGGACGGTGAAAGTGACTTGTCAAAACGAGGAGGAGGATTCGTTGACGATGGACGAAGTGCTGAACACAGATAGACTACACCTTCTTGAACAACTCTGTGATTTAGAACCTTCGCACATTGTAACACCCAGGATTGTGATTATATTTAAATATAGGATACGAGACAGACTAAACCAGTTGATGGGGTTATACGCCAATGACCTAGATGATGATTAGTTTGAAGAAAGTGATGAGCAAAGCGATGGGTACATCTCTGATGTAATACCATCCGCAGAAGAATATTAGTTTAGTTTGATTTCGTCTTAGTTGTAATGTTTTGAATTATTAATAAAGTATAATGAATTTGGGAACGCCGTGAACGCCAATATATTTACTTTTGTACACAAAAATGATTAATTCATCTAGACAGATCTACAAAAAATAAAGAAAACGCCAAAAAAAGTTGTAATGTTTGAATTATTAGTGGTTTATAATGAATTTGAGAAAGTCATGGACACCAATATGTTTACTTATATAAGACAAAAAAAAATATTAATTCATCACGACAGATCTACAAAAAAGAAAGAAAATGCCAAAAAATTGTAATGTTTGAATTATTAATCGATTATAATGAATTTGGGAATGCCATAAATGCCAAGATATTTACTTTGAAAGACAAAAACGATTAATCCATCGCGACAGATCTAAAAAAACGCCAAGAAGTTTTAGTTTTTAACTACATGCCAAAAAATCCTCCACGCCACAAATGAGAACGGTGTGTGAGATGCATTGGAAAAAAATAAAAAGACAAAAATGCCCCTCCGCCTTGAATATATCACGTGCCACGTGTTTGTTCAGGATCCGTTCTCACCGTTTTTTCACTTCCAACCGTTTTCTCCTGATCCCGTTTATATATATATATATAGTAGGAGTTGGGTAGAAAGTGGGTTTTTCCTAGAAAGTCTAGGAAGCAATCAGAATGCGACATGTGGCATTGAAGATTTTTAACTAGAATGGCAATTGTGTACTTTCACATTCTATTTTTATTTTTGGAATTTATCTTCATTAACTAACTATCCATGTCCATATCTTGTAACCGTTTTTCTCCATGATTTTCTGAATAATTTTTTTTCGAAATCTAAACCAATCGCATATTCCATTGTTCAGAAGATTACTGGAAATTATCAGCATGTTCTTGGTGCTGTGTTTTAACTGTTCACATGGCTAAAGTCAATTTTTTTTATAGATCCCATAATATAAAGGTGGTTTTGTAATTGGCATATTACTGTTTTGTAGTCTGCTTGCTGTTAAAACACAGCGTCAAGAAATCCTCCAGCATACCAGCATGGATGGTAAAACACAGCGTATGAATCTGCTTGCTGTTAAAACACAACTGTATGAATCTGAATGCGAAAACACAACTGTATGAATCTGCTTGCTGTTAAAACACAACTGTATGAATCTGCTTGCTGTTAAAACACAACTATATGAATCTGAATGCTAAAACACAACTGTATGAATCTGCTTCCTGTTAAAACACAACTGTATGAATCTGCTTGCTGTTAAAACACAACTGTATGAATCTACTTGCTGTCAAAACACAACTGTATGAATCTAAATGCTAAAACGCAACTGTATGAATCTGAATGCTAAAACACAACTGTATGAATCTGCTTGCTGTTAAAACACAACTGTATGAATCTGAATGCTAAAACACAACTATATGAATCTGCTTGCTGCTAAAACACAATTGTATTAATTTGCTTGTTGTTAAAACACATCGTCAAGAAAACGGAGATGATACGAACAGTATTTGAATGGTGATGATGAACTCGGATATGGTGGAGATGGAGAAGTGTTTTAATTTGATCTTGTGCTCTCCATCCTTTCTAAAGTTATCTTCTTCCATGATTGTAGTTATTTTTAGTAGGGATTGGGGTTTCGAAGATGGGTTTGGAGAGAGAGAGGGAAAATCACGTGAAATTAGGGACTGGGTTTGACTGACGGTTATCTAATTGATTTAAAACACGATATATTGACAAAATTGCCTCTAGTCTTTTAAAACAATGAATTAAATAAACTAAAAAATTACAAGATTGCCATTGACTTCATCTTAACCATTAAACACACCCATTGGATGGCCCAGAACGCTTTCTTGACTTTCTAGGAAAAACACACTTTCCGCAGGATCCCTACTATATATATATAGCTGAAGTATAGGAAGGAAACTCACTTGAGTTGAAAAAAATCAAGAAAAACATATATAACATTTTTATTTTTTCTAAAAAAACAGGGAATGTAACATACATGTATTTGAACATTTTATGAAAAAAAATATAAAAATCGTCGACTAGTTTTTTTTTAAATGTCAAAATCTATAAGTTACATCTTTTTGGACATATATATAATGTAAGTTGGAATTTTTAACATTTTTTAAAAAAACTACTCGGCGCTTTTTTTGTTATTTTTTTACAAAAATGTTCAAATATATGTATGTTACATTTCCTATTTTTTAGAAAAAAAATATATAAATGTTACATAGGGTTTTTACAAGGGTTTCTTGAGTTTTTTCAACACAAGTGGGTTTTCATTTTATCGTTCCCCTACATATATATGTAAGACCCTAACACGTTTTAACCAAAAAGAGCGGAAATACGTACCGTAAAATTTCTTTCTTATTAAATATCCTTTCATACTTTTCATTCATTTAAAACAACTTCTTTAGAAGAATTACATTATACATCCTTCATTTTGTAAATTAAATATAACGTACTAATACAAATTAAATGATCACCCATGCGTACAATCCACACATCTCTAACTCGATCTTTAAATCTCTTGTCCTTCATGCTGATAATCCATAATTCCGTGCAACCTACGCTCACCACATACATTCGCATCATTAGTACACCATACATATATATAAATATATTTCTAAGATTCATAATTATGGGGTCTCAATGTCTCATCTTGTTATATTCTCATATGCATTCCATTTATTTATCCTTCTGAATTCCAGCATTTCATCGTGGTATCTAATCTTTATTGGGTCAACACTAATGTACCAGCACTTCATTTCAACCTCAAAAGCAACCCGGTTAACATCGTTAATACTGATGTATATCAACCCCATAAGTACTTACAAGTTTCATACGAGAGCTCACACGTTCAAATACCCATGGTTCAGTAATGCGCATACATCTTATCTAATCCAAACCATTCATGTATAATAAATTTTACTTCATACAATTACCACTCTTTACAAACTCTTACTTACAGTTTACATTCTTACATATTTAAGTGAACAAGTCTTAGTTACATACTACTGTTAGGGGAGGATTTCTTAATGACCCGTGATCCTCAATTATTATCCTGTTTGGTGATCCTTACTTCTGTGTCAGTTAGTGATCCTCAGAAGTGCTTCAGGATCAGGGTCATGGATTATCCTAAGGATCCTTATACTAATGATTGTCTGCTTTGAATTCGGTATTATTTTGTAGGAGTACCAGCTTGGACTTAGTCTTGGTAATGTTCCTGGAGAATATTCCACGCTTATTCCGCACGTGCCTGACCATGGTGAACGTTATGGAGATCGTGGGGAGAAGGCATGAATTGCGGATAGTTAGTTATTTAGATATTTTACTAAATTTAAAAGGGGTAGCGAGCTAATTAGACAACACTTGGCTATTTTTGGCTACACATACTCGTACAACTGCACTCACCAGCTCTCGGCAAAACACTTAGCATTTTTCATACATTTCTACACGATACACAATAGTGATCCTTGTACTTAGCTCGCTATCATCCGAAGTTGTAAAAGGATTATTGTTTAATTTGAGTTGGTGATCGGTAGTTTCCATCACCCGAGGTTTTTTATGCCGGAGATCATTCATTGATCAAGGGCTTTTTCCTCGTACAAATCTTTGTGTCTCCTGTGCAATTCATTTCTGAGTGATCCTCATTGTTGTTTACCAATTCAAGCATCATACCCCGTAACAGAGAGTTTGGTTGCATTATCCTCGTCTGATTTTTGACCAAAACAGTTTGGCGCCCACCGTGGGGCCATTGGTGCTTCATTCCTAAGAAATTCTCATTTTTGTGATCATTTCGGTTCGTTACATCCAAGCAGATGGCTTCATCATCAAAGAACACCTCCAGTGCGATGTCTGCAGCCAATTCATCCCAGGGCATTCCACCTTTGCCTCCACCACCTTCTGGACCTCAGAAAAATGCCGAGAAGAAACCAACTCCCATTTTCTCAAAACCTCCAACTTCTTCTGCTTCTTATACTCCCACTACTAGTGACTTGTTTACTTTGATTTTGCAGATGAAGGAGCATATACAGCAGCAGGATAAGACCAATGAAAGGATTCTTAGAGAAATTGGAGACATCAAGAAACAGAAGAGATCGGCAGAGGATCATTCCCCACTGATGCCCAGATCTTTGAATTTCGATACTCCGGTTATAACTTCTCAGCCCTTAGTGGTTCCAGACGTTCAATATGTGGGAGGACCAAAAGGAGTGCATTACGGATCATCAGCAATGACTCAGGCTTTAGGGTCATACTTCCAACCAGCAGGATCCCATCCTCAGCATATAGGATCCTTCGTAAGCTCAGGAGGATACTCAGGAGCGCAGCAGATTCAAGGGTTCTAGCCGTTTCAAGGATCCTCGCAAGTTCAAGGATCCTCTCAGTTTCAAGGATCCTCCCAGGTTCAAGGATCCTCCTATGTTCCAGGATCCTCCCAGGTTCAAGGATCCTCTCAGTTTCAAGGATCCTCCCAGGTTCAAGGATCCTCCTATGTTCCAGGATCCTCCCAGGTTCAAGGATCCTCTCAGTTTCAAGGATCCTCCCTGGTTCAAGGATCTTCCTACGCCCCAGGATCCTCGCAGGTTCAAGGATCCTCTCAGTTTCATGGATCCTTCCAGATTCCGGGATCCTTAAGGAGTTTGCAATCAGGGAGTTCCGATATCCATCAGGGAGATTTTATTCCAATGCAGACCATTGCTTCTACTGGTCCATCGGTCATTCCAGAGCCCCAACAATATGGATTCACATCCGCTCTTCCTAATTTGAACCCAACGGGAGGTAACACTTTCAATAATTCTTATACCACTAACCATGGCCTTATGCAGGATACAGGTATCAATCATGCCATGGCCAGAGAATTGCAAAAGTTAAAGGATATGATATCAAGTGTCCCAGGAGTGGTCAAGCCTATCCCAGAGATTGCAGATGGAAGCCACAAGATATCTCGTTTTGCACCACCAATTTGTGATGCTGAGATACCCAAGAGGTTCCACGTGCCTACCATGAAGTTGTATGACGGTTCAACAGATCCTGAAGAACACATAGCACAGTACAGGGAAAGGATGGAGATCAACCCCATCCCAGAAAGGTTAAAGGAAGCATGTCTGTGCAAGGGATTTGGATCCACTCTTACTGGATCGGCTCTTAAATGGCTGCTAAGTCTTCCCCCTTACTCTATTACCTCGTTTGCTAACCTAGTTAACCTATTTAATAACCAGTTTTCTTGTAGTAGAAAATTTGAGCGTTTAACTAGTGATCTGTATAGGATAACCCAAGGTCATAATGAATCATTAAGGGATTATATCACTAAATTTAGTAAAGAATCCTTAGATATTCCTAACTTGGATATAGCTACGGCTGTTGAAGCCTTTAAAATGGGATTGCTTAGGGATTCATTATTCTATGATGATCTTGTTATGACACCATGCAGGAATCTAGATGAGGTAAGAACCCGTGCCCTTAGGTTCATCCGGCTAGAGGATGACAAAAGGATCCAGGAGAGGTTAGCAGGATCCTCAAAGCAAGAGAAGCAAGGATCCTCATTCAAGAACAACAAGTTCAGATCCTATAACAAATCTGATAACCAGAATGTGCATGCTGTTGAACAAGAAGAGGATGATGAGGATTATCCTCCAATTTCTGAATATTGTTTTTCTGTTGATAACAATGAACTAATCCTTGCGATGCAGAATTTAGGTGATAAAGCTAGATGGCCCAGGAAAAATGACAGACCAGCTGCAACTAAAGATAAGTCAAAGTGGTGTGCATATCATGAAGATTTTGGGTATCTCACAGAAGAATGCATTGCACTGAGAAAAGAAATTGGATACTTGTTGAGCAAGGGGCACTTGAAAGAATTATTGGGGAGAAAGAAGTCAAGGACTCAGGATCCTGAAAGGATCCCAGAGAAAGCTCCAGCCCCTCCAGCAGATGCACAAGTTATAAACTTTATTTCTGGAGGATCAGACATTTGTGGGACATCCTTCTCTGCAGCTAAAAGACATGCAAAGGAAACCAAGATGGATAATGGAGATAGACCCATTCGAACATCCAGTGTCTTCGAAGGAAAAGTCATAACTTTTGATGAGGATGATCGTGTTGACATTCAGGATCCTCATCACGATGGTTTGGTTATCACTCTTTTTATTTCTAACCATTTTGTTCGCAGGATCCTTATAGATGGAGGAAGCTCTGTGAACATTATCCAGCTTGATGTCCTCAAGAAGATGAATATTCCTGAATCCGATATCATACCAAGATCCTCTGTGCTCGTGGGATTCAGTGGCGAGACTAAGAATACTCTGGGGGACATTAAACTCCCAATCTATATCGAAGGCCTACATTCTTACCAAAAATTTTGTGTTATTGACTGTCTATCGTGTTGTAATGTTATCCTTGGCAGGCCTTGGATACATGACATGAAGGCAGTCCCATCCACTTATCATCAATGTGTGAAACTTCCTAGTCCTTGGGGAATAGTGAAGATTGATAGTGATCAGCAAGAAGCTAAGAACTGCTACACCTCATCAATGAAACCAGCCTCAAAGTCAAGGGAGCAATAGTAATTAAAGCATCCTCCAAGAGATGTCTTGGAGGCAAGAGAGCAGGATGTAGTAGAAATCCTTATGGATCCTGATGATTCTGAATCTAAAGTTTATATAGGATCAGGAATCCTTGGCGAAATGAAGGACGACCTCATATCCTTCCTCAAAAGGAGAAAGACTACCTTTGCATGGAAACACGAAGACATGATAGGTATATCTAAAGATATAATCACCCACAAACTTGGCATTGATAGGTCATTCAAACCAATCCATCAAAAGAGGAGGAAATTTGCACCAGAAAGAAATGCCATTATCCAGGAGGAGGTAGAGAAATTACTCCGAGCAGGTATGATTAGAGAAGTCAAGTATCCAAGATGGTTGGCCAATGTGGTTGTTGTTCAAAAGAAAAACGGAAAGTGGAGGGTATGTGTCGATTTCACTGATTTAAATAAGGCATGTCCCAAGGATCCTTTCCCATTACCCCACATTGACTCCATGGTGGATGCAACTGCGGGTCATGAACTGTTAACTTTTATGGATGCTTCATCTGGATTTCAACAAATTCAGATGGAACCATCCGATCAAGAGGATACAGCCTTTATGACTCCAACTGGTATATACTGTTATATTGCTATGCCATTTGGACTAAGAAATGCAGGTGCAACTTATCAAAGGCTAGTGAATATGATGTTCAAGGATCAGATTGGACAAACTATGGAGGTCTACATAGACGATATGGTGGTAAAATCCAAAAAGGCTGAGGATCACCTAAGGGACTTGGAGGAAGCATTCAATATCCTTGACAAATATAACATGAAACTTAACCCTTCAAAATGTCACTTTGGTGTTAAAGCAGGTAAATTCTTAGGATATATGGTGACAAAAAGAGGCATTGAAGCCAGTCCAGAACAAATCAAAGCTATAGTGAACATCAAGTCCCCCGCCAATGCTAAGGATGTTCAGAGGTTAACAGGCAGGATTGCAGCTTTAAACAGATTCATATCCAAATCCTCAGAAAAGTGCAAGGAATTCTATGATATCCTAAGGAAGAACAAGAAATTCGAGTGGACTGAGAAGCATGAAAGTGCCCTAAGAGCTCTTAAGGATTACCTATCCTCGGCCCCGGCTTTGATGAAACCAGAAAAGGGAGATGTGTTATCCTTATATCTTGCGGTATCCTCAAAAGCAGTAAGTGTTGTCCTTGTTAAGGATCACGAAGGTACACAACATCCTATCTATTATGTAAGTAAGAGTTTACTTGATGCTGAATCCAGGTATTCACACTTAGAAAAACTTATCCTTGCATTAATTATGGCATCTACTAAATTGAGACATTATTTTGAAACTCATGCCATTATTGTCAAAACTAATTTTCCAATTAAGAATGTCCTCAGGAAACCTGAAATGTCAGGAAGGATGGCTAAGTGGGCAGTGAAGCTTAGTACATATGATATAAGATATGAGCCCAGAACAGCCATTAAATCCCAAGCATTAGCTGACTTGTGGCAGATTTCAGTAGTGATTTGCAAAAGGAAGCTGAATTAGAAGTCCAGCAGCTAGAGGAGACCAAGGATCCTTGGATACTCTATACTGATGGATCCTCAAATGTCAAAGGGACAGGGCTTGGAATACTACTAAAATCGCCACAGGGGGACATAATACCCCACTCTATAGCTTGTGAGTTCCAAACTACTAACAATGAGGCTGAATATGAAGCCTTGATAGTTGGTTTGCAAATTGCTAAGCATATGAGGATCAGGTATCTTGAGGTACATGTAGATTCTTTGTTAATCACTAATCACTTTAATGGATCCTATGCTGTTAAAGGTGAAAAGCTAACCAAATATTTGGAGATAGTCAAAGAATTGGCACTCTCTTTTGTTTCCTTTAGTTTGACACAGGTACCAAGGGAAGAAAATGCAGAAGCTGATGCATTGGCTAATCTAGGATCATCTTTGAAGATCCCGGAGGATATAAGTGTTTTGGTCAAAAATTTTGTTTATGATATGCAACCAAACTCTTTGTTTCGGGGAATGATGCTTAGAATATGTAATAGCGATGAGGATCACTTCAATATAGATTTGCACAAACAACACTAGGATTTATACGGGGAAAAAGCCCTTGATCAAGAGTTGATCTCCGGCACAAAAAACCCCGGGTGATGGAAACTACCGATCACCAAGCTCAAATAAATGATTAAATGTTTACAACTTCGGATAGTAACGAGCTAGGTACAAGGATCTCTATCATGAAATGTGTATAAGTGAGTGAAAATGAATGTGTGTTCGTCGAGAGCTTCAAGTGTGCGAGTATAAGAGTGTGTGTAGCTGCAAAAATGGCTAAGTGTTTCTCTACTAGCTCGTTACCCCTTTTTAAAATAGAAATCTAACTACCAAACTAACTATCCGACTTTCGTGCCATGCCTCCACGTTCTCCACAACGTCTATTTTTGGTCAAGCACGTGCAGAATAGTTTGGGAATATTCTCCAGGAATGTCGCCAAGACTTGGTCAAGCTTGTTATACCTGCGAGATGCTACAAAACATAAGTAAACAATCGTCAGTACGAGGATCCTTAAAGTGATCCATGATCCTGATCCTGAAGCTCTTCTGAGGATCACCACCTGTCACAGAAGTAAGGATCACTAATTAGGATAACGAATAAGGATCACTAATTGTTAGAAAATCCTCCCCTAACAATTGCCCCCAAAATATAAGGAGTAAATTGTAAAATTAGCGAGTTATATTTTCTTGATTTTATCCGCAACTAACTAACGGATAAATAGCCGTTAAAATAGAACTAGCCGTTGCGATGATGACGTCACGGAAGTGACAATCCTGCAGAATCATAATTATAAATAGAGATATAGATAGGATCATTATGCATTCAAATTCGAAAGAAACTCCCTTTAAATTCTCAGTCGACGATCAACCAGGTATTTCTTTCTCCTCTCTTACTCTGTTTTTCTTTCTTTATCTCCGTCACTTCGAAAATGTTGCTCCGAAGTTCTCCGGCCAAGGATCACCCAAAGAACAGTCCTCCGAAAAGCCAGGGGATTATTGAAGACTCCATTAAAGAACGTTGTTTCTTCAATGATGCTCAGATAGATAGGATCCGCCACTGTTTCCCAGCGAACACCGAGTTTAGGCCTTATGACCCCAATGCCCTGAGTGATCATATTTCCGACACATGGGTTGCTTTCCCCGTCACTCCGTTCACCATAGGCTATTCCTATCCTTTTCCAACCTTCACCCAATCTTTCTTTTCACTAACCGGCATCTCTTATGTTCAAGCCATGCCGATGATTTGGAGGGTTTTATACACCCTTGAAAGGATCATCGATCAGGAGGGAATAGATCTAGGAATGGCAGAGCTGGGAGAACTGTATGATCTTACCACCTTTGGCTCTCACCGTTATTTGTTCAAACGTAAACCCGGTGAGGAACACCCGATCTTCAAAGCCACCAAGAATGATGCTAATTGGAAACGGCGCTTCTTTTTTGTCAAGAGAGATTCCATCCAGGATGGAAAGGATCTTCCTAAAAAATGGGCTACCCATGGTAGGATGGAGGATCCTGAGAAGGATCACTAGGCACTTCCTTTCGATGTAAGGATAACTTATATTTTTGCTTTCTTGTTATGCAGCTATCACTGTCTCACACCTCAAACTGTCCCCTGCTGCTAAGGAAAGGCTCCTTTCTTTCAAGAAACTTGATCCTGAAACAAGAACTTTCAAGACAACAACCCAAGATTCACAGGAGGTATCCTCAGGCTCTGTCACAATGTCAAGTAAGTATCCTTGTTTAAAAAATAAATAGTGAAATATGAACTATGAAAAGATACTTATCTTGTTTTGATTGTGTAGGTGCTGGAAAATCCACCAAGTCTGCTTCCAAGTTCAATGTTGCTGATCTCACCACTGTCAGATCTTCCAAGAGGAAAGCTCCCACTAGTCCGACAGCTTCTGTCCCCAAAGCACCCCTCAAAGGGAAGGCAATCAAGAAGAGAAAAGCCTCTGAAGCTGGGGATCTGCAGGGTCTGCCTCTGATCCGTCATCAATTCCTTGAGTACTTTAATGAGGTGAGGATCAATGTCTTTGCTCGTATATCCTGTTGACATATCCTGCTGGTATATCCTGCCGGTATATCCTGCTTATTTCTTGATCCTGACCCTATCCTTTTTACAGAAATTCGTCGAGATTGAGGACTATGTAGGCCACGTTGAGGATCAGGATAGGAATATTGCTGATCTTCAGCAGGTTGCGGTGTTGAAGGATCTCACAATTGCCGATCTTCAGAAGGAAGTCCGGGATACCAAACAGCAGATGGCCAAGGTGCTGGTTAATGTTGACTATGAGAAGAGTGAGATCACTAAAGATGCCAAAATTTCTGCCGCCATTACAATGTACAAGACCAAGCTTCAAATGGCCTTGGAAGCTCAGGATCCTGCTTTTGACAAGAGCACCTGGGATATTGAAGGTTGGAAGGCAAGGCTTGCTGAACTGGACGATGAAGAGGTTGAAGAGATCCTGACAATCGAAGCTGGAGGCAAAGGTGAAGGTGGTGAAACGAGTGGAGCTGGAGGTGACAATGCAGCGAAGGCTTAGGCTGCATGATTGGGCGATGAAGGACATTTCTAGACGTAGCCGGAGCCCAATTTTTAAATCTGGTGGTAGTTTGTTTCTTGTGGTTGTGATGTTTAAAACAATTTCATGGTTTGTACTTTGAACAATAGGTTTTAGGATTAAGGATCATGTATGATCCTGTGGACAATAGGCAGGATAATGGGTGGTGGATGGATCCTCTGTTTGGGGGATGAAGCCACTTGTTATCCTTCCGTCTTTTATTTTCTGCACTACAAAGACCCGTAAACAATGGACACCCTTTGCCAACCCATGTGGACGGGCCACATTTTGCTGGTAGAAATGTGGGTTGGCAATTTTGACAACCTTAAGGGGTTAGTCTTTTGTTAATAAATAAAAATTTAACCTTTTGTCGCTTATCTTGTGTTGTTATCCTTTATAAAGTCTTACTTTCCAACTGTTGTAATATTCGTTTTGTTTATACTTATCAAGCCTTAAAAAATCAGAAAAGATATACGGAAAGTTTAGGACATGATCAAGGATCACATATCCCATAACCGATAAGTTCTAAAAAGTGATATGGTTTAAAAATCATAAGTTCAGTTGTCAAATATAAGGGTTATTCAAATAAATAACGAATAGAATTAAAAATAGTTAAGGATCATACCTGAGGATCCAAGTTAGGATCCTAACCTTAATAAGGATAACTATAAGATAAATCTTAGAATAAAGTAAGGATCAAGGATCCCTAGTTGCCTATCTTCAAGAACCTGAAATAGAGCATAACTTGGGACTAAGCCAATATAATATAAGAGTTAGTAACTGGGGACAAGCCCAAGGATAACTGGGGACAAGCCCAAGGATAACTGGGGACAAGCCCAAGGATCGTATGTAAACTGGAGTATGGCCCTAACTGGTGACTATCCAAACTTAGTGGCATGAAAATGCCAAAACCTTAGCTAACGTGAAAACGTTAGAAACCTTAGCTAACGTGAAAACGTTAGAAACCTTGTGAACGGATGTATGGTACGTCTACCATTATACGTAGGATCCTAGGTATAGCCAATACAATGGAATTATCAGCCCCTAAAACGAGTACTGGTCCCACTGCCATGAACTATACCAGGATCATCGTGCGCTACTGGCGGAACTGGGGTCAGGCCCAAACTGGGGACAAGCCCAAAACTTTGGAGAGTTGGCCAACCACTTTGATCTTCTGTAAAATGATAACAACTCTGCAAAAGCTTAAACTTTGTGAAAATAGATGTTAACTGATTAACATCTTTAACTTATGATAAGTAATAAGTATAAAATGAATGAAAATGAAAGTAATGTGTTACCAAATGTAGAATCATATATCCTTTGAGGATCCTGGATCCTTAATCAGAATACCGGTATCGCTGAGGATCCCTGATCCTTCTTACTTAAAGTATTTTTTGAGATGAACAGCATTCCAAGCTCTTGGTAGGAGATCATCATCCATTGTTAACAAGTGATATGCCCCCTTTCCTGATTCAGCTTCAATTAGATAGGGGTCTTCCCACTTTGGTGCTAGCTTGCCATCAGAAGGATTTGTAGTGTTCTGGAATGCTTTTCTTAGCACAAAATCACCAACTTGAAATCTTCTAATCCTGACATTCTTGTTGTATGCTCCAGCCATTCTTTGTTGATAACTGGCCATTTCCTTTTTTCTGACTTTGAGCAAAAGCTTCTTCTTAGGATGCAGATGTTATGTTGGTTGGTGTAGAATATTACTGTGTCTTTGACAAGCATCACACTTCTTTGCATAATCCACAACATCCTTCTTCGTGGTAGGCCTATAGTATGTTGTTCTAAGGATCCTTGAGAATAGTGCTCTGCCCCCAGTGTAGTTTCCACAGTCTCCTTGACTTTGAAAGCTTTAGGATTTTGTCCTGTAGGGATCTCTCCGTGTTGTATATATCTTAGGATTGGAAGGATCCAGGATCCTGAATTCGACTGTGCAGGATCACCATGTATGATTGCAGAATCCTCCACTATCTCCATGGCTACGTGATCCTCAATTGCAGGAGTTAAAACATGGGCGATGAGTATTTTTCACATCTTCTGGCATCCTTAGGAATGATCCAAGGTTAGTTAAAGCGTCAGCTTCTGCATTTTCTTCCCTGGGTACCTGTGGTAGACTGAAAAAAGCAAAAGAATCTGCCAGTTTCCTGACTATTTCTAAGTACTTGATTAGCTTTTCACATTTGACAGTGTAAGAACTGTTATAATGATTAGTAATTGATAGAGAATCTACATATACTTGAAGACACCTGATCCTCATATTATTAGCTAATTGCAAACCTGCTATCAAGGCCTCATACGCTGTCTCGTGATTAGTGGTTTGGAATTCACATGCAATGGATCGGGGTATAATGTCCCCCTGTGGCGATTTTAGTAGTGTGCTTTATCTAGTTCCTTTAACATCTGAAGCTCCATCCGTGAGGAGTGTCTAAGGATCCTTGGTCTTCTCAAGTTGTTGAACTTCTAATTCAGCTTCCCTTTGTAGATCACTACTGAAATCAACCACAAAGTCAGCTAAAGCTTGGGACTTGATGGCAGTCCTGGGTTCATACTTAATGTCATATGCAATAAGCTTGATTGCCCACTTTGCCATTCTTCCTGACATTTAAAGTTTCCTGAGAACATTCTTGACAGGGAGGTTAGTTTTCACAATAATGGTGTGAGTTTTGAAATAATGTCTATGTTTAGCGGAAGGCATAATTAAATCAAGAATTAATTTCTCTAAATGAGAATACCTGGCCTCAGCATCAAGTAGAATTTTACTTACATAGTATACCGGATGTTGAGAGCCTTCATGATCCTTAACTAGGATTACACTTACTGCTTTAGCTGAAATAGCTAAGTATAAGGATAACGATTCTCCATTTTCTGGTTTCATCAGGGCTGGTGATGAGGATAGATAATCCTTAAGAACCTTAAGTGCAGCTTCATGCTTATCAGTCCACTCAAACTGGCCTTGAGCAATTTGTATACCTCTTCTTGGATAATGGCATTCCTTTCAAGTACAAACTTTCTTCTCCTTTGATGGATTGGTTTGAAGGATCTGTCAATGCCGAGTTTATGAGTGATAACATCTTTGGATATACCAGTCATGTCTTCGTGTATCCATGCAAAGGTAGTCTTTCTCCTTTTGAGGAAGGATACGAGGTCTTCTTTCATTTCGCCAAGGATCCCTGATCCGATATAGATTTTGGATTCAGGATCATCAGGATCCATGAGGATTTCTACCACATCCTGCTCTCTGGCCTCCAAGACATTCCTCGGAGGATACCTTGATTGCTATTGCTCCCTTGACTTCGAAGCTGGTTTCATCGATGAAGTGTAACAATTCTTAGCCTCCTGCTGATCACTATCAATCTTCACTATTCCCCAAGGACTAGGGAGCTTCACACATTGATGGTAAGTAGATGGGACTGCTTTCATATCGTGTATCCAGGGCCTGCCAAGGATAACGTTACAACAAGATAAACAGTCAATAACACAAAATTTTTTATAAGAGTGTAAGCCTTCAATATATATCGGGAGTTTAATGTCCCCCAGGGTGTTCTTAGTTTCGCCACTAAATCCCACGAGCACGGAGGATCTTGGTATGATCTCTGATTCAGGGATACCCATCTTCTTTAGAACATCAAGCTGGATAATGTTCACTGAACTTCCTCCGTCTATAAGGATCCTGCGGACAAAATGGTTAGATATGAAAAGAGTAATAACCAAACCATCGTGATGAGGATCCTGGATATCAACACGATCCTCTTCATCAAAGGTTATGACTTTTCCTTCGGAGACACTTGATGTTCGAACTGGTCTTTCTCCATTATCCATTTTAGTTTCCTTTGCATGCCTTTTAGCTGCTGAGAAGGATGTGCCACAAATGTCGGATCCTCCAGAAATAAAGTTTATCACTTGTGCATCTGCTGGAGGAGCTGGAGCCTTCTCAGGGATCCTTTCAGGATCCTGAGTCCTTGACTTTTTTCTTCCCAACAACTCTTTTAGATGCCCCTTGCTCAACAAGTATCCAATTTCCTTTCTTAATGCAATGCATTCTTCTGTGAGGTGCCCAAAATCTTCATGATATGCACACCACTTTGACTTATCCTTAGTTGCAGCCGGCCTATCATTCTTTCTCGGCCATCTAGCTTTATCACCTAGGTTCTGCATAGCAAGGATTAGTTCATTGTTATCAACACTAAAGCAATATTCAGAAATTGGAGGATAATCCTCATCATCCTCTTCTTGATCAACAGAGTGCACGTTCTGATTATCAGATCTGTTGTAGGATCTGAATTTGTTGTTCCTGAATGAGGATCCTTGCTTATCCTGCTTTGAGGATCCTGCTAACCTCTCCTGGATCCTCTTGTCATCCTCTAGCCGAATGAACCTAAGTGCTCGGGTTCTTACCTCATCTAAGTTCCTGCATGGTGTCATAACAAGATCATCATAGAAAGACAAATCCCTAAGCAATCCCATTTTGAAGGCCTCAACAGCCGTAGCTATATCTAAGTTGGGAATGTCTAAGGATTCTTTACTGAATTTGGTAATGTAATCCCTTAATGATTCATTATGACCCTGGGTTATCCTATATAAGTCACTAGTTAATCGTTCAAATTTCCTACTACAAGAAAACTGATTATTAAACAAGTTAACTAGGTTAGCAAATGAGGTAATAGAATAGGGAGGAAGACTTAGCAGCCATTTGAGAGCTGATCCAGTAAGAGTGGATCCGAATCCTTTGCACAGGCATGCTTCCTTTAACCTTTCTGGAATTGGATTGATTTCCATCCTCTCCCTGTATTGTGCTATGTGTTCTTCAGGATCCGTTGAACCATCATACAACTTCATTGTTGGCACATGGAATCTCTTGGGTATCTCAGCATCACAGATTGGTGGTGCAAAACGAGATATCTTGTGGCTCCCATCTGCAATCTCTGGGATAGGTTTAACTACTCCTGGAACACTTGATATCATATCCTTTAGCTTTTGCAATTCTCTAGCCATGGCATGATTGATACCTGGATCCTGCATAAGACCATGGTTAGTAGTATGAGAATTATTAAAAGTGTTACCTCCCATTGGATTCAAATTAGGAAGAATGGATGTTAATCCATATTGTTGAGGCTCTGGAATGATCGAGGGACCAGTAGAGGCATTGGTCTGCATCGGAATAAAATCTCCCTGATGGACATCTGAACTTCCTGTTTGCAAATTCCTCAAGGATCCTGGCATCTGGAAGGATCCCTGAAACTGGGACGATCCTGGAACGAAGGAGGATCCTTGAACCTGGGATGATCCTGGAACGAAGGAGGATCCTTGAACCTGGGATGATCCTGGAACGAAGGAGGATCCTTGAACCTGGGATGATCCTGGAACGAAGGAGGATCCTTGAGCCTGGGATGATCCTGGAACGAAGGAGGATCCTTGAACCTGGGATGATCCTGGAACGAAGGAGGATCCTTGCAACTGCTGCATTCCTGAATATCCTCCTGAATTTATGAGGGATCCCATATGCTGAGGATAGGATCCCGCTGGCTGGAAATATGAGCCTGATGCCTGGGTCATTGTTGTTGTTCCATAGTGCACTCCTTTTGGTCCACCCACATATTGAATGTCTGGAACCACTGATGGCTGAGAAGTAATCACCGGAGTATCAAAATTCAAAGATCTGGGCATCAGTGGGGAACGATCCTCTGCCGTTTTCTTCTGTTTCTTAATTTCGTCAATCTCCCGGAGGATCCTTTCGTTGGTCTTATCCTGCTCTTGTGCGTGGTTCCTCATCTGCAAAATCAAGGCATAGAGATCATTAGTAGTAGGATTAGTTGAAACAGAAGAAGTAGGTGGTTTTGAGAAAATGGGAGTTGGTTTCTTCGCGGCATTCTCAGTGTTCTTCTGGGGTCCAGAAGGTGCTGGAGGCAAAGGAGGAACGCCTTGAGAAGAAGTGAATGAGGGCATCAAATTTGAAGCATTCTTTGCCGAGGAAGCCATTTGCTTGGTTGTAGTGAACCGAAATGAGCACAGAAATGCGAATTTTTCTAAGGACGAAGCACCAATTGCCCCACGGTGGGCGCCAAACTGTTTTGGTCAAAAATTATGTTTATGATATGCAACCAAACTCTTTGTTTCGGGGAATGATGCTTAGAATATGTAATAGCGATGAGGATCACTTCAATATAGATTTGCACAAACAACACTAGGATTTATACGGGGAAAAAGCCCTTGATCAAGAGTTGATCTCCGGCACAAAAAACCCCGGGTGATGGAAACTACCGATCACCAAGCTCAAATAAATGATTAAATGTTTACAACTTCGGATAGTAACGAGCTAGGTACAAGGATCTCTATCATGAAATGTGTATAAGTGAGTGAAAATGAATGTGTGTTCGTCGAGAGCTTCAAGTGTGCGAGTATAAGAGTGTGTGTAGCTGCAAAAATGGCTAAGTGTTTCTCTACTAGCTCGTTACCCCTTTTTAAAATAGAAATCTAACTACCAAACTAACTATCCGACTTTCGTGCCATGCCTCCACGTTCTCCACAACGTCTATTTTTGGTCAAGCACGTGCAGAATAGTTTGGGAATATTCTCCAGGAATGTCGCCAAGACTTGGTCAAGCTTGTTATACCTGTGAGATGCTACAAAACATAAGTAAACAATCGTCAGTACGAGGATCCTTAAAGTGATCCATGATCCTGATCCTGAAGCTCTTCTGAGGATCACCACCTGTCACAGAAGTAAGGATCACTAATTAGGATAACGAATAAGGATCACTAATTGTTAGAAAATCCTCCCCTAACAATAAGTATCCCCATTATCCATATCCTGGCTCCTGCCATCGAGGATCATGTGGCTATGGAAATAGGAGAGGATTCTACAATTATCCCTAGTGAGGATACTCAATCTCATTCAGGATCATGGACCCTACCAATCATGAGATACTTACAACATGGAGAGATTCCTACAGGAGAAAACCCTAGGGCTTTCAAAATTAAGGTATCTCAATTCACAATTTTAAATAATATGTTGTATAAACGATCTCTTGCAGGACCATATTTAAGATGCATTGAGGATCCTGAAATCCAAGAGGTTTTAAAAGACTTCCATGAAGGAGATTGTGGAAACCATACTAGGGGCAGGGCATTATTTTCAAGGATCCTGAGGACAGGATACTATTGGCCAACTATGAAGAGAGATGCTGTGGAGTATGCTAAGAAATGTGATCCTTGTCAGAGACACAGCAATATCCTTCATCAACCAGCTGAATTTTTGCATCCTATATCCTCCTCTTGGCCATTTATGAGATGGGGTATGGATATAGTTGGTAAGCTCCCTAAGGCACCTGGCGGAAAAGTGTTCATGCTTGCTATGACTGATTACTTCTCCAAGTGGATAGAGGCTGAAGCTTTTGCCCAAGTCAGAGAAAAGGAAGTTATATCCTTCATTAAAAGAAATATTATAACTAGATTTGGTATTCCTTCTGAAATTATATGTGATAATGGTTCCCAATTCATTGGGGGCAGAACTACTAACTTTTGTGACAGCTGGGGGATTAAGATGATAACATCAACACCAGTCCACCCACAAGCTAATGGTCAGGCAGAATCATCCAATAAGATCATCATCAACAATTTGAAGAAGAAGCTTGGATCCAAGAAAGGGAAATGGGCAGAAGAACTACCTTATGTGCTTTGGGCTGATAGGACAACTCCTAAGAATGCTACAGGCCAAACTCCATTCTCCTTGGTATTTGGGGCAGAATCAGTGATCCCTACAGAAATGGTGGTTCCAACTGCTAGAACAAGTATTCGTGATCCTGAAGAAAATGATGAGAACTTGGTTCAAGACCTGGATACTATAGAAGAAATCAGAGATTTGGCAAGGATAAGGATGGCCAGTTATCAGCAGAGGATGGCTGGAGCCTACAACAAAAATGTCAAGATCAGGAAATTCCAAGTTGGTGATATGGTACTAAGGAAAGCATTTCAGAATACCACAAATCCTGCTGATGGAAAGTTGGCACCAAAATGGGAAGGACCTTACTTGATTGAAGCTGAGGCAGGAAAGGGGGCATATCGATTGCTAACAATGGAAGGTGATTTGCTACCTAGAGCCTGGAATGCTGTCCATTTGAAGAAATACTTCATGTGATAAGGATCCATGATCCTCACATGATAAGTATCCTTAAAGGATCCTTAAAGCACAGATGATCCTTATTTTGGTAACATTCTAATCTCAAACTATTTCGTTCTCTTATTTTCTCATATAAGGATAAGGATCCTGCATCCTTTATCCACCTTTCACGTGATTCTGAGTCTTGAAGGTTCAGGTATCCTTAGCAAAGGGTTGATTATCTACAGAAGCAACCAATTATATGGGCTTGACCCCAGTTATTTGGGCTTGACCCCAGTTTCGCCAGTAGCGCACGATGATCCTGGTATAGTTCATGGCAGTGGGACCAGTACTCGCTTTAGGGGCTGATAATTCCATTGTACTGGCTATACCTAGGATCCTACGTATAATGGTAGACGTACCATACATCCGTTCCTAAGGTTTCTAACGTCTTCACGTTAGCTAAGGTTTTGACATTTTCATGTCACTAAGTTTGGATAGTCGCCAGTAAGGGCCATACTCCAGTTTATGCAAGTTATCCTTGGGCTTGTCCCCAGTTATCCTTGGGCTTGTCCCCAGTTACTAACTTGTCTTTTATATTGGCTTAGTCCCAAGTTATATTCTATTTCAGGTTTTCGAAGATAGACTAAGGATCCTTGATCCTTACCTCTTACTAAGGTTTGTCTTATGGTTATCCTGGTTATAATATTAAGGGTTAGGATCCTAACTTGGATCCCCAGGTATGATCCTTAACTATTTTGATTTCATTCATTGTTTATTTGAATAACCCTTGTACTTTGACAACTGAACTCATGATCCTTAAAATATACCACTTTTTTGGAATTTTTCAACTATAGGATATTTGATCCTGGATCATATCCTAAATATTCTTTATCTAATTTGTTCAACTTTTCTTATTCAGATAAGTGTATATCAAAACAATTGAAAATTAAAAGGACAAACAAGGATAAAAACACAAGATAAGCCAAAAAAGATTAAAGTTATTTTATTAACAAAAGTTTAACCATCGAAGGTTGTCAAAATTGCCAACCCACGTTTCTACCAGCAAAACGTGGCCCGTCCACATGGGTTGGCAACGGGTGTCCATTGTTTATGCGGTTATAGCTAGTGTAGGAAATTAAAGGCGGCAGGATCACAATGGCTCCATCCCCCAAACAGAGGATCCCTCCACCATTTGTAATCCTACCTATTGTTCAAAGGGTCCTAGATCCTTAACCCTAGAAACTATTGTTCAAATACAGACCATCATTGTTTTAAAACAGCACAACCACAAAAAAACTACTACCGAATTTGAAAAATTGGGCTCCGGCTATGTCTAGAAATGTCCATCATTGCCCAATCTTGCAGCCTACACCTTCGCTGCATCTTCATCCCCTCCAGCTTCGGTATCCTTCACCTGATCCTTCCCACTGCCTCCAGCCTCGATCGCCAAAACCTCCTCAGCCTCTTCATCATCTTCCAGATCAGCTAACCTCGCCTTCCAGCCCTCAACATCCCAACTGCTTCTGTCGAAGTCAGGATCTTGAGCTTCCTGGGCCATCTTTAGTTTTGTCTTATACATTGTGATGGCAGCGGAGACCTTTGCACCTTCCACGAGCTCATGCTTCTCGTAGTCAATGTCGATCAAGATTTTAGGTGTCTGAGTCTTGGCGTCTTGAAGGGCTTTTTCGAGATCAGCAATCTTAAGATCCTTGAGCACTGTAACTTGTTGGAGGTCAGCAATCTTCTTATCCATCTCCTCAACGCTCCCCACGTAGTCTTCAATCTCAGCAAATTTCTGCAAAAAAGATAAAGCAGTTCAAGATCAGGTGATCCTCAAATAAGTAGGATACCTAGGCAGAATTGGTGATCCTCACGTCATTGAAGTATTCAAGGAACTGGTGGTGGATCAGTGGCAGGCCTTGTAGATCCTCTATCTTAGAGTTTTTCCTCTTCTTGCCACCCCTTCCTTTTGTGGGTGCCTTGGGGATCGAGACACTAGGGCTGGCAGTGGCCTTCTTCTTGCTGGATCGTACAGTGTCAAGGTCGGCAATGCTGAACTTGGAGGCAGGCTTGGAAGCTTTTCCGGCACCTACACATTCAAAACAGATAAGTATCCTTATCCTATTTCTATTTAACTATTTATTTAAGTCTTTGACTATACAAAGAACAGGATACTTACTTGACATGGTGATAGAACCTGAGGATACTTCTTGTGAATCCTGGGTGTCTGTCTTGAATGATCTTGTTGCAGGTTCAAGCCTTCTAAAAGCAGCAAGCCTTTCCTTGGTGGTAGGTGATGGTATGAGGTACGAAACAGAGACAGCTGTGTAACATAAAACAGAAGGGTGTTAGTGATCCTTATACAAAAACAAGACTATCTGGTGATCCTTCTCAGGATCCTCTATCCTACCATGGGTGGACCACTTCCTTGGTAGATCCTTTCCGTTTGGAATAGAATCCCTTCTGACAAAGAAAAAACGTCGTTTCCAGTTTGTATCGTTCTTGGTGGCTTTAAAAATGGGGTGTTCTTCACCGGGTTTTTGCTTAAACAGATATCGGTGGGATCCAAACGTCGTGAGATCATACATCTCTGCCAGTTCCGACATTCCTAAATCAATCCCTTCCTGCTCAATGATCTTTTCAAGGGTATATAAGACCCTCCAGATCATTGGCATAGCTTGAATGTAGGAGATGCCGGTGAGGGAGAAGAAAGACTGAGTGAATTGAGGGAAAGGATACGAATATCCTATCATTAAAGGAGTGGCCGGGAAAGCTACCCATGTCTCAGAAATATAGTAGCTCAGAACAGTGGGATCGAAGGGTTTGAAAAAGGTGTTCGCCGGAAAGCAGTGTCGGATCCTATCTACTTGTGGATCAGTAAAGCAACACCTCTCATTCACTGAATCTTTGATGATCCCTTGACTCTTCAAGGGGCTATTCTTCTGGTGATCCTTGGCGGGGGAGGATCGGAGCATCGTTCTTAACGTGATGTTGGTAAAGAAAGAAAAACAGAGTAAGAGAAGGAAAAATAGGAAAAGAGATACCTGATTGATCTTCGGATGAGAATTTAAAGGGAGTTTCTCTTGGATTTAAATGCAAATTGATCCTATCTCTAACTCCTATTTATAATGATGATTTGCAGGATAGTCACTTCAGTGACGTCAGGTTTGCAACGGCAAGTCCGTCTTCAACGGCTAGTTATCCGTTAGTTTGTTGCGGATAAGATCGACAAAATACAACTCGTTTATTTACATAATTACTCCTTATATTTTGGGGGCAATTGTTAGGGGAGGATTTCTTAATGACCCGTGATCCTCAATTATTATCCTGTTTGGTGATCCTTACTTCTGTGTCAGTTAGTGATCCTCAGAAGTGCTTCAGGATCAGGATCATGGATTATCCTAAGGATCCTTATACTAATGATTGTCTGCTTTGAATTCGGTATTATTTTGCAGGAGTACCAGCTTGGACTTAGTCTTGGTAACGTTCCTGGAGAATATTCCACGCTTATTCCGCACGTGCCTGACCATGGTGAACGTTATGGAGATCGTGGGGAGAAGGCATGAATTGCGGATAGTTAGTTATTTAGATATTTTACTAAATTTAAAAGGGGTAGCGAGCTAATTAGACAACACTTGGCTATTTTTGGCTGCACATACTCGTACAACTGCACTCACCAGCTCTCGGCAAAACACTTAGCATTTTTCATACATTTCTACACGATACACAATAGTGATCCTTGTACTTATCTCGCTATCATCCGAAGTTGTAAAAGGATTATTGTTTAATTTGAGTTGGTGATCGGTAGTTTCCATCACCCGAGGTTTTTTATGCCGGAGATCATTCATTGATCAAGGGCTTTTTCCTCGTACAAATCTTTGTGTCTCCGGTGCAATTCATTTCTGAGTGATCCTCATTGTTGTTTACCAATTCAAGCATCATACCCCGTAACAGAGAGTTTGGTTGCATTATCCTCGTCTGATTTTTGACCAAAACAACTACCATACATATAAGTCTTGTAAATAACAACTTACATGCACACTCATTTCTATACATGCTTACTTATAAGTTCCATCTACTGAAAGGCAATTAAATCTTAACGTACATGCCCATATACTTATTTTGTACCCACGTATACTCTCTTACACGCCCCATTCTTACTCATACCTTATAATCGCTTTTTGATGACTTTCGGTTACATTTTATGAATCCTAAAGATGAATTCAATACTCATCCATACTTCATAAAAACCATTTGGTAAGACTGAGGTACCATATGGATGTATAACGGGGCTTGGAACGGGTTCACGGGGTCCGAAATCAAAGAAAAACGAAGAAACAACTTTGTTGGTGGAACCCCACCAGTAGCCTACGGTATCCACTGTAGCTTACGGTGGCTGGGAATTTCCCTACGGTGTGGGTTGAGTGTCTTACGTTGGAAGTAGTGGCATCACCATCAACCGTAGCTTACGGTGGCTACCGTAAGCTACAGTAGAGCCTAGTTCAGCAACTTATGTTTTCTATTTACTTTTGTAAAAAACCGTTAGGCCTCCGAACTTCTTTCTTTCCCGTTTTCATATTTCCATGACGTAAATTATCCATATTCAAGTCCCATATCCTTCTAGTTTCTTAATCATAAAATCAAATTAACTATTACATAACACTAAATTACTTTCCGCGTCTTGACCCATTTGAATTCACCATTCACTTTCCGTTGCTTTTGAACTATAAGCAACATACTACAACTTTCCCACTTACTATAAGCAACATACTACATGACTCCTAACCTTCATACAACAGACTTTAATTATGTATTAAGAAATGAGGTTTCGGAATTCACTTACCTTATGCGCCCATGTTCGAGCTCGTCTTCTTGTCTTCCTTTGACTCGTTAGCCATCCGTGCTTGAGTCCTTGCCAATGTAAATTCCTATTCTTTCATGCCAACATTTTCATAACTTGTTAGTTTGCATGTTCATCCATATCAATAATCATTTCAAATTCTTAGTTGCATTACTTTCATTAGTCAATCATTCACTAACATGCATAACTCAATTCACTGAAAATAGGCTGTTTTGGGATGTCCGTTTACTGTACTTACGAGCTTGAATAAATTATGATCTTTTTATGTGACGTGCCCCTCGGAGGGGTTATCATTGTGTTAAATTTTTAGAGTCTAACTATCTACCAAAAATTTATAAAAAATCATTTTCTAAGTAGCAATCAGATTCGTCACTTTCTGACTGCAGCCCATGGAAAATTTCATTTAAAAATCCTGGATTATCCAATTGACATAATTCCAGTTGGAGATTTTCATGACCTCCTAAAGCTACCTACAGTAAAAATTTGAGATCATAACTCAATTATGACATTCGTAATGGGCTGTAAATTCTGCCAGAAAACGCAGCCTGAACCTTCGATACGAAAAAATTCATAAAACGTTCAATTTTCATCAAAAAATGCAATTCAAGTTGGGTTTGAAAGGTTTTTCCTGGAAGTTCTTCACAAACTCAATAAACATCAGTTTTTGACAAGATTTGACCCAGTTACAGCCGATTAAATTCGGCTGTAACTTTCTGGACATATTTTGTTTCATCAAATCTCTTATAATGATTTCACCTATGTATTTCATCAAACACGTGGTGTGAGTACCATCAATAAAACATAATGTATAAGTAGTTATAGCACATTCTTTCTAATTCATCCATGGATTAACATAATCTTTCACAAATCATTTTCATAACCATACATCATATGTTTTATATCAAATTATCCAACTAAATACTTTCTACAACACTACTTAAACATCAACATAACACAATTTATCACAAAACTTCACTAAACTTCATATTCCTACAAATTCCAAGTGAGTTTTATCCCAACACATCAATACAATCAAAATTAAACATATAACAACTTCCACACATTGATATTAACTAACATTCATGTTCAATTTCATAATACATTCACAGATTGCACATAACCCACTTTATCAAACATCACCAAAACATAAAATTCAACTTACTTGGTGTTAAGAACATTTAAATGATTATAAATCTTAGTTCATGCATCCATTTAACCCTCAATTTCCCTTCCAATTTGGCAGATTTTTAGATATTTAGGGCTTGTTCTTCTTTCTTGTTCTTGATGTCGCGATCACACACACACACACACTCATATGTCTGATGTGTGTGTTTTGATTTAAGTTTATAAATTTCACTTTCTAATTGCCCAAGATTGGCCCCTCAAGTATTGAGTATTATATTTTATGGCTAAATATTTATTAAAATGCACTTTTATCTTATCATAATCATATTCATAAATACATTTAGATTTTGGGGTGTTACAAGTTTAGCCCCTCGTGTTTGTCATTCTTTCTTCTTGTCACAAAACTTTATTCTCTACTATTGGTCTTATAATTTTGACTAAGTCAAATAACTTACTTATTATTATTTCATGCCATAGAACAAGAAAACATTCCATTATATTCAAATTCAATTTTTGGGGCGTTACAATATAGGGGATGGTTCATTGGGGAACACTAAAAAAGTGGGGAACCGGGAAACACTACATTATATATCTTAAAAATTCAACTTAACGTGTTAAAAATCAATTGTTTTAAAAAAAAATTGGCACTTTTCCTTATAAATACATTTAGAAGCATTTTTAATAAAAACTTTAAAAACTAAAAATATACAAAAAAAAATGTTTAAAAAACAGTTAAAAAGGCTATTTTTTACAAAAATGATTTTTTTTAATTGGAATAACTTCTACCAATTTTTATAAGAAAAAGCACCGAAATTTAAAAAAATGATTTTTAATATGTTAAGTTGATTATATAAGATATATTTAACATGTTAAATGCACTGTTCCCCGATTCCCCTATAACATCCGTGAAAAATGAATCCTAGAACCTGATCCGTTTCATATTCCATGTATTTTTATTTAATGTTTAAGCAATATAATGTCTCGGTTCTATGTTTTGATCATACATGTTATCATATCCTGTGATTTATAGTCTTATACATGTTTTACAAGTTTGTAAATTCATTTCCATGTATTTTGAAGCAACCATCCATCTCTCAAGGTATAAGACTAAGGTTTTCCTTAATTTGATCTAACACTTTGGAGACTTCGTGAACACACCTAACACTCATATCCTGACCTTCTAATCAACTAATTTTCATTATATACATGCCTTAACATAGGACATTGTGTTTTGGAGGGTTTAGATGTAAATGATAACAAGTAAGAAGCTCTACATGTTGCATTCTTAGTTTGGTCATAAGATGAATTTCGGGTGAATTTCTTGCCAACTTTTCTCCATCCTTGAGCTATCATTCTGGTCCATTAAAAGTCCTAAGATATACTTGGTATACTAAGGAGAAAGTAGGTTCAAATGGTGCATAAAACCGAGACCAAGCGTAATGGAAATTACAAACATAAGTTTGAGAACGTAACCCATGACCCTCATCAAGATCCAAGGTTTAAGCCCAATTCTCGACACCATTAATGTTGGATTACTCTCTTCCATAGGATGGTACTCTGAAAATAATGCACGTAGGCGAAAACCGTGCGCGAAACGAAGTTATAACGAAGTGGGAATCGCGAAAACAAGTTTGCTATTTGTTGCTGATTTGCAAGACACGAAAACCCATTTTAAATTTGTCCCACATCGCCCCAAATACCACTTTGTGCTCCCTTTCATACCTATAAATACCCTTGCTTGTTTCCTTATAGCTTGCAACATCTAGTTTGAGTATAAACAAGTGGAATAACCAAATTTGGTGATTCCACAAATGCAATACCCCTTTGGGTGTTGTGCGTAGTAGTTTTTATTTTCGCACTCGACGAGGAGGTGTTGCCTTCAAGCTCTTCTCATTTATAAAGTTTTCTTTGAGGTAATTTTCTTTTCCTTTCCCTTTTCATTATTCATTTATTTATTTCTTTCTTAGTTTAATTAGTTTAATTTAGGTTTTTAGTTAAGGAGCATTAGGCTTGTTTAGGAGCTCTCCTTTTGGCTTGGCGTAGCCTTGTAGAGGCTCGTTAGGCCCAACGAGTTCAGCATATCGTGTTCGTTCATTTAGTTATGCCCTAGCATAATGTTTACCCTTTCTATATTGCATTCGGTTGTCTAGGTTAAATCACGCTTGTCATTTGGATTTGCTCCTTATTCTCGTGCGGTTTTTCACTAAGGGTTAATGGAATGCAAATTGTGAGTATATCTTACTTTTTCCCCTTTTTGTCACTTTAACTTTTTTTGGGGTCTATCATGTGTCAAAATTTCTTAATGTTTCTTATTTATTTCAACATGCAAATCAAAGTGTCTTTATGTGCTCATGAATTGTATCATATGTTTCGTCACTCGTTTCCTATATGTGCACTTGCTTGTTTATCGCTTTGTGTCATTGGTTTCGTGTGGATCCACCTGGCTGACCGGTTCCGCACGACCATGGGTCGAACTCGGTATCGCCATATTGTTTCATAGTTTCTCTTTTCGCCTTTCGGGGCTTGAAGCACATCATTGTTTCATAGTTTCGTTTTTCGCCTTTCGGGGGTTGAATTCCATCATTGTTTCACTACTTATGTTTCGTTATGTTTCGTTTCATTATTTGACGTGGTTGTGTTGAATTGTTGATAGATGTCACATATACACTTAAAATTGCATGTTAATTATTTTTTTATAAAATAAATTAACTAAACTATTTTATCTCAATTAAACTCAAAGGTCTATTCACCAACTATTGTTGACCCAAATTTATTTTACACATGATACAGGTACACAATGTTGAGTGCACGACGAGAAGACACCTAAGATTGTGCCTTATAATAAATTAATCAGGACTTTTGTTTCGTATTTTCCTTCGATGTTGTATTGAATTTTATTAGAAATTATATGGTTATTGTGACATTTAATATGGATGAATTAATTATTTAAACTTTAAATACTGTCAAAAGCTATAAGCAATCCATCATACCTCGTACCGTATCCGTTGCGAGTCGGAGTGTGACATCCCTAACGAACCTCACACACACACTATATGTGTATATATATAATGAAAACACATTTTTCTTTAAATTAAGTTTACTTTTCAAAAACCTCCCACATCCAAGTCTCTATTTTTTTCTCTATCATACTTACAAACACTTATTTTATTATTTCTTTTTCTTTCATACACTCACAATAAAAATATAGAAGCTTGAATATGAGCTTCTAAGAACATTCACATTGGACCCTCTATAATAACACTTTCTATATAACATAGAGGAAAAAAAAACCACTATAATGGAATCACTATAATAGAGAAAATTATATAGATACTAAGAGCATTCACATTGGAACCTTTATATGTGGACATTCTATATAATATAGAGAAAAAGGTAGAAGAAACAACAAAAAAAACCACAACATTACTATATTGAAACCTCTATAGTAGAGAAAAATTTAAATAGAATAAACTATATCTCTATATTTAGAGGGTTATATTCAATTCTCTATATTTTTTATGAGTGTGTAGGAAAAAGAAAATAATAATAAAATAAGTTAAAGTGAGTAAGATAGAGGTAGAGATAGATGGTTTTTAGACATTAACAAAATTTAGAGGAAAATATACTTTTTCATTTAAATATTTAGATGGAGATGGAGTGTGTAGGAAAGAGAAAAAAATAATAAAACAAATGTTTGTATGTAAGATAGAGAGTTGGATGTTGAAGATTTTTTTAAAAGTAAATATAATTTAGAGAAAAAAGTGTTTTTTGATTAAATTATATGAATGGAGTTATGGGTTCTAATTTTAATGCTCTGAATATTAAGGTTTACTTTAATTTCTATAAAACCTTTTCTATTATAAATATTACAATGTAGTGCTGTTTTTTATGTTTCCTCTAATATAAATATGGGTAAATTACACTTTTCGTCCTTTATGTTTATATCGAATTGTAATGGATGACCTTTAACTTCAATAATTACAGTCACAATCCTTTATTTGGAAAAATTGTTGCATCTTTCGTCCTTTAACACTAACCAAGTTAGAATTTTGAGTTAAGTCTTGTCATGTGACTTGCACAAGAGGGTAGCTTCGTAATTTTACTCATTTTTTAAATAATAAATTATATATAGCATATAAAACCCTAAATCTTTCTCTCAGTTATCTCTCCCATCCCCTCTCTCTCCCCCCTCTCTTCAACCACCATCACAACAACCAACAAATCCAACCCCACCACCACCATAACCACCAAATCCAGCCCAACTACCACCAGCCATCGTATCCAACCAACCCCACCACTACCATATCCAGCCACCACAAACCCACCACCACACCACCAATCGCCAACCGAACCACCATGGCCCACAACCACCATCGTTTTTTTTTTCATCCTCCCCAACCCTAAATAATCAAATCACCTTCATCCTTCATCATTCCAACAATCTCATCTCAGTATGTGCACAAGTAATTTAACATTCAAACCCTAAACCGAACCAGAACCCAACATAACAATGGCTCGAAGGTTGAAATAATATAATTTATGAAACAAAATTGAAATGAAAGATTGGGGGTTTAGGGTTTATAATCGAGAAAATGGGAACTTGAAATTTTGACGTGAAAAAGTCGTTGAACGACAGGAAATTCTGGTTCGCTTCGTTCTTAATCGTGTGGGCTGTTGCTTTACAGGTGATCATTTCAATTAACACCTCTCGAACGTAACAATCGATTGTTTGTTTGTTTTGAAATATATAGTTGTTGGATATAGGGGCATATGATGTGGCTACAGGGGCAAGATTCGTTTAAGCAGAAGTTTGGAACCCTAGGTGATCAAGATACTGACGATCGACAAAGGCTGAACTAGAATGTTATAATTTAACAATGGCGGCTGCTAGTGGTGGTGGCAGGAGGTGATGACAGCAGTGGTGGTTGAAAATGGGGACAAGCTTCAGATCTGGTTGTGGTTTGTTAGTGACTAGCTTCAGATCTGGTGGATGGTGGTGGCTGCTAGTTTGTTTAGAGAAAAAGACAAAAGTGTGTCTGTGTGTTAAAGAGATAGAAAGAGAAGAAAAGTGAGTATTTATATTTGTTTTTATAAGATTTTATATGTTATTTTCTTTTATTCATATATTTATAAGTAAAAAGACTAAACTGCCCTTAAATAAATAAACTTAACTGAAATTTTTAATCTGGTTAGTGCTAAAGGACAAAAGGTGTAATGAGTCTTTCAAATATAAGATTGTGACTGTAATTATTGAAGTTAAAGGTTATCCGTTGCAATTCGATACAACCATAAAAGACGAAAAATGTAATTTACCTATAAATATTTACAAGAGACAAAAATATAAGAATATCTACCAACTTTTAAGAGATACAAAATCTGGTTGGAAATGATACGAACCGGGTTCAAGATCCGGGTCACAATTAAAAAACCCGATAAAATCCAAAATACCTGAATTTTGATTTGATCCAAACAACCCCGTCCGTCTCCCCAATCAACTCAATCTTCTGGATCTCCATTGTTAGGGTTTCACTTTCTCAACCAAAACTCCAATACAATCTCTCCATTGAATCGGACAAGATGTACGGATTCGAAGCTATGACGTTCAACATTCACGGCGGTTACCTCGAGGCGATCGTCAGGGGCCACAGATCTGGATTGCTGACCGCTGCAGATTACAACAATCTCTGTCAGTGTGAAACCCTAGACGACATCAAGATGCATCTCTCTGCTACCGAATACGGTCCTTATCTTCAAAACGGTATCGTTTTATTCGGATTTCTTGTGTTCCGTTTCCTGTTGGTTTGATTGATTGATATCGTTTTTGTTGAATGTTGATGTGGTTATAAATTTTACATTTGTTGATGATGATTTGATTTGATTGAGTAGATAGATCTTTTTTTTTTGGAGGGTAATGAAGATCAGACACTGATTGTGTTGAATATTGACGTGGTTATAAATGTTATACGTGTTTATGATAGTTTGATTGAGTAAGGAGCTTAGTTTGTGTGAGGGATTAAGATTGGATTGCTGTTGTTTATAGTTTAGATTGATAGAAAGTGAAGTTATTGTGCTAGATTAAATGCTTAGCGATAAGGAAGTTGGTACCGATTGATCCGCCTCGGATCATGCGTTGGTGGTTGATGTTTTGGAACAGGAGAATATGTATACACACCTTTATATGTTTCATTCGTCAGTTGATATGCTTTTTAAAACTTAAATCTAACTTTTATGGAACTTTTTGCCAGTTTGAATGATATTATTTATATGTATGTGTGTGTATATATGTATATACGCATGTATAAATACTTTTATATGTTCTCTCCTTCAGATGAATTAAATCTTACTTCTAAGGAACTTTGTGCCAGTAGGAATGATATACACACACACTACATTAAAATCTCACACCATAATACATTATACTTAGTGAGTTATCATGCTGAGATTTTACTGGAAATGTTTCTTTGACAACTTTTGTTTGGTTTTAATTAACGAAGATTGGATTTACCTGAAACCATGGTTGTAAAAATCCCGACTAGTCTCTGATTAGTTGCCGATTAATCACTAATCGGTGGTTCATCGATTAATGGCCGATTAATCGCTAGGCGGTCAATGGCCGTCCTATTCTGGCCAAATTTTGGCCAGATTCCAACCAAATTTCGACCAAACCTTATAAATTCCCGTCAATTACTTTAAAAAATGGGTCAATGATGGGTTAAAATATGTCTACTTTAATAAACTGCCTATAAAAATGTGTGTGTATATATATAACTAAAAATTACATGTAAAAATCCCAATCCGATTAATCGCTAGTCGGTGCCCCACCGACCGACTAGCGCCTAGCGATTCCTACAACACTGCCTGAAACCTATTTTGATTTCATATGCATGTACATGAATGGATATTTTTTGTTTAACGTAGTATACAAAGGAAACTTTGCCCCGTGATTATGGGACGCAACTGGAAATGGGATGACTCATCTTATGAAGATAATGTATAATATGTTTTTCATTTTTAGCTGATGTTATTTATTAAAATGTGTAGATGAGTAGATGTCAAGTTTTGCTTGTTTTAGGTATTTAGAATGGGAGTTCATAAGTTGCCTTTGCTGATCATGCTTGTGGCATTTTTTTTTTTTTTTTTGCAGAGCCTTCACCATTGCATACCACTACAATTGTGGAGAAATGCACCCTTAAGTTGGTTGATGAGTATAAGCACATGTTATGCCAAGCCACTGAGCCTATGTCAACCTTCTTAGAGTATATAACGTATGCAAATTTTCTCTTATACTGTTTGCATGTAGATTCTTTTATCTTTCTAAAGATTCCCATTCTCTGTAATTTGTATTTTACAACTATTCTTGCATACTGTAATCATTTGCATATTGGGATTAACCGCCTAATAGTCTTCCAAGTTCATATTAGTCTTCTTGATTGTAGTTTAAGGCCACTGAATAGCATGAAGAGGATGGAAGATTGATTAATATAAATTTACTGTTGCCCGTACAGATATGGTCACATGATTGATAATGTTGTTCTGATTGTTACTGGAACTTTGCATGAGAGAGATGTTCAGGAACTGTTAGAGAAATGCCACCCTTTGGGAATGTTTGACAGGTAATCTTTTTTTTTTTTTTTTGATCAACACATCTTCTGACTTTTGATACAAATGCTTATTAGTTATTATGATATAATTTTTCTGTTTGTTTCTTCAGTATTGCTACCCTGGCAGTTGCTCAGAATATGCGCGAGCTTTATAGACTCGTGCTGGTGGATACACCACTTGCTCCATACTTCTCTGAGTGCATCACATCAGAGGTACAGTTTCACATTAGTTCACAATAGAGTTAACAGTTTCGATCCATTTGCTTATGAATGAGTTGCGTTGAGTGATTATCAATCTCTAAAGGATCACATAGATCAATTTTGAAAAAAAAAAAAAGGTAAAAAGGAAACATGTCAGATGGGTTGAAGGGGTCAAAAGTTGCCCAAAATGCATTGTCAGTGCATACAACCTACTTAATCACTTCATTCAAAGATTTTGATTATTATTGTAGGAATTTATTTATTGTAATCATATTAACAAACAAATAACATATAGAAATCATAAATGTTTCTTAAAATGTGAACAGGGGTTTCGAATTGACCCGCATTTCACCATCCCATAAAATAAAGTTCTCTTTGTCTTTTCCTGTGATATTATTTTCTACCGACCTTGTTTTAGTCGTCAGACGACATTAACATTAGTCGTTGTTGTGTGTGCATTTAAGTTGTATATTACAATCCTCATCCTACAGTAACAAAAGATTTAAAGCTTAGTCGTTACTACTTACTTTTGATCTTGACTTTTTCTCTCTTAACATCCAATAAACAAGTTTCTGATTATTTTTACTTCAAGCAGCGGTGCTTGTTTTTTTGTCATCTTATTATCTAGAAACAAATTTATTGGTATTATCTGCAGGATTTGGATGATATGAACATAGAGATAATGAGAAACACTCTTTACAAAGCATATCTTGAGGACTTCTACCGGTTTTGCCAGGTAAGCATTTGCTGATTATTTTGAAATCTGCAAATGCTTTCCCAAAGTTTCTGTTCTAACATTAGTTTGTGAATAGAAACTAGGTGGAGCGACTGCTGAAATTATGTCTGATCTTTTAGCATTCGAGGCGGACAGGAGAGCTGTTAATATCACCATAAACAGGTGCTGCAACTATATCTGTAAACACGTTTCTGTAGGAGAGTTCTCTATATGATACTCTGGCAATTTCGTACTATATACTTATGAATGTGTTGATTTGGGCTTGTTTCAATTCAAATGGGTCAAATCGAGAAATTATTTTAAAGTAAAGCATGCCAATCAGGTTGAAAGTCACTCGAAGTCTATTCTAAATGTGTAACCTCCTAAAATCATTTCATTAGAAATTTGATTTGATTTTATTTATTTTGTTATCTTAACTAACAAATTATTTTACTTTTTTTGTTTCCAAAAATAGACAAAAAAATGTTTTTCAACCGTTGTTGAATTTGACCTCTTTCAAGCTGTTACCCAATCCACCCACTTGCTCAAGTTGCCACCTCTACTATTTAATGATAAAGTTTCTAATGTTAACTTAGTAATCTTTTATCGACTTGTGATTTTGCATATGTAGCATTGGAACAGAGCTTACTCGAGATGACCGTAGGAAGCTGTACTCTAGTTTTGGTTTACTGTAAGTTGTCATAACTCTTGATGTATATGCTAATTAGAGATTTGTTTATCTTTTTTTTTATTTACATAACATTTTTGGTATCTTTTTGTCTTTGAAATAGTTACCCCTATGGTCATGAGGAACTTGCTGTTTGTGAGGACATAGATCAGGTATGCTTTCTTCCTATCAAAATTTTGGTATTTTTCCAAATGCTCCCTCTGATTCTCCTGAAGGGGTAGAAAGGTAAATTACCAATAGTCTGATTGAATTCCATGCCTGTAAAACCGCCACCTAGGTTCGCGGTGTGATGGAGAAATACCCTCCTTACCAGCCAATATTCTCTAAGTTGTCATACGGCGAGAGCCAGATGCTCGATAAGGCATTTTACGAAGAGGAAGTGAAGCGACTCTGTTTATCGTTCGAACAACAGGTTCGTACCTGCAAATCATGTTTTATTATTATTTACTATTAGAGTAAAACGCCATTTCCGTCCCAGATGTTTGGCTAGTTTTGCAACTTTCGTCCAAAGGTTTGTTTTTCCGCATCTGGATTCAAAAGGTTTGAAATCTTGCCATTTTCATCCGGCTCGTTAACTCCATCCATTTTTCTCTGTTAAGTCAGGGGTATTTTTGTCTTTTTTGTTAACTATTCGGTCTTTTTCAAGGGTATTCGGTCTTTTTACATAAAGTGAAAAAGACCGAATTGCCTTTTAAGCTTACAAAAAAGATGGAAATACCCCCGACTTAATGGAGAAAAATGGATGGAGTTAACGAGCCGGATGAAAATGGCAAGATTTCAAACCTTTTGAATCCAGATACGGAAAACAAACCTTTGGACAAAACTAGCCAAACCTCAGGGACGAAAATGGCATTTTACTCTTAATATTAATTTCCAAACTGATGGTGTATTTGTTCAAAACCGTTGTGTGAATGTGCAGTTTCACTATGGTGTGTTCTTTGCATACATGCGGCTCAAGGAGCAGGAGATCAGGAACCTGATGTGGATATCAGAGTGCGTGGCCCAAAACCAGAAATCGAGGGTTCACGACAGCGTGGTCTTCATATTTTAGCTTGGAACTATTTATGTATATTCATTTCCTGCTGCCGTTATTTAATTTAATTACTTTGTCCCTCCATAATGCTGCCGCAGATTCTTTGCAAAATAAGGTTACCATGTATGTTAAGTTTTGTTGTTTTAAGAGAGTTAAGAACTCGCGATAAATTGCTTTGTCAACATGAACCTGAATATGGTATGTAATTTGAAATTGTTAGAATGATTACGTAATCTCTTGTATGATTTTTCTCTTCTTATGAGTGGCAAAACATACACAGGTTGTACCCTTGCAAATTTTAGGGGTATTTTGTAACATATAATCCTAAGAAACTACCAAAACTAAAATAAGCATCTTGTGAACAACCCAGCTTTGAATAATAATACATTTATAAGTGCATTTTATTCATAATAATATACCTAAAAGATTTGTTTAGGGGCCAAATTTGTTGGATCAAACATTTAGTAGGCGTTGTGGTGGAGTAAGGGCTGGTAGCCGGGGAGGATGACCCCAAGTCATCGCAGACTGTGATCGTCGTATTGGTACTCGAACGTCGCAGTTCGGATTCACACCCTCTCTGACTATTGTGGTGCAACATCATTATTTATCAAAGGTAGCAATTTTTAAGCATTAATAAAACTAGCCAATGAAAGCTGTCACTAGTCCTGACCCTAAACAAAAATAGAAAAACATATTAATCAATGATACCTATCGTTAGTATTTAGATCAATGACAACACATTATAATGAATATATTCACAAAAAAAATGTACAAATTCTGAATCTTGTTCTTAGAGGATTAACCTTCCTATATATACAACACATACATATATATGCATCAAAGCTACAATCTAACAAATCCATCAACAACTCTTAATCAAACCTTAATAATTAACATGGTAATCCTACTCGGCATCCGAGGGTGGCACCCGCAAAGTTGGTGAGCTCATGAACCCTATGAGCCGGTTCCGGTTTCAACAATGGGTAACCCTTGTATGCTGCTGCCCAATTAGGGTTTCCTGACATAACAAAGAATGCTCCATTTAGCATCAGGTCTCCCTCTGATCTCCATGTCCACTTACACCATTCCGATTTCTCTGCAAAGTTTCTATGAGTCACTTCCTTGACTGCACCGTGTTCCGCTTTGAAGCGGTTCCCCTGGCTGATGATCGTCGCCCCTTTTGCACCTCCAATCGCGTAGCACTTCCACATCGTGTAGTCGTTGTTCACAACATGAACAAACCCCCATCGCACCGCTGGCAGTCGTTGCGTAAGTCCTTTTCCAAAGTGGTTGTAAGCGAGCGTGACTCTCATGTTTTCATCCGGGGTCTCGTCGCTTGCACCAAATAACAAAGCCTGATATTCAAATATTAGAAAGAATATATATATTAGCTAACGTTTATTATTAACAATGAGAATTAGGGTTATGAGTTTGTTGACCTTATCGTGTCTAACGAAATGGTTATTCGAGATGGTGATATCGGTGGAACGCGCAACGATATCAATGAGGCCATCGTATGAGCCCGCAAACGAGCAATGATCGATCCATATGTCAGTAGACCCGAATATGCAAATGGCGTCACCGTCACTTGCTCCTCTAATTCCAACATGATGAGGGGATGATCTTATCATGCCACCCTTAGCTGGTGAGATATCATACATATGGATGTTGAAGATGATGACATTTTTAATATTTTGTAACATGAACCCGGCCCCACCCGCGATGTGGATGTGAAACCCGCGGCCGTCGATGGTCTTGTGGCTCGTAAAAAGAAGCTCGCGGCAGAGCCTAATATTCATGTGGCCCGCGAAAATGATCCATAGTGGTTCGGGTTGGAGGACTGCATGGCGTAGGGTACCCGGTTTAGGGTTCATCACATCACCATCGGCGGGGTTGGTGACAACGTAGACTTTGCCACCTTTCCCGCCGACAGTATTGTGTCCAAACCCTTGGACACACCCGGCAATTTTTTGACGGTTGTCGGCCCATTTGGGGTCGCATCGCCAACATTTGTCTATAATGTTATGGGCCTTGCATGGGCCGTCATGTTTTTTATGTCTAATCAGCCCCCTCCTGTTGCTAAACATGGTTTCACTGAAAATCATAAACCAATATCAGGGTTGTCAGAAAGCTTATGGCTCGAGGCTAGCTAAAAAATACTGAAAAAAGTTTATTTATAAACGAACCGAGCTTCCTCAATTTTACATGAGTCAAGCTTGAGATAAGATAAGTTCGTTCATTAGTTTGCTTGTTTGACTCGTTTAAATTAATTCCAAATTTTAATATTTATAAGTTATAAATCAATTCCATTAACAAATAAACCCAATAATAATATGTTCGATGAGCTCGTAGATAAGAATAAATGAGCTGAACCGAGTCGGCTTGTTTAACTGTCGAATTAGGGGTGTTCAAAAACTGTTGATACAGTCTGAACCACCCGAACTGAGCTGAATCAGCTGATTCGGCATGTTTAGGTGTGAACCAATTCTTGCGGTTCGATTTATGGTTTGGAACCGAACGCCAAAACTAAACCGGCATAAATATTAAAAAATTAATAAATCATTTTTCATAATCGTATAGGTATAGGTTCTTCTAATTATAATATGTATATATTTATTTAACTAACTTCATGCAATTATTTTCCACTCTTTTTATTTAAAAACACATTAATACTCAAAAGGTAAAATGTTTAATTTACAAAAATTAAAAAAAAAAAAAACAAAAAAAAAACTGACTGGTTTGGTTTATTAAAAAAAAGCCGTGTTTGTCGGTTCAGCTGAAAAATTCCCTCAAAACCAGCCGAACCGACCCGTGATCACCCCTATGTCGAACGCATAAACATATATATTTTTTTGAAGATTAGAAAGAAGCGATCAATAGTAAAGACTCACTTGAACGGGGTAGAATTGACGATGCCAATGATCATCACATAAAAGAAACATACGAACAAAACAAAGGGGTATTTAACCGCCTTCATCATTAAACACCGATGACAAACACTAAATAAAAGAGATAACAAATAACAAATAACGGATAGTTGGATTAGCTAGTGGTTGGAGTCGGATCTTGAATTCAAGATCAGACTTTTATTAAACCAGGCTAGCAAATCCTACGTTTTGTTTTGTTGATTTAAGGTTTTTTAGTTGGATGATGAAGGAGGCTCGGTTAGAAGAAGAGATGTCGTAGGTTTATGTACGACATCCTATGTGCCAATGTTGTTCACATAAAATTCCGAATATTAAGGGAAACTGTTGGGTGATAAATTGGGTGAGAAAATGTAGGTAATCCACTTATATAGTTTGTCACATATATATATTCTTTTTGGTCAATTAGGTTTCGATCAAGCTATCTTAAACCGTTAAAAAGATTTGGACAAGAGAGAAAATGGTGGTAGTTCATTTATTAGTCTTTTAAGTAAACCATTGACTTAAGTTATAACACCCCTCTAAAATATTTCTGACACCCCTAATATATTTAAAGTGTCACTATACGTCTTAAAATACATCCCGTATACGAAAACGAGCTCCGAATACCTTTATTTTTATAAAATTTAATAAAAAATCAGATTTTTTAGTCAGTGGCAGGCCACGAAGACCTAGGCTTGGTCTTACGCGGGCCGCGAGCAAGTGAACAAGAGGCAAAGCCCGGTGCCGCCACGTGTCGAGGCTATTGGCTGAGTCGGACAAGCTAGGGCCTACCCTAGCTGCCCTCTCGGGCCGCGTAGCCCTTGGCTACAACCTTCGCGGAGCGCGACAAGGTCAACGATCACAACTATAAATCGGAGGCACCCGCTGTCCATTTCAATTCGTTCAGTCTTTCACTATCTCTCTCAATTTCTATATAGTAGGCACTATACCCGGGCATTATAACCCCCTAAATAACGAAGTTCTGCCTCGTTGTAAGTATCATAACCCCCGGTTACGTATTAGATACGCTGCCCGATTGATCCAGGGTTCCGTAACGGCTGTCGTGGTTCTGCCCGACGTAGTCGTTCGAATGCCGTCTCGGGAAGGGTATTACTAATGTAAATATTGGGTTATTATACTAACGCGTGTGCATTTGTGTAATTTATAGATAATCACCAGGAAATCCCTAAAGAAAACCCTAAGACAGCAATGTGAGTAATCTCTTTTTTGTAAACTGTTTTTACAAAACCTTTATCTATTTTAAATTACAATTAGCAGTGATTGAGTCTTTGTAACTCTTCAATTACTGCCGGTATGTTGGGGTTTTGTATACAAAATGTGGAACAAGTTACCATTGGACAAAGAGTTAGCCAATGTGTAATATGACTCACCAGTCAGGATTGACAGTACTGAATGAGTAATTGTGTAGATATAAACATTGTAATCGCTCTCAATACTGTAAATTGATAAAACTCTTCTTGATTAAACTGGGATTCACTCACCAGTATTTCCCACTGACAAAATGTTTTAAAACGCGTTTCAGGTAACAAAATGTGAAAGCCAAATAGAAGTCAGCTGGACAGCACTGAAGGCTTGGAAAAGTGGCTATAAAGTTACCTAAATAAAGAAGATGTTTTATTTCAATAAAATAGGATTTACCCCTATAAATCCGTTTATAAGGAAAAACTTAGGTTTTATCCCAATGTGTTTATTTATATAAAATATGGTGTTTTACTCTAATAAAATATTTCCTAACTACGGCCCTGATGTAATTTCCGCTGCCAAATTGATAAACACCGATACCACCAAAATTGATCTCGCGGTCGCCCGTTCCCGGGACAGATAGGGGACGGGGGTTGCGACAGAAGGTGGTATCAGAGCTAAGCCACTGATTCAGCCACAGAAGTGTTCTGCTGACACCAAGATATTATTCAAAATGTTAGGAAATAAATTTCGGAAATACGTGCATATCTGCATTTTATTGTTGTGTGTTATTTGACTATTTGTTAGTTTACAGTATGAGCGACCAAGGACCTTCCGACTCCTACCGTCAGTTGTCCAGCTCACCTAGGAGCGAAGGCACCTCTTCACAGCCTGCCCTCTCAGGGTATTCTGCTGACAATGAAGATGGGATATTCGTGTTTAAGGCTCAGTCCGAATAGCCATTCTCTCCTAAAAAGAGAGGATGGTTCAGTAGAGGATCACATGAACGTAGGAAAAGAATGAAAAAGTTACAACAGCAACGTGCTTTAGCAGCCGTTAAAAGTGAAACAGATGCTCACACCCAGGATATGCTCAATAGGAGTTTAGCAAATTTCCATATCCTAGCAACTACAGTTGCCGACCTTAACCTGGAGCAACTCCTAGCACCCCAGCCTTTACCACTGTTTCCCACCCAGCCAATGGAAATTGAAAACAACCCAGAAAATCAAATCCCAATGCCTGATTTCAACCTAGCTGATCGATACCTAGAATACCAGCACCCAATCCCTTAGACCCAGACTACGACCCGTGGTTAGACGACAATAGGGATTACCAGCAACGCTACCCAATACCAGAAGACGAACCAATGCTGAACCTAGCAGATTACCCAGACTTGGACCCTCTAGATCCCTATTATGATAATGACCAATACATCAGGGAAATTCTAGAGAATCCTTACCCTTACCAAGAACCTATGCCCCAGTTCCCAAACCCAGTACCAGCCCCTGCACCCCCAATGAGTGCAGAGAATGTGCAAGAACTCCGAACCTTTGGTGAGGAGATTTTAGAAGGTAGTGAGAGGATGAGGCAGATCAGAGAACCACTCATCTGGAAGTATGACGAGCGTAATATGGAGTTCTGGATGAACCCATATCAGTGATGGTGATAGTAGTAGTAGTAGTAGTAATAATAATAAAATAATACTAATATATAATATGTGTGTATGTTTGAAAAAAAAAAACTAGACAATATCTATTGATGCCTAATAGTATTGTAATTTTAAATTCCAGTTTCAGTTTGTATTAGATGCATAATATATAAGAAAAGGTAAGTCGCAATGTTCGACGATTTTGATCAATATGTGTGTTGTGTGATTAATTGTATCAAATATTATCTTGTGATATTAATAATTGACAAATGTTTAAAATTCAGATGGACAACGAAGTGAACCAGAAAAACCAGAGTAACAATAACCCTAATAACGATAACCCGAATAACGATAACCCGAACAACAATAACAATGGAAACCAAGTGGATAACAGTGCCATCCAACACATAGTGGCACAAGGGATAATAGATGCAATGCCATATATTATCAAAACGGTTAAGGAAGCGGATAATAAAAGTAACCATGATAGTAAACGACCCACTGAACCAGAACACAGCGTAAACAATGGACCTATACTTCAAGTGCCCATTCCCAAAAGAAGAAGAACCATGTCTTATGGTTGTTCTTATAAAGAATTCTGCTCTTGTAAACCAATGGAATTCTCGGGCAATGAAGGGGCCATTGCAGCTCTACGCTGGATAGAAAAGACTGAGGCAGTCTTAAAAATAAGCAAGTGCGCGGAAGAGGATAAGATAATGTTTACCTCTAATCTGTTTAAGAACTCAACCTTAGAATGGTGGAACACTATCCTCCAGTCTAGGGGAAGTGACAAGGTTTACAATATGGAATGGGAGGAATTTAAGAATATGGTGGAAAGGAAATTCTACCCTCTCAATGAAAAAGAACAGATAGCAAATAAATTCCTAAACCTTAAAATGACTGGAGTGGATAGTAAGGATTACACTACATTATTCTTTGAATATGCTAGAATAGTGCCAACCCTTGCATCGCCTGAACCAGTATTAATCTCCCGTTATATCTGGGGATTAATCAGTGAGATTAGGCATGTAGTCAAGGCGGCTAGACCTCAAACTATAGAAGAAGCTGTAGAACTAGCAAACACCATGACTGATGAATTAGTACGTACACGAGAAGAAGACCAGAGCAGGAACCTAGCTCAAAGGCTTACCCAAAAATTTCGTTCTGGAAATTCCAACCGTGGGAAAAATGTAGGTTCTACTTCTGCACCCTACTGCAAGTATTGCAAAAGGAAGCATTCTGGAGATGCTCTATATATTGCAATTTTTGCAAAATATCTGGACACAAGGAAGAAGACTACAGGAAGAAACCTAACAACAGGATATGCTACAACTGTGGAGAACAAGGCCATATCAAGCCAAACTGTCCGAAACTAGCTCCATCCATGAACAACAAGAATACTAAAAATGCTAGAGCATTTGTTCTGACTGCAAATGAAGCCAAGATGATTCCGGACGTGATAGCCGGTACGTTTTTAGTTAATGATGTTTTTGCTAAAGTATTATTTGACTCTGGTGCAAACCAAAGTTTTATTAATACTCCATTTTGCAAACTTCTTAATCAACCATTAACTAAACTTCCACAAGAATGTCTAGTAGAGACAGCCAATGGAGAAACTATTAAGATTTCTGAAATTTTGCAGGGAGCAAGAATAGAAATTTTAAATCAAAAGTTTATTGCAAACCTTTATCCAATGAATCTGACAGGATTTGATGTTGTATTAGGAATGTATTAGTTAATAACCAATAAAGCCAGTATTCTATGCGATCAAAAGTCAATTCAAGTAAATTCACCAAGGGGTGAAAAGATCACAATTAAAGGAGATAAGCCATTTAGATCTACAAAATGCATCTCTGTGATGAAAACAGCAAGTTATATAAGAAAATGATCATTAGTGTATTTGATTTCCATAATCACTAACACTAAAGGAAAAGAACTGAAAAATATTCCAGTAGTATCTCAGTTTCCAGATGTGTTTCCATAAGAATTACCAGGACTACCTCCAGACAGGGAAGTTGAATTCATAATCCAATTGCTACCAGGGACAGCACCGATTGCCAAAGCACCTTACCGTTTGGCACCCACAGAAATGCAGGAACTGAAGAAGCAGTTAGACGAATTGTTGGAGAAAGGATTCATACAGCCAAGTTAATCGCCATGGGGAGCTGATGTGTGTAAAATGCAACATATAAATTACATCAAATGAGGCATAAAACTAACATTTTTTAGTACTAATGTTGGAAAAAGTGTGCTTTTGTCTTCCTTTTGTATTTTCAGGGTAAAATGAGCTTATAAATGAACAAAAGAAGCAAAAATGCAGCCAAATCTAACATAAATACAAGAAAAGGAATAAACGTGGCATGCCCGACCCCTCGACAGCATCTTCCCAAGCAAAAACAAGAGATCAGAAGGCTGAACACGCCCCGTGCCCAGCGGACACGGGGGCGTGCCCAAGTGTCTGCAGAAAAAACAAAGTTTTAGAAGCTTCTATTTCCCAACACGGGGGGCGTGCCCAGCTCCACACGGCCGTGGTCAACGCTAAGATTCGCAGAATCCAAGCAAATCTTGATAGTACAGATACGCTTCTGCACACGGGGCCGTGCCAAGCGGACACAGGGGCGTGGTCAACTAATGCAGACAAACTGCATTTAATGAGGAAAGAGAAAGTTGATGGACACGGGGCCGTGCTCAATGGACACGGGGCCGTGTCCGGGCTTCTGTGCAGGCTATAAATAGAGGTGTTTGGTTCACTTCAAAGGCATCCCTTGGCAAACCACCTCTCTCACACTTCACCCACACTCCACCACCATCACAACCCACATCCACCACCATCATCCATCATCCATCATAGAGTGTGTCTAGTACTCTCAGGATCCAAGATTGATAGTAAGAGTTCTTGACAATCAAAGGCCATGTTAACCTAAGTCTCTTACATCACTTAGTGAAGACAAGCATTTAGTGAAATACTTTTTATTTTTAATCTTTTCGCACTTTTTATTTGGTTTTGTATTAATGACTTTAATAACTAGTTTCTTATGTTGAAGTTGAAACTTCCTTATCATTTGTCCGTGGTGTCTTGGCGTTATTTTACTGTTTATATAAAATACAAGATTTACACCATTCATATCTCTACGGTCTATATAGAGATATGTTGGCTACCTGGTCGGGGGTTAAGGGAATGGTTTGGTAAGGTTCTTGCCTTGTTCAATGTATAGATCCTGCAAGGACCTGGGTCAAGCTTACTAGGACCTCCTTCAATACCCACTGGTATTGGATGGCGGGGGTGCGAATGGCTTGATCCCCTCATATGTAAACTACTATTAATACATTAACTCGGCTACTTGGGATTGTATCCCTGGTGACTCAAACAACTTAGCCGAGGGTAACGTCACCTTCAAAAGAGGGGCCTACCACATTACGCATTAATAACTTAATTAATTATCTTTCAATAATCCAACCCTTTAGGATTGTATCCTTGCTGACTCAAACTACTGGGTTGAGGGTAACGTCACATTCAAAAGAGGGGCCTACTACTATAACTAAGATAATCTCTTAAAAAGTGCAAAAGTGCGAAAATAATAAAAGGTTACACTAAAGGCGAGTCGGATCCAAGTGATTCATCTTGTCTATCTGTTTTTATTTTATTCTATTTTTCAGCATTTTTAGTTTTTATTTTCATGTTTAAAACCTTTTTCTAAATTTTTGATTTGATTAGACGTTGAGAATAAACCGGTACTAAAAGCTCTTGTGTCCTTGGACGACCTCGGTATCTTACCAACGCTATACTACGCTCACGGTGGGTGCACTTGCCCATATGTGTGTTTAGTGTTAGTAAAATATCATGTTTTATAAATTTAAAACTTGACTAAAGTGTTAAAAAGGGCTTAAAATATACATAAAAATATATAACGCTACACGCACATCAGGAGCGCCGATCTTATTCGTCAAGAAGAAAGACGGATCAATGTGTATGTGCATTGATTACCGTGAATTGAACAAGGTCACGATTAAAAATCGGTATCCATTACCGAGAATCGATGATTTGTTCGATCAATTGCAAGGAGCTCGATTTACGCTCAGGATATCATCAATTAAAGGTACAGGAAGAGGACATTCCTAAAACCGCATTTAGAACAAGGTATGGCCATTATGAATTTACTGTCATGCCGTTTGGTTTAACCAATGCCCCAGCCGCATTTATGGACATGATGAACCGAATATGTAAACCATATTTGGATAAATTCATAATTGTCTTTATAGATGATATTCTCATTTACTCTAAAAGTAAAAAAGGAACATGCAGCGCATCTGCAAGCACTTCTAAGTTTATTAAGGAAAGAAAAGCTTTATGCAAAGTTTTCAAAGTGCGAGTTTTGGTTAGAACAAGTACAGTTTCTTGGACATTTAGTTAATCATGAAGGAATTCATGTGGATCCCACTAAGATCGAGGCGATTACCAAATGGAAAACCCCTGAGTCACCAATCGAGGTTAGAAGTTTCCTAGGATTGGCCGGTTATTATAGGAGATTCATTAGAGATTTTTCTAGAATAGCCATTCCTTTAACTAAGCTAACCTGTAAATCTGTTAAGTTTGAATGGGGACCAAAACAAGAAGAAGCCTTTAGAATTCTTAAGCAAAGATTAACCAACGCACCCATACTAGCGTTACCAGAAGGAACTGAAGACTTTTTAGTCTATTGTGACGCTTCTAAGTTAGGTTATGGATGTGTGTTGATGCAACGCCAAAATGTTATAGCTTATGCATCTATAAAACTTAAGAATCATGAAGAGAATTATTTAACCCATGATTTAGAATTAGGAGCCATAATTTTTGCCCTGAAAATTTGGAGACATTACCTTTATGGTAGTAAGTTTACCATTTTCACATATCATAAGAGTTTAAGGTATGTTTTCGGGCAAAAGGAATTGAATATGAGGCAAAAACGCTGGATGGAGATACTTAGTGATTATGATTGTAATATCCAGTATCATGCAGGAAAGGAAAATGTAGTAGCTGATGCTTTAAGTCAAAAATAGCATGAAAAGCCAAAAAGAGTACGTTCTCTTAAATTAAATCTACAATTAGATTTAAATGAACAGATTAGAAATGCACAAGAATCAGTAATCAAGGATGAGACTGAGAATTTTAAAGGAATGATTAAGGAATTAGAACAAGGAACAGATGGAATTTGGAGATTCCATAAGAAAAGAATGTGGATACCTAAAATAGGAAACCTACGCCACCGTATATTAGAAGAAACCCATAAATCTAAGTATACGATGCATCCTGTAAGTGATAAGATGTATCAGGATTTAAGGAAGAATTTCTGGTGGATAGGAATGAAGAAAGATATAGCAACTTATGTTGCCAAGTGTCTAACTTGTTCCCAAGTTAAAGCTGAACATCAGAAACCCTCAGGTATACTGCAACAGTTAGAGATGCCAGTGTGGAAGTGGGAATTGATAACAATGGATTTTGTTACCAAATTACCCAAAACAAGGAAAGGTAATGATACAATCTGGGTGATTGTAGATAGGCTAACTAAGTCAGCTCATTTCCTACCAATGAAGGAAACTTTCAGTATGGAACAGTTAGCTAAATTGTATGTAAATGAAATAGTTTCGTTACATGGAATTCCTTTATCAATTGTTTCTGATAGAGATAACCGTTTTACCTCTCATTTTTTGACAAGTTTCCAAAAAGCCATGGGAACCAAGCTCAATCTAAGCACAGCTTATCATCCTCAAACAGACGGACAAAGCGAAAGAACAATTCAGACAATGGAAGATATGCTTAGAGCTTGTGTATTTGATTTCGGAGGTAATTGGGATGATCACTTACCGTTAATAGAATTTTCTTATAATAACAGTTATCACACAAGCATCAATGTTGCACCATTCGAAGCACTTTATGGACAAAAATGCCGAACCCCGGTTTGTTGGGCGGAAATTGGGGAAAAGCAACTATCTGGACCCGAGATAGTACAAGAAACGACCGACAAAATCATTCAAGTCAAGGAACGACTGAAAGCAGCACGTGATCGAAAAAAGAGCTATGCTGATAACAGACGAAAGCCACTGGAATTTCAGGTAGAAGACAAAGTGTTATTGAAATTCTCTCCTTGGAAAGGAGTGGTAAGATTCATAAAAAGGGGAAAGCTAAGCCCCATGTATGTTGGACCTTTTGAGATTATTAAAAGAATAGGACCTGTAGAATATCAGCTACAACTGCCAGAGGAAATGGCTGGAATACATGATGTATTTCATGTATTTAATCTCAAGAAATGCTTAGCCGATGAATCACTGGTAGTACCTCTTAAGGATATAGAGGTAAATGAACAACTTAAATTTGTAGAGAGGCCTCTACAAATTGAAGACAAGAAAGTCAAGAATCTCAAACACAAGAGACTAGTTCTGGTCAAAGTAAAATGGGATTCTAAACGAGGATCAGAATACACTTGGGAGCTTAAATCAGAGATGTAAAGGAAATACCCACACTTATTCCAGTAGACCTCGAGTACGAGTTCTAAAACAAGGTGGGGAGGATATAACACCCCTCCAAAATATTTCTGACATACGTCTTAAAATACATCTCGTATACGAAAACGGGTTTCGAATATCTTTATTTTTATAAAATTTAATTAAAAATCATATTTTTTTAGTCTGTGGCAGGCCGCGAAGACCTAGGCTTGGTCTTACGCGGGTCGCGAGCAAGTGAACAAGAGGCAAAGCCCGGTGCCGCCACGTGTCGAGTGCGTGTCGAGGCTATTGGCTGAGTCGGACAAGCTAGGGCCTACCCTAGCTGCCCTCGCGGGCTGCGTAGCCCTTGGCTACAACCTTCGTGGGGCGCGACAAGGTCAACGATCACAACTATAAATAGGAAGCATCGGCTGTCCATTTCAATTCGTTCAGTCTTTCACTTTCTTTCTCAATTTCTATATAGTAGGCACTATACTCGAGCATTATACCCCCCTAAATAACGAAGTTCTGCCTCATTGTAAGTATCATAACCCCCGGTTACGTATTAGATACGCTGCCCGATTGATCCAGGGTTCCGTAACGGCTGTCGTGGTTCTGACCGACGTAGTCGTTGGAATGCCGTCTCGGGGGGGGGGGGGGTATTACTAATGTAAATATTGGGTTATTATACTAGCGCGTATGCATTTGTGTAATTTATAGATAATCACCAGGACATTCCTAAAGAAAACCCTAAGACAACAATGTGAGTAATCTCCATTTTGTAAACTGTTTTTACAAAACCTTTATCTATTTTAAATTACAATTAGCAGTGATTGAGTCTTTGTAACTCTTCAATTACTGCCGGTATGTTGGGGTTTTGCATACAAAATGTGGAACAAGTTACCATTGGACAAAGAGTTAGCCAATGTGTAATATGACCCACCAGTTAGGATTGACAGTACTGAATGAGTAATTGTGTAGATATAAACATTGTAATCGCTCTCAATACTGTAAATTAATAAAACTCTTCTTGATTAAACTGGGATTCACTCACCAGTATTTCCCACTGACAAAATGTTTTTAAACGCGTTTCAGGTAACAAAATGTGAAAGCCAAATAGAAGGCAGCTTGACAGCACTGAAGGCTTGGAAAAGTGGCTATAAAGTTACCTAAATAAAGAAGATGTTTTATTTCAATAAAATAAGATTTACCCCTATAAATCCGTTTGTAATGAAAAACTTGGGTTTTATCCCAATGTGTTTATTTATATAAAATATGGTGTTTTACTCTGATAAAATATTTCCTAACTACGGTCCTGATGTAATTTCCGCTGCCAAATTGATAAACACCGATACCACCGAAACTGATCTCGCGGTCGCCCGTTCCCGGGACAGATAGGGTACGGGGGTTGCGACATAGGTAGTGTTTGGTATGAAGGAATGGGAGGTGGAATGGAATGGATGATTACGAGGGAATGAATAAAATGGTGTTTTGTTGGTCAATGGAATGGAATCACCCATTCCAAAAGGCATTTCATTCCTTCAAAATCATTTCTTCCACCCCCATGTTTTTTTCCATTCCATCCCCTCTTGCACCATTCATCAACAACACCAAAACCCACCACCTTCGCCACAACCCACCACCACCACCACCACCACCCACCACCGACGCCATCGCCGCCACCCGCCACCACCACAACCATTACCACCACCGCCATCACCAACCGCCGACGCCGTCCACCGCTACCTCTGCTGCCACCCACCACCAACGGCCACCTTGCCGCCACCACCACCACTCGTCGTCGCCGCCGACACCCACCACCGCCACCTATAACCACCCACAATCACTACCACCGACCACCACCACTCACCGCTGATTTATTACTCTGTTTTTCTTGCCTACCGAACAATATAGAATAATAATTCATTTCATTCACACATGGTAAACAAACAAGACATGGAATGGTAATGATCCATTGCATTCTCTCGTCTATTCCATTACCTCATTTATTCCATTCAATCGTCCATTCCATTACCCCATACCAAACAGACCCTTTAAAGCTTCTATTTTATATTTTTGGTATTGGTTATTTTTATATTTTTTTAAACACTTTCATTAAACAAAGACTAGCAAAAAGCTAAAAAAATACAACAAACGGAATTACAAATCAAGAACAAATCAATCTTTTCACAAAAGATTGTTAACTGGGAACCCATTTTTTATCCAAAGGTAATCTAAAATTTTATGTCTTCCATAAATTTAGCCACACTTACCTGCTAAAACTGCTTCATTTCTTTCCTTATTTCCTTTCGGATACACCAACTTACGGTTGTTAACGAGCCCATTTTTTCTTAACTTGAGCTCGAAACTATACAAGGCACTCTGATCAAAATCTTTCTACCGTGTTTAATTACATAACTCAAGAATCCAATCTTAATTTGTTTGATTATATATAATAAATGCTTTACACAATTTAGTTTTCAAATGAAAAAAAGGAGGAAAATTTGACATTTTTACACTTAATGATTTTAACGGTTTGATTTAATACAAAAATAAATGAAGGACCAAGATTGGTTCTTTGAGTTACCTATTTAAGCTAGAAAGAGAGATTTTGATCCAAGCTGACTTCTATATTTTTTAGTTCAAATTGAGTTTGACTTGACTCGAACTTCGTTGGTTAACATCATCGAGTTGGAAAAATTATACATGAACCGAACTTGAGCTATGAGAATATAACTTGAAACGAATCAAACTAGAGCTCTATCAGATTAAACGGGTAGAGTTCAAGTTTAGACGAGCTCGCGTTTAGCTTAACTCGTTTATCCTCTTAATAGACGATTTTTATTAACTTAATTAGCTCGTTTATACCCTTAAATTACAAGTTCATGGCATACCACAAGTGAAAAGTTTACATTGTTTTAGAAACTATAATTATTTACTTGATAACTACCATTAGTGAAAGGTTTACAACGTTCTAGAAACTAGAATTATTTACATGATAACTAGACTACTAGAGGATAATTTGAAAAATAGTAAACTGTAATTTGCGTTCCTGTGTTTTTTACGGAGTCAACTTGAGTAAACCTAACTCTCTCTACTAATATTCAATAACATAATTATTCGTTCTTTGTTTAATTCTTCTATTATTGTTGAACTTCGGTTTTCTTACATACGTTTTTTTATCGTCAATTCTTTTTTTTTTCCTTGTCACTTTGTTCTTTGATAAGGATGCTTTTGTCTATTATCATTATAAATTATAAATATTTAATTCAGAGATTTATCAATAAAATAATAAATGTTTGATGTAAGAAGATAATGCCGAAAGCATTATCTTATCTTACGATGACGTGTCATAAGTGGAAAATCGAACGTGTTTTGTTCCTTGTTCCTTAATTCGATTGACTTTTTTGTCTCTTTGATTCTCCTATTGTGGTCTGAATTATTTTTAATAAATAAATTATGCATCAAGTTATAGGATTCTTTGATTGAAAGATTGTAACTAGTTTGATCATATTCTTATAATTGTTGCTTTGATTCAAATTTGTGGTTAGTGTGTTCGGGTTAGAATGTAATAAAGGCAAAACAAAATAGCTTCTGGAAAAGCGTTTAGAGAGTTATAATTAAAAAAAACCCTCGTATAATGATGCAAATAACGTCCTGAAAAGCTTTTAGATCAAAATATTAGTTTCTCACTCTATGAGCTCTTCAATTCGTACGGAAACTAAAGTGGGCATGCTGAAATACAATCCCACAAAGCCATTAAAAGCAATTGTAATAGAGGGTAGAAGTAGGGGTGCTAGACGGGTCGTGTTCGCGGGTTGACGGGTTCAACTCGACCTGAACCCGAAAATTTTAGACAAACCTGAACTCGACCCGAACCCGACCCGAATCTGGCCCATTCAACCCGATTTTTTTTATTTTTAATATTTTTCAGCAAATTAATATATTAAAATTAACACTACTACAAAATACACACAAATTTATATAATAAAATTACATTAAAATCATAAAAATTTATGTCAACTTCCATTTTTAAGTTATATTTATAGCATAAAATATACACCTAATTTAATCTATGACATAGAAAATATTTAAAAAAATATATATATAATAGAAATGGGTTAAACGGGACAACCCGTTAACCCGACTGGGTTGACCCGAACCTGACCCGTTTAGCTAAATAGGTTTGCAGGTTCAACCTGAAACTGACCTGAACCCGTTTAGACTAAACTCAAATCCACAAATTTCGTGTTAGGTTTGTGTCGTGTTTTCGGGTAGTGTCAGAAATTCACACCCTTAGGTAGAAGGTACGAAAATAGTAGTACATAAAAATGACCCTCACACTTTACAAGATATTACCATCAGATACCGGTGCACACACACTATTAATGGACACCTAGGGCTTGGCCATAATTTTAAATAAACTATTTGTCTCAGTGGAAAGACGAACCATCTTATAAGTATGTCTTGTCGCTAGATGCGTCTTATGCTCTGACAGTCTGGCGTATATCCCCTTGGATGGATATCCAATGGGAGTCTCATGGATGCATCCTTGGGCACTTGTGTGCGTCACTATGGGCGGTTCTTAGAAGGCCACTGGCAGGGTCACGGCCCGGCAAGTTTTTCGGCCGTAGTGCTAATTTTTCACGTTTCAATCGAAATTTTTTATATATACTATGTTTGGCCTGGGCTTGCCCAGGCTTTTTTTAGTGTCCGTGTCTTTCGGCCCTGGCACATTCAACGGGCAAGATCCCTGTAACATTTTCAATTGAATTTTTTTTCTAGTCCTGTCAAATTATTATATTGTGACACTCACAATAAGTTATACAATATTTGGTAACTATTGCCTAGTTAATCATTGTGTCTACCCACTTTAAAAACCTAAAAAAAACTCTAATTCATAGTTTATAACAATTCCCAAATATTTAATGAGAATGATAATATAAAAGACACATCATAACCTACCACTTTTTTTAATTGAATCATGGTCACCTGACTCACCTTAAAAGTGCCACGAAAGCCGGCAATTAAGAGTGCATACATACATCCCTGATTCCCTTCTATGATGAAAGGCTTTCTATGTGTCAATATTTCCAAATACTCTCTAATCTTTATTTATCTTATTTTCTTTGATTTCATGTTCTATGTGATTTAAAACCGGCACTCTTGATCATATATGGATGATGTGTTAAGAAGTTTCATTTTAAAAGTGAGATAATACTAGTTAGTCATTAATGCTGGTAATCATTTAGATAAAACACATGTAACATTTATTTTCTTGATTTTTTTTTTTTTTTTGTATGTCTATTAACTAAATTAGAGATTTCTTTGTAGCATGTCTTGGCCGGGTCACGGATATTAAGTTAATAACAATTTGATTAAAAAAATACAATGTTATTTAGATGCGAAATAAACTTATGTAAAATCTTACTCCTGATACAGACTACAGTACAGAGCTATTGGAGAAATCTTTCCCTGAAACGAAAAAAATATATTAGATAACTATTTTCTATGAGTTTTCGTCTTTGAAAATGACTTATTACACATTCATCCAAAAACTATTTAAATTGTTTGTTTTCCTTGGAGAAAACATTCTCATAAGTTTAGGATTATTGGTGTAGTGTGAGGTTTATTGGGGAACACTAAAAAAGTGAGGAATCGACTCAAACGAACTCTGATTTGACTCATTCCAGCGACGTTGGAAACGGCTCGTCGAACCCTAACTAGGATCTCTTAACCCTAAATCATAACCCCCAAACCCTAAATATATTAGGTTTTGGCTTTTAGGGTTTAGCTTTAGGGTTTATCTTTAGGGTTTAGGGTTTGACTTTAGGGTTTAGGGTTTAGCTTTAGGTTTAGACTTTATGGTTTAGCTTTTAGGGTTTATAGTTTAGATTTTACGGTTTAGCTTAGGTTTTAGCCTTATTTTTTAGCTTTAGGGTTTAGAGTTTATGAGTTAGAATTTAGGGTTAAGAGATCTTAGTTAGGGTTCGACGAGCCGGTTCCAACGCCGCTGGAATAAGTCAAATCGGAGTTCGTTTGAGTCGGTTCCCCATTTTTTTAGTGTTCCCCAATGAAACTTCCTCTATTGGTGTAATAGAGTAGGAACAAGCTTTGCCATTAAAAAAAATTTGTTTTCCTTGGGAAACAACATTCTCATATCCTATTGCGTAAACCTGACTTTACAAGCTTCATGAAGAAAAACATCCCTCAATAATTATTGTTGTAATTAGTAAATCCTATGATATCTTTAATAACTGATAAGCGTTTACGAAAGATTTTATCATCAATTACACAAAAATGGAGCATTTAAGTTGGAAAATCATCTATCTTCTTTTACATTATCAATGTAGTAGTGAAGTTGGTATACAAGTTTGTTTCTAGTCATAATCGTTACTCTGTGTTATAACATATAAGTATACTGTGTCACTCGAATGTTGGATACGTATATAACAAATAAAAAAGTTACAAGTGTCAATCGGTTGTCGATGGGTCTGCCTTGGTCGTAGTAAGCTTTTAAAGGTGTTTTAGGCAATTACTAAAATGTTTAACTGTTTATACTAAAAAAAGAGTTTTGAGTAAGTTTCGAAATTTGAACTACTTATCATACTCACAAACAATCAAATAAGCATAAGCAGTATATCTGTTTATACTAAAATAAGAGTTTTAAAGATGTATTTAGAATGTTTGAACATGATAATCATGGCATGGCTTGAGACATTATTGATGGGGGTATAACTCGAGGGTGGTGGTTCATTGACAAAGACAAAGCCTTTAAACACCTTGGGAGGAGGAGGTCTTAGGTTTAAGCCACACACAGGGGCGGATCCGGCATGGTACAAGACTACAAGGGGAACCCCCCCCCCCCTACGGCTTGGCGCTCCGGCGGTAGTGTAAAATTAGTGTAAATTTTGGAAAAAATTGACGTTTTTCGATTTCGTTACCGTTTTTTTATAAAATGTTACGGTTTGGCGGATTTTCTAGATCCGCCACTGGCCACACAAACAGTAGAAAATAAAGAAATTTGCCGTTCAAAAAAAAATATAAGTCTTAGGAGACATCCTGATGGAGATTTGAATTCCAGATACTTTTATAAGCATGGAGATTTGGATTTTAGATACTTTTATAAGCAAAACTGTTTAGGATAACAATTATCCTCTTTGTCTAGGTTGTCATACCATATTGATGAAAAACAAAATTAATTGATACAAAACAAATAATTAATAGAAATCTTTTTATTCGGTCACTAAGAAAGCTGTGATAAATAGATGTTTTATAAACAAAGGCTTCGAAACTTTTTAAACGTAAGATATCTTTTAAATTTAATGAGTTTGAAGTACTTGTACACCATTCATAGCACATAAGAGATGTAATGACTAGAAAATGGGCATGGTAGGTATGAGAAAAAACACTTATAGGGTGCCTTGCCAACTTTGGATTGGTGTAAAACCTCATTTCGTACGTGGAAAAGGCATGTATGATTAATTGATTTCTTTGAGTGTTTATCACTCTTTAAATATTGGTCAATAATATGTGAGAATCTGTAATGACCTTCGTCATTGTGACGAAGGTAAGATAATTTTTAAGTTTTATTGTTAGTACCAATCCCATGTTTTGAACTTTGTTCTAGTTTTGATATCACAATGTGCAACATTCTTTTAGGATGTATTACAATCATCATGTAAGCAAACACATGTTTACAACTTTTGGTCAAAACCAACACATTGATAATTTATTTCCTTTTCAAGAAATTACAAAGTCTAAAGAAGCAAGTAACTATGTTCTAAAATGGGAAAATCTTGCCCATCATTACCATCTACTCTATCCACTATCCCAAATCAACCATTTGTGCTTCCAAGTTCCAACAACTTGCTCCTTTGCCCATACAAAATTAGTATCCATTTTGCCCTTCAACTTGTGTCCAAATGCAACTTGATGATATGCAAATAGATGCTTCGAATCGGCCCAAATACGCTCACCGTCATCCACATGTGTCGATGATACGTACTTTGTGCTTAAATAGTAGTACAAAAGTACGTTCCACGTGATGTTTTAAGAGTTCCTACATCTGAAAGGGAGCTTCTACGTGTAGACACACATGTCTTGTGACGCTAGAGTTGATAGTTGTGGCGTTGTGACGGAGGCCTTGAGGGGTAAAATTGTCATTTTAAAACAGGTCTACTAAATTTTAATAATTTTTTTACATCTAAAAGGGCTTCGTGTCGTACATAAACATGTCTTGAAACGGTGAGAGTTGATAATCGTTATAATACTGCGTTTGCCTGGTAAAATCGTCATCCTGAAACGGGTCTACATAACTAAATGGGAAATCATTCCCGTTGGGGTCACTTTGGACCTCTAGTTCGGGACTTGAATCCGTATGTAACGTCGGAACTGATTCCGATGTTTCAAAATGAAATACATCTTTCATGACATGATGGGCTACAGCCGATGATGGCGGATGTACCGCCCGCGTAGCTGCATTTTGTGTAATATTTGGTTTTGTTTCGGTTTGCATGTCGAAACCATGATCATCGGTCACATGGTGCTTCTCAAGCGTACCTTTCTTGTTATAAATTCGACATAACACCCAATCATCTAACTGCAAAATTCAAATAAAAAACAGAGTTAATACTTAGCACTTAACTTCTTCATTGTCTCAATATCATCAACATCTTGAAATTAAATTGTGTAATGATGAAAATTTCATACCCTAAGATTGTTGTTCCGTTTGCCAGCTGATCGATCGACATTAGCAAGGCGATATTCGTGCATTATCCAATTCGTTTTCACCCCTCGCGGAGCTTTCCCCGCGTAAAACACCAATGCCTTCTTGATTCCAACGGCTTTCGGTTTTCCGATAGGTTTATCGGCACCGGTAGCCTTCCAATAACCAGTTCCGGCAGCTCTGTTCGGTCGTGATCCGTTTGGATATTTCCTGTCTCTAGGTGAGAAGAAGTACCACTCCTTTTCTCCATATAACGCCATATCTGTCAAAATCAATTCACACATAAAATCAATTCTCATTAGATCCTAATCGGTTAAACAATGGCGATGCTCTAATAATCGGTGCAAAAACAAGTTCAGATAGTGAAATTAGGGAAAAACGAATCGAGCAGCTGAAATTAGGTCAAACGGAATTGAGAAACGTGAAATCAGTACAAAAACGAACTGAGATAGTGCAAAAACCGAATTGAGAGACGTGAAATGAGTGCAAAAACGAACTGAGATAGTGCAATCAGTGCAAAAACCGAATTGAGAGACGTGAAATGAGTGCAAAAACCGAATTGAGATCGTGAAATCAGTGCAAAAACCGAATTGAGAGACGTGAAATGAGTGCAAAAACGAACTGAGAATCGTAAAATTAGGGCAAAAATGAATCGAGATGCTAAAATCAGTGCAAAAGCGAATTAAGATAGTCAAATTAGTGCCAAAAACGAATTGAAGTGGTGAAATTAGGGGAAAAACGAACTGAGATCATGAAATTAGGGTAAAAAATGAGTAAACTTAGTTCAAAAACGAATTGACATCGTGTTATTAGTGCAAAAACAAATCGAGATCGTGAAACTAGTGCAAAAAAACGAATCGAGATGGTGAAATCAGTACAAAACGAATCGAGATAGTGAAATCAGTGCAAATACGAGTTAAGATAATGAAATTAGGTTAAAAGAATTCAAAATTACCAGGAAGCTGCCATGGATCGAACTTATAAAGATCAATTTCAGCAATAATCGGAACAGCAATACTCTGAGACGCACATTTCCGGCACAAGTAATGCATAACCAGCTCATCATCTGTCGGATGAAACCGGAACCCCGGCGGCAACTCCAAACCGCCACACGTCATCACAAAACCTCAAATCAAACTCCAAATCCGTACGGTTAATCTCCAAATCCAGATCTCGTTCTTCCACACAAACAAAGCTAGGGTTTCCGGCAGTGTTACAAAGAAGAAGGTCCAGAAGTATATATAACAACAACAGAAAGAGTGAAGGTCGCACGTGTAGGATTGGTTCGAGGAAGGAGCAGGAGAGAGAATGGTCCAGTTGCTTGGAGAAGAAGGCTGGCTGGCTGCTTATGGCGGTTATTGATTTGTGATAAAAGGTGAAGGGGCAAATGAGGGGGTGACACGTGGAGAGGATGGTGTCACTGCGTTCGTCATGTGGTTTGGACGGTTGTGGTGATGGGTATTAGAGGAATAGGTGGTACTTTGACCGGTGTCTCATCAACTGAGGAGGGTGCATTCGAATACAAGTGGTAATTGATACTGATGTATCTATACTCTATAGGCTGATTAGTAATTTCCACAACGATTAGCAGATAATACCGGGTACCGGTATCGAATTTATCGAACCGCTTACATTTTCAGTATTGAATTGGTATCAACTTTTAACATTTTCAGTACTGGTCTGGTACGGAACCGGTTTGGTATCGTTATTTATCGGTTTTTACATTAAAATACCGGTACCGAACCGTACCATACCGGGTATATTCGGTACCGGTACTGGTACCCACTTTTGAGGATTTTTGGTACCGAACGGCTACCATGCTCATCCCTAATTTCTAGAACCTCAAAGAGGGTGTTTGTTCGTTTAAGTTTAAGGGGCTGTTTGTTTACCTCTTAACGAGACTCTTAATGATTCAGCACTTAAGTTGAATTCCGCTTGTTTAGAAGTCTGGTTCGTTTAAATTTTAAAAAGTTGAATTCGGTTTGTTTAGAAGTCTGGTTCGTTTAAATTTAAAATAGTTGAATTCAGCTTGAGTGACTGTTTAACCTCCCTCGAGCTTAGTTTGCCTATGATCTGACTCATTTGTTAATTTTTTAGTATACAATTATCCTTTTAGCTATATTTATTACTTTTGTTATTTAACTCGTATAAAACAGCATAGATATGTAGGAAGAGGATCAGTTTAATTTGATTAGAAAGGATAGCAAGCAATAGAATATAACATGTGTCAAAATTTAAAATTAAGATAAATGACATTTTAGTCAATTTTATCCAATCTTCTCTCTGTAACTTCAAAACCCACAATTTTTAAAACCCATCATCTTCAACATTTTCTTCACTTTCTATCTCAATAATCACTACATTATAGTGCGGTTTTCGTCACCAATCAATGATTTAAACACTCAATCAACATGTTCTTCAACTTATTTTTTTAAGAAACTCAGTTTAATTTCATACAATATCTCATTTTTTTCCCATGATATTTAAGCGAATCACTCGATTCTTTTGATTCGATCGCTGATAAGTGTTTCTAACATTCAAATTTCGTCAATCATTGAAGAAATCTGAAGAAATCGGCATTGATATATGTAAGAAATTTTTGAATTACATTTTTACGATCTGGGTTTTTGAATTAAGTCATTGCGTTTTACAAATTAATGAAAAAACACTGTTTTTTTTATTTTCAGTCCATTAGGTTTTAGAAACAACACATTTTATTGTGTTTTTAGTTTATTGTGTTTTAGAAAGAAAAAAAACACTTTCTTTTGTGTTTTTATCTATTGCGTTTTAGGAAAACACGTTTTTATGTGTTTTTTGGTCCAATGCGTTTTAGAAAAACACATTTTGAAGTGTTTTTAGTCCATTGCGTTTTAGGTATAACACATTTTTATGTGTTTTTAGGCCATTGCGTTTTAGAAAGAACACTTTATTTTGTGTTTTTAGGCCGTTGCGTTTTAGAAAAAAGAAATTTTATGTGTTTTTTTGATCCATTGCGTTTTAGAGAAACACATTTTGAAGTGTTTTTAGTCCATTGCGTTTTAGGTAAAACACATTTTTATGTGTTTTCAGTCAATTGCATTTTAGAAAGAACACTTTCTTATGTGTTTTGAGACCATTGAGTTTAGAAAAAAAGACATTTCTTTGTGTTTTCTGGCCGTTGCGTTTTAGAAATAAGACATTTCTTTGTGTTTTCTGGTCATTGAGTTTTAGAAATAAGACATTTCTTTGTGTTTTTTATCCATTGCATTTTAGAAAAAAGTCATTTTTGACGCTTTTTGTCCATTGCGTTTTACGCAAATGGGTTTCAAATTTTTTTTCGAAAATATAGCAATAGTATACTCGCTTTAAAGATAAAAAAATGCCCGTTTTTTGGTGCAATTTTTATGAAAAAAAATAATGTCGTATGAAAGAGTTATTAACATTTAAAAAATTAGGGGGGGGGGGGGGGGAATTGTAGGAGAGAAAAACTACTACATTGGATTGACTAGAATGTCACTACACAAACCCACGTGCCTCCTTTTTTTTTCCTTCAATTTCACTCATTTAATCTTAGCCATTGATTACTAAATAGATGGTCAAGATTAATTTCTAGCCTTCCTATCAAAATAATCTTCCTATTATATCCTGACGCTAGATATGTATTATATATTTTAAGCAAAATTGAGATGTGATGTTAGTTATTATGTAGTGTCACACCCCGATTTTCGGTGGGCCCGGATGGGTACAATCGTGACGGTTGGATAACAGTTATCACAGTATAATAATATGCAGCGGAAGTATTGGATTAAAATTACTAAAATAAAGCTTGAATGTATAAAAGTATTACTAGCGTTCGATACAAGCCCACAGGCAGGATCCAAATAAACAGAGCTTTAGACATCATAGGCCTTAAGCTTCAGGAGTGCAAATTCCTTAGCATTCATTTTAGCCGACCCGTATTTCTAGCCTATAATAAGGTTCGGTACCTACTGTTCAATCTTTTGAAAGTACGTCAGCCAAAGCTGGTAAGTACAATTAACCGACTCTTTGGAGAAATAGTTTTTCGAAAAGAGTTTATACATATTTTAGAACACTCTGAAACTCATATCGCAATTATTTTAAAATCTGACCCTTTGACTTTTTAATATACTATTATGTTGACTCGTCAATTGGCCAAGCAAACGTGATTCTTAGGAGGTGCCATTTTTTAGGGATTAACACCTACCTAATTACGATCAACGACCCATGTTCGTTGCGAACCATGGCTTGACCGTTTAAGGTCTAACTAAAAGTCAAAGCGTTTGTCGTAAATGCTTGACTTTTCAGCTTTAAAAGCCAAACAAAATAACTAGCCACGAAAGGATCACTTACAAGTGGTCCTAGGGACTGAAGAACACTCAAAGGTATGCTCCCAATTGCTCAGGAGCTCCCATTTTGAGAGATAGAAGAATGAATGGAAGGTGCAAACGAAAATGTTGAAGAACACTCCTGTATATAGTGTTTGGAAGAGTTCTAGGACTTTGACAAGTGTTAGAGAGCTTCAAGGATCACTCCAGGTGTCTAAACTGGTTTTAAAAACCATCCAAGGATCCATAGATTCGAGTTCAAGAGTGTAAGAGGTTTACTTGCAGCCCAAACATAATTCTGGTGAGTTGGCCCATACGGACCGTATGGGGTTTTCCTTTACAGTCCGTATGGACTTGGCAGGGGCAGACTTTCCATTTTTGGCAGATTTAGCCCCCAGACTTGTATTGTCGCGTTTTGGCACTTCTAACACCCGTTAACCCCATTTTTAAGCTCCATAAGCAAGTTAAAGTATATTTAACTTTAATTATGCTCAAAAATGTCATGGATGTCAGTTTGTTCGGTCGTACGGTCGCGTTTTTCGCTTAATTACGACGAACGTTTGAACGGACGCGAAAACAATCCAAATTACGCAACGAATGGTATTTTTGCATTCCCATCATTAAAATATAATATTTTAATGATTACAAAACTTCTTGGATGTACGGATATGGTCAGAATATGCACGATTATGCATACTTTCGCAGTTTTGACGCTTTTAGCCCCTGTGATCAAATAAGCGTATTTTCACACACCGAACCCTCCAAAACTTATTTCTAAGCTATGTTAAGGGTATTTAGGGTATGTCTAGCTTATGACCTTGTTCCGGAGTGTACGGCGCTACGAGAATCGGCAGACTTTCTTAGTTTGTCGTAAATAGTCCTTGAGTTTGAATAATGCATATTTTGTTAGGATTATCACAAAATCTCTCATTGGACAATATTAGGGACACCCAAGAGTATGAAGAAGCATCATAAAATTCTCAGTTCGTTAAAAGGTCACTCAGAGGTAAGAATTAACATGTTGACGCTTTTAACCCTTCGTCGCGCAAATTTTCAAACGTTTACGCAACTTTTAAACAAATATGTAAACGGATTCTCTCGTCCAACAAGTGGCTCATATGAGAATACGGACACCGTATAAGGTCACTCAGAGGCTTAGTTCAGCATGTTGGCACTTTTAGTCCTTCCGTAAATATAGTTTTCGTTTTTGACGAAAATAGTCTCTCTTAACCAACTTTTGAAATAATTAGGATTAGGGACACGTGTCAATACACTATTAGAAATGATTTTACGAGGTGTTACATCCTCACCCCCCCTTAAAAAAATCTCGCCGAGATTTGTTCGGAGTAATACGGTCAATTCCGTACCATAGTAAGTTTCAACCTCTCAAGAGTATCCTGGGTTACAATGGGAATCCCATTTCACATTTACGATTGGGACTTTTATATTCCATGGTCCATAATGGACAAGGTTTTTCAATAAACCTTATGCTCACATTTAAATGTCATGGCGAAACATGACAAGTGCTTATCAGATGAGCATGTCGCTGAAATTTCCAAAGATAAGAATATATTTAGTATCATAATTCGATACTTTAGACAACGGTGCTCTATAAGGAGACTCGATGTTGTCATTATACAGCTTAACTTGTCGGAATTTTAAATTTTCCTTAATTGACAAAAAGCGTCGACTTAGTAGGTTTGTCGACTGTAATTTACATTGCGTCATTGCCACGATTTAACTTAGGTAACTTAGAGATTAGATTCATTGTTACCATTTTCCAATTCCATGTGGAATTTTATAGTTCATTATGCAGACCACAAATGGTCTACGGTGTTTGAATCACTTGCGATCATTCTAAGCATTAAGCTTCCTAGGTGGCTATGGACTTCTCATGTCCATCCACACAAAGGTCTTCAGCTTTCGACTTTAATTTGTCAAAAGCGTGAGGATGACAACTCACGATGTTCAGACAAGAAGCGTAAGGGAAACAATGACCACAAAAATAGTTCTGGAAGTAAAAAGGATAGTCATCAGTCAGGCGATAAACCCAAGTGTAAAATCTGTAAGAAGCACCATTTCGGGAGGTGCATATATGATCTCGAAATCCCAGTCACAGCCGAGAGTTTGTGGGATTTGTAAATCTTCTGAGCACAAGACATTGGACTGTAAGAAAATTAAAAGATGCGACATGCTACAACTGCAACGAAAAAGGGCATATCAAGTCCAACTGCCCGAAGTTTACAAAGAAGGCTGAGGATGGGAAAAAGACCAATGCTAGGGTCTTCCAGATGAACGCACAGGAGGCGATCCAGAATGATAATGTCATAACAGGTACCTTCCTTATTAATGATGTTTATGCAAGGGTGTTATTTGATTCTGGAGCAGATAAGTCATTTGTTGATGATAAGTTTTGTAAGTTGTTAAACCTACCTGTTAGAACCCTAAGCAAAAAATATGAGGTTGAATTAGCCGATGGCACCATAGAAACCATATCAACCGTGTTAGACGGATGTTTTATATCCATTGGGAACCACTCTTTTCCATTGTCCTTACTTCCTTTGAAGTTAGCTGGATTTGACATAGTAATAGGCATGGATTAGCTATCCCATAACCAAGCCCAGATCGTGTGTGACAAGAAGCAAGTAGTGATCAAGACTCCGTATGGTAAGCCACTTACTGTCACAACCCCCGATCCCTGATCCTCGGGAACGGGCGGACGTGATCACAGAGTTTGGTGGTATCAGGTTGTTTAGTCTCGCAGCGGAATTTACATCAGGACCGTAGTTAGGAAATGTTTATCAGAGTAAAACCACCTTCTTTTATATTAATAATAACATGAGTAAAAACCCAAGTTTCTTATTACAATACATTATAGGGATAAACCCTATTTTATTGAATTTAAAACATCGTTTATTAGGTAACTTTTATAGCCACATTTTCCCAAGCCTTCAGTGCTCTCCAGCTGGCTTTTCACTAATTTGGCTGTTCACATTGTGTTACCTGTAACGCGTTTTAAAAACATTTGTCAGTCGGAAATACTGGTGAGTGAATCCCAGTTTAATCAAGAAACATTTTATCAATTAAAACAGTATTGAGTGCGATCACATTGTTTCTTTCTACACAATTACTCATTCAGTATTTTCCACTCGACCGGATCTATGGCTATGGTCAAATTACCCATTGGCTAACTCGTTGTCCAATGGTAATGTACTGTCCTTCCTGACTTACTACTACTCGTAGTAATAAATTTTGTATACAAAACCCCATAATACCGGCAGTAATTGAAGAACTACAAAGACTCAATCACCGCTTAATTTCATAGTAAAGCATTTAAGGTTTGGTAAACAGTACCAAAAACATTAACAAAAAGAGGATAAACTCACATTGCTGTCTTAGGCTTTTCGTAAGGGTTTCCTGGCTATAATCTATAATTTATACAAATGTACATTGGTTAGTATCATAACCCTTTGAAATTATTAATAATACCCTCCCCGAGACGGTATTCCAACAACTACGTCGGGCAAAACCACGACAGTTGTTACGGAACCCTAAATCAATCGGGCAGCGTAACTATTATGAAACCGAGGTTATAATACTTACAACGGAGCAGAACCTCGCTAATTAGGGGTATAATACCCAAAATATTATGCCTATACTTTCAGAATTCGAGATTGAGAAGTGTGAATGAGCGACGGAAACTGAAAACTGATGCCTGCTATTTATAGTTGTGATATCAGACTTCCAGGCGGCCCGCTTAAGATAAAGCTAAGCCTTACGCGGCCCGCGTTGACTATAGTCAACTCAGTAGCTTAGCTGGGTCATCACTAGGTTCGACACGATTACGACACGTGTCGTCCTCTGGTGCGATCGCGTGTTATGAGTCCGCGCGGCCCGCATGAACTAACCAAACTCGTACGCGGCCGCATCAGCTTATAATTCAGATTTTTATTTTATTTTTATAAACTATAACATAATACGGGCTCTGTTTTCACATACGGGGTGTAATATAAAACATATTGGGATATTTTATAATATAATAGGGTGTCAAACATATTATGAGGGTGTTGGTTTTACCGAGGGTTGTTACATTCTCCCCACCTTACTTTAGAGCTCGTCCTCGAGATCTACTGAAATAAATGCGGATATTTCCTTTTCATTTCTGACTCGAGCTCCCACGTGTATTCAGGTCCTCTTTTGGAGTCCCACTTTACTTTGACTAGAACTAGTCTTTTATGCTTGAGATTCTTGATTTTCCTGTCTTCAATTTGTAGAGGTCTTTCTACAAATTTAAGCTGTTCATTTACCTCTATATCCTTAAGAGGAACTATCAGTGATTCATCGGCTAAACACTTTTTGAGATTAGATACATGAAACACATCATGTATTCCTGCCATTTCCTCTGGCAGTTGTAACTGATAGGCTACAGACCCTATTTTTCTAATAATCTTGAAAGGTCCAACATACCTGGGACTTAGCTTTCCTCTTTTGATGAATCTTACCACTCCTTTCCAAGGAGAGACTTTTAACAATACTCTATCTCCTACCTGAAATTCCAATGGCTTGCATCGGTTATCAGCATAACTCTTTTGTCGATCACGTGCAGCTTTCAGTCGTTCCTTGACTTGAATAATCTTATCGGTTGTTTCTTGTACTATCTCAGGTCCAGATAGTTGCTGTTCCCCAATTTCTGCCCAACAGACTGGGGTTCGACACTTTCTTCCATAAAGTGCTTCGAATGGTGCAGCATTGATACTTGTGTGATAACTATTATTATAAGAAAATTCTATTAAAGGTAAGTGATCATCCCAATTACCTCCAAAATCAATTACACAAGCTCTAAGCATGTCTTCCATTGTCTGAATTGTCCTTTCACTTTGTCCATCTGTTTGAGGATGATAAGCTGTGCTTAACCTTAATTTGGTTCCCATTGCCTTTTGGAAACTTGACCAAAAACGAGAGGTAAATCGACTATCCCTATCAGAAACAATTGATAAAGGAATGCCATGTAAAGAAACAATTTTATTTACATATAATTTGGATAATTGTTCCATACTAATTGTTTCCTTCATTGGTAGAAAATGAGCTGACTTAGTTAGTCTATCTACAATCACCCAGATTGTATCATTTCCTTTCTTAGTTTTGGGTAATTTAGTAACAAAATCCATTGTTATTAATTCCCATTTCCAAACTGGCATTTCTAATTGCTGTAATAAACCTGAGGGTTTCTGGTGTTTAGCTTTAACTTGTGAACAAGTTAAACATTTAGAAACATAGGTTGCTATGTCCTTTTTCATTCCTATCCACCAGAAATTTTTCCTTAAATCCTGGTACATTTTATCACTTCCTGGATGCATCGTATATTTAGACTTATGAGCTTCTTCTAATATACGATTACGCAGGTTTCCTAATTTAGGTATCCACATTCTCTTTTCATGGAATCTCCAAATTCCATCTGTTCCTTGTTTTAATTCTTTTAACATACCTTTTAATTTTTCAGAATCATCCTTGATTACTGACTCTTGGGCTTCTCTTATTTGATTATTTAAATCTACTTGAAGATTTAATTTAAGAGAACGTACCCTTTTTGGCTTTTCATGATACTTTCGGCTTAAAGCATCTGCCACTACATTTGCTTTTACTTCATGATACTGGATATTACAATCATAATCGCTAAGAAATTCCATCCAGCGTCTTTGTCTCATATTCAACTCCTTTTGCTTGAAGATATACCTTAAACTTTTATGATCAGTGAATATGGTAAACTTACTACCATAAAGGTAATGTCTCCAGATCTTAAGAGCAAAAATTATAGCTCCTAACTCTAAATCATGGGTTGAATAATTCTCTTCATGATTCTTAAGTTGTCTAGATGCATAAGCTATAACCTTCTGTCGTTGCATCAATACACATCCATAACCTAATTTAGAAGCATCACAATAGACTACAAAGTCTTCAGTTCCTTGTGGTAATGCTAATATAGGTGTATGGGTTAATCTTTGCTTAAGAATTCTAAATGCTTCTTCTTGTTTTATTCCCCATTCAAACTTAACAGATTTACAGGTTAGCTTAGTTAAGGGAATAGCTATTCTAGAAAAATCTTTAATAAATCTTCTATAATAACCGGCCAATCCTAAGAAACTTCTAACCTCAGTTGGTGATTCAGGGGTTTTCCATTTTGTAATTGCCTCAATCTTTGTTGGATCTACATGAATTCCTTCATGATTGACTAAGTGTCCAAGGAATTGTACTTGTTCTAACCAAAATTCACACTTTGAAAATTTAGCATAAAGCTTTTCCTTTCTTAACAAACTTAAAAGTGCATGCAAATGCCTTACATGATCCTCTTTATTCTTAGAATAAATTAGAATATCATCTATGAATACAATTATGAATTTATCCAAATATGGCTTACATACTCGGTTCATCATGTCCATAAATGCAGCTGGGGCATTGGTTAAACCAAATGGCATGACAGTAAATTCATAATGACCATACCTTGTTCTGAATGCGGTCTTAGGAATGTCCTCTTCCTGTACCTTTAATTGATGATATCCTAACCTTAAATCGATCTTAGAGAAAAATCGAGCTCCTTGCAGTTGATTAAACAAATCATCGATTCTCGGTAATGGATACCGATTCTTAATCGTGACCTTGTTTAATTCACGATAATCAATGCACATTCGCATTGATCCGTCTTTCTTTTTAACAAACAGTATCGGCGATCCCCATGGCGACGAACTTGGTTGTATAAATCCTTTTTCTAACAATTCATCTAATTGTTTCTTCAATTCTTGCATTTCTGCAGGTGCTAAACGGTAAGGTGCTTTGGCAATTGGTGACGTTCCTGGTATTAAATGGATTCTGAATTCAACTTCTCGATTTGGAGGTAGTCCTGGTAATTCTTCTGGAAAGACATCTGAAAACTGAGATACTACTGGAATATCTTTTAGTTCTTTTCCTTTAGTGTTAGTGATTATAGAAATCAAATACACTACAGAACCTTTTCTTATACAACTTGCAGTTTTCATCACAGATATGAATTTTGTAGTTCTAGATGGTTTATCTCTTTTAATTGTGACCGTTTTACCTTTTGGTGAATTTACTTGGATTAACTTTTGATCACATAAAATACTGGCTTTATTGGCTATTAACCAATCCATTCCTAAAACAACATCAAATCCTACCAGATCCATGGGATACAGGTTTGCAATAAGTTTCTGATTTAAAATTTCTATGCTTGCTCCCTGCAAGATTTCAGAAATTCTAACAGTTTCTCCATTGGCTGTCTCTACTAAACATTCATGTGGTAGTTTAGTTAATGACTGATTTAGAAATTTGCAAAACGATGTATTAATAAAACTTTGGTTTGCACCAGAGTCAAATAATACTTTAGCAAAGACATCATTAACTAAAAACGTACCAGCAATGACATCTGGAATCATCTTGGCTTCATCTGCAGTCAGAACAAATGCTCTAGCATTTTTAGTATTCTTGTTATCTGGAGCTGGAACTAATTTTGGACAATTTAGCTTGATATGACCTGGTTCTCCGCAATTGTAACATACCTTGTTGTTAGCTTTCTTCCTGCAGTTTTCTTCTTTGTGTCCCGATATTTTGCAAAAGTTACAATATATGGAACATCTCCCAGAATGTTTTCTTTTGCAGTACCTACAGTAAGGTGCAGAGGTAGATCCTACATTTCTTCCACGGTTAGAATTTCCAGAACGAAATTCTTGAGTCAATTTCTGAGTTAGGTTTTTCCTTTGATCCTCTTCTCTGGTACGGACTAACTCATCAGTCAAGGTATTGGCTAATTCTACAGCTTCTTCTATGGTTTGTGGTCTAGCTGCCTTGACTACATGTCTAATTTCCCCAATTAATCCCCAAATATAACGGGAAATTAACACTGGTTCTGGTGAAGCAAGAGTTGGCACTATCCTAGCATATTCGAAAAATAACTTTGTGTACCCCTTGCTATCCACACCAGTCATCCTAAGGTTTAGGAATTTATTTGCTATCTGTTCTTTCTCATTGGGTGGGCAGAATTTCCTTTCTACCTTGTTTTTAAATTCTTCCCATTCCATATTATAGGTTTGATCACTTCCTCTTGTCTGGAGGATAGTGTTCCACCATTCTAGTGCTGCATTCTTAAACAGATTAGAAGCAAACAATATCTTATCTTCTTCAGCACACTTACTTATCCTTAAGACTGCCTCAGTCTTTTCTATCCAGCGTAAAGTTGCAATGGCCCCTTCATTGCCCGAGAATTCCATTGGTTTACAAGACCAGAATTCTTTATAAGAACAACCATAAGGCATGGTTCTTCTTCTTTTGGGAATAGGCATTTGAAGTACCGGTCCATTGTTCATGCTGTTTTCTGGTTCAAGTGGTCGCTTACTGCTATGTCTACTTTTGTTATCAGCATCCTTAACAGTTTGAAGTATGAATGGCATTGCATCTATAATTCCCTGTGCCACTATATGTTGAATAGCACTATTGTCCACTTGGTTTCCATTGTTATTGACACTCGGATTATCATTAACCACGTTAATGTTACTCTGGTTATCGTTATTCAGATTTTCTTGATTTCCTTCGTCGGCCATCTGAATTTTAAACATTTATCCCATATTAATATCACAAGATAGTAAGTAATATAGTTGATCACAATTCACATGACACGCAATTTAACCAAAAACGTAGATCATTGCTACTTACTCTTTTATGCGTCTATTACACACTAGTACAGAAATAAAGATTACAATACCAACAGAAATAAAATAGTAATATGCATCCGTACACACATATTTTTATTTTATTTTATTTTTTTATTATATTAGTATTACTACCACTTCTTTATCATTCACGGATATGGATTTATCCAAAAATCCATATTACGTTCATCGTACTTCCATACGAGACGTTCTCCCACCTGACGCATCCTATCACTGCTTTCTAAAATTTTCTCCCCGAAAGTCCTAAGTTCTTGAACGTTTTCTGCACTCATTGGGGGTGCAGGTTCTAGGACTGGGTTTGGAATCTGGGGTGCATTTTCCTGATATGGGGGTGACAATTCCTGAAATTGGTAAGGATCCTCTAATATCTCCCTAATATAATTATCTTGGTAATAGGGATCTAAAGGGTCCATACCTGGGTAAACTTCTATGTTCTGTATGGGTGGATAATCCTGAATAGGGTAACGTTGCATAAAGTCTCTATTGTCATCCCACCAGGGGTCGTAATTCGGGTCTAGTGGGTTTGGTGCAGGTACCCGAGGGATTTCTTCTGGGTTAAAGTCGTACATTTCCACTTGGTTTTCCTGATTTTCTATTTCCATAGGCTGTTCTGGGTTTTGTGGTTGTGGGGCTAGTAGTTGTTCCAGACCTGGTTCAGCAGCAGTTGTAGCTAAGATATGGAAATTTGCTAGGCTTCTATTTAGCATATCTTGAGTATGAGCATCTGTCTCTCTCTTAATAGCTGCTAAAGCCCTTTGTTGTTGCAATTTTCGCATTCTCTTCCTACGAGCAAAAGCTTCTTTACTGAACCATCCTCGTTTCTTAGTAGGAAATGGTTCTTCAGATTGAGCTCTAAAGGCAAATATTCCGTCTTCCTGATCAGCAGTATACCCAGAGAGGGCAGGCTGTGATGATGTACCTTCACTCCTAGGTGAATCAGCTAACTGACGATTCACGTCTGATGGTCCTTGATCACTCATACTGAAAACTAACAGATAGTCAAATAACACATAACCAATAAATACAGTTATGCACATATTTCCGTAATTATTTCCTAACACAAAATTTGGAATTGAAGTGTCAGCAGAACACTTCTTTGGCTCAGACCAGTGGCTAGGCTCTGATACCACCTTCTGTCACAACCCCCGATCCCTGATCCCCGGGAATGGGCGGACGTGATCACAGAGTTTGGTGGTATCAGGTTGTTTAGTCTCGCAGCGGAATTTACATCAGGACCGTAGTTAGGAAATGTTTATCAGAGTAAAACCACCTTCTTTTATATTAATAATAACATGAGTAAAAACCCAAGTTTCTTATTACAATACATTATAGGGATAAACCCTATTTTATTGAATTTAAAACATCGTTTATTAGGTAACTTTTATAGCCACATTTTCCCAAGCCTTCAGTGCTCTCCAGCTGGCTTTTCACTAATTTGGCTGTTCACATTGTGTTACCTGTAACGCGTTTTAAAAACATTTGTCAGTCGGAAATACTGGTGAGTGAATCCCAGTTTAATCAAGAAACATTTTATCAATTAAAACAGTATTGAGTGCGATCACATTGTTTCTTTCTACACAATTACTCATTCAGTATTTGCCACTCGACCGGATCTATGGCTATGGTCAAATTACCCATTGGCTAACTCGTTGTCCAATGGTAATGTACTGTCCTTCCTGACTTACTACTACTCGTAGTAATAAATTTTGTATACAAAACCCCATAATACCGGCAGTAATTGAAGAACTACAAAGACTCAATCACCGCTTAATTTCATAGTAAAGCATTTAAGGTTTAGTAAACAGTACCAAAAACATTAACAAAAAGAGGATAAACTCACATTGCTGTCTTAGGCTTTTCGTAAGGGTTTCCTGGCTATAATCTATAATTTATACAAATGTACATTGGTTAGTATCATAACCCTTTGAAATTATTAATAATACCCTCCCCGAGACGGTATTCCAACAACTACGTCGGGCAAAACCACGACAGTTGTTACGGAACCCTAAATCAATCGGGCAGCGTAACTATTATGAAACCGGGGTTATAATACTTACAACGGAGCAGAACCTCGCTAATTAGGGGTATAATACCCAAAATATTATGCCTATACTTTCAGAATTCGAGATTGAGAAGTGTGAATGAGCGACGGAAACTGAAAACTGATGCCTGTTATTTATAGTTGTGATATCAGACTTCCAGGCGGCCCGCTTAAGATAAAGCTAAGCCTTACGCGGCCCGCGTTGACTATAGTCAACTCAGTAGCTTAGCTGGGTTATCACTAGGTTCGACACGATTACGACACGTGTCTTCCTCTGGTGCGATCGCGTGTTATGAGTCCGCGCGGCCCGCATGAACTAACCAAACTCGTACGCGGCCCGCATCAGCTTATAATTCAGATTTTTATTTTATTTTTATAAACTATAACATAATACGGGCTCGGTTTTCACATACGGGGTGTAATATAAAACATATTGGGATATTTTATAATATAATAGGGTGTCAAACATATTATGAGGGTGTTGGTTTTACCGAGGGTTGTTACACTTACCATACAGGGAGATACTCAGTATGGGTTGCCTAAGCAAGTGTATATGCTTAAGGCTTCAAGGTGTATGAAGAAAGGTTGTGTCATCTACATGGCACAAGTAACTATTGACGAGCCGAAGCCTAAGATTGAAGATATCCCCGTCATTTCTGAATATCTTGAAGTATTCCCTGAAGAATTACCTGGTTTACCACCAGATAGGCAAGTAGAATTCAGAATTGACATTATTCCAGGAGCAGCACCTGTTGCAAGGGCACCTTACAGGTTGGCACCAATAGAGATGAAAGAGTTGAGGACCCAGTTAGATGAATTATTGGCAAAAGGTTTCATTAGACCTAGCTCGTCTCCATGGGGAACACCAATCCTGTTTGTGAAGAAGAAGGATGGGTCGATGCGTCTATGCATCGATTATCGCGAGCTTAACAAGGTCACTATCAAGAATAGATATCCATTGCCCAGGATCGACGATATGTTTGACCAATTGCAAGGGGCAAGTTACTTCTCGAAGATCGACTTGAGGTCAGGCTATCATCAGCTGAAGGTTAAAGATGAAGATGTACATAAGACTGCATTCAGGACTCGTTATGGTCATTACGAGTTCTTAGTGATGCCTTTTGGGCTCACTAATGCACCTGCCGCATTCATGGACCTCATGAATCGCCTCTATAAGCCCTACCTAGATAAATTCGTCATCGTCTTTATCGATGACATTCTCATTTACTCAAAAAGTCAAGCTGACCATGAGAAGCATCTTCGTTGTATTCTTAAGCTACTTCAACAGGAATAGCTCTATGCTAAATTTTCAAAATGTGAATTCTGGCTTCGTGAAGTCCAATTTCTTGGATATGTTGTTAGTAAGCGTGGTATCCAAGTAGATCCCACTAAAGTTGAAGTTATCATGAATTGTCAAGAGCCAAAGACGCCTACTGAGATTCGTAGCTTTCTAGGTTTAGCAGGATACTACAGGCGATTTATTGAAAAGTTCTCAAGGATTGCAGCATCCCTAGCTTCATTAACCCGCAAGAATATCAAGTTTGATTGGGGTCCTAAGCAGCAAGAATCTTTTGATATTTTGAAGCAGAAGTTGAGCAACGCTCCAGTACTGACGTTGCCAGATGGAATTGATGAATTTGTAGTTTATTGTGATGCATCGCACACAGGTATGGGATGTGTGCTTATGCAGAAAAGCAAAGTTATTGCCTACGCTTCTCGACAATTGAAAGTGCATGAGAAGAATTACACCACCCATGACTTGGAGTTGGGTGTCGTTGTATTTGCACTAAAACTATGGAGACATTACTTGTATGGAACCAAGTGCGTGATCTATTCAGATCACAAGAGCCTTCAACATCTGTTCAATCAGAAGGATTTAAACATGAGGCAGCGACGTTGGATGGAAACCTTGAATGATTATGACTGTGAGATAAGATACCATCCAGGCAAGGCAAATGTGGTTGCCGATGCCTTAAGTAGAAAGGAAAGGGTGAAGCCCATAAGAATCAATGCCAAGAGCATTGAATTAAAGAATAGTTTGAATGAAAAGTTGTTAGCCGCACAGAAGGAAGCTGTATTAGAAGCTAACTATCCTGATGAGAAGCTAGGAGTAACTGCTGAACAGTTATCCTATGGCAAAGACGGGATCCTGAGATTAAATAGTCGAATATGGGTTCCGATTTATGGAGGACTTAGGGATGTGATCCTCCAGGAAGCCCACAGTTCTAAGTACTCCGTTCATCCTGGAGCTGATAAGATGTACCAGGATCTGAAGGCAAATTTTTGGTGGATAGACTTAAAGAAGTCTATAGCTACCTATGTAGCCAAATGTTTGACATGCGCGCAAGTCAAAGCTGAACACCAAAAGCCGTCAGGTTTACTACAACAGCCTGAACTTCCCACCTGGAAGTGGGAAATGGTGACAATGGATTTTATCACCAAGTTACCCAAGACAAAGAAAAGAAAGGAAACGATACTATTTGGGTGATAGTGGATAGACTGACTAAGTCAGCTCACTTCCTACCTATTAAGGAAACACATAGCTCGGATAAGTTAGCTCAGTTGTATGTGGACGAGATTGTATCTCTCCACGAGGTACCAGTATCTATCATATCTGATAGGGATACAAGGTATACCTCTCATTTTTGGAAAAGTTTTCAGCAATCCCTAGGCACTCGATTGAACTTTAGCACAGCATATCATCCTCAAACGGATGGTCAAAGTGAGCGAATGATTCAAACACTGGAAGATATGTTAAGAGCTTGTGTTATTGACCTAGCCGGAAGTTGGGATGAACATCTTCCATTGATCGAGTTTTCATACAATAATAGCTATCACTCTAATATCCAAGCTACACCATTTGAAGCTTTGTATGGAAGGAAGTGCAGAACACCCGTTTGTTGGGCAGAAGTTGGAGATGTCCAACTAACAGGACCCGATATAGTCCTAGAGATGACAGATAAGATTGTGCAGATAAGAGATCGTCTCAAGGCTGCCAGAGATAGGCAGAAAAGCTACGCAGACTTAAGGCGTAAACCTCTAAAGTTCGAGGTTGGTGACAAAGTGTTGCTTAAAGTATCACCCTGGAAGGGAGTGATGCGATTTGGTAAGAAATGTAAGATAAGCCCAAGGTATATAGGACCATTTGAGATCATCGAATGTGTCGGATCCGTGGCCTATAAGTTAAACTTGCCTGAAGAGCTCAGTGGTATTCATAACGTATTCCACATCTGCAATCTGAAGAAATGTGTAGCTGATGAGTCACTAGTCATGTCACATAAGGATGTGCACATAGATAAGAGCTTAAAGTTTGTTGAAAAACCCTTTTCTATCGAGTATCGACAGGTCAAGAAGCTTCAAAGGAAGCAAGTGTCATTTGTAAAGGTTAAATGGGATGCCAGTAGAGGTCCCGAGTATACGTGGGAGGTAGAGTCCACAATGAAAGAAAAATACCCTCATTTATTTCAGTAAATCTCGAGGTCGAGATTTTGTTTTAAGGGGGTGAGGATGTAACACCTCGAAAATTTATGTCCAATAATGTATCGACACGTGTCATGAGCTTTAAATGTGTAGAAGTTTACATATGAAGGACTAAAGTTGACAAACAAAGAAAGTATGTGAATATAAGGGTTCAAAGTGTCAACAATGGATAAATATACCTTACAATAACCCTACACGATGTTTATACCCTTAAACGAATGAATTATTGATCATACGAAGCTAATTGTGGAAGGAGTGAGAAATTGCAAACTACAGGGGTTAAATGTGTCAACATGTTGAAAGTATACCTCTGAGTGACCTTTTAGCAAACCCGAAGCTTTGTAACGATTAATTATACTCACTAGAATAAGTGATAAAAATTTCACAAGGTTTCGATAAAGTATGAGAAAGTTATGACAATATTCGTATACGAGGGGTTAAAAGCGTCAACGTTGAAACTCATGACCTTACGGGTGATCACAAAGTTAACCAAGGACTTAACGATGTTTGTATATGTCTTGGAGCCCTTAAAAGTAAGGTTAAACATATAAGGTTTGATGCCTACTGATATTTTCAGTAAATTTTTATATTTTAACAGTAAGAAAAATTTTTAAACTCAGGTTTCTAGTTTTGACCTTTTAGGCTTAAATGAAATTACCAAAATGCCCATTCGGTGCATAGTTTAGTTATAAATGGTAAATTTCACATATATGTAATACCCTACTGATATAACCTATTAATTTAAGTATATTTACTGTTTATATCAGATCTGAAATTCAGAATCATATTAAATCTCTTTTATAACCTTTTTGAATGACCAAATACCCCTACGGGGCATAATTTGGGTTTAAATCCATTTCGGGCATAATAGAAGATATCTTACTGATGTCACAACATATTTAAGGAATATTAACTTAGGAAACCTATATATGACTCATATGGTTACCCGTTACGCATCTTGCGCGTTCGGTTCGGTTTATGTAACTAGTTTGCATAAATTGACCGAAACGGGTCAAACCTTATCATTTTTATCTCAAAATCCAGAATGTGTTTAGTTTACCCATATTACACAAGTCTCCAAGCTTTTCGGGTCTAAATCACATTCTATTCCGATCTTCGCTTAATCATGCGTTTGAACCACATCTTCCTTTAAAAACTAACTGGTCTAAGTTTAGGCTTAATTAAAGACCCGTTAGGAATCTAATAGGTTACTATAAACCTTTGTTCCAGACTAGGAGACCCGGTAAAAGCTACGTGCATTTGTTGTTTGAGATTATTACTTGCAAAGGTGAATACTTTTAACTTATTTCCCTATACGGGCTTGGGGTACGGTATATAAAATACCGCTTGGTCGGGCATTGAATTTTTAATTGTATGAAGATTAATTTATTGAAATGTCCCGTTTAAATTGTTTTGTTTGCTTAAATCCTTTGGGGGTTAATGACCATGTCCCGGATATCCTTGGCATCATTTTAAGAAATGGCCACGACCTAAGCACGGGGTGTAGGCGTACACCCGGAAGTGCATAAATAAATAATAAGGTATAACCACCGGTTTCAGGAATAACTCGCCTCAGGACTATATCATGTGGTGTGTCTATTAATCTTTAACCCGGTGTCAATCCGGGCTACTGAATGTATAACGAACATGTAATTCTTTTACAAGTTTATATATAAATAATTATCCCAAGTTATAAAATGTTTTGTGCCTTGTGCATTTAAATCAGTTTTTCTAAACCTTTTCAAAATGAGTTAGTTAATTGTATTTACCAGTGTAAACTGACGTATTTTCCCAAAAAGGTTAAGTGCAGGTACTACTCGAAATAGGCTGGCCTCTCCTTAGCATCAATAGGAGTCTCGCAAGCTTGGATGCATTTTATTCTGATGAACTATGTTTCCTTTTTATTTGATCCACCTGTGGATCTATTTCAACTATTTTGTGATACTTAATATTACAATCTATTCGGTTGAAATAAATCTATCTTTCCCTTCCGCTGTGCATTTAAAATTGTGTTGTTTGACTATGATGATATCAACTACGTCACGATACTCCCCACCGGTAATACGTGGAAATATCGGGGTGTGACATTTATGCTATAAGACCAAACTATGCACCTTAGGGGCGTTTTGGTCATTTCACAAATAGTTTGAGAATTTATTTGAGATTCTGAGTTCATGACTTATACCTACTGTAAACATATTTAAAATGATTTATAAAATCAGTAGGTAAAAAGTCTTGGTTCATAAATATGGTTTAAAACCATACTATGCGCCTAAACGGCGTTAAAGTCGTTAAATGACAATTTATGTGATGGTTTATGAAACCTGATGTTATGACCAGCTTTGAATAGTTAAAATATTTTATTTGTCATAACAAATCAGTAAGCAAAAGGTTTGGTATGAATATTATGCTTAAAACTCATTTTAAGTGCCATAAGGGCATTATCGTCATTTACGAGCATTGTACAAGAACTTGAAGTTAAACTCAGTATATAATCTGACTTAAAATCCCAATAAATCCTAGTTATGATATCACATCAGTACATGATGAGTTTTGCCAAGAATTTATGCTTAAAACTCATTTTAAATGAAAAAGGGCATTTTAGTCCTTTTAAAAGCATAGTTTACAATTATATACGTAAACTCAGTTTATGACCAGATTATAAATATCAAAATATGTTAAACATATTAACATATCAGTACTTACATCATTTGCAAGCTTATTTGTGTCTAAAACCTTATTTTTGCTAAAAAGGGCATAAAGGTCAAAGTATGGCATAAATACGGAAACTTGCATAAAACTCAGATTACTAATACGATCATGTAATATAACCTTATAGGTTATGCTACATCATGTTACGATCATAACGGAACTTTAAATCAGTAGCATACTAGTCTAATTTGGTTTATAACCAAAAGTCAACATAGAAGTCAAACTACGCGACTTTTGGTTGCGAACCGATCCTAAAACTGGAATTGACGAGCCGAACATGTTTACACATGTTCTGATAATTATTACAAAGTTTTTTAAGTGATAAAACATATTTTAGAACACTCTTAAACTCAGATCGCAATTATTTTAAAATCTGACCCGTTGACTTTTTAATATACTATTATGTTGACTCGTCAATTGACCAAGCAAACGTGATTCTTAGGAGGTGCCCTTTTTTAGGGATTAACACCTACCTAATTACGATCACGTAGCCATGTTCATTGCGAACCATGGATTGACCGTTTAAGGTCTAACTAAAAGTCAAAGCGTTTGTCGTAAATGCTTGACTTTTCGGCTTTAAAAGCCAAACAAAATAACTAGCCACGAAAGGATCACTTACAAGTGGTCCTAGGGACTAAATAACACTCAAAGGTATGCTCCCAATTGCTCAGGAGCTCCCATGTTGAGATATAGAAGAAGAATGAATGGAAGGTGCAAATGAAAATGTTGAAGAACACTCCTATATATAGTGTTTGGAAGAGTTCTAGGATTTTGACAAGTGTTAGAGAGCTTCAATGATCACTCCAGGTGTCTAAACTGGTTTTAAAACCCATCCAAGGATCCATAGATTCGAGTTTAAGAGTGTAAGAGGTTTACTTGCAGCCCAAACATAATTCTGGTGAGCTGGGCACCCCTTACGGACCATACGGGGTTTTCCTTTACAGTCCGTATGGACCTGGCAGGGGCAGACTTTCCATTTTTGGCAGATTTAGCCTTTGGACTTGTATTGTCGCGTTTTGGCACTTCTAACACCCGTTAACCCCATTTTTAAGCTCCATAAGCAAGTTAAAGTATATTTAACTTGAATTATGCTCAAAAATGTCATAGATGTCAGTTCGTTCGGTCGTACGGTCGCGTTTTTCGCTTAATTATGACGAACGGACGCGAAAACAATCCAAATTACGCAATGAATGGTATTTTTGCATTCCCATCATTAAAATATAATATTTTAATGATTACAAAATTTTTTGGATGTACGGATATGGTCAGAACGTAGAATATGCACGAATATGCATACTTTCGCAGTTTTGACGCTTTTAGTCCCTGTGATCAAATAAGCGTATTTTCACACACCGAACCCTCCAAAACTTATTTTTAAGCTATGTTAAGGGTATTTAGGTTATGTCTAGCTTATGACCTTGTTCCATAGTGTACGGCTCTACGAGAATCGGCAGACTTTCTTAGTTTGTCGTAAATAGTCCTTGAGCTTGAATAATGCATATTTTGTTATGATTATCACGAAAGCTCTCATTGGCCAATATTAGGCACACCCAAGTGTATAAACAAGCATCATAAAATTCTCGGTTCATTAAAAGGTCACTCAGAGGTAAGAATTAACATGTTGACGCTTTTAACCCTTCGTCGCGCAAACTTTCAAACGGTTACGCAACTTTCAAACAAATATGTAAACGACTTCTCTCGTCCAACAAGTGGCTCATATGAGAATACGGACACCGTATAAGGTCACTCGGAGGCTTAGTTCAACATGTTGACACTTTTAGTCCTTCCATAAACATAGTTTTCTTTTTTGACGAAAATAGTCCCTCTTAACCAACTTCTGAAATAATTAGGATTAGCGACACGTGTCAATGCATTATTAGACATGATTTTACGAGGTGTTACATGTAGATATTTATTGAATGGATTAAATAAATATTAAAAAGTAACATGCTCATTTAAGCTTGTAAGACTACTAAAACTTGGAAACTGGAATCAACTACGGGATACGAACAACATTTGAGAAATTAATGGAGATTAAGATTTTAAATTACATGTTAATGAGATTTTAACAAAACGGCGTAGTTTTGTATGATTTCATATCTAAGTTAGATTGTAACAACCGTCTAATTTCCGTATGGATTTAATTAAATATTCATGATTTTATATAAAAAGTGTTTTACTTGATCACAAGTACAAAATCAAGGTTTAAAGTGATCACATACTAAACATCTACCAACTAGTTTAAACATTCCAAAACATGTCTAGCGAAATTGTTTACATCATAAACGTTGTCTAAACGAAGTTAAATTAACGCGGAAGCTTGATAGGTTTGTGTTCGGTTCTTCAAAATATGCTTGATCACCATCCGGAAAGTCCCCATTATTACCTAAAGTCAAAACCAATTAAAATGCTAGTCTTGACATTGATATAGTGCGTATAAACAAGTTCCAGCATCGTATCATTAAAAATAAAATAGAAATTCGGTTTGGGTCCTGCCGCGTGTCGTGCCAGAATCCCCTAAACTTGTCGCGTGTCGCGCCGGATCCAAAGGATCCTGTCGCGTGGCGCGGGGGAGACCATTTTCCAGCAGGTGCAGGTTATTGACCTGCATTTCCTGCCAGCTCCGGATTTCACCAAAATTAACTTCAAATGGCCATAACTGTTGATCCGAAGGTCCGTTTTAGGTGATTCTTTTTCCTATACGTCTGTAATTTCATTACCGGCGTGTCTATTACAATCACCATACCGAAAAGTTGATTTATGGACCGAACGACCAAATATCACTAAACAATTGTTCAACCCATTCTATTTGCACTCATTTTGCTACCTTTTCAATAGTAAACATAAGGCGCCTTTTACCCAACTTCCGGGGCTTATTATCACCGGCATTTCATTACCAATGTTATGGCTTCATGCTCTTGTGATTGATATCGCCAATGCTAACTATTAAAAACACTAACACTACCAATTACACCATTATTCGACCCGTTTGGCTCATCTATGGAATCCTCCATTATAATGACTACCAAACGACTTCTAGCCGATTTTTATCCTATTAATTCAAGTAACGATCATTGTCGCTTCAATCAACACAACTTTTATTCTACAACACAACTATACATATTCTAATTATCAAATTACTCGTTGTAACGAATCAAGTTACATACCTTCAAAGCACACCCTTCAAACGCAAGTCGCCACCGGCTTGTCCGCTTGACGCTCCGGTATCCTTTCCTATAGAGTTCAACCATGGCATGTTTAGAACTCTTTTCAAATCATATATCGCATAGTTTGCCGAAATATCACAATTATGCGGTTTAAGTTTAAATTTCAGTTTTAAGCCTTCTTTGAGGCATTTATACAAACACTTTAAGGGCAGAATTTTACATGACTTATTAACAAGTTCATAACTTGTCATATAGTCCAAATTTTCATCAATCAAACTATCTTACACAAATATTAGTCTCTATAATTCTGAAATCACTTCACACATGTCAAATTACACTAGAACAATCATTAATTTCCTAGTGTTTATCAAGTTCTACATAACCCACTAATCACCTACAATGGTGTTCATGGATTTTACTAGAATTAAGCATGATTTCAACATGTACTTGTCTAGGGTTTACTCCTAGACACTTCAATGTTCCTATTTCTTCTACATAACACACATGCATCATCAGATTTCGAATTCCCCAAGTTCATGATAATTTCAAGTAGAGAATTTTTATCAAATTTCACATACCTTATGTGTAACACCCCGTGTTTTGAAAGTCAAAGTCAAAGTCAAGATTGAAGTCAAAGGAAGATAAGATTGCTAATTGCGATCTGTCGCTCCTTGCTCAATTCATGTTTTGACTTCTTTGACTTGTAGATAATCTATTTTATGTCTTACGTTAGTTGTATTATGTGGAGTACTTATTAATAATCGAGGTTTATTCGATATTTATCGCATGTTTTATCGATTTATCGCTATCGCGTCGCAACTCGAATTACGCGTTCTGGATATGGTTATACGTGTGTGTATGCCTTATGTGTTACTTGTGCATGTTTATTTATGTTATGTGGTGGTGATTAATCGAAACGCAATCGAAACTCAATCGCAATTGAATCGCAAGCGCTAAACGCAAGTTAATTAAGGATGATTGTATGTTGATATAGTAGTTGGGATTAAAAGTAATTTGACTAGGAAACTCTATCGCATCGAAACGCTCGCATTCGCAATCGAAATGACAAAACTCGTCGCACCGAGCACTCGAACCAAGTGACTGATCGACCAAGTGACCAGCCGATAGACCAACCGTTCGATCGAGCTGCCGCTCGATCGGCCAGCCACTCGATCAGGCTGCCACTCGATCGGCCAGCCCTTTCCGCTTTGGGAAACCCTATAAATACCTCACTTGTTACTACTTTTGGTAAGTGACATCTCTCTCTGCTCGAACCAGCCACACTCTAGCTTCTTTTCTCCGATTTCTCTCAAATCTTGTAAGTTTTCAACCTAATCTTTGTACTTTCTTGATCTACACACACTCCTACACCTTTCTATCTTTTGAATCTTAACTTCTAACCGTGAAATCACTAGATTTGAGGTGTTCTAGGATGATGTCGTCATGGTGTTCTTATGAACTTCATGTTTTGGCTTCAATCCTCTAAGAACAACTTAGATCTGAATGAATTCCACATAAATAAACAAAGATCTTTCATAGATCTAAACATATTCACGGTGAAAAGGATTGAAAGATGGTTTTCCAACTTTTTTTCAACTCTTTTACACTCAATGCACTCAAAACCGATAGAATCGGAGCTTGTTCTAACCTTCTACACTTGCTTGTTGATGTGTTGGTTCAAGATCTGGATTCTATCCACGAGATTACCGATTTTGGGTTAAACATGGAACATCGTCTCGAACAGTTAACTGGTCGAATTTGGGCGATTCCTGTCCGATCAGGAGTACCAAGTATTGATGAGGTTTCTGTTGCTTAACACGCTATCAAAACATCTCGATAAAACGACAAACTATCAAAATGACCAAGGAAGAAGACGACCGGGACACCAGAACAGAGTGCCGCCTGATCGGACTGCTGTCCGATCGAATTGTCACCCGATCGGGTGGTCACCCGATCGACTTGCACCCTGGCCCCACACTCAACTTTTATTTTCAAACTTTGAGGGATGAACATTGAACGAAGTGCTGCCCGATCGGATTACCACCCGATCGGACTACCACTTTACCATGTAATGATCAGACTTCAATACTTATCAATTTTCAACCTGTTCAATGCACGAGGGTTGCCACCCGATCGGACAATCATCCGATCGAGTGACAATCCGCTGTGAACTTGCTCTCGCTGAAGTGTCCAACCAATCGGACTGTCGCCCGATCGAACGGTCGTTCGATCGATCAACCTGAAAGGTAGAGATACTTCTAAGTTTTCAAAATGCTACAACGAAAACTTCAAAAGTCAAACCATCATACACAAACACATCCTTCACAAAGGAAGAAACAATCCACTCGAAAGGTCACCCGATCGGATGACCATCCGAGCGGATTGACACTCGAACGACCGGCTGTCCAATCGGACTACCATCCGATCGAACTGCTGTTCGACCCACTGTCACTTGTTTCGTTTTACGCGTCGCTTATCGTTATATTATCAATCTGTTCAGGCTAACCTTACTCTCTAGCTCTCCCTTCAATCCACCAATCGCTGCGAGTATACTCGATCCCTTTTTGCTTTACGCAGTTTTGGGTGTTACATACGTTACTTATTCTAAATCACATCGAACACACTACGCAATACTTTAATCGCTGACCAATTACCGCATGTTATACGTGACTTAATGAATGCTTGTTTGTTATGTTTACACATGGAATGTTGTCTACCTGCCTTAGCAACGATAGTACTATTTGTTTGGACTCAGCACCTGTTCACTCAGGGGTTGTTAAGGACAATTTGTTACATGGCTCACAGTGGTGAGTGTGTATTACGAACTGCCTTGGGCAGTCAACCCGCAGTCATTGGTATCGATAGGTTCATGTCGATAACTAACATGCCTCCTTTTACACTGTGTACTTGCTGGTTATGCGTAACGATTTCGCACTCTATTATATCTATTAAACTTGTATGCTCACATTTACAGTATGTGTATTGACTTTTACTTTAACGTATGTGACAGGTGCTTAGGATGCTTATTTGCTTAGCTTGCTGTGAAATCGAGGCTAGGAAAGACCTAGAACAATAAACAATTGTCTGTAATAAAAATCTGAGTTGTCGGAACAAAACAATTTGACTAGATCTTGCCTGTAATAATTATGTTATCTTTTATGACATGGTATGGGACATGTTGCTTTAAATAATTGGTAATTATAGTTGTTATGGAAACTTCTGGACAATCTGTTTCGCTCAGTGCCACGCCCCGTTGTTTCCGCCATCGGTTGGGGTGTGACATTATGACCTCCTTACAATGGGGATCACTAATCCAGGCTCGAATTTCGTTTTGAGACTGATCTTGACCTTCAATTTGTGAGATTAGTGAGAGTTTAGGGTTTGAAGGGGAGCTCTATGTCGCCCCCCTGTGTTCCAATTGACCAGACACACACTTTTGTGTGTGTTTGGTGTGTTTTGTTTTATTAATTGAATCAAGTTTCAATTTTAACACCTTTAGTCCCTCCAATTTCGTTTTTATCTTATTTTAAGTGTTTATCCCACTCATAAATCACTATCTTACTAGGTTAGTGTCTATCCTAGCTGGTTTATTTTACTTATTTATCTACAACATATTTGTAATATAAGAATTTGTATTTTCGGGGTGTTATATAGATGCGTAACAACCTCATATTCATTTTCCCTATATTTGAATTAAGGTAAAGACATTTGCGAAACATCACGGGAAGCTTGTTGAGTTAAGTTTTGTCAACCAATCCAAAAACGTATTAAAATAAAAGGGATGTTAACAACTTGTGTGATAGGCATCGTGAATATGCGTAGACGAAGCTTTATTGGGGCCGGGGAAGTCCCTGCTCCCATCGATTTTTCGTTTGTAGTGTTCATTTTATCGAAAATTTTCGAAAACCTTTTTCGTAGCGTAAAATATTGGATTTTTAAGAGTCCTATCCCTACCGATTTGGATTTTGAGAGTCTGGTCTACATCAAGTTTTCGTTTAAAGTTCGTCTCTATGTATATAGATTAAAGCCAAGAAAAATAAATTTATGAATAGTCGATAGGAAATTGAAAAAGAACATCATATAACTTTTAGTTATTTTTTTTATATTAGAGACTTGCCAGAAGCCATTGCAAATAATTAGAAAGAGAAATCCCTTTGATTCGACATCCACTTTTGTGAATAAATCAACTCGATCAGTGTTAAATCCACGGACTTATCCTACTTGTTTTCTTTAATTATAAACTTTTAAATACTATAAATGATATGGTATGGTGGCACGGAAGAGGCATGAAGGTGTTAAACACGCCGCTACACCACCCCCGTCTGTGGCGTTTAGGATGGTGTGGGGGAGGGGATGGCAAGAACTTGCCCGACATAGAGGTTATGGTGTTGATGACATGGCAGCGATGGATTGATGCATTCTTATAGCCGTTGAATGGCTAGAAATTAAAAAAAAAAACCTATATAATAAAAATTTTAATCTAAAATTTTCAAAAAAAAAAAAAAAAAAACACAACATATTTAACACATTTCTCTATACCCATATATTTTTTCACGTTCAATTTTAACACCCTTAAAAATTGGAAGACTTAAGGTCGTCATCGTCTTCGCGTGAAAACCTTCTTTTGTTCTCACCAGATGACGAGCGACTGGAACTAATAATTAACGTTTCGTTCTAAATTTTCCGAGTTAACACGCCGCAACGTGCGTGTGCGGTTTCAACGTTTTTTATCTATTTTTTCCCGTTTGACAGGCCTTTCGCAACGCATCTATTTTCCCCGTTTGATAAGTCTGTCGCAACGCGCGAGTCAGAGATCAACTTAGTTATTCTTTTTATGTTTTACACACAGGTTCACGGTCATGTAAGAAATATTTGACTTTTATCTAATTTGATATATAACTAATGAATCCATGCCGCATTGCGGCGGGTGTTAATTCTAATTTATTCAATATAAATTACCAACTATTTTGTGTATTAGGAGTTGTACTCCTAGCTTAGGGTGAGTTTCAAAAAAAATTTTGCTTTTTCACTTTTAACCCAAGTATTTTCATATTTTATATTTTAACCCCTTTTAATTTTTTTACTTTTAACACAAAGTTTTTTATCTTTCATTATTTAACCCAACACTTTATTATATACAACTTTGGTCCCTCATACTTTTTATCTTTCGCGGGTTTTTCGTTTTACGTTTCGTTCTGAATTTTGCGAGTTAACACGTCATAGCGTGCATTTGAGGTTCAACGTTTTTTGCTCTATTTTTTTCGAATTTGATAGGCCCGTCGCAACGTGTCCATTTTTCTCCTTTTGACAAGTTCGCCGCAACAAGCGGGTCCTTGATCGACTAAGTTATTATTTTCTACGTTTTACGTTTCTGTTTAATTTCTTCGCATTAACACACTGTAACGGGTGTGCGTGGTTCAACGATTTTAAGTCTGCTTTTTCGTTCGGTGTAATTTTTTCCATTTTATCTATTTTATTTTTACGAGTTTTTCCGATGTTGGGAGTCGATGCCGGTGTGGCATTGGTGCTACTTGGCATGGTTTTACGAACGTTTTTAACCTATTAAATTTTTTACTAATATTTTGTTTCAGTTTACCCTTATACTTTCTTTACTTAAAAACTATTTTTTACGTGCATATTTTATGTACGGGTAGGTATAAATATGATTTGTTATACATTTCGATGTAAACTTTTTTTTTTTATAAACAACTCTAGGTCAAATATAATATGTTTTCGTTTAAAGAAACCATTTTTATGTGCATATTTTTATGTACGTTTCGGTATAAATTTAAGTTGTTTTACGTTTCGACGTAAACTTTTTTGCGAAATGATTCAGGTCAAATATAATATGTTTATGTGTTTATTTTATGTATGTTTCGTAAAGTTTGTTTCGAACCGAGTGGAGTCAAATTATGGTTTCTTTTTTTCCCATTTATTCGAAAACTCTAATTAATCCCTTTCGATTACATGTGTCAGATTTTCCTTTATACCTGTTACGTTTTTTATGTATGAGTTGGGTCACACATAATACGTAATGATTGTTTGATATGAATTTGATTTACTTTATGTTTGATACAATCACAATGCTTATACAAGTTACATTGAGTTCAACTGGATACGTCAAAATATATGGTTTCATATGGTTAATGTATCATATAACGTTTGGACTAATCCATTCAATGTTTACGATGTACCCGCGCCGCAACGCGGGCGGGTCTTAATCCTAGTTATTATTATATTGAAATTATAATTATAATTATAATTAAAGTTATTAGTTCGTTTTCAGCGAGATTGTTTTATGTATACTTTGATTTGCATTTACGAATGACCTTGACTGTTTAGGCTGCTTATTTCAACGGTTGTCATTTATAGTTATTTTGTTAATCTTTTTCCGAAATATTTTGTTAATTTATTGCCGTTCAAAAAAAAATTATCATATGTTATAGTCAGTGGCGAAGCTTGAGATTTCAGATCGGGGGGTCGAAAACGTATATACCAAAAATTTCTATAAAACCGGAGGGTCAAAAACGTATATACCCAAAAATTTCTATACGAAAACTACATACTCTCCACTAACGAGCGAAAAGTTCGAGGGGTCGGCCGCCCCCTCCAGCCCACACAAAGCTACGCCATTGGTTATAGTTTTTTCACTGATTTTAAAAAATCTTTAATATAGTTTAATTTAAATATTGATCATATATATTTGTTTCTTTTATCGTATTCACTACTAAAGTCATACCGAATACCAGTGGCGGATCCAAGAATTTTTTTCATTGGGTTCACTTTTTTCATATGAATGAACATAAAAAAATTCGGGGGTAGGTTCGACACTTCGGATCGGGTAAGGTTAATCACATAATAAAAGTACGATACAATAATAAAAAGAAAATCGTCATTAGAAATTTAAAAACACAATATAAAATATGATAGTCTTTACAAATAAAAAAAACTACCTAAAGTTGTTATTATAAGAGAATCAAAGAATGAATCAAAACAGAGGAACATGTTCTTCAATATAATCTTTTAAGTTCTGATTGTTATTAGCTTCAATTAGATTTAAAAAACCCACAATAGGGTATTACATTTAACAATTATACATAAAACTGTGAAAAAAAATATACCTCAATTGAGAATTGAAGATGTAAAGAAACAATATAACACTTATATAACAAACAGATAACGCTAAAGGTATAATCAAACCCAATTTATGTAATGATGAAAATCATATAAAGTATAAAACTTACCTTAATCGCTGACTGGTGTCTGTGTCTGGTTGAGGAGAGGACGGCCGCCGGCCGGCAATCGGTGATCGGCGGAGGTGGAGGCGCCTGTGGTTCACCGTTCACTTCAATACAGGGGCTGCTGCTTTGTTAAAACCTTAATCGCTGACTGGTGTCTTCTCTAGTTCTCTGACTGGTGTTGTTTCTGGTGGACTGTGGAGGCGATGTTTTGTTAAAACCCTAAATGAGTTAATACATTAAAGAAAAAAAAGAGAAAGAAAAAAAAAACCGGAACAAAAAGGATCAGTATTGCCTCAAACAGGATTCAAACCTGGGTATCTTGGGGAGATTAACGTAGGTCTAACCAATGAAGAACCAAGGTATTTTTGTTTATAGGTTCCTTTTATATTTTACTTATGGGTTTTTTTTTCAGTTTGTTATATATATTTACATTAAAAATTAAAAACCGAATGGGTTCCTGGGAACCCGTTCTTTATGAATAAGTCCGCCCCTGCCGAATACTACAAAACTTGACTAGTTATTCAATAGTTTTCCAATTATCTAACTTAGATTATGACGATACCTTCATCGGGTCATCAAATATTTCACAATTTCATTGTTCTTATCATTGTCATATCCTACTCTTGACTTTTTTTTTACTCAGCTTGATGTAAAAGGTACATCTTTAAATGGTGATTGTTCGAAGAGGTTAAGGGTGTACGGTGTGGAGCGGCAAAGGGAAGTGGCAAACCACTTTCCCACTCGGTAACACCACCACCAACAAAACTTTAGTCACCAAATTTCACCAATTCGGTGAAGGTTAGCCGATTCGGGGAAGGGAGGAATGAGAGAGAGAGGGTATTGTGGGTGAGGTCCATTCCTATCTCAACCAATCACACTTTTTTCCTTTTTTTTTTAATAGTTTTACCACTTCGCCAAGTGTCTAAACCATTGCCAACACTTTTCACCAAAGTTTAAACACTTTTGACTGATTGACATGGTGCCCTCTGATTCGTCGGTTTTTAGGTTTGTCACTCCAAAGTGTTTAACCACTCCCTACACCCTAAGTGAAAATACGCCTGACCCACCATTCTTCCTTTGTCTATAACTAGATTAGTCCATCTATGCCAAATTTCGTAGGTTGGGTGTCTTAAATTTTGTTGACTTACTTTTAGTAACTGAATCTTTTATTGACGATGACCATTTCTTTTGGTCTAACGACGTCCGTGCACTCAATTGAGTTCTATTTCTCTAGATCTACTTAAGTGTATACTTAGAGTGGTCAAAATTCCTAACCTTCTAGGTAGGGCTGTTCAAATTGCTCGGCGCTTGACGCTTGTTCGATACTCGCTCGAAAAATGCTCGGAATTTGCCCGTTTGATTCAGCTCGGTTGAAAAAATGCTCGGTTCGGATTGGTTCGGTTTGGAAACGAACCGAACACGAGCAAAGGTCCGCTCAGCTCGGTTCGGCTCTGTTGGCTCGATTTGCTTTTAATATATATATATATATATATATATTTGTGTGTATATCATTTTTAATGAAATGACTAGAGACCAACAACAACAATGTTTGGTTAAGATCTAAATAGAACTCATTTAAGTAATTTGAATTGAAATCCAATATCAATAGCTCATTGTCCAATACTTAAATGTCCATTTGAGTAATTGAGTCAAAACTTCAAATACTAAAATTTGAAGCGTCGATCAATACTCAAGTCTCAACCCACCATTCGATTAAGAAGTACAAGACCCTAATTAAAACCCCCCATTGGCCATCGTCATTCAATTTCTCCATCGCCACTCGCAAAGACGGCAACTCGCCAGGGTTTTGCTTCAATCAGTTCATTCAAGTTCAAACTTCCGATAAAACAAGTGTATGTTTCAATCGGTCGACAATTTATCTTCTCGTTTAGATAATCTTGATAGAACTAGTTGAATGTTTTTGTATTCCTTGTTATTTGTTAAATTATTACTTGTGTTCTATGGGACGAAACATCATAAAACTGCACCTTATTATAATAACTAGCACTCCCATCGTCTCCTTGTTTGTTCTGCGACGCTCGATACTCGCTCGATGTTCGTTCGAAAAATGCTCGGATCGAAAGACGCTCGCTCGACTTTGGCTCGGTTGAAAAAACGCTTGGTTCGGTTCGGATCGGTTTGTAAACGAACCGAGCACGAGCAAAGGTCTGATTGGTTCGGTTTAGCTCGTGAACAGCCCTGCTTCTAGGGTTGTTTTATATATTTCTACTATTGTATACATTTGGTATTTGGATCCTTATTGTATAACGTTTAAACATGTTTAAAACGTTGTCCCGCTTATGTTTTTTTATATCTATTATGATTGTCTATATGTTTTGACAAAACGCTAACACTTGGTGTTGTTGAACACCAAATAACAAAAATGTTCAAACTGGTTTAGATTTTGTTAGGCTATGGGGTGTGGGGGTCATGGATTGGAACATTATTTCCACATAGGATCATTAATTAAATGGTATACCATCCCCCTCCTTGATTGATGGTGGTTCCCATGGATTAAACCACGATTACCACGACCCTCTCATTTGATAATTTTAAGACAAAAACAAATTAACAAAAATAAAGGGGATAGTGGTTTGGGTCATGACCACACCCTTAGGGTAGTGGTTTTGAATAATTGATTAAAGATGGATGATGTGGTGCCTATGTGGAGGGTCATGGTGGTCATGAAGGTCATGACCACACCCTATAGCCTTAGCAAACGAGTTATCTTCGGGAATGTCCAATTGTTACATGTTTCATGAGCACATCAATTTATCGCCATTTGTGCTATAGATTTATTCTCTTAACCTCTTCTTCCAATGTATCTATAATACAGAAAACATGTATTTTTCAATTTTGGATGCATCATGTTGTGTATTTTAACAATAACTTTTGACCATACCCATACTTAGACTATGGGGAGTGGGGTGTCTCCCCTACCCAAGCCGCCCCAAGATGCCCAACACACCGCCCCCCATCGGCGTTTCCTGGGGCGTCCCCCTCCTTGGCGTCTCCCACAGAACGCCCAAAATTTTTCTTTTCCCCTCCTTGCTTTTCAGGTAATGTTCTTTTCATTTTTTGTATCAAATAAATCAATGCCACGTGTCGCAAGACGCCCTAGCCAGCCAAGTTGCTCCACTCTCCTTTTTTTGCCCAAAATCCTCTAATCTGACGTGGCGCCACGTGTCGGAAGACGCCCTCTCAAAAGAATGTCCCACTCCCTTTAGTCTTAGACTGAAGGGAGTGAGGCATCTTTTGAGGGGGCGACTTGCGCCATGTGTCGCCACGTCATCATAGAGGTAGTTGGGTAAAAAAATGGGGGTGGTGTTCATGGCAACTCAAGATGCCCAAGAAAGAGTTATGATTGGTTGTTATTAAAGTGAGGTTTTTTGATTGGTGGATGAGAAAGGAAAAGAAAAAGGTTTTTTGAAATGTGGGATGAGATGGCGACGAGAAGAGGACGCCGGGAGGGGGGACGCCTCCGGGAACGCCTATGGGGGCGGTGTAGGCGGCGACTTAGGGGCGACTTGGAGGGGGAGAACCCCCCCACTCCCTTCAGTCTTAGAAGTAATAAAGTCAAGAATGCTCAAACAGTCCATGTTGCATTTCTCATTTTATAATGTTAGTAACAAATTAATGGTCAAATAGGCAGAGTGACTAACTAACAACCGTCACTAAAAGTGAAAAAGTGCAATTAAAAAGCAAGAAAAAAAAAGCAAGAAATGGCGTGAACGTCCAAAGTAGGTGCAAGTAGTATCCAAATAGATTCATTGCATTTAATTTCAAAGTCAAGAATGTCCACTTAAATATGGCAATCTTCATCCATACATCAAAAGATCCTACATGTGAAAACATCTACTAATCGTCTAAATTATGAATCGTTACTTTGGGGCTGTTTTGCTAAGCTTATTTTTTTGACTTATTTACTTATTCCTCTCACATAATAAGCTAACCCAAACACCTTTTAACTTTTCAAAAAGTAAATAAGTAAATAAGTCACTAAAATAAGCTTAGCCAAACAGCCCCTTTATGAAGTGATTCAATCTATTTAAAGATTGAAGTAAAATCTTAATTTCGAATTTAATTTACAATTTTTTTAGTATAATCATGTTTTTTTTATCATTTTTTATATAACATACAAATTATCATTACACATATATAGACTCTAGAAATAAAATCAATTTATAAACGTGATAAATTTTCCTACATGTGTAATCAACTTTTAATAATACATCCAAATTTTGTAAAACTTTTCTCACTAATCAGAGTTATCTCATAAAAATGGATGCACTTTTTTATATAATATATAATCTTAGTGTATAGAGGCGGATCTTCACTCCTGATTTTGAGTTTAAACAAGGCAGACGATGAGAATAAGGTTTTTAAATAATGGAATGGGTCTTGTGCTTCTAATTAGAAGGAAGTGTAAGGTATACCAGTACTCATAGCCCTAGCTATAAGGTCCTAGGTCTATCGAGTCGCCCACTATCAAAATATTAAATCTATCTACTATAATAAAAGAAACCAATAAGTGACACGTGTCATTCATTGAAGACGTCTACATTTGTAATTTTCTGATTTTTCATACTTATCTTTTATCAATTAATTAAATAATAAATAATCAATTAATATTAAATCTTATCTTACTTTGAATGTAGGATAGAATCATTTTATTTTTTTTAATAATATATAATCTTCAAATTTAAGTTATAAATTAAAGATATTTTTTAAATAATAACACAAAACAATAATCTTAAACTTAAAAAAACAATAATACGCTCATATAAAAAATTTAAAGTACAAACAAAATATACAAAATAACTTATTAGATATTAGATCAAACTTAAAAAAAAAACACTAATTAGGAGGAGAAGCTAATAATATAATTCTGTTTTTGATTTTTCAAATTGGGGTTCTTATCAATTCGAATTAAACTTAACCAAGTTTGTGATTTGATTCGAATTACACTGAACCAAATTTATGATTTTTTAAACGAATCCAATAGCATATTATTTACTATACAAAATTACCTTTATTTAATCCGTGTAATACATGGTGTTTTTAAAGATATAACTTTTTTATTATTTAGTATATGTTCGCCCCGCTTGCGGTATACAAGGTTACACAATTACATTTATTTAACCCGTGTAATACAGTGTTTTTAAAGATATAATTTTTTTATTATTTAGTATATATAATTAGATTTATTCAACCCTTACAATACACGGATTTTTATTATTTGGTATATAAAATTTCATTTATTCAGTACAATACATGGTGTTCTTAAAGATATAATTTTTTTAGTATTTAATATATAAAATTACATTTGTTTAACTAGTGTAGTAAACAAGATTTTTAAACAAAACTGTTTTAATTTAGTATATAAAATTACATTTATTCAACCCGTGTAATACACGGGGTTCTAACCTAGTTTAATACTAAAATAATAGTTTCTATTACCTACATATACATTTTCAACTCGAGGGAATAGTGCCAGGCAGCTTTTCTGGCACTTCCCTATTGTACCAACCTATTTTTAATTTAATTTTATTCCCAGTTTAAAATTATGCTTTCGTCCTTCGTTTAAAATTACGTTTTTGCTCCCAGCTCAAAATAAAATTATAACTTTGCCCCTGGCTCAAAATTACGTTTTTGCCCTCGGTTCAAAAACTCATTTTTAATTTTGTTCCAAGTTTAAAATTACGGTTTCGCCCTCCTTTTAAAATTACGTTTTTGCCCCCAGTTCAAAATAAAATGTTGTTTTTTCCTCTGGCTCAAAATTTCGATTCTGCCCTCAACTCAAAATTATGTTTTTGCCCACAGTTCAAAATAAAATTATGTTTTCCCTTAGCTCAAAATTATTAGCTGTCTGTCACTTCCCTATTGGACCAACTCATTTTTAATTTAATTTTATTTCCAGTTTAAAATTACGCTTTCGTCATTCGTTTAAAATTACGTTTTCGCCCCCAGCTCAAAATAAAGTTATAATTTTGCCCTAGCTCAAAATTACGCTTTTGCTCTTCGTTCAAAAACTCATTTTTAATTTTGTTCCCGGTTTAAAATTACGGTTTCGCCCTTCGTTTAAAATTACGTTTATGCCCCCAGTTAAAAATAAAATGTTGTTTTTTCCTCTAGCTCAATATTACGATTTTGCCCTCAGCTCAAAATTACGTTTTTGCCCACAGTTCAAAATAAAATTATGTTCCCCCCCCCCCCCCCGCTCAAAATTATGATTCTGCTCTCAGTTTAAAATTATGATTTCGTCTTCGGTTCAAAATATAATTACGATTTTGCCCTCTGTACAAACATACATGTTATAAGAGAGAAACATTCGGCTTGTTGCCCCGCAACGCTGGCGGGGCAAAACCTAGTTTATTTACATACCCTGAATTTATAACATTTGCATGCATAGAAAGATGTGTATCTTATGTTTTAGGAGATTTAAAAAAATTTGTTTTTTCAATTTTAACCCAAAACTATTTTTTCTTATTTATAACACCAAAACTTTCATCTTTTACAATTTAACCTCACAACTTTTGTATTTTCAACTTTGGTCCCCTTCACTATTCATCTTACGCAAATTTTTCGTTTTACCTTCCATTTAAGTTTTGCGAGTTAATACGGCGCAATGTGTATGTGGTTCAACGTTTTTACGTCGTCTATTTTTCCCGTTTGACAGGTTCGTCGCAACACGTGAGTCCTAGATCAACTTAGTTATTCTTTTATATGTTTTACGTTTTAGTCTAAGTTATTCGCATTAACACACCGCAAGTTGATTGTTGATAGCCTTGCAGCAACGCAAGAGGTGCTTAATACTATTCACTTTATAATTAACAGCAAGAAAAGAAAACAAAAAGTAGTAACTTATTTATTCGATTATTCTTTTAGGTTTCTTGTATTTTTTTTTCTTTTCAAGTTCATTTAGGTAATCGTATAAAAAGGTTGTGTTCTTTTTTTCTATTATAATATATATAATACATAATATTTTGATTGTTATTATTTATATACTATTAATTTACAATAAATGAGTGCATTAGCAAGTTGTGTATTAAGGGTTTGTCTTGGAAGGTGTTATTGTACATTTATGTTGTTTGGTTGTAAATTGTGCTTAAGTGCTTGTACTTTAATCAAATAATGGTTTCATTGCCTTACCAAATTCAATTTGTTTTGTATGCATGTATGGTTGTAAATTGTGCTTAAGTGGTTGTACCCTAATCAAATAATAGGTTCATTATCTTACCATATTCAATCGGTTTGATCTATTCAAAGTTGTGTTGTTTTATTTGTAAATTATTATTATTTATAATAATCTAATTAATTTAGCCAAAATCTTGTATAAATATAATTTGCAACATATTGATGCAATGGTTCTTGTAATGTATGCATTATGGTTTGTATAGTGGTAATGATATAGATTACGATGAACCTATCAAACGGGAAAAAATAGACACGGGTTCATCCAGGGACGGATTTAGGCCACTTTTGTGGATTCCCATGAACCTATTCGGTTTGGAAAATATGGAAAAAATTAATGAGAACATTGTATGATTTGGAAAAAAATAGTGAAAAGTAGTGAGAATCTACCAAAAGGAACCCAGTAAAAAAAGTTCTTAGATCTGCCACTAGGTTCATCGTAACGCGCGAGTCCTAGATCAACTTATTTTATTCTATGTTTTACGTTTCGGTTTAATTTTCTTCGCATTAACACGCCGCAACTTCAGTGTCGGTGGTCGCTGGCAGTAGTGTGGAATTAATGCTCGCCCCCGCCGCAACACGGGGATGTTTAATACTAGTTTTATTTACTTTTCACGTTTATATCTAAAGAGAATGTAAATTTTGATTTTATTTTCTTTATTTTTCACGTTTACATCCAAATGTAACTTTTTTAAGTTGGATTGACCACATATTTGGTATTTAAAATGGCCAAAATTTCTCTAATTTTTTAAATCATTTTTTACCACAATTAAAATTATTAAAGTTTCATCAAATCAACAAATTTCTCTAATTGATTATATGATTAGATTAATATCTAAAGTATATAATTAGATTAATATTTAAATTATACATTTGGATATCACTTATGTTTCATCTAGCATACTTTAGAATAACATTAGCTAATATCGTTACAAATTTTAACACCGTCAATGCAGCCCACGAGTCAAATTCTACGACTAGTCAAATTTAAAACCAAACAAAAAGTAGTAAAAAATAGATTTTTTTTTTTCATATTCATGGCTCATAAAATTGTCTTATTATGGTTCTTTTTATAAATAAGTTTGTAGGTGCCAATGTTTTCTACTTGCACAAGGCCCTCGAGGGCACCCGAGTTTTTAGAGACGATCCTGGGCATTCGTTTAACTTTATTTACTATCGAGTTTTTTTCGTTATTATTGTATGGATGTACGATAAAAATTTTTAGGATACCCCTGAATTTTTATTCTAGATCCGCCACTGAGTGTGTATATATATTTATAGAATTATATAGATATGTGTTGTATCGTATAATGTTTTTATGTTCAGAATGAGAGTAAGGTTTGATTACTCTTTTATAGTCAACTAGTAGGAATACCCGTGCTACGCTGTGGGGTTTCGGTCGATATCTATTTTGGTTCAGTATACCAACCGAAAGAAATATGCTTCAAAGAATATCAACACATATTTTACATCGACCAAAAACCTTAAAAATAAATTTAAATTGGACAACGGGACGAATTTTATTAAATTAATTGTAAATGGAAACTTAAATTTTATCTTACATATAACTTTAATGAAAAGAAACATAAAACTAAAACACTAGACATAAAGAAAACTAAAAAAAATTAAAAATAATAAAACACTAAACATAAGAAAACTAAAAAATAAAAATAATAAAGTCCAGAAAAAAAATCAAGAAAGAAACAACAAAGTTAATAGGATTAAAACACTATCCACATAACTTGCTAATTGTAATTTGAGTTAAAGCGTAGACCAACCGAAAACATACATAAAAATAAGCATGAAAACAAATTATATTTTACACATATTTCCAAAGAAAATTTACGTCGAATCGTAAACCAACTTAAATTTATACCGACACGTACACAAAAATAAGCATGTAAGAAAATAGTTATGGCGTGTTTGGCGGTGTCGAAACGTAAAGTGACTCGAATTTATAGCGTTTAATGAAAACGTGTTATATTTTACTCGACGTGTTTCCGAATAAAATTTATGTCAAAATGTAGACCATTTGAACACGTACATAAAAATAAGCATGAAACCAAATTATATCAAAACGTAAACCAGCAGAAAATGTACATAATAATAAATATTAGGAATATATTATATTTGACCAAACTTATTAACGGGAAAAATTTACGTCTAAACGTAAATTAATCTAAATTTATATAAACACGTACATAAAAATAAGCACATAAAGCTTGATTACAAAATTTTTAGAAAGTTAAAAGGTTGAAATTGTTGACACTGAAAGTTAAAGGGGGTAAAAGTTTAAAGAAAAAAAATGTTAAGATAAATATGAAAACATGAGGAGGAGGTTAGACTTGTATCTATCTGAAAACATGATTGATAATATGTAACACCCCAAAATATAAATATATGTATAAATATGAAAATGTTAAGATAAGAATGCATGATAATAAAAGTTAACCATAAAGTAAAATGCTCAATATTTGAGGGGCCAAACTTGGGCAATTAGAAAAGTAACTTAATCAAATTGTAATATAAAACACACACATCAGGGATATGTGTGTGTGTGCGTGCACACGACGTGAAGAGCAAGGGGAAGAACAAAACCCTAACAACACAAAATCAGTCAAATTTGAAGGAAATTTGACGGCTAAATGAATGCATGAACTAAGCATTATGATCACTTAAGTGTTCCTAACATCAAGTGGAATTTTATGTTTTAGTGATGTTTGATTAAGTGGGTTATGTGTAATCCGTGAACGTATTGTAAAATTTAACATGAACGTTAGTTGATATAAATGTGTAGATGTTATAATGTCACACCCCGATTTCCACGTGTCACCGATGGGCCCGGTGGGGGATTATCGTGACGTGGTTGGCAACATAATAGTCAACTAACACAATATTTAATATGCACAGCGGAAGCAATTTAAAAGATATAATACAACCGAATTTAATATTGTAATATCAAATGTCACAATATTCGGATGTTTATCCACAGATGGATCGGAAACAAAAACATGAGACAATAGTTCAACAGACTTCAGGCATCTTAAGCTTGCGAGACTTCTAATGATGCTAAGGAGAAATCCCAGCCAATTTCGCTTAGTACCTGCATTTAATCTTTTTGGGAAAATACGTCAGTTTACACTGGTAAATACATTCAACTGACTCATTTTGGAAAATGATTAAAAATTGGTTTGGATGCACGTGGCATAAACATTTTATTTAACTTGGGAAAATTATTTAATATTATAATCTTGTGAACGAATTACATGTTCCTTGTGCGTTCAGTAGCCTGGATCTTGTCCGGGTTAAAGATCAATAGACACACCACATTATTCTTTTGTGCACTGACGGGTGTACGCCTACACCCCGCGCTTAAGTCGTGGCCATTTCGTAAAATGATGCCAAGGATATCCGGGACATGGTCATTAACCCCCCAAAGGCTTTAAGTAACAAGACTGTTTAAACGAGCCGATCAAATTATTCAATTACCCACTCAACGGTGGAGGATTTGATGCCCGATCAAGTGGTATGCTATATACCGTAACCCAAGCCCGTATAGGGAAAATAAGTTAAAAGTATTTACCTGAGCAATGTATAAATCACAATAAGAAAAATGCACGTAGCTTTTACTGGTACTCCTAATCTGGAACGAAGGTTTTATAATAACCTATTAGAATCCTAACGGGTCTTTAATTAAGCTTAAGCTTAGACCGGCTAGTTTCAAAGATACGGTTCGTACGCACGATTAAGCGAAGACCGGATAGAATGTGATTTAGACCCGACAAGTTCAGAGACTTGTTTAATATGGGTTTATTATTCACATTCTGGATTTTGAGATAAAACCGATAAGGTTTGACCCGTTTAGGCTAGTTTATGTAAACTAGTTACATAAACCGAACCGAACACGTAATAAGCGTAACAGGTAGTAATGAGAGCCATTTACAGGTTTCCTAAGTTAATATGCTTCATATATGTTGTGACATCAGTAAGATGTCTTTTATTATGCCCGAAATGAATTTAATCGCAAACTATGCCCCGTAGGGGTAATTTGGTCATTTTAAAAGTTGAAAAAGAGTTTAAGTGTCAACCTGAGTTACAGGCCTGATGTAATCAGAAAATATACTCAATTTGCTAAGTTATATCAGTAGGTTAAAGTATATAAGTGAAATTTATCAATTATAACCAAACTATGCCCCGTAGGGGTATTTTGGTAATTTCACATAAGCCGAAAAGCTCAAAACTGAAGTCTGAGTTAATCAACTTTTGCTTACTGTTAAAATATCATAATTTGCCTATAATATCAGTAGGTATCAACCCGGGTATGTTTAATATAGTTTTTAATACATACTATGCGTTAAAAACGCTTAATAAGGCGATTATGGACCGTTTACGGGTTCGATACATAAAGATTATATTTTTATACTTCCATAAGGCTTAAAATAATTTATTTAACATATCTAATCAGTAGCAACAGGTTTGGAGTCGTTTAGATATGTAAAACTCATTTTATGGCCCGTAAGGGCAAAACCGACAATTACCGGACTAAGCCTACGACTACTAGTTATGCTCAGCCTAAAATTAATTAAAAATCTTTAAAAATCCCAAAATAATATATTACATCAGTGGGTAAAGATTTGGATATCAAAAAGTAGGCTTAACTAGGCTATACGCTAATTACGCCATTTAATTAACATAAAGCTTTCATTTTGCGATAATGAGCATAACTCTTAATCTAAAAATCAAACTGATGTCAAACTTTGCATACAAGTTTATATATCAGTAATTAAAGTTTCTACTCTTTTACATTTCCAAAAATCACGTTTTAAAGTGAAAAGGGCATAATGGTCAACATATGAGCAATTAACGGAATCATGCATATTAATTGGATAACTAATGATCCGAGGTGTATAATCACAGAGGGTTATACTAGCATGTAACCTGGTCCAAATAAAGCTCTAAGGCATTTCCAAAACATACCATAACGGGTCAGAACTGAAAGTCAAGGTATAAGTCAAACTATGCGACTTTCGGTTCCGAACCGGGTCTAAACAGGAAATTGTCGGGTTGAACATGTTTAGACATGTTCTTACATTCATTACCAAGTTATATTAATGATCAAACAGGTTATAAGTGTTCTACATTGCTAATCATGCATAAATTGCATTTTACACATTCTGTTGACTTCTTATTGACACGTTTGACCCGACATTTGACATAGTTAGAGTGGGAATCAGGGGGAACCCTTTTGAGGTTTTATTACCCACATAATTACCAACTTATAACTACTTTTTATTCGAGATTTGACTGAGCCATTATTAATTAATCTCGAAGTCAAACCGTAATTACGACGGTTTGACTTTTAGCTAAATAACTAAGCTAAACTTAATTTAGAAAGGTCAAGCAAACTTACAAGTGTCTAATGGTTGATTATGAAGGCCTGGAAGATGCTCTTGTGCTCCACAATTGATCAGAAGATGTTTAGGAATGAATGATCAAAGTGTTGCACATTGGAGCTTTATATAGTGAACCAAGACACCACAAAATGTTGACAACAAGGTCTACCACTGACCATAACATTCTCACAGGTGTCCTAGAGGTTTAGGGGTTGTTTAGGGGCCAAGGGATATGAGGAAAACCGTTTAAAATCAATTCCATGCGTTAAAACAGCAAACAGAAGTTTCTGTTCGAACTGGGCACTGCTTGCGCACCGTAAGGGTCATGCTTGCGGTGCGCAAGCCTTCCTGATCAGCCAAAAACATGTTGTTCTTTGGTGTTTCGAAAGGGCAACCACTTGTTTCGAATTTGGGACTTTATTTATCAGATTGGGGCCTCTAAAAAGTGCCTTAAACAGTTATATACCCTACCATTGTGTTATGTTTGCTTGTATCCTTTTCAAAAGTGCCGAACAAGAAGGTTTACCATAGAATTTCCATACGAACCTATCATGCACTTCGAATTCAATTATTGTCAACACAAATTCTGGATTTAACATATATTAGATGTTTAAGATATATATACTTGGGTCTTGGGATTTATAAATGAGGTCGTTCAGAGGTAAAAATTAACATGACGCCACTTTTAAATCCTGCCAAAACATCTTTATTAAATCCGGCTTTACAACGCATTTTGTCTTACATGACACGTGTCGTTATTTTATTGAACACGAATTTTCGAGGTGTTCCATCCTCACCCCCTTAAAATAAATCTCGACCCGAGATTTACTGAAATAAATAAGGGTACTTTTCTTTCATCGTGAATTCAACCTCCCACGTATATTCGGGACCTCTACGGGCATCCTATTTGACCTTTACAATTGGTACATGCTTCCTTCGAAGCTTCTTTACCTGTCGATCTTCAATCGACAAAGGTTTTTCCACAAATTTTAAGCTCTCATCTATATTCACATCTGTATGTGGTATAACCAGTGATTCATCAGCGAAACACTTCTTCAGATTGTAGATGTGAAACACATTGTGAATTCCACTGAGCTCTTCCGGTAAGTTTAACTTATAGGCAACTGACCCGACACGTTCGATAACCTCGAAAGGTCCTATGTAACTCGGGCTTAGCTTGCCTTTCTTACCAAATCGCATCACTCCTTTCCAGGGTGATACTTTGAGCAACACTTTATCACCTACTTCGAAGTGAAAAGCTTTACGCTTTGGATCTGCGTAGCTCTTCTGCCTATCTCGGGCAGCTTTGAGACGGTCACGAATCTGGACAATCTTGTCCGTCGTCTCGAACACTATCTCTGGTCCTGATAATTGGACATCTCCAACTTCTGCCCAACAAATGGGCGATCTACACTTTCTACCGTATAATGCCTCAAAAGGCGCAGCCTTAATGCTGGTATGGTAGCTATTGTTGTAGGAGAATTCAACTAAGGGTAGGTGCTTATCCCAACTACCACCTAAATCGATCGCACATGCACGTAGCATGTCTTCCAACGTTTGAATAGTACGCTCACTCTGACCGTCAGTCTGAGGATGATAAGCCGTACTAAAATTCAAACGTGTGCCCAAAGATTGTTGGAACTCTTCCCAAAAATGTGACGTGTATCTAGTATCTCTGTCAGAGATAATAGATACAGGTATGCCATGAAAGGCTACAATCTTATCCTCGTATAACTGGGCTAACATGTCGGAGCTATAAGTCTCCTTGATGGGTAAGAAATGTGCTGACTTAGTCAGTCTATCAATTATAACCCATATTGTATTATTTCCTTTCCTTGTCTTTGGTAACTTGGTGATAAAATCCATGGTTACCATTTCCCACTTCCACGTAGGAAGTTCAAGCTGTTGTAGCAAACCTGACGGTTTCTGATGCTCGGTTTTGACTTGCGCACAAGTCAAGCATTTAGCTACATAGGTGGCTAAAGACTTCTTCAAGCCTATCCACCAATAATTTGCCCTTAGATCCTGGTAATTGAACTTACCAATCTATTGCCCCTACAATAGATGTTTATCATTCTATCTTTACAGGGTCTCCAAGGGAGCAGCCTTGATGCTTACATATCAACTATCATAGATAAGCTTATCTTAAGGTGAGATGGTTATTCCAACCACTACTTAAAAAATTTTAAGGATTAGTTGATCCTTGTAGTTAGTTGAACAAATCGACGATTCAGAGCAGCTGATGGCAAATTCTTAATTGTTGCCTAATTAGGGTTGCGGTAAATAATGCATAAGTAAAACGACCCGTCTTTCTTATTTAACAATATCAAACTTTCGGAATATCGAGTTAGGCTATATGAACCCTCTATTTTAAAACTTAGTAAATCAGGGTTTCGATTCTTCCAATGATGGTACTAGCCGTCTTGGAGATTTCATAATAATACAGCCTTAAATGGGATATAAATCTTAATTCTACCTGCCCTCCAGGAGGTACGCAGGGAAAACTTATGAGAAGATAATCAAGATGCAAGGAGGCTACAGAGATTTTCCATATCTCAGGCTCCAGTTCATCCATCATTTCTCGTGTCAAATAAGTGACACATTTATGTTACTAGTTCACGAATTCCTTAATCGGGAACATTTACTTGGACAATTTCATTCTGGATAACTCCTTTGAGTACCATTAGTTGACTTTAGTACCATATGACCATCGGAATATCTTTGTGGTCCCATGCATTAAACCTCCATACTGATCAGGCATGGAAGCAATTTATGGAACTTATTAAGATACACCAATCCTCATATGGCGCTTTTATCATACCATCTGGGATTCGGAATCGATAGAGATTAAAGAGATATCAACTATATATGCTGACGCACTTCCTCTTAGAGAGAGGACATTTCGAGAACTCTACGACTGAAAGTTTCTGATAGGAACAAAAGAAATGACTCTTCCGATTTAGTCTGTAACTTTTACCTTACTCTTAATATCTGGGGTTTTTATGGGAAAATTTCTAAAAGTTTGCTAAGCTTAAGATCTTATGAGAGACTTAGCAGCATCTTAACCCAAACGTATCTCCTTGAGTGGTCAAAGGCTTACCATAAGGAGTTTTGATAACTACTTGCTTCTTATCATCCACAATATGGGCTTGGCTACCAGACGACCGACCCATTCTTGTCACTATATCGAGTCCTTTATTATATAAATGGAAACGAGGATAGCAGAAAAGAATGATTCCTAATGGATATAAAACATCCATCTAATATTGCTGAAGCAGTCTCTGAGGTACTATCGGTAAATTTTACTTTACATTTAACGCTTAGAGTTTTAGCAGGCAGATTTAATGATTTACAAAATCTATTGTCTACGGAAGACTTATCTGAACCTGAATCAATTAATACTCTAGCATGAGCGTTATTGATAAAGAAAATACCTGTTGTAACATTGTCATCCTGAATAGCCTCCTGAGCGCCCATTTGAGAGCTTCCAGCTTCGGTCTTCTTAGCTTCCTCAAGCTTTTTAGCGTATTTAGGGCAGTTGGTCTTAATGTGCCCTTTTTCATTGCAACCATAGCAGGTTGTGTCTCCCAATCTCTTGCAATCCAAGGTCTTATGCTCCTTGGACTTGCAGATTCCACAGGGTAGAGGCTGAGATTCATATCTGCATTTCCCGAGGTGGTATTTCCTACAGGTTTTGCATCTGGTCTTCTCACCGGTCTGCTGTTTATCCTTCAAATCCTTCCCAGACTTAGTTGCTCCTTCCTTGGCAGCCTTAGGGCAATTAGTACTGATGTGGCCCTTTTCGCCGCAGCTGAAACAGCTTGCTTTCTTTATGTCCCTACATTCGTGGGATTGGTGGCCAGCTCTTTTACAGATGCCACATTGCTTTATCTTTTGGCTTGATCGACACTGTCCCCAGTGTCTTCTTTTGCAGGTTTTACATTCGGGTTTTGCCTCCTTTGGTTTGGACTGGTTATAGCTTGAACCGGTCTTACCCTTTTTGTAACCTTTATTTGGGGTATTATCGCACTTTCGCTTAAGATCCTTCAACACACGGTCCACAACGTTGCTTATGGCTATTTTGATCATAGCCTGTAACCCGGTGCTTATTAATTTCAGTCTTGCATCATCCTTCTGATTAACTGGATGATTGTGAGCTTCAAAGGAGTCAGCCATGGTGAAGCTTTGAAGGCTACAAACCAAGTAGTAATAATTGGTTTAAGTATATGGTGAATTGTCAAATTTGATGATTATTTAGCCATGGTACAAATAAACCATATAGGCGAAAAAGTAGTATTAACTTTATTTGATTATGTTTTGCCTAAGTTTTTAAATAAACTATCTTTGGCGTTTATACAGAATATAATCCTTCATATTTTTTCAGGCAGGGGACATAAGTCACGACTGCCAATGTCATACTGACATCTTTTATATATAGCACAAGGGCTTGTTCCAAGGGACTTTTGATGGCTCATAGGCCTTGTCACTAGGGAAATTTTAAATCATAATCAATGATTCCTTTGGATCGGAAAATTTCATATGTCATTGTCTTGACAAGAAGTTATGAAATAAAACTATCTTTTCATGTATACATCTTTGCCCGTAGGTATACATCCTAATGGATGTTTTGATGTGTTCATCATGTTCGACGTTTATTGGCCATGATTCCTATTGATCATAGTCTAAACAAGGGGTTTGTAAAAATTTCCTAATATAAAGATGACAATCGTGGTTGTATTGCATCACCTTTGTCAGAAGTGTTAACACGTTTGCAGATGTTAACAAGGATCTGAATCTCTTTTTAAACAGGTCTTACCATCTTAGCTAGGTCTTTAAAGACATTCAAGCTAGGTTATACCCTTCAAGAGTTTCTTTTAATATTTAACTGGCAGGAAAGGAATGATATTTATTTGATTCAGGATTTTTATCATAATCCTAACTTATAAGTTAATAATAGCACAAATGGCCCAGTCGCGTAGACAAGTTTAATTTATAAGTCATGATTTCAGAGAATCGCGACATTAAGGTTTGAATCAAAGTTCATTACCTTTTCCTGACAGGGAGCTGTAGGCTACCACTGTCTTTAGTCCCAGAGGACATTAACTATAGCCCGTAGGCACTTCCCTTCTAAGGGATGTTTATTACGGAATTGCCCCTTAGGGAAATTCATTAACCATGGTAAACAGAGACCATATTTGGTTAATTTATTAATCATATATATTTAGGATTTCTATTATAATTTATCCTAATTATAAAACATTAACAGTTTTATTAGTGGCACCCAATGGCCTGGTCACATGGACCTTTATAAATTATAAGCTTATGATTTCAGAGAATCAAAGCAACAATAACAGTTTTATTTAATAGCACAAAAGACCTAGTCACAAGGACAATTTTAAATTATAAGCCATGATTTCAGAGAATCAAGGCCTTTAAGTATATTAGCACAACAGGCTTAGTCACAAGGACCTTTTAAATTATGAGCCATGATTTCAGAGAATCAAGGCCTTTAAGTATATTAGCACAACAGGCTTAGTCACAAGGACATTTATAAATTATAAGCTAGGATTTTGGAGAATCAAAGCCTTGAGGTTTGAACCTAGTTCATTACCTTTTTCTGACAGGGAGTCATAGCTACCACTGTATTTTGGCTCATGTAGAAATGAGCAAGGCCCGTAGGCATTATGTTACCACATATGGTTAAAATATGATCATCTTAATTGATGATGTAAACCCAGGATTCGGAGATCATTAAACTGGGTTAGGAATCTTTTGAAGAATCCTTAATAACGTTTTTGATTTCCAACGAATCACATCTGCCGGGAGTGTTAACATGTTTTCAGATGTTAACTGGGATACGAATCTTTTAAACAGGTCTTACCATCTTGGCCAGGTCTTTATAATGACACTCAGGCTAGGTTTCACTCTTAAGATTATTTTAATATTTATCGCAGAACAATTTCTAAATTGAAATGTTAATAAGGATCTGAATCTAAATTGAGGAACTGCCATCTTGGCCGGTCTTAATATGACCCGAAGCTAGGTCTTGTCCTTTTTAGATTTTGCCATTTTATTATAATGGTAGATCTTTGCAAAAGGAAATGTTATTTTCCATTTATTTAATATTTCTTGTTTAGAATGAAAGTTTAAACTTAATCATTCCACTATATAAAAATAAAAGTATAAAGTTGCCCTAAGCGGGACTTGAAAGGGATAATGTTGTCCTCGTAGGGACTGAAAGATAATTGTGTCCTTATAAGGACTTACTAAGGAAACGATCTTCAGCAAGAGGAGTTTCTTCTTTATTTTATTTCTGAGTGTCCTCTCCTTGGATGCTCGTTTCATTCTAGCCGCGGTATGAAGCTCAGCATTTCAAGGCTCCAGTGGAGGATTTTTATCACAGCTTCTTCGCTTGGCGACGTATATATAAAAATTTGGAAGCAAAAATTTCCAGGTTAGGATTGTGAATAACCCTATGTTAAGTCTAGACTCAGAAGGTCAAGGAATGTGCTACTGTGTCATTGAGATTAAACACGAAAGACTAGTGTTCAATTCACTCAATGTTGGCTCTGATACCAACCTGTCACACCTCGATTTCCACGTGTCACCGGTGGGCCCGGTGGGGGATTATCGTGACGTGGTTGGCAACATAATAGTCAAACAACACAATATTTAATATGCACAGCGGAAGCAATTTAAAAGATATAATACAACCGAATTTAATATTGTAATATCAAATGTCACAATATTCGGATGTTTATCCACAGATGGATCGGAAACAAAAACATGAGACAATAGTTCAACAGACTTCAGGCATCTTAAGCTTGCGAGACTTCTAATGATGCTAAGGAGAAATCCCAGCCAATTTCGCTTAGTACCTGCATTTAATCTTTTTGGGAAAATACGTCAGTTTACACTGGTAAATACATTCAACTGACTCATTTTGGAAAATGATTAAAAATTGGTTTGGATGCATGTGGCATAAACATTTTATTTAACTTGGGAGAATTATTTAATATTATAATCTTGTGAACGAATTACATGTTCCTTGTGCATTCAGTAGCCCGGATCTTGTCCGGGTTAAAGATCAATAGACACACCACATTATTCTTTTGTGCACTGACGGGTGTACGCCTACACCCCGCGCTTAAGTCGTGGCCATTTCGTAAAATGATGCCAAGGATATCCGGGACATGGTCATTAACCCCCCAAAGGCTTTAAGTAACAAGACTGTTTAAATGAGCCGATCAAATTATTCAATTACCCACTCAACGGTGGAGGATTTGATGCCCGATCAAGCGGTATGCTATATACCGTAACCCAAGCCCGTATAGGGAAAATAAGTTAAAAGTATTTACCTGAGCAATGTATAAATCACAATAAGAAAAATGCACGTAGCTTTTACTGGTACTCCTAATCTGGAACGAAGGTTTTATAATAACCTATTAGAATCCTAACGGGTCTTTAATTAAGCTTAAGCTTAGACCGGCTAGTTTCAAAGATACGGTTCGTACGCACGATTAAGCGAAGACCGGATAGAATGTGATTTAGACCCGACAAGTTCAGAGACTTGTTTAATATGGGTTTATTATTCACATTCTGGATTTTGAGATAAAACCGATAAGGTTTGACCCGTTTAGGCTAGTTTATGTAAACAAGTTACATAAACCGAACCGAACGCGTAATAAGCGTAACGGGTAGTAATGAGAGCCATTTACAGGTTTCCTAAGTTAATGTGTTTCATATATGTTGTGACATCAGTCAGATGTCTTTTAATATGCCCGAAATGAATTTAATCGCAAACTATGCCCCGTAGGGGTAGTTTGGTCATTTTAAAAGTTGTAAAAGAGTTTAAGTGTCAACCTGAGTTACAGGCCTGATGTAATCAGCAAATATACTCAATTTGATAAGTTATATCAGTAGGTTAAAGTATATAAGTGAAATTTATCAATTATAACCAAACTATGCCCCGTAGGGGTATTTTGGTAATTTCACATAAGCCGAAAAGCTCAAAACTGAAGTCTGAGTTAATCAACTTTTGCTTACTGTTAAAATATCATAATTTTCCTATAATATCAGTAGGTATCAACCCGGGTATGTTTAATATAGTTTTTAATACATATTATGCGTTAAAAACGCTTAATAAGGCGATTATGAGCCGTTTATGGGTTCGATACATAAAGCTGATATTTTTATACTTCCAGAAGGCTTAAAATAATTTATTTAACATATCTAATCAGTAGCAAAAGGTTTGGAGTCGTTTAGATATGTAAAACTCATTTTATGGCCCGTAAGGGCAAAACCGACAATTACCGGACTAAGCCTACGACTACTAGTTATGCTCAGCCTAAAATTAATTAAAAATCTTTAAAAATCCCAAAATAATATATTACATCAGTGGGTAAAGATTTGGATATCAAAAAGTAGGCTTAACTATGCTATACGCTAATTACGCCATTTAATTAACATAAAGCTTTCATTTTGCGATAATGAGCATAACTCTTAATCTACAAATCAAACTGATGTCAAACATTGCATACAAATTTATATATCAGTAATTAAAGTTTCTACTCTTTTACATTTCCAAAAATCACGTTTTAAAGTGAAAAGGGCATAATGGTCAACATATGAGCAATTAACGGAATCATGCATATTAATTGGATAACTAATGATCCGAGGTGTATAATCACAGAGGGTTATACTAGCATGTAACCTGGTCCAAATAAAGCTCTAAGGCATTTCCAAAACATACCATAACGGGTCAGAACTGAAAGTCAAGGTATAAGTCAAACTATGCGACTTTCGGTTCCGAACCGGGTCTAAACAGGAAATTGTCGGGTTGAACATGTTTAGACATGTTCTTACATTCATTACCAAGCTATATTAATGATCAAACAGGTTATAAGTGTTCTACATTGCTAATCATGCATAAATTGCATTTTACACATTCTGTTGACTTTTTATTGACACGTTTGACCCGACATTTGACCTAGTTAGAGTGGGAATCAGGGGGAACCCTTTTGAGGTTTTATTACCCACATAATTACCAACTTATAACTACTTTTGATTCGAGATTTGACTGAGCCATTATTAATTAATCTCGAAGTCAAACCGTAATTACGACGGTTTGACTTTTAGCTAAATAACTAAGCTAAACTTAATTTAGAAAGGTCAAGCAAACTTACAAGTGTCTAATGGTTGATTATGAAGTCCTGGAAGATGCTCTTGTGCTCCACAATTGATCAGAAGATGTTTAGGAATGAATGATCAAAGTGTTGTACATTGGAGCTTTATATAGTGAACCAAGACACCACAAAGTGTTGACAACAAGGTCTACCACTGACCATAACATTCTCACAGGTGTCCTAGAGATTTAGGGGTTGTTTAGGGGCCAAGGGATATGTGGAAAACCGTTTAAAATCAATTCCATGCGTTAAAACAGCAAACAGAAGTTTCTGTTCGAACTGGGCACTGCTTGCGCACCGTAAGGGTCATGCTTGCGGTGCGCAAGCCTTCCTGATCAGCCAAAAACTTGTTGTTCTTTGGTGTTTTGAAAGGGCAACCACTTGTTTCGAATTTGGGACTTTATTTATCAGATTGGGGCCTCTAAAAAGTGCCTTAAACAGTTATATACCCTACCATTGTGTTATGTTTGCTTGTATCCTTTTCAAAAGTGCCAAACAAGAAGGTTTACCGTAGAATTTCCATACGAACCTATCATGCACTTCGAATTCAATTATTGTCAACACAAATTCTGGATTTAACATATATTAGATGTTTAAGATATATATACTTGGGTCTTGGGATTTATAAATGAGGTTGTTCAGAGGTAAAAATTAACATGACGCCACTTTTAAATCCTGCCAAAACATCTTTATTAAATCCGGCTTTACAACGCGTTTTGTCTTACATGACACGTGTCGTTATTTTATTGAACACGAATTTTCGAGGTGTTACATATAATATGCTTAATTTTGTCTATGTTGATGATTTGGGGTAAAACCCACTTAATTGTTATAGAATGATCAGGATAAGTGAAGTTTTATATGTAAGTTAGTATAATGTTCATGTTAGAAGAAATATGTTGATAGTATTTTGATGGGTAATTTATGTAGAACTATATGTACATAGTTAGGATGGCAAATTGTGAAGTTGGGGATTGCTATGCTAATCAATGGATGAATTATGGAAAATGTGCTTAAGATACTTGTACATTATGCTTAATTGATGATACGCACACAACGTGTTCGATGAAATGTCTAGATTGATTTAGTTGTGTTTTGATATGAATTCTTGTTAAATTGATGTTGTAGAATGAAAATGGATTTATGTATAGTTGTTTAACACTATGATGAATAAAGAAAAATTCATATTTAATTGAATCATATGAAAGTAAAAAGTGTGAAGTTGTAAACATATAGGCACGAAGAAGGAAGAAGGCACGGGCCATTCAAAGTCGCAAGCAACGCAAGATCACTGTAAGTTCATATGAACTTTGTTTATCCTTCATGTAGAGTATGAAAGTTAATTTTAGTATATGAGTCCTAGCGTAAAGTTGTATTGTAAATTATGCCAAATTTGATGTGTTGAGTATTAAATGATGATTTGGAAACGAAAGTGAAATGAATGTGAAACGACCAGTGTTGAATGGGTCGAAATATTGAAAGTGAAATGAATGCGTAACGACCCGTCTTGAATGGGTCAAAATAATGGAAAGTACGATGATGGAATGGGTTAAGTAAAGACCCGTTATAACGGGTCAAAATAATTAATGTATGTCAATAATGTAAGGTACAGTTTGACCCATTATGAATGGGTCAAATAATGACTAGTATGATGACGTAGGATGTTGATTGAACCTTGACTCATTTCGGATGGGTCGAAAAGTTAATATATTTGAATGTTAGTGAAATGATAAGAATGAATGTATATAACGGAGTTTGATATTAGTATAGAAAGTACGTCTACAAGAAGAAAGTTAACAAAATGTGAACTTTGTTAATGGGTCGAATAAAGACAAATATATGAAAGTGATGAATTATGTTAGTCTAATTAACTAATGAACGTTTCGGTGATTGTTTATGATAGGTAAATCTCATTCTTGATGACAGCGAGCTTGGATCGAACACCCTACAGATCATGCCCAAAATACGCTTCCGGTTATGTTTTTGTCTCAAACGGGACAAAACTCTTTTTGGGTTGTATGATATTATTTTGTGACTAAGGTCCTTTGTAAGTAAATTAGTTGATAGTTATGGTTAATTAGTTTGGACAAATGTAGTTTAAAAATGTTTTGATGGTCGTGAATGTTTTATTAACCGTAAAGGGTATTTTTGGTAAAATTGTATGAATTGGAATGAAAGTTTTATATTTCGTCATTTTTGACCCTATGTAAATGTGGGTGTTACAAGTTGGTATCAGAGCCTAGGTTTGAAAGATTCGAGCACGCTATAGTGCTCGGACTCAAATCGAAAGCTTGCAAGCAATGGTGGTAACATTTTTTAAGAATTGCTTAGTAAATTATGATATGAATTGGTGATATTACGAAAAGGTTAGAAAGAAATGAATATGTAGGAATGTTAGCTTAAAATGTATTAGAAAACTTGGGGAACCGCCTTGATTGAAGTAATACCCGAAAATGGTTGTAAATGGGAAATTCCAGCCATCATGAACTAGGTAGCCACCGTAGCTTACGGTAGCTACCATAAGCTACGGTAGGTACTGGGGAACATATAATCACCGTAAGACAGTAGGATTACACCATAGCCATTTTATCTCAACCGTAAGCTACGGTGGTCGGTGGACGCCTAGATACAAAAATATATATACCGTAAGCTACGGTAGAGTAACCGTAGCTTACGGTGGAGCTCAAGAAGCAAGTGAAAACTTGAATTAATGAAGCCCCGAATCTTGATAGTTCCCAATAAACCCCAAATGTAGTATGATGATTAATGAGGATGTGTAGGAAACGAAGGATACGAATGAAGTTAGTACCGGGTTTATTAACCCTATAATAAAAAGTATGCGGTGTGGTCATGAAGTGGCCGTTAACACCAAGAATGGATGGAATGAAAGTATAATAGTAATGAGTAAGAGTGAAAGTGAAAGTCATTAAAATATGTTAAGCTTATTAACATATTACTCAAAATATGTTGTAGAATATTTCCTAAGGCCAATCCAATAGCTCCGTCAAGCTTCTGAAAAAAGTAACGTATGATAATTAGGGTCCTCTAAATGTTAACGGGGTCATATCAAAATGTTTCGAAGTAAGAACGTATATGATTGGAAAGTTTTGAATGAAATTCTAGCTGGATTCATCAATCCTATGATGAGAAGTATGTGGTGTGGTCATAAAGGACTGTTAACTCCTAGCATGAAAGAAAGGAAAGTATAGAAAATTTTAAAAATGCTAGAATGAAGTGGACATGACCAAAGAATTTAGTGATGATGTCGAATGTTATGGTAGATGGGTGATGAGAATGAAGCAATTGTTAATAGAATACGTTTCGAGTAACGGATGGTGCGAGAAGGGATTCTATTTCCCTATGAACGAAAGGCATGCATGATATGGCCTATCGTGACTGATGTTGATGATGATGTATAAGTGAAATGAAAGTTGTTGAAAATATGAATATGAATGCATGAAGGTAACTTGAGATAACATAAAAAGTATATGAAGTAATGAATGTAGAAAATGTTTAATGTAGATGACGGAGGAAGGGAATACAAACGATAACGAATGGCAAAGTAAAATGGAATAAAAGCAATGATTGCCGAAGAAGTTGGTATGGTCCAAAAATGTAATAAAATGTATGGAAAATGAGTATGATTACATTAAGAACGTAGTGAAATGTTTGAATGATGAGTATGATCAAGCTTAGAAAGTATGAAACATGATAAAATGATAGAATTTTGAGTGTTGTAACACCTCGTAAAATTCACGTCCAATAATGTGTTGACACGTGTACAAAACCCTAATAAACTCAAACGTTGACTATGAAGGACTAATTTTGCGAAAAAACAAAAACTTTGATTATGGAAGGACTGGAAGTGTTATCATGATTAAAATAAGTCTCTGAATAACCTCTTACGGTATTCATATTCACAAATGAGCCACTTGTTGATTGAGAGTAGCCGTTTGCATAATAGTTTGAAAGTTTACGCGACGAAGGGTTAAAAGCGTCAACATGTTAATTCTTACCTCTGAGTGACCTTTTAACAAACCTGAAGCATCGTGATGTTTAATATTATACGCGACAAAAACTCCGGAACAGTGACATGGGCTTAACATGCCCTAAATAACCTTTGTATAACCTAGGAATAAGTTTTGGAGGGTTTGGTGTGTTGAAATCAAGTTTATTCGATCGCAGGGACTATTTGCGTCAAACTGCAAAAAGTCTGCTGATTCTTATAGTATCGAACCTTCCGGAATATGATCATAAGTTAAACATGCCCTAAGTATCCTTTACATAGCTTAGAAATAGGCTTAGAGGTGTTTGGTGCGCAAAAATAAACTTATTTGATCAACAGGGACTAAAAGCGTCAAAAAGTGCATAAGTTTGCATTTTCGTGCATATCTTACGTTCTGAATATATCCGGACATCCAAAAATTTATGTAATCATTAAAATATTTTATTTTAGTAATTGGCATGATAAAATTCCATTCGTCACGTAATTTGGATCGTTATTCGCGTGCGTTCGAGTTTCGTCGTAATTAACCGAACAACGCAATCGTACGACCAACGAACTGACATCCGAGATGTCACACCCCGACCACGTAAAAAAACAAAACGTGGCGGAAACGTCGGGGAGTGTTGTAACAGAATCATTGTTTCACAACCATGGATTAAATAATTTCGTTTTATTGAATTATTAAACTCATTGTTCATTAACAAATCAAATAAATACAATTATTATCTTTCAAGTTTTAAAGTCGCTAAGGCACGAGTCCATCCTATGTATAGCATGTATCAACAATCATCACAAAGCGGTACCTGAAACATGTGTAAAAATAGGTACGTCAGCATAAAAATGGCTGTGAGATACATAGGTTTTATTTATGCATGGTTCATGACTTATAAGTTTAAAAGAATGTTTAATAAAAAGTAGTCATAAACCTAAAAAATGTTTTCTTTATAAATCATGCGAAAATTTATAAGAAATTTGATGATATAAAATAATGATGCATAAATAAATGATCAAGTAAAATGAGTTTATAAAATAATGTTTTGAATAAAATGTTTGTAGTATATATAAAAATATACTTTGGTTTTAAGAAAGTCAATTAGGTAATATATCAAAATATATTTCGGTTCCAAAATCGTTAAACAGATAGTATATTAAATATATACTTTGGTTGTCAAAATAATCGTTTTCGATAGTATATCAAAAGTATACTTTGGATTTATGTATAACATATTAAACTATGTTTTGGTTGAATAAATAACATATTTAAAATATGTTTTGGTAGTTAATAAAATATATGTTGTTTTGTACAATATCACACATGAGAGTATATCAAACTATACTTTTGGGAGTATAATAAAATATACAATAAAAGTGTGATTTAAGAATTCAATCAGACCTAGTGCATCAAAATACACCTTTGAGACTATAGAAATACCACGAAGGCAATTCCTATTTGGATAAAATATCGGTTTCTGACATTCCATAAACAACAGGAATGGGGTGTCAAATCCTATGGCGCTATATCATACTACCAATCGGTCTTGTGAACATAAATAAGTACAATTCAACAATTAATTTTATAATCTGTGAAAAATCGGTGTTTAAACCATAAATAATCATTCAGTTTGTCAAAAGATAAGTACTAATATGTATAATCAATTATACTTTGAAATCATGAAAATAATAGATAGGTACACATGCTTCACCCCAAAACATTGAAAACAGTAAAAGAGGGGACTATGTACTCACTTGAGGGTGCTTAGAAGTCTTGAACAACAACCAAGCAAAGCTAGAGGGAGTACGGAATCAAACGGCACCTAATATAGGTAACTATGTTATTAAACGGCTCCTAAACCGGGAGATAGGATAGAATGATGTTCTATAAATCAAATGAGTAATTGAACTCATATGGTATGATTTAATAGAGCTAACATTCTGATTTGGAAGTCTACCTAAGTGCTCTTGACCCGTTTCGACCCATTATGGTAGCATAAGCTACTATAACGCGTCAGTTGCGCAAAACTATGTTCGGATGGTTATCTATGAGCTATGTCAAGTCTTGCATGCCCAATTATACCCTAACATGTTACTAATTCAGATTAGATGTCAAAAATATGTTCACATATGCACATTACGGATTTATGCTACAAAAGGGCATTTTGGTCATTTCCTATGGGCATGTAAACCAATTAACGAATAGCTAACCAATCCTATGTGATCATAAGGTATAACCTCAGGGGTTATTCCCTATGCAACTATGATCACTAAGCAAGCTTGGCCGGATCCTAATGATCCACCAAACGGGTCGGGTTCGAATGTCTAAGCGGTTGTCTAGACCGCTTAACTTACGACCCTAAACAAGCACTAAACTTGTAGTGACGAGTTACCTACTTAGAAAACTGATTTGGTATCAAAACAAAGTGTTTTGATACCTAAAAGTAGTTCCGTTGCAAAATGCGTGCTAAAACGCATTTTGACCGAAACTTTGACTCGACACTACGCCTAGTTAACGTGGTAATCAGTAGGTATAATCGCTAAGGATTATAACCATCGTGATTACAATCACGTTACAAAGTTCAACCGAACTTTACGTTGACCATTGACTGGTCAAACTGAAAGTCAAACACTATTTGACTTTTTAAGTTAGAAAGCAATAAAAGAATGAAAGAAGGCTTACAAAAGGTCCTTGCTTGAACTTGATCTTATAAACTCTCAGGTATGAAGTTATACAACTCCAACTTAGAGAATTTTAGACCAAGTGTGAGTTGCAACAATGAATTGGTAGGCTATTTATAGTTATTGCAAACTCACAAGATCAAGACACATGTTTGTGTAACCTCCAAGCAAGAATCATGGCCATACAATTGTCACAAGCAGGTTCAAAGCCTTGGGGAGGTGTTAACTTGCTCATCACACAAAGATCTTTGCATAATAGCCCCTGAATTATCAAATTGTTGCTGAAAAAATGATTTCTGGTCGCTGGTGTCTTCACATGGCCCGCGTAAGGATATGGGGGAACCTTACGCGGCCCGCCTGGCCTTCCCAGATCAGCAACAGTTTCAAATAATTAGAGTTCATGCCCCTGCACTTGTATTAAGCTTATTTCAGCCCCTTTTGACCCCCGTTAAGCCATTTTCAAGGCTCTACAAGGTCAATAAAGTTTATAGGACTCAAAATGTGCTCGGAAAACTCTCAGATGTCGGCTCGTTTGGTCATACGGTCGCGTTATTCGTTAAATTACGACGAAACTCAAACGGACGTGAAAACGAACCAAATTAAGCGACGAATGGTATTTTTGCATGCCGATCACTAAAATAAAACTATTTTCGTGTGTACAAAAATTTTGGATGTCCAGATGTGGTCAGAACGTAAGATATGCGCGAAAATGCAAACTTACGCCGTTTTTGACACTTTTAGTCCCTGTAAGATCAAATAAGCATATTTTCACACACCGAACCACACAAAGCTTATTTCTAAGCTATGTTTAGGTTATTTATGGTATGTTTAGCGTATGATCATGTTCCAGACTGTACGTTGCCTTACGAGACGGCAGACTTTTGCAAGTTGACGCAAATAGTCCCTGTGATTAAATAAACTTGATTTCGCCACACCAAACCTTCCAAAACTTATTTCTAAGTTATGTAAAGGTTATTTAAGGTATGTTAAGCCTATTTCACTATTCCGGAGTGTTTGTTGCATTAAACTGGTTATATTTACACATTAGATCGCATATAACCTTCCAGAAAGCGATTTAAAGCTCGAAATCTAACAAGAATTGATATGTGCAAACGATATACATATTTATACAAATCCCAAGTATGAAACGCAATATTTCATTGGTTTGGTATTTGTATGATGGTTGAAGTGACACAGGTGTCACACGAGATGTTTTTGAGCATATTTCATGTTCCCTATACTTTAACTTCATTTTAGAGCCTTGTAATGGGGTTAACGGGGTTTAAACGCATCGAAAATGGCTCAAAGGTGTTGCAGGGACCAAACCTGACAATTTAGCAAAGTTTCTGGTCACTGGTAGGGGGTGGCGCTACGCCACCACTATATGGTTTTTCCGTGGTGCGACGTCACGACCTCATCTGGGTAGAAACTTCATTTTAGCACCCAGGTTGAATTTCAGGGGCCTAAGTGTAACTTTTCACAATACCGTGTGATGGTTTTGGACACCCCTAGTATTCCAAAACCATGTGCCTTATGTGTAAGCTCCAGATCGAAGCTCAATTATCGAGGAACGATCCTAACGGTTCTTGAAATCCTATAAATACCCACTAGTTTTGCTCTCATTTCTCACACTTGATCTAAATTGCTCTAAGTTGAAGCTTTATGCTTCATACCTGAGTATTTTAGATCAAATTCATCCTTGCTTGGACCCCTTGTAGGTGCCCTCTTATGGCTAGTTATTTTTATTTGGCTTAGATAGCCGAAAAGTCAAGCGTTGCGATAAACGCTTTGACTTTTAAACGGTCAAGCCATTATTCGCAACGAACATGGCTATGTGATCTTAATTAGGTAGGTATTAAACTCTCAAAAGGGAACCTCCTAATTACCACGTTTGCTTAGTTAATTGTCGGGTCAAAGTAATTGAAATAAAGGTCAAACAAGTTGATTTTTAAATAAAATTCATAACTAATGATGTAAAGGCAATAAAATAAGTTTTGTCACTTTAATAACTTGGTAAATATTAATTGAACATGTCTAGGCATGTTCAACCCGACAATTCTGAGTTTAGGCTCGGTTCGCAACCGAAAGTCGTAAAAGTTAACTTTTGCTTTGACTTTCAGTTCTGACCCGATTTAGCTTAGTTTAGTTATGCCTTAGGGTTCCTTTAGAACCACATTATGTGTTAGTATAACCCTCTGAGGTTATACAACATGGTTCCTTAGAAATCCTAGTTCATTGCATGTTTCCGTTAAATGCTTAAAAGTTGACCATTATGCCATTTTGATATTAAAACGAGATTTTTGAAAATGTGAGAGGAGAAAAACCTTTATTACTAATTTATAAGCACGTCCTGAGAATTTGACATCAGTTCGTGGTCTAAAATAGAAGTTATGCGCGATATCGTAAAATGAAGGCTTTTTATTAATTAAATGGCATTTTCGACCTAAATCCTATTTAAACCCAATTTTTGGCACCAAATTTTATAACCACTGTTATAATATAATATTTTAAGATTTTTAGAAATTTTTCTTAAATTTTAAACTGATCATAACATAGGGTTCTTGCATAAACTCGGTAATTGACGATAATGCCCTTTTCGCTAATAAAATGAGTTTTACACATCCTTTACATATCAAACCTGTTTCTACTGATTTTATACGTTAAATAAATTATTTTAAACAATAGAGGCTGATCAAAATCTCAGATTTCCTTAATCAACCCGAATATCGTCAAATACCGACTTTTATGCGATTTAGGCACATAGTATGGTTTAAAACCATATTTTGCACCTAGAGCTGGTTACCCACTGATGTTTTGAACAAATTTTTATTCTTAAATAGTAAGTAAAATTTTTAAACTCAGATTACCAAATTTGACCCTTATAGCATATGTGAAATGACCAAAATGCCCCTACGGTGCATAGCTTGGTCATAAATGATAAAATTCACATATGTTTGATATATTACTGATATAACTTATGAAAATAAATAGTTTTACTGATTATTTTAGACCAGAACATCAGATTATTATTGAACCTCTTTTATAAACTTTAAAATGACCAAAGTACCCTTATAGGGCTTAAATTGGTTTTCAATTTGATTTGGGCATAATGGAAGATATCCTACTGATATCACAACATATTTAAAGTATATTAACTTATGGAACTTGTACATGATTCATTTGGTTACCCGTTATGCATATATGCGTTCGGTACGGTTTATGTAACTAGTTTGCATAAATTGATCGAAACGGGTCAAATCTTATCATTTTCACTTCAAAATCCAGAATGTGTTTAGTTTACCCATATTATACAAGTCTTCATACTTGTCGGGTTTAAACCACATTCTAATCCGGTCTTCGCTTAATCTTGCGTTTTGAACCGTAAACCTTCCCTTAAAACTAACCGGTCTAAGTTACAACTTAAATAAGACCCGTTAGGAATCTAATAGGTTAATAAAACCTTCGTTCCAGATTGAGAGCCCCGGTAGAAGTACTTGTACTTGCTGATTGAATATACGACTGAGAATAAAATTCCATTTTAGCTCAGGTAAATACTTTTAACTTATTTTCCCTTATACGGGTTTGGGATACGGTAAATTATTACCGCTTGGTCAGGTGTAGAAACCTTTTAATCGGAGATGATTAAATTACATAATCCCGTTTTAATCAGTATTGCTTGATAACAAATAACATTGGGGGTTAATGACCGTGTCCTGGATATCCTTGGCTCATTTAAAAGGCGTAAATGACCACAACTTAAGCACGAGGTGTAGGCATACACCTGCCTGTTGCGTATGTAAAAGATATACTCATTCGTGAGAAAACTTCTTGTGGGTTCATATTTGTGGTGTGTCGATTAATCTTGTTCGGCTTTTATACCGGCCCTAAATGTTGGACAAACATGTAAATCAGATACAAGATTATTATTAATATAATTGTCCCAAGTTATAAAATGTTTGTGCCTTGTGCATTCAAATCAATTTTCATAAATATTTTCAAAAGAGTCAGTTAATTGTATTTACCAGTGTAAACTGACGTATTTTCCAAAAAGACTATGTGACAGGTACTGTACGTAATTGGCTGGGAGCTCGGGGCGTTAATAAGGAATCTTGCAAGTTCTAAGTGTCTAAAGTCTGTTGAGCAATGTTTATATTTCTGTTTTAAGATCCGCCTGTGGATCCATATACAACCGTTGTGTAATATTTTATTATACTTTCAAGTTCAATTTGTATTATTATTTTAGTCTTCCGCTGTGCATTTAAACTGTGATTAATTGTCTATGATGATATCAACTACGTCACGATACTCCCCACCGGGCCCACCGGTAATACGTGGAAATATCGGGGTGTGATAGGTTGGTATTAGAGCCAACATTGAGTGAATTAAACACTAGCCTTTTGTGTTTAATCTCAATGACACAGTAGCACATTCCTTAACTCCCGAGTCTAGATTTGAACTAGGAATGATCTCATCCCTATTATATGTATACATTGTTTTCGATATTTATGTATCTCAGGAACGTGTGGCCGAGCAAAGCTGCCATTGGTGGAAGCTCTCAAAACCCGAAATCTAAGAAAGTTAAGCTTCGTACCACAGCTCGAATAAGTGTACGACCAGTATGGAGAAAGGGCCTTTTTGAACCCATTATCTATATTTCAAATCCTGTGCCTAAGACTTTTGAAACTTCAAATAAGAAGCCAACATCGGAGGAGTCCATACCAGCTGTCCCTGAAGCTCCCACTCCAAAGATAATACCTATGGACCCAAAGGACCCATATCTCTTACCTCCAAGTCTTGGAATCCCAAACTTGGATTATACCTGTCCTGACCTTATTTATGATCCATATTATTCATGAACCATAAAATCCTTGGATTCCACTTTTGCAAAGACTCCTAATATGGAAGATTTCGACTACCCACCAAAACCTTCAGTATCCATACCACACTCAGTGAACCAAGGAGAAAACTTTCAGAAATAAAATGAAGAAGAAACTCCCTTTTGTTATATTTCATTCTCTAGTAGTCCCTATAAGAACAAATATATCTTTCAAATCCCTGCATGGGCGAATTTCTCGGTTTAAGACCCGTTTAGGGCAATTATAGTAATTCTTTAGGGCTTTCTATGAGAAGTTTCCTTTTTGAAATTTACTTTGGTATTAAACAATATACATATGTATTATGTCCTAAATCGGAATATCATTTCAATTTATGATTGCTCTACCTTTATATCTCAAAGAAAATCTTAAAGGTATAACCTAGCCTATATGTCATTTTAGACATGGATATAATGGTAAAGCCTTTTTAAGATGATACATCCTTGTTAACACCTAAGAACGTGTTAGCACTATTGACAAATGTGGTTCGAGAAAACCACAATAGTCATCCTTATATTGAATTCTTCCAATTTCTTATCTAGCCTAGTGATTTAGAAATCATGGCTTAAATCATTAAATAAAATGATCATATCATAAACATCCATTAGTGATGAAGTGCCTACGGGCTATATCTATTATCCCCAAAAGACAAAAGACAGTTGTAGTCTTTGACTCTCTGTCAAGAAAGTTAATGAACTATGTTCAAACCTTAATGCCTCGATCCTATAAGATCATGGCTTATAAATTCAAAACTGTTTTCGTGACAAGGCCTTTTGTGCCATTTCAATATCCTTAATAGTTTATAACTGGATAATTATAATGAAAAGTTTAAAATAAACCTGATTATCAAATTAACCAAATATGGTCTATTTATACCATGGTTAATGAATCATCAAAGATGATGATTCCAAAATAGACTTCTAAACAAAATTATTGACAATTGTTTTATAGAAGACAAGCTTCAGCATGCCTGAATCAGAGGAGGTTAACAGTCATTCCATTTTGTGGAATGACAATACAAAGATGAATGTAACAGCTGCAGAATTACAGACAGTTCAAAGAATCAAGCGGTGCTCACATCAGGACTCAGTCTACACCTCATACGGAGCCACCTTCTAAGACACATACATCTCATAAGGATGATTCTCATCATTCGTCGAATCAGAGGAGTGTCCCATCCAAACAAATTGTGCTCAATCAGGAGCCATGTGTTAAGACATGCTCTTATAAATATTTTGTCTCTTGCAAACCAAGGGACTTCACAGGAGAAAAAGGAGCCATCGATTGTATGACATGGCTGGATGAGATGGACACAGTAGTAGACATCAGTGGTTGTGCAGAGCAAGATATTGTGAAGTTTGTTTCGCAATCGTTCAAAGGCGAAGCTTTGGCTTGGTGGAGGTCTCTAATCCAAGCCACTGGGAAGATCCTACTTTATAACTTGTCATGGGATCAATTTGTTGCACTGATCAAGGAAAACTTCTGTCCTCGGCATGAGGTAGAAAGGATAGAAACAGACTTCTTGACTCTGGTCATGAAGAATTTAGATTGTCAGGCATATGTGACAAGTTTCAACACTATGTCCCGCCTAGTTCCCTATTTAGTCACCCCTGAACCTAAACGCATAGCGCGTTTTATTGGAGGCCTAGCACCAGAAATTAAGGGAAATGTTAAGGCATCTAGGCCTACCACATATAGGTCCGTGGTGGACTTATCCTTATCTCTCACTTTAGATGCAATTAGGAATAAGTCTGTTAAGACTTCCGGCGAGGGAAAAAGGAAAGGAGAAGAGGAAAACTCTCATCGATCTAACAAAAAGAAGAAGGGAAATTCTGAACACAGGAAGGATTCCGAGTTAAAGAAAAACTCGAGTCAGTTTAATAGCAAACCCAAATGCAGTAACTGCAGAAAGCGTCATTATGGGAAATGTACGATTGACCCACATTGTTGGTACACTTTATGTGGATGCGACTCGATTCGGTTCGATTCGACTCGGTTAGGTTCGGCTCAAGACCGACGTCACGACATTCCTCCGTCGTGCGCCCCAGAGTTCGACACACGAATCATGGAGAGCCGTGAACCAATTCCCGCCGAGACATCACCATGACATCATCATGATGATGTCAAGATGATGTCACATGATATCTAGAAATTGAATGCATGATTTATATCCTGATCGAATTGCCATGCATTTCAATATCTGTGTATGGGCCAGCCTTAATCGAAGATCAGAATGCTATCTGGGGCATTATTTGGGCTTTCATGATGAAGACTGATCTGAGTATTGACGAAGACTGCTGTTGGACGAAGATTAGGAGTGTTCGTCGAAGACACTTGTGACAAACACTCATGCTCTTGACGAAAACCCAAGCAAATTACAGCACCCGTCGAAACACCTGCCTGCACATGTGAATGGCAAAACTTCTGTTGAGGAAACTCATGTTTCGTCGTATATAAGGGTGTGAGAAAGTCTCCTTGTTTCGTCACTCTTGATGTTTCGCCATGAGGTTTCGTCGAGATGTTTCGTCGTCCTGGTCCATTATATAACCAGCACTGAAGACAGAAAGACCGTAGAGAACACACAGAGGGAGGACAGAGAGTATTTATCAGAGAGTATTAGTGTAGTTCATATTGTACCATCTTGTATCTATACTCTGCTGAATCAATACACTTTTGTTTAAACGTTGTATCTTTGTGTCGTGTGTTCATCTTTCGCTCGGTTTGTGTTTAACATGGATTCCGCACCTGTTCCGGGGTCTGAAATAAGATCTCGTAGTTGTCCAGCGATCCGTTTTCGGGACCTACACACATGCTAAACTATGTGGGATTTGCAAGACCAAGGGTCACAAGACGTTAGAATGCAAGGAATTGAAGAACGCGACTTGTTACAACTGTAACGAGGAAGGGCACATCAAAACCAACTGCCCAAAGCTTGCAAAGAAGCCTGAAGAGGCCAAGAAAACAAACGCACGGGTCTTCCAGATGAACGCCCAGGAGATAGTGCAGAACGATATAGCAGGTACCCTTCTTATCAATAAGGTTTATGCTAAGAATTTTGTTTGATTCTGGCGCAGATAAGTCTATTGTGGGCAATAAATGTTGTGAGCTATTGAATCTACCTGTTAGAACTCTAGACATAAAACATGAGGTAGAATTGGCTGATGAAACCTTAGAGATTGCTTCAACAATTTTAGATGGATGCTATATATCCCTTTAGGAATCACTCTTTTCCAATATCCTTATGGCGAGCTTTGAAGCCATCCAAAATCATCAATATGATAAAGACAGATGTGACATTGATCCCCTGTCAAAAAGGTGATGGACTAGGTCCAAACCTTAAATGCCATTGATGGTCCTTTTGCGATCTAGGCTAAATATAATTGATATACATTGGGAAAGTTCGTACCATATTAGCCTGTGTGATTTAATGATACCATGGGTAGTATATGATAAGTCACCAAAATGATGAATAGCTGATATAGTGTAACTAAGTAATTGTTTCATTTGGTGTTAGAGACCAAGTCTCGAGTATGACAAACTCGGATAATGCAATCGTCAATCACGTCATTAAGGATGCGACTCATACTGATGATGCTACAATTGTGAACCTCAAAATTAATAGAGATGTTCTCCAAGCTATGATTGACGCAGCTGTTGGAAAAGCTATGAGAAAGGCCGTGAAAAAGTTCAAAGAGCCTAATGCTACTTGCTCCAAATCCCAATTAAAACCACACTTATTTACTCACGAGAAGGATCTTATTCATACCTCGAATGAAAAGAAGGAACCAAAAAGGAAAAGAGGGAAAGATAACTCTCAGATTTCTAAGAACAAGGGTAAGCAAGAGTCCAATAAGAAACTTGTATGCAAGACCTGCTGTAAAAGACACTGGGGGCAGTGTCGAATGGATCGAAAGCCAAGACCGTGTGTCATCTGTAAAGGAACTGGTCATAAAACCCATGAATGTACGGACATAAAGGATGCGGTCTGCTTCGGCTGTAACGAGAAAGGCCACGTCAAGACTACATGCCCTAAATCTGTCAAGGGAGGTGCGGCTAAGGATAGAAAGCCTAAGAATGAAAGCGCTATCGGTAATATAAGTGCTAAGAGTTCTGTTTTGTTTCGGATACCAATAAATCGTTCATAAATTGTAAGCATAGCAAACTTTTAAAATTTTCCCTTAAGAACCCCAGATATTAAGTGTAAGGTAAAACTTACAGGCAAAAATCATAGCAACCATTTCCCTGTCAGAAATCTTCATTCGTAAAATTCTTGAGTACTCTCTCTCTAGATGGAGTAAGTGGGTATATGTTAGTTTGTTATCTCATTGATTTCTATCAACTGCGAATACCAGACTGTGTGATAAAAGCGCCATATGAGGATTGGTGTATCTTAATATGTTCCATAGATTGCTTCCATGCCTGATCAGTATGAAGGTATAATGCATGGAACCACTGAGATATCCCAATGGTCATGTTGTACTAAAGTAAGCTAATAGTATTCAAAGAAGATATCCAGGATGGAAATGTCCATGTAAGTGTCACTGATTAATGTATCCATGGATTCGTAAAGAAATGTGTCATTTATCTGACACAGGCAAAGATAGTAGAACCGGGGCTTGAGATTTAGAAAATCTCTGCAATCTCCTTGCGTCTTGACTATCTTCTCCAAAGAAGTACTCTGTTTACCTCTGAAGGCAAGTAGAGTTAAGATTAACATCCCGCTTAGGGTTGCAGTATTGTGAAATCTCCGTGTCGATCAGTACCATCAATTATGGAAGAATCGAAACCCTAATTAAATGAGTTTTAAGATAAGGGTTCATAAAGCCTAATTCGTAAATTCTGAGAGTTCCGATATTATTAATTAAGAAAGACGGTTCATTATGCTTATGCATTAATTACCGCAACCCTATTTAGGAAACAATTAAGAATCGCAATTAGCTACCCAGGATCGTCGACTTGTTCAACTAACAATGAGGATAGCAAATCTTTAAGATTGATTATGCAGTAGTTGGAAAGACTATCCCACCTTAAATAAGCTTTTCTATAATAGTTGTTATATAAGTATCAAGGCTGCTCCTTTGGAGACCTTGTATAGATGGGATGTTAAACATCTATTGTTGGACAAAAGTTTGGTAAGTCTGAATTAGCAGGACCTGAAGTAACCTTGGAAACAACAAATAAGATCATACGAATCCGTAATCGTCTGAAAGTTGTCAATAATCAATAGAAAATCAATGATTGATGAGAATCGCAAACCTCTTAAGTTCTTAACAAAGGATAAGATTCAACAGAAAGTATCACCCTAGAGAAGTGTACTACATTTTGATGTAGCGGGCAAATTAAACACTGAATAAATAGTACCATTCGAGAAAATCGAATCCGTCAAGATCAGTAGCTTATAAGCTAAAACCTATTTAAGGAGCTTGGTGGAACTCGCAATATGTTCCACACTCGTGATTTAAAGATATAGCTAGACAATAGGTTAAGAGCATTGTCATTTAATGATGTGAGGATTAATAAAAACTTATAGTTTGTGGTGAAATCAACATCGATTGAGGATCAGCAAGATTAGAAGCTCCAAAAGGATACATGTACCTATTATAAAGGTCATCTTGGGTGCCTGGAGAGGCCCCATATATGCTGTGGAAGATTAAGTCCATTATAGGACAGAAAGTATTTCCATATTTTGAGCAAATCTCGAGGTCGAGATTTCTTTTAAGGGGGTGAGGATGTAACACCTCGTAAAAATCACGTCCAATAATTTGTTGACACGTGTACAAAACCCTAATAAAGACGAACGTTGACTACGAAGGACTAATTTTGCGAAAAATAAAAAACTTTGATTATGGAAGGACTGGAAGTGCTATCATGATTAAAATAAGTCTCTGAATAACCTCTTACGGTATTCATATTCACAAATGAGCCACTTGTTGATTGAGAGTAGCCGTTTGCATAATTGTTTGAAAGTTTACGTGACGAAGGGGTTAAATGCGTCAACATGTTAATTCTTACCTCTGAGTGACCTTTTAACAAACCCGAAGCATCGTGATGTTTAATAATATACGCGATAAAAACTCCGGAATAGTGACATGGGCTTAACATACCCTAAATAACCTTTGCATAACCTAGGAATAAGTTTTGGAGGGTTTGGTGTGTTGAAATCAAGTTTATTCGATCGCAGGGACTATTTACGTCAAACTGCAAAAGTCTGCTGATTCGTATGGTATTGAACCTTCCGGAATATGATCATAAGTTAAACATGCCCTAAATATCCTTTACATAGCTTAGAAATAGGCTTAGAGGTGTTTGGTGCGCAAAAATAAACTTATTTGATCAACAGGGACTAAAAGCGTCAAAAAGTGCATAAGCTTGCATTTTCGTGCATATCTTACGTTCTGAATATATCCGGACATCCAAAAATTTATGTAATCATTAAAATATTTTATTTTAGAGATTGGCATGATAAAATTCCATTTGTCGTGTAATTTGGATTGTTATTCGCTTGCGTTCGAGTTTCGTCGTAATTAACCAAACAACGCAACCGTACAACCAAACGAACCGACATCCGAGATGTTTTTCATGTTCCCTATACTTTAACTTCATTTTAGAGCCTTGAAATGGGGTTAACGGGGTTTAAACGCATCGAAAATGGCTCAAAGGTGTTGCAGGGACCAAACCTGACAATTTAGCAAAGTTTCTGGTCACTGGTAGGTGGTGGCGCTACGCCACCACTATATGGTTTTGCCGTGGCGTGACGCCACGGCCTCATCTGGGCAGAAACTTCATTTTGGCACCCAGGTTGAATTTCAGGGGCCTAAGTGTAACTTTTCTCAATACCGTGTGATGGTTTTGGACACCCCTAGTATTCCAAAACTATGTGCCTTATGTGTAAGGTCCAGATCGAAGCTCAATTATCGAGGAACGATCCTAACGATTCTTGAAATCCTATAAATACCCACTAGTTTTGCTCTCATTTCTCACACTTGATCTAAATTGCTCTAAGTTGAAGCTTTATGCTTCATACCTGAGTATTCTAGATCAAATTCATCCTTGCTTAGACCCCTTGTAAGTGCCCTCTTATGGCTAGTTATTTTTATTTGGCTTAGAAAGCCGAAAAGTCAAGCGTTGCGATAAACGCTTTGACTTTTAAACGGTCAAGCCATTCTTCGCAACGGACATGGCTACGTGATCGTAATTAGGTAGGTATTAAACTCTCAAAAGGGCACCTCCTAATTACCACGTTTGCTTAGTTAATTGTCGGGTCAAAGTAATTGAAATAAATGTCAAACAAGTCGATTTTTAAATAAAATTCATAACTAATGATGTAAAGGCAATAAAATCAGTTTTGTCACTTTAATAACTTGGTAAATATTAATTGAACATGTCTAGGTATGTTCAACCCGACAATTCTGAGTTTAGGCTCGGTTCGCTACCGAAAGTCGCAAAAGTTGACTTTTGCTTTGACTTTCAGTTCTGACCCGATTTAGCTTAGTTTAGTTATGACTTAGGGTTCCTTTAGAACCACATTATGTGTTAGTATAACCCTCTGAGGTTATACAACATGGTTCCTTAGAAATCCTAGTTCAATGCATGTTTCCGTTAAATGCTTAAAAGTTGACCATTATGCCCTTTTGATATTAAAACGAGATTTTTGAAAATGTGAGAGGACAAAACCATTTATTACTAATTTATAAGCACGTCCTGAGAATTTGACATCAGTTCGTGGTCTAAAATAGAAGTTATGCGCGATATCGTAAAATGAAGGCTTTTTATTAATTAAATGGCATTTTCGGCCTAAATCCTATTTAAACCCAATTTTTGGCACCAAAATTTATACCCGCTATTATAATATAATATTTTGGGATTTTTAGAAATTTTTGTTAAATTTTAAACTGATCATAACATGGGGTTCTTGCATAAACTCGGTAATTAACGATAATGCCCTTTTCGCTAATTAAATGAGTTTTACACATCCTTTACACATCAAACCTCTTTCTACTGATTTTATACATTAAATAAATTATTTTAAACAATAGAGGCTGATCAAAATCTCAGATTTCCTTAATCAACCCGAATATCGTCAAATACCGACTTTTATGCGATCTAGGCACATAGTATGGTTTAAAACCATATTTGGCACCTAGAGCTGGTTACCCACTGATGTTATGAATAAATTTTTATACTTAAATAGTAAGTAAAAGTTTTAAATTCAGATTACCAAATTTGACCCTTATAGCATATGTGAAATGACCAAAATGCCCATACGGTGCATAGCTTGGTCATAAATGATAAAATTCACATATGCATGATATCTTAATTATATAACTTATTAAAATAAATATTTTTACTGATTATTTTAGACCTGAACATCAGATTACTATTGAACCTCTTTTATAAACTTTAAAATGACCAAATACCCTTACAGGGCTTAAATTGGTTTTAAATTTGATTTGGGCATAATGGAAGATATCCTACTGATATCACAACATATTTAAAGCATATTAACTTATGGAACTTGTACATGATTCATTTGGTTACCCGTTATGCATATACGCATTCGGTATGGTTTATGTAACTAGTTTGCATAAATTGACCGAAATAGGTCAAACCTTATCATTTTCACTTCAAAATCCAGAATGTGTTTAGTTTACCCATATTAAACAAGTCTTCATACTTGTGGGTCTAAACCACATTCTAATCCGGTCTTCACTTAACCTTGCGTTTTGAACCGTAAACCTTCTCTTAAAACTAACCGGTCTAAGTTACAACTTAAATAAGACCCGTTAGGAATCTAATAGGTTAATAAAACCTTCATTCCAGATTGAGAGCCCTGGTAGAAGTACTTGTACTTGCTGATTGAATATACGGCTGAGAATAAAATTTCATTTTAGATCAGGTAAATACTTTTAACTTATTTCCCTTATACGGGCTTGGGATACGGTAAATTATTACCGCTTGGTCGGGTGTAGAAACCTTTTAAGCGGAGATGATTAAATTGCATAATCCCGTTTTAATCAGTATTTCTTGATAACAAATAACATTGGGGGTTAATGACCGTGTCCTGGATATCCTTGGCTCATTTAAAAAGCGTAAATGGCCACAACTTAAGCACGGGGTGTAGGCACACACCTGCCTGTTACGTATGTAAAAGATATACTCATTCGTGAGGAAAATTCTTGTGAGTTTATATTTGTGGTGTGTCGATTAATCTTGTTCGGCTTTTATACCGGCCCTAAATGTTGGACAAACATGTAAATCTGATACATGATTATTATTAATATAATTGTCCCAAGTTATAAAATGTTTGTGCCTTGTGGATTCAAATCAATTTTCATAAATATTTTCAAAAGAGTCAGTTAATGTATTTACCAGTGTAAACTGACGTATTTTCCAAAAAGACTAAGTGACAGGTACTGTACGTAATTGGCTGGGAGCTCGGGGCGTTAATAAGGAATCTTGCATGTTCTAAACGTCTAAAGTCTGTTGAACAATGTTTATATTTCTGTTTTAAGATCCGCCTGTGGATCCATATACAACCGTTGTGTAATATTTTATTATAATTTCAAGTTCGGTTTGTATTATTATTTTAGTCTTCCGCTGTGCATTTAAACTGTGATTAATTGTCTATGATGATATCAACTACGTCACGATGCTCCCCATCGGGCCCACCGGTAATACGTGGAAATATCGGGGTGTGACAAGTGTAGTATGGTCCTAAGGATGAAAGTCTTGTCAAATGAAGAGTAAATTTTAGTAGAATGAAAATTTTTAAGGAAGATATTATTGTGAAAACACGACACACGAAATAGAATGTAGAATATAGTGTTGGGAAGCAATACTTGAAGTTGAATATAGAAGGTGGCTACGAGACGTGTCACATGAGACGGGATGGAGGATGATGTGATGAAAGAAAGAAATGTGAAAATGAACAGGTTGAACCCGTAGGTAAGGGTGAATCAGCATATAAGGAAGAAAGGTACAGAAGAAGATGTCCTAACCCATAAGCAAAAACGGATCAAACAAACTCGAAGGAAATGCCTGAATGAACAGCCAGAACGGAAGGATTGTATCCGGGTGGTAAGCATGGATAGAACCTTAAGAAGGGGTTATAGACGGATAAAAATTAGAGTCTTTAGGTGGGAAGGAATGTATGAAAGCAAATGAGGAGATGCTTTTCTCCACCTAACTAAAGATTAGAATAAACATAATAGGTAAGTGGCACAGGTAGCCTGGTCCGTCAAGCATGATGTTAGACTAAAGGAATGTGTGTGTATATATATATATATATATATATGTGTGTGTGTGTGTGTGAATGTACAAGGAATGTATGAAAGCAAATGAGGAGATGCTTTTCTCCACCTAACTAAAGATTAGAATAAACATAATAGGTTAGTGGCACAGGTAGCCTGGTCGGTCAAGCATGATGTTAGGCTAAAGGAATGTATATATATATAGATGATATATATGTGAATGTACGCAAAATAGGTTGTAGCTGGTTGTGGGAATATGAATAAGGATATGTTGATAGTTAACCGTGATAGACCCAAACGTGATATACGAGTAAGAGTAAAACATGTGACAAATGTGGTATCATGTGATAGTGTAAGTAGATATATATACATAGAAAGTTGTTGAGGTAATAAAAGATTATGATGGAAGAATTATGCACTGAATTGTAACACCCCTAAAATATTAAACTATATATGTGTGTGTACATGTATAAGTTATAATATTAATAATAAATTAGTGAAAATAAAAACTAGGAATATGAACCTAGTTAAATACAAGATATAAATGATGGGAATCAAGGGTTTCTAATCATTTTTCTTATTCTAAAAACTAGAGGGGCCAATTGTGTAATAATGGAAAGTTGTTTTAAAAACCTGGATAAACATCAAACACACACTGTGTGTGTGTTATCTTGTTCGACCAAACACCCAGGAGCAAACATCTTGGTTCTTAAACCCTAATTCATCAATTACTACTCAAAATCAAAGAGAGAAACCGAATTTCATTCGATTTTAAGCTAAATTCATGATCCTCATACTTAGTACATCACAAGGTATGTGTAAATTTGATATGTGATGATGTTTTGATTATTCTTGAATTCTCATAACTGAAATTATTGGAGAATTGATTGATGTTATGACTAAATTGGGATGATTATAGGTCTAAGAACAAGTCTTAGACAAGAATTTGATAGATTCATGTTATAATCTATTGATTTCAATGTTATTCCTATGGGTGATTATATGGGTTTTATGAATAGGATGAAGAACACTTGAATTACAAAAGTGATTTAATGTTGTTTGATAGTTAAGATGTGAGTTTAAGTTTGGTTATGGTATTTTGACATATGAATTGAAATACTATGCTTTAACATGGTTAAAGTCATTAATCATGAACATAATAATGTTATTGTAATGAACTCGCCTTTAAGGTGTTTGATAAAATGTCTAAGTGAATCTTGAAATATTGAATTATATGAAAGAATCACTCAATTGATTTCTATAGTCATTGGATAGTGAATATAAGAATATGAATTTTAAGCGATATGTTCGCATTGTATACTATAGGCAATTTGGGTGGACCGTCAAGTAATCAAGGCGGCACGGATAATCGGTTGAAAGGAAAGCTTTAAAGGTACGCGGCTATACGCTTCGTAAAATCTCATTAGTATTTTATGTTTAGTTGCTTGAATACTAATCACATCGTTATAGTGTTTGGCTATTACTAAAACGAAGGATTTTGTATGTATTAACCGAACAAGAATAACTAGGAATTAGCGATAAAGTACAAATGTAAAAGTGCTGGATTCCACTTAATTGTTTGAACGGGTAAAAATGACTCGAATAATACATGTTTGGTTGTAATAAGGCGATGGATTTCGCTAACGAAACCAAACGGGTCAAAATCATCAAAGTAATGAACTTTGGCGAGTTAAGCCGATGGATGTCGCTAAATAAGTTAAACATTTCAAATAGGTGATATGCACTTTGAAAACAACACATAAACTTACATATAAAGTGCCGTAAATATGAGTATGTTGATATGTATTGTTTTTATAGAAGTTTTGAAGTTATAAATCAAGTTTATAGTTCTGAATGGGTCAATTAAATTGTAAATAGTTATGATTTCGTTAGCATAAAGTTAAGGAATTTGCAAATCATGATATTTGATTTTGATTCTATGTTATAAAGGATCGAATTACGATCATGTAGGAAGAAACGGGACCTAATTCAGATCAATAACAGACAAGTTATGACTATTTTCGTAAAGTTTTGTTAAGCTAGAAATGTGCAGGCTTTTGAAATGAACTTTCTGTCGAAACAGCTTGCTCGCGTCATGCGACCTTAACCGGCTAAGCCGTCGCGGCCCGCGACACCAAACAGTCCCTCCCGTCGCGGCACGCGACGAGTTAACTCGCTGAATTTTGTTGCTGTTGTGTGAATTGGTCTCATGAATTCATATAACTCAGCCTTAACTATCATAAACTAACCATTTTTGGGTGTTTTGATTATAGGTAACTATATTAAAGAGACGGGTGACGATCAAGCAAATGAAAGAACCAAATACACACATATATGAAGCTTCTGCAACTAAATCAAGACTTTTGTTACTAAACTCTTTGGGGTTGTTTTGTTCAACTTTGTAAATATTGAACTAATGCTTTACAAGATAAGTATGTGTTAGTAAAATAGAATGTCCTAAAACTTTGTAAACTTGGTTTTAAGGTTATGGAACTTATGTAGATGTCGTTATATTAATGTTTTTGAAAAACGGCATTTGAATCTATATACATTAAATGAATTATTAAATGGGTGATAAGGGTCTTACATGAATGCGTTACGTATTAAGCATATAGTGGTCAACCCATGAGGATTAGAATGAATAATGGGCTAAGGCCTAGAAGGGTGATTTAAGCACTTACAAGGATAGGGATCTGTAAGAAATGGTAAAATGATAGTAAGTTATTTAAATTTGAAAGTTTAAATGATATGAACTAATTTCAAGAATGATGAAGGTGGTCCAACGTGTAAACATAATTACATGATGGACTTATTATTAAAGGATATAAAAGAATTGGGATGCAAGAACAATGTTTGCATAAGTATGTCCAAAATCAACAAGGGAGTACAAATGTGCGAGTTAGCCCATACTGTAGGGATGGAAAGGGTAATGACCAAAGGTTGTGAACTTCAATTGATGAAACTGAACATGTAATATGTCTTGGAAGTAAATCATTTAACTAAGTCAAAGTAAGGTGGATAACTAGATACGGCGTACGAAAGGAATTTTGTAAATGATTGAAAAACATAAGATAATGTGCAAATCGAAGTGCAATAGGAGAAAGGTATGGAATGAATTAGCAAACAACTAATAATAATGGAGTTACTAAATGTCATTGTGGAAAGATGGTAAGAGTCGACCCGTATATCGGGAAAAATGGGTAGTGGAAAGGAAAGTAAGGAACTGGTAAGAAAGCGGAGTACATGCTTAGTATGCCAAATTTAGAATGATTAGAAAGAATTGTATGGAAAATGTGAAAGGTTAACGTTGAAGTAAGTTAGAATGAAAATACTAGAAGGCATAACTATTAGAGAGGTAGAATGTTACATAAAGAAGGATTGCGTGGAATATAAAATAAAGAATATTTGAATGGAATGTGGCATAAAAGATATTTTACAACAAGAAAACCTTGCAAAGAATATAAAATGGGATTTTTTCGCTAAGACATGAAATTTTAGACTAATTGAGTAAATGAATGAAAAATTTAATGGATCCTGCCCCTAGTCGAGCTACCTAGCGTATGTGAGGACTTATTAGAAGGTAAACCTTTAAAGAAATGTTCACAAGTTAGAGTTTGTATACCTAAGATTCATGGTTCGAATTATAAGACGACCCTACGAGGTAGAGTGTAAACTAAATTATCGAATGAATGGTTGTACCAAGTTTTATGTAACTCATACGTGGAATGGGATGACATGTGTAATAAGCTTATAATCTCGTACATAACGAAACCTTAGTAAGCATATAGGTAAGAATTAATCCATTGTGGTACAATGTTAGGTAATTGCATTAGCATTACGATTGCTAGAAGGAATGACGTATGTATGACATCTATGGAATGTGATGACGAGTATAGTTGCGAATGACACCTCGAGTGTAATATGAGTTACACAAATGTAAGTATTGATTACTCGATCATATTAATAATGTGATTAAATCCTTATGTTGGCCCTTGTAACCAAGGGATAGACGGTAAAGAAGTTAGAGCAAGTTAAGATACACCCGACTAGTATAAATGTATACATTAAATTGCGGTTAACCATGCAGATATGATAAACCATCAAAGAAAGAAAAAAAATGGTCTTGGGAAGAGGTCACATGTAGGTATCGCAAGAAAAGTATGAAAGGAGTTATCAAGCATGCGCCATGAAAGAAATTTTGCTCGATATTGGCCCAGGAAGAATAGGATGTACGTTGAAGCTTAATAGTTAGCAACTATTAAAATGATGTATGACTTGTGATTTTATGTGAATGAATAGGAATGAACAAGTATGAATATTATGATAATCATTTTCCTAAGTAAATGTTAGAGGTACGCGGGAATGATTAACTTGACAGATAAGTTTTAAGAAATCAGCTTGAACAAATGAACGATGATCATCGGATAATGTAATAGGATAGCATTGAATTGTGCAAGATTGATTTACCATGTGTATTAGACAAGTTTTTAAAGTAGTAATGATCGATTCATCATGCTGGATGATCGAATGAAAGCATGTTGTCGAAGTTTCAGGTATGTAATTACGAAGGAATACAGGTAGACCTGTCAGAAGGTATGTATTTAGGTTTCGGGGACGAAACCTTCTTTAAGGCGGGTAGACTTGTAACACCCCAAAACATAAATATATGTATAAATATGAAAAGGTTAAGATAAGAATGCATGATAACAAAAGTTAACCATAAAGTAAAATGCTCAATATTTAAGGGGCCAAAGTTGGGCAATTAGAAAAAGTAACTTAATCAAATTGTAATACAAAACACACACATCAGGGATGTGTGTGTGTGTGTGCGACGTGAAGAGCAAGGGGGGGGGGAGAACAAAACCCTAACAACACAAAATGAGTCAAATTTGAAGGAAATTTGAGGGCTAAATGAATGCATGAACTAAGCGTTATGATCACTTAAGTGTTCCTAACATCAAGTAAGTGGAATTTTATGTTTTAGTGATGTTTGATTAAGTGGGTTATGTGTAATCCGTGAATGTATTGTAAAATTTAACATGAACGTTAGTTGATATGAATGTGTAGATGTTAGAATATGCTTAATTTTGTCTAAGTTGATGATTTGGGGTAAAACCCACTTGATTGTTATAGAATGATCAAGATTAGTGAAGTTTTATATGTAAGTTAGTATAATGTAGATGTTAGAAGAAATATGTTGATAGTATTTCGATGGGTAATTTATGTAGAACTATATGTTCATAGTTAGGATGGCAAATTGTGAAGTTGGGGATTGCTATGCAAATCAATGGATGAATTATGGAAAATGTGCTTAAGATACTTGTACATTATGCTTAATTGATGATACGCACACAACGTGTTCGATGAAATGCCCAGATTGATTTAGTTGTGTTTTGATATGAATTCTTGTTAAATTGATGTTGTAGAATGAAAATGGATATATGTATAGTTGTTTAATACTATGAAGAATAAAGAAAAATGCATATGTAATGGAATCATATGAAAGTTAAAAGTGTGAAGTTGTAAACGTATAGGCACGAAAAAGGAAGAAGGCACGGGCCATTCAAAGTTGCAAGCAACGCAAGATCATTGTAAGTTCATATGAACTTTGTTTATCCTTCATGTAGAGCATGAAAGTTAATTTTAGTATATGAGTCATAGCGTAAAGTTGTATTGTAAATTATGCCAAATTTGATGTGTTGGGTATTAAATGATGATTAGGAAACGAAAGTGAAATGAATGCGAAACGACCCGTGTTGAATGGGTCAAAATATTGAAAGTGAAATGAATTCGTAACGACCCGTCTTGAATGAGTCAAAATAATGGAAAGTACGATGATGGAATGAGTTAAGTAAAGACTCGTTATAACGGGTCAAAATAATGAATGTATGTCAATAATGTAAGGTACATTTTGACCCATTATGAATGGGTCACATAATGACCAGTATGATGATGTAGGTGTTGGACTCTGTATGCCCAAGACACATATTAAATTGATGTGGCTAGTACGTTATGATCCAAGTCGAGTCATACCCAATAACAAGCTAGACAAACACTTACAATATTTATTTATGATATGATCAAACAAATAAATATTAACACTTAGAATATTTAGAAATTGGTTTTCTAAATAATTGCACTTGACAAACTAATAAATTATATGGATAATTTGTTTTGAGAGAGTATTTTATTTTGTTATTTAATTGGTTAAATAACATAATAAAAATAGCATAAGTCTTATAACATATGATGTTATATTTTATAAAAGTTATAAAATATATATATGTAAGACTTATATTATTTAAAAGAAAAAAATTAGATTTTTTTTTAAATAAAAGTCTAGGCCGCCACCCCCCCCCATGGGGTCTTCCCAAAAATTGTTGGTCCAATGAGATTTCATGCATTTGCATGTGTGTTGATTGGGTGGTCTTCCCTAAATGTTTTGGCCAATCACATTGCATGCAAATTGCATGGTTAGATGCATCTTGATTGGGCATGTTGGGTGGCCAAGATTCTCTCAAATGTTATAACTTATTTTGTATGACAAGAATTACTTGATGATGAACTGGAGAAGACTTCTTTTGGCTCTCTAGAAATCGGCCAAGTATGTGCCATTGGAGAAGTTCTTTTAAACTTCAAAATCAAGTAAAAGAGCTCTAGAGAAATCGGCCATGAGATGGTTATACAAGAGAGTTTTTCTCAAGTGTTTTCAAGTGCAAGAACTCTAGAAAAGGCCCTCTAATTTTCGGCCATATGATGGTTTCAAGAGGGGATTTTTCAAGTGAGTTGCAAGTGTAAAATCCTAGCTAAATTCAAAGTGTTTGTTGGAAGGCTTGGGATATACAAGCTTGAGGTCTTCTACACTTGAAGGCAACTGTTCAAGAAGCATCATCATCTTCTTCATATCCTTTACTCCTTGGAAGGTAGTATTCTAAACACCCTATGGTTGTGTTTTTATTTTTGATAGCATGCGTGTTCGTATATGGATCCGGGGATTGGGTTTTTCATATAAAATGGGTTTTATATCTTGTAAGTAACATGTTTTAAATTATTATTTCCGCTGCGTTTTTATTTTATATGGATAAAATACTTTGATAAACATGTGAAAAACCCAACAATGGTATCAGAGCCGCTTATATAAGTGCATGCTTCATTGGATATGAAATTTTCGGGTTTGGTAAAACCCTATGGCCGAAATTTTTCATCATGGTTCTCCTTTTGTTTTTCAAGATTATTTTCATACATGCATAAAAGTATCTTGAAAAATTATGTCATTTGGATGATTGTTTTGTTTGGACAAAAACCCACTTTTTCGGTTTTTTCATTCTTGGCCGAAAAATGTAGGTTGTAAAAAGGGAACCATTTTTTGTTCTTGAATTTTATATATGTGGATATATATTTTGGTGTTCATAACCTAGCCATGACCTTGTGTGAATATGTTGAATGATTGTGTTATGATTTATATTTAATTATTTCAAAGGTTGTAATAATTAATTATTTTGTTCTTCCATTTGTAAAGTTATGTAATTTATTTATTTTCATTTGGTATGTAAAATAAATAGATTAGGTGCATTTTATTTTACTAGAAAAATGTATTAGGATATTTTTTTGTAAAAGAAGATGCACACAAAATGCGGTTTTGGTTTTGGCCAATTTCGGGCCTAAAGGACTTCATAGTTCTTAACGGGATTTTAGCCCGATAACCAAAACACATTTTTGAAGTCCAAAGGAGTTTGGAGCTGAATATAAAAGACATTTGGAAGCTCAAAGAAAGTGGAGAAATCACAACACAAAAGGAAGACTTGAAGCATTTGGATGCGGGATCAAGTGGGAGTTCAACGACACATTACTTGTGTCAATATTCACCCCTTAGGAAGGACCTTTTGGCACACTTGTTTCAGCTAACAAGTGTTGTCAAAAATAGTTGGTTATGGTTATGCACCTATTGTTATGTATGTTGTGCTTGTGTGGTTGCTTATTTTATTGTTTGGATGATATTTGGATATGCATGCTTAACAACCTAATAATCAACAACAAGCTTAAAATTGGTTCTTTAAAAATCATTAAAATTGATTAATAAAAGGGTTATTAAAAATTAATGATTTTATAATAAAATGGGTTTTATCAAAAAGAACCTTGAAAATTGATTTTCACTAAAGTACCAAGGATTTGAATGCATGCAAATGTATGGTACATAAAGTTTTCTAAACTAGAATTTTTCCCTTTTATAAAACAAGTCAAACACCATCCTTTTATACAACACTCGAATCACTTGGGAACTCTTTTGTGGGATAAAGGTCACCTAACCACATTTGAGGGAACTTGTATATTCGAGGTGGGTTTACCATGTTTGTGGGATAATGGTCACCTAACCACTTATGTGTATAAACTCACACGTGTGTGTAAGTTGGACGACTTGATTTGGAAACCATGAACTTAGGGTCACCGAAGCATGGGGTACAAAAGGTGTTGATGGGATTAAACATGCCAACTAAACATAAAGATGTTTAACTGATCCCATATGGCTAGAAGTTGCAAAAGGTTGCAATTGTCAAACGTTGACTACCTTGTTAATTTAAATAGAGGGATAAATGTCACCTAACCAATATTTAAATGTAACGTTGGATTCTAGATTTTAATTATTAATTGTCTATGAGACATAAAAGGGTATTAATGATTAAAATATAATAATATCGAAAATACTAAAATTGAACCTTATAAAATTTTGTAGATGGCCGCTAACAATATTACCCAAACCGTCCGTAATCTATCATTGAAAACGATCCTAATCCCGATGAACATCTTATGGAAGATAAGGATGCCTATAACGATTGGATTAAGTATATCGAGGATACTATGCAAGCCTCTTGCCTCATGTTAGGAATTATGATTCCCGAGATTCATAAGGTTTTGAACATCATGAGCATACGACATGATTACCCAATTGTAGGAAATGTTCCTAAGGGTAGAACGCTTCGAAACGGTTCGAGCGCTTCATGCATGTCGAATGGAGGAAATCCAATCGGAATCATCTTATGTCTTTAAGATGAAAAGCCACATTGATCACCTCGAAAGGCTCGATATGGATAAAAGGGTTTTATCCATTCTAACGATCAATGAGGGTGGCAACTAGAAAGGGCATCACCCCGACACCAAAGAAAATGTTGAAAATGGAAACGGGTAATTCAAAGGGAAAAGATTAGAAAGACTAAAGCGAAACCACCGAAACCAAAAGAGAAGAAGGCAAAGGTTGCCATGAACGATCCATGCTTTGAGTGTAGAGAGATAGGGCATTTAAATAGGAATTGTCCAACCTATCTCAAGGAGTTGAAAATCAAGAGGGATGCGAGGCAAACCTCAGGTACAATCTTTATGAAACATATTGACCTTAATGTTATTTCTTCTAACACATGGGTACTAGATACCGGATGTGGAACTTGTTGGTGCACAGAATGTCTGTTGACTACGTCTACTTTAAGTCTTAGGTCAAGATAGGTCAACATAGGGTCTTGAAAATCAAAATCATGTATTATGTTGATAGGTTCGCTTTTGTGAACATGTGTTGTCATAGGTTCGCTTATGTGTCAGATAGGTCCGCTCATAGGGTATCATGTGGTCCGCTTATTTGTCATATAGGTAGGTCCGCTCATATGGCAGTCCAAATGAGCGAACCTGATCACACTATAAATAGGCAACATGAGCGAACCTGATATTATTATTGATGTACGTTGGAGCGAACCTGTTGAGAGCTTTTGGGGTTGAAACTCTGTCAAAATTGATTCAAAAAGCATCAATAAAGAAGGAATTGAATAGGAAAAGCTGTGTAACTTTGCGTGTACTGATTCCGCCTTTATACGTGAAGATGAATGTCCTTGACTGACTTTTCAGGGTCGCAACACGGTCCAACAAGTGGTATCAGAGCTTCAGGACGAGGATTTCATACTACTACAGCTGATTCGACAAAATTCTCTCACTTCTACTCATTTTCTCTCATACTTTTTCGATTTGAGATAGTTCATACGGTTGAAATTGTCTGATTTTTTAGTATAATGTGTTAAATACAGTAATAACAAACCCTTGAGAAGTTCAGGCTTAAAATCGGATTAAAAGTGATCTAAAACTGCTAGTGAATAGGTTCCGCTTTTCTGTCATTATTGGAGGTTCACTTTTTAGGTCCGCTTATTAGGTCACATTTGTTGGAGTTCCGCTCAAAAGGTCCGCTCGTAGTTACAGTTATTTGAGATCCGCTTTTGTGGTTCGCTCATTGTGACTTTGTAGAGGTTCGTTTGTGTGGTTCGTTTGTTGTGACATAGTCTGGTTCGCTCTTGTGGTTCGCTTATACAGACAACACTTAGGTCCTCTTATTTGAACCTGATAGTTCCACTTATTCGGACTTAGTAGTTCCGCTTATTTGAACCTGATAGTTTCGCTTATTCGGACATAGCATATTTCGCTCATAGTGATATCATTCTGATTTCGCTTATAAGTCAGTTTCGCTCATTGGAACACTATTTTTATTTCGCTTATTGTTACATAAGTGATTTTACTTATCAGTCACAACTGATTTCGCTCGAGTGTACATTTTGATTGATTTCGCTCATTTGTCATCAAAATTGATATTTCACTCATTTGTCATTGTTTTTAAAAATTTCGAAAATTTTTTCTAGGTGATTGCTGATTTTGCAGGTACACTCAAGATGGATGATATATTCTTGAATCCGTTTAGCGACATGTACGCATTCGCTGGAGATTCCGGAAACGATGATTCTTCGTCTAGCAATACGAATGAGAATCCGCCAAAAGAGAAGAAAAAGGAAGCTTGGGAATCAGAAAGTGCTTTCGGAACATTCAATAAACCTCCAAAGCTAATGGCTATCGAGGAATACAGTCGGTGGTCAAGAAAGTTTGAAGACTGGTTGATGGCATTTGCATTTCCCAGTTGGAAAAGTCTGAAAAACGGTTATGCCAATGGAAACAAAAATGGTGAAACTTTAAGAGCAGCTGAGGAGATTGATTCGTTTGTAGCTGAACAAAAGTGTGTGGCATTGTTATTTCAGTCCGTCCGGGAAGACATTATTGCCTTGATCGATTATTCAAATGCAAAAGATCTTTGGGAAAAGTTAGAAAAGAAATGTATAGGTAGTGAAGAAATCAAGAAAAACAAAAAGAAATTACTTAAGAAAAAAGTTTGATATGTTTGGGTGTTTAAAGAACGAGTCAGTTTGTAAAATGATAGAAAGGTTTGGTCATCTGAAGCTGGAATTAGTAAGACATGATATCAGATATCCTGAAGAAGATCTTATCGACAAATTGTTCGATTCGTTGCCTGACGAGATGGATTGGAGATATTATGCGCTGATGCTGAAGAATACCATCAAAGCATCAGAAAAGTTGACATTAGATTTGCTGATTGAGAAACTCGAGAGTCACGAGTTGGAACTGAAGAAGACATACAAAGTCAATCACTCATCTTACCAGCAGAATTTGGATTTGTATTATCCAAAGAGCATGATGCCAAAAGCAACTTCTCCCAAGACTGCGTTTTCTGCTGAGAATGTGTCCACAGCAAGCAAAGGAAGTCAAAGTGGTCAAAGCAGTGGAAGTCACAGTGGTTATCACAGTGGATCTTCATCATCTGCAAGTCATTCTGATGCAAAGAATCGTTTTCAATGCAACATTGCAATAGACTTGAAGAATGCTCAGAATTTTGATGAGGAGTCGGCCAAACAGCAGATGATCTTCCTAGCATCGGTGTTGGAATCGTATGAAGGGTTAGTAGCTGGGAAGATAGGCAACACCAATCTGACGAAAGAAGATTATGATCAGATTGATCCTGAGGAAATAGAGCTGATCGATATTCGTTGGGCTATGGCCAGTGCTGTTCGTCGAGCACAGCGTTTCATGGAAATTACCGGCAGAAAAACAATTGGTGGTCCATCTACCAAATTGGGGTTCGATAAGTCCAAGGTGACATGCTTCAAGTGTAAGCAGAAAGGTCACTTCAAACGAGAATGCAGAAACGCTTATGCTGATGAGTCGGAGAATCCTTTCAGAGATGATTATTACAAGAAGGCAATATATCATCAGAATAAATCCGAGCCGCCTAGATTGAAGCAGGTTGAAGACAACAAAGAGAAATCTAGAGCTCTTGCGGTGATTTATGATGATGAGGGTTATGATTGGAGTCAAGAAGTTCTACCAGAAGAAGATGCGGTTGGTTACGCATTCATGGCGAAAAACGACGAACCTATTCCGTGGAAAGATGATAGAACTGAAGAGCAAAAATATCAATACAGAAAAATGATTGCTGAAAACAAAATAATTAGAATATCTCGTATCTTTCTGGAAGCGAGGAGAGCAAATAGATGGGATCCGGGCAGAGAATGTTATCATGATGAATATGGAAATATTGCGATCGATGACAAAACGCTTGATATCGAAGCCATAATCCAGCAGTACAAAGAAGAGGACGAGTACTGGCAGAATAAATGGTGGGGAACTGGAGACGAGAAAGAGAAAGAAGAGAAAGAGAGAAAAGAAAAAGAAGAGCAGGAAAAATCAAAGAAAGTTGATACTGGAGTTATTGACACAACGCAGGAGTTGAATGCTGAGAACTTGGGAAAAATGGCTGACAAAGTGCTGGCTGCTAAGGCACTTGAGGTAGACTCTAACTCCGTGTCTGAGTCAAAAAGCCAGGTCAGTTCAAACTTGTAAACAAATGCGTCAGGTAAGAAAATTGATGGAAATGCTGATTGCAAAAATTGCAACAGAGAGTGCAAATTTTGTAACACAGTCACGTATCTCAACGGGAAGAAAGTTGATGATCTGACAGCAAAGGTCAGAAGTGTTGAGAATCAGATTCTTGATCGTGACAAAACAGTTAAAGCTTCAACTGAACGGATAAGAGAATTAACTAGCCAAATTGAAAATGATAAAATTGATCATGACAAAATTAAACAAGAAAATGAAAGGTTAATTCTTGAAAACCGTCAGATTTCTGAGAAGTTTGAAAAACTCAAAAGCACATTGAAAGATAGTGATGCTCGAAATGGTAAAACTTTTAAAGAAAATGAACATCTAAAAGCAGTGCTTAGAGTAAAAGAAGAATCAATCAACCAACAACTGGATGAAATCGCTAAACTGAAACTTAAAGTTCAAGGGGCTGTAATCGAAAACGAGCGAATCCAGTTGAAGCTTAACAGTTACAGCTCAGCAAGCTTTGTTTTGCAACACATTATTCCCAAACCCATCGGGAAAGACAAAGCGGGCGAAGATGTGTATTCTGATGGAACTGGGGTAGGTTTTCATCAAGTTCCACCACCTGTTCTTGATAACTACACGAAAAAGCAATCAGGGTTGGTTGAAATTGAAGAAGAAAGTGAAGTTAAACTTTCGGATTCAATTGATGTCACGTTCACATCTTCCAATGATGGTAGTGTTCAAAATGATATTGTAAAAGGTGTTGTTGAAAATGTGCTAAAAACGGATAGCGACACTACTGAGGAAGATGGGTGTTTCTTGGACAAGTACATTCAGAAACCAAAATCCAAAAACAACTTAAGTGATGAACCGGGTCTTGTGATGTACAAGATGGCTGGATGTGATAAGTTGTATTCGGATTCTGAGTTTCCCATTGAGAATGTTAATGTGAAAAAGTTGACAAATGTTTTCAAATTGGTTGAAGTTGAGTTGTCAGAAGTGAACAGTTTGAATCAAACAAAAAGGCAAATGAATTTTGAGAAAGATAAATCATATTACAAGAAATCTGTTGTTCCACCGCGTTTTTATAATAACAACCGAAACAATTGGTCGGGTGGTTATAGGGGTGGTAAGAGTTATCAGAAAAAGAGCTTTCAAAACAAGAGGTTTGCTGAAAAGAAGGTGTTTGTGAACAGTTCAAGTTCACTTGCTGATGAAGAAAAAGAGATTTTTTCAAAATCGAATGAAGAATTCTTTTAGAAAAGAGCTTCACAGTATCAGTCTGAAGGCACAAGTCGAGTTGTTGATACTCGAACATGTTTCAGATGTAATCAAGTTGGTCACATTGCACGAAAGTGTACTAATGTGAAGCCTAAGACTGAAACTGTGAAGATTCAAAAGAAGAAAGTTGACGAAAAGGGTAAAGCACCAATCGTTGTTGAGAAAAAGAGTGTGAAAAATGATAATACCAAAGTGAAAAATGAACCCGTAAAGAAAGTGGTAACTAAAAATGACAAATTTTACAAGCGGGTTGCATTATCTCAACAAGTTTGGAAACCAAAAACTGAGAAGAAGGTGAAATCTTCTGAGGATTCAATTCAAATTGATTATGATGCAAATTTTCCACCTCTTAAGGCTGAAAACTTCAAAATTCAAGTTGCGAGAGTTAAAACAGTCAAGGTTACACCCAAGGCTGATGAGGCCTGGGTGGACTCCATGTTTGACTAAGCAATTTGAATTGCCGGAGCTTCCTTGATCGCGAAGCATGAATCGGCATCTTTATTAAAGTTTAAGTCAAAAGTTTGTTATGTGCAGGATCTTCCAAAACTTGTATCCAGATGGATTATGGATAGTGGAGCATCTCGACATATGACAGGGAAGACTGCGTTGCTGTATGATGTGAGAAATATCAATGGTGGTTACGTAGGATTTGCTGGTCATGAAGGTGGTAGAATTATTGGTGAAGGAACGTTATCCAACGGGATTGTTACGTTTGAAAGAGTTAACTACATCACTGAGCTGGAGAACAATCTGCTTAGTATCTCGCAGATTTGTGACAATATGTATACTACTCATTTCACTGATAAAGAATGTTTGATCTTGAAACCAGGATTTGTTATGCTGAAGAATGGATTATCATGCGGGCACCTAGAGTGAATGATTTATATGTGTTGGACATGACTGTAGCAACTACAACTACTGGTCAAGCACATTGTTTTGTTTCTAGAGCAACTGAGAAAGAATCGAGATTGTGGCACCGCAAGATGGGGCGTATTCACCTAAGGAAGATGAATCACTTGGTGCACAATGATTTGGTTCTTGGAGTTCATGTCAAAGGTTTTCATCTGGAAGGGGAGTGCATTAGCTGTGTTAAAGGCAAGCAGAAGAAAAAGTCACACCCTACAAAGCAAGTCAATTTAGTTTCGAGACCTCTGGAAAGACTTCACATGGATTTGTTTGGTCCTGTGAATGTCAAAAGTATTACAGGAGATTACTACTGTTTGGTCGTTACTGATGATTATTCCAGATTTTTGTGGGTTTCTTTCTTGAAGACGAAAGATGAAACGTATGACAGTTTGATGGCGTTGTTCAGAAAAATTGAGAATCTGTACCAAAGGCGTATCAAAAGAATTCGAAGTGATAATGGTACTGAATTCAAGAACAGTAAGATGGAAGAATTTTGTGATGAAAGAGGTATATTGCATGAGTTTAGTGCTCCGTACACTCCGCAGCAGAATGGAGTCGCAGAACGCAAAAACCGGACACTAATCGAGACGGCTAGAACTATGCTCGCAGATTCAAAGTTACCGATAAATTTTTGGGCTGAAGCTGTTTCCGCCGCATGCTATACGCTCAACAGGGTTCTCACTGTCAAGAAGTTCAACAAAACATGTTTTGAGCTAATCAATAACCGTAAACCGAATTTGAAGTATCTAGAACCGTTCGGGTCACCCTGTACTGTTATAGAGCCTCATGGAAAGTTTGGTCCGAAGAGCATTGAGGGAATATTTGTTGGTTATGCAAATCCGATGCGACGTGTCTTCGTTCCAAGTGAAAAGCGGATTATTGAAGCTGTAAATGTTGAATGTCAAGGTTATACTATGCCGCCTCAGAATCCTGGAGATTCATGGCGTTATCATTATGACAAACTGTGGGATTCGTTTGACATGAAAGAAGAGTCAGAGGAAGATGAAGATTTCTTTGATGAGTTGGATATTTTGCGTGAATACGAGTCACAGCTAAGGTTCCCGGCTGAGTATTCTAGAAGAACATGGGAAACTTCAAATGACGATGAAGCAGGTCCGAGTAATGCTGGTGAACATGATGATGTCCAACAGAATGAAGTTGCTCAGGATAATCAGTCGGTTCAGAATGAAGAAACTGAAAACATGCCAGTCTTTGATCATGGTGATTCAGATTCTGAGGGGGAGCAAATTCAGATTTTAAGTCAAACAAACCAAGTTGGTGAACAAGATGCAGAGCAGAATGTTACTAATCTGGAGGGAAATGTAGATATTCCAAGTGAAGTGATGCCGCGAACTTTTTCATATCATCCAGAGGAATTGATCATTGGAGAACTGCAGACAGGCGTTCGCACTCGAAGACAGATTGATAAAGGGCTTACATGTTTTTATACAAAAGTTGCTCCTTTGCAAACTGAATTCTCATTGAGTTGTTTTATCTCGCAGGTTGAGCCAAGAACTTACAAAGAGGCGCTTACTGAAGATTCTTGGGTCAATGCAATGCAGGAGGAATTGAGTCAATTCGAGAAGTTGGGAGTATGGAAGTTAGTGGATTTGCCAGATGGTCAGAGGAAGATTAACACCAAGTGGGTGTTCAAGTGCAAGAGAGACGATAGAGGAGTTGTGGTTCGCAACAAAGCTCGACTCGTTGTTCAGGGTTTTAGTCAACAGGAGGGGATTGATTTTACAGAAGTCTATGCTCCTGTAGCACGACTAGAGGCGATCAGAATCTTTCTAGCATTTGCATCTTGGAAAAACTTCAAAGTATATCAGCTAAATGTAAAATCGGCGTTTCTCTATGGGAAGGTAAAAGAGGAGGTATATGTCGGTCAGCCACCGGGCTTTACCGATCCACACCACAAAGACAAGGTCTACTTGTTAGACAAAGCGCTGTATGGTTTACACCAGGCCCCGAGAGCTTGGTACGAGACTTTGTCTCAACACCTACTAGCCAACAAGTTCATTCGTGGAAAAGTGGATGCCACTCTCTTCACTAAAGAGGTCGACGGTCATCTTCTGATAGTTCAGATTTATGTGGACGATATAATTTTTGGGTCGACAAATGAAAATCTGTGCAAAGATTTTGAATCAGTGATGAAGCAAAAGTTCGAGATGTCATCAATGGGGGAGATGAAATTCTTTCTGGGATTACAAGTTGAACAACTTCCTGAGGGAATTTTCATTCATCAGACGAAGTACGTTCATGATATTCTAGAGAAATTTGGGATGTCAAGTTCTACTCCAGCTGCTACCCCACTTGCAACAAATCATGGGATTCACCCAGATCTCACCGGAGACAGGGCTGATGAAACGTTTTACCGTTCCATGATAGGTTCTTTGATGTACCTAACTGCTTCACGTACCCAACGTGCCTCGCAGCAAGATATCAATCTAACCCGAGAGCTTCGCATATGATCATTGTGAAGAGGATATTACGCTACCTGAAAGGAACTCCTTCATTGGGGTTGTGGTATCCTAGAAAAGGCAACTTTACGCTCGAAGGGTATTCCGATTCGGATTTCGGATGCTGCAAAGTCAATTCAAAATCAACAACTGCAGGATGCCAGTTCTTTGGTCCTAGATTGGTTACCTGGCAGTGTAAGAAACAAACGTCTGTGGCGTTATCTACATGTGAAGCGGAGTACGTTTCTGCTAGCAGTTGCTGCTCTCAGATCCTGTGGATACAGCAATAGATGCGCGACTACGGTTTGCAGTTTCTTAACACACCTCTTTTTGTTGATAATGAGGCCGCAATAAATATAACAAAGAATCCAGTACATCACGCTAAAACTAAACATATAGAAATTCGTCATCACTTTATTCGTGATTGTTTTGAGAAAAAGTTGATACGAATTGAGAAAATCCACACTGACGAACAGAAAGCTGATTTACATACTAAAGCTTTTGATAAAAATCGGTTTAAATATTTGTTAAAACTGAATGGTATGAAGCTTCTTTGGTGTCGGATGGCATTATTGGCGTTGATGAGAGTACTGTTGCGGATGAAGACGAGAAACAATCTGTAATGGTTTGTCGATTTTTTACTTGTTTTGGTATTTAGGGGGAGTAGTATATAGTTATATTTTCAGAAAATACAAAAACAGTAAAAAAATGCTAAAAATTCAAAAACATGATAAAATCTGAAAAAGAGTTTGTGTAAAAAGGGAAATTGATAGTACATCGGCTAGACAATTACAGTTTGCTAAAGATTTGTAAAGATTAAATGAGTTAAACAGTCTCACTGATGATGTGTCGATAGGTTTTCGCACATTTAGTAGATTTATTCGGGATATAAATCTAAATTTCAAACTTGTGAAATTCGTGGGGAACACTACTTGGATATATAGGTAACCCCTGAAATCTCGTTTGAAAGGTCTCATAATCTGATTTACTAGGTTTTTATACTCAATGATGTCTGGGGTATTATTCCGGGACTTCTGCTGAACGGTGGTTCTGACCTAGTCCTTGGATAATACTTTCTGCAATGCTTGAAACATAGCCTAAACCCTCAGCTGATTAGACAATAAAATTGATAATCATTGCTGTTGTAGCTAAAAGATCCTCTAAATGGGACATACCGTAAAGTCGAAGCTGATATCTCTCTGCGTATACGGAAGTATCGATCTGAGATCCCTCGTCCCTCGCATTACCTAATTTATGTACAGATATCATTGTAGTATACTCACCTGTAAGACTGAAGTTTGGGATTCTGGATACGGGAGTATATTCAAGAGGTGGGACACATGAATGAGCTAAGTTCATAAAACATCTAAATCGTATCCTGAGTAGATTGAAAATTGTGTGAGAATTTAAGATGGATCAGTATATTGACAATCGAGGTGAATTGTTTAATTCTGAGCATGTAATCACAGCTTAACGGTACTTGTGATTTGTCTGATAGCTGATATGATTCCCTGACACGCTCGCCAAAAATATGTTTGTAAATAGTTTACTTTGTTTACTTTCTGCAATTTAAGTTTTCTGTATTTCATTTCTTAGTTTAGAACACTTTATAAAATCCAAAAAGATTTTATTTCTGCTTTATTTTCCGACAAACCAAAGTGGAGAGTTGATTGTTGGATTCTCAGATGTTTGAAGCAGATGCAGAAGATTCTGGACTGAAGAATGAGGAGAGCTTATCTTTGATGAAGTTTGTTTTATTGGAAAGTCAAAAACAAGTTCATTAACTTGATACTTGTTATTTTCAGAAATTGTGAAATTGTTGTTTTAAATCAGTTTAATTCGTCAAATGATCAACCAAGGTCATTAAATTGGACTTGGTAGATTAATTGAGTAATCAGGGTCATTAACTTGGACCTGAATACTTGAATGGATTGCTATAACTGATTGAGTTTGTGATTTATTGTTGAAAAGATAGTTTGTAATGATTGATGTTTGAGACACAGGTTTTGGACTTCATCATTCCCACGGAAGCTAAATGTCAAAGCTTGAACCAGATCAATATCTCAGATTCCAGCATACTGAAAGGGGGAGTCTGTGAAAGGGGGGGGGGGGGTCTGGATCAACAGTCAAAGGGGAGTTTGAAGATGGAGCTAGATTGTGAACCTGAACCTGTGAAGATAGAGTGCTTATGATAAGAAGACAGAGAGTTGGATAAAAAACCAAGACTGAAGACTCGGAGCTGAATACTTCGTCAACATCCAAGGGGGAGTCTGTTGGTGCACAGAATGTCTGTTGACTACGTCTACTTTAAGTCTTAGGTCAAGATAGGTCAACATAGGGTCTTGAAAATCAAAATCATGTATTATGTTGATAGGTTCGCTTTTGTGAACATGTGTTGTTATAGGTTCACTTATGTGTCAGATAGGTCCGCTCATAGGGTATCATGTGGTCCGCTTATTTATCATATAGGTAGGTCCGCTCATATGGCAGTCCAAATGAGCGAACCTGATCACACTATAAATAGGCAACATGAGCGAACCTGATATTATTATTGATGTACGTTGGAGCGAACCTGTTGAGAGCTTTTGGGGTTGAAACTCTGTCAAAATTGATTCAAAAAGCATCAATAAAGAAGGAATTGAATAGGAAAAGCTGTGTAACTTTGTGTGTACTGATTCCGCCTTTATACGTGAAGATGAATGTCCTTGACTGACTTTTCAGGGTCGCAACACGGTCCAACAGAACTCATATTTGCAATCCATTGCAAGAGTTCAAAAGAAATAAGCATTACAAGAAAGGAGACTATGTTTTGAAACTTCCAAATGGTTTGGAAATTGTTTTAAAAATATATATTGTGTGCTCCTAGTTTGACTAGGAACATTATTCAAGTTTCCCTTATAGGACAATATGGTTTTGACTTAAAGTTTGCAAACATTGACATTTATATCGATGAATGACATGTTTTACTTTAAACCTATGCCTTCAAATGGTATTTATGAATCGGTTCATAATAATACATCATTTGATAGTTTAATGTACCAAGCAATCACCAAAAAACTCAAAATGGATTTGAGCAATACCTATCTTTGGCATTAACGCCTTGGTCATATAAACAGAATCGCATACATACACTTCAAAAGAATGGTCTTTTGGAAACAAATGAAATTGGTTCATTTGATATATGCGAATCTTGTTTACGAAGTAATATGACTAAGAAACCCTTCAGTGGGAAAGGGCAAAAGATTATTAGGTATCATACATTCGAATGTATGTGATCCTTTTAAGCCAATAACTAGGTATGGTGAAAGATACTTCATTAAGTTTACCAACAACTATAGTAGTTGTGGTTATGTGTACTTGACACAAAGAAGAAGTTTTGAAACATTCAGAATCTTCAAAAAGTGAAGTACAAAATCAACTCTTTTAAAGTTCTTCGTTTCGATGGAGGAGGAGTCGAACTCTATTAGATATGGTTCGATCTATGATGGCTAGGAACGCATTATCTCTATCACTTTGGGGTTACGCTTTGCTCTCCGCGGCCCATATGGCCCAAACCAAGAAAGTGGATATGACAACCCTTTGAAATATGACATGGAAGGGCTCCATCATTATCATATTTAAAGGTGTGGGTTGTGAAGCTTATGTGAAGCAATACACCCCAAACAAATTAGAAATACGATCCACTAAGTGTATCTTTGTAGGATATCCTAAAGATGGTATAGAATATTATTTCTACGATCCAACAGAGCAAAAAGTATTTGTTGCTCAAAAGGCTGAGTTCTTGGAAGCTAAGTTCCTTGTGGAAGGAATTAGTAGAACAGTGGAACTTGATGAGGATCAGGAACCACAAGCCGATACACGTTTGGTTAAAACTAGCACTCAACAAGAGGTTGTTGAAAACGATCAAGTGGTTGATCAATACACACAAAACATTCACAGATCTGGTAGAATTAGTAGTCCACCTGAAAGATATGGATTTTTCATGGATGGATGCTATGTGTAGATTCGGGTAAACCTACAACATACCATGATCCAATGTCAAAATCCGATTATGACAAATGGCTTGAAGCCATGAACATAAAGATGCACTCCATGTATGACAACCAAGTATGGGAATTGGTTGTATCACCTCTTAACTCCAAAGTAGTTGGAAGTAAGTGGGTTTTCAGGAAGGAAACCGATATGCATGGTAACTTGGATACTTGTAAAGCGAGACTTATAGCAAAAGGTTTCAATCAAACTCAAGGGGTTGATTATGATGAGACCTTCTCGCCTATGGCGATGCTAAAGTCAATTAGGATATTATTGGCCATACCTGTATAATATGATTATAAGATTTGGCAAATGGATGTCAAAACGGATTTCCTTAATAGATATCTTGAGGAAGATGTCTATATAGTTCAGCTTGAAGGTTTTGTCCATCCAAAACATCCTGACAAAGTATGCAAGTTAAAGAAATCAATCTATGGATTGAAACAAGCATCTAGAAGTTGACATCGCCAATTTTGATGAAGAGATTAGGGAATATGGATTCATCAAGAACGTCCATAAATCTTGTGTATAAGAAGGCTAGTGGGAGCATCATCACTTTCTTAGTGTTGTATGTCGATGACATTCTACTATTTGGAAATGACATTCCAACCATGGAAGGTGTAAAACCTCGCTTGGAAGTTGTTATTCCATTAAGGATCTTGGTGAAGTCGCCTATATTTTGGGAATAAAGATCTATAGGGATAGATCAAGGCGCTTGATAGGTTTATACCAAAGTGCATACATTGACAAAATCTTGAAAAGGTTCAAGATATAAAACTTTATGAAAAGGTTTGGTACCTGTTCAAAAAGGGGACAATATTGAAAGCGTTTCAATGTCCAAGCTCAAAGAATGAGCAGGAAAGAATGAAAGAAATCCCATATGCGTCAGCTATAGGATTCATTATGTACGTAATGATATGCACTAGACCGGACAAGTTATGCGCTTTAAGCATAACGAGAAGATACCAGCGAGAAACGGTCATTGAGTGACTGTTATAAATATATTGAAATACCTCAGAAGGACTAAGGATATATTTCTAATATATAGATCTGGTGAAAAGAACTTGTTGTAAAAGGTTACAGGGATGCGAGTTTCGGAATTCGTTGTAAAGGGTTACATGGATACGAGTTTCCAAACTGATTGAGATGATTCTCGATCACAATCAGGGTAGAATTGTCCACTACAGAATCAGAATACATCGCCGCTTCATTGATCGAGATGATTCATGTGGATCTGCCACTTGAATTATTGCCGATCTAGGGGTAGTCCCTACCATTCAGGACCCTAGAGATCTTTGTGATAACGATGGTGCGATTGCTTAAATCAAGGAACCTCGTGTACATCAAAAGACTAGGCACATTGAGCGAAGTTTCAACTACATAAGGGATGAAGTTGAAAAAGGGAAAGATATGTATTCGCAAAGTTCACACTGATCAAAATATTGCGGATCCACTCACGAAGCTCCTTGAACGGGCAAAACATGAAGGGTCATACTTGTGCCTTAGGACTTCGATATTCTAGTGATTGGATTTGATCTATTTTGTATTTGGATATTGGAACAATTGTTAATATAACTCTTTATGGTATTTTGAGTTATGTTTCTTTTTAGCATGTTTAAATCCGTGAATAAGTTACTTATTCTAAATGTCTGTAGTCGATCATACTTGTGGGAACATATATGAATGTAAGACTGTTATGAACTTGGATTGGTGGATATTCATTAGGTATGAATATAGAGCAAAGTGTTGCTGCCAAAGTTCATAGATATTTGTGGGATACAAATATTGGACTGACTCGCTCTCAAATATTACTGCATGGAATCATTTGTGATTGATCATAAGTAAATTTGAGTAAAGGAGAATATCATAGTATCCTCTGACCTGAGATGCATATTGGGTCTTGATATTCACCAAATATTATGCCTTGACTTGTTTCTTCGCTGTTAGTAATATGACAGTACATAAGGCTAAGCTCAGGTGTGGTACAAGGTGATTGTGAGAGACGTATGTAGTCAAGATGGGATTTGTTCCTCTTATTCGTTGAGAGTAAGATGTCTAAGGCCTGCTAAAGTTAAATCAACAGAGAGTGATCACTATATGTCTCTGGATTTAACATGACATCTGTAACGAAATGATAAATGATAGATTCACCTAAATCATGTTCAAGTAAGGGACTTGAAAGGAATGATGTTATTGAATGGCAAATATAGTCATACGTATTGGGGGTAGTAAACCGTAGTTAGGCGTCATTTATTGCTTGCATCAATCTTCTATGTATCTTGTGCAAGTGGGAGATTGTTGGACTCTGTATACCCAAGACACATATTAAATTGATGTGGCTAGTACGTTATGATCTAAGTCGAGCCATACCCAATAACAAGCTAGACAAACACTTACAATATTTATTTATGATATGATCAAACAAATAAATATTAACACTTAGAATATTTAGAAATTGGTTTTCTAAATAATTGCACTTGACAAACTAATAAATTATATGGATAATTTGTTTTGAGAGAGTATTTTATTTTGTTATTTAATTGGTTAAATAACATAATAAAATAACATAAGTCTTATAACATATGATGTTATATTTTATAAAAGTTATAAAATAGATATATGTAAGACTTATATTATTTAAAAGAAAAAAATTGGATTTTTTTTAAATAAAAGTCTAGGCCGCCACCCCCCCCTCATGGGGTCTTCTCAAAAATTATTGGTCCAATGAGATTTCATGCATTTGCATGTGTGTTGATTGGGTGGTCTTCCCTAAATGTTTTGGCCAAACACATTGCATGCAAATTGCATGGTTAGATGCATCTTGATTGGGCATGTTGGGTGGCCAAGATTCTCTCAAATGTTATAACTTATTTTGTATGATAAAAATTACTTGATGATGAACTAGAGAAGACTTCTTTTGGCTCTCTAGAAATCGGCCAAGTATGTGCCATTAGAGAAGTTCTTTTAAACTTCAAAATCAAGTAAAAGAGCTCTAGAGAAATCGGCCATGAGATGGTTATACAAGAGAGTTTTTCTCAAGTGTTTTCAAGTGCAAGAACTCTAGAAAAGGCCCTCTAATTTTCGGCCATATGATGGTTTCAAGAGGGGATTTTTCAAGTGAGTTGCAAGTGTAAAATCCTAGCTAAATTCAAAGTGTTTGTTGGAAGGCTTGGGGTATACAAGCTTGAGGTCTTCTACACTTGAAGGCAACCGTTCAAGAATCATCATCATCTTCTTCTTCATATCCTTTACTCCTTGGAAGGTAGTATTCTAAACACCCTATGGTTGTGTTTTTATTTTTGATAGCATGCATGTTCGTATATGGATCCGGGGATTGGGTTTTTCATATAAAATGGGTTTTATATCTTGTAAGTAACATGTTTTAAATTATTATTTCCGCTGCGTTTTTATTTTATATGGATAAAATACTTTGATAAACATGTGAAAAACCCAACAGTAAGATGTTGATTGAACCTTGACTCATTTCGGATGGGTCGAAAAGTTACTGTATTTGAATGTTAGCGAAATGATAAGAATGAATGTATATAACGGAGTTTGATATTAGTATAGAAAGTATGTCTACAAGAAGAAAGTTAACAAAATGTGAACTTTGTTAATGGGTCGAATAAAGACAAATATATGAAAGTGATGAATTATGTTAGTATAATTAAATTAATGAACGTTTCGGTGATTGTTTTTGATAGGTAAATCTCATACTTGATGACGGCGAGCTTGGATCGAACACCCTACAGATCATGCCCAAAATACGCTTCCAGTTATGTTTTTGTGTCAAACGGGTGAAAACTCTTTTTGGGTTGTATGATGTTATTTTGTGACTAAGGTCTTTTGTAAGTAAATTAGTTGATAGTTATGGTTAATTAGTTTGGACAAATGTAGTTTAAAAATGTTTTGATGGTCGTGAATGTTTTATTTAACCGTAAAGGGTATTTTTGGTAAAATTGTATGAAATGGAATGAAATGGGATGAGCAGATTAGGCATGATTTACTAGAGTTGCATCTTTCTGAGGACATGGTCCACGATAGGACTTCGTGGAGGCATAGGATTAGGGTTAAGGACGTCTAGAGGATATTGTAGTAAGGTCTTAGGTGGATTTTCAGGGACGTAGGTTTTTCTTTTTCTTGTAGGGTCCTTTCCAGTGTTTGCCTTATTGTGTTTATGCCCAAATGATGTTGTATGCTATTATACATGATTTACTTTGTGTTTATGCCCAAATAATGTTGTATGCTATGATACATGATTTTACATTATATTGTGCGACTCAGACCACTTTCTTGCTAATGGGCGACTTCTTATTTCGGTATTCTTTCTATATTCTTTGACTTGTTGTGTTGGTTTGCTGTTCGTTTTCGAGCCGAGGGTCTCTCTGGAAGCAGCCTCTCTATCCCTAGGGATAGAGACAAGGCCTGTCTACATCCCACCCTCCCCAGACCCTATAAGTAGCTATGCTATTTGTGAGACTTACTGGGTATGGTTGTTGTTGTTGTATGAAATGGAATGAAAGTTTTATATTTTCGTCATTTTTGACTCTATGTAAATGTGGGCGTTACATAATAGGACTTGGTTAAGACGTAAAATTAAGGTTAAAAACTCTTAGAGAAGGTAGGTATTAATTTAGTCTTATCTTAGAGTTCACCTTTACCTGTTCCTTTTGTAGTCTTTGCATCTTACCTTTATATAGTCTCCTTGTCTCTATGATGTTTTATTAGTACTACTCTATATTTTTTATTTTTACTTTTAGAGCTTACTAATACTATATTTTTAGTATTTAGTTCTGTTTGTTCCTTTTTCTTTCCTGCAATTTATATTCCACATGAAGAACTTTATGGTTCTAAATTATTTTTTATGTCCCCTTTAAAAGCATCATCAAAGATAGAGCTATGATTTGTCTACAACCCCCATTAACTCATATCCGATCTATTGTCATTCTGCCGTAATGTATTGTCATCCTACCGTCTATCCTAGGGTGAAGGTTCAAGTTATAAGGCTACTTGGTATGGTGTACATCCTCTCTTGGAGGATGATCCGTCACGTAGGCGCCACATCATAGTCCTCTCAAGGATGGTCCATCCCACAAAACTAGCGGAAATGTGAGGATGGTCCTAGATGATCCAACCCCACCACTTTTATACATATATATATTTTTTAATCTTCTACTTTTTCTAACATTTAACAAATAAATTAACAAAATATTTTCATTAATATTAAAGAACATTACATAAACTTAAAAAGGAAAACATAAACTTAAAAAAAACATAGACTTAAATAATTTGATGCTTTTTCATGATGTTGGTTTGTAGTTTTTTCAAAGTCGAACGTTTCGGCTCGGGATTATTATCGACATCCATCGTTAATATTTCCCATCCTTGAGCCGAATCTTTTCATCGGACAATCGGATCTTTTCATCGGACAATCAGACCTTTTCGCGTGACTTTTCTCCCACCACACGAGACTTTTCTTCGATGGCCCGCTCCTTCGCCTTCGCCTTTTGGGCCGTGACCTCGGTGTACGTTTTAAATTGTGCCATAAACTCGTCCATCTTCGGGTCCACCTTTTGCTTTTCTTTGTCTACGTAGTAATCGTTTCTTGTCGATGTGATTGTCATGTGAAGTTTTTTACGGACGTGAAAAACTGAATAACTAGTTTTGACCGGTTTAGATACAGATTCATACTATCTTATATTAAACGGGATCCAAGTTACTAATTTTACAAAAAAAAAAAAAAAATTGTAATAAAACATTTTAATAATAATAAAAGTTTGTTAACGTGATCCATGGGCCTTAATGATCGTTAAGTTGGTATAAGCCAAACTCCGAGCACCTTTCTATATTGGGCCATGTGGTAAAGGCCCTTATTGTTATAAGAGTATTTAGAGATGGGCATAATACCCGGTTCCAAACCCGAACCCGTAGAACCGACCCGGAACCGGTTCCAGTTCGTACCCGGTACATAGGAGAACCGGGTCCAGGTTTAAAAAACCCGGAGGTTCCTACCCGGTTCCATTTTTTCTAATAATAAATGGGAAGTACCCGGTTCCGAACCCTACCCGGTTTATACTCGTACCCCGTTCCTCTCCTATACCCGGTTCTACCAGTACCCGGTTCCTCCAGTATACCCGGTATTATGTTACCGTTAGAACCGGTTCTATCCGTTGCAAGCTCATTAAATGCCTAATATATCCGTTGGAACCGGTTTCTATCCGTTGGAACCGGTTACTAGCCGTTGTACCCGGTTACTAGCCGTTAGAACCGATTCCTATATATTGTTTTCAAATTTCAATTTTTTAACTCACCAATCCTCTTATTCTTCTTATATCATTTTCTTCTAATTCTTCTAATACTTTTCTACAATGGCTTCAAAGACCTCTAAAACCACAAATTCCCCATACGTCAATAATGTTCCTACAAGTCAAACCGCTCCATATGTTGTTGGAACATTATCACATAATCGCAATGCGGAAGTATGGTGCAATTGGGACTTGGTCGAAATGAGTGACAGTTCGCAAAAAGCCCAATGTAAACATTGTGGCGCCTTGTTAAGCAAGGACTCTAACTCGACTTTAGCGAAGCATGCTAAAAAGTTTTGTAAAGCTTTAAAAGATTTGACACCCGGTCAAGTTCAACTCTCAAAAGATGGTACAATATTTCGCTATGAACAAAAGATAGCTCGTGATAGGATGACGAAGTTTGTGATTCAAAAAGCCTTGCCGTTTGGACACTTCGACGACCCCGATCTTACTAAGCTCATTAGGGAAACGCTTCAACCTCGCTACAAACATGTAAGTTGTCGTACTTTAAAACGCCGTTGTAAAAATTTATGGGAAAATGCAAGAAAAGATTTAATCGTTTTCTTTTTAAATTTAAAAACTAGTGTAAACTTAACTAGTGATGTGTGGTCGGCTCCACACGGTTAGAAGAACCAGATCCTTCACCCTTCTCCTTTTTCGCCTTCGTCACGGGGCGATGGCGTTCGGTGTGCTTCTTTAGAGTGGAGTTAGCGGCCGCTTTCATAAACTTTCCACATCACTTGCACCTAGCCATTTCGTGGTTTTCGGTCATCAAACACAAGTCGAAATGCTTCCAAATAGTCGGGTTTCTTTTGGTTTCCAAAACCACCACCACTTCTTCGTTGCATGCCATCCTCTCTTTGTTTGATGAGTTTTTGGAGTAGTAAACTAGTAATTGAAGGTGAAATGAAGAACTTGGGGTAATAATGTGAGTGAAGGGTGAGAATTTGGGGTTTTATAGGAAAAAAAAACATTTTTTTAATATAAAATCGGTCCCAACAGTCATATACCCGTTGGAACCGGTTCCCAACAGTGATATGCAGCTTTTGGTTTGAAAGTACCCGACAGAACCGGTTCCTGTTAGTACCCGGCTCCAAACTGTACCCGAACCCGGTTCGAAAATACCCGTAACCGGTTACATCGGTTCCGTTTTTTAATGCTTCTACCCGGGTTCAACACGGACCCGGTTCCTCAGTGTACCCGGTTCCGCTAAGTATTATCAGTAGTACCCGGTTCCGGGTATTCAAAATACCCGATTATGCCCATCTCTAAGAGTATTCATCATTTTTATCTTTATAATTACAATAAAAACCACTATCTTTTTATTTCTTTTCTAATTAAATAATACTTTTTATACCTTTATATTATATTTTTTCTTTTTCCTCGACTCACAACCACTTTCTAAAAATATTAAAAAATTTATAGGGAGGGACAGTGTTTTTTCATATTTACAAATGAACAATAACATTTTCTTTTTCCTCCACTCACAACTCCTTATAACCACTATCTATAATATGAAGGAGCCTCTCAGAATTTGATGAACAAGATGCGAATTCTCTTAGAAGATATAGTATAGAGTAAAATGCCAAAATCGTCTCTAAGGTTTGGTTATATTTTGTTCTAGCCAAAATATTTTTTTTTGTGCTAACATCTTTAATGCCATAGTTTTTAGTCATGTGTAAAAAAACAAACTGTGAATGAAGAGAAAAATCATACTAACTATGACATTAAAGTTGTCCATGCAGATATCACCAATGGCAGACCCTAGAGCGGAAATTTTAGGTGTCGTTTGTCTATCGCTATGTAACAATTATTTTTGGTCTGGTACGAGTCGGTCGTATAAAATTTTCATGGGCATTTCCATGGATTTTGATTGAACAGTTGAACAAATTAAGAAATTCAATCAAACAGTTACTATAAATACATCAATCTAACATAACTGAATTTGGGAATGATTGCAAAATGATTTCATTTTGAATTCAATTGATGTAATACAATCACAAGGTATAGAAATGTACTCATCCTCACCAAGTGCACTTCTATCACTAAGTTCTTATACATTGAATACAATGAGCTATATATATGAGGAGAGAAATGCTAGTAATGTCACCATGAAAGCGACCTCTAACAACTCTTTAAATGATGTAACTGTCAGCAGTTAGGAAAACTGCTGGATAGTTACACTGTTACATTGAACTACTGCTTCTAATGTGTGATAGAGAGAACTGTTGGATTTCATAGAACTGCTGGTTGAGAACTAGCACTTCTGGGAATACAAAACTTCTGGTCTTTGACTTGTTGATTCGATCTTCTAGTCTTCAACCTTGACTTTAGTTGTCTTGACTGTTGACTTGTTGACCAGCACTTTGTTCTTCTATTATTTATTCTTGAAGTCAGCAATTGTATGCAACAGTAGTGTAATGCCCAAATTTCACATTCCAAAATGTAATATTATCATACTATTATTTAACAAAATTCGGGCATGACCCGTTCGTATTATGAACAATTCCCTGTAAGACTAACTTGTAATAACTTAAAATATGACACAGCGGAAAATATGAGCCCAAAATTTCATTCTTTATTAGACATAATACTTACAGGAAAGTTCAAAAACAAAATTTCATACACTCATTAAAAAGGATTTACCACATTCCATTATATTAATGCTTCAAGACCCATATTTGTCAAACTATGTGACTGATCCTTCCCGTACAATCCTTACTCTTGACCCGATCTTCAATCCTCTTATCCTTCATAATAATATTATGTCCTCCCAACCTGCATTCACCACATACATAAACATCATTAAGATTTGGTGACGTCCTTCTTAAATTAAATATATGCAATCAAATAACCACTCCATATTCCTTCTTCTCATGCCAGTCTCTTCGAATAAGCTTTCCTGTATAATAATGCATTCTAATTCTTTGAACCTTCACAAGGTCCTTATGGCATACCTGCATTCTCATTTCATACTTAAGTTCCCGGTTTAGTAACTTAACACTCAAACATATACCCATAACCCATCCATTCGTAAGCAATAATACCCACTTCGTACACAGACGCAATCATACATATAAGTTAAACACGTACTTCACTACATGAATATGTACACATAAACAAATGTACAAACTATACAAACATACACGCTACATAAGACATTCCAAAAGGGTTTGCTAAGACACCCTAAATATAAGCTTCCCAATGAAAAGATCATGTACGTAAGAGGCTACAGGCATTCTTTCTTCTATTCATAATTACCTAACAGTTTCGACTAACAGAAGGTAATTATTTTTCCTGACGGAATACATATAGACGTTTACAATTGTAACCAGGTGGTTAAGCCTTACAATTCTCAAAAACATAAGAGGGATTAGTCATACGTAACTTATAACGTGTTTAAACAAGTTCGTTATACGGCCTGCCTACTGTTTACGAGCCTCAAACATGATTCTGATGCAGGGGAGGCCGGAAATTACGGCCTGGGCCGTAATTTACGGCACCTGAGTCTTTGTTTCGTCCGTTTATGCTAAAACTTGCGTAACTTTCAAACCGTTTAACCGTTTAACCTCCCGTTTCTTCCCACGTGACCGTAAATCCGTCCTCTATCATATGGACTCAAAATCTAACACCCGAACTAAGGAAATTCTTAAATTATATGCTTTCGGCTTAATATTCATTTACGAATTATTCGACCCGTTTATGTTTTTATCAAAAAAACTCATATGTTTATACTCCAAACTCACATGACATTAAACTATAACACTTTTACATTATCCGGAGTTCCGTACATGGGGTTTATGAACCCGATTCCCGGTATGCGTTAAACTCATTCATTTCAATCAATTATACGTAAGTGAACTTCATTAGTAAAACTTCCTTATTTTGACCCGTTGGTCTACATAGCGAAAACCTTCTCTTCTAAATAACCAAATCTTAATAGGCTTCGATTACCATGCTCAAGTAACTAGCACATAACTTTGCTTAAATAAACTAAGAAGTGATTCGGAAATCACTTACTTAATACTACTTACTTGATATCATCAACAATAACGCATTTCAACATAACTTCTAACAATTATCATACAATTAATCTCTTTTACTACTAAAGAGGGAGTCCGGGAGTTTACTTACCTCGTGTGCCCGAATTTGCACATAGCTTCCGTGTTCACCTTCGACCCGTAGCACTTCCTTGTTTGTGCTCTTGATGACATGACTCCTATCCGTACATGTCGTCACATTCATAACACGGTTAGCTTACATACATTCATTCGTTCGGCTTTCAAATCATGCAATATTTGACTTTTGTTAGTTTATTAACGCGTATAAGGGATATGTATCATCATACTTTATTACTACCGTACATAACACATCAACTAGCGAGTTTATAACATAATAGTTTCTTGCATACAACTTTTACCCTTTTAACTTCAATCCTACACAAAATCCACTTTCATTTTGAACTATGCCATTCACCTACATAACTATTGCATTCACATATAGATTGTATTCCATAACACTTTTCACAATTTATTTACTTTACATTTTCCAAATACAATGCAAGACTTCCTAATTCTTTCAAAACTTATAAAATTACCATTCAAGCATTTAATCGAACACTTGGTGTGCATACAATATTTTAAGCACTATGTACATGTGCTTTATGCATAATCTACTCATTCACACCACACTTGATCAATTCAACCAATTTCACTTAGCTTCTTAGTCTACATCAAGAACATTTACCAAAACCCTAATACTCATACATTCATTCTTCAAGTTCTCATAAGTTTTAGCATCTAAGAATTGCTAGAATCTTATCATATGACTAACACAAGTGGGTTTTTATTTCAATCCTTTGTTATAGTCAGATTTAAAGATAATTCGCAATCAACATAATGATATTAACCCTCATGCAAACTCAAACTCATACAATCTTCACGGATTAATCAAAACCCACTTAACAAAAAGCATCAAAACATGAAATTGAACTCACCATATGATCAATACACTTAGATTAAAGAGTATCCACACCCATGCATTCAATTTTCCCCTTGATCTCCTTTTCAATTTGATGATTTTTGATTGTTAGGGTTCTTGGTTCTTCCCTTGGCCCTGCTCTCGATCGCACGCCTAGAACCCCCCCAAAACACTGACTTATTATTTTTTTTTTTCAAGTGTTTTATTTAACACTTTACTCTTTTAACCCCTCAATCTTTTAAAACTTGTCATTTATTTCATTTCATATACTAACTTGTATATAAAACCAAGTTCACTAACTTAGTTACCTCAATATCACACCATGTAAAATAAATTATTCTTGAAATTTTAACATTTGGGTTTTTGGGGCGTTACAAGTAATTTGGGCAGTTGTTTTGGGAAGCCTTCAAGGGGGGAAAGTTCTGATCTTGAGATTGTATCTTAACTTTATTCCACCAGGCATGGAAGTGGTTCCCTTGAGTTTTGCCTTTCATTATTAGCAGATCTTACATAACCCGACATGACTAACATGACCCGCTTAAAAAAGGGTCGGATTCGGGTTAACACGTTAACCCGTTTAACTATTTAGAAAAAAACTTATATATATTTTTTTATGTTTTTTCGTTTCTATTTTACATGGTTAGTCATGATAATGTTAGTTTTGACACATTATATTATTTACTTGTCATACTCATGTTCATCATTAAACATGTTATTGAAAACTCGTTTAAAACCCAACAACTCGTTCATAAATCGTCAACTTGTATGACTAATTTAAAAATACGGGTTAAGCAGGTCAAGTTAGGGTTAACCTGAATTTATATGTGTGCGTGTTGAACATTTCAACCCACAAACTCGCAACCCGTCAACCTACCAAGCCATCAACCAGACACGATTAAGATAGCTTTTATGACATTTAAGAAATTAGTATAATATAGTCGGAAATGATTTTATAATGGTTAATAATATTAATGTTTCAAATAATTATCTATATATTAAAGTTCATGGGCCATGAATAGTAACAAAATTTCATGTTATTTTATTTATTTTACTATTATATTATTTTATGCATATGTTATTTTTCTTTTATAACTTTTAAAGTACGATGTTCGGGAAAATTTCGATTATGTCGTTGTAATGTGCTTATTTTATCTGCATCTTGATATAAATTTAACTCAGAGTTGAGTTGTGAATAGCAATGTACAAGTGAGGAAAACAACATATATGTCATCAAAGTTATCTCAACTCTCATGCATTAGTTTTTTTATATAAAGTAACGTCGTTTAGCATTTTAGTTATTTAAATAATATGATATAATGCTTCGTAAAACTTCAAATTTACCAGTGCGACAATCTTACTCTTATCGATGTTTCGATCAGAGTTTTATTTGTCAGATATAATCAATTTTTTTTTGTTATCTACCGTAAGGAACCTTACGCATATAACATGGGAACCGGTAACGCCATTTGTTTTTTTTTTTTTTCGCTTATTTTATTGACATAAAACAAGGGTTGCTATCTTTCTAGACTACGTCTTTCGGTTATCGAGTGCCGGTATCATACATATACTATAATGAATCGAACTGATACTGACCGAATATCCGATGCAACACTCGGAAATATCCACTAGTTTATATTATAGAAGGATCAACTATAATAGTGGAGTTTGCCGCATATGAAACGCCAAAACCTATAATCGTATGTTTGGTAATAACACTAGCTTGTATATAAAAAGTAAAAAAATTATAAATGTATGAACTATTGGTAAATTTTCTTTTTGACAATTATACATTATATTATATTATACATATATTAAAAACATAACGTAATGGATAGTGTTTTATTATATAATAATAGTAATATATAGTTTTTTTTAAATACTTTTATTATTTTACTATTATAACAATAATTACTTTCTTACTTTTTAAATTAAATATATTTTCATATTTTTCTTAAATTTAATTATTTTTTTTTATTACGGGTTGGGATAAGTTTAGTGTCAACCGATATCGAAAATAACAGTACGGTTCTGTCCGGTATTTGTACCTGAAGGTAAAAACTGGCACCAACCTGGTACAGACTACGCCAAAAGTTGGTACCGAATTGATATTGAAAATCTTTTAGTTCGGGAAATTCGGAACTGCTACGCGGTACCATTTGCTCATCCCTGATCACGGGTAACGTACGAACAACGGCATCGTACAACTTTTTTGTTGATTTTCTTCAACTTTTTATGATTTCTTTTTTTTTTCAATGGTAGGGATGAGCTCGCTGCCAACCGATACCGAATCGGTACTGGTACCGAAAATACCGGTTACGGTACCAGTATATGAAGGTAGAAACAGTAGCGAACCGGTACCAAAAACGCCAAAAGTCGGTACCGAACTGGTACATAAGATCTTCTGGTTCGGAAATTCGGTGCGGGTCCCAGTACCATTTGCTCATCTCTGACCACAGGTTTCATACGAACAACATCGTTACCATACAACTTTTTGATTGATTTTCTTTCGTTTATCTTTTAGTGTTTTTTTTTCTACATTTTCTTTTTATTCTTGCTAGTGGTTCCATTTGCAACGCGCTCGTAGTGATTTCAAAACACATGTAAACACATACTAAATAAAATAAAAAAATGTTCGCCGCAACGCGGCGAATTTGTTTAAACCTAGTTTAAGTTTATTCACATTCTTCTCACACTAAACTCTCTTCTGAAATAAACATTGCCTTGTATATTGATCAAATAACGCTTTTAGGGTGTTCAATACTCGGTTACAAACTGATTAAGTCGAAAATGAAAATCCTATATAGCTAACTATTTGTTAAAATTTCTCAAAAAATGACATAAAATGGCTAAATAAATATTTCCTATAAGAATATGAAGAATACTGGTTCCATTATGACTTCAATATTTTATTACAAAATAATTGTTTAAAGTTTTGTTATTTCAAACCAATATTTATATAACCTCAGGACATATGAATACATAATAATCAGATGTATTAGACTATTGTGACACCAATAGTTCAAAACACAATCATTCATAACAAACCTATGCAGATTCTACTTGACTAACCCATGGCGAAGGACAAAACGTTATCAAATAGACATCCGAAAGACAATTAACCAAGGGTGGCGGATTGTCATAGGCGTAACTATAATAAGACGGGCAGGCATCCTTAAAAATCTTCGAATACACAGTCGGCTTGCATTTACTAGGTGTCCCATACGCGTTCCTACAACAAAACTTGTCATTGCCAAAAGCCAAACACGCGCTTTTGCAAGCAACGACTTCCCCCTTATTGTTCAAAACCTCGAGTTCTTGAGGACAACAATCATTAATATCCCTTTTGCACCCTCCAATATGACATTTGGATGAGTAAGGTATAGTAGTTACTGAAACCGGGACATTATAACCGTCAACTAGACTAACGTCGTAAAAACTAGGTTTACTTTTGTCCGGTTGTAATGCAATTTGGACCAATGTCGCGGGTGGGGCCCCGATTAGCCCATTGCAGCATAATTTCCCACCACAATCACCTGTTTCACACGCGGGGACTTTATCTGAACCGAATTTGCAACCTGTTCTAGCCCATATCCGCCCTACCCAATCAGCCGGAGCTTGAATTTTTCGTTGTTCGCCTGGTGGAAGGTAGAAACCGCCGGAGGCTAACACCGGGTGACCATCGTTTGCCGGCCATATTGGATATGGACATTTGTTGATGATGTGGAAGTTGCATGCTTCAAGTATAGTGTTTCCTGTTAATATTTATGACTTCACTAATTAGGTGTTATGTTTTATACAACTTATCATTTTTTTCTCATATTAAATATAAAAAAACTAAAATATTTGAAAGTTAAAAGAATATATAAACAACCCTTAAAAATATATGTGAATAGCTGGTTTTCAGCGATCCGTTGGTAATACGTCAGTGAAACATGGCGTCGATAGTGTATTTATCAATGGAACTTGCCGCGAAACAACCATCAGGTGTTATCATTGATAGGCTACTCAGAACTAGCTAGGTTGGCAATGCGATTGAGACGGTTTACTAACATATTACCAACGGATTATTTACGAAATAATGACTTTATGTGAACCTCTACCGACGAATTTTTCTTGGTTAGCGAGTTTTGATTTTTTTTTTTAAATAAATATATATACACACACTTAAAATATTTTTTGCCAAAGTAATAGTGGCGGAAACAGAAAATTTCACATGCAACATCATAATAAAAATGTGTTTCTACACATACTATAACTGCTCTATCAACGAGAATTTATTTAGGACGTCAAAATACAAGAAAACGATTGTATTTATAATATTTTTAATTGAAAATTTAGCCGATAACACAAGAAGTTCGCTGACTCAAAGTGTAATACGGGAAATTACCTGACAAGAAGAAGAGAATGGAAAGAAGAAATAAGCTGGTTGCCTTCATACTTTTTTAGTTGGAATGATTTAATTTTAAATCCTGTAATATATTTATAGAAAGTTTTTAGTGGCTAAATTGTTACCTAAGTATATGAATTTTTGGCATAACCTCCTTTAAAAGACAAGCAAATCCCATAACTTAAGGGATAAGGTGGTTCACACATATATTGAATATTATTTTATAGTAGTACTTGGTAATGTAAGTTCTTGATCTTTGTTATGTGTATAACCGCAGATAATCGAACTATAACTATAATCAGTTTTCAGTCTTCCAATGGATTGCACACTTGAGTCTCATATTAACTTTTTGAATGTGACGTCTCATATAATTTGTGCTTTACCTAGTCACATTATCATCGTGTTAAGAATGGAGTCTACGCAAATAACGCATTATGAAAATGGTAAAACGATACGAGCCACATTGGGATCATTCTCATGGTACAATGCGGTGCCAATGGAACCACCCGATCATATCCATCTCTACTAGGCATAATGCCTATACACCAATTCAGGAGGAAACCCAATAAATATGGAAAAACCCCCCTTGTGGGAATCGAACTCAGGACCTATGTGTCCCAAAGTCTTATCCCACCACCAAGATGCCACTAGGCTATAAAGCCATGGACAGTAAAAGTAATTGATGACGTAAATACACTTGCGAAAAGCTATATATCTACTATAATCATCTAAAACTTTATTAGTATAATGAACTAATACGATTTATTTATCTGGAACATTTTAGATAACGTTCAACCTTGTTTGATCCAACTCTTTTTCAATAAAATATTTTTCGCTTAACTCGTTTGATTCATTAGAGATAAACGAACCTAAATCAGCCCATCTTTTTGGTCATTTGACAATAGTTAACAGAATATTTCTAACAGAGTTAAAAAATTGGACTCAAATGATTAAAAAAAATGGCTATAAGGACTCAGGGCGTTAAACATTTTGATTTTAGACTCAAGTGGTTAAAATCACTAAAACAAAAGGACTCAAAAAGTAATTTACCCATACTTACAAGACAAATTAACTCATTTTGTTATATACATTCTTCAAATCTAAAAAATTGCATTAATTTAAGCTCATTGATAGATAAAATATATGATGTCATGCTGACCTATTATTCATTTTGACACAACCATCCAATCTCACTCATTTTCATTGCATTGCCTTTCACACAAAGCACCTTGTTGGTATTTTGAATCTTCATAACAAATAAACACCAGTACACAACTTTTGATGCAGGAAGTACAAGTCATTGTAACATTATTATTATTATTTTGTTTTTGGAGTTGATCTATGGAGAGGAGCCAAGCACATGATATATAGAGAGAGAGAGAGTATTATTTTCATGTCATTGTTAAGGGTGAATGAAGAGATCATGCATGCAATATGTTCATTAGGGAACCAATATCTACATGCTTTTGTTGCCTTGACACTTGTTAAATGTACCCTCAACTCCCCTCCATTATATGAATGCTTCTCATCACCACCATCCCATCTACAGTGTGTGATTTACGACACTAATCGATGGGAAGACGACCTCCATGTTGTGATAAATCACACGTCAAGAAAGGCCCGTGGACAGCTGAAGAAGACGCAAAGATTCTCGCACATGTTGCTAGTCATGGCATTGGTAACTGGACATTAGTACCGCAAAAAGCAGGTTGTTTTATTCTCCCGTCTTACTAATCATCATTGAAGTTTTTTTATAATGACCAGCAGCCTGTGTCGTATGTGTGTATGCTTTAACAGGTCTTAACAGATGCGGAAAGAGTTGTAGACTAAGATGGACAAATTATCTAAGACCCGATCTCAAGCATGAAAGTTTCACCCCTCTTGATGAAGAGCTCATTTTGAGGTACCATCGGGCCGTGGGTAGTCGGTAAGTTTACTAACTACTTTGTATTTCAACACTTTAATACGGAAATTAGTCGATTTTTTTGTTTAATTTCAAATCTATCCGGGCAAAGGGTTGAAACGGTTGAATCTTCAGGTGGTCGTTGATTGCAAAGAAACTCTCCGGGAGAACAGACAACGATGTGAAGAACCACTGGAACACAAAACTAAAGAAGAAGCTGCTTAAAATGGGAATCGACCCGATCACCCATAAGCCGTTAAGTCAGCTTCTTTCTGATTACGGAAACATCAGCGACGCCATCCCACAAAACACGAGACCTTCAGATCAAAGACACCACGACTCGCCCTTGGATTTCTCTCGGGCCGACAGTTCATTAACAACAATGGACCCGTTTCAAGACCAGCCCACTCCAATGAATTCGGTAACTGCTTATTTCCCAGTTATTAATGAAGCAGCTTCATCTTCTACATCATCACCTGCATCTAAAGTTCAAGCGAATTTACCATCTTCTCCCTCTATTTGGAGTGATTATCTTGTTGGAGACCAAGAACAAGAGTGTACCAACGAACCCAATTTCGGGTTTTTACCCACAGATGGTGAATGCCCGAATAGTTACAATGGGTTCGGGTTAGATCACACAAAGAACAGCTTAGAGGTTGATACTGCTTCTGTTTCTTTTGTCGAGTCCATTTTAAACCGTGATCGAGAAATGCAGTTGGACTTCCCTCAGCTTTTGGATGGATATTCTGAATTCTGAACAACAAGCCTTAGATCTTTAAGAACAGTTGTAACGGGTGATTCTCTAGCACACGGTTCTAGATCGACCTATGTTCTAGTTTTTAGTTATATGCTAGTATGCTACTCTCTAAATTCCTGGTCTCTGTTGCTAATGTTTATTTCATATTTTAAATGGTAAAATTAGAATTTATAACGAGTGTCAGACAAGTCGGGTAACGGGTCACCGGTCACTTTTTGGTTGGCTTCTTATTAAGAAAATTTACAATAATTATAATAAACACGTTTGAATAAAGCCATGTAGAATTGTAGGTAGTAAAATAGACATCCCCAATGGGACATCGTTGTGGACTTGTGGTTAAGCGATGTACTCCAAAACCAAAAGGATGAGAGTTCGAATCCTACAGCATGCAAGTAGGGCTGCAAACGAACCAAATGTTCGGCGAACAGTTCGTGAATTGTTCGGCGGGAAGTTCGTTTGTGTTCGTTTGTTTATTAAACAAACGAACACAAAGAAGAAATTCCGTTCGTTTAGTTAAATGAACAAACATGAACAGAGGGTGTGTTCGTTCATTTATGTTCGTGAACGTTCGGTAACGTGTTCGTTTGTGTTCGATAGTTCATTAGTGTTTTTAGCTTTTATTTAAATACTTCAAAATTCTGACAAATAAAATATTTAACAAGTGTCGATGTATTATATATTTTGTTCATGAACGTTTGTTTGTGTTCGTTTTTTACCATTTGTGTTCATGAACATTAGTTTGTGCTAAATTGTGTTCATCATCGTTCGTTTTCATTCGTTGCCTAAAATTAACAAACGAACACGAACAAGTTCATTTCCTTAACAAACAAACAAACACAAACATAAAATTTTGTTCGTTAAGCGTTCGTGAACAGTTCGTGAACACATACATATATTTCTTAACAAACGAACACGAACAAAGACTTGTTCGTGTTTTTTCGGTTCGTTTGCAGCCCTACATGCAAGTATTCGTGTTATCCCTACATGCAAGTATTCGTGTTATGTATCCTGAAAATCTAAGTTGTTCAAAAAACAGCTACAATAGACGTCAGCAGCCTTTCAACCCTTTTGACCCGTCTCCATTTCAACTAACTGGATTTATTTGACCCATTTAAAATAAAATACAACTTTGATACAGTAAAAGGATTCCAAAAGTTGCACTATGATAAGATTTATGTATTGTATTATTTTTTTTTTTTTTACTGGTCCACATGCTGAAAAAAATTCTACTATAATGTTAAAATGATTATAATTTTTTTTAACGGATGAAAGTGTCGTTTTGGATTTCATAAGAGTTTAAGGCTGTACACTCGGGAAGGTATTCTATTACTCAATGTTATTTCAAACAGATGTGTGTACTGGAAAAAAACAAGAAAACAGTTTATGAACTTTGAATTTCAAGTTTATGAAAATGAAGGGTACTTGAATTTAGAACCCGAGTTGGTTATAATTTTTGTAGTTGATCTCTTTCAATTGAACGCAGCATAAAATACATTCTGGCAACTCTTCAGCTTTGGTGCCCTGTATCAATAACAACAAACTTCATTTTAGGCCACTATTGTAAAATCCGAGAGGATAGTGTATGTGTAAGTGTGTATGTGCATCTGTTTCTGAACCTGGATAGTGAGGCCGAAATCGAGGATACAAAGTTTTAGTCTCTCTCGAAAAGCATCGAAACCTTTTCTAGAGATGTAACTGAATCTGTGCATGTTCAAATCAATTTCAAAGTAGTTTTCTCCCTGCAAGATTTTAAATATTAGAGTAGGTTTTTATTGATGAATTGCACAAAAGGGGCCCTTTGGGTGTGTGTTTTGGGTAAAGAGATTATGTTTATGATTATATGGATATTTAGCGGTCAAATAATCAGCTGCAAGAGAACTGGTTATTGTAAGGGGAAGGTAATGTTTACTTATTTACCTACTTTTTTTTTTATCATTTCTTATCTATTACCACCTTAAAAGACTAACTGTTGTCGAACAAGAAAGCCTTAAAAGTATTACATCATCAAATAACAAAATCACAACTAGAGTTCCGGACACTATCTCATAAAGCAGGATTATCTTATATTTAATTATTAAGTTTCATTTTCATATAATACTTTTTTTTCAAATTTCAAAAAGCACATCTAAATATGCCTAATTTTTAGATACCATGACAGCCCACTTAAAATTAAATAGTATTGAGACGATACAAATGCAAATAATGCAACCAAAGAGAGATTGGTATCTTTTTAACACCTCAAAAAGAAGAAAAAAAAACTAAAACATTTTGTAGGTTTTTTAGAGGTTACACTTGGTATCCACATACTTGTAAATGGGTAGATGGTGAAATGGGTCAAACTAAAAAGATTACCTAAAAGAAAAATATATCAAATGGGTCAAACAGGTTTTATTAAAAGACTTAAATTAAAGCCATTATTGCAATAATATTATTTTTTGGTGAAGATAAAAGAGATGTGTTTATGAGATCATAAATATATTCTATATTACCGAGTGGCGAGTAAATGTATATATCATATAGACTATGAACCAAGAACTCTAACAGGCTTAGATATTGAGCCTACGGCTAACCCTTATGTGTATATATTTTAACAATACTTATAATCAACACATTATCCCCGAAAAATATAAAACTTGACTAAGCGTATACAGGTCAACCCAAGCTGACCCGACCCATTTCAACATTACTTAAACGTTTGACCCTTACAACCTGACCCCGTTTTGACCCGTAACCCAGCCAATCCTCATGCCGTATTACCACATGTACAATTCTTTGTGTTGCTCAAAATGGGGTCTTAACTCTTAAGTATTAATAATAAAAAAACGCTTAATATACGTCAAAAAGTACCATGAGGTAAAAAACACGTGGAATAAATATATTTACCAAGAAAAATTCATGTTGGGGACGTGAGAGAACGGGCTTCTCGTTATAAGCACTCATAAGCTTCCTTTCAGCGGAACTCAACTGAAGATCCTCTAAGTTTGTGAGCCGGCCCAAGATCTTCAATCTTTCCCTGCAGGGTGCAATGGTATCTACCGGGAAACCTCTAACCCTTTCCACCTCATCATCAATTATTTTCTATCAAAATTATAAAACACATAAATACTCGAAATAAAATGTTTATCATAACCATATGAAAGCTTGAACGATGAGAAGATGAGACATGACCAATTGACCATCTTACCCTCATATTTTCTTTAAAATGAAGCGGAAGTTCCTCATAATTATCAGATAACTTGAAGTACAAAACATAACTCATTCCTTCTCCATCATATTCATTTTGAAATAGTGTAGGGGGGTATAAAGGTATCTAATTTATAGACATAAAAAATCTGGTTAAGTAGAAAAGTAAAAGATGAACTCATCTAAAAATACATACGCATCGAAATTTGACTTTATGATTTTTTATGTACGAGAAGAAATAAAAAATTAATGGTTAGAAGGGACATACTTGAAGATTTACAACAAGCAAATGAGGGATTTTTCCAGATGATTCAACTTTTGGGAGTTCAAGAAGGCGTGCAATATGATCAATCTTACGGGGAGATAAGAATACGTCAACACCAACAGGGTAATAAGCAGCTTGATTTGAAGCACATTCTTTCTTTTTATCTCTGTAAAACAGAAGGAACCACATACCACTTTGATAAGACAAATGCAAACCCCTTATAAATTAGAGGAAAAAAATAAAGAAATAGTTTAATGTCAAGCTTATTTTACTTTAAATAATTATGTCCCCGCACTTTAAAGGTACTTGGATCAAGTGGTGACCAAGAATCTGACATTTTCTTCTCTATCGGACAATACGGAACTTGAGAGCCTGCCATTGGTCTTTGCAAAATAGCTCTTGGAGACACTGAAACAGATCAAATATATGCAAAATTATAACCATGACATGATAAGATATATCATACAGCCTAGATGTCACAAAATGGGCAGGTTGACCCCAAACACTTACTTTTAGTCTGAGTAAAATGTCATTTTCGTGCCTGAGGTTTGGCCAGTTTTGTGACTTTCATCCAAAGGTTTATTTTTCCCCATCTGGATCCAAAAGGTTTGAAATCTTGACATTTTCATCGGGCTCGTTAACTCCATCCATTTTTCTTCATTAAGTCAGATGTATTTCCGTCTTTTTTGCAAACTTAAAGGACAATTCGGTCTTTTAAACTTTATGTAAAAAGACCGAATACCCCTGAAAAGACCGAATTTCCCTTTAAGTTAACAAAAAAGACGGAAATACCCCTGACTTAACGAAGAAAAATAGATGGAGTTAACGAGCCGGATGAAAATGGCAAGATTTCAAATTTTTTGGATCCAGATGAGGAAAAAAAACCTTTGGACAAAAGTCGCAAAACTGGTCAAATCTCAGAGACGAAAATGAATTACCCCTTTTAGTTTTTTTAAAAGATAATTTGTGGGTTAAACATGATTATAAGAGCTATATTAATATAAACTTATAATAGTGATATAACTTTTTGAATAGAATGCTGTAAGAAGTCGTTTGCATTAAGAATATATTTGGGAAACTTTCGATCCATTTAACCTGTTCCACCCATTTGACCCGTTCGCTTTTAAGCTGATTTTTTTTAAATAGCCTGTTTAAACAATCAACTGCCACCTCTAATTCAGCCCATATGAAAGAGAAAATGTGTAGCAAGCACGAGTCTTACATATGGAAACACTAGATTGCCCTTCCCTCCATTTAAAGGAAAGCCTTGAAGTAATTTTCTTCTTTGCACTTGGAGGGCTTGAACATGATGATTTGCTCTTTATATCCGCAGAGGTAGTGCAGGTAAGACAAGGCAGACAATTGTTTAAGTCGTATACAACAGAGGTTCCATGTGTGGCGACAGGTGGCAGTTCATTGGGTTTCATTTGTGACTCGGATGCAGAAAATGAAGAACCAGGGACATGATCAGAAGCTCTTGGAGTTACTGATGCACTAACCGAACTGCTTTGAGATATAACATCTGTAAAATTTCCATCAAATTATCAAAAATCAGTGAATGTCGATGGTATAACGAGTTAAAACAGGCTCGGGTTTTGATTCATAATATACTATTAGTTAGGTTTTGGTTCACAACAAAAAAATAAAAGGAAACTGGAATCATAAATTTTCTTCCCACAAAACACACAGAAACTTCTTACCATCCTGAATGCTGTAAAACTCGTCATCGCCATCAGACTCGATCCCTGTTGCAGTATCAAACCACTCTGTACTTCCTGAAAAAAATCAAATAGTGTAAACCGATAGAACCAAAATAATTAGAAAATATAACTCATGACAAAGAGGACTCCTAATAATGCATAAATTTCAACCAGATACTTCCCAAATACAAACATAAGTCAACCTTTTAGTCTTTTAGCTCCACAATTTTTTATAACTTCATATAGTTTAAAGTACTTAATTACTCTAATCTTCAGAACTGGTGTTTGGATAAATATCTAAAGTGATTAAGACGATTATAGTTTTTCTGCATGTATGTGAAGAAAACTAATGATTGGGATAAATGTTATTACGAACTGAATGCTAACACCTATACTAAATCATCAAATTGTAACAATCCGTTTGAAAATGAACATCCAAACTCCCCGGAAGACCACTTTTATCAATTTCAAGGGGTGTTTAGATGTGTAATTTAAAGAGTCGGACATATAATCAATCCTTTATTAGAATTTTAGAGCTAGTGATACTTACGACATGTAACTTAAAATTCTCACAATCATCAATTTTCTTTCGGCAAATATAATCATGATCCAAGTCTCGCTATTTGAGCTCAAATTAATTAGATAATTATAATCATAATCTCAATCTACTTAGACAAGGAAAACTGATGATAATTATTGATTTCAATTTACCTTGAAATGTAGGGTTACGATACGACCGATCCATCGAATTACAAACATCACCAGAAGGATCAACTTTACTCCGAGACGGATAACGAATCGCACCGGAATTTGCCTTCTTCCTCCCCAATCTTCTCCTTCTTCTTCCATGAACTCTCGGTGCCGCTTCTCCATCTGCTCTATCCCCATGCTTCTTCTTCTTCCTAGAACCTATTCCGACTCGCACGCATCCTTGCTCCTTCGATCCACACACTCCCATTCCACCTGATCCCTCTCCCTCCCTACCTCTCTCTCACACACCACACCTAAACACACAGTGCAGCAGACAAATAAATCACCAACAATTTATCCTGATCAGTTTGACCTAATTATTGATGATTGATTACAGAAGCTGAATCAAATCAATTAACCGAGCCAAATCTATAGATACAGCAACATATGCTTCAATTGAAACCCTAACTGGTTGAAATTCGGTTCAATCTACAACTCGCGATCCACACACTCTCATTCCACCAGCTTCCTCTCTCTCTCTCTCTCTCACACACACACCACACCTAAACACACAGTGCAGCACACAAACAGCTTCAATTTGACCTAATTAATCACAAAAGCTGAATCAAATCGATTAATCAAGACACAAGAACATGTGTTTCAACGTTTTGACCTAATTTATCGGCGAAACGAAACGAATTGAAACCCTAACTGGATGAAATTTGAACAGAATCGATGAAGAAGAGTGTAGAAACAGGAGCAAATTGAATGAGTGAATTGAATATATGAGAGAATGGTAGGTGAGTTGGGGGATAATCAATACTCCACCATTATTATTGTTGTTCTAGGGTTTCTTGATTATTGTGGAGATGATGGATTTCATTGTCCCCCAACTTTTTTTCAATGTAAAGAAAAACGACTTTGGAGCTACTTTTATCATGAAAAATTTTGGATTTATTGATTTTGGTTTACTGCTAAAATATCTCAAATCGTGTATTTACCGTTGCCTACCTGTAATTTAAATTCATTGTCCCCCAACTAATATATTTAAGGGAGTTTTTTTTTTCCAAAATATTGTTGGTGGAAAAAGTATTTACCATTTTGGTATTCCTTCAAAACTATTTACAAAAATAGTGTTTTCATGTATTTTGTATTTGCTTTTTTTTTAACCAACATAATAAACTTATTAATTTTCTATTCAATCAATCCAATGTCCGCATTTTTATTTTGTAATTATATCTTTTATTTTCAAACAACCAAATATGTTTTTTTTTCAATCAACCTATTAATGTTTTATTTATTTTGTATTTAACTTTTCTTTTAATCAACATAAAAAAACTTATGAATTTTTTTTCTATTAAATCGATATTATAACCTTATTCCATCTCGTTATAAATTTTCATCAACCAACCGATGTAAAAGACAAACTAATAAGATCATATACCGTAAGTTTAAACAATGAAATAAGAAACATACAAAAACACTAATCAAACAATAACCGCAATGAAACTTATACTAACATTCTTAGGTTGAGATAGTAAGAAAAATCAATTTTAAAAACAAAATGGTTGATTCTAAAAAATGCAGTGAAACTTATATTACAAATTGTATTACTTTTAGGAAGTCTAGAAAACCATGAAGTGAAACTAATGTTTTGAACTTTTGAAGAATGAATTTATTCTTTAATATTAACTTAGTGATATGATAAATAAAATGATTACTTGATGGCTTTAATGTAATGAGACTTAACAGTTTTATCACATCTTTTCACTTTTTTCTTGACTTACTAATGTAATTACAATATTATTTATATTCACTGGATGAGGAATATACTCTGAAAAACAAAGAATTATTGTTTTGTAGATGTTTAAGTTTTTAAAAGGTGATATTAATATGTAAATAAACGGAGTCCACAAGGAAAAAGAAAGAAATAATTTTATTCATGTAAATAAATAGAGTTGACAAGGAAAAGAAAGAAACAATGTTATTCTTTTGCATATTGATTGAATAGAAAAAAAAAAAAAAAAACTATTAAGTTTTTTTATGTTGATTAAAAGAAAAGGCAAAGACAAAATGAAGAAAAACACTATTTTGGTAAATAGTTTTGAAGAAACACCAAAATGGTAAATACTTTTTCCGCCAACACTAATTTAGAAAAAAAAACTCATATTTAAGGAGCGTGTTATGACGAGAATCTGGTTGGTATATGTACGCTTCTTTATGGTACCTGTACTCGTTATAACAACCGTAAGACTATGCGTAGTCGTTAGCCCAATAATGCCCCCACCCTGTGGCGTTTTCTGCCATGTGGCAGTCCAGTCAGCATGGGGGCATTATTTGGCGTTATTGCAAAAGTGTCATAGTGGGAATAATGCCCAATAACGTCCATCCAATCATTACACAATTATTTATTTTTTTAAATTTAAAACTTAAAATACCTCATTAAATTAAAAAAATTATAATACTAAAAAATTACATTGCAAAATTTTAAGTTTTATAAAAGATCCAAATGAGACATTTAGTGCATGTTTGGCTAAGCTTTTCCAACTAACTTATTGACTTAATCAAAAAGCCAATAAGGAGTTTTAGTGTTTGGCAAACACAAAAGTCATTTTTAAAATGACTTTTTGAATAGAAGGAAAATGAGTTTTTGAGAAGTTAACATGTTGTGACTTCTTGATCAGCTTATGACTTTTCAAACATCAAATTACCAAATTACCCCTTATAACACCCATTTTAGTCATTTTACATCAATAAGCTAAGCCAAACACTTTTTAAAAAACAACTTATTGACTTATTGACTTATTAACTTTTCCCACCCCATAAGCTAATCCAAACATTTTTTTTAAAAACTACTTTTCAAAAAGTCCTTTTCCCAAAGGTCCTTTTCCCAAAAGTCTTTTTTAACTTGAATAAACTTAGCCAAACATGCCCTTAATAAACAAAACTTTAGGGACTGATATAACATTTTTGAAACTTGAAATATTAAAGATATTAAATTTTAAAACCACAGGGGCCTAATGTGACAATTAAGAAACTTTTAAAACAACCACCCACCTCCATCCTTCTTCTTCTTCGTGACCGTGGCACCTGCAAATCCAAAAAATCCGGCTAAAATTCTAGCAAACCCATAAAATCCGGCAAACTCAAACCCCAAAATTCCATCTCTCTCTCTCTCTTTCAACCACATGCTCTTATCTGATTGGCCAAAGATTTGCCATTTCGGCGTGTTTCAAAAACGCCAACCTCCTTTTTTACGCGAATAACGCCACAAAACGCCGAGGGAGCGGCACCCAGGCATGTTCCGGCGTGTTTGGGCAGTTTTTTGGAACAAAAAGGCCCGATTACGGGTGGTCTAAGAGAGGAAAATGAATGTTGGTATTGATACTGATATTAGACCTTGACGGAAACCAAAGTGATGCAATGGGGACGTTGATATTGTTATCGGCGCATACTTTATGTTAATCGAGAACCTTTATAAAAATGATACTGGTGATGGTTTCGGTAACACCTATCGGCACTAGTTATATGTTACGATACAAAAAATAATCTATTTCGCATACGAATTCCTTTTCAATAAATTTATACCGGAGTGTTAAGGAACAAATTAAACACAACCCCGTATTAATTTCTTTTTAAGGTAACGAATGAAAATTATCAAAGAAAAAGCACATTAGAAATTAAGCGGGTTAAATGCATATATTATATATACCATAAGGGGTGAAATTGTAAGGTGTAAAATTGAAAGTCAAACCATACATGTACATAATGCATCAAAACTTGTACATACAAAAGGAATATTAAAAATGTGAAAGAGATCCATTTTAATAATTAACATATAAACTAGTATTAAGCCCTCCGCGTTGTGACGGGGGGCGTAAAACCGTGATAAATAGCACCAATGTCACACTACAGCCAACGACCACCAACATTGAAGTTACGACGTCTTAATGTTGAGAAATTAGATCGACATATAAAACAGAGAAAATAATAACTAACTCGATTTAGGACTCGCGCGTTGTGACGAACTTGTTAAACGAGAAAAAAGAGACGACGTAAATACACTGAACCATACACGTACGTCATCTTAACTCGCAAAATTTAGAACAAAGCGTATAACAAAACATAAAATCGTAAAATTTAGAACAAAACGTAAAACGAAAATTTTTGCAAAATATGAAAAATATAGAGGATCAAAGTTAAAAGTAAAAAAGTGTTAAGTTAAATTGAAAAAAAAAACTAAAAACTTTTAGGTTAAAACTACAAAATCAAGTAGGTTGGGTTCCCAAAACATGGGGTACAACACCTTAAAACACCAACTTATTGCTAATTTATATTATGTAAATTGTATTTTAATTTTAGATAATTTTATGAAATAGTGTAGGAAATTTATCCTTACCATCCTCACGTTATATCAGCTTTAAATCATTATTTTCTCATTTCATCTTCAAGCCTACGTGATCCATACTTAACATATTTTTTTATATATGGAATAAAAAGAGAGAAAGAGGAGAGGCGAAGAGAGATGTACAGAAGAGGAGAGGCAGACATTGGGAATGGTTTGCATGACAGCCCAGCTTTTTATCCTCAATCTCGGTATCGAATATTAGATGAATACAGTATTGGGGCCTCATTGCTCCACGTCAGTGGCGAACCTTGAGATTTCCAACCGAGGGGTCGAAAAGGTATATACCAAAAAATTTCTAGAGTTAACTGCCATTTTTGTCCTGTGGTTTGGTCACTTTGGCCATTTCAGTCCATTTTTCAAAAATGCGCCATTTTCGTCCCCCACGTTCTGGAAAGGTGCCATTTCAGTCCAAAAATCATAACCCAGTTAAGTCAGTTTGTAAATAAGGACTGATTGTGTAAATTTGTAACATAAAGGACTGATTGTGTAAATTTGAAAAATGGACTGAAATGGCAGTTAACACCACCACCACTAGCCCTGCCACCACCACCACTCCGCTGCCACCACCCCCACCACCGCCACCACAGCCACCACCGCCACCACAGCCACCACCGCCACCGATGAACTCCGAGAACGGTATACCGAAACGAAAAGCTTGCGGGTTACGGGGACGTCTTCGTCTTCTCCGGTCGTCTTCTCCGATGAACTCCGAACTCCGACGAGTTGCAGAAATGAGCAGGGGTGGAACTAGTAATTGATTTAGCCCAAAAATATGTTTAAAATACCAACAGACTCCATTAAACCTTCCCTTTCTTTCCTTCTTCTGCTTCACATATTTTGGAGTCTGAAATAACGACTGTGAAATCTGATATTCAAGATAGTCCTTGCAGTAAAGTCGTTGTAACAAAGAATGGTTTACCGGAAGCGAAGGAAAGTTTGGATATAACATCTACAAGGCAACGGGCGGAAGCACTTGAAGGGCTGCTTGAATTATCTGCTGATTTGCTGCAACAAAACAGGCTACAAGAACTGGCGGTTGTTCTCAGACCCTTTGGCAGAGATAAAGTTTCCCCGAGAGAGACGGCGATCTGGTTAGCTAAAAGTCTTAAAGGGATGATGGTTGATGACTCTAATAGGAACGTGTGAAAACTCACTGGTAATCGCTATCTCCCACTTTGTGTTTGATATTTTTTTACAAACCTTTTGAACGTGATCCTTAATTCTTTCATTGTGTAATCTTGTATATAGCGACATTACAAACGACATTTTTCTTGATTTATTAGCTGAAATGTATCGAGTACCAACTCTTGTCCGTAATTAGTAAGGAAAACTTATGAATTGAGAAGTATTGTGATTTCACTTTTGTTGATCCAAATGATGCATGTCTCATGTAAATTTCCATCACTTCTTTCTACTTAGCCCACTTAACGTAAAAGGGTTTAGAGCTTTGAACTGGCCACCAATACATCTAAATGCTAGAAACTATCATCTCAGTTATGCAACATCCGTCTACTCTAGTTGCTTTCCGAAACATGCTTTGGGAAACCAAAAAACCAAGAACCTAGTCCACAACACAACATCCGAACGACTATAGAAAGAAAGGGAAGGTTTAATGGAGTCTGTTGGTGTTTTAAACATATTTTTGGGCTAAATCAATTACTAGTTCCACCCCTGCTCGTTTCTGCAACTCGCCGGAGTTCGGAGTTCATCGGAGAAGACGACCGGAGAAGACGAAGACGTCCCCGTAACCCGCAAGCTTTTCGTTTCGGTATACCGTTCTCGGAGTTCATCGGTGGCGGTGGTGGCTGTGGTGGCTGTGGTGGCGGTGGTGGTGGTGGTGGCAGCGGAGTGGTGGTGGTGGCAGGGCTAGTGGTGGTGGTGTTAACTGCCATTTCAGTCCATTTTTCAAATTTACACAATCAGTCCTTTATGTTACAAATTTACACAATCAGTCCTTATTTACAAACTGACTTAACTGGGTTATGATTTTTGGACTGAAATGGCACCTTTCCAGAACGTGGGGGACGAAAATGGCGCATTTTTGAAAAATGGACTGAAATGGCCAAAGTGACCAAACCACAGGGACGAAAATGGCAGTTAACTCAAATTTCTATAAAAACATGGGGTTGAAAATGTAGGCAAAAGATCAAATACAAATAATCTTAACATACTAAACATACAAATTGAAGGAAAACTCAAAAAGACAAGGTGGCATTTTTGTAATTACCATCAACTATCAAAGTTACTATACAAATGTGAACTCAACTAAAAATACCTAAAAAACACAAAAAAAAATTTAACATTTTTTATTAAAAAATCGCTACATTTTGTTAGCAAAAAAAAGTTTTTTTTTTTTTGCTGCTACTAAAAGTAGCGATTTTTTAATAAAAATGTTAAAAAAAATAATAATTTGTGTGTTTTTTTTTTATTTTTTTAAAATTTTTTAGGTTTTTTGAGGGTTTAGTTTTTAGAACAATATGGGAGGGAGAAGGAAAGCCCTTTATAAACTTGTTTTATGTACTGCTTATAGAACAATATGTACAACTGTTTATTTTAACAGACATTACACATAAGTTACTTGAATCTTTTTATATGTTTTTCATGCACTTTCGTTTGATACAAGTAAAAGAGAGAAACCTTATAAGTCTAAAGAAATATAATATTTATAAAAAGAATTTATGGAAAATTAAAATTAAATAAGTGTTTATAAAAATGAAATTGATGAACGTTTGATTATAGAATATAGATAGTCAAATAATAATTTAAATAGAAACTTTGAATGGCGTTTGAGCATTTTGCAGAATTAGTATGGCTGTTGGCTTACATGAATGTACATCAGAATAATCAAAGAAAACAATTTAGTTTTTGGCAATTTTTTTTTTTTTTTGAACGACCAACAAACTCGATCCCGAGCACTTTTAGGGTACCCACTGGACAAACGGAGTACTCCGAGAGTAACCCGAGTCCACCACCAATTCCTGGGAAAACCCGGTAACCCACCCGCCCTTAGGCACGACGGTGAAATTACCGGTAAAACCCGTTTGGCTCAAGGATCCAACCCAGGTTTCCCTGGGACTCCTATCATAGCCCACCAGTGCCTCACTCTGCACCAAGTGAGAGTCGAACCTGCATCTCTCAAGAGAAATGCAAGCCCTCCACCACTTGATCTAGAGATCATTGGCAGTTTTTGGCAATTAGTTATTGTTTTTTTTTTCAAGAATCTTACATTGCTTTTGTAATTACCCTATATATGAGAAGAATAAGTTAATTTTAATTTTTATGACTACTACTGAAAAAATCTTTGTTTTTTTTAATAAAATACTACTTATAATTTATAAATATCATCATGGTTGCAAGAGTTGGTCAGTTGGGCTGGTGTTCTCCTTGGAGACGTCGGTTCGACTCCTGGATGTAGCAAAAGGTGCGGGACGTCCCAATGATGGATCGTTTCCTACCGAGGCATGGTTCGATCCGGAGGGTAATCCGATTTTACCCAGCTGTTACCCCAGCGAGGTTCTCGTGTGTGGGCAGTATGGTTTCCGGGCGAATGTCAGTTTGCGTGGCAGTCGGGGCCCGATAGAACATCGCGTCCGTAGGCGAGACTGACGGAGGATTGTCTTTGACAAGAACCCGATAACCATTAGGTCCTGTACATAGAAAGTCACTCTTAAAAAAAAAATTAAAGTAAAGCAAAATATCAGCACAATAACACATAGTTTATCGTGGTTTGATAGATGTTAATTAATGCACCTTACGTTTACTCGATGGTCTTCATCATGAGTTTGCTTTCACTAAGAACTCTTCTTTAGACTATGGGGTATGGGGCGGGGTTGAGGAGAAACGTCCAAGTCACCACCCCAGGTGGGCTTGGGTTTGGTCGTGTCTCCTTGGGCGGGAGTTTAAGGCCGGGCGTGGGGTATGCTAGCGATCCTATGTGGCCGGCTCTTATTAGCCAAGAGCACTAGCCATTTGAAATTGGTTTTTTTTCCACGCCACCCAACCCACGCCCCACCATACCCCTTTAAAATTGACTTTTGGTCTTTGGTGCCCCATAGTCCACGTGTCGCACCATGCCCCCAACCTACGCCCCACCATACCCCACGGTCTTTGGGTGGAGGGTATCATTGAATCACTTTAGGGTGTTTGAGTTACCGTCTAACCAATTATATCATGCCATGTCAAGTCTCCATTTCACTCCCCATTTTGCACTCAATCACTAACAGTGATTCAAACACTTGGAGAGTGGTAAAAAATTAAAAAAAAATATGATTGGTTGAAAGGGGTTGGGATCTACCATTAAACCCCCTCTCTCTTCCTTCCCTCCTCTTCCCGCATCAGTGACTATACACCGAATTACCCACTCCCCGCTCACCAAAATCTTGTCGGCGCTAATTCATCGCTCGGTGAAACCAACTCCCCGAGGGAGTCACTGATATCATACCGACCCCCCTTAGAAGATTGAGATCACCTTAGCAACTTATCAGAGTTAAACTTGTAATCAGAATTGTATTAGATTGTAATTGTGTGATTAGAATTACATGAGATGGGTGTTTATATAGAACACCATATTACACATCTAGTTCTATACTATAATACTTTGTCTAGTACTCCCCCGTAAACTAAGCACGGGAGCAACTTTGTTTGAAAAATAAAACCACAAAAATAATAGGTCTTCATTCTTTTCCGTCTTACTTCCACCAGTCACACGTCTCCTCCTTTTTCTGTGTATGTTTAAAAATTTGATCCACCACACAAAATCCGGACCCAAATTGTATGTAGGCCAAATTATTTCTTCATCACCCTTTATTTACTTTGACTTTCCATCCATCCATAGCTACGCCACTCAGGTGTTTGTTCTCCACCGCCCTTATTCCAATCAAAAAATAATCACCAGCTTGTTTGTTCTCCACCCAATAACTCATCAAAAACTATGGTTTTGTCATCCAGTCGAACGCCGACAGCAATTGTTTTGTTTTCTCTGACGACTCTGTTTTGTCGGCAATTATGTCGACGACACTTCGGCGCCTCTTTATTGGTGACACTAAGGGTTTTGTTCCCCTTCTTCAAATGACGCATTTTCTTGGGGGTTTGTTTCCCCTTGTCGTTCTTTTTCCCAATTGTATAATTAGCCACCGTTGTATGGTGCGGGGAGGAAAATAACAAGGCTACTTGTTTGTAGCAGCGACAACTGAAACCGAATCTAGGGGTTTGTATTAGCTAGGGTTTGCAGTGGCGGAGGCTAGGGTTACAAAGTAGGGATCACCTATTCTCTTCTCATAATCCTTGCCAGTGATAATCACTCTATTTTTCACTAATAAAATGATATGATTGGTAATTACAAGTCAAACAATTTTGTTAGGGTTTTTTTTTTAAAGGTAAACTTCATTCACAAGAGCACGACGACCCAAACCGGGCCGCCAAAACAAAGCAAGATTACATATTTACAAAATTGATCCAATCCCTCCACTCAACTCCTTTGTGTCTAGATCTATTTGAATACCAAAAGTAACTAATAGCCTTTATCTCGGTTACTATACTATTAATACAGACCGAACCATTCGAGAATTTGACTTTGTTCCTAACCCGCCAAATGATCCAACATGTAGTCATGATGATGCCGTGAATCACTTCCTTTTTCTTTTCCGGTAACCCACTGTCATTGTGAAAGGTCAGAAGATCACGAATCGAAAAGGCATAGATATTGGGCAATTTGCACCATATACTTATGGCGTTCCAAACGTGCGAAGCGATGTAACAGGCGATGAAAAGATGATCCGCTGTTTCTTCATCAGTTTGACAAAGAGGGCAACCCGGGTCAGTGATGCCCACATTTCTCCTCCTTAAAGCCTCTGCCGTAGCCACTTTATCCTGCTCCAATCTCCAGCAATGTATGTTGACTTTACCGGGAACCCAAGTGCACCAGACCATAACGAACGAAACACCCTGCATCTGTTGCCCGATAAGGAGGTGTTTGACTGATTTAACCGAGAAGACCCCGTCCTCAGCCGGAGTCCACTTCCATCGATCTTTCCCAACTGAGATTTGAACGTTGTTGAGGATATCTTTTAACTGTTTAAGCTTGGCGGCCACACCTGGATCAGACAGAATCAAGTTCCAGTTCCAAGAATACCGATCCTCATTACTATGCGAATTAAATTTGTTTGCAACCGAGGTTCTTTTGTCAGCTTCCATATTGAAAAGTTCTGGAAAAACCATCTTTAACGGCTCATCTAAGATCCACACATCATGCCAAAAAGCCACTCCCTCTCCATTGCCAATTAAACCTTTCATAAAATACCCAAGCGAGTGACCTTCCACCTTTGTATTAACAAAATTCTTAGCTATATTGTTCCAAACTCCCGGGAGAGTTTTTTTAAAAGGGATGCATTCCCATCCCGATCTACTTGAATGAAGGGCCACAATAACTTTTTTCCAAAGGTTGTTCTCTTCCGTCTTGAATCTCCAGCCCCATTTAGAGAGCATAGACTTATTAATCACCTCTAGCTTACTTAAACCCAAGCCTCCGAATTTTTTGGGACACGAAACCTTCTCCCAAGCAACCCAATGCATCTTTTTTTCTTCCCCGGAACCTCCCCAAAGAAACTTCTTTATCATCACTTCTAAATCCGATATGACTTTCTTCGGAGCCCTGTAAAGAGAAAAGTAAAACGATGGAAGACTTTCCATAACTGATTTGATTAATACCACTCTTCCTCCAATCGATAGAAGGTGAGACTTCCATTTAGCAAGACGAGCTCTAAAACTTTCGACAACCGGATGCCAATTAGATATCCTATTCATATTAGCTCCCACTTTGAGCCCGAGGTATTTAAATGGAGGGCTATCAAATTTACATCCGACTATATTGGCCATCTCCTCAATATCTCCCAAACCAACTCCAATACCATAGAGATAGGATTTATCGATGTTTATTTTAAGACCGGAACAAATGAAAAAACACCGGAGAATTCTCACCACATCAACTATCTCACCTCTAGACCACTCTCCCATAACAATAGCGTCATCTGCGTATAGAAGATGAGAGATGTTCGGACCGTTGTTAGGAGTCGGAATACCTTTTATAATTTCCCCATCCTTAGCTTTCTTCACCATAACCGAAAGAGCCTCCATCACGATCAGGAAAAGAAAAGGAGATAACGGATCTCCTTGCCTCATACCTTTTTCACTCCTGAATGTAAACGTGGGCGATCCATTGACCAGCACCGACGAATTTGCCGATTTCAGAATTCCCATTACCCATGAACACCATTTGTCATAGAAACCCATCTGATGAAGTATATTCACGATAAAGTTCCAATTAACGTTGTCATATGCCTTGTCAAAATCAATTTTTAAAATAAACGCCTTGTCTTTTTTCTTTTTTAACCATGAAATAAGCTCGTTGACAATAAGGGGGCCGTCCAAGATGAATCTACCTTTTAGGAAAGCGGACTGATTCTCCGAAATAACCCCGTCGAGAACACTTCTCAACCGATTGGCTAATACTTTTGAAATGACCTTACTAATAACGCCCACCAAATTAATAGGCCTGTAATTAATAAGGGAAACCGGATCCTTAATTTTAGGCACAAGAGCAATAAACGATGAGCCGCTTCCTAATGAAATCTCTCCTGAATTATAAAACCAATCAAAGATTCTCCGAAAATCATCTTTGAATAATCTCCAAAAATGTTTTATGAATTTAAAATTCATCCCATCCGGACCTGGAGCTTTCTCATCTCCACAGTCAAAAACCGCTTCTTTAATTTCTTGCTCCAAAAACGGCTCAATCAAAACATCACGATCCAAGTCCGAAATCTTATTAATGTTTGAACAATCCAACTCAGGCCGACTAGGAAATTTCTCTTTAAATTTGTCATGAAAGAAATAGAGAACTTGTTTCTTGACCAATGCCGATTTAGAACACCAAACTCCATCTATGTTAAGCTCGTGAATAGAATTAGACGCTTTCCTGTTATTGATCATGGCGTGGAAAAATTTAGAGTTCTCATCCCCGTATAAAGCCCATCTTATCCGAGATCTTTGTTTAAGATCCACGTTTTTCCTATAATCCACATCCTTTACAATTTTCCTGTTCTCCGCCATGATCCACTCCTCGTCTTCCGTGAGGTCTCGGTTTTCCATTTCTAATTCCAGAAGCTCTAATTCCTCCAAAGCCAAATTCACTGCCTCTTTTTCTTTAGCCAGGAACTCATCCCTCCATACCTTGAGACGGGCTCTAATATAAGCGAATTTAGAGGTGAGACTAACATCCGAAGGATCGCATGCCTCAAAGCTCTCCGAAGCCTCGACTACAGCTTCTTCAAAACCTGGTTGGCCGATCCATGAACTAAATACCCGAAACGGACGCGGACCAAACTTGAGATCAACAACTTCCAAAATGATTGGACAATGGTCCGAATGCCTACTAGGAAGCACTCACACACAAGATTGAGGCCACCCATTGAAGAAATCTGAACATACCAAGAATCGGTCTAATTTACTAAGCTTCCTACCACTGTCTCTGATGCATGTGAACTTCCGACCATGCATTGGAAATTCTAACAACCCGTTGTCGAAGATAAATTTGTTAAAATTCTCTGCACAAATGGCTTTGAACTTAGAACGTTTCCTTTCCTCCAGAGATCGGACAGCATTGAAATCACCCGCTAACACCCATTTACCTTCTAACGACTCAATCTGAGAAGAAACATCCTTCCAAAGTTGGCGTTTAGCCACGACACTTTGAGGAGCATACACATTCATAAGGTTCAACGATACCCCACTTTCAACTAAAGTTCCTCTTATAATAAGAAAACTCCTATTCTGAATACTTTCTTCAACTTTTATAATATTTAGATCCCACATCCAAATCAGCCCGCCTGACATACCCACTGAAGCCACTTATGAAAATTCAAAGTTGTTATTCCCCCAAAAACCCGCCAAGCCTGCCTTAGAAACCGAGTCAGATTTTGATTCTTGAAGTGCAACAGCCCCAATTTTGTTTGATATCCTTATCTCTTTCACCCAATTCGCTTTGACACCCTCATTTAACCCTCTGATGTTTAAAGATAAAATATTCATTGATGCATAGTGTACTTACCTTCACCTCTAATCGCGTCAACAACCAGATCATTATGATTGCTTAACTTGACTCCAATGATGTTCCCAATTCTAAGAGTTGCTTCAATCTCATCCTGCTCCTGGGCTTCAAAAGTATCTGCAATTTCTTCCTCATCAACGTTCGATGAACGAGCAACGTCGCCGTCCGGGGGCTCAACAACATTAAAAAAACCTTCATCTTCAATTACCTGCTCTCTACTGACATCGGAGACGTGGTCCTACCTTGTCTCCCCGTTCACATCCTTTTCTTTTTCTTGTTCTGAGGAACCAGACATAATTCTAGGGTCCAGATTCAAGTCGAAATTGAAAACCCCATCATCTCTGGGCCTTTTCCTGGGTCTCTCCTCCGAAACAGGACTGGCCCTACTTCCCTGTCTTTGGGCTTTAGATCTGGGCCTCCTAAAAGAATGTAACTTTCTAGGCCTACCAGACGGTTCCGATGAGGTAAAAGATATTATATCCTTACTAGAAGGATTGTCCCTATTGTTTAAAACCTGGGTCCCACTCATGTGGATTGGCGGCTCTGCATTAAATGCGTGAGAAACATATTTTTCATTATCCATGCAATTAATGTTTGATTCCAACAAACTGTTGGTTTCCCTATGAATGACTTCATTTGCCTCTTCCGATCTTCCACCCGCCTTTTGATTTTCCAACTCTGACCCACAAGGACTGTTGGGATTCTGGGTGTTATCGGAATAAGACTTTTCCGGCGACGACTTATCTGGCGAAAAAATTACATCATCCTTAGAAGGCACAACCCCCACTGAATCTGGGTACCAATCACTCATCTCCTCTTCGATCCAAACTCGGTAATGTTTATCCTTCCACTTCAACGTAACCTGATTATGAATTCTATTACCGTCTCCAACTAGTAACCCGATCCAACTAACCGATAAATCACGATCGTTCGCCTCCAACTGAGATCCATATACTATCTTGCCGAAATGCTCCGCGATGTTGTTAAGGACATCGTTATCCGCTAAATAAGTAGGAACACAGAGAATTCTAACCCATGCAAGACGTTCAAATGGGAGACATTGACAAATCCATATATCAAGGCATTTGAACCATTCTTTCCAAGCATTATGATCCAACAGAAAGTTGTTGCAGACCTCTTCTTCCTCAAACTTTAAAAGCATAGAAAGACTGCCTAAGTAGCTTAACGTAACCCCTTGAACTCTGCTCTCCAACAGTAACGAGTTCAAATTCCTCATGATGCGTAGATCCTTACACCTTCCGATAAGAGCATAACCTATCAGTTCATTAAAAGCATTCGTCTCATCCGAAACCTCAATACAGCAGTTCGGGGCCAGGATCGCCTCAACGTTGGGAGCAGATGAACCATGAACCTTCTGACCCAGAGAGGATGCACTAGGATCCTTATTAAATAAATCACTAAAAAGCTTACCATTGCCTTGATTAATGAAAGCATTGCCGTGTTTATTTGTTTCCTGTTTGGAAAAGTGGGGAGCCTTACCTTCCTTATCATTGATGCCAAACCTCTTACCATTGATACCTTCATTCTCCTTCGCAAATCTCGCTAGATTGGCAATGAGCTTGAAGCCTCCCATTTTGGTACCGTTAAGAGCTCGCTCCATTTCCTTAACATTTGACACGTTTTTAAATTTCACGAATCCAAATCTTCTACCTTCCTTATCGTTTTTCTTAGCAATGAACACCCCCGCCACATCTCCGAATACCTTAACGAAGTCGGCCACGTCCCAAGTGTTACAGCCGTAGGGAAGATTAGTAATAAAGAACTTGGTTATACTTCCTTCGCGATTCCTGATGTTTGAAGTTCCTTTGGTCTTGTAATTTTTTCCGGTCGGTACATCGTTCCACCTCTCTCCTTCGTCCCCCACGTCCATTGAAGAAGACGAGATCTAAGAACAGTGCAAGGCGCGAATGGAAGAGAACCAAACTAATTAGAATGAACGGACAATTCTAGATAGTTCCATTGAACTGATCGAAAAATCCCCCATGCTAATCGGAGTTAATTCATCAACGTCGAGCAACCTCACCACTATCTTAGAGAGAGAAAGAGAGAAATGCGCTTCCAATTGACCTGATTTTTGACTCTTGTAACAAAATTTTCTAGATGTGCTATTAAATTTTTTTTGTTAGGGTGATCACTCGTAAATTACAACACTGACGGAACTAGCCCATTAACTCTGGGGTATCCTCAAAAAAAACTTTTACCGTGCAATCATACAATATTAAAAAACGATAATAAATAAAAATATTTAAAAAAAGACAATAGATAAATAAAGTAAAATAAATTCCTAATAAATTTGTCCTTTTTTCATAGCTTGAAATCGTTTAATCACATCGTCGTCTTTTACTTTGAAAAACAAATACCCAAGCAGGGGCAGAACGGCCGGAACCAGTGTTATCGCAGCAGCAAACAACAGGATTGTGGATTCTTTTATCGAACCAGTGTTATTTGCAGCAACAAAACAAGAGACCGGTGCGTAAAGGATGACCAACGATGTTAGGTTTTCTTCCAGAACCTAAGCGACGATCAGAAAGAATGCCGCCATATGTATTTTTGTATTTTTTTGGGCTAATCTAATCAGTTGGGCTTATCTAATCAATTGGGTTATTGTTTCAATCGGCATTTGAGTTGGTTAGGGGTATCCTTGTATTATTTTAGGGATATCTTTTGTATAAAACAAAAAAATATATAAAAAAATACACTACGCATACGGACCTCAGCCGTAGCCCGTGCTACGGCTCACGTAGCATTGGTTCCACCACTGAATTACAACCCATGTGTTTTAAACGAATATTACATGAAAATATGAAATGCGCTTAAAAGTTACGCTGACTAAAAATGTCTTAAAATTCACGAGTTTGAGTGTGGAAGATATTAGGCTAAATTTGATTTTTTTTAACCGACATCAGGCCAAAGTTGATGAAAGTGCTTGCTTACATACTCCTAGTGGAATTCCTCCGCGTGTTGTAGCGGGAAGTTGATTCGGCTAATTACGGTATCAAAATGACAATGGCACTCGTAGAGCAATCAAAAAGAAAATCAGTAAAAGAAAGTCTTGATATGCCTAAAAGGATATCAAAACTTATATACATAGACGGGAAACTATATTAGTAATGGTTTCGTAAGTATCAATGTTGTCGATTAGAACCGTGTTCTACTGATATTGTTGGAATGGTAGCGGTTCGATTCATCGCGGTACCGGTACAGTATCAACACTCGCTATAGCTTACGATACAAAAAAATGGGAACCTATAAAAATGAATATCAATAACGGTTATGTTAGTAGTTAGTACCGGTACCGACGTCGGTCAGAATTGGTGTTGTACTGATTTTGTTGGATGGTATCGGTTCGATTCATCGCGGAACCAATATGGTACTAATAGTCTCTATAGCTTACAATACAAAAAACAAAGATACTCTTGTGAATACAAATTGGTTTTCAAAAGAAAATATTTCGGCAACCATAAAAATGAATAATGGTACCACTAGCGAAGTTTTTCGAACAGAATCAGTTCAGTTCGTCACGATACAGAACAAAATATTAGTTGTATTTCTCCCGTTCGACTTTGAACAAAAATTTTGTCTGAAAATCATCACAGCATATGGTACACACCCATCAACCATCAAAGAAAGCACAAACATGGCTAATTTAAATAACAAATATTATTTATTTTAATAAAGATAAACTACGCTAATGAAAATCAAATACCATAAGTTTCCATGTAATTCTTATTATAATTATTTTTATCGTTTTTTATTAAGATAAGTTGATGTGTATGATATGAAGACACATTAAATAATCAAAGATAACTTCAAAGATAATGACATAAGTTGTCGAGTCTTTCATGGAAAATAAAAGTAAAACACCACAAAAACTCAACACTTTTGTGGTTAAAAGAAGACAAAAAGTGCATTGGTGTGTTTAATTTGTTTATAGAAAAACCTACTTTTATAAGAATCTTTTAATTTAATACAAATTGAATTGAAATAATTTCATCTTTTCTTAACGGGTAATAATCCAACTGAGAATATTCTTATCACCAGTCCCTACTTTCTAACTGTTTTTTTTTTCAACGGGCCTCCGTTAAAAAACTTAACTCGGTTATTTTTTTGTTGACGCGGTCATAGGAGGTGGAAAAAATTTTATTTCCATGTCATCATCCACATCAGTGAAAAACTATACATGTCACTGTGTTGTGTCAGCAAAGAACTTTTTTAAGTTTTTTTAATGAGGGTCCATTGAAAAAAAAATAGTTAGAAAAGGGTGAGGGTATTGGTACATCCCCCAAAAGTAATGACACCCCCCCCCCCCCCCAGCCCCGTATAAGGCAATGAGGGTTGTATAGGGGTTGAGTGCATTAATTATGTCAGAAAAAGTAAAGTTATACGACCCTCATTGCCCTATGAGCGGTGTATTAGAAAGGTGGTAGTTGGAGCATTAAACTCTATACGCCTCTCATTGCTTTATACATTGCTCATTGGTACTATAATATCTGAATTTAAGGTATATTGCTGACAAGACAGCGGAGTTCAGACTGAAAAGATGATCCGCATATACGCGCTCATGGCCTTATACGCTGCGTATTGTTTCGAATTTTTTCCCTTTACCCCAAGCTTACGGGATTCATGTAATACAAATGTTCAAAAATCCCAAAAAAGTGATGAAAATGATAAAAATTTTCAAATAAACGGTCTGGTTAAATTAGATTCGAATCACGATGTCAAATTGGGACTTTGGATATTTTTTTGGTGAAATTTTGAATGAGTCATACGTCTCCGAAAGCGTTTGGTTACCCGGCGTTGATCGAGGTGAGGAGGAGGTGGTTTCCGTGCGTCGTTGTGATGAAGGGAGTGTGCGGCCCGTGATGCCTGATTTGAACCAGGTAAAAAATTCATATTGGCGTTATGGTTATTAAAGTCTAACCATTAAGTTGTTTCAGGTCGTAGAGGAGGCGGGGCCATCTTACGTGGCTCAAAGCTATCCGCAACACGCCGGAACTTACCATTCGCATCAGGAAGGGAGTGTGCGGTCCGTGATGCCTGATTTGAACCAGGTAAAAAATTCATATTGTCGTTTTGGTTATTTTAGTATAACCATTAAGTTGTTTCAGGTCGTAGAGGAGGCGGGACCATCTTACGTGGCTCAAAGCTATCCGCAACAGGAAAAACATGTATACGGGACTTACCATTCCCATCAGGAAAAACAACGCAAGAAAAAGTCTGAGGAAGGTGCTTTTGACTTCGAGGAAGACGAGAACGAAATCGAGAAAGATGTTACACACTTCGAGGAAAGTGATCAAGACGAGGAAGATGGTGGTAGCTGGGACGATGGTGGTGGCGGGGACGATGGTGGTGGCGGTGACGATGGTGCTAATGACCCGAAAAAACAAGGAAAGGTATAACATAACCATCACTTACGTGTTATTCGTTATGTATAATGTTTATTAAATTTTAGACAATTTTGATTTTGTATACGTGTTATTCGTTATGTATAGGTTTATTAGAAGGGTGCCTATTAGAATTTAGACAAAGTTGATTTTGTTTACGTGTTATTCGTTATGTATAAGGTTTATTAGATTTTAAACAAATATAGTTTTAAACATAGTTTTAAATTACCGTTGTTTCAGGTATTTGCGACACTTCACGAGTTAAAGAATTGGGCTTACAAAACAGAAATTGCGAAAGGTTACGTCATTGTGACCCAAAGAACGGTAACAAAAGGTGAAGATTCGTCAGCAAGGACAGTGAAGATATGGTTGCAATGCGACCGTGGAGGCACATGCAAAAGTAAAGCAACAGTTCGGCGTTCTGGTAGCAAGAAGATTGGGTGTCCTTTTAAAATGATAGGGAAACTAGACGCAAGTAGTGGCAATTGGAGCTTAGTGGTGAAGCAAAAGGATCATAACCATGAGCTTGCGGTATATCTCGAGGGTCATGCGTTTGCAGAAGGTTGACCCCAGACGAAGAATCATTGGTAGAGAGACTTTATATTCAAAACATGGAGCCTACGAACATACATTTAACCATAAGAAAACAAAACCCACAGAGCGTGTGCATTCTACGAGACATACAAAACGTGATAAAAAAGATTAAAGTCAAAATGTACGGTGATCGGACTCCAATGCAGATATTGGAGCAAATGTTGCATGAAGGAAGGTATATTTACCACACCCGGGTGAATCCCGAAACAAATGCGGTCGAGGAGGTTTTTTTGTTCATCGGTACTCGTACGATATGTGGCGTGCTTTCCCACATGTGTTGATGATTGATACCACTTACAAAACGAATGAGTATAGACTTCCGTTTGTTCAAATTGTGGGTGTGACATCGACACACAAGTCGTTTTGTGTCGCTCATGCTTTTATCTCTAAAGAAAAACAGGATAACTTCTTGTGGGTCCTACAGAAGCTCAAAGGATTATTGGAAGAGGGTATGGAACCGCGTGTGATAGTAACAGATTGCGATAAAGCTTTGATGAATGCTTGCGATAAAGTATTCCCAAAAGCATCCAAATTGCTATGTGGGTGGCACATCTCACAAAATATTCTAAAACACACCAAGGCAAAATTTGCAACGGCTGAAGAATGGAAAATATTCAAGCTTTCTTGGTCTCGATTGTGTAATTCTCCCACTGAGACGCTATACAATTATAACTTTGAGCGGCTATTTACGCGACTAACTGACGACCATAGATCAGGTACGTATTATATTACAAACTATAGGGGCCTATTTTGACATTTTATGAAACTATAAGTTGAGGGACTTGTTTGTCATTGTTTGAAACTTGCTTAAAAATGGTTAAAACCAAGTCCAGGGACTAAACTGTCATTTATTGAAAGTTATAGTCTAGGGGTTATTTTGACATTATTTAAAAGTACAAAGTATTGGGCATAAAATGTAATTATTGAAATCTAAAGTATAAGGGTTGAAATAGCCTTGTTTGAAACTTATTTTAACTCTAAAATCTTAACCAAGTTAAATGTTGAATAAGAAATCCTTTAAAAAAATTAACTTAGTTAACTATGTTAATTAGAATAACAAAAAAGGGTGGGGGGGGGGGGTTTCTTGTATAACCCGCCCCTTAGCAAGGATCGAACCCGGACCACTCGTGTAAAAGCACCCCTTCTTTACCAGTTTATCCTCCTGTACAGGAGCTGATAGATACCCTAACATTAGTTGTTTTATACTTTAAAAAAAAGTTAACTTAGTTAACTACGTTAATTAGAATAACAAAAAGGGGGGTTTCTTGTATAACCCGCCCCTTAGCAAGGATCGAACCCGGACCACTCGTGTAAAAGCACCCCTTCTTTACCAGTTTATCCTCCTGTACAGGAGCTGATAGATACCCTAACATTAGTTGTTTTATACTTTAAAAAAAAAAGTTAACTTAGTTAACTACGTTAATTAGAATAACAAAAAAGGGGGGGTTTCTTGTATAACCCGCCCCTTAGCAAGGATCGAACCCGGACCACTCATGTAAAAGCACCCCTTCTTTACCAGTTTATCCTCCTGTACAGGAGCTGATAGTTACCCTAACATTAGTTATTTTATACACTTCTTAAAATCCAACCGGGCACACACCTTTTATTTTATTTTTACGTTTTTTTAACACTTTTATAAAAACTAACATTTTTATAAACTCATATACATCAAACCTGATTTACTAAAAATATAAACTATAATTATTTCCGGTTTTATCTAATTATTATGAATTAAGTTAGTTTTAATCTTATTAAATTCAATAAAAATAGTAAACTAATTTTATAAAACCTGAAAATTTTTATATAATTATTTTAACATCAGAATGATGTTCGAAAATATAAAATTGATATTTTTCCCAAAATTCGATTTTTAACCAATTTAATCCAATAATTACATAGTTTTATTTGTTTAATTAATTATTTAAAAATAGTTAATTTATCAGAAAAATTTTGTTTCAGCCTTTGGTCGGGGTGTTACAATACAAACATTACAAATCGTTATATTCTGTTTTTTTTTCAGGAGTTTTGGACTATTTGTATACTGTCTGGCTACTACCCTATAAAGAAAAGTTTGTTTCAGCCTGGACTAACACAAGCCCTAACTTTGGTCAACATACAACCAACAGAGTTGAAAACCAACATGCTAAGTTTAAGAGATACCTTAAGGGGCCAAACAGCTGGCTCCATAGACTTGTGTGGCTTGTTGACAAAGTTGTAGAGTCACAACGCATACAAATAAACCTCACTTTTCAGGATAGCCGGTCCTTGAAAATGGGGGACCACATGATATCATTCTTTGATAACCTACGTGGTAATGTTTCCCTGAAAGCACTAGATTTGTTGCTTGTGGAGAAGAAAAAGATACGTACGTTGCTCGCAGCAGGGGGGGACTTGTGGTCATGTGCTTTTTACGAGTTGTGGGTTGCCATGTGCTTGTTGGATGGAGTGGTGGGAAAATACAAGTAATAAAAACAGGCTTCAACAACTTATTCTACTTCATATGAATACCCACCCCCCTCATTTCTAACTATTGTTTTTAAAATACAGATTGCAAAATTCTTCTTGCCGCCGTAGACAAATTCTGGACAAAACTAGATTTCAATGCTGAAGAACTTAAGGAAGACGATAATAATCTTCGGGAGGAAATGGACAGAGTCATGCAACAACTGAAGGCGCAACCACCGATAGTGTTAAAAAGTATGTTGTCGAAGATAAAGGAGGTGGTGAATCCAGGTATGACTGACCATCAACCGCCTGAGGTACAACAAGATACTCGGGGGCGCCCAACCTCTAAAGCACAACAAAAAAAGAAGGAGGAGGTTGCGAGACGTAAAGATACCCGGTCCGAAGCAAAAGGAAAAAGCCAAAAGAAGGACGAGGACGCTCAAAAGCCAGCAGTGCAACACAGTCGTTCAAAGAAAAATAAGGCTAAAAAGACAGTTGAAATTATAGATGAAGATTTTCCACTGTTGGTGGGGGATAGGTACGTCAACAATCATTGACCTATATAATATCCTACGTATTTCCATCCATACATTTTCCCTGATAAACATTTTCCATAATATATTTTCCAATTACAGGTACAAAAACATGATCGATCGTTTTAAGGACTGGCTTCCTTCTATGTATCGAAGATACATAACACATATGGAAGATGCCCAGCCTGACGGTAACTGTGGGTTTCGATCGGTGGCTATGGGTTTGGGGTTGGACCAGAATGCTTGGATGTGGGTCCGCCAAGAACTACTGGATGAGATGTTCATTAACAAAGCCCGGTGGTGGCCTATTCTTGACTCTTTTGATCCGGGATTTTACACTACAGTATATCGATCAATAAACTGGTTGCACGTGGAACCTGCACCAATGGCATGTTGGATGTTCTTGCCATACGCCGGATTGTTGGTGGCTCAAAAATTTGGTGTGGTTGTTCAACATTTAAGCAATGGTGTTTTTCAAACATACTTTCCCATGTTTGATGGTCCGGCGGAGGGCCATTCTGTTCTTTCGATTGCCTATGTGGAAGATGGCCATTTCATCATGGTTAAGTTAACGGATGATGGTCCGATGCCTCCACCGAATGGACTATGGAATATGTATCGAAGTACTGAAGCTATGGAGTGGGAGACAATGTACATGTCTCGTCTTTCAGAGGGTAAGAAGTTACTTCGTAGTAATAGAAGTGTTCGAAGAGACTTTATTAACTTGTTGTAGGTTCTCGTTGTAACACGTAAAACTGTTTAATCGTATTATTATGTTTTATTTTATTTTTAATTTACATTCTATTATCTTTTGAATATAGTAGCAACATTTATTTTATAAAAAATGTTAATTGCATTGTTTTATAATGTAAAAACACTTATTTACATCACTATTTTTATTAAAAGAAAGGCATCATATGCAGCATATTAGGCAATGAGAGGTGTATACCAACCTCTATATGCCCCTCATAGCACAATAAGCGGCTCCTGGTAAGCAATCTATAAGCCACGTATTGGCCAATGAGGAGTGTATACCAACACAAACAACATTTCAGCTCACTAAAGAGGGAAAACTAGATCAAAATCAATTCAAACACACACACACACCAAAAACACACACAACTCTCACCCGTATACCATTTCTATCCCGTATCGAACCATACGGTGCGAATTTTCATAAGAGGTTAGTAACATCTTCATCTTTCCTTTTTGTTATTGTTTTTTTACGGTTTTTTTTTGTTTTTTCTGAAATATTTTGGTTGTGGTGTTTGGCGGTAGAGGTGTTTGACGGTGGTGGTTGTTAGAGTGGTTTAGGTTAGGACGGTGGTGGTTGTTAGAGTGGTTGAGGTTAGGACGGTGGTGGTTGTATCTATGGGTTAGGGTTTGACGGTGGTTGTGGGTTGGCTGTGGTGTTTGTCGGTTGTCGTAATTTTATTAATATTTTGACAAAATATTAACTTTTAATTGTTGCAGATATGTCGTCAGATGAGGAACAACAGGCACCAAATGGTGGTCCGGTATTCAATCCGATGGCCGGGGGTAATTGTGAGCAGTACGATTTTTTAGACTTCCCCCAGAGCAGTACAGAATACAGACGTTTTGCCAAGTTCCGGGGTATGAGAGTGAGGCAGTAGAGGGCGTTGTGTTGGGACGCGTTACGGGAGTGTGACGAGGAGCAGAGGGCCCGGGGTATAATCGGGGAAAATAAACCCGTGGGATCGTATGTTTTTTATCCGGCTGGGCCTTCTTAAAGGCCTATGGTGGTGGAGTTCCTCTCCACGTTTATCTATCTACCACGGCCTGCTGAGCATCCTAACTCAGATATGGACGATCCGATGGTGGAAGCACCCCCTGCTGAGGTAACTTTCTATTTATTCGGGGAGCGACATAATATGTCGTTGCGTCAGTTTGCTTTGGCCACCGGATTCTACACTGATGAGGAGTTGGTTCAGGATATTTATACCACCGCGATCACATCTATGCCTGATGACCAGTTGCTTGCTTGGTGGCCCACCCTCTGTGATGTACCCTTCGGTCATAAGGCCCGTGTCTCGTTGATTACTGACCCACTCATTCGCTACATACACCGTTGCATTGCCACGTCGATATCTGGGCGTGGCAAAAGCAACGAGTGGGTCACGAAAAATGACCTGTTCTATCTTTACTGTTTATTCACGGGGACGCTGTGCGCCCTCCATCGCTGCCTGGCGGAGTATTTCGCCTCATTTTCCCGACGTCAGAAGCGTGGCGGATTGCACGGAGGGGCGTTCATCACGCGTATTGCCCAGCATTGCGGTCGGTATTTTCCATTCATCGGTGAGTTACCACCGCCTGCCCCTTTCGAGTATTTGGGTATTAGGACGATGAGTGGGATAAACTTGGCGGTGAACTTTCCGGGCATTGGTTATCGGTTTGTCGGTGAGAACGATCAGATTTTCGTAGCCCAGCCGTTAGTACATCAACATCTGCTGGACGTTGCGGAGGTGGATATGCCTCATGTTGTTGATGAGCCTATTGGAGAGGGTGACGTCGAGCCTGAGGTTGAGCAGGGGCATCCGCAGGAGCCGCCACAGCATCCTCGGCGCGTCTATCATGCGGTGAGGTTGCCTCAGTCCACTCAGCGTCTCCTCGAGAGGCTTGTGGCGGGTCAGACGACTGTGATGGGGGTTGGCGCTGCAGGATCGGCGGATGGACCGGATGGAGGATATGATGGAGTGGATGATGGCTAGCGAGGCTGATAGGCGTAGCGAGGCGGGGTTGCCGGTTCGAGACCCGCCACAACCACGAGTGTATCCGGGGTCCGGCTCGGAAGCTGGCCCGTCCGGCACGCAGGCAGGCCCTTCCGGCACGCAGGCAAGCCCGTCCGGCACGCAGGCAGGCCCGTCTGACACGCAGATGCAGTTGACATGTTATGATGATAGTGGTTCTGATGACGGTGACGAGGAAATGGCTTAGGAGTAGTATTTATCTGTTTCGTTTGGTTGTATTTTGGGTTTAATGTCGTTGTACGAACAAATATTTATTCGTCTTTTGTTATTTATGTTTAGTTGTATGCCCGGTTGTTTTTGTATAAACGTTTAATCTTTTATCAGCATGTATGGATGGTAACATGTTTAATATTTTATCAGCATCTATGTTGTATTTTGGGTTTAATGTGGTTGTACGAACAAATAGGTATTGGGATTCTTATAATGAAGGGGTATATTGGTCTTTTTTAAAGGTATTGGGATGTGCAGAAGGGGTATAAACGGTTATAAGAATTTCAGGGACTGGATTTGAAAAATTAGAATTACAGTTAGTTTTTAATAACTGTGCAGGGACTGTTCTTGTGCAAAACAAACCTCAGGGACTGGATTTGAAAAATTAGAATTACACAAATAAAAAAGGGTTTAATGTGGTTGTACGAACAAATAGGTATTGGGATTCTTATAACGAAGGGGTATATTGGTCTTTTTTAAAGGTATTGGGATTCTTATAACAAAGGGGTATATTGGTCTTTTTTAAAAATGCTAAGCATGTGCAGAAGGGGTATAAACGGTTAAAAGAATTTCAGGGACTGGATTTGAAAAATTAGAATTACACAAATAAAAAAGGGAGGGGTCCTTCTGTATCGGACCGGCCTCCCATGGGATTCGAACTCGTACACCTCGCATAGAACACACAAGCCTTAACCAGTTTATCCTCCTGTACAGGAGCTGATAAACTGGTTATAGTATATCCTTTATACTTGATTTGAAAAATTAGAATTACACAAATAAAAAAGGGAGGGGTCCTTCTGTATCGGACCGGCCTCCCATGGGATTCGAACTCGTACACCTCGCATAGAACACACAAGCCTTAACCAGTTTATCCTCCTGTATAGGAGCTGATAAACTGGTTATAGTATATCCTTTATACTTGATTTGAAAAATTAGAATTACACAAATAAAAAAGGGAGGGGTCCTTCTGTATCGGACCGGCCTCCCCAGGGTTTCGAACTCGCACACTTCGCATAAAACACACATGCCTTAACCAGTTTATCCTCCTGTACAGGAGCTGATAAATTGGTTATAGTATTTCATTTATACACTTCATACACTTTAAGGTGCTCATTGAACCATACGGCTCTCATTGAACACAAACACTTTCCCAACTTCAATAAAGGGGTAAACTAGATCTAAAATTTGAAAACTCACACTAAAACACCAAGAACACACACACAAACGCTCTGGACCACACGATTTTCACAAGACAAACTCTGGACCACACGATGAAGGTTAGATTGTATTTCAAATTGTATTGCTTAATCTTCAAACTTTTTTTATTTTTTGGTTTTATTTCCGCCGTTTGTGGTGGTGTTGGGTTTGACGGTGGTGGGGGATTGGTGGCGGTGGGGATTGACGAAGGTGGGGGATTGACTGTGGTGGGGAATGGTGGTGGTTGTGGTGGTGGTGGTGGTTGTGGTGGTGGTGGTGGTTGACGGCTGTGGTGGTGGTGATGGTTGTGGTGGTGGTGGTGGTAGTGGTTATGGTTGTGGTGGTGGTGGTTGTGGTGGTGATGGTAGTGGTAGTGGTTATGGCTGTGGTGGTGGTGGTTGTGGTGGTGGTGGTGGTTGTGGTGGTTGTGGTGGTTGACGGTTGTGGTGGTGGTGATTGACGGCTGTGGTGGTGGTGGTTGTGGTGATTGACGGATGTGGTGGTGGTGGTGATTGACGGCTGTGGTGGTGGTTGTGGTGGTGGTGGTGGTGATTGTGGTGGTGGTGGTGGTGATGGACAGCTATGGTGGTGGTGGTGGTTGTGGTGGTGGTGGTAGCGTAACCCTACCCGACTCCCAGCCCGACACGTTTGTCGGGTCTAGACTTATATCATCGTTTTTTTTAAATGTGCATATGTTATTTTTATTATTATATTTATTATTTTTAACAATATATTTTCGGATGTCGGGTCTTATGCTATAATTGTATGTTTTATTAACAGGATATCGAAAGTTGGTGTTTTGACGGTGGTGGTAGCGTAATTCTTATGGAGAAGTACACTGCGTTCATATTTCAGATTCAAACGCTTAACCGCGTTTGTATTCCAGATTCATGCACCGGAACGTCCACCAACGACAATGCTTCTGCACCCACAGTCTGTGACGGTGGAAGTAGATATTTACCGGTGACTGTGAGAGTGAACTGGAATGTTCTTCCACCTCCACCAACGACAATGCTTCTGCGTCAGCAACCTCGAGGGAGAACTCCTTCTGTATGCATTGGTTCTTCATGCTGTGGAACCGGTTACTGAGAATTCTTCTGCGACAACGAGGGAGCGCCAGATCAGGTCGGAGGTTTACCGTGGAACGCATCCTTAAACTTGATAGCAACAATATGGTGACCGAATAGAGATCTGAATAACCGATACAGTTTGCAAGAATTTAATAATATGTAACAGTTAGCGATTTAGGGATTAGGGTTCAGGGTTTAGTCGTTACATTTTGTATTAAAATGACATGTTTTGTGTATTAATATAAAACGATGTTTCGTGTATTTATTGCGTTATGGTTAATAAATGACAAGTGAAAAATAAGTAAAGACATAATAATAATTGATAAATAAAAAATTTGACATTTTATAATACACAAAATTCATTTCAAAAAATATCGTCATGTGTAACACCTAGAAAATTCACGTCCTATAATGTGTTGACACGTGTCATATGTTTAAACGTGTGAAAGAATATTATGAAAGGATTAAAGTTGACAAACATGAAAAGTATATGAAAATACGAGTTCGAAATGTCAACAGTGAATAAATATATTGTATAATAACCCTACATGATGCTCATACCTTCAAACGAATAAATCATGGATCATACGAAGCTAAAAGTGAGAGATTACAAACTACAAGGGCTAAATGTGTCAACATGTTTAAGTTATACCTCTGAGTGACCTTTTGACAAACCCGAAGCATTGTAACGGTTAATTATGCTCACTAGAATGCACGATAAAAATTTCATAAAGTTTCATAATCGTATGAGAAAGTTATGATCAAATTCGCGTACAAGGGGTAAAAGCGTTAACGTTGAAAGTTAGGACTTTTCGGGTAACAACAAAGTTAACCGGGGACTTAACAAAATGGGTATATGTCTTGAAGCCGCTAAACATCAATTTGGAGGGCTCAAAGTGCAAGAAAATGATGTCTAAACAAAGTTTGAAGAGCCAAGGACCATAACACAAAAATCAAAAGTTGAAGATATTGTCAGATGAGGCCTCGCGCCACGCGAAGCCCCAGGGGGGGGGGGGTCTTCGCGCCACGCGAGGGTCCTTCTGATCCGAGTTCTTTGGGCTTTTGCCTGCTAAGTGCTTTCTACTCGACTTTTATCCGATTTTCCACATAATGGGCGACCCCTAAATACCCCCTAAACACTTAGGGACATGTGTTGATGATTCATGGTCCATGTTAGACTTGTGTGTCAACATTTTGTGGTGATTAAACCACTATATAAAGGCCTCTAAGTTGCAAACATGCTTCACACATTCATTCTTGCAAATCTGATCATTTGTGGAGCACCAGAGCACCATCCAAGCCTTCCTAGTCGACCATTAGTCACTTGTAAGTATGCCTAACCTTCTTTAATTGAGTTTAGCTTAGTTATTTAGCTAAAAGTCAAACCGTCGTAATTAACGGTTGACTTTAAGATTAATCACTAATGGTCCAGTGATTAGTCGAATCAAAAGTAGTTATAAGTTGGTAATTATGTGGGTAATAAAGCCTCAAAAGGGTTCCCCCTGATTCCCACTCTAACTAGGTCTAATGTCGGGTCAAACTTGTTAAGAAAAAGTCAACAGGATCCTTAAATTCTAATTTATGCATAATTAGCAATGTAGAACATATACAACCTGTTTGATCATTAATATAACTTGGTAATAAGTGTAAGAACATGTCTAAACATGTTCAACCCGACAATTTCCTGTAAAGACCCGGTTCGGAACCGAAAGTCACATAGTTTGACTTTTACTTTGACTTTCAGTTCTGACCCGTTTTGGTGTGACTTAGAAATACCTAAGAGCTTCATTTGGACCAGGTTACATGCTAGTATAACCCTCTGTGATTATACACCATGGTTCATTAGTTAACCGATTAATACGCATGATTCCGTTAATTGCTCATATGTTGACCATTGTGCCCTTTTCACCTTAAAACGTGATTTTTGTAAATGTAAAAGAGTAGAAACTTTAATTACTGATATTTAAACTTGCATACAAAATTTGACATCAGTTTGAGGTGTAGATTAAGAGTTATGCTCGTTAGCGTAAAATGAAAGCTTTATGTTAATAAAACGGCGTAATTAGCGTATAGCCTAGTTAAGCCTACTTTTGATACCAAAATCTTTACCCACTGATGTAATATATTATTTTGGGATTTTTGAATATTTTTAATTAATTTTAGGCTGAGCATAACTTATAGTCGTAGGCTTAATCCGGTAATTGTCGGTTTTGCCCTTACGGGCCATAAAATGAGTTTTACATATCTAATCGACTCCAAACCTTTTGCTACTGATTACATATGATAAATAAATTATTTTAAATCTCCTGGAATAATAAAAATATCAGATTTCTATATAGAACCCGGAAACGGCTTCTAATCGCCTAATTAAGCGTTTTTAACGCCTAGTATGTAATAGAACTATTTTAAACATACTAAGAGTGATACCTACTGATATTTGAGGTAATTAATAATATTTTAACAGTAAGCAAAAGTTGTTAACCTCAGACTTCAGTTTTGAGCTTTTCGGCTTATGTGAAATTACCAAAATGCCCCTACGATGCATAGTTTAGTTATAATTGATAAATTTCACATATATACTTTACCCTACTGATATAACTTAGCAAACTGATTATCTTTGCTGATTACATCAGGCTTGTAACTCAGGTTAACACTTAAACTCTTTTACAACCTTTAAAATGACCAAACTACCCCTACGGGGCATAGTTTGTGTTTAAATTCATTTCGGGCATAATAAATGATATCTTACTGATGTCACAACATATATGGAGCATATTAACTTAGAAAACCTGTAAATGGCTCTCATTATTACCCGTTACGCTTATTACGCGTGCGGTTCGGTTTATGTAACTAGTTTACATAAATTAGCCGAAACGGGTCAAACCTTATCAGTTTTATCTCAAAATCAAGAGTGTGTGTGAAATACCCATATTAAGCAAGTCTCCGAACTTGTAGGGTCTAAAACACATTCTATCCGGTCTTCGCTTAATAGTGTGTACGAACCGTATCATTGAAACTAACAGGTCTAAGCTAAGGCTTAATTAAGGACCCGTTAGAAATCTAATAGGTTATTATAAACCTTCGTTCCAGATTAGGAGCCCAGTAAAAGTACTTGCAATTGCTGTATTTGATTGATACTTTGCTCAGGTAAATACTCTTAACTTATTTTCCCTATACGGGCTTGGGATACGGTGCTATAAAAGTACCGCTTGGTCGGGTATGTAGTCATTTAAATCGGATTGTGATTAATGTATTTACATAACCCGCTTTGTTCTGTGTTATTTGATGTATGGCCCTTGGGGGTTAAATGACCATGTCCTGGATATCCTTGGCATCATTTTACGAAATGGCCACGACCTAAGCACGGGGTGTAGGCGTACACCTGACAGATGCATTATGTAAAAACTGGTAATCCACTAAAGGAATCAACCTTGTGGGCATTATACCTGTGGCGTGTCAGTTAACTTAAACCGGCTCTTCTAACCGGTGCTAATGGACGACAAATAAGTAAAACTGTATACAAGATTATTTTAATAATTGTCCCAAGTTATAAAGATATTTTTGCCGAAGTGCATTCAAATCAATTTTCAAACTCTTTTCTAAATGAGTCAGTTGAGTTGTATTTACCAGTGTAAACTGACGTATTTTCCAAAAAGGCTAAGTGCAGGTGCTAGACGAAATAGGCTGACTACTCCAGGCATCATTACTCAAGTCTCGCAAGCTCTAGATGTCAAAGTCTGTTGAACAGTTTTCTTTTTATATTGATCCGCCTGTGGATCCTTTACTTTCCGTTGTAATACTTGGATATTACCTTATATTCGGATTGTAATATATTTATCTTTTGCTTTCGCTGTGCATTTATATAATTGTGTTGTTTGACTATTATGTTGCCAACCACGTCACGATACTCCCCACCAGGCCCACCGGTGATATAGTGGAAGTCGGGGTGTGACAGGTTGGTATCAGAGCCAACACTGAGTGAATTAAACACTAGTCTTTTGTGTTTAATCTCAGTTACACAGTTGCACATACTTGAGTCTAGACAAGAACATAGGACTAATCCAAATTCGTTTCATTGTCTTTTAATTACTTCCTTGTTATTTTTCTGATTAGCCCTTGCATGGGCAAGTCAATTTTATTAGAAGTCCCGTTTAGGGCAACCATATACTTGTTTAAATTTAAAGGAACGATTATATATTTAAAAATATCATTCCTATATTATAAGATCTACCATTATAATAAAATGGCAAAATCTAAAAAGGACAAGGCCTAGCCATATGTCACATTAAGACAGGGCCAAGATGGTAGATCCACAATTAGATTCAGATCCTTGTTAACAGTTCAATTAGGATTGTTCTGCGTTAAATATTAAAAAGAATCTTTAAGGTAAAACCTAGTCTAAATGTCACTGCAGACAAGACCAAGATGGTAGAACCTATTCAAGAGATTCAAATCATTATTAAACATCTGAAAGCATATTAACATGCTTGAGAAAGTGTGATATGATAAAATCACATAGGTCATTTTTAATGGGGTTATTCTAAATCCCCTTATTTATATAATCATCCCTTACGGATGAAGTTCCCACGGGCTATGATTAACGTCCTCTGAGACTAAAGACAGTGGTAGCTTACGACTCCCTGTCAGGAAAAAGGTGATGAACTTTGATTCAAACCTCAATGCCTCGATTCTCTGAAATCATGGCTTATAAATTAAACTTGTCTACGTGACTAGGCCTTTTGTGCTATTATTAACTTATAATTTAGGATTATGATAAAAATCCTGAACAATTTTTATATTTAACAAATTAACTAAAATGTGTATTAAAAGCATGGTTAATAAATCGTTTAAGAACGATAGTACTGTAAGGGCTTCTAAATAAACCTTGCCCTTATTTTCTTTTTGTAGCAACTAAGACTACATGGCTGACTCTGACGAGATAAACAGTCACCCTTTGGAAAACTGCAATGATAATGATAGGATTAATATAACCAAAGGAGAACTTCGTTCACTGATTGATACAGCTGTATCTAAAGCTGTAGAAGAACAATTTAAGGAGTATAGTGGAACGCATAGTCGAGCCTCATCTGTACCCCATTCTAAATCTGTCCCTAAAACTCATTCAGAGCCTCATAACAAGCCGCCCTCTAAGAAAGAGGAGCCAAAGAAGGATGATGATCGGCATTCATCAAATGAACACAGTGTTCCATCCAAGAAGATAGCGTTTGATAATGAATCACGTACCAAGTCTTGTACCTATAAGTACTTTGTTTCCTGTAAACCCCGAGATTTCACTGGGGAGAAAGGAGCAGTAGATTGTATGACCTGGTTGGATGAAATGGACACGGTGGTGGACATCAGCGGTTGTGCTGAAAGGGACGTAGTAAAGTATGTATCCCAATCATTCAAAGGAGAGGCACTGGCATGGTGGAGGTCTCTCATTCAAGCTGCTGGGAAGATCCCGCTTTACAACATGTCATGGGAGCAGTTTGTTACTCTCATTATGGAAAACTACTGCCCTCAACATGAGGTCGAACGAATTGAATCTGATTTCTTATCATTGGTGATGACAAACTTAGATTGTCAAGCTTACCTCACCAGTTTCAATACCCTGTCCAGACTGGTTCCTTACCTTGTAACACCAGAGCCCAAGCGAATTGCTCGCTTCATTGGGGGTTTAGCCCCATAAATCAAAGCCAGTGTTAAGGCTTCAAGACCTGCTACATTTAGGTCAGCAGCTGATCTCTCTTTGTCCCTTACTTTAGATGCGGTCAGGTTGAGATCGCTAAAGAAATCTAAAGAAAGTAAGAGGAAGCGTGAGGATGATAACTCACGGGGGTCAGAGAAGAAGCACAAGGGAAACACCGATTCTAAGAAGTTTGGGTCTGGAAGGAATAGTCAGCGAACAGAGGAAAAGCCAAAGTGCACGACTTGCCAGAAACGCCACTTTGGAAAGTGCAGACTTGAGTCCGATTCTAAGTCAGGAGCACCTGCATGTGGGATATGCAAATCTAAAGAGCACAAGACGATAGAGTGTAAGAAGATAAGAGATGCCACATGCTACAACTGCAATGAGAAAGGGCACATTAAGACCAACTGCCTTAAGTATGCCAATAAGCCTGAAGAGGTCAGGAAGACCAATGCAAGGGTCTTTCGAATGGATGCAAAGGAAGCAGTCCAGGATGACAACGTAATCACAGGTACCTTTCTCATCAATGATGTGTATGCAAGGGTACTTTTTGATTCAGGCGCTGATAAGTCTTTCGTAGATCATAAGTTTTGCAACTTGCTGAATTTACCTGTCAAAACCTTGAGTATAAATTATGAGGTAGAGTTAGCAGAAGGCACCATAGAAACCGTCTCAACTGTGTTAGATGGATGTGTTATATCCATTAAGAACCACTCTTTTCCTCTATCCCTACTTCCATTTAAGTTAGCCGGTTTTGACATAGTTTTGGGTATGGACTGGTTGTCTCATAACCAAGCCCAAATTGTCTGTAACAAAAAGCAAGTGGTGATAAAGACTCCGTCTGGTGAATCACTTACCATTCGGGGAGATACCCAATATGGGCTGCCTGAGCAAGTGACTATGCTCAAGGCTTCCAAGTGTTTAAAGAAGGGTTGTGTCATTTACATGGAACAAGTGATTATTGATGAGCCGAAACCAAAGATAGAAGACATCCCTGTCATTTCTGAATACCCAGAAGTTTTTCCGGAAGAACTACCTGGTTTGCCACCAGATAGACAAGTCGAATTCAGAATTGATATCATCCCCGGAGCAGCCCCAGTTGCTAGAGCACCTTATAGGTTGGCGCCCACGGAAATGAAGGAATTAAGGACGCAATTAGAAGAATTGCTAGCTAAAGGTTACATTAAACCTAGTTCGTCTCCATGGGGAGCACCAGTCTTGTTTGTCAAGAAGAAGGATGGATCGATGCGTCTGTGCATCGATTATCGTGAGCTTAATAAAGTCACGATAAAGAATAGGTATCCTTTGCCCAGAATCGACGATTTGTTCGATCAGTTACAAGGAACGAGTTATTTCTCGAAGATTGACTTAAGGTCAGGCTACCACCAACTGAAGGTCGGAGATGAAGACGTGCACAAAACAGCATTTAGGACTCGTTATGGTCATTACGAGTTCCTAGTGATGCCTTTTGGGCTCACTAATGCACCTGCCGCGTTCATGGATCTCATGAATCGCGTTTGCAAGCCGTACTTGGATAAATTCGTCATCATTTTCATCGATGACATTCTCATTTATTCTAAGAACCAAGCTGACCACGAGAAACACCTTCGATGTATTCTCAAACTCCTACATCATGAGAAGCTCTATGCCAAATTCTCTAAGTGTGAATTTTGGCTTCGAGAGGTCCAATTCCTTGGACATGTGGTTAGTGAGCGTGGTATCCAAGTGGATCCCGCTAAGGTTGAAGCAGTTATGAACTGGAACGAGCCAAAGACGCCTACAGAGATTCGTAGCTTCCTGGGATTGGCAGGATATTACAGGCGTTTCATTGAAAATTTTTCAAGGATTGCTGCACCCTTAACATCCTTGACTAAGAAGAAAGTAAAGTTCGTTTGGGGCCCAAAGCAGCAAGAGTCCTTTGATATTCTGAAGCAAAAGTTGAGCAACGCCCCAATACTGACATTGCCAGATGGAATAGAAGAATTCGTGGTTTACTGCGATGCATCGCACACTGGCATGGGGTGTGTGCTTATGCAGAAAGGCAAGGTTATTGCCTATGCTTCAAGACAGTTAAAGGTTCATGAAAATAATTACACCACCCACGACTTGGAGTTTGGTGTCGTTGTATTCGCACTAAAACTGTGGAGGCATTATTTGTATGGTATCAAATGTGTGATATATTCTGATCACAAGAGCCTTCAACACCTGTTTAATCAGAAGGATTTAAACATGAGGCAGCACCGTTGGATGGAGACTTTAAATGATTATGATTGTGAAATCAGATACCATCCCGGCAAGGCGAATGTAGTTGCTGATGCCTTGAGTCGAAAGGAAAGGGTGAAACCCATCCGAATCAATGCCAAGCGCATGGAGATAAAGAACAGTTTGACTGAAAGGTTGTTAGCTGCACAGAAGGAAGCTGTGTTGGAAGCTAACTATCCTGATGAAAAGCTAGGAGTAACTGAGGAGCAGTTATCTCTTGGCAAAGACGGAATTCTGAGATTGAATGGACGAATATGGGTTCCAATTTATGGAGGACTTCGTGATGTTATCCTCCAGGAAGCCCATAGTTCTAAATATTCCGTTCATCCTGGAGCTGATAAGATGTACCAGGATCTAAGGGCAAATTATTGGTGGATAGGCTTGAAAAAGTCTGTAGCTGCCTATGTAGCTAAGTGCTTGACTTGTGCGCAAGTCAAAGCAGAACATCAAAAGCCGTCAGGCTTGCTACAACAGCCTGAACTTCCTACGTGGAAGTGGGAAATGGTAACTATGGATTTTATCACCAAGTTACCTAAAACAATGAAAGGCAATAACACAATATGGGTGATAGTTGATAGACTGACTAAGTTAGCACATTTCTTACCCATCAAGGAGACTTATAGCTCCGACATGTTAGCCCAGTTATACGTGGATAAGATTGTAGCCTTACATGGCATACCCGTGTCTATTATCTCTGACCGAGATACTAGATACATGTCACATTTTTGGAAGAGTTTCCAGCAATCTTTGGGCACGCGTTTGAATTTTAGTACGGCTTACCATCCTCAGACAGACGGTCAGAGTGAGCGTACTATTCAAACGTTGGAAGACATGCTACGTGCATGTGTAATTGATTTAGGTGGTAGTTGGGATAACCACCTACCCTTGATTGAATTCTCCTACAACAATAGCTACCATACCAGCATTAAGGCTGCGCCTTTTGAGGCATTATACGGTATAAAGTGTAGAACGCCAGTTTGTTGGGCGGAAGTTGGAGATGTCCAATTATCAGGACCAGAGATAATGTTCGAAACGACGGACAAGATTGTCCAGATTCGTGACCATCTCAAAGCTGCCCGAGATAGACAGAAGAGTTATGCAGATCCAAAGCGTAAAGCTTTTCACTTCGAAGTAGGTGACAAAGTATTACTTAAAGTATCACCCTGGAAGGGAGTGATGCGATTTGGTAAGAAAGGCAAGCTAAGCCCGAGATACATAGGACCTTTCGAGGTTATCGAACGTGTCGGGTCAGTTGCCTATAAGCAAAACTTACCTGATGAGCTTAGTGGTATTCATAATGTATTCCACATCTGCAATCTGAAGAAGTGTTTCACTGATGAATCACTGGTTATACCACATACAGATGTGCATATAGATGAGAGCTTGAAATTCATGGAAAAACCGTTGTCGATTGAAGATCGACAGGTTAAGAAGCTTCGAAGGAAGCATGTACCTATTGTAAAGGTCAAATGGGATGCCCGTAGAGGTCCTGAATACACGTGGGAGGTCGAATCCACAATGAAAGAAAAGTACCCTTACTTATTTCAGTAAATCTCGGGTCGAGATTTATTTTAAGGGGGTGAGGATGTAACACCTCGAAAATTCACGTCTTATAATGTGTTGACACGTGTCATATGTTTAAACGTGTGAAAGAATATTATGAAAGGATTAAAGTTGACAAACATGAAAAGTATATGAAAATACGAGTTGGAAATGTCAACAGTGAATAAATATATTGTATAATAACCCTACATGATGCTCATACCTTCAAACGAATAAATCATGGATCATACGAAGCTAAAAGTGAGAGATTACAAACTACAGGGGCTAAATGTGTCAACATGTTTAAGTTATACCTCTGAGTGACCTTTTGACAAACCCGAAGCTTTGTAACGGTTAATTATACTCACTAGAATGCACGATAAAAATTTCATAAAGTTTCGTAATCGTATGAGAAAGTTATGATCAAATTCGCGTACAAGGGGTAAAAGCGTTAACGTTGAAAGTTAGGACTTTTCGGGTAACAACAAAGTTAACCGGGGACTTAACAAAATGGGTATATGTCTTGAAGCCCCTAAACATCAATTTGAAGGGCTCAAAGTGCAAGAAAATGATGTCTAAACAAAGTTTGAAGAGCCAAGGACCATAACACAAAAATCAAAAGTTGAAGATATTGTCAGATGAGGCCTCGCGCCACGCGAAGCCCCAAGGGGGGGTCTTCGCGCCACGCGAGGGTCCTTCTGATCCGAGTTCTTTGGGCTTTTGCCTGCTAAGTGCTTTCTACTCGACTTTTATCCGATTTTCCACATATTAGGCGACCCCTAAATACCCCCTAAACACTTAGGGACATGTGTTGATGATTCATGGTCCATGTTAGACTTGTGTGTCAACATTTTGTGGTGATTAAACCACTATATAAAGGCCTCTAAGTTGCAAACATGCTTCACACATTCATTCTTGCAAATCTGATCATTTGTGGAGCACCAGAGCACCATCCAAGCCTTCCTAGTCGACCATTAGTCACTTGTAAGTATGCCTAACCTTCTTTAATTGAGTTTAGCTTAGTTATTTAGCTAAAAGTCAAACCGTCGTAATTAACGGTTAACTTTAAGATTAATCACTAATGGTCCAGTGATTAGTCGAATCAAAAGTAGTTATAAGTTGGTAATTATGTGGGTAATAAACCCTCAAAAGGGTTCCCCCTGATTCCCACTCTAACTAGGTCTAATGTCGGGTCAAACTTGTTAAGAAAAAGTCAACAGGATCCTTAAATTCTAATTTATGCATAATTAGCAATGTAGAACATATACAACCTATTTGATCATTAATATAACTTGGTAATAAGTGTAAGAACATGTCTAAACATGTTTAACCCGACAATTTCCTGTAAAGACCCGGTTCGGAACCGAAAGTCGCATAGTTTGACTTTTACTTTGACTTTCAGTTTTGACCCGTTTTGGTGTGACTTAGAAATACCTAAGAGCTTCATTTGGACCAGGTTACATGCTAGTATAACCCTCTGTGATTATACACCATGGTTCATTAGTTAACTGATTAATACGCACGATTCCGTTAATTGCTCATATGTTGACCATTGTGCCCTTTTCACCTTAAAACATGATTTTTGGAAATGTAAAAGAGTAGAAACTTTAATTACTGATATTTAAACTTGCATACAAAATTTGACATCAGTTTGAGGTGTAGATTAAGAGTTATGCTCGTTAGCGTAAAATGAAAGCTTTATGTTAATAAAACGGCGTAATTAGCGTATAGCCTAGTTAAGCCTACTTTTGATACCAAAATCTTTACCCACTGATGTAATATATTATTTAGGGATTTTTGAATATTTTTAATTAATTTTAGGCTGGGCATAACTTATAGTCGTAGGCTTAATCCGGTAATTGTCGGTTTTGCCCTTACGGGCCATAAAATGAGTTTTACATATCTAATCGACTCCAAACCTTTTGCTACTGATTACATATGATAAATAATTTATTTTAAACCTCCTGGAATAATAAAAATATCAGATTTCTATATAGAACCCGGAAACGGCTTCTAATCGCCTAATTAAGCGTTTTTAACGCCTAGTATGTACTAGAACTATTTTAAGCATACTAAGAGTGATACCTACTGATATTTGAGGTAAATAATAATATTTTAACAGTAAGCAAAAGTTGTTAACCTCAGACTTCAGTTTTGAGCTTTTCGGCTTATGTGAAATTACCAAAATGCCCCTACGGTGCATAGTTTAGTTATAATTGATAAATTTCACATATATACTTTACCCTACTGATATAAATTAGAAAATTGATTATCTTTGCTGATTACATCAGGCCTGTAACTCAGGTTAACACTTAAACTCTTTTACAACCTTTAAAATGACCAAACTACCCCTACGGGGCATAGTTTGTGTTTAAATTCATTTCGGGCATAATAAATGATATCTTACTGATGTCACAACATATATGGAGCATATTAACTTAGGAAACCTGTAAATGGCTCTCATTATTACCCGTTACGCTTATTACGCGTGCGGTTCGGTTTATGTAACTAGTTTACATAAATTAGCCGAAACGGGTCAAACCTTATCAGTTTTATCTCAAAATCAAGAGTGTGTATGAAATACCCATATTAAGCAAGTCTCCGAACTTGTCGGGTCTAAAACACATTCTATCCGGTCTTCGCTTAATAGTGCGTACGAACCGTATCATTGAAACTAACAGGTCTAAGCTAAGGCTTAATTAAGGACCCGTTAGAAATCTAATAGGTTATTATAAACCTTCGTTCCAGATTAGGAGCCCAGTAAAAGTACTTGCAATTGCTGTATTTGATTGATACTTTGCTCAGGTAAATACTCTTAACTTATTTTCCCTATACGGGCTTGGGATACGGTGCTATAAAAGTACCGCTTGGTCGGGTATGTAGTCATTTAAATCGGATTGTGATTAATGTATTTACATAACCCGCTTTGTTCTGTATTATTTGATGTATGGCCCTTGGGGGTTAAATGACCATGTCCCGGATATCCTTGGCATCATTTTACGAAATGGCCACGACCTAAGCACGGGGTGTAGGCGTACACCTGACAGATGCATTATGTAAAAACTGGTAATCCACTAAAGGAATCAACCTTGTGGGCATTATACATGTGGCGTGTCAGTTAACTTAAACCGGCTCTTCTAACCGGTGCTAATGGACGGAAAATAAGTAAAACTGTATACAAGATTATTTTAATAATTGTCTCAAGTTATAAAGATATTTTTGCCGAAGTGCATTCAAATCAATTTTCAAACTCTTTTCTAAATGAGTCAGTTGAGTTGTATTTACCAGTGTAAACTGACGTATTTTCCAAAAAGGCTAAGTGCAGGTGCTAGACGAAATAGGCTGGCTACTCCAGGCATCATTACTCAAGTCTCGCAAGCTCTAGATGTCAAAGTCTGTTAAACAGTTTTCTTTTTATATTGATCCGCCTGTGGATCCTTTACTTTCCGTTGTAATACTTGGATATTACCTTATATTCGGATTGTAATATATTTATCTTTTGCTTCCGCTGTGCATTTATATAATTGTGTTGTTTGACTATTATGTTGCCAACCACGTCACGATACTCCCCACCGGGCCCACCGGTGATATAGTGGAAGTCGGGGTGTGACATCATGGGTCAAAAACCCTACCCGACCCCCGGCCCGACCCGTTTGCCGGGACTAGATATAACATCGTTTTTTTAATGTGCATATGTTTTATTATTATAAGTTGCATAAACTCTCAAGACATAACATTCCGCTAAATCACCAAAATACGAGAGTCATTACATTCGTTTACATAAGTTACATAAACTTAAATACGGCTAAAGACAAATACAAATACGGACAAAAAAAACAAAATCCAACAGATTATCAAACAGGTGTCCCTCTTACGAATGACCCTTGAATTTTTATTTTCCATTTCTGCTACTTGCTCTTTATACATTCGAACCTCCTCTCTCAAATGCTTGACTTCGTCTTCAAGTACTCCTTTCGTATCCAGCAAACCTCGGATGAATTGAACTGCCCGACGACACATGGGAGGGTCGATCCATGCAAAGAATTTGCACCGAGAACGCTGAAACCGAAGGCGAATTAGTGTTTCTAAGTGTAAAAAATACGTCCCATTAATAAAAAAGACATATTTTGAATTTTCAAAGTATTTATTTATAAACTTTGACGTTAATTTTCGATTTTTTGTGTTATATAAAACTTGATGAAAATTAACCCGATAAAAACACTTGTAAAACACACTCAAATCATATAACTTTCATCAAGTATTATCCAACACAAACAAAATTATTTAAGGTCAAAGTTTATAAATAAAGACTTTGAAAATTCAAAATATGACAATTTTAATGGGACGGAGGTAGTAGTGCTTAAAGTACATACCAATTGAGAGCAGGTGTAAAATTGACGCCCGGGATTAATATCCGTCCAAGATGTTTTTATCCCAGCTTGCCTTCCACATCTACAAATAACCATTGTGAATGTAAAAATGGATATGGATTACACTTTCTCGTACGTAATATTAGAAAAAAAGACTCAATATGCCACTCATAGCACAATGAGATACGTATAAAGTACAAAATCCAACAACTTTTTCAGAAAAAGTAAATACATATGCCTCACATAGTACTATGAGGTCCGTATAACAAAAAGTTAGGCGTTTTATATGCCTCACATTGACCTATACGGTCGTATATGCTGACTCCTTTTCAGAAAAAGTAAATACTTGCGTTTTGTTTGACTTATTTACCGAGGAGCCAACTCTTTTGACGGATATTCACCCAACTAGATCCCCAAAAAGGTCTTGGACCACAGGAGACCAACGTTGGACCACACGATGAAGATCCGGAAGTACACACACACGCACGGATTTTTTGTCTCTCGTATTGTTATCGCTCTCGTATCGCTTCATACGCTCGGAGTATTTAAGGTTAGTTCGTATTCTGTATTTTTATGTTTACTTTTCATTTTTTCTCTGATTTTTATGGTTTATTTTGGTCGGGTATATTGGTGTTGGGATGGTGGGTTTTTGTGGTTGACGGTTGTGGTTGTGGTTGTGTTGTTTTGTGGGTGGTGGGCTGTGGTGTTTGTGCGTGGTTAGGTGGTGGTTGACGGTGGTGGTGGTGGTGTTGTGTAGTCGGTGGTAGGCTGTGGTGTTTGTGGGTGGTGGGCTGTGTTGTTGGTTTGTTAAGGTTGACGGTGGTGAGGTGGTGTTGTGTTGTGGGTGGTAGGCTGTGGTGGTTGTTGAGGTGGTTGAAGGTGGTAGGTTGTGGTGGTGGTGGTGTGTTGTGGTAGTTGGGATGGTGGTTTTGGTGGTGGTTAGGTTGTGGGTAGAAGGTGGTGGGCGGTGGTGGGCGTCCGACTGGTGGTGGTGGTCGGCTGTGGTGGTAGTGGGTGGTCGGCTATGGTGGTGGTGGGTGGTCGGCTGTGGTGGTGGTGGTGGTGGTGGTGTTGTTTGTTTATTATATTTTACAATATAATTTCTAATAGAGTGCCTTCTAATATCGAGTCTAACACTATAATTCTATGTTTTTTAACAGGATATCGAAAGTCGGTGTTTTGACGGTGGTGGAAACGTAATTTTTATGGAGAAGTGCACTGCGTTCATATTTCAGATTCATGCGCCGGGACGTCGGTCTAGGGTGAGGTGCTTGGCGATGGGGGATGCATCATCCAACATTAATTGCCAAGTCACCCGGAACTCCGACATTGTCAGATGTTACCGTGCAAATAGCACGGAACTCTCATATTGTCGATTCCTGGTGTAGTCTTGATAGCATCTACCAACGCGCGGTAGTTCCGTCACCGGCATCTACCGACGCCCGGTAGTTCCGTGACCACCATATACCATCACGCGTCTGAACCGGCTTTTAAACCGGACGGAATCTACGAAGAAACTGTTCGATTTCACGGTGTGTTTGAGAACCTGATTCAGATACACAACGGTCTCTTTGCTTCGTCCACTAGAACTATGTGTGTATGCATTCTTTTGGTTAATACCAAAAGAATGCATACACACATAGTTCTAGTGGACGAAGCAAAGAGACCGTTGTGTATCTGAATCAGGTTCTCAAACAAACCGTGAAATCGATCAGTTTCTTCGTAGATTCCGTCCGGTTTAAAAGCCGGTTCAGACGCGTGATGAACTAACCGATTCTATTCCCAACTCACGACATTGCCTTGTATTTAAAATCTCAATTGATGAAGGGTTTGTCATAAGAACAGGTTTATCAAATCGAGAATCAACTTCTTCATCATATTTTTCATGCATTTCCATTAGCCACAGTTGTACGAAGAAACTAATCGATTTCACGGTTTGTTTGAGAACCTGATTCAGATACACAACGGGTTCGTGTGAATCTAAGTAATAATATGTAATAGTTAGCGATTTAGTGTGTAGGGTTTAGGGTTTAGGGTTTCGGCTATGTATTGTATTACATTTTGTATGAAAGTGTTGTGTTTTGTGTTATTTTATCAAACAATGTTCACTTACATTTGCGTTATGGATTATAGAGAATTTGACGTTTTATAATAACACTTGATAAAAAAATGTAGGCGTTTTATAATACTAATTAAAAAAAATGTTGACGTTTTATAATACTAATTAAAAAAAATGTTGACGTTTTATACTAACACTTTATAAAAAAAATGTAGAAGTTTTATAATACTAATTTAAAAAAATGTTGACGTTTTATAATAATAATTAAAAAAATGTTGACGTTTTATACTAACACTTGATAAAAAAATGTAGAAGTTTTATAATACTAATTAAAAAAAATGTTGATTTTTATAATAATAATTAATTAATAAAAATGTTGCCATTTTTCTAAATATATTAAATAAAAAAATGACATTTATATACCTTCCTTTTATAACAATAAATAATAATAAATATAAATGTTTATATTTTTTTTTATTTTAACAACAATTTAAAAAAAAAATATAAAGTTTTTTTTAAATAATATTTCACCCCAATGAAAACCCTCCATACCCTTCAAATTTATTCCACACAAAAGAGCCAATGATTGGGCAATCATTGGGTGACACCCAATCATTGACAATTAATAGGATGTGTGAAAAAGTAACCAAAAAGTAAACGTATAGGGCAATGAGGGGCTTATCAGGTGGGTCCATTTTCGGGCGTATAGGGCAATGAGGGGTGTATAGGGTTAGGGGATGTGTGGATAACCAAAGCCTTAGAAAATATGGACTTGTGGTAAGAAATTTCTCAGTTGCAATTATTATTGGCCAACTGAGAAAACGTGGGATCGTTATAATACAACTTGTCATAATTTAGAAAACTTGTTGTAGTTATCACTTTAAATCCACCGCTTGCTAGTGGTAGGGAGGTTTTGGTTCTCTAATAGAAACCCAAATTCAATTACCACTTGTGTCATTTTGGTGATTAGGCAAAGATGGATAGAGCCTAACCTCCTTGCAAAGGTATCAGGTTCTATGCCGATCCCACCCGGGTTTTCGTCATACCATGTGTTACGCCAGAAAGCGTTCAGCTCTTGTGGTGGCACAACGACTGTCAAGTGCTAGTTGGCGATATGGTTTCACGGAAGAATAGTCAAGCCAAACTCTGAAGCCAATGTGTGCTAAGACAACATGTAGTACAAGAAAGTCAACGTTCTAAAAAACTTTTAACTTATGATTTTAATTTATATGCTCATTGGTATTCACATCCCTTCCATCATTTCTACCCTATAATTACACTAAAAACGACTATATTTTATCTCTTCTTTCAATTAAATAATATTTTTATATCTTTATCATTACTTGTTATCTCTCCTCCACTTACAACCACTTTCATAATATATTAAAAAAATATAGAGGGTGAATACTGTCCCCTCAAATATACAGATAAATAATAAGATTTTCTCTGTTATCCACTTACAACCACTCTTTTTATAATATTAAAACTCTCTCGTATAATTTGGTGAAAGGAATGTGAATGCTCTTAAGTCAAGCTTCTATATACTTAAACCTTTAATAAACGTGATAAAAGATGTTTTATAAATATAAGTTAAATAAAAAACATTTTTGTAAATTATGTTAAGCCCAATTTAAACATACATTATTTATTATCGAATTGATGTGCCATGAATACCCAAGGATATTTAAGCTTGTTGTTTGCTTGAGAAATTGAAATTAATTTTTTTTGACTTGCTCATACATGCTACTATCGATTTGACCGACTATGGTTCTTTTGTTATCGTTCTTCAAAAGTGAATAACACAAAATGTGGTTTTGATGTGCACCTTAGATGGTTGATACATGGCTCAACAGTAGTATCGGCTCAACAGTAGTATCGATTGTGAAACTTCTCTCTAGTTAATTCTTGAATAATTTGCTTTAATATGTTTATTTTTTACATTCTTATTGATAATTGAATAATGTATTATATGAATAAATATATTTAACACTTTTATTACATGCTCAAATTTGCATCCATCTAAATAAGGTGTACACCTTTGTATGCATTCACAATTTTGTTTGAATGGGGAAAACATGTTGACGGGAAAATCCATTAGCATCGCTTAGATCTGCTTTCTAATGGGCTAGCGGGGTCGTCGTAAGGGGTGCTTATAGGGGCGGAACCAGAGGGGGGTCAAGAGGGTCCGTTGACCCTCCGGTCACCGGAACTTTTTGAATTTTTATTTATAAATTTTGAGTTTTTGAAGAACAAACTTAGAGATGGACCCTCTAATTTGAACCAGTATAGAATATAAGCTTATGATGACCCCCTAGCTAAATCGTTCTGGTTCCGCCACTGTGCTTATGTGTTGTCCCTTAACCGTGCTAAGGGGGTAACCCCCTTGTGGCGGACCCAGTACTTATTTGTTTGAGGTGCGGATGAGGTGTTTAACCATATTTTTAAGGGGTGCGGTCGGGTTTTTTGTTTAAAATATACACTAATTTTTTTTTCCAATGGGTACGGCTGCCTACCTTGGCCAAAGGGTGGGTCCGCCCCTGGAACCCCCATGAACCCTGGTCCCTGCATATTGTTAAGACTATGGGGTATGGGGCGGGGGTTGGGGCATGGGTTGGCTACAAACGCCCAAGTCACCACCCCGGGTGGGCTTGGGTTTCGGCGTGGCCTCTTGGGCGGGGGATTCAGCCCGGGCGTTGGGCAGGTCTATCAAGGTGACATGGCGGGAGCTGATTGGCCAAGACAACTAGCCGTTTGGGCTAGCCGTTGGCCAACAGCTATGTTTAAAAAAAATGATTTTTTCACTATAAAAACTCATTTCTATTCATATTTTTTTACCACAACTACTCCCCTTCTATAATCATCTCTATTTTATTTTAGAGTTAAATGCTTGGTTGGTCCCTGTGGTTTGCAAAAATTGCAGACTTGGTCCTAGTGATTTACTAATTACACGCATGGTCCCAAAACTTTTCAAAAATACACTCGGTTGGTCCCCAGCCCTAACCTCAGTTAAATTTCTCAGTTAACTATGTGTGAAATGACTATATTACCCTTGAACAATTAAAAACCTAAAACTAAGAATTAAAAAATTAAAACCCCCCACAACCTTCATCATCTGCATCACCATCATCATTTTTGTGGGTGTGTAAAGATGAAGTCTCTGATTTCATCTTCAACCTAAAGAACACCTTATCCCCTCAATTTCCATTTCTCTACAACTCTATTTAAACACCCACACAAGAAAACCCTAGCACTTTTGAAAAATTCCAGCCACACATAACCATATCCTCATCATCTTCTCCATGAAGAAACCCTATATCCTCTACATACACACACAGAACCTTAACTACAACTCAAACACACATACATAACCCAAGCCAAACACCCTCTCGGTCACCCTCTCTCCTTCTTCCTCCCTCTCTACGGTGACCGGCCGGCCACCACAGTTGGTAGCTGCGCGTGATGGTGGCGGCGGATGGGTGCTCCGATCGGAACAGGGAAGCGACGAGCTGACAGGTTTTTCGACGGCCGGCGACTAGCTGGTGAGGTTTTTTGATTTCCGGTAGTTGATTTTTGATGAAGATAGGAGGTTAGGGTGGTGTTTGCAGGTGGGAATTCGTCGTGCACAAGACCACCGCCGTGCGTCGGCTAAGCTTGCCGCCGGAAGTGGTGGCCGACACCACACCATCTTGTCTCTCTATCTCTGCATTGCTCAAATCTGTGTATTGTGTGGTTAGTTAGGGTTATGGTGAAGAAGAAAGGGGGTAATCAGTTGAGGATGAGCAAGTGTTTAGGGTTTTCTTTAATTTGAGGAAGATGATAAAGTTCTGGGTTTTTGTTTGTGTGTATATGTTGAAGATAATGTTCAGAGAAAAGAATATAGGAAGGGATAAAGAGGTGTAAGTGGCTGATGAAAAAGTGAAGGGTATTTTGGTCATTTAACATGGACTTAACTGAGAAATTTAACTGATGTTAGGGCTGGGGACCAACCGAGTGCATTTTTGACAACTTTTGGGACCAAGTGTGTAATTAGTAAACTACTAGGACCAAGTCTGCAATTTTTGAAAACCACATGGACCAACCAAGCATTTAACTCTTTATTCAAAAAAAAAAAAATTCTTATCAATCCACAATACGAAAAATAAATCCCCATAATCGTGGTTTTGACCCGAACAACCCGTGGGCATTACAAGACAATCCTAGCCCACCACCCAATCGTCCAATTCCTCCATTTTTAATACACTCCACTATGCCAGATATGGCGGGTTACACATCGTTTCTCTCGAATCGTGTGTATACTAACTTCCCTCACACCGACGATTCTATACCTAGCCCGATTCCACAAACGCCCATCAACATTTCACAAACGTCCATCAACCTTTCCCAAACCGAAACAAAGACGAGATGACATGAAATTTCTAGCCCAGCCCATCGATCACCTATCAGGTGAAAAGTTAGAACTAATGTTGGGGACGAGAGAAGAGATAAAGAAAAAATATTACAAGCACTAGGATTTTTTTTATGTAATTTTCTTTATTTAAAAAACATTATTAAAAAATTTAAATTTGTTTTAAATATGTAGTTTGGGCTGGCCACGCCCCAAACCCCCGCCCCACCATACCGTCTTCAGTGTGGGTCAGCCCAGCGAAATCCACCCAAGCCACGTGTCAACCCATGCCCTAAACCCTGGCCCCACCATACCCCACGTTCTAAGTTCAGAATCATTAGCTTATACGAACGTGGTTTCATCAACTTCTGCCAGTCTGATGTAAAGCTTAATTACACAATATTTAATTATATCAAAAATCAACAACGATGTGTTTGTATAGGATGATTCTAGGCTTAACATAGTTTTTTTCGAGAACATAAAAAACAAAATAACCCAATAATTTTTCCATTCTTAAATATTCAATGATTTTTCATCACACTTGAATAGTTGAATATATGTGTGTAAACTTATTTGAATAATGTTCATATATTTATTGAACCTTAAACAATGTAGGTTTCCTCTCGCAATAATATAGTGTTTTAAAACCCAAACATGTGTGCGTTTATGAGCCACATCACTGAACTAATTTTAACAGATTTGCAACTATCTATGACCGAATGGGTTCATACGTGAATGTGGCAAGGTGATATTATAAGAGAGTCAGGGTTAAAACGAGTAGGGTCGAAATGGATGACAATTGTTCCAATCAAGAGGGGTACGTACACACACAACTAGATAAAATGGCTTTATTTGAAGATCAACTTTTTCGGTTTAAGAACAGCCATCACTGGGTTACCCACGATCAATGCTCTTTCTAGTTTATGTGTCGAATCTGACAATAATATTTTAGCCTCTTGTTCCTTCGCTTGGCAAATATGGTTCGTTATCTTCTCCCGATGTAAATTGTTGACTACCTATTGCAATTCAAATGAACCACTTGGGGTGTCCCAGTGGCCAGCCTCACCCACCTCTTCCCAGAGGACCCGGGTTCGAATCCTGGCAGGTGCAAAAACTACAGGCTTTCGCTCCCGGTGGGTATTAACCGCCAGGCAGCTATGGGGCTAAGCTAGCTTGTGGAGTGAGATCACTCCAGCGGTTGGGAGGACCGTGCAATATCCCCCCCCCCCCCCCCCCCTATTGCAATTCAAATGGAGGAAATATAGGGGTTGCCAAGGATCTTCACGAATAATTTACAATCTTAGCAATTGGGTTGTATATATATATATATTTTTTTATGGATTTAAGACTATTTTTTTATTTCATTCATACTTGTCAAGTTACAACAAAACAGAACGTAGACGGACAAGTAATGGTTTAATCTTCTAACGGTAAATATGTCTCCTCATCCAAGCTTGTCAAGGAAATTAAGGTTAGTTCCTAGATAAAAAAAAACAAAACAAAAACAAATAGGGTATTCTTCAGGGTAGTCCTCGTAGTATTCTTTGAATTGATGGATGTATGTTTGATGGTTGTTTGGCTCTAGCTCCTTGTTGGGGCATTTCTTAATAAAAACTCGCATTTAAAATAACAAAGAAAAGGGCGATGAGAGAATAATATAGGCTCATTCTATTCCCACCCCCCCTATTTACTAATTACACCCCCCTATCAAAAACATCACATCCATCAATCATTTAGTTTTTGTTTTTAGCTTGTTTTGTCTTTTTGTTGTCTTTTTTTTATTCATTTATTTAATTATTAGTTATTTAGTATTTGTTTATTATTTAATTAGTTATTATTATTATTATATTTATTAATATTATATTTATTATTATTAGTAGTAGTAATGATATAGTATTTATTATTAGTTTTTATTGTTATAATTTATCAATTTATATTTATAGCTGTAACAAAAGCTATATAAAAATAAGTACTTTTTTACAAAATTATTATCATTTAATAATTTACATACCGAGGTTTAATCTATACACCCCCCAAATGTAGCAGGTTGTGCTATCCAAGACTTATACATATTTTGACGTGATTCAAATATATTCTCCCAGCCAGCTGCATCATTTTCTCTCATTAATTTCCATAGGTTGTTTGTGCTGGCAATTGGATACTCTCCTTGCAATTCTACCATTATAAAATGGTTACCATTCACGTGTGCAATTGTAATTATTTTTTTTTCTGGGAACTCGTGAGGGCCTCTCCAAAGCGAAAAACAAGTAGAACTGTTTCTTTTATCTTGAGATAAAAAATGGAATTAGATGAATATAGTTGTGTATCACCTGTGATGCTTGATCTTGGTTCAACCCCATGAAGTCATAGCCTGGCGCACTTGTAGAGTTGGTGAAAGAACTTTGTCCGACAATATCTTGGTTCAACCACATGAAATCATATCCCGGTGTGTTTAAAAGGTTGGTAAAAAAAACCTTGTCCGTCTGTATCTTGTGTCATGAACGGACTTGGTTCACCAGGATCATCCTTGAATGGTTTTTTTCCGTAAATATCTTGATTTATGAACGGACTTGTTTCACCAGGCACTTGATAGTTCACGTCTGGACTGATGTAACCAACATAATCATCAGTCTCTAGATACCCGAATGAACTATGTCTCCAAGGCTCTTGAGTGTAATCATGATCTTGGGAGTTCACAAATGAACTATGCCTTGCAGGTTCTTGAGTGTAATCCTGCTCTTGATAGTTCGTAAATGAACTATGCCTTGCAGGTTCTTGAGTGTAATCCTGCTCTTGATAGTTCGTAAATGAACTATGCCTTGCAGGCTCTTGAGTGTAATCATGATCTTGGGAGTTCCCAAACGGACTGTGCCTTGGAGGCTTCTGAGAGTAGATTCGTTGAAGGGGCGGTTTAGCAATTGCAGGGTTCGGTATTGTTTGTTGTTTGGATTTTGTAGTTGGTCGTCCACGAGTATTTTTTTTAACATCAGGTTCTTCAACAAAAGGTATACTTGGATTGGTTAATGCTTTTAACTTTTGTAGTAAACTTTTCTTTCCAGGCTTGGATCGATTATCGAAGGCTTGTTTAAAACTTTCCAACTCGACGTCACAAGTAATATCCTCACAATATACTGGTAACTCGAGTTTCCTCCAAAATTCATCGACCGAATCTAAAGGAATAGATTGACCTGCATTAAAACATAAGTTGTCAGCTTTTAAATATTACCAAGCACATCGACCGAATCTTAGTTTAATACACTGACCTGCTTTCTTATACTTTGAGATTTCACAAGCACATGGTAATCCATAACACTTACGAACTTGACAACGACAATGTGAACGCTTTAAATGACGCTCTTCTATTATTATATCAAGTGCTTCATGAGAAACAGAGCCATGTAATAGCTTCAACATTGGTAGGTTGTGTTTATGCATTAGAACAGTTCTACTTTTTTCGAAGCTATCTTTAACAATTGTATATTGCGAGTTCACTACTTCATCAATGTGACGAACAATCTTATCTAAGGTACAATTTGCTGAATTCAAGAATTTTTTTAGCTTGGCATGTTGGCTTTCAGCTCTGTTAGTTGTCTGATTTCCGAAATGTAAGCATTTGTTAGTCCATACGGACACAAACATTTGTTTATACTTGTTTAACCAAGTACTATTCAAGTAATCCAAAACATCTGCAAAGATAATAATGATGATAACGATGGTAACAATAATACTAACAGAATTATAGTAATAATACATACCTTGATGATGGATTAACATTGACTGAAGTTGCTTGTAATTTTGGAGGAATGATGTCCACGTTACAAAATATTAGGTGAACAAGCTTGAGTAGTTACAAAATATATATTATCCAAACAATCTCATTTAAACTAAAACAAGACCCTTAACCTAGCTAGATTATATAACTAAGTTGAAACTTGAAACATGGGAATTAAAAACTATACCTGATCTGTTGAAAATCCAGACATCTCTTTAACTGTAGAGAGCGAAGGCTACTACCGAAGCTCCTCTTTTAAAGGGTCATAAGGCTACTACCGAAGCTCCTAAAAAAAGAAGTAAGTGAATCCTACATCAAAAAAGAAGTAAGTGAAACGAATGCATATCAACTGCACGGTTATTTGAGGCACCAATAATTTGAGTTTGTTCCACTTTCATTTATTCTCTCAAATGCACCAATAATTTGAGGATAAGACATAATCATTGCATATCAACTTTACACGGTTTTTTTTTTCAATTTTAATAATAATAATAATAATAATAATAATAATAATAATAATAATTAGTGGCATCTTGGTGGTGGGATAAGACTTTGGGACCAATAGGTCCTGGGTTCGATTCCCACAAGGGGGTTTTCCCATGTTTATTGGGTTTCCTCCTGAATTGGTGTGAGCTTAGTGGAGATAGATATGATCGGGTGGTTCCTCTGGTGGCACGATGATACTCCAGTGGTCCGTCAGTGATCCAAATTTGCCGTTCAAAAAAAAAAAAAACTAATAGTAAATAATAATAATAACAAAAAGACACTAAAATATAATAAAAAGACAACAAAAAGAAAAAAAAAACTAAAAACAAAAAGGAAATGATTGATGGATGTGATGTTTTTATAGGGGGGACATAATTAGTAAATAGGGAGGTGTGTATAGTATCACCCATAATATATTGAACTTAAGCGACCGAATCTTAGTTTAATACACTGACCTGCTTTCTTATACTTTGAGATTTCACAAGCACATGGTAATCCATAACACTTACGAACTTGACAACGACAATGTGAACGCTTTAAATGACGCTCTTCTATTATTATATCAAGTGCTTCATGAGAAACAGAGCCATGTAATAGCTTCAACATTGGTAGGTTGTGTTTATGCATTAGAACAGTTCTACTTTTTTCGAAGCTATCTTTAACAATTGTATATTGCGAGTTCACTACTTCATCAATGTGACGAACAATCTTATCTAAGGTACAATTTGCTGAATTCAAGAATTTTTTTAGCTTGGCATGTTGGCTTTCAGCTCTGTTAGTTGTCTGATTTCCGAAATGTAAGCATTTGTTAGTCCATACGGACACAAACATTTGTTTATACTTGTTTAACCAAGTACTATTCAAGTAATCCAAAACATCTGCAAAGATAATAATGATGATAACGATGGTAACAATAATACTAACAGAATTATAGTAATAATACATACCTTGATGATGGATTAACATTGACTGAAGTTGCTTGTAATTTTGGAGGAATGATGTCCACGTTACAAAATATTAGGTGAACAAGCTTGAGTAGTTACAAAATATATATTATCCAAACAATCTCATTTAAACTAAAACAAGACCCTTAACCTAGCTAGATTATATAACTAAGTTGAAACTTGAAACATGGGAATTAAAAACTATACCTGATCTGTTGAAAATCCAGACATCTCTTTAACTGTAGAGAGCGAAGGCTACTACCGAAGCTCCTCTTTTAAAGGGTCATAAGGCTACTACCGAAGCTCCTAAAAAAAGAAGTAAGTGAATCCTACATCAAAAAAGAAGTAAGTGAAACGAATGCATATCAACTGCACGGTTATTTGAGGCACCAATAATTTGAGTTTGTTCCACTTTCATTTATTCTCTCAAATGCACCAATAATTTGAGGATAAGACATAATCATTGCATATCAACTTTACACGGTTTTTTTTTTTCAATTTTAATAATAATAATAATAATAATAATAATAATAATAATAATAATAATAATTAGTGGCATCTTGGTGGTGGGATAAGACTTTGGGACCAATAGGTCCTGGGTTCGATTCCCACAAGGGGGTTTTCCCATGTTTATTGGGTTTCCTCCTGAATTGGTGTGAGCTTAGTGGAGATAGATATGATCGGGTGGTTCCTCTGGTGGCACGATGATACTCCAGTGGTCCGTCAGTGATCCAAATTTGCCGTTCAAAAAAAAAAAAAAACTAATAGTAAATAATAATAATAACAAAAAGACACTAAAATATAATAAAAAGACAACAAAAAGAAAAAAAAAAACTAAAAACAAAAAGGAAATGATTGATGGATGGATTGATGGATGTGATGTTTTTATAGGGGGGACATAATTAGTAAATAGGGAGGTGTGTATAGTATCACCCATAATATATTGAACTTAAGCCAACAACAAAAAGGTGGACCATCTAATTAATGGTACTTCACTAATGTTTTCAATCACATACACCTAGGGTATTCGTTGTCGTAAAATATCTCATCTTAATAATACACATGTAGATAAATCTTTCTAGTTACATCTAACAAATATACATTAAATTAAATCTTATCCTTATATTATTTATTATGGGTTTAGGATCAAATATAAAGGCTCATAAAAATAAGAATTGTATAAAGGCTCTTAAAAATAAACTCACTACAAAAAAAAACCTAAACACCCATCACCACCCAAAAACCTAACCCCCCCCCTAAAAAAAAATTGCCTAAGGGGGGAGGGGGGGGGGGGGTTAGGTTTTTGGGTGGTGGTGGGGTGGGTGTTTAGTTTTTTTTTTTTTTTTTTTTGAGGGGGGGGGGGGGGGGTGGGGATAGGTTTTCAGGGGTTGGGGGTTTAGGTTTTTTGAGGGTTTTTTTTTGGTGAGGTATAGGTTTTTTTTTTTGGTGGGGGGGATTGTATAACAACCCTCCTAGAACCTTTAACGTGACCCTAAACGTCTTAAATATACCCGCATACGAGAAACGGGCCTAGTATACCTTAATATTTATAAAAACAATTAAAAACAAACTTTGAGAGTCGCTCGCGGGGCGCGACCCCCTTAGCCGCATCTGTCGCGGGCCGCGACTAACCTGGATTGCCGGACAAAGCATTGCGCCACGTGTCCTAACATGTGTCGAGGCTAGTATGATGACCGGACAAGGCTAGAGCCTAACTTACCTGTCTCGCGGGCCGCAAAAGAGACAAGGGTGTGCTTCGCGGGCCGCGAGCCGCGAGCCGCCCTTCGTCAGGCCTATAAATAGGGGCTCAGGCCTCATTTGTTCCTCGTTCAAATTCTGAAATCTCTCAAATTCTCTAGGCAATTATAATACTCGGGATATAATACCCCTATAAAGCGAAGCTCTGCCTCGTTGTAAGTATTATAACCCTGCTTGTTACCTTGCACGATCGATCTAGGGCTCCGTAACGCATGTCAAGGCTCTGCCTGACTCAGTCGTTGGAGTTCTGTCTCGTGTTACACCCGATTGATCTAGGACTCCGTAATGCATGTCAAGGCTTCGCCTGACTCAGCCATTGGAGTTCTGTCTCGAGTTGTGTTAGGATCGGTTTTCGACTCCGTAACGATTGCGTATGACACGTGTGACGTGCGGAATCCGTACACGTGCGTGGACCGAAGACGAGAACCGTACTAAATTTGTGATTCGATTGAATGATGTGAAAAGTACAAAGAAACTTGAATCACCGTTTACCTTTCTCTCTCTAGCTCCAAGCTCTCCAATGTAGCAAAATGGCAAAAGTTCTAAATCTAAACTAAGTCTATCTATTTATAGGCCAAGGCTTATAAGGAAATTCTCCTTATTTACAATAATTCCACCTTGCTTATTTCCTATATATTTTACAATATTAGAGCTTGACATGTTCAGTTTTCTGCTACGATCTGAATTGACGAAGGCGATAGACATAAATGCACTAACAGACTCCCCCTTGGATATTGCCGCAGTCAATCTCGTAGCGTCTTGTCTTTCTCTCTCTCTGAGTCTTCTTGAAAGTTTGACGTCTTTAGCAAACCCAGACTCCCTCTTTCTCGATCAGAATCCCCGTGGATCTGTCTTCAGCTTCAGCTTCTCTCCCTTTCGGTAGACACTTTCTTCAGGCTCCCCCTTTAGTCAAGCTTCCGTGCTTTTGGGATCGACACCTGGCTTTCCGGATACAAGCTCCCCCTTGCGTCGAGCTCGTCTTCATATTCCCCCTTAGACTCGGCTATCGGGATCGTAGTCTGGAACTTTCATCTGCATTTTCTCAAACATTTATAAGTAAAAACGTTTTGAGCATCCAGGATTGAAAACCTGGCTCTCAGCATAAGCTGAAATATTTCGACAATGAAAGCTTTTTCAATTGTCCAGGAATCGTGACCTGGCTATTAAAAACTTTTAATCAAGAACCTGGCTCTAAAATATAATAATATGAATATTTCCAGGATCACTTGATTCTCTCCCCCTATCAACAATCTTCAAAGATTTGGCAGTATTAGGTATTCAAGATCGAAAATTAGTTCTTTACAGCAAATTTTTACAATTTAAGAATCCAAATCCCTCACAGTTAATCATCCAAGTCTAACTTAATGACCTTGGAGATTTCACAAACTATTTTGATTTTTGATAAAAAACTTCAAGTTTCAAATTAATGAACTTGTTTATTTCATAAACACGATCAGCATACTTAGATTTTGAAACTCAGCTCTCAGACATCGGTTGTCGAAAATAAAGTAGAAATCAAAATCTTTTTGTATTTTTCTGAAACATAAAGCAGTAAAAAAATTTTACAAACATATTTACAGACAATATTTTTGTTTGAGTTTACGTCAGAGGATCATATCAGTTTATGACAAATCACTAGTACCGTTGAGCTTTAAACACTTTAAGTTCTAAACGATTCACTTAGATTGTCTGTATACTGATCCTCTTAAATTTTCACACAAAGTTCAATTGATTCGAGATACGGATTTAATGTTTTAATGACTTAAACTTATTCGCGTGTCCAACCTCAGAATATACTCCCGTATCAAAATTCCCTAGATTCAGTCTTACAGGTGAGTATACCAATCTGATATCTGTATTCTGGGTTAGTGCGAGACCTTGAGAGCTCAGGTATGAACTTCCGTTCAGTCAAAGAGATGAAGGCTCGACTTGAGGTGTGTTCCCTTTAGGGAATCTTTTCTTCAACTGCAATTAATTCATATCTTTCGATATTTTTCAATTTTTATGCAGAGGGTAAGCTTTTTAAAGCACGTAAAGTATTATACGAGGTCTAGGCCATTGCTTCCGCAATATCAGAAGACCAGGTATAATACCCCAGATATCAAACAGTATAAAGACCTAGTATCTCAGAATCAGGAAATCTCTCAAACAAGATTTCGGGGGTTACCCATATATCCGAGAGATGTTCCCCACGAGATAAGTAAGTATTTGATATTTAGGTTTATATCTCGAATTCAATCTACTAAGCGTGTAAAATCCTACTGGCATATCATCAGTGAGACCATTTATCACATTTGATTTTCCATTTCTTTAACGTACTGTGATTGTCTACTGATGTACTATCATTTTCTCTTTTTACATAAAAACTCTTTTTGAATTTTATCATGTTTTTGGCTTTTTCAAATTTTCAAATGTTTTTGGATTTTCTGAAATTTTTACTCCCCCTAAAATTCAAAACATTTAAAGAAAATTTGACAAACCGATATAGATAGCTTTGTCTCGCCATCCATTTTTTGCTTCACATGATCTGTTTTGCAGAAAATATACCCCCATGATATACAACACATTGATATTTTACAGTTTAAAAACCGTTTTTCAATCTTGTGAAATTAATCATGTTTGTTCCGCCGTGAGGGTTTCTGCATATTCACTCAACATATTTTTGAAATTTTTGACAAATTTAAAAACAAACATAATTTTGATTTTTCACTTTTTGACAAAATAAAAACATATTTTTGGTTTTAAATTTTTCAATTTTTAGGGTTTTGAAATATTATTTATTTATGTACAGAAATCAAACAAACTCCCTGTTTCAGTTGCAGGGATCAGCAGCCTCTTCCTCTCGTGCCAGACTGCTTCCTCTGTTGGTTTGACTTTCATCCTCTTTATGAAGCACCTGCACATTCAAATTACTCAATTACTTGAACAAGTTAGCCCAGGTCTGCTTGACCTTAGGCATTTCAACACAATATGTTTCAATCAACTTCGGAAAATCTTTATCATTTTTTACAAATGTATTTTCATTCCGATTATCACTCACAGAAACCTTTTGTTTCTTTTCCACCCACGTTTGTCCTTTAGAAGCACTTATTTTGTAAAAATGTGATTCATTTTGAACATTCTGATTTTGAACAACAACTTTTGGTTTCCAAAACTGGTTTGGTTTTGTTGCATCAACAGTTGTTTTCCAACTTTGTGTTGTTCTAAGTCTGGGCGTCACTGGTTTCCATGTTTGTTGTGAGTCAGCCTTTGACATTTTCGGCTTCCAAGTTTGCTTTGAATCAAACTTGGTTGACTTCTGATTCACAACATCAGACTTCTTTTTCGTCTCAACACCAACAGGTTTAAGATATTGAAACTTGCGTGCAAGATGTCCTTTTTGATCACATTTGAAACATGTTCTCTTTGAAACATCTTTTACTTGTTGTTGTTGCTTTTTCTTTTGAGCAAAGAACTCTTCATTAGACTGTCGTCTAAATTGGAGTTCTTTCTCTTCTTCTGAACTTGTTCCGTGAACAAAATTCATCTTTGTCTGATAATTTGGTGTTTCATTTCTTTTCCAATTTTGTTTATTTTTATAACCCAACCCAGCCTTCATGTTTTTCTTTTTGTAACCAGGTTTGTTATAATAAGTTTTGTGACTCTTTCCAGCGAATTTTGAAATCTCAGATTTTTCAATTTTAATAATTTTGAAAACTTTATCAATCTTTTCTGAAATCACATTCTGAATCGGGACTTCAAGATCTGAGAATAATTTGTCCGATCCAATCATGGTATAAACCAATCCTTTTGAATCATCATTCGCCTTTTTTCTCAGATTTTGAGTTTTTCAGATAACCTTCATGAAAACTACCTTCATTTTCATCATGTGATTCAGTTTTACCTGTTTCAACCGACTCTTCTTTCAAAACACTTTCAACGACCTTACCTACCACCTCTGAATCACTAGAATCATCAGATTTGGAATAGGTTACGTCAGTATTATCTGGCAATTGATCAACCAAGTTGAAAGCTTTTTCCACCTTCTCGTCATCATAGAATGTGAATTTTTCCTCAAACGGTGGTGTAACTTGATGATACTCTGAGTCAATTCCTTTCTTGTTTTGCTCAGAATCTTTACCATACGGTTTTAGATTGAAAAGGCGTTCAAGAACATATGATGAAGCATGATAACTGTGTAACTTGTTGTTATCTTGTTCTAAATCAGCTATTTTACGCTTTAACTTAGCAACATCCTCAATGTAAGAGTTTACAACTTGTTGCTTTATTGAATACTGACGCTTAAGCGTATCAGATGTTTCAGAACAATATTTCAATCTCAATTGAGCAAGTTTCATTTAACTCTTCACGTCTTCATACGATTCTTTTGTGATATGGTAAGCAAGTTTTATTGAATCGTACTCATTTTTCATTTCTTGAAAAGAATTTTCTTTTTGAAAACATTCTTCTGTCATTATTGAAACCTTTTCTTTCAAAAATTCATTTTCTTTTTCTAAACTCTTGCATTTTTGTTTGAGCTTCTCATCATTATCTTTCAAAATCTTTTCGTTTTCAAACATTTCTTTGCATTTTTCTTTGAATTTTTTTTTGATTTTAGTGAATTCTATGTCTCTTGTTCTGAATTTTTCATCTTTTGCAGTACAAGCACTGCACGTTTCCATGCATTTCTTGCACTGTTCAACAGTTTTATTTAAGATTTCAGAATCATTTGAAGTATTTACCTCAATGATTGACACTTCGGCTTTCGCTTCCGTCTGTGTCTGATCAGCTTCTTTCTTCTGCTGTACCTCACAAACACCAGCACTATCCACTTCAACTGATCTTTCCTGCTTCTCATCAGCTTCTTTCTTCTGCTGATCCTCTTCATTCTGCTGTTTTTCAGTAACAACTTCTTTTTCTTCCTCAGCTACCTTCTTCAACTCATCAACCAACTCTTCAACATTCTTTTTCATTCTTTCTTCATCCCTCTCTTTCAAACTCGCTGTCATCACATCACGAATTATCTTATCCAGCCTTTTCAGATAAGTTTTATCTTTTACATTTGAGTAATATTCGACAGACAGAGGAATTACTGCAAGAACATCATCAAAAACAACTTCTTTTCGATGAACGACGGGATCACCATTTTTGTTGATGTAGAAATCTCTCTTCTTGTCATATCTTCCATAGTATTTTGCTTCCTCATACTCTTCATGCATTTTCTCAATTCGACAACCTGCAAAGAATCTTTCTCTTTCAGTCTTTTCTTTCAGAATTTCTTCTCGACTTCTCTCCTTTATCTCAGCAACAAATGTACGATGTTTGTTCTTTGATACAGTTCTGCCATGTGCTGTGAACCGATCATCAACAAGATCATCTTCTGGAAGAAATTCGCTCCAGTAAAACCCTTCATCATCTTGAATCACAACACAAGCTCTTGATTTCTCCTTTTCAGGATTATCTTTAATTTGTTTCAACCTTGGTGATTCCTCTCTGTTCTTGTGATAGATCGCTTTTTGATAATAATCTTCTTTAAACGGATTAGCGGTCTCTTCAACAACAGAGTTTCTGCATTCTCTTTTGAAATGACCCTTTTGCTTGCATTTAAAGCATGTCACTTTTGATTTGTCGAATCTCAGCTTTGTTGATGGTCCACAGATTGATTGTCTGCCAGTAATATCCATGAACCGTTGAGCTCGTCGAATGCAGCTTGCCAAACACCATCTCAGATCAATGAGTTCCATCTCTTCTGGATCGATCTGGTCGTAATCTTCCTTTGTCAGTTCGGAATTTCCAATTTTCCCAGCTACCAGATCTTAGTAAGATTCCAGAATTGATCCCAGAAGACTCATTTGCTGTTTAGCAGCGTTGATGTTCATTGACGGAGAATTCTTTAGCTTTAAAGCGATGTTGCAGAGAATCTCTTTAGGTTCTTCAGAGTTTGATGTTGTTGATGATGAATGATATCTTGTATTGTAGCTTGATGAGCTTTCCTGTGAGTCCTTCATCTTTTCAACACTATATGCAGTTTTTATCGGTTCACTAACTGTCACCGAAGGTACACTGCCCTTGTAGTAAAGACCGACATTCTGTTGATGCGAAGAACTACTCATCTTGTTCTGTTTCTGCAATTCAAGCTCATGAGTTTCAATTTTTTCAATCAACACATCGAGAGTAATTGTTTCAAACAACACATCATTTTTCAAAATAAAAACAAACGTTTGCCACTGATCAGCTCGTGGTAACGCTTCAATGATTTTTTCTATGATTTCCTCACGTGTTTTTACAATTCCAAACCTATCAAGCTCAATTTTTAGATGACAAAATCTCTCAATCATTTGTCTCACCGACTCTCCTTTTAAACTATCAAACAAATCAAACTCCTTTTTTAATAAAGCAATTTTGTTCTTTTTAATTTGTTTACCACCCTCAACTTTAACCCTCAAAGCTTCCCAGACAGATTTTGATGAACCATCATGTACTAACAAAGAGAAAATATCATTTCTGATAGATTGCTGAATCAATGCAATCATTTTCTGCTCGTATGAAAATTTTCGTTTGTCTTCATCGGAAAGATCATTGAGATGAATCTCTTCATTCTTATCGTTTATCAGTCGGCTATATCCAAACTCCAAACAGAACCAGCTCTCGTGAGCATATGCCTTTGTCCAGTTCAGAAACCTCTCTTTCCACCATGTGTAATCTTCTATGTTGTCAAGTTTAGGTGGTTTCGAATAAGTCCCATAGAAGTTATCATGTTTTATATTATCATTGATTGCTTTTGTTATGATTTTTGGTGTAACGGTTGAAGTTTCCAAAGATTCTGATGTGAAAGCTTTGTAAAAGGTGTTATAGAATTCTTCAGCCGTTCCTCGTTTTTCACCTTGAATCACCTGCAAATTCACAAACAAACGGTCAGTTTAAAAATATCAAACAGTTGATCGGATGAGTAACCGATCGAACGGGGTCAACAAAAGTCAATCGGATCACTTGAATCAGATCACTTGGATCGGATCACTTGGATCGGATATGTATGTTATGCAATGAATCTTTTTTGGATCAGATGATGAATCGAACGAAGTGTCACTCGATAGTTGAACCTTGAATCAAGTCAAATGTTTAATGGATGCAAGGTGTCGGATAGTGAATCGATCGGATATCTATCCGACGATTTGACCTCAACTCACAAAAACCAAGCTTGTAGTGGTTCGGATGGCGATTCGTACGGATTTCCGTTCGACGATTGGACCAAAAATCCCGTGGATCAGATGGTGATCCGACGAAGTGCTATCCGACACTTGGACATGTGAAACAAACAAATAAAGTGTTTAGTATCGGATGGCAATCCGTTCGGATTACCGTTCGATGATTTGCAAAACAATTTAAATGTGAAAGGATGAAGAGGATCGGATGGTGATCCGACACTTTGCAACTAAATGCTTTGGATCGGATTGTGATCCGAACGAATTGCTACTCAACGATTGATATCACTTCTTCAAAATTCAAACTACCATGGTCGACAATACTTAATGGTACTGATATCACTTATTTTTTTAATATAATCATGCTTACTTACAGATCACATGCAACAATGTTACAAACTGTTATTCAATAGGACCTTTAATTGAAATTGGCCGACTGATGAGGATACGTCCTTGGTCGGACCGAATGTCTAGCGAACACAAAACCGAACCGAAAGCTTAAAGGAACGGTCGCATCTAGTGCCATAGACGGAGTGATCCAACTCCCTGATCCGATGTAACTAACTAGGGGCCCACAGCCTTAACTGCCATGACAATGACTGGTCCGACCCTAACTAACTCGCCACATCAGCATTCCCCAAAAGTATAAATACCCCGCCAAGACTCCACACCAAGGGTAATCGCTACTTTCTCTCTCTAAACTCTCCCCTCTCTTCCTGACCTTTTCACTCCTCACAAATACTTATTCTCATGCCCGAGCTTGGTCACAGAGAGGCCCCCCTCCCTGTGACGAGGCTAATGGTGTGTTTCTTCCTTGTGATCGTGCAGGTTCTTTCCAGGTCATCTGAAGCTCTGCTCAGACCAGGTCGGACCAACTGGTTTTGAGTCTTCAGTGGCGCCATCCCCTCGAATTCACACAATTTACTTTGTTAATTCTGTTCACTCGAAATTATGGAATCCACAACAGCTGCCTCCACAAACACTTTCCCGTCTTATAACGACATTTGGGAAGGAAATGTTGCACCTATGACAACTGTTCCTACAGCAGTTGCCACTGCAGCGGTCCTAGCACGATCGGCGACAATACCTCCACCTACAAGTTCTGTAATCGCGAGCTCTATCACCATACTCTCAGTTACTGCTCCAGTCGCCACGCCTTTTCCTAGTTTCGACAACGCTTTCCTCCTGCGGAATGCTGACTTACTACGGCAACTATAGCAGCAACAGCAACGAGAAGAAATGTTGCAGTGTCTTCGCACGAACTTGTTCAACAGCGCTTGTCCAGGGGCTAATCCCATCTCCGTCGGAGCTTTCACCTCTGGATCTATGGTAAGTTCTACAATCTCCACTCCCATAACATGTGTTTCACAAGTTTCCTCACTTACGAGTGCTCCAATAAATAACGGTCTTTACGGCCTGTTTCGCCAGGGATCTATGGGTTTAAACCCTCAAGATCAAGAGTTAATCATGCCATACCATCCTACGTCTATGACTTCTCAGTCGAAGTTCACGTTAAGGATCGTTAATGTGCCACTCCCGGCAAAGTTGAAGATGCCCCCGACGCTAAAATTTTACGATGGTACGTCCGACCCGGACGATCACATGTTCGCTTTCGCCGGAGCGGCTAAGGTCAAACAATGGCCCATGCCGGCATGGTGTCACATGTTTGCTCAGACTCTCACCGGGTCGGCAAGGGTGTGGTTCGATGGATTGCCAGAAGGATCGATCGATCACTTTGAAGATTTCCGGCGTATATTTTTGCAAAATTTCTGTCAGCAGCGACGCTGCAAGAAAGACATTACTGAGGTTCACCACATAAAACGCCGCGACGGAGAGTCCGTAGAAGATTTCATCGATCGTTTTAATCGAGAGAGCATGCAGATAAGTAGGGCAGTCGATCAGCTCCGTGTTTCCGGATTCTGTCATGGAGTTCGAAACAATCAGCTCGTAGAAAAGCTCCACGAAGATCTCCCAAAAACCATGGAGATACTTATGGAACGAGCCCGAGCCTTTGTCCAAGGAAAGAGTGCCTGCGGTCAACCGAATGAAACAGCAGCAAGGAATGCCAAGGCTCGAACCGCATCATGGAGACGAAACGCGTCACCACCAAAAGATAGAGGCAACAATTGGAGCAGAAGTCGTGGCCCGTATCAAAATTCTGATCGAAACAGCTTCTGAACTGGTAACGTATGATTCAACACTTTCTCCGAACTAACTAAGTCGCCGAGCGAGATCCTTAGTACAGAGACTACCCGTTTTCCCACACCATCGAAGCAGCGGCCTATATCAGATAAGCACTCCAAAAAGTACTGTGAGTACCACCGAGACAAAGGGCATACGACTGACGAATGTTGGGAACTAAAACAAGAGATCGAGAAGGCCGTACGATCCGGAAAACTCTCCCATCTCGTAAAAGAAGTAAAAGATGGGAATAAATCCGCAGCAAAGATTGACAATCCGAATACCGAGGCTGGGATCAATATGATTCGATCTACCGAACCAAGGGGGATAAAGCGGCCGAACCAGCACATGGCAGCTTGGATGCAACAACCAATATACTTTCCTCCGATCGATCCGGAAGATGCTCGAGACGGACCGATCACAATATCGGCCGTAATTGCAGGACATTTGGTCCGACGAATTTACGTAGACGGAGGAAGCGCCTTTGAGATAATGTACTTGCAATGCTTTCAGCAGCTGAACCCCCAAACAAGAAAGAGATTAATCAAGGTATTTACCCCTCTAAGAAGTTTTTCGGGAGAGGTGGTTCGTCCGATAGGGCAAATTACCCTTCCGACCACGTTCAAAGATAATGACAGAAGCAGAACTGTTCAACTAACCTTTCTGGTTGTTGGTACTCATTCGTCGCATAACGTAATACTCGGGCGACCCGGGTTACGAGCTCTCGGAGCATTCAGCTCAACAATACACGGTGCCATAAAATTCCCCACCGAAGCAGGGATCGCAACTATCCTTTCGGAATCAAATTCATTCGTTGCAGAGGTAAGACACGCAGCAGAAACAAGCTTCAAAAAATCCGAAGTACCTACAGAGCTTTGGGCGATTAACCCAGAATTCCCGGAACATCAAGTGGCTATTGATGTGTGCAAAATGCAACATATAAATTACATCAATTATGGCATAAAACAAACATTTTTTTAGTACTAATGTTGGAAAAAGTGTGCTTTTGTCTTCCTTTTGTATTTTCAGGATTAAATGAGCTCAAATTAACAAAAGAAGCAAAAAGACAGCAAAATATAACATAAATACAAGAAAAGGAACAAACGTGACATGCCCGACCCCACGACAGCATCTTCCCAAGCAAAACAAGAAGACAGAAGACTGAACACGCCCCGTGCTCAGCCAGCACGGGGGCGTGCCCAAGTGTCAGCAGAAAATACAAAGTGGTAGAAGCTTCTATTGCCCACCACGGGGCCGTGCTCAGCGGGCACGGGGCCGTGGTCAACTATAAGATTCGCAGAATCTAGGCAAATCTTCATAGTACAGATATGCTTCTGCACACGGGGTCGTGCTCAGCGGACACGGGGGCGTGGTCAACTAATAAAGACAAACTGCAATAAATGAAGAAAGAGAAGGATGTGGACACGGGGCCGTGCCCGAGCTTTTGTTCAGCCTATAAATAGGAGTGCTTGGCTTGAGCTCAAACCATTCCTTGGCACACCACCTCTCTCACACTTGACCCACCACCCACCACCACCATAACACCATCATCCACCGCCATCATCCATTGTCCATCATAGAGTGTGTGAGTCGTCTCGGGATCCATGATTGATCGTAAGAGTTCTTGACAATCAAGGCCATGGTTGCCTAAGTCTCTTACATCACTTGGTGAAGACAAGTGTCTAGTGTAATACTTTTTATTTTTAATCTTTTCGCACTTTTTAATTGGTTTTGTATTAATGACTTTAATAACTAGTTTCTTATGTTGAAGGTGATTCTTCCTTATCGTTTGTCCGTGGTGTCTTGGCATTATTTTACTGTCTATATAAAATAAAAGATTTTCACCATTCATATCTCCACGGTCTATATGGAGGTATGTTGGCTACCTGGTTGGGGGTTAAGGGAACGGTTTGGTAAGAGTCTTGCCGTTGTTCAGCGTTTAGAGATCATGCAAGGGACCTGGATCAAATTTAGTAGGACCTCCTTCAATACTTAACGGTATTGGATGGCGGGGGTCCAAACTCTTTGATCCCCTCATAAGTTAACTACTATTAATACTATAACCCGGCTATTTAGGACTGTATCCTTGCTGACTCAGACTACTTAGTCGAGGGTAACGTCGCCTTCAAAAGAGGGGCCTACCATAATTTGCATTAATAACTTAATTCATTATCTTTCAATAATCCGACCCTTTAGGATTGTATCCTTGCTGACTCAAACTATTGGGTTGAGGGTAACGTCGCCTTCAAAAGTGGGGCCTACTACAATAACTAAGATAATCTCTTAAATAAGTGCAAAAGTGCGGAAATAATCAAAGGTTACACTATACACGAGTCGGAGCCAAGTGATTCATCTTGTCTATCTGTTTTTCTTTTATTTTTATTTTTCAGCATTTTAGTTAGTTTTTATTTTTTTTTCTTAGTTTAAAACATTTTTCTAAACTTTTTGATTTGATTAGACGTTGAGGATAAACCGGTACTAAGAGCTCTTGTATCCTTGGACGACCTCGGTATCTTACCAACACTATACTACGCTCAGGATGGGTGCACTTGCCCATATGTGTGTTTAGTGTTAGTAAATATCGTGTTTTATAAATTTAAAACTTGGCTAAAAAGTGTTAAAAAGGGCTTAATAAATACATTAAAAACTAACGACACTTCACACGCATCAAGTTTTTGGCGCCGTTGCCGGGGACACAAGGATTTTAAGAAAGTTAGGAATCAGCGGCCTAATCGTTTTTCTTATTTTTCTATTTTTTTAGGATTTTTCTTAATTTTTCAACTTCTGCAGAGCTAAGCACGGGCCGTGCCTGGCCGGACACGGGCCGTGTCCAGCCTTGTTACTGGCACCTTTTATTTTCCGAGTTACAGAGAGCTGAACACGGGGCCGTGTCGGTGCAACATGGGGCCGTGCCCAACTCCCAGTAACAGGGATCCGGAAAACAATCACTGTACCTCCGACCACGGGCCGTGTTCACTGAACACGGGGCCATGGTGAACCTTCAGACCAACGTTCTTTTCTGTTTTTGTTGCAGGACTTGGAACCCAGGCGCCACATTTGAACTTCCTACCTAGTGCATGAGCTCCAGTTCTAGTAGAGACATAAAAGAACCTCTAGAAGAACCCGAACGCTTTCTCAGAAAAAAACTTAAAGCCAAAAACCAAGAGAAAGTTTCGGGGGACCCACTTCCAATGGCGGACCAACGTACCCTTATGGATTACCTACGACCCACTGTAGGTAATCTCGGCGCCGCTATCAATGCACCAAATGTCGAAGCCAATAACTTCGAACTTCGGCCGCATTTGATACAAATGCTTCAAAACTCCGCAACCTTCCATGGGCTTGCGGACGAGGATCCCCATCTACATATTACTAATTTCTTAGAAATATGTGATTCCTTTCGGATTAATGGAGCATCAAACAACGCCATTCGCCTTCGGATGTTTCCATTTTCACTAAAAGACCGAGCTAAGGCTTGGCTTAACACCCTCCCAGTTGGCTCGGTAAACACCTGGGATGAACTAGCCCAAAAGTTTCTATATAAGTATTTCCCTCCTGCTAAAACGGCTAAATTAATGACTGAAATTAATACATATTCACAAGAGGACGGGGAATCCTTATATGAAACTTGGGAAAGGTTCAAGGAGCTACTAAGAAAGTGTCCTCATCATGGTCTTGCGGTATGGCAACAAGTATCCACTTTCTACAATGGGTTGTTGCCACACACAAGACAAACACTTGATTCTAGCTCCGGGGGACTCTTAGGTAATCGTCGCCCAAATGAAATATATAATCAAATTGAGGAAATTGCTCAAACCAATTTTCAATGGCACACTCCCCGAGGCAATAAATGTATTGCCCCGGGCGCCTATAAGGTTGATGAAAGCACTTCTTTACAAGCCCAAATCGAAGCCCTTTCTTCAAAAATAAAAAAAAAATTAGAAATGACAAAAACGGTCTCGGTTATGGCTTGTGAAAGGTGTGGTGGGCCACATGAAAATTGGAGTTGTATGAAAGAATTAGATGAACAAACGGAAACAGTAAACTACATTGATAACAGACCTAGGCCGTCGGGTCCTCCAACGGGTACCTACAACCAAGGATGGCGTAACTACCCAAACCTTGGTTGGAGAGATCCCGGCAATAGTAGTAACCAATAAAACCAACGAACTAACTTTCAACAACCACAAAACTTTTCTCAACAACAAGGTGGACGAGAAAGGCTTGAGGATACTGCATCTCGCCTCATCTCCGACACCGAAAAGAAAAACTCGGATCGATTTAAGCAATTGGAATCGAATTTTAGAAATCAACAAGCTAGCATTCAAAACATTGAAAAACAATTGAATCAAGTAGCTCAAAATTTCTTCGAGAGACCACAAGGCGCGTTACCGAGCAATACCGAAACCAACCCAAAAGCGCAAGTACATCTCATCACGTTGAGAAACCGAACCGTGGGTCCCGAGGAGGCTCCATTACCGACAGTTGAAAGAAGCCAACCTACGACTTCACCCGCACCCCAACCAGAAAAGGCTTCTCCACCAATTCAAGAGCCCACCAAGACTCCTCCGGTTCCATACCCCGGTCGGTTAAATCGTCAAAAGACCGATGAGCAATTCGCAAAGTTCGAAAATTTACTAAAACAATTGCATGTTAATATTCCTTTTATTGAAGTCCTTACCCAAATGCCTAAATATGCAAGATTTATGAGGGACTTCCTCACTCATAAAAGGAAAATTGAATCATTGCAATTAGTTAATTTAGGCGAAGAATGCTCCGCCTTAGTACTCAACAAACTCCCACAAAAGAAAATTAATCCCGGAAGCTTCACGATTCCTTGCTCGATTGGGGAATCCCCCGTTCGTAATGCATTAGCCGATCTTGGGGCTAGCATTAACCTCATGCCCACATCAATGTTCAAACGACTCGGCCTAGGAACAACGAGCCCTACAAAGATGAGCATACAACTAGCCGACAGATCCATCAAATTTCCACAAGGTGTCGCTGAAAATCTATTGGTCAAAGTTGACAATTTCGTTTTCCCAACTGACTTTGTCATCCTAGACATGGAAGAAGACGCCGATGTTCCTCTCATCCTCGGGAAGCCATTTCTAGCCACCGCCCAAGCAGTGGTTGATATGAATGACGGAACACTAACATTGAAGTTTGGGGACGAGGAAGTGAAGTTTGGAGTGGGAAAGAGAGTAGAAGACGAAGACCCGGTCGACTACATGAAGGTCATAGACTCAAGCTTGGATGACGCTCTCCGACGGTGTAACATGGGATGCGAAACATCCCACTTGAGTAACATATGACCAGGCTTTGGGTCTAGCCAAGGACCCTTATAAACGTGGCGCACCACGGAGGCATTCCGCGGAACTATCCATAGTTTAATTTAGATTAGTTTTTATGTTTTCTAGTTTAGTTTTAATTTTTAGGAATAAAACACACTTGAGATGACAAAGGATACAAGGGAAAACTTGAACCAGCACCCCATGTAGGAAAACAGAACCGTCCGACGATTTTCTTCGTTTACAGTGAGTTCGGCACGGGCCGTGTCCACCCAACACGGCCCCGTGCTGCACAGTCTGCAGAAAAAGACCCAGTTCAGGTAACTGGACACGGGCCGTGTCCACCCAACACGCCCCCGTGTCCAGACTTCTGTTTCTTTTGTTTAATTTTTGTTACTGGCACTTGAACACGGGGCCGTGCCCGGACAACACGGGGCCGTGTTCAGCGCCCAGTAACCCAAAATTTTTGCTTAATTCACACCTTTTACACATTCAATCAACCTAAAAACTTATTTTTGGGACACATTGAGGACAATGTGTAATTTAAGTGTGGGGGGATGCTAAAACCTTGAATCTTGCAAGTCCTAATAACAAGCCTTACACAAAACTCTATTGGAACCGCTTATAAAAAAAAAAAATCATTTTTTTACTTGTCTAGGTTTAATTTGGGAATTTCAAAATTCTAAAAAAGGTTATATTTTTACGAATTTACAACCGATAGCGTCGTGATAAAAAGAACCAACATAAGAAAATTATGAAAAGGCATGACAAGCTTAGTTAAAATTTAATTATATATACTTGATCACATAAAAACCCATTCCCACAAAAGTGAGTTTTGAGCCTTTAATGAGCATACAAATACATATCTTTAAACTAAATGCTCATTTTTCGTTTCTTGTGTGAATAGCCGCTTGGTTCTTACGACTCTAGAACTTGCCATGACGATACATTCCCGGTCCTTACCAACTTAAACCCGAGTAAGTAAATGATGGAGGCATTAGGTTTTCCGTATGACTTAAAAAAAAATTGTGATAATGATGAAGCAAAAGAAATAAACAAACAAGTTCATCAAAAATAACTTTGTTTGGAATAATGGCTTCATCAAAATAAAAAGTTGAAAAAAAAAAATAGAAAGTCTTACGAAAACCGATACTTTTTACGCTTTTTTACCCTTTTCTACTAACCACTAACCCAACCACCTACCTTTAACCCAAGCCTAACCCTTCACCCAAAAAGTCCTCTTGATATTTACAAAGGTATATAGTTAAAAAGGAGGAGGATTGATTGCTTGGCAAGCTTATGGTAGGAATAAGTTCCATGCCGCTCTCGAGTGATTCACTAAAATACATCTTCGGCCGAGTGTTGAGTGATCCCCCGTGAGGTATGTGAACTTGTATATAAATAAAATTTTTAAAAAAGGCATGTTATGCCCTAATAAGTAATTTATCTTATGAAAAGTTTTAAATAAATCATGACGAATAGGATTGTAAATAAATAAAAATAAAACTAAATAAAGAATCTTGGAAATCCCGACACTCTATGACAAGCCCAAAAACCTTCTTTTCTACCCATTCCATTTGAGAGTGTAAAGCCACATTATAAAAGAGTTTTGCTTGAGGACAAGCAAAGATTCAAGTGTGGGGGTGTTTGATGTGTGCAAAATGCAACATATAAATTACATCAATTGTGGCATAAAACTAACCTTTTTTTAGTACTAATGTTGGAAAAAGTGTGCTTTTGTCTTCCTTTTGTATTTTCAGGATTAAATGAGCTCAAATTAACAAAAGAAGCAAAAAGACAGCAAAATCTAACATAAATACAAGAAAAGGAACAAACGTGACATGCCCGACCCCACGACAGCATCTTCCCAAGCAAAACAAGAAGACAGAAGACTGAACACGCCCCGTGCTCAGCCAGCACGGGGCGTGCCCAAGTGTCAGCAGAAAAGACAAAGTGGTAGAAGCTTCTATTGCCCACCACGGGGCCGTGCTCAGCGGGCACGGGGCCGTGGTCAACTATAAGATTCGCAGAATCTAGGCAAATCTTCATAGTACATATATGCTTCTGCACACGGGGTCGTGCTCAGCGGACACGGGGGCGTGGTCAACTAATAAAGATAAGCTGCAATAAATGAAGAAAGAGAAGGATGTGGACACGGGGCCGTGCCCGAGCTTCTGTTCAGCCTATAAATATGAGTGATTGGCTTGAGCTCAAACCATCCCTTGGCACACCACCTCTCTCACACTTCACCCACCACCCACCACCACCATAACACCATCATCCACCACCATCATCCATTGTCCATCATAGAGTGTGTGAGTCGTCTCGGGATCCAAGATTGATCGTAAGAGTTCTTGACAATCAAGGCCATGGTTGCCTAAGTCTCTTACATCACTTGGTGAAGACAAGTGTCTAGTGTAATACTTTTTATTTTTAATCTTTTCGCACTTTTTAATTGGTTTTGTATTAATGACTTTAATAACTAGTTTCTTATGTTGAAGGTGATTCTTCCTTATCGTTTGTCCGTGGTGTCTTGGCATTATTTTACTGTCTATATAAAATAAAAGATTTTCACCATTCATATCTCCACGGTCTATATGGAGGTATGTTGGCTACCTGGTCGGGGGTTAAGGGAACGGTTTGGTAAGAGTCTTGCCGTTGTTCAGCGTTTAGAGATCATGCAAGGGACCTGGGTCAAATTTAGTAGGACCTCCTTCAATACTTAACGGTATTGGATGGCGGGGGTCCAAACTCTTTGATCCCCTCATAAGTTAACTACTATTAATACTATAACCCGGCTATTTGGGATTGTATCCTTGCTGACTCAGACTACTTAGTCGAGGGTAACGTCGCTTCAAAAGAGGGGCCTACCATAATTTGCATTAATAACTTAATTCATTATCTTTCAATAATCCGACCCTTTAGGATTGTATCCTTGCTGACTCAAACTATTGGGTTGAGGGTAACGTCGCTTTCAAAAGAGGGGCCTACTACAATAACTAAGATAATCTCTTAAATAAGTGCAAAAGTGCGGAAATAATCAAAGGTTACACTATACACGAGTCGGAGCCAAGTGATTCATCTTGTCTATCTGTTTTTCTTTTATTTTTATTTTTCAGCATTTTAGTTAGTTTTTATTTTTTTTCTTAGTTTAAAACATTTTTCTAAACTTTTTGATTTGATTAGACGTTGAGGATAAACCGGTACTAAGAGCTCTTGTGTCCTTGGACGACCTCGGTATCTTGCCAACACTATACTACGCTCACGATGGGTGCACTTGCCCATATGTGTGTTTAGTGTTAGTAAATATCGTGTTTTATAAATTTAAAACTTGGCTAAAAAGTATTAAAAAGGGCTTAATAAATACATTAAAAACTAACGACACTTCACACGCATCAGCTATCGGTTATATGAGTGATCAAACAGGTTACATGCCTTCTACATTGCTAATTACGCGTTAATTCAAAAATTATCATCCTGTTGACTTTTTATAATAAACTTTGACCCGACAATTGATCTAGTTAGAGTGGGAATCAGAGGGTGCCCTTTTAAGGGTGTAATGCCCACATAATTACCAACTTATAACAACTTTCAATTTGACTAAACATCAGACCATTAATGATTAATCGATAAGTCAAACCTTAATTACGACGGTTTGACTTTTAAGCTAATAACTAAGTAAAACACGATTAAGGAAGATCAAGGATACTTACCAAGGTCTAATGCACGATTAGAGATGCTTAGGGAAGGTCCTTGTGCTCCAGAAATGATCAGAAGATGAGTTGTGAGTGAATGATCAAAGTTGCAACAAAGTGGGCTTTAGATAGTGCTTTTGATTGCTCAAGATCATGACAAACAACTCTAGCATTGGTCCCTGATCATTAACAAGTGTCCCTAATGCCTAAGAACTTGTTTAGGCAGCCCTTGGTGGTGAAAAGGGCAATATATGTCGTTTACATGGGCTGAACAGCCACCTGATGAGTTTTTGCATCTGGGAGTCTCTTATGGACCGCAAGGGTCCTAGCATACGATCCGTAAGGACCATGTCAGCATGACATAACTTTCAAAAGTTGACAGTTTGGCCCCTGAACTTCCAAACTTGATTTTTACATGGTTTCTTGCACATGTAACCCCCAAACTTGACTTTTATGGACTCCAAGTCATAAACCAACTTTGTTAGGTCCCCGGTTATTCATACGATCACCGAAAAGTCTTAAATTTCGACGTTGACGCTTTTAACCCCTCGTATACGAATTTTATCATAACTTTCTCATACGATAACGAAACTTGGTGAAATTTTTATCATACATTCTAATGAGCATAATTAATCGTTACAAAGCTTCGGGTTTGCTTAAAGGTCACTCAGAGGTATACTTTAAACACGTCGACACATTTAACCCCTGTAGTTTGTAATCTCTCACTTTCTTTCACAATTAGCTTCGTATGATCCATGATTTATTTGTTTAAGGGTATAAACATCATGTAGGGTTATTGTAAAGTATATTTATCCATTGTTGACATTCTGAACCCTTATATTTACACACTTTCCTTGTTTGTCAACTCTAGTCCTTCTAAGGAAATCCTTTACACGTTTAAAGTTTATGACACGTGTCAATACTTTATTGGACATGAATTTTCGAGGTGTTACATCCTCACCCCCTTAAAAGAAATCTCAACCTCGAGATTTGCTAAAATGTGGGAAGTACTTTTTGTCGCATAATGGACTTAACTTCTATAACATATCTGGAGTCTTTCCAAGCTCCCAAAGTGACCCCTATATTAGGTACATGTATCCTTTTGGAGCTTCTTAACCTGTCGATCCTTAATCGATACGGTTTCTCGTCCAATCATAAAGTTTCATTAATCTGCTTATCATTACATGATAATGTGCTTCGACTTATTGGCGAAGCTTATCCTTAAATCATCAGTGTGGGTCGCATTGCGAGCTCCACTAAGCTCCTTATATAGGTTTTAGCTTATAGGCTATTGACCTTTGTTGTATTCGATTTCCGAATGCTCCTATATATCCAGGTCTTAACTTACCCTGTGAAATTTAAAATTTAGCATACCCTTCTTAGGGCGATACCTTTGATTGAACCTTATTCCTTATTAAGGACTTAAGAAGGTTGTGACTTTTCTCAATCCTCAATTTTCTGCCGTTTACTGGCAAATTTAAGGTGATTACGAATTCGAATGATCTTACTTGTTGTTTCCAATTCAACTTTCAGATCCTAGTAATTGAACTTACCAATCTATTGTTCTAATAATAGATGTTTAACATTCCATCTATACAAGGTCTCTAAAGGAATAGCCTTGATACTTACATAATAATTGCTATAGAAAAGCTTATTTTATAGTGAGATGGTTATTCCACCCACTGCTTTAAGCTAATCTCAAAGAATAGCTAATCCTTACAGCTAGTCGAACAATTCGACGATCCTGGGCAGCTAATGGCGATTCTTAATTGTTGCCTAAATAGGGTTGCGGTAATTAATGCATAAGCAAGATGAACCGTCTTTCTTATTTACTAAAAATCGGAGTTCTTAGAACTTTGAATTTTTGGCTTTATGAAACCTTCTCTAAAAACTTATCGATTTGGCTCTTAGCTCTTCCTATTCGTTGGTACTAACAGATATAAGGCTTTTACAATAACTGCAGCCCTAAGCGGGATGTTTGTCCTAACATCCACTTGCCTCTCAGGAGGTAAACATGGTAATTCTTATAAAGAAGATAATCATGACACACAGAGATGTCAGAGATGTCCGTATTCTCAGGCTTTGGTCCATCTATCAATGTCGGTGTCAGATAAATGACACATTCTCTTTACAAATGCAAGGATGCCCTAAGTAGAGATACTTATAAGGACATTTTTATATTGGATATCTTCTTTGAATACTACTAGTCGACTTTAGTACAATATGACCATTGGCATATCTCAGGGGTTCCATGCATTAAACCTCCATACTGATCAGGCATGGAAGCAATCTATGGGACACACTAGGATACGCCACTCCTCATATGGCACTTTTATCAAACATAGTTTGGCATTCGCAGACGATAGAAAACAATGAGAAAAATAATAAAATAAAATAAAGTAATATATATTGTCGTACTCTTTTTGGGGAAGAGTACTCCAGATTCTTATGAAAGGATTATCTTCGAGGAAGGGAGAGATGGTCATTATAGATTTCCATTGGTAAGTTATACCTTATATTTAATATCTGGAGCTCTTATGAATGTAATCAAAAGTTTGCTAAGCTTATGGTTTACAAAAGGTTTATTATCCCTTGCATTAACGTAAGATACTTAGCAGACAGTATCAATGCTAAAAGGTAAGGACGTACCTAATGCTATTTTTGATATGCACTGTCTCTGGCATTCAACCGGTAGTTCAGGCGGTTCCTTTCTTATCCTTCCCAGACTTAGCTGCTCCTTCCTTGGCAGCCTTAGGGCAATTAGTACTGATGTGGCCCTTTTCGCCACAGCTGAAACAGTTTGCATTCTTTATGTCCCTACATTCGTGGGACTGGTGGCCAGTTCTTTTACAGATGCCACATTGCTTTATCTTTTGGTTTGATCGACACTGTCCCCAGTGTCTTCTTTTGCAGGTTTTGCATGTAGGCTTTTTGTTGGAATCCTGTTGGTTATTGTTGAACTCGGATTTGCTCTTCTTAGGATTCTGGGAGTTATCCTCCTCCCTTTGTCTTTTCTCATTAGTTTCATTCTTGATTGACTTTTGTCTCACTATATCTAGAGTGAGAGACAAGGATAAATCTACAGCTGATCTGAAGGTGATTGGCCTTGAAGCCTTAACATTCCCTTTTATTTCGGGTGCCAAACCACTGATGAAACGCGCAATGCGTTTTGGTTCCGGGGTAATTAAATAGGGTACCAATCTAGATAGGGAGTTGAAGTCGGTAACATATTGCTTAGGTTCTTCATTGTGAGAGTCAGAAAATCTGCCTCCACCTTTTCCACTTCGTGTTGTGGACAGTAGTTCTCTTTGATAAGGTCCACAAAATTGGACCATCCCATATTGTATAGGGGAATTTTCCCCGTGGACTGCATCATGGCCCTCCACCATGCAAGAGCCTCGCCCTTGAAAGATTGTGAAGCAAATTTTACTACGTCCTTATCAGCACAATTGCTGATGTCCACAACAGTTTCCAATTCCTCAAGCCATTCCATAGCATCAATTGCTCCTTTTTCGCCATTGAAATCTCTGGGTTTGCATGAGATGAAGTATTTGTAGGTGCACCCGTCTTCAGTTGAACAAGGCTTATCATAGAGTACTAACTTCTGAGGTTCGCTCTTTTCATCTGAAGAGTGAACGGAGCTCTCCTTACGAGCTGATGTATGTGTTTCCGTATGGACCTTTGAGTGAGTGTCACTCGGTTCCTTTTTGTTCTCAAGGATCTTATCCCCAACTTCACTAATTGCTGCGTCAATCAAGGCCTGAAGAGCAGTGCCATTAACATTTATATTTATATTTGCATCCTTGTTTCTAGCCGCAGTACTGCTGTGTGCTTCATCGGAATCCACCATTCCGGGGCTTTGGAACTAAACACCAATAATAACATATGCTTAGCCACAAACTATTATGGAATCATCGTAATGGATGATTTATAAGCCATGGTATTATTAAACCCTAATGGCTGTTAGGTTTTTAACTTCATTATAGCATGCTACCAGAAAGTACGTCAATTATATTTAGCCTAGGTCAAAAAGGACCATCAATTGTGTTTAAGGTTTGGACCAAGTCCATTACCTTTTTACAGGGAATCACAATGTCACAACTGTCCTTGTCATAACAACAATCTTTAGATAGTTGGAAGGCTTGTCACGAAGGACATTAATAGTCACAGGCATGAAGGCCTTGTCACAAAGGACATATAAGTTATGGCACTTAAGGCATTAATATATCAGCCGCAATCTTCTTGGATCAGAGATCTTAAGGTTCGAACATAGTTCTTTACCTTTGGACAGAGAGTCAAAGACTACAGCCGTCATTTCTTTGGAAGATAATTTATTTTGCCACAAAGGCTAGTCAATGGACATCATTCTGACTAACTGGATGATTGTGAGCTTCAGAGGAGTCAGCCGTGGTGAAGCTTTGAAGGCTACTAACCAAGCAGTAATAATTTGTTTAATTATATAGCGAATTGTCGAACTTGACGATTAATTAGCCATGGTGTAACTCAACCATATAGACCAATAGATAGTATTAAATTTATTTGATTATGCTTGGCCTAGGTTTTTAGATAGACCATCTTTGGCGTTTAAACGGAATATAATCCTTCATATTTATTAGACAGGGGACATAAGTCACGACTGTCAATGTCGTACCGACATTTTATATAGCGTAAGTGCTTGTCCCAAGGACTTTTTGATGGCACAGAGGCCTTGTCACTAGGGAAATTTAAAACATAATCAATGATTCCTTTGGATCGGAAAATTTCATAATTCATTGTCTTGACAAGAAGTTATGAAATAAAACTATCTTTTCATGTATACATCTTTTCCTGTAGGTATACATTCCAATGGATGTTTTGATGTGTTTATCATGTTCGACGTTTATTAGCCATGATTCCTCTTGATCATTTATGCTAAAAAAATAAGGGGTTTGGAAAATTCCTAATATAAAGATGACAAGTGTGATTTTATTGCATCACCTTTGTCAGGAGTGTTAACATGTTTTCAGATGTTAACAAAGATCTGAATCTCTTTTAAACAGGTTTTACCATCGTAGCCAGGTCTTTAATGACATTCAAGCTAGGTTATACCTTTTAAGATTCTCTTTTAACATGTATACTGGCATGAAAGGAATGATACTTATTTTATTCAGGATTTCATTATAATTATCCTAAATTTAATTAAAATATAACTATGGCACAAAAGGCCAAGTCACTAGGGCAACTTTAAATTATAGACCATGATTTTGTAGAATCAAGGTATTTAGGCTTTGAACGTTGTTCGTTGCCTTTTCTTGGCAGGGAGTTGTAGGCTACGACTGTCTCTTGTCTTATATGACAATGGATATGGCCCGTAAGCATTATATCCGTAATGGATGTTTAAATCACAAAATAAGAAAAGATTTCGGGAGAATCCAATATGAGGATGATTTATGCGATTTTATCGAACCACGTCTGCCAGGAATGTTAACATGTTACAGATGTTAACAAGGATTTGAATCTTTTGAATAGGTTCTACCATCTTGGCCTTGTCATACAGACTAGGTTTACCTTTAAGATTCTTTTAATATTTAATGCAGAACAATCCTAAATTGAGATGTTAATATGGATCTGAATCTAATTATGGAACTACCATCTTGGCCCGGTATTAAAAGGACACGTGGCTAGGTCTTGTCCTTTTTAGATTTTGCCATTTTATTATAATGGTAGATCTTATAAAAGGAATGTTATTTTTCATTTATTTCATATTTCATGTTTAGGATGAAAATTTAAATTTAGTCATTCCACTATAAAATTAAAAAGTTCAGGTTTGCCCTAAACGGGACTTGAAAGGAATAATGTTGTCCTTGAAGGGACTGAAAGATAAATATGTCCTTATAAGGACTATTAAGGAAACGATCTTCAGCAAAAGGAGTTTCTTCTTTATTTTATGTCTGACTGCTTTCTCCTTGGTTGCACGTTTCATCCTGGCCGCGGTACGAAGCTCAGCATTTCAAAGCTCCGGGTGTGGAGAATTCCTATTACGGCCTCTTCGCTTGGCGACACATCCAATATATATAAAAATTGGAAGCAAAAATTTTCAGATTAGGATTGAGAATATTCCTATGTTAAGTCTAGACTCAGAAGGTCAAGGAATGTGCTAATGTGTCATTGAGATTAAACACAAAAAGGCTAGTGTTTAATTCACTCAATGTTGGCTCTGATACCAACCTGTCACACCCCGATATTTCCACGTATTACCGGTGGGCCCGGTGGGGAGTATCGTGACGTAGTTGATATCATCATAGTCAAACAACACAATTTAAAATGCACATCGGAAGTCTTGAAATATAAAATATTATTACAAACACAAATGTCTGATAATATAGAAGTATTCCGTACAGACTAGCTTGTAATAATCCACAGGCGGATAGAAAATAACAAAAGAAGTTATCAGACTAATGGCTTATGTGAAGGAGTTGCAAAGTCCTCAACTAACAAGTCCTGAGCAGCTTCCAGCCTATTACGTACTTGTACCTGTCACTTAGACTTTGGAAAATACGTCAGTTTTCAGTGGTAAATACACTCAACCGACTCATTTGAAAATGTTTATGAAAATTGGTTTAGGTGCACAAGGCACGAAAATATTTTGACACTTTGATTAAAATGCACAAGGCAAAATTAATCTTTTATACTTGGGACAAACTATATCTCATGTTATCAGTTTTACATAACTTGCTCTACATACGGGGCCCGGTTCTATGCCGGTTCAAGATTAACCGACACACCACTTATTCCCTTATTGGGAATCCCATATTGGGTAAAATTAATTAATAAGCATATTGCATCTGTCAGGTGTATGCCTACACCCCGTGCTTAGGTCGTGGCCATTGCAATTAATGAGTCAAGGATATCCCGGACACGGTCGCATTAATCCCCAATGTTTCAGTCAAGCAATACGAATTAAAATAGGTTATTTGGATTTCCCGACTTATTGGTCTTTGAATCCCATACCTGACCATGCGGTATTTATATTACCGTATCCCAAGCCCATATAAGGGAAAATAGGTTAAGAGTATTTACCTGAGCTAGCTCCTGTCTTAAATAGCAAGAATTATAATAACTCAGCCGTATTCACTTAAGTAAGCGTAGGTACAATTTACCGGAAGGCTCTAGTCTAGAATGATGGTATAAATAACCAATTAGAATACTAACGGGTCTCAATTATGTCATAGACTTAGACCGGCTAGTTTTTCAACAGAACAACGGTACGACACGCTAGATTAAGCGGAGGCCGGATTAGAATGTGATTTAGACCCAACAAGTATGAAGACTTGTATAAAATGGGTAACTAATTACATTCTGGATTTTGAAATGAAAATGATAAGGTTCGACCCGTTCCGGTTAATTTATGTAAACTAGTTACATAAACCGTACCGGGCGCGTATATGCGTAACGGGTAACCGAATGAGTCATACACAAGTTCCATAAGTTAATATGCTTTACATATGTTGTGATATCAGTATGATACCTTCCATTATGCCCAAAACGAGTTTAATCTCAATTTAAGCCCCGTAGGGGTATTTTGGTCATTTAAAAGATTATAAAAGAGATTAATTTTAATTCTGAGACTCGGGTCTGAAATAATTAGTAAAACAACTTAATTTAATAGGTTATATCAGTTGGTGATAAGTCTTATATGCCAAAATGGTTTTAAACCCTTACTAGGTGTTTAATACGCGTAAAAAGCCGTTTTAAGCGATTTCCGGGTTATACAGGAAATCTGAGTTTTCTGATCAGGTTATAAAGTTCAAAATACTTCATTTATTATATAAATCAGTAGCAATTGGATTGGTGTCAAAATACTATGTAAAACTTATTTTATACACAAAAAGGGTATAATCGGTATTTACCGAATCAAGGCCATAACCTTAGGTTATGATCAGGTTAAAAATAATTAAAAATCTTCAAAAATCTCAAAATATTATATTACATCAGTGGGTAAAAGGTTTGGTGTCAAAAATTGGGTTTAGATAGGCTTTACGCTAATTATGCCTTTTAATTAACAAAAAGCTTTCAATTTACGCTATTAAGCATAACTCCTAATCTAGACCTCCAACTGATGTGAAATTTTAGGTACATGTTTATAAATCAGTAATAAAGATTATTGTCCTTTCACATTTCCAAAATTCTCGTTTTATGGTCAAAAGGGCATTATGGTCAACATTAAGCAATTAACGGAAACGTGTAAACGGATCAGACAATCAACGATCCAACCACAGAGGGTTATACTATCATGTAACCTGGTCCTAAGGAAGCTCTAAGGCATTTCCAAACCCATCTAAATCGGGTCAGAACTGAAGTCAAAGCAAAAGTCAAAGTTTTGCGATTTTCGGTTCCGAACTGAGCCTAAACAGAAAATTGTCGGATCAAACAAGCTTAGACCAGTTCTTATACTTATTACCAAGTTATATGAGTGATCAAACAGGTTACACGCCTTCTACATTGCTAATTACGCATTAATTCAAAAATTAGGATCCTGTTGACTTTTTATAATAAACTTTGACCCGACAATTGATCTAGTTAGAGTGGGAATCAGAGGGTGCCCTTTTAAGGCTGTAATGCCCACATAATTACCAACTTATAACAACTTTCAATTTGACTAAACATCAGACCATTAATGATTAATCAATAAGTCAAACCTTAATTACGACGGTTTGACTTTTAAGCTAATAACTAAGTAAAACACGATTAAGGAAGATCAAGGATACTTACCAAGGTCTAATGCACGATTAGAGATGCTTAGGGAAGGTCGTTGTGCTCCAGAAATGATCAGAAGATGAGTTGTGAGTGAATGATCAAAGTTGCAACAAAGTGGGCTTTATATAGTGCTTTTGATTGCTCAAGATCATGACAAACAACTCTAGCATTGGTCCCTGATCATTAACAAGTGTCCCTAATGCCTAAGAACTTGTTTAGGCAGCCCTTGGTGGTGAAAAAGGGCAATATATGTCGTTTACATGGGCTGAACAGCCACCTGACGAGTTTCTGCATCTGGGAGTCTCTTACGGACCGTAAGGGTCCTAGCATACGGTCCGTAAGGACCAGGTCAGCATGACATAACTTTCAAAAGTTGACAGTTTGGCCCCTGAACTTCCAAACTTGATTTTTACATGGTTTCTTGCACATGTAACCCCCAAACTTGACTTTTAAGGACTCCAAGTCATAAACCAACTTTTTTAGGTCCCCGGTTATTCATACGATCATCGAAAAGTCTTAAATTTCGACGTTGACGCTTTTAACCCCTCGTATACGAATTTTATCATAACTTTCTCATACGATAACGAAACTTGGTGAAATTTTTATCATACATTATAATGAGCATAATTAATCGTTACAAAGCTTCAGGTTTGCTAAAAGGTCACTCAGAGGTATACTTTAAACACGTCGACACATTTAACCCCTGTAGTTTGTAATCTCTCACTTTCTTTCACAATTAGCTTCGTATGATCTATGATTTATTTGTTTAAGGGTATAAACATCATGTAGGGTTATTGTAAAGTATATTTATCCATTGTTGACATTCTGAACCCTTATATTTACACACTTTCCTTGTTTGTCAACTCTAGTCCTTCTAAGGAAATCCTTTACACGTTTAAAGTTTATGACACGTGTCAATACTTTATTGGACATGAATTTTCGAGGTGTTACAATATCTCTGTACTAAGTTCGAACGATATAAAATGTGCACAAACGGGCCTTGACTCATGCCTCGTGCCGATCGAGAAGGCTTAAATAGTTTTAAAATATAAAAAAATCTATTAAGCAAGAGGATCGAATAAAAAACGATCCGACCAATTAAAAAACACATGTGTTTAAAGTAAGAAAATAGCAAAGCTCATAAAAGCTTCTTGCTACGATCCGGTCACCTAGATGACCCGACAAAGATTCGGTCATATAGTAAAAGTTTGGACGCAAACTAAAACTAAGAGGCCAAAGCATTAAATATCGTGACCAAAAGTACGATACCATAAAAGCAAAAGGAGTATGTTCAGCAGGTCATAAACATAAATTAAAATTGTACGGTTACATGCCATAATGAAAGTAAAATATTGTATGATTACAAAACCAAGCATCAAGCTTCGTAATCCTCCTTCACAATGGGAAGTTCGCTCCTCAGTTTGATAACGGACAAAGGTTTGTCCACTAAATCTGCAACCTTGCCAAGAACATAAATATGGAAATCGTCGAAGGCTTTTATCGCAGCATCCAGTGCGTCCTTGGCCCCCTCATCATACCCGGAGACCTCCTCAACAGAGCGAGCTGAACTCTTGGCAGCCTGGAAACCTTGCTTAATCCCCTCGTTCACTCCAACCGCGTTAACGCTGTTCACCAAATCAACGACCACTTTCTCCAACTCGGGGCTTTGGTGAACCAACTTAACCACCCAGGCAACCCCATCAGTTAAGAACCACTGTTTGGTAAGCATAAGCTCCGATACAAGGGCGTACAACTCGACCATCTCACTATCACAGCGAACTAACATACCCTTCGCTTCGTCAATCGTTGACTGATGAGACTTGATGGCCTTGTCACGAGCCCTCTCAAGCTCAGCTTTATCTGACAAGAGAAACAAAGGATTTAAAAAGGAGTAGAAAAAAGAAAACAGTGAAGAGCATTTTACGAACGTACCATTAATCAGGCGATGATGATTGGCCAGAAGTTGGTCGTAAGAAGATCGCATCTCCTTCAGCTCCGCTTTGCTTCTCCCCTCGACATCAGACAGTTTTTTCTCCAGGTTACCAAACTTCAACTTGAGATCCTCCAAATCTTGAAGAGCCTTGTCCCGAGCCTCATGGACAGCTGCAGCCGAAGCCTGCGAAGATTTATTAACCTCTCTTGCTTCCGAGACCTGCTCCTTCAGACGATCCACCTGAGATCGAAGAGATGAGAGCTCCTGCTTGGTTTTTAGAGCGGGTGCTATCCTCACTCTTCAAAGAGGCAACCTCGCGCTCAAACCTGCGGCAATTTGACTCTGCTTCAACCCAACGTTTATAGGTCTCAACCACCAGAGAGTTAGACTGAGCTTGATTTAGCATCAGAGCATTCCCAAGCTCCGGACCACTCATCTTTCGATGATACGCATGCTCAGCAGGGGTTCCAAGATGAAATAGCGATATCTTCGCAGAAAGAGCATCCACAATCCTGTCTTTATTAGCCAACGACCAATCAGGGACAAACTTCTCGAAAGCCTTAGCTGCATCCACATCCATCTCCTCGCCCGAACCTAATTCTCGACAGAGGAAAACAACTTCAGTCTCGTACCATAAAGGAGACGAGGAGGCGCTATCCCCACCATCAATCGGTTGAGGGCTTGGCCTCTACACATTAGAAGCGACCCCCGTTGTGGGCTTACCCGAAGGAGAAGGTTCAATTTTCTTGAAGGACAAAGGATCAGGCATGTGAATGTCTTCAATAACTTTGGTGGTCGGCCCCCCAAAAGATATCGGGCTCGTTGGAAGATTGACCGGTTGATCCCTTGGAGTCTTGCCGCCATGAAGATGAGCATCTAAGTTATCCAACAAGCCTCTGGCAGTAGAAAACCCGGTTATCTGATCGGCTTCGTCGTCATCCAACGTGATTGTTTTAAAATCCAACTTTTTCTTTTTCAGTGTTTTTGGATTCGGATCAGCCTTGGAGGAAGTAGTCCGTCCTCTTTTTAAACTAACTTGAGGAGGCTCCTTAGCACCGTCATCATCTCCCTCTTCTTCCTCTTCAACATTCACCCCTTCGTCCTCAATGGAGAGGTACTCCAAACCATACAAAACAACTTTAGAGCCAGACCCCTTCGTTCCGCTCGAACCTGTCTTCTTTCCTTTATCACCACCAGCCGCCGCTGCCACTTGAGCCAAAGCTAAGTTCACCGTCCAAGCAGAAGGAGCTGAGCCCGAACCCCCTTGGCCATCCGAACCTCCCTGATCAACCGGGGCCGTTGGCTCTCGAATTGGATAAAGATTTTCTTACACGATACTCAGATACGGCGGACTGCCCTTCGGAGTCTTCGTGGCTAGGACATCTAGCTCGGTAGAATCAAAGGATTATAGCCTCAAAGCGTCCTTCAAACCCATAGCTGCACAAGACAAACAAATGGTAACATTCATGGACTCACACGATCAAAGCATACAGTATATATATATATATATATATATAAAATAAATAATAATAATAATAAATAATAGCAATAATAATAATAAGTAGCACGGGAAACGCTATCTCCAGTTTTGAAAACATAACTAACCCTCTCCGTTCCATTTGAGGGTAGGGTACCATGCCGGTTCGGACCAGATCGTGCTTATCCGTCCCATGACTAAAATGTGTTCCGGGTATTTTTGAACACGCCCGACCTCCCTAATCAAAGACGCGTATAAATTCCTATCGAACTCAAAGTCTTCGGGTAAAGGAGCTGGAAGACGGGATTTTTACAATCTCCATGTCATTTCGGGCGGAACGCACCGGTCGTCCATTAGGAAGAAACGGTCCTTCCAGTCTTTTAAACTGGTAGTAATCCACGAATAGCAGCATGCGTTCTTCTTCCTAACCTCAAAGGTATACCAATTACCGGACCGATTCAGCTTGTAGAAAGCCCGGAACACATTCAAATCCGGGTCGGAGTCCAAGCCACGACAAGCCAGCTCGAAATGACACACCTTGGCAAGGCCAAAGGGGTTCATTTGAGAAAGATGAACCTCATGAAACAGAAGGACTTCAACCAAGAACTTCGTCAAAGGAAGACGATAGTTGCAGTAGTCGAACATACGAGTGTAAACCCCTATCTTCCCCGGAACAAAAGGATAAATGGGCGTATCCTTTTCGGGAAGAACAGGATGTAAGGAAGCAGGGATAGCGTATTGCTCCACATACCACTTCAAGCCATTTTTATTTAGAATATTAAAGCAACCAGACAGATTGCTCTTGTTCACCATAATAAAAAGGAGACACTGACCTGATCAGATTCTCTGGTTTTTTAAAAAAGAAAAGAAGAGGGGAAGAAGAAGATAAAACAAGTGAAAGTAAAAAAGAAAAAGTAAATTTTCCTCTATAAATAAAGGGTTCCTCCACCGCCATAAGGCCTCCAATGAGGAGTTGACACGTCATAATAACTGACGCAAGTCAAACGTCACGTCAAGTAAGGGGAATATAAAACGACCGTCAGTTACATAACAAAGCTCACCGCCAAAAATTTAAAATTCAAAATCAGCGAAATTCACGACAAATCAAGGCTCAAACTCGCCAAAAATCCGCCATTGGAGTTCGAAGCTTTTCCTAAACAAACGCTACGAACTAGGGGGACTTGATGAGGATACGTCCTTGGTCGGACCGAATGTCTAGCGAACACAAAACCGAACCAAAAGCTTAAAGGAACGGTCGCATCTAGTGCCATAGACGGAGCGATCCAACTCCCTGATCTGACGTAACTAACTAGGGGCCCACAGCCTTAACCGCCATGACAATGACTGGTCCGACCCTAACTAACTCGCCACGTCAGCATTCCCCAAAAGTATAAATACCCCGCCAAGACTCCATACCAAAGGTAATCGCTACTTTCTCTCTCTAAACTCTCCTCTCTCTTCCTGACCTTTTCACTCCTCACAAATACTTATTCTCACGCCCGAGCTTGGTCACAGAGAGGCCCCCCTCCCTGTGACGAGGTTAATGGTGTGTTTCTTCCTTGTGATCTTGCAGGTTCTTGCCAGGTCATCTGAAGCTCTGCTCAGACCAGGTCGGACCAACTGGTTTTGAGTCTTCACCGACCAAACTTCACTTAATATGAATGTGATTGGACCAAATAGTCTGAGTGATTAATATGTTGGGCCGTGAGAATTAAATGGATCTGATCACTAACATGGGCTGCAGTCAACTTATGCTCTCATTGGACCTCCAATATTGAAAGAACTTTCAATGTACTGAGATTATCAGATCAAATGCAATATTCATTCAATTCACGTGACTATCAAAATTCAAAATGGCCGAAAACTATATGACTACTAAATTCTCATTGGGCCACAAGCTTTAATTTTGGGCTGATTCAATCTAAAGATACTGACAACTCACGTGGTGTTTAAGATGGCCTTATGAACGAAGAATAATTGGATCTGATGAGATTGTGTGGATCGGATAGCTATCCGACGATTGACACACTTGAAATTGGATCAGATAGTGATCCGACAGTCAGCAAGCAAGGTGTCAGATGGTGATCCGAGACCTCACACCATGCTAAGTAACAATGTATGTTAGAGGATCGGATGGCAATCCATACGGATTGCCACTCGAGAGTTGGACCTTTCAATTATTTATGCACATGTATCCACTGACCTGACAATATTCAAGTTAAACAAATCTGATTGGACCGATGCTTCACATGCAAATGGAATCTACTCAATTAATTTGTTCACGTGATGACTAATAGGCCATAAATTCTGACAACACATTTCACTTATGCATGAAAGGTAATAGGCTGTTGCAACTTTGATCAAACAATAAAAGAGCTTAGGATCGGATGGTCATCCGATCGGATGGCCATCCGATCGGTGGACATCAATAACAACAACAACTAACATCATGAACGAATACGGACAGAAAAATCTCGATTTCTCACATACCACTTGGAATTAAGTTCTAAAAATTTGAAGGCTTATAGATAAACTGTTTTCGCACATATTATCCAAAAATAAACGTTTTTTAACCGTAAAATCTCGTTTAATTTTGCGTTTTTCAGTCAAGAACGTGAAGAAAAAGAGTAGAGTGAGAAATTTGACAAATCTGATGTGATTTAGACTCTGAATCTGATGAAATCTTGTGCGATTTTGTGTGTTTGATCCGTGCAATCGAGCTCCTGCTCTGATACCACTTGTTAGGTTCGGTTTTCGACTCCGTAACAATTGCGTATGACACGTGTGACGTGCAGAATCCGTACACGTGCGTGGACCGAACACGAGAACCGTACTAAATCTGTGATTTGATTGAATGATGTGAAAAGTACAAAGAAACTTGAATCACCTTTTGCCTTTCTCTCTCTACTTTCTTTCTCTAGCTCCAAGCTCTCTAATGTAGCAAAATGGCAAAAGTTCTAAATCTAAACTAAGTCTCTCTATTTATAGGCCAAGGCTTATAAGGAAGTTCTCCTTATTTACAATAATGCCACCTAGCCTATTTCCTACATATTTTACAATATTAGAGCTTGACTTGTTCAGTTTTCTGCTACGATCTGAATTGACGAAGGCGATAGACATAAATGCACTAACAAGTTGTACGGTTAATGTGATTTGGGTTATTTTACTAACACATGTGCATTGTTTAATTTTAATAGATAATAACCAGGAGAATCACCAGGAAGCTTTAGACTTACCTAAGTAAACAATGTGAGTACATTCTCTGTTTGTAAACCATTTCTGTGAGTCTAAATATTTTACCAAAACTTCAAATGTTTTAAATTAAACTTAATAGTAATTGAGTATTTGTAATTCTACAATTGCTGCCGGTAGGTTGGGGTTTTGTATACAAAATGTGAAATACGTTACCATTGGACAATGAGATAGCCAATGAGTAATATGACTCACAAGTTAGGTGTTGACAGTACTGAATGAGTAATTGAGTAGATATAAACAAATATAATTGCGGATGCCCTCAATACTCTAAAGTTGTAAAACCGTTTTGATTAAACTGGGATGCACTCGCCAGTATTTCTTGCTGATAAAACTTTTTAAAACGTGTTTCAGGTAACAAAATGTGAAAGGCAATAGAAGCCAGCTGGAGAGCACTGAAGGCTTGGAAAAGTGGCTATAAAAGTTACCTAAATAAAAATGAGTTTTGTCTTTCGATAAACTAGGGTCTATCCCTATAAATATATTGTAATGAAAACTTGGGTTTTATCCCATTTGTTTATTATACAAAGTTTGGTGTTTTAACTCTGATAAAATATTTCCTAACTACGGTCCTGATGAAAGTTTTCCACTGCATAATTAATAAACACCGATACCACCAGCTCTGCGCGCTGCTGCGGCGCCCGCCTCCCGGGCAGGGGGTCGGGTGCTGCGACAGAAAGTGGTATCAGAGCTACAACTACTGGTTTAAGCGAATGAAGTGTTCTGCTGACACTTAAAATTCTGTGTTAGGAAATAATTTATGTGATTATTGTTTTGTGTTATTTGACTATTTATTAGTTTACAGTATGAGTGAGCAAGGTACGTCAGACGCTTATCGTCATATAGCTAGTTCATCAAAAGATGAAGGAATCTCATCTCAGCCAAATCCCTCAGGATATTCAGCTGATACTGAGGAAGGAATATTTATTTTTATGGCACAGTCTGAGGAAACTTTTACTTCTAAAAAGAGAGGATGGTTTAATAGGGGAGCACATTGACGTGACCGTGTCGTCCAGATCAGTCAAAAACCCAATTAAGCCTAGGTAGCTAGGGTAAGTCGGGTATCGTATCCACGAAGAGCATGTGGTTAGTATCGCATGACCCGTTCAATTAGCCAGACTATTTACAAACAATGTACAACGTGATTATGAAGTTTGCTAATTTTATTTGTTCAATTGATTTGAAAATAAATCGGAGTGAACCGACAATGGGTATTATCTAAAACACTTGTGATTAACTAAAATTGCAACTAAAATACTAACTAGAAAGTTGAAACAAGAAATGAGAATACGGATCACACCCGGTTCGATAATTGCAAGACCTAGGGTTCCTACATGTTTTAACTTGATTCAATTGCATATAGTGATTAACGGATTACTATCACGAAGCTTAGGTGCCAATTGCTATCAACGTCATAGACAACAGACCGTAATGCACTTCGTTGCCTCGGACATGTAAATCCTAACCTACGATAAGGCATAAGTGCACAAATTCATTTCGCAAAGTCAAATTTTATAATCATTCGACAATTCACAAATTCAATTCAAATGCATGACAATTATCATAAGTTTCAAATACTAAACAATTTGTCACAAAATCAAATCAAAATACAAATGCATAAACCCTATAAAATCTTACAACAATCTACACCGGGGTGAAACTGACGAGACTAGCCATTCATAGTCGAAGAAGCACGATCACCGGAGGATGAACACGAACCCCGAACCATAATCTTCAAGTCTTGAGGAGAGGTGGAAGTTAGGGTTTGAAGGTGAAGGTGGAAGAGGATGATGGTGATGATGGAATGATGGGGATTTGGTTAGGGTTAAAGGTTAGAGATGAAGAATATGATGTTAGGGATAGGTTGGAATCATTGCGAATGAGTTAGATGATGTTTTTGATGATTCAAGATGGTGTTTTATTCCTCTACAACTCGTAACCCCCGAAAATTGGTCAAACGAAACCTTGCAACCCGTCCCCAAACATTAAAACATAAATTTCATGACACAATAATCGGGAGGGCGTCGCCGACGACCATTTAGGGCGTCCTCGACGCCCCCTGTAAATGCGGATTTCCTGATTTCTTGTTTTCTTCATAACTTCTTCGTTATAGCTCCGTTTTACTCACCGTTTTCGCCCACGTACTCTTAATTCAGCCCTCTATCATGGCATCTTCCAATATACTCATTTTAAATCCATTAAAATCCCCTAAAACACATCCAATCTTCGTGATTAACCCGGTTTTGTTCATTTCACATCCCCGGTTGATCCCGTTCGCTCCCAGTGCTCCATAAAGCTCCCAAATAGCTCCTTAAACTCCGTAAGACCTGCAAAACACAAATCCCAATAAAAGTAGGCTATTTGAGAATAAAAGTTAAGCAAATACATGAACTTAAACATTAACGAACACTGGTTTTCGACCACGTATCACACATGAGAGAAGAAAGAGGATGAAGAAATTACAACAACAAAGAGCGATAGTAAAATCCAATAGGGAAGTAAATGTCCAAACTCAGGAAGCAGTCAATAGGCCACCGTGGGAAGAAGAATTAGATAGACAGTTGGCAGATTTCCATATGCTAGCCACTACAGCAGTAGTCTCTAACCTAAACCAAATAGCTGAACCACCACTGTTACCCTTATTCCCAGACTAACAAATGCTAGAACCAAACCAGGATAACCAATTCCCGATACCTGCATTCGACCCTAACGAATTACCTAGAATCCCAACCCCAATCTCTTCAGAATATGATCCATGGTTAGATGACAATAGATCGTACGCAACCCTATATACTCCGGAAGAACCATTGCCAGAACCACCATTAAACCAACCAATGAGTCGAGAATGTGTGCAAGAACTCCGTCAGTATGGCAAAATTTTAGTGAATGAAGGAAAGAGAATCCGACAGACAGGGGAGAAACTAGTTTGGAAATATGATGAGAATGAGATGCAATACTGGATGAATGGTACCTAGAATAATACCTATATATATGTGTAATTTTGTATTTTGATAAAAAAAACTAAGATAGATAGACTAAAATAGATACCGATGCATAACTATTAGCGTGTTTAATTTTCCAGTTGTAGTTTGTAATCGACACATATATATGAAAAGAGTAAAAGTCGCAATGTTCAACGTCTTTGATCAATCTGTTTGTGTGATGTGTATAAATATTTGTACTAAATTTTATTCTATGATAATTAATACCTGATAAATGTTCACAATTCAGATGGACAACGAAATAAATCAGGAAAACCAGAATAATGAGAATAACGGAAACCAAATAGATAACAATGCCATCCAACACATAGTAGCACAAGGAATTATAGATGCTATGCCTTATATTATCAAGACTGTTAAAGAAGCAGAAAATAAATCTGAAAATGGAAGTAAACGCCAACACACTGAACCAAGTCACAGTGTGAACGATAATAACGAACCTATAATCCAAGCTCCAATTCCTAAAAGAAGAAGACCGCCTCTAACGGTTGTTCTTATAAAGAATTCTTGGCCTGCAAACCAATAGAATTCTCAGGAAATGAAGGAGCCATTTCAGCCTTGCGCTGGATAGAAAAGACAGAAGCAGCCATAAAAATAAGTAAATGTGCAGATGAAGATAAGATTATGTTTGCTTCTAATCTTTTAAAAAATGCAGCCTTAGAATGGTGGAATACTATTCTCCAGCCTCGGGGAAGTGACAGAGTTTATAGAATGGAATGGACTAATTTTAAAGAAATAGTTAAAAGAAAATTATGTCCTCCTCATGAAAAGGAACAAATCGCCAATAAGTTCCTAAATCATAAAATGACTGGAATAGACTACAAAGGTTACACTACCATATTCTTCGAATATGCTAGAATAGTGCCAACCTTAGCCTTACCTGAGCCAGTATTAATCTCCCGTTATATTTGGGGACTAATTAGCAAGATTAGACACGTAGTCAAGGTAGCTAGGCCGCAAACCATAGAAGAAGCAGTAGAACTAGCCAACACCTTGACTGATGAATTATTACGCACACAAGAAGAAAACCAGAGAAAGAACATAGCTCAGAAACTTACCCAAGAATTTCATTACCGTGGAAAAGGTACATGTTCTTCCTCTACACCTTACTGTAAGTATTGCAAAAGGAAGCACTCTGGAAGGTGCTCCATATATTGCAACTTTTGCAAAATGTTTGGACACAAGGAAGAAAACTGTAGGAAGAAACCTAGCAATAGGATATGCTACAATTGTGGAGAAACTGGGCACATCAGACCGAACTGTCCGAAACTAGCTCTAGCAACAACTAACAAAGCTAAGACAGCTGAAGGACCCAAGAAGAATGCCAGAGCATTCGTTCTGACAGCTGAAGAAGCCAAAATGATTCCAAATGTGATTGCCGGTACGTTTTTAGTTAATGACATTTTTGCCAAAGTATTATTTGACTCTAGTGCAAACCAAAGTTTGATCAATACTTCTTTCTACAAACTTCTCAACCAACCCTTAGCTAAACTTCGACAAAATTGTCTGGTGGAAACGACAAATGGAGAATCCATCAAGATTAGTGAAATCTTGTAGGGAGCAAGAATAGAAATCCTGAACCATCATTTCTTTCCTAACCTTTACCCAATGAATCTAGTCAGATTCGATGTTGTATTAGGAATGGATTGGTTGGTAGCCAATCGTGCCAGTATTTTATGTGATCAAAAGTTAGTGCAAGTAAGTACACCAACTGGTGAAAAGATCACAATCAAAGGAGATAAGCCAACCAGGTCGACAATATTCATCTCTGTGATGATAGCTGCAAGTTATGCAAGGAAATGAGCAATAGTGTATTTGATTTCCCTGATCATTAACAGTAAAGGAAAAGAATTAAAAGATATTCCCATAATATCTAAATTTTCAGATGTTTTTTCAGAAGAGTTACCTGGATTACCGCTGATAGAGAGGTTGAATTTAGAATTCACCTAATACCAGGGACTACACCGATAGCCAAAGCACCATATCGATTAGCACCGACGGAGATGCAGGAACTGAAGAAACAATTGGAAGAACTTCTTGACAAAGGTTTTATACAACCAAGTTCATCGCCATGGGGAGCGCCGGTGTTGTTTGTTAAGAGAAAGACACATCAATGCGTATGTGCATTGATTACCGAGAATTGAACAAGGTTACGATTAAGAATCGGTACCCACTACCAAGAATCGATGATCTGTTCGATCAACTTCAAGGAGCTCGATTCTTTTCAAAGATCGATTTACATCAATTGAAAGTACAGGAAGAGGCCATTCCTAAAACTGCTTTCAGAACAAGGTACGGTCATTATGAATTTACCGTCATGCCATTTGGTTTAACCAATGGCCCATCCGCATTTATGGTCATGATGAATAGGATATGTAAACCATACCTGGACAAATTCATAATTGTCTTTATAGATGATATTTTAATTTACTCTAAGGGTAAAGAGGAACATGCAGCGCATCTGCATACACTTCTGACATTATTGAGAAAAGAGAAGCTTTATGCTAAATTCTCAAAATGTGAATTCTGGTTACAAGAAGTGCAATTCCTTGGACATCTGGCTAATCATGAAGGAATTCATGTGGATCCCACAAAGATCGAGGCGATTACCAAATGGAAAGTCCTTGAGTCGCCAACATAAGTACGGAGTTTTCTTGGATTGGCAGGATATTATAGACGATTTATCCAAGATTTCTCTAGGATAGCCATTTCATTAACCAAACTGACCTGCAGATCAGTTAAGTTTTAATGGGGACCAAAACAGGAAGAAGCCTTTAAGATTCTTAAGCAAAGGTTGACTAACGCACCCATACTCGCATTACCAGAAGGAACTGAAGACTTTATAGTCTATTGTGATGCGTCTAAGTTAGGATATGGATGTGTGTTGATGCAACGTCAAAAGGTTATAGCTTATGCCTCTAGACAACTTAAGAAACATGAAGAGAATTACACAACCCATGATCTAGAGTTAGGAGCCATAGTTTTTGCCCTTAAGATTTGGAGACACTATTTATATGGAAATAAATTTGTTGTCTTCACCGATCATAAGAGTTTAAGATATATTTTTGGGAAAAAAAGAATTAAATATGAGACAAAGACGATGGATGGAAATTCTTAGTGATTATGATTGTGACATCTAGTATCATGCTGGAAAGGCTAATGTAGTAGCTGATGCTTTAAGTCGAAAGTATCATGAAAAGCCAAAACGAGTACGTTCTCTTAAATTAAATTTGCAGATAGATTTAAATGAACAAATTAGAGAGGTACATGAAACGACATTCAAGGACAATGCTGAAGGTTTAAAAGGAATGATTGAGGAATTAGAACAAGGATCAGATGGAATTTGGAAGTTCCATAAGAAAATGATGTTGATACCTAAACAAGGAAACCTACGCCACAAAATTCTAGAAAAAGTTCATAAGTCTAAATATACAATACATCCCGGAAGTGATAAAATGTATTAAGATTTAAGAAAGAATTTCTGGTGGATAGGAATGAAAAAGGATATAGCAAATTATGTTGCTAAATGTCTGACCTATTCACAAGTTAAAGCTAAACATCAGAAACCTTCAGGGTTATTACAACAACTAGAAATGCCAATATGGAAATGGGAATTGATAACAATGGACTTTGTTACCAAATTACCCAAGACACGAAAAGAAAATGATACAATCTGGGTGATTGTTGACAGATTAACCAAATCTGCTCATTTCTTACCAATGAAGGAAACTTTCAGTATGGAATAGTTAGCCAAGCTATATGTAAATGAAATAGTTTATTTACATGGAATTCCTTTATCTATTGTATCTGATAGAGATAACTGTTTTACTTCTCATTTTTGGACAAGCTTCCAAAAAGCAATGGGAACCAGGTTAAATCTAAGCACAACTTATCATCCACAAACGGATGGACAAAGCGAAAGGACAATGCAAACAATGGAAGATATGCTTAGAGCCTGTGTAATTGATTTCGGAGGAAATTGGGATGATCATTTACCATTAATAGAATTTTCCTACAATAACAGCTATCATACTAGCATTAATGCTGCACCTTTTGAAGCACTTTATGGACGAAAGTGCCGAACTCCAGTCTGTTGGGCAGAAATTGGAGAAAAGCAACTATCGGGACCAGAGATAGTGCAAGAAACAACGAACAAGATTATTCAAGTCAATCAAAGACTAAAAGCAGCATGAGATCGTCAAAAGAGTTACGCAAATAACAGACGAAAACCCTTGGAATTTCAAGTAGGAGATAAGATATTATTAAAAGTTTCTCCATGGAAAGGAGTAGTTAGATTCGTTAAAAGAGGAAAGCTAAGCCCCAGGTATGTTTGACCTTTTGAGATTACTAGAGGGATAGGACCCGTAGCCTATCAGCTACAACTGCAAGAGGAAATGGCAGGAATACATGACGTGTTTCATGTATGTAATCTCAACAAGTGCTTAGCAGACGAATCTTTAGTGATACCTCTTAAGGACATTAAGGTAAATGAGAAACTTAAGTTTGTAGAGGAACCTATTCAGATTGAAGATAGAAAGAACAAGAATCTCAAACACACGAGACTAGTTCTGGCCAAAGTGAAATGGGATTCCAAGAGAGGACCAGAATACAGTTGGGAGCTCGAGTCAGAGATGCAGAAGAAATACCCACACCTGTTCTAGTAGACCTCGAGGACGAGATCTAAAACAAGGTGGGGAGGATATAACAACCCTCCTAGAACCTTTAACGTGACCCTAAACGTCTTAAATATACCCCGTATGCGAGAAACGGGCCTAGTATACCTTAATATTTATAAAAAAACAATTAAAAACAAAATTTGAGAGTCGCTCGTGGGGCGCGACCCCCTTAGTCGCATCTGTCGCGGCTGCGACTAACCTGGATTGCCAGACAAGGCATTGAGCCACATGTCCTAACATGTGTCGAGGCTAGTATGATGACCGGACAAGGCTAGAGCCTAACCTACCTATCTCGCGGGCCGCGAAAGAGACAGGGGTGTGCTTCGCGGGTCGCGAGCCGCCCTTCGTCAGGCCTATAAATAGGGGCTCAGGCCTCATTTGTTCCTCGTTCAAATTCTGAAATCTCTCAAATTCTCTAGGCAATTATAATACTCAGGATATAATACCCCTATAAAGCGAAGCTCTACCTCGTTGTAAGTATTATAACCCTGCTTGTTACCTTACACGATCGATCTAGGGCTCCGTAACGCATGTCAAGGCTCTTCCAGACTCAGTCGTTGGAATTCTGTCTCGTGTTACACCCGATTGATCTAGGACTCTGTAATGCATGTCAAGGCTCCACCTGACTCAGTCATTGGAGTTCTGTCTCGAGTTGTACGGTTAATGTAATTTGGGTTATTCTACTAACACGTGTGCATTGTTTAATTTTAATAGATAATAACCAGGAGAATCACCATGTTGCAACCCCCGACCCCTTGCCCCGAGGGGCGGGCGGCCGCGAGATGCACAGAGTTGGTGGTATCGGTGTTTATTAATTTGGTAGTGGAAATTAACATCAGGACCGTAGTTAGGAAATAGTTTATCAGAGTTAAAACACCACACTTTTTATAAATAACAAATACATGGGAAAACACAAGTTTCCATTACAATATGTTTATAGGGATAAACCCTAATTTATTGAAACAAAACTTCTTTCTTATTTAGGTAACTTTTATAGCCACTTTTCCAAGCCTTCAGTGCGCTCCCGCTCGCTTCTATTAGCTTCACATTAAGTTACTTGAAACGCATTTTAAAAACATTTTATCAGCAAGAAATACCGGCGAGTGCATTCCAATTTAATCAAAAGAAGCTTTTACCATTTTACAGTATTGAGGGCGATTACAATGTTTATATCTACCCAATTACCACCCACGGTACTGTCAATTCTGACTTGTGGTCATGCTACTATTCACAATATAGTAACAAGTAATGTATACAAAACCCCAACATACCGACAGTAATTGTAGAATACATAGACTCAATCACTGTTATCATAATTTAAAACAATTGAGGTTTTGTTAAAACAGTTTGGTAGAAAAAGAGAATGACTCACTTTGCTGACTTAGATAATACTACTGCTTTCTGGCGACTTCCTGGTTATAATCTACTAAAATTAAACAATGCACACGTGTTAGTAAGATAACCTAATTCACAATAGCCATACCCCCGAGACAGAACTCCAACGACTGAGTCAGGCAGAGCCTTGACATGCGTTACGGAGCCCTAGATCAATCGGGTAGAGTAACTAATACGTAACCGGGGGTTATAATACTTACAATGAGGCAGAGCTTCTCTTTTTAGGGGTATTATATCGAGCAACACTATTGCTATTATAGGGGCTTTGAGAGAGAAAAGAATTTGAATGAGATTTACTGAGGCTGGAGGCCTCCTTATATAGGTCTGATCAGGGTTCTCTCGCACCCCACAAGAGTTACAAGGCTAGGCCTTCGCGGCCTGCGAGACCACTAAGGTAGGCCCTAGCTTGGTCGACTCACACCGTAGATCTCACACGAGGGGGGACATGTGGCGCAATGTGGTACCGCCTGGTGCCACCCTGTCGCGCCCCGCGACAGACCCAGGGGAATGGGTCGCGCCCTGCGAGCAGCCTTAAATATTTGTTTTATTTGATTTTTATAAATATAAAGGTATTTTAAACTTGTTTTTCGTATACGGGGTATATTTTAAGACGTGTAGGGGTGTGTTTTAGGATTTTTAGGAGAGTTGGTATATCCTCCCCACCTTGTTTTAGATCTCGTCCTCGAGGTCTACTGGAACAGGTGTGGATATTTCCTTTGCATCTTTGACTCGTGCTCCCAAGTGTATTCTGGTCCTCTCTTGGAATCCCATTTCACTTTGACCAGAACTAATCTCTTGTGTTTGAGATTCTTGATCTTTCTATCTTCAATTTGTAGTGGTTTCTCTACAAACTTAAGTTTCTCATTTACCTCTATGTCCTTAAGTGGTACCATTAATGATTCATCTGCTAAACATTTCTTGAGATTACATTCTTGCCATTTCCTCTGGCAGTTGTAGCTGGTAAGCTACTGGTCCTATTTTTCTAATAATCTCAAAAGGTCCAACATACCTGGGGCTTAGCTTTCCCCTTTTAATGAATCTGACTACTCCTTTCCATGGAGAAACTTTTAATAATACCTTATCTCCTACTTGAAATTTCAATGGTTTTCGTCTGTTATCAACATAACTCTTTTGACGATCCCATGCTGCTTTCAGTCTTTCCTTGACTTGAATAATCTTGTCCGTTGTTTCTTGTACTAACTCTGGTCCAGACAGTTGCTATTCTCCAATTTCTGCCTGACAGATTGGAGTTCGGCACTTTCGTCCATAAAGTGCTTCAAATGGTGCAGCATTGATACTGGTATGATAGTTGTTATTGTAGGAAAATTCTATTAATGGTAGATGATCACCCCAATTTCCTCCAAAATCAATTACACAAGCTCTAAGCATATCTTCCATTGTTTGAATTGTCCTTTTGCTTTGTCCGTCCGTTTGGGGATGATAAGCTATGCTTAGTTTTAACTTGGTTCCCATTGCTTTCTGGAAACTGGTCCAAAAATGAGAAGTAAAACAGCTATCTCTATCAGAAACAATAGATAAAGGAATTCCATGTAATGAAACTATTTAATTTACATATAACTTGGCTAATTGTTCCATACTGAAAGTTTCCTTCATAGGTAAGAAATGAGCAGATTTGGTTAATCTGTCTACAATCACCCAGATTGCATCATTACCTTTTCGTGTCTTGGATAATTTAGTAACAAAGTCCATTGTTATCAATTCCCATTTCCATATAGGCATTTCTAGTTGCTGCAATAAACCTGAGGGTTTCTGATGTTCAGCTTTAACCTGTGAACATGTTAGACACTTAGCAACATAGGTTGCTATATCCTTTTTCATTCCTATCCACCAAAAATTCTTTCTTAAGTCTTGATACATTTTGTCATTACCAGGATTTATCGTATACTTAGACTTATGGGCTTCTTCTAAAATTTGGTGGCGTAGGTTTCCTTGTTTAGGTATCCAGATTCTTTTCTTATGGAATCTCCAAATTCTATCTGTTCCTTGTTCTAATTCCTTAATCATTCTTTTTAACTTCTCAGTATCGTCCTTGATTACTGTTTCCTGTATTTCTCTAATTTGCTCATTTAAATCTATCTACAGATTTAGCTTGAGAGAACGTGCTCGTCTTGGCTTCTCATGATACTTTCGACTTAAAGCATCGGCTACTACATTAGCCTTTCCTGCATGATACTGGATATCACAATCATAATCACTAAGAATCTCCATCCAGCGTCTATGTCTCATATTTAACTCATGTTGCCCAAAAACATATCTTAGACTCTTATGATCGGTGAAACAGTAAACTTGCTAACATAAAGATAGTGTCTCCAAATTTTAAGGGCAAAAATTATAGCTCCTAACTCTAGATCATGGGTTGTATAATTCTATTCATGATTCTTAAGTTGTCTAGAGGCATAAGCTATAACCTTTTGATGCTGCATTAACACACATCCATGACCTAATTTAGAAGCGTCACAATAGACTACCAGGTCTTCAGTTCCTTCTGGTAACGCTAGTATGGGTGCATTGGTTAACTTTTACTTTAGAATCCTAAAAGCTTCTTCCTGTTTTAGTCCCCATTCAAATTTAACTGATTTGCAGGTCAATTTCGTTAAGGGAATAGCTATTCTACAAAAATCTTGAATAAAACGTCTATAATAACCTGCTAGTCCAAGAAAACTTCTCACCTCCGTCGGTGATTCAGGGACTTTCCACTTAGTAATCGCCTCGATTTTTGTGGGATCTACATGAATTCCTGCATGATTAACCAGGTGTCCAAGGAATCGCACTTCCTTTAACCAAAATTCGCATTTTGAAAATTTAGCGTAAAGCTTTTCTTTTCTCAGCAAATTCAGAAGTATAAACAAATGCTCTGCATGATCCTCTTTACTTTTAGAGTAAATGAGAATATCATCTATAAAGACAATTATGAATATATCCAGATATGGTTTACATATTCTGTTCATCATGTCCATAAATGCGGTTGGGGCATTGGTTAGACCAAATGGCATGACGGTAAATTCATAGTGACCGTACCTTGTCCTGAAATCAGTTTTAGGAATGTCCTATTCCTGTACTTTTAATTGATGATATCATGAGCGTAAATCGATCTTAGAAGAGAATCGAGCTCCTTGAAGTTGATCAAACAGATCATCGACTCTCGGTAGTGGGTACCGATTGTGACACTTGTACTCCGTAAACACACACGATGTAGGACACTATATTTTATCAAAGAAACAATGTATTTTGGTCTCAAATTTTGTTTATTTGTGTTTTACAATTTCACGTTTTGATTCTAGTTCATTTTCAAGCTTTAAATCGCTTTCTGGAAAGTTATACGCGAACTGATGCGTAAACGTAATTAGTTTAATGCAGAAAACACTCCGTAACAGTGACATAGGCTTAACATACCTAAAATAATTTTTATATAACTTAGAAATAGGTTTTGAAAGCTTTAGTGTGTCAAAAACAAGTTTATTCACTCTCAGGGACTATTTGCGTCAAACTGCGAAAGTCTGCTGATTCGTATAGTAACGAACATTACGGAACTTGATCATAAGCTAAACGAACCCTAAATATCCTTTACATAGCTTAGAAATAGGCTGTGAGGGGTTCGTTATGCGAAAATATGCTTACTTGATCAATAGGGACTAAAAGAGGCAAAAACTGTGTAAGTTTGCATTTACGTGCATAACTTACGTTCTGAATATATCCGATCATCCAAAATTTTTTGTAATCATTAAAATATTTTATTTTAGTGTTTGGAATGTTAGAATTTCACTCGTCGCATAATTTGGATCGATTTCGCGTTCGTTATGACTTCCGTCGTAATTAACCGAACAACGCGATCGTACGACCAAACGAACCGACATCCGAGATGTTTTTGAGCATATTTTAAGTTCCCTGTACTTTAACTTCCTTTTAGAGCCTTGAAATGGGGTAAACAGGGCTTAAACGTGTCAAAAATGCATCGAAAATCAAGTTCTGCACTTGCAGGGGCCAATTTTGACATTCTGCCAAACTTGCCCTCGCGGGGCGCGTAAGCCAGGTATGGCTATTATGCAAGGCACGACAGAATCCAGTACAGAAACATTGAATCTAGCTTTGTTCATGCTTTTTCAATACCATTTGATGGATTTTGATGGTTTTTATATTCCCATTGTATTATAAAACCATGTGCCCAAATGTAAGGCCTAGATTGAAGCTCAATTATCGAGAAACGATCTTAACGATTCTTCGAAATCCATATATACCCAAGCCTTTCATTCATTTCAGCTCACACTTGATCTTAATTGCTCTAAGTTGACGTTCAAAACTTCATACCTAAGTATTTTGGTTCAAGATCTTCCTTGCTTGGACCCTTTGTAAGTTTCTTTCGTGCTTTTATGCGTTTTTAAGCGTAAAAGTCAAACAGTGTTTAACTTTCTGCTTTGACCACGAATTGGTCAACACGAAGCTCGTTTGAACTTCGCAACGTGAGCGTAATCACGATGGTTATAGTCCCTTGTGACTATACCTACTGATTACCACGTTGATTAGGTGTAGTGACGAGTCATAGTTTCGGTCAAAATGCGTATTTATGTGTATTTTGCAACCAAACCATTCTTGGGTATCAAAACCCTTTGTTTTGATATCAAAACCTGTGTTCTAACTTAGTTAAACATGTTTTAACATGTTTAACTCGTCACTTTTAGTTTAGTGCTTGTATAGGCTCGTAAGATAAGTGGTCTAAACAACCGCTTAGACTTCCGAACCCGACCCGTTTGGTCAATCATTAGGATCCGACCAAACATATATTGTGACCATAGTTGTATAGGGAATAACCTTCCAAGGTTATACCTTATGGTCACTTCGTTTAGTTAGTTGTACGATAGGTAGTTTATATGCCTTAGGAAAATGACCAAAATACCCTTTTTGCACATAATTTCATTTTAAACATATGTAACACATGTTTTGACATCTAAACCGATTATATAACATAATTAGATATGTTAAGGAATATAATACTTGTCATAAGACTAGTTAGGCGTCTCGAACGCGCTTTCACGCGAACGACGCGTTAAAGTAGCATAAGCTACCTTAATGAGTCGTATTGGGTCGTAAGCACTTCGGATAGGTTCCGATTTAGAATGTAGGCTTTGTTAAACCATATCACATGAGTTCCAATAATCGTTTGGTTTACAAGACCTCATTCTACCTGATCTTCCGATTTAGGTGTCGATTCGCTAACATAGTATCCGTTACCCTAGGAACCGCTTCAACACTTGAACTCTTGGTCTTTTGAGCTTTGTTATACCCTTTGAACCGGAACTATACGCAATCCCAGGCGAGTACATAGTTCCCCTCTTTTACCGTTTTCAAGTGTTTTGGGGTGATTCATATGTGTAATCGATTTGTTTTCGAAATGTATGGCATGTATGTGTTTACTAAGTGATTTGAGGTGTCTTATTCCGATTATGCAAACACAGTGATTATCTAGAATCCTTATAGCATCTATCTATCTTCATAGAATGATTCTTATAGGATGTTTGAAGTATAGTCTTAGCTCTTCATATCTTCATAGTAAGGTTTTAAGAAGTACTTTACGACTCGATGGTTGGTTGTGTGTAGATTGTTGGTCATTTAGATAGCGAAACTAGATAATACAATAAGCACATGGTGGATACGCCGCTGGTACTTCCTATATATAAGTGTGCTTATTGTATTACCCTTCGTGGCGTTATCCCGAATCACCATTAGGATTTAGGATGTTGTGATACAGTGATTCGATGTGACAAGAACCTGATCCCTGAAGTATCCATCTATCTTCATAGCTAGATATACTTGTAGGATGTTTAGAGTACTAATATTGGAGCCCCTGTTTGGATTCATTGTGTACTTTAATGCATGTTAGATTAGACGAGCTAACGACAACCTGATCCCTGTAGTATCTATCTATCTTCATAGCTAGACCTATATGGGATGTTTAGAGTACTAATATTGGAGCCCCTGTTTGGATTCATTGTGTACTTTAATGAATGTTTACGAGATGGAACAAGTTGACGATTATGTGTTTATGTGGTAGTTGTGATTTAGATAACGAAACAGGTGTTATAAAATAAGAACATGGTGGATACGCCGCTGGTACTTCCTATATATAAGTGTTCTTATTTTATTATTCTTGTAGCGTTATCTGGATCACTTTAGGATTTTGTGTATGATTGTTTCAATGCTTGAGTATCGAAATCTTCCTAGAATTTCCCATATTGTTATATGTTAGATTCTTAGAAAGATATATGAAGTATTATCATGACTCATTGATTTGATTTATATAATACTTACATTAGTTTTGATTTATTTCAAAACAATTATTATTAATCCTCGATTGGATTTCTAATAACATATTAACGAGTTTTTACGATGGTTTAAACAAGATTACAATGTAAGGCATAAAAATGACTTAGTAATAATCATATTGCCATATACAAACCTATTTTGTCACGAGTTTTAACAATTAAGATTATGTATTGCAAATGCTAAATTTTTGCCATTCTTTGGCTTCAAGATTTATTTTCAATTGACAGCTCTCGTAGCTATTAAAGTATTGCAATACCAAATGTTTTGCCATTTATTTGGCTAATAAAACCTATGTATTCGCCGGCATTTTTATGCTGACTGTTTTTCACATATGTTTCAGGTTTTCGACTGTTCAAGCATGCAACGCATAGGACTGCATACGGGCCTTAGACTTCTAAAATAAAAGAACAATTACATGTATTCTTTGTTTGTAAAACAATGTTAATGATATTGAAACAATTTAGTACCAGTAGTTGTGAGCAATTTGTAACGTGACTCCCCGACATTTCTGCCGCGTGTTGTTGTATTACGCGATTGGGGTGTTACACCGATTTTTAATCTTAACCTTGTTCAATTATCGGTAATCAATGAACATACGCATTGATCCATCCTTCTTCTTGACAAACAAGATTGGTGCTCCCCATGGTGATGAACTAGGCTGTATGAAATTTTTCTCCAGAAGTTCGTCTAACTGTTTCTTCAGTTCTTGCATCTCTGCTGGTGCTAAACGGTAAGGTGCCTTGGCAATCGGTGCTGTCCCTGGTATTAGGTGATTTATGAATTCAACCTCTGTATTTGGCGGTAATCCAGGTAACTCTTCTGGGAAAACATCTGAGAATTTAGATACTATGGGAATATCTTTCAATTCTTTTCCTTTAGTGTTAGTGATTATGGAAATCATATACACTAGTGATCCTTTCCTTACATAGCTTGATGTTGTGGTCTAGGGTTTGAGCTGGGATGAGTTATAATTGGACCAGTGCTTTGACTCATGCATTCCCTAGCAAAATGACCTAGCCTATTGCACTTATAACACTTGATTTTTGACTTATCTAACTGCATTTTTAAATTCCCATGTAACCCTGGGAACTTTCTCCCTGTTCTTTTATAGAATTTGCTTGTTCTCACACTAAGCAAAGCCAATTGATGCAAAATGTCCATTTCTTCTAAGTCAGTGGGATCAAAGTGCTGCAAATCATTGAGTTCAAAACACAATTTGTCAGAGTTCTGGCTTTCTCCATTTGCTGTGAAAGCAAAGTTAGACGAGTGAGGATCAGAGTTGAAATTACCTCAGCAGTTATGTCAATAAAATGATCATAACTTTGATCCTTACTGCTGCCAGACTCTTCTTGACCCAGAAGAGCTGTGTTGCCAAATGAATAATCATCTGTAACTTTGCCAGACTCTTGCAACTTCTTTTTCTGGTTTAACTCCCTTTCATAGGTCAGGAGTCTACCATGAAGTTGGGTCAGTGTTAGGTCTTTGAACTCAACAGAATTTCTAGTCACAAAGGCAATTGTATCCCATTTTTCAGGTAGTGATCTAAGAAACCTGCTATTTTGTGTAGATTTAGGAAATTCAACCTTAACAAGTCTTAGCTCACTAATGAGACAACTGAATCTCTCAAACTGTTGAGTCAATGACTCACCCTTAATGTGACAGAAGGTTTCATACTGCTGATTCAGGATTTCCCTATTATTTTCAATTACTTCTTCAGTTCCCCCGAATTGTTCCTTAAGTGCATCCCATAGCTCTTTGGCACTGTTACAATGTAACAGCCCAGCATAGATTTCGTTGGGTAATGCAGATGCAATGATGCTGAATGCTTTGGCATCCAGTTCGAACTTTTGAAAGTCAGTTTCAGTTTAGTTTTCATATTTTTTAGGTTCGAACTTCTTTGGTTCCTCAGAACTCGGCACCATAGGAACATGGGGCCCAAAAAAACTGATCTCCAACATCCAGTGTTCTGTTGAGCAAGGATGTGACCCATCCTTCTCTCCCAGATGTTGTATTCATTACGTTTCAGCATGGGTGGTTTGAAAAGTGAGCCGATGTTATTCTGATCATCTTGTGATTGTGACGTCATCCTGGTTGTTTTACAGGTACTGATTAATCAACTTTGATCGTGATTAAACCTTAGTTTGTTTTTCAACAAAACGAACAACTATTAGTATCAACGATTGTGAGCTGAACTATTTATGTCAAAATGACAGTTAAATCAAATTTGACTGTCCGAGCTCTGATGCCAATTGTTAGGATCTGAGTTTGGATTGATTGTGTTTTATGTTTGAATTAAGATGAACAATGAACAAGTAATGCAGCGCAATATAAATGGAATTAAACTTTGCACACAATCAAACAGGAGAATTTCTTTTAACACACATTTTCACATAGAACCAAATGATTGAATTTATTTCAACTACGATTACAATGCATGCATGTAACAAACTCCCCCTCAGCCTGAGCTCACAGTGTTTGTTCGTACAGGAAGAAAAGTGGTGAAGAGCTAATAGAACAGTACAGGGTACTGTTCTATTTATAGGCACGAACAAACCACTGTGGCATCTTTGCTGACGTCACCATGAAAGTGACATCTAACCTCTTAACAAACTCTAACAACTGATCTATACAAGCACTGCTTAACTACTGATTACAATATATTACATATGAAGAACTAAACTACTGCTTTATCCTTCCACTGTTGTGACTCCAGCAGTACTTGATATCTTCAGCAGTACTTGACCCATAGCAGTAGATTGATCAACAATGCTTTAGTCTTCATCAGTTCTTGACTTGATCAGCAGTTGTTGTAAGGATCAGTGGATGGAGGTCATCAGATGTTGAAACCACTTTCAAGGGGAGAGAATGAAAACATAACATCTGCTTATTTTTGATCCACTGCTCTGATCCAGTTTTGGCTTTAATCAACTGTTCCTTTGGTAGGGTTCAATCCCAACAGGCTTCAAGATTTATTTTCAATTGACAGCTCTCGTAGCTGTTAAAGTATTGCAATACCAAATGTTTTGCCATTTATTTGGCTAATAAAACCTATGTATTCGCCGGCATTTTTATGCTGACTGTTTTTCACATATGTTTCAGGTTTTCGACTGTTCAAGCATGCAACGCATAGGACTGCATACGGGCCTTAGACTTCTAAAATAAAAGAACAATTACATGTATTCTTTGTTTGTAAAACAATGTTAATGATATTGAAACAATTTAGTACCAGTAGTTGTGAGCAATTTGTAATGTGACTCCCCGATATTTCCGCCGCGTGTTGTTGTATTATGCGATTGGGGTGTTACAGATTGGTATCAGAGCACTGGTTATAGGGAATTAGGTTATTAGCATGCCTTAAACCTAGTTTATAACCTTCCTAGGACCCAAACGTGAGTAGACTTAGGAACTCTTTCCTAAATCCTCATCCTTATTCGTGCCATAACTATTCTATCATTTACAAATCATCTAGCCTTAGATGATTTATCCTAAACCTTAGGCTTTATGCCTTGGGGTATTCCTCAAAATGTTTTCTCAAAACATTTTAATTCAAATATTTTTCAAAATGTTTTGGTCAAAATATTTCACAACATGTTTTATCTCAAACGATTTGTATCAAAAGATTTCTTAAATGTTTTCCTCAAATGTTTTTCATCGAAATCTTGGGTTTTAATAATGTGAACACATGCAATCTAGAAGGGTGGATGCCTGTACCCCGAGTTTTCTGTCTAAGGCTAGAGTGTTCGTACAAATCCACATTATCGGACCAGACACTCTTACTTGGGAACTCTTAGGGTGAGTGTCCACTTATAGGCTAAAGCATGTCTTCTTGAAGCATTATAAAAACCTATCCATCTTGACCCTACCGAACGATTTCTAAACGACCTTTGTAACACTACTCATTCATATTACCCTCGGTAATATGTTTGCTCTTCACGACAATCGAAACAACTTTCCTTTCCCAATACTATTTCATCATATTACCTTCGGTGATATGTTTGATTCGATACAGTTGAAATGAATTTCATTTCATTTCACGACACCACGAGATCCTATTTCATTTTCAAAACACTACCCTTGTCTTTCAAAATTTCAAATTTTTACCATTTGGATGAGAATTTTCAAAATTTCAAACACAAAGTTTCTTTATTTTAAAATTTTAATTTAAAAGCTGTCACACCCCTAAAATCCACAAGCGGAGAATCACCGCATGGAGGTGTGACTGACCAGGATCCAGCCACCAATCATATTGAACAATGCAATTAAGTAAATAAAACCAAACCCAATATAATTGGTGTTCAAAAGAAACCATACATGTTTAAGTAATCAGCGGAAGCATAGTAATGTTTAAATAACCAAAACATAGTTTAAAGTTCAAATGTTAAGCACGGGACATAACAGTCCATATCCTACAACGACCTCTCCTCCTCGTGTAAGCTCCATAAGTACCTAACGACCTGCAAGGCATGTAACAACGAGTCAACAACAAAGTTGAGCGAGTTCACAGTTGGTTGTTTAGTTTTAAAAGCTTATTTTGAAAACCATAAGTTGTTTCGTAACCACGAGTTAACCAGTATCTTTGTTTGCCAAACCATATTCATAATCAGTGGGGCTTCCCCATGTGAACCACTAGACCGTTACCATATCGACAACTGATGAAAATAAGTTGTGCCCTAAGTCAATGTCTATCATCATTGACTGAGTGCCCAGATCCATTAGTACACGCCCGTCCTACCGGCATGGTGTGAGGCTTGTCAACCCTAATAGCGCTATTACCTAATGACCCGCTCGCCATTGGCCCGACGATTAAGTCGATATAAAAATGAGGGACTTAAATGATAGAGTTTTGTCTAGTAAGTTTAAGGTTGTTGTCCTACCCAAGGAGGACGAACGTACGTATTCTACCCAAGGAGAATACGCATGATTAATATTGGCATCCTACCCATGGAGGATGGAGGTACATATCCTTCCCAAGGAGGATATGTAGGTTCCGTTTTAGTTTTTAACCCATTCCCAACCACCAGGAATCCCATGCCTTAATAAGAGTGTGAACTCACCCCGGTTTGCTCAGTATGCTTAACTACTTGCACAAACAATTCAGTCAAAGCCTATAGTATGCACGTATACACAATCAGTTTATGTTTGTAATGATTCACATGCAAACTAACATCACAAGGTGTGCTTGAGCAACTATTATCCAGTAACACATAAACAGGTAATCAACCCGTACAAGATTCAAAGTTTACATGTATGTTCCATAACCATTATCATCAGTTAAGTGTATAGGGTGTAAGAATCAAATTATGTCATCCACTTATAAGCAACATCATTAACAGTGGATAGCAAAATCAATTTCTAACATGCACGTAGTATACATGAACAAATTAACCTACTGTTCCCTATAGGCTTCACGACGAAAACATTAGATTTCGTCGACACAGGGTCACGACGAAAACACCACGACAAACATTAGATTTCGTCGGCCAGGATCATGACGAAAACGCCACGACGAAAATTAGATTTCGTCGACAGAGAGTTCGTCGGGTAAGGGTTTTCGTCGGCATATGGTTTTCGTCGGGTAAAGCATGATCATCATCAATAGTTACGCATTCCAGAAACCCTAATGATCATCTAACAGTTATGTCGACTTTATCAATCAACCGCCCAAACATATCAATTCATACCATCACGTAATTTACTCAATTAACAGTTTGCATCATCTACATCACAGGAAGAATCAACCTAAACAAATTCTTGGATCCACACTGTCATTCAATCAGTTTCATTTATGACAAACAGTTCATCATCACCACCACTATAGATTATCAAATATCATGCACACAACATCCCTAAAAGCCATTCCTCCCATGTTTCTAAATTAGATCAGCAACAACTTTCTTAGTGTACAGTTTTATAGCACAAACATTATTGCAAATAGACCCTACTTCATGTGGATCTAACACTATCAACCTATGACAGAAAGATCAAGCATCAGCACATATCGACCGATAACTTACGGGTATTAACAAGACACTAACCGTATCGAATGTTTTGAACGAATGAGATCTCGAGCGCTGACAAGTCTGTCGTCAGGTTTCAAAGGAGAGAGAGAAGATGAGAGGTAATTAGGGTTTGCAGGTTATAATTTGCACGTAAAGGTTGTGAATCAAAACGCTATAACTGATCGCTACTTGGCCAAAGGCCCATTCAAGGTTTTCGCCGGCCTGCTAGTTGACAAAAACTCCCATGTTTTCGTCAGGGGGTGTTTTCGCTAGGGGGGTGTTTTCGTCGGGTGGGAAGTGAGAATGATAAGTCTCCTCTAAATTAAAAGGTTCACTACTCCTATTACTAACACAAAACATATATCACATAAACAACTTATAAACAAATCATAGTGCACAGTTTCAATGCAACGAACCACAAAACACAGTATGCAACAAGTAACGTATAGAGGAGAAACCTTGGAAACTCGAGTTGTCACATTATCCCCAACTTGAAAGAAATTTCGTCGCGAAATTTAGCACGTAGTTACTGAGGAAGCTAGATAGGTTGCGTGGTTTCCTGATTTTACTGGGTTGTCACATCATCCCCCCGTTGGTTTGGAATTTCGTCCTGAAATTCCGCAGTAGCTTCAGCTTCAGCAGTGGTTGCACTACTTTTCTCGAACAACTGGGGATACTTGAGTTTCATTTGGTCTTCTCATTCCCAGGTGAACTCTGGGCCACGACGGGAGTTCCAACGAACTCGAACAAGAGGTATTCTGGTGCGCTTGAGAACCTTAACATCTCAGTCTGTGATTTCTACTAGTTCCTCGATGAATCACAACTGATCGTCGATTGTAAGCTCCTTCAAAGGAACTATGTGGGTCTCATCTGATAGACATTTCTTCAGATTTGACACGTGGAATACGTTGTGAACTCCGCAGAGTTCTTCAGGTAGATTCAATTTGTAAGCCACTTTGCTAATTTTCTCAATGATTTCGAACGGTCTGACATAACGCGGATTGAGTTTGCCTCGTTTTCCAAAACAAACTACACCTTTCCAAGGTGAGACTTTGAGTAGCACTCGATCCCCAACCTAGAACTCGAGTGGTTTCCTACACTTATCATCGTAGCTTTTCTGACGGTCACGAGCTGCCGCCATTTGTTGTCGTATCTGAGCAATCTTCTCAGTTGTGTCTACCACAAGTTCTGGGCCAGTGATTTGGCTGTCGCCAACCTCTGCCCAACAAAGAGGTGATCGGCATTTACGCCCGTACAATGCCTCAAACGGAGCAGCCTGGATGCTGCTGTGGTAACTGTTGTTATACGAAAACTCCACCAATGGGAGGTGTCTTTCCCAACCATTGCCAAAATCGATTACACATGCTCGAAGCATGTCTTCAAGGGTTTGGATGGTGCGATTAGACTGCCCATCCGTCTATGGATGATAAGCGGTGCTCATATCTAAACGTGAGCCAAAGGACTTGTGCATTGCTTGACACAGTTCAGAAGTAAAACGCGCATCACGATCGGAAATAATGGAGGTTGGCACCCCGTGCCTCGAAACCACTTCCTTTAAGTAAACGTCTGCTAAAGTAGAAAACTTGTCTGTTTCTTTGATAGCCAAAAAGTATGCAGACTTAGTCAATCTATCCACTATCACCCAAATAGTGTCATTTCCCCGTTGAGATCTAGGCAGGCTAGTAACGAAATCCATGGAAATTTGCTCGCATTTCCATGTCGGGATCTCTGGTTGTTGGAGCAGGCCTGATGGTTTTTGATGTTCGATCTTGACTCTCGCACAAGTCAAACATTTACTGACGTAGGTTGCTATGTTGGCTTTCATGCTAGGCCACCAGTATGTAGTCTTTAAGTCGTGGTACATCTTATCCAAACCAGGATGTACTGAGTAGCGAGACTTGTGCGCTTTATCCATCACAAGCTCGCGTAAGTTTCCGTAAAGTGGGACCCAGATACGCCCTATTACGTAGTAAGCATCGTCTTCCTTTTGTTCTAATCGTTTCCTCGATCCTCGTAGAGACTCGGCCCTAATATTCTCTGCTTTCAATGCTTCAACTTGAGCATCTCGTATATGAGTAGGAAGACTAGATTGGATGGTAAGTTGTAACGCTCGCACGCGCTTAGGTGTAGTATCCTTTCGACTGAGGGCGTCGGCCACAACATTGGCTTTGCCCGTATGGTACTTGATCGCGCATTCGTAATCATTCAAGAGCTCGACCCATCGACGTTGTCGCATGTCTAACTCCTTTTGCTTGAAGATATGCTCGAGACTCCTGTGATCGGTGTAAATGGTGCAATTGGTACCGTACAGGTAATGTCTCCATATCTTAAGTGCGAAAACCACTGCTCCCAACTCCAAGTCGTGCGTAGTGTAGTTCCTTTCGTGAACTTTAAGTTGGCGTGATGCGTAAGCAATGACCTTGTCACGTTGCATCAACACGCAACCAAGTCCTTGGATGGACGCGTCGCAATAAACGACGAAATCGTCTGTGCCTTCAGGCAGTGAGAGAATTGGTGCGCTACAAAGTCTATCTTTTAAGTGCTGAAATGCAGATTCCTGTACATCACCCCAACGATAGGTGACACCCTTCTGAGTTAGTGAGGTGAGAGGTTGCGCAATCTTTGAGAAATCCTTGATAAACCTTCTGTAGTAGCCCGCCAAACCCAAGAATTGGCGGATTTCTGTTGGTGTACGAGGTGCAGGCCAGTTCTTGATCGAGTCTCCCTTGGATGGATCAACATGAATCCCATCCTTGTTTACCACGTGGCCTAGAAAGTGGACTTCACGAAGCCAGAAGTCACATTTCAAGAATTTGGCAAACAGCTGCTCCGCTCGAAGAAGTTCAAAATAAGTCTCAGGTGATGCTCGTGTTCCTCGTGACTCTTCGAATAGATCAGGATGTCGTCGATGAATACAATAACAAACTTATCCAGGTAAAGCTTGCACACTCTGTTCATAAGATCCATGAAGACCGCAGGTGCGTTTGTTAATCCAAAAGACATAACCAGAAACTCGTAATGCCCATAACGAGTCCTGATTGCTGTCTTAGAGATATCCTCGTCTCGGACTCTCAGTTGATGGTAGCCTGACCTCAGGTCAATCTTTGAGTATAAACTCGACCCTTGCAACTGGTCGAATAAGTCATCAATGCGTGGGAGAGGATAGCGATTCTTCACGGTCACCTTGTTGAGTTCGCGGTAGTCAATACACATTCTGAAGGTACCGTCTTTCTTCTTCACAAATAATACTGGAGCTCCCCAAGGCGAAGAGCTAGGACGAATAAAGCCCTTGTCCAAGAGCTCTTGTAGTTGCGCGGACAGTTCTTCGAGTTCTGATGGAGCTAGACGATAAGGTGCACGAGCTATTGGTGTTGCTCCAGGAGCTAGCTCGATTTGAAACTCGACTTGTCGATGAGGCGGAAGACTAGGTGATTCCTCAGGAAATACCTCTGGAAAGTCACGTACAATCAAAATATCTTCTACCTTTTTCTCTTTCTTTGAGGTGTCAGTAACGAGGGCTAAAATAGCAGTGTGGCCCTTTCGCAAACATTTCTGGGCCTTAAGGAAAGAGATGATGCCCACCACAGCACCACTCTTGTCGCCATGAATCACCAAAGGCTCTTCACCTGAACAAGGAATGCGGACGATCTTCTCCTTGCAAACGATCTCTGCTCGATGTTGGGACAACCAATCCATTCCAATAACGATGTCGAAACTACCAAGAACAATGGGGATAAGATCGATAGAGAAAGTCTGACCAGCTAAGACGAGGTTACAACCCTTAACTATGTGTGTGGCCTCAAGACTTTTACCGTTTGCTAGTTCTACCATGTGCTTGGTGTTCAAAAGTGTTGGAGTGCGCTTAAGCATTTGACTAAATTTTAAGGATACATAACTAGTATCGGCACCCGAATCGAACAAAACAGTAACAAAGAAGTCATCCAGAAGAAACTTACCCATCACAACGTTGGGATCGTTCCTCGCGTCACCCTGACCCAGCACGAAAGCACGTCCCCTGGCACCATTGCCATCATTGTTACCCCCGTTATTGTTCCCGTTCCCCTGATTATTGTTGTTGTTCTGATTCTGGTTCAACTGGGGGCAGTTTCTCTTGAAGTGACCTTCAGCACCACACTGATAGCATCCCCTGTTACCCTGCTGTTGCTGTTGCTGATTCTGTGGAGCTGGTGGCTGTTGTTGACGATTCTGATTTGCCGGTCGTTCGCCCCTGCAATCCTTAGCTTCATGACCTAGCTTGTTACACCTCTGACAACGACCCTTATTGCACGGCCCACTATGATGCATGTTGCATTGGTTGCACTTGGGGTGGTTTCCTCTGTATCCACCCTGCCCCTGACTACCCGAAGATTGCTGACCAGGGCTCTTGTAGTCATCAGTCCTTCACTGCTGAGACTGAGACTGAGCTGAAGTTGAACCCTTGCTAGAGGCTCCATCCCATTTACGCTTGTCGTCGATGGGGGCATCAGAAGTAATGGCACCAATACGCTTCGGCAACCTGTTTTGCTCAACTGCCTGATCAGTGAGACGATGAGCCAAACGAATAACTTGCTGGATAGTGGCGAGGTTTGCTGCAGTCACATGGCTCTGGATCTCTGGCACTAAACCTTTAAGGTACAGTTCGATACATTTAGTAGGAGGATCCACCATAGTAGGACACAAGATAGCCAGCTCGTTCGATCTTTTCGTGTACGCTTCAATTTTCGACCCCGTCATCTTTAAGTTGTAGAACTCTACTTCCAGCTTGTGGATGTCATCACGATTACAGTACTCTTCCTTGATCAATTCCTTGAAATCGTTCCATGGGGTGGCATTAGCAGCCGCCAATCCTAGCATCTGAACCTGAGCGTTCCACCACGTGAGCGCTACACCTTCAAGAGTACCAGTAGCCTATTTAACCCTACGAGCCTCAGGGCATTCACACATCTCGAAGACAGACTCGAGCTTCTCAAACCAGTTGAGGAGGCCTACAGCTCCCTCAGTGCCATTGAATGTAGTAGGTCGGCAGTCCATAAAAGTTTTGAAAGTACACACAGGAGGCTGAGCATGTTGACCTGTCATGCGAGTAAGATGAGACAAAGTTAAGAACAAGTGTTGGTGCACGAGATTAGGATTTAAAGATCCTAAAGTAAGTTGCAATGGCAGGTTATACCTCCTGCCTGAGCAGCCGCGAGTGCTGCAGCAACTTGTTCATTGATTAAAGCCGTCAGCTGGGCTTGAGTTAGGTTGATACGTCCACTCATGATCTTCACAATAAAGAAAGCATGGGTGAGAAAAGTGTCGTGACAATGCGTAAGTGTGGAGTGAACCATCCCGTGGCGTCACACCACGGCTAACATATGTCGATGTCGCGTCACGTGACCGCACACAATGAGTGTCTAACAATAGTTGCTACGCTAACCAAAGCATACCATGAACAATGTACTATGTAACTAACAAGTAGGCAATATAAACATAAATCATATCACCTATAGTGTTGAGCCTTGCACGTGGAGCGAAGCGTCGTTGTGGATCGTTGAGCACTGTACAGGTTATAGTCTGGTTTTGTCAAAAAACTTTTCCCTTTTTAAAACCAAGTTCACTATAACCAATGGCTCTGATACCAATCTGTCACACCCCCAAAATCCACAAGCGGAGAATCACCGCATGGAGGCGTGACTGACCAGGATCCAGCCACCAATCATATTGAACAATGCAATTAAGTAAATAAAACCAAACCCAATATAATTGGTGTTCAAAAGAAACCATACATGTTTAAGTAATCAGCGGAAGCATAGTAATGTTTAAATAACCAAAACATACTTTAAAGTTCAAATGTTAAGCACGGGACATAACAGTCCATATCCCACAACGACCTCTCCTCCTCGTGCAAGCTCCATAAGTACCTAACGACCTGCAAGGCATGTAACAACGAGTCAACAACAAAGTTGAGCGAGTTCACAGTTGGTTGTTTAGTTTTAAAAGCTTGTTTTGAAAACCATAAGTTGTTTCGTAAACCTCGAGTTAACCAGTATCTTTGTTTCCCAAACCATATTCATAATCAATGGGGGCTTCCCCTTGTGAACCACTAGACCGTTACCATATCGACAACTGACGAAAATAAGTTGTGCCCTAAGTCAATGTCTATCATCATTGACTGAGTGCCCAGATCCATTAGTACACGCACGTCCTACCGGCACGGTGTGAGGCTTGTCAACCCTAATAGCGCTATTAACTAATGACCCGCTCACCATTGGCCCGGCGATTAAGTCGATATAAAAATGAGGGACTTAAATGATAGAGTTTTGTCTAGTAAGTTTAAGGTTGTTGTCCTACCCAAGGAGGACGAACGTACGTATTCTACCCAAGGAGAATACGCATGATTAATATTGGCATCCTACCCATGGAGGATGGAGGTACATATCCTACCCAAGGAGGATATGTTGGTTCCGTTTTAGTTCTTTAACCCATTCCCAACCACCGGGAATCCCATGCCTTAATAAGAGTGTGAACTCACCTCGGTTTGCTCGGTATGATTAACTACTTGCACAAACAATTCAGTCAAAGCCTATAGTATGCACGTATACACAATCAGTTTATGTTTGAATCATTCACATGCAAACTAACATCACAAGGTGTGCTTGGGCAACTATTATCTAGTAACACATAAACAGTTAATCAACCCGTACAAGATTCAAAGTTTACATGTATGTTCCATAACCATTATCATCAGTTAAGTGTATAGGGTGTAAGAATCAAATTATGTCATCCACTTATAAGCAACATCATTAACAGTGGATAACAAAATCAATTTCTAACATGCACGTAGTATACATGAACAAATTAACCTACTGTTCCCTATAGGCTTCACGACGAAAACATTAGATTTCGTCGACACAGGGTCACGACGAAAACAGCACGAAAAAAATTGGATTTCGTCGACCAGGATCACGATGAAAACGCCACGAGGAAAATTAGATTTCGTCGACCAGGATTTCGTCGACAGAGAGTTCGTCGGGTAAGGGTTTTCGTCGGCATATGGTTTTCGTCGGGTAAAGCATGATCATCATCAACAGTTACGCATTCCAGAAACCCTAATGATCATCTAACAGTTATGTCGACTTTATCAATCAACCGCCCAAACATATCAATTCATACCATCACGTAATTTACTCAATTAAAAGTTTGCATCATCTACATCACAGGACGAATCAACATAAACAAATTCTTGGATCCACACTGTCATTCAATCAGTTTCATTTATGACAAACAGTTCATCATCACCACCACAATAGATTATCAAATATCATGCATACAACATCCCTAAAATCCATTCCTCCCATGTTTCTAAATTAGATCAGCAACAACTTTCTTAGTGTACAGTTTTATAGCACAAACATTATTGCAAACAAACCCTACTTCATGTGGATCTAACACTGTCAACCTATGACAGAAAGATCAAGCATCAGCACATATCGACCGATAACTTACGGGTATTAACAAGACACTAACCGTATCGAATGTTTTGAGCAAAGGAGATCTCGAGCGCTGACAAGTCTGCCGTCGGGTTTCAAAGGAGAGAGTGAGAGAAGATGAGAGGTAATTAGGGTTTTCCGGTTATAATTTGCACATAAAGGTTGTGAATCAAAACGCTATAACTGATCGCTACTGGGCCAAAGGCCCATTCAAGGTTTTCGCCGGCCTGCTAGTTGACGAAAACTCCCATGTTTTCGTCAGGGGGTGTTTTCGCTAGGGGGGTGTTTTCGTCGGGTGGGAAGTGAGAATGATAAGTCTCTTCTAAATTAAAAGGTTCACTACTCTTATTACTAACACAAAACATATATCACCTAAACAACTTATAAATAAATCATAGTGCACAGTTTCAATGCAACGAACCACAAAACACAGTATGAAACAAGTAACGTATAGAGGAGAAACCTTGGAAACTCGAGTTGTCACAAAAACATTTTATCTTAAAAACAATAAATTTTCTTTAACAGGTAAAGAATTTTATAATACAAACAATTAACTCAGTTTGTATTCTCTCATCCAAAAATATTACAAAAGTTTATTTTCAAACAACTCCTGTCTCAAAACAAGATCCACAACACCATATATTCTAAGTACAAGAACGAGACCAATGAACAAGATTCTTCTAGCTATACTTTCAAGATGCCTCCTCACCGTGACGCCACTTAGAACGCTGAATTAACAGCAATGGTTTGAAAGCATAGAAAGCACATTCCGCCATGTTTAGTGTCCCAATGAGCGCAAGGTAGATTTCGCTTCGAGTGTCTTTCAAAGGAGGGCACTCACTTGGTGGAATGGTATTATGAGAGACCGAGGTGCCGATGTAGCAATGGAACTGACGTGGGAAGAATTTAAGGATCTTATGAAGAAGGAATTCTACCCACGAAGTGAAATAAGGGCACTTGAAAACGAGTTCTATCATCTAAAACAGGATAGTGGGGAAAACCGTGCCTACACTGACCGATTTGAATAGTTAAGCCTACTTTTCCCCACTATGGTCACACCTTTGGATCGGGCCACTGAGAAATACATCGATGGTTTACCTGACCCTGTCCAAGACATTGTCACTGGCAGCCAACTTGCAACGCTTAGGGAAGCTAAGGAGTTAGCCGCTATCTTAACCGACTCCCAGGTTAGAAAAGGTAAACTGTTTCGAAGAGGAGATAAGAAACAAAACACTGAATCTGTTAATGAGAATTCGAAAAGATTAGAGGCTGAATCTTCTAAAAGTTCTAGGAAGCACAAGGCTTCAAAGAATTTTGCAATTCCTGCACCTGTTCCACTGAACTCAGTACCCTTTAAGGGATTTTATCATGGGAAGCAACCTCGGTGCAATCTTTGCAACTATCATCATGCATCAAATTCCCCTTGACGCCAGTGTACAATTTGTGGTTTATTTGGACATCTAGCTGTGACCTGTTGTATCCAGAACCGAGCAGCCCCTACTCAGACTCGCCCGAGAGCATGTTTCAAATGTGGTGACTTAAATCATTTCAAGCGAAACTGCCCCAAGCTTGCCAATGCTAATGGACGAGTATTCAATGTCAACGAGGCTCAATCTAATGATCAAGCGCTTATGATCATCTGAACCTCTAAATTTCCTGTTTATTTTCAAGAACAATGTACATATTTCAACTATGTTTGTAATGACAATACGAATTTCAAGAAGTTTATTTTATTTTTGTTAATCATTTTTCCAGTTTCAAACTCTAATGTGATTACACTATGAGTAATTATAATTACATGCTGATTTTGAGGATTCCGTTCTTTAGGAACTAAGTCTTATAATTTAGCATAATATGATTGCACTCTGGTACATTCGTACGAACTTGGTAACACGATCGATACGAATACTATGAACAAGTTAGTACCATTTTATGATCATAGCATTATATACATGATTTGTTTATCTTATATGTATAAAACATGATTATAAATACAATTTGCTTCGTATGTTGATTTAACGTACTTAGTTTGTTAACTTAGCATACCTAGCGCATGATTTGAAAACATTTTCTTGATATGCTTACATTATGATGATAATGTATGATTAGTATATGTTGCATTCTACCTGTTTGGTTAATATGAAACATATAGAACACCTACTACTAATTTGGTTGTATTCAAAATAAGTAGTGTTATCATTGCTAGTATAAAATACGATTCGATTTGACAGGTATTATGTTGTGACGATGTTTATTTGATTTACACGATAGTTCGACCTTATTATTTGTTACCGTCACTTAACAAGAGGAGCTATGTGGACCATGTGACGAAACGAGTAATTATGGGTGCACACTTAATTATGAGATTCGACGCATGAGAATCATAGTAAGCCTTGTTAAGTATGGTGGCATAAAATCTAGAGTGATTAAGGTAACGGGAGAAGTATGATGCGATAAGAACACGGTGGATACGCCGATGGTACTTCCTATATATAAGTGTTCTTATTGTGTTATTCTTCAGAACGTTTCTAAGATCACTTGGTGATTTTATGTTATCTTGGACCATTAGGTGATTATGTGCTTAATTGTTATTTGTGTGGTTATTTCCGATGGACAACAACGAGTACATTCATTAACTCAAATTGAGCCGACCGGGAGTATAATATGGTGTTAAAGGTGACAATCTTGATGCCATAGATATGTTGACCCGTCTCCTATGCATGGGATGCTCATGGTGCATTGGATGTACCTCGTGAGGCGTTAGAAACCGTGTACGTGAAGGGCTTGAATGTGTACCCCTTTGTTTGCTAGGGATTACACTAGGAGCTTAGTATAACATAGAGCCATACTTAAATGATTTTTGAACACAAGTCGACTTTTACAAGTTTCAAAGGGTTAAATACCTTAAGATACTTTGAATATCCCAAATCACATTTTGAATCCCCTGAAATTTCCAACACCAAATGATGCTCCGCATCTTTGGGATCTAGCAATCTGCTTATCCACCAGTTGTTTCAATTCCACTCTACAGTCTCCTTCGAATAAATTTCGGGACGAAATTTCCTGAAGTAGGGGAGACTGTGACACTTGTGCTCCGTAAACACACACGATGTAGGACACCCTCTTTTATCAAAGAAACAATGTATTTTGGTCTCAAACTTTGTTTATTTGTGTTTTACAATTTCACATTTTGATTCTAGTTCATTTTCAAGCTTTAAATCACTTTCTTGAAAGTTATACACGAACTGATGCGTAAACGTAATCAGTTTAAGGTGGAAAACACTCCGGAACAGTGACATAGGCTTAACATACCTTAAATAACTTTTATATAACTTAGAAATAGGTTTTGAAAGCTTTGGTGTGTCAAAAACAAGTTTATTCACTCTCAGGGACTATTTGCGTCAAACTGTGAAAGTCTGCTGATTCGTATAGTAACGAACATTCCGGAACTTGATCATAAGCTAAAAGAACCCTAAATATCCTTTACATAGCTTAGAAATAGGCTTTGAGCGGTTCGTTATGCGAAAATATGCTTACTTGATCAATAGGGACTAAAAGCGTCAAAAAATGTGTAAGTTTGCATTTACGCGCATAACTTACGTTCTGAATATATCCGGACATCCAAAAATTTTTGTAATCATTAAAATATTTTATTTTAGTGTTTGGAATGTTAGAATTTCACTCGTCGCATAATTTGGATCGATTTCGTGTTCGTTACGACTTCCGTCGTAATTAACCGAACAACGCGATCGTACGACCAAACGAACTGACATCCGAGATGTTTTTGAGCATATTTTAAGTTCCCTATACTTTAACTTCATTTTAGAGCCTTGAAATGGGGTTAACGGGGCTTAAACGTGTCAAAAATGCATCGAAAATCAAGTTCTGCACTTGCAGGGGCCAATTTTGACATTATGCAAAACTTGCCCTCGCGGGGCGCGTAAGCCAGGTATGGCTATCACGCGGGGCATGACAGACTCCAGTACAGAAACATTGAATCTGGCTTTCTAGCCTGTTTTTGATGGTTTTGTTCATGGTTTTTCAATACCATTTGATGGATTTTGATGGTTTTTATATTCCCATTGTATTATTATAAAACCATGTGCCCAAATGTAAGGCCTAGATTGAAGCTCAATTATCGAGAAACAATCTTAACGGTTCTTCAAAATCCATATATACCCAAGCCTTTCATTCATTTCTGCTCACACTTGATCTTAATTGCTCTAAGTTGAAGTTCAAAACTTCATACCTGAGTATTTTGGATCAAGATCTTCCTAGCTTGGACCCTTTGTAAGTTTCTTTCTTGCTTTTATGCGTTTTTAAGCGTAAAAGTCAAACAGTGTTTGACTTTCTGCTTTGACCACGAATTGGTCAACACGAAGTTCGTTTGAACTTCGCAACGTGAGCGTAATCACGATGGTTACAGTCCCTTGTGACTATACCTACTGATTACCACGTTGATTAGGTGTAGTGACGAGTCATAGTTTCAGTCAAAATGTGTATTTATGCGTATTTTGCAACCAAACTATTCTTGGTATCAAAACCCTTTGTTTTGATATCAAAACCTGTTTTCTAACTTAGTTAAACATGTTTTAACATGTTTAACTCGTCACTTTTAGTTTAGTGCTTGTATAGGCTCGTAAGATAAGCGGTCTAAACAACCGCTTAGACTTCCGAACGCGACCCGTTTGGTCGATCATTAGGATCCGACAAAACATATATTGTGACCATAGTTGTATAGGGAATAACCTTCCAAGGTTATACCTTATGGTCACTTCGTTTAGTTAGTTGTATGATAGGGGTTTATATGCCATAGGAAAATGACCAAAATACCCTTTTTGCACATAATTTCATTTTAAGCATATGTACACATGTTTTGACATCTAAACTGATTATATAACATAATTAGATATGTTAAGGCATATAATACTTGTCATAGGACTAGTTAGGCGTCTCGAACGCGCTTTCGCGTGAACGACGCGTTAAGGTAGCATAATGAGTCGTAATGGGTCGTAAGCACTTAGGATAGGTTCCGATTTAGAATGTAGGCTTTGTTAAACCATATCACATGAGTTCCAATATTCGTTTGGTTTACAAGACCTCATTCTACCCGATCTTCCGATTTAGGTGTCGATTCGCTAACATAGTTACCGTTACCCTAAGGACCGCTTCAACACTTGAACTCTTGGTTTTTTGAGCTTTGTTATACCCTTTGAACCGGAACTACACGCAATCCCAGGCGAGTACATATTTCCCCTCTTTTACCGTTTTCAAATGTTTTGGGGTGATTCATATGTGTAATCGATTTGTTTTCGAAATGTATGGCATGTATGTGTTTACTAAGTGATTTGAGGTGTCTTATTCTGATTATGCAAACACAGTGATTATCTAGAATCCTTATAGCATCTATCTATCTTCATAGAATAATTCTTATAGGATGTTTGAAGTATAGTCTTAGATCTTCCTATCTTCATAGTAAGGTTTTAAGAAGTACTTTACGATGATGGTTGGTTGTGTGTAGATTGTTGGTGATTTAGATAACGAAACTAGATAATACAATAAGCACATGGTGGATACGCCGCTGGTACTTCCTATATATAAGTGTGCTTATTGTATTACCCTTCGTGGCGTTATCCCGAATCACCATTAGGATTTAGGATGTTGTGATACAGTGATTCGATGTGACAAGAACCTGATCCCTGAAGTATCCATCTATCTTCATAGCTAGATATACTTGTAGGGTGTTTAGAGTACTAATATTGGAGCCCCTGTTTGGATTCATTGTGTACTTTAATGCATGTTAGATTAGACGAGCTAACGACAACCTGATCCTTGTAGTATCTATCTATCTTCATAGCTAGACCTATATGGGATGTTTAGAGTACTAATATTGGAGCCCCTGTTTGGATTCATTGTGTACTTTAATGCATTTTTACGAGATGGAACAAGTTGACGGTTATGTGTTTATGTGGTAGTTGTGATTTAGATAACGAAACAGGTGTAATAAAATAAGAACATGGTGGATACGCCGCTGGTACTTCCTATATATAAGTGTTCTTATTTTATTATTCTTGTAGTGTTATCTGGATCACTTTAGGATTTTGTGTATGATTGTTTCAATGCTTGAGTATCGAAATCTTCCTAGAATTTCCCATATTTTTATATGTTAGATTCTTAGAAAGATATATGAAGTATTATCATGACTCATTGATTTGATTTATATAATACTTACATTAGTTTTGATTTATTTCAACACAGTTATTATTAATCCTCGATTGGATTTCTAATAACATATTAAGGAGTTTTTACGATGGTTTAAACAAGATTACAATGTAAGGCATAAAAATGACTTAGTAATAATCATATTGCCATATACAAACCTATTTTGTCACGAGTTTTCACAATTAAGATTATGTATTGCAAATGCTAAATTTTGCCATTCTTTGGCTTCAAGATTTATTTTCAATTGACAACTCTCGTAGCTGTTAAAGTATTGCAATACCAAATGTTTTGCCATTTATTTGGCTAATAAAACCTATGTATTCGCCGACATTTTTATGCTGACTGTTTTTCACATATGTTTCAGGTTTTCGACTGTTCAAGCATGCAACACATAGGACTGCATACGGGCCTTAGACTTCTAAAATAAAAGAACAATTACATGTATTCTTTGTTTGTAAAACAATGTTTATGATATTGAAACAGTTTAGTACCAGTAGTTGTGAGCAATTTGTAACGTGACTCCCCGATATTTCCGCCGCGTGTTGTTGTATTACGTGATTGGGGTGTTACACCGATTTTTAATCTTAACCTTGTTCAATTCTCGGTAATCAATGCACATACGCATTGATCCATCGTTCTTCTTGACAAACAAGATTGGTGCTCCCCATGGTGATGAACTAGGCTGTATGAAATTTTTCTCCAGAAGTTCGTCTAACTGTTTCTTCAGTTCTTGCATCTCTGCTGGTGCTAAACGGTAAGGTACCATGGCAATCGGTGCTGTCCTTGGTATTAGGTGAATTCTGAATTCAACCTTTGTATTTGGTGGTAATCCAGGTAACTCTTCTGGGAAAACATCTGAGAATTTAGATACTACGGGAATATCTTTCAATTCTTTTCCTTTAGTGTTAATGATTATGGAAATCATATACACTAGTGATCCTTTCCTTGCATAGCTTGCTGTTTTCATCACAGAGATGAATTTTGTGGACTTAGTTGGCTTATCTCCTTTAATTGTGATCTTTTCTCCTTTTGGTGAATTTACTTGTACTGACTTTTGATCACATAGAATGCTGGCGTGATTGGCTACCAACCAATCCATTCCTAATACGATATCAAATCCAGCCAGATTCATTGGACAAAGGTTAGCAATAAAATTATGGTTTAAAATTTCTATTCTTGCTCCCTGCAAGATTTCAGTAATCTTAATGGATTCTCCATTTGCCGTTTCTACCAGACAATCTTGTTGAAGTTTAGTTAATGGTTGATTGAGAAGTTTGCAATACGAAGTATTAATAAAACTTTGGTTTTCACCAGAGTCAAATAATACTTTAGCAAAAATATCATTAACAAAAAATGTACCGGCAATCACATCCAGAATCATCTTGGCTTCTTCAGCTGTTAGAACAAATGCTCGGGCATTCTTGGTAGTTTTGTTGTTTGTTGCTAGAGCTAGTTTCGGACAGTTCGGTTTGATATGCCCAGTCTCTCCACAGTTGAAGCATAGTTTATTGCTGGGTTTCTTCCTGCAGTCTTCTTCCTTGTGTCCAGACATTTTGCAAAAGTTGCAGTATATTGAACATCTTCCTGGATGCTTCTTTTTGCAGTACTTACAGTAAGGTGCAGAGGTAGAACCTGTACTTTTCCCACGGTAGGTATTTCCATGACGAAATTATTGGGTAAGTCTTTGGGCTAGGTTCTTTCTTTGGTTTTCTTCTTGCATACGTACCGATTCATCAGTCAAGGTATTGGCTAGTTCTACTTCTTCTTCTATGGTTTGTGGTCTAGCTGCCTTGACTACATGTCTGATCTCACTAATTAATCCCCAGATGTAATGGGAGATTAATACTGGTTCTGGTGAAGCTAGGGTTGGCACTATTCTAGCATATTCGAAGAATATGGTAATGTAACCTTTGCAGTCTATTCCAATCATTTTAAGATTTAAGAACTTATTAGCGATTTGTTCTTTTTCATAATGGTATTCCACCACTCTAGAGCTGCATTCTTAAAAGAATAGAAGCAAACATAATCTTATCTTCATCTGCACATTTGCTTATTTTTAAGACTGCTTTTGTCTTTTCTATCCAACGTAAAGCTGCAATGGCTCCTTCATTGCCAGAGAATTCTATTGGTTTTCAAGACTAGAATTCTTTGTAAGAATAACCATATGACATGGTTCTTCTTCTTTTTGGAATAGGTAATTGGAGTAGTGGTCCATTACCGTGACTGGGTTCAGTAGGTGGTCGTTTACTTCCACTTATAGGTTTATTATTTTCCGCCTCTTTAACAGTCTTGATAATATACGACATAGCGTCTATAATTCCTTGTGCTACTATATGTTGGACGGCACTATTATCTACTTGGTTTCCACTATTATCGTTATTCTGGTTTTCCTGATTTACTTCGTTGTCCATCTGGATTATAAACATTTATCAGGTATTAAAATCACAGAATAAGATTTAATGTAAACAATCATACAAACAAATTGATCAAAAATGTCGAACATTGCGACTTTTACTCTTTTCATATATATATATATATATTACAACCTACAACTTAAATTTAAACACAATACTAGTTATGCATCGATAGAATATTAGGTTATCTATTTTAGTTGATTTTTTTTCAAACTACACACACACATACATACATACATACATATATATATATATTAGGGGTTATTCATCCAGAACTGCATTTCTCGCCCGTCATACTTCCACATGAGCTTTTCTCATATTTGTCTTATCCTCTCTCCTTTTTCTATCAGTTCTTCACCATATGTGCGGAGTTCCTGCACATTCTCTTCACTCATGGGTAGTCGTGGTGCGGGTACTGGGTCAAGGTATTGAGGTGTAGGTTCTCCATATGGGTACGGGTTTCTTAACACATCCTGAATATACCGATCGTCATTCCAATACGGATCTAAAGTATTAAGGTCGGTATACTGTGCTATGGGATTTGGTATCGGTTCTTCTTGAGGATAGAGCTCCTGATATTCCCTATGGTCATCTTCCCATGGATCATAAGCTAGAGCATTAGGTGCTGGGATTCTAGGTATCTCGTTAGGGTCAAATGCTGGTATGATTTTCTTGGTTAAGTTCTATTTCCATTGGTTGGGTTGGAAATAATGGCAATGGTTGTGGTGCAACTATCTGATCAAGGTTTGGATCTGCTGCAGTGGTGGCTAGCATATGAAAGTTTGCCAACTGTCTATTAACTGCCTCCTGAGTTTGGGCATTCACTTCCCTATTGGCTTTCGCTAATGCTCTCTGTTGTTGTAACTTTTTCATCCTCTTTCTCCTCTCATGTGCTCCCCTACTAAACCATCCTCTCTTTTTTGGAGGGAATGGTTCTTCGGATTGCACCTTAAAGATGAAAATTCCCTCTTCAGTATCAGCGGAATACCCCGAAGGAGTAGGCTGTGATGAAGTCCCTTCAGTCTTTGGGGAACTAGCTAGGTGACGGTGAGTGTCAGATGTACCTTGCTCACTCATACTATAAACTAACAGATTGTCAAATAACACAAAACAATAATATACATATTTACACATAATCACATAGATTATTTCCTAACATAACTGATAAAAATTTTGGTGTCAGCAGAACACTTCTGTAGCTTAAATCAGTGGCTGTAGCTCTGATACCACCTCCTGTCGCAACCCCCGACCCCTTGCCCCGAGGGGCGGGCGGCCGCGAGATGCACAAAGCTGGTGGTATTGGTGTTTATTAATTTGGCAGCAGAAATTAACATCAGGACCGTAGTTAGGAAATAGTTTATCAGAGTTAAAACACCACACTTTTTATAAATAATTAATACATGGGAAAACCTAAGTTTCCATTACAGTATGTTTATAGGGATAAACCCTAATTTATTGAAATAAAACTTCTTGCTTATTTAGGTAACTTTTATAGCCACTTTTCCAAGAATTCAGTGCACTCCCGCTGGCTTCTATTAGCTTCACATTAAATTACCTGAAACGAGTTTCATAAACATTTTATCAGCAATAAATACTTGCGAGTGCATTCCAATTTAATCAAAACAAGCTTTTACCATTTTACAGTATTGAGGGCGATTACAATGTTTATATCTACCCAACTACCACCCACGGTACTGTCAATCCTGACTTGTGGTCATGCTACTATTCACAATATAGTAACAAGTAATGTATACAAAACCCCAACTTACCAACAGTAATTGTAGAATACATAGGGCTCAATCACTGTTATCATAATTTAAAACAATTGAGGTTTTGTTAAAGCAGTTTGGTAGAAAAAGAGAATGACTCACTTTGCTGACTTAGATAATACTACTGCTTTCTGGTGACTTCCTGGTTATAATCTATTAAAATTAAACAATGCACACGTGTTAGTAAGATAACCCAATTTACATTAGCCATACCCCCGAGACAGAACTTCAACGACTGAGTCAGGAAAAGCCTTGACAAGCGTTACGGAGCCCTAGATCTATCGGGTAGAGTAACTAATACGTAACCAGGGGTTATAATACTTACAATGAGGCAGAGCTTAGCTTTTTAGGGGTATTATATCGAGCAACACTATTGCTATTATAGGGTCTTTGAGAGAGAAAAGAATTTGAACGAGATTTACTGAGGCTAGAGGCCTCCTTATACAGGTCTGATCAGGGTTCTCTCGCGCCCCGCGAGAGTTACAAGGCTTGGCCTTCGCGTCCTGCGAGACCACTAGGGTAGGCCCTAGCTTGGTCGACTCACACCGTAGATATCACACGAGGGGGGACACGTGGCGCAATGTGGTGCCGCCTGGTGCCACCTTGTCGTGCCCCGTAACAGACCCAAAGGAATGGGTCGCGTTCCGCGAGCGGCCTTAAATATATGTTTTATTTGATTTTTATAAATATAAAGGTATTTTAAACTTGTTTTTCGTATACGTGGTATATTTTAAGACGTGTAGGGGTGTGTTTTAGGGTTTTTAGGAGAGTTGTTATACACCAGGAAGCTTTAGACTAACCTAAGTAAACAATGTGAGTACATTCTCTTTTTGTAAACCGTTTCTGTGAGTCTAAATATTTTACCAAACCTCAAATGTTTTAAATTAAACTCAACAGTAATTGAGTATTTGTAATTCTACAATTGCTGCCGGTATGTTGGGGTTTTGTATACAAAATGTGAAAGACGTTACCATTGGACAATGAGATAGCCAATGAGTAATATGACTCACAAGTCAGGTGTTGATAGTACTGAATGAGTAATTGAGTAGATATAAACAAATGTAATTGGGGATGCCCTTAATACTGTAAAGTTCTTAAACCGTTTTGATTAAACTGGGATGCACTCGCCAGTATTTTTTGCTGATAAAACTTTTTAAACCGCGTTTCAGGTAACAAAATGTGTAAGCCTCTAGAAGTTAGCTGGAGAGCACTGAAGGCTTGGAAAAGTGGCTATAAAAGTTATCGAAATAAAAAGGAGTTTTGTCTTTCGATAAACTAGGGTTTATCCCTATAAATATATTGTAATGAAAACTTGGGTTTCATCCCATTTGTCTATTATACAAAGTTTGGTGTTTTAACTCTGATAAAATATTTCCTAACTACGGTCCTGATGAAAGTTTTCCGCTGCATAATTAATAAACACCGATACCACCAGCTCTACGCGCTGTCGCGGCGCCCGCCTTTCGTGGCAGGGGGTCGGGGGCTGCGACAGATTAGGGGGGTTTAGGTTTTCGGGTGGTGGTGGGGTGGGTGTTTAGGTTTTGGGTGGTGGTGTAGTGGGTTTAGGTTTTATGTTCTTTGACACTTGTCACTCTATAATGTCTTCTTACACTTTTTAATTTTAGGAGCCTTTTGAACACTTGTCACTCTATGATGTATTTTTTACTTTTAGGAGACTTTGTAGAATAACTTAACCCATTATTTATGTATTTAACACTAAGTACAAAATATCTGATTTTTCTGAATAACACATATATTTTAAAACATAGATAGATAATATCTCGCTAGTTACATCTAACAAATTTACAAGTAATTAAATCTTAGCCTTATATTATTTATGTATTTAACACTAAGTACATTCCTAAAAGGACATATTTCTTTTATGTACACAAAAGTCATACAAGGCAAACCAAATACATTTTGTTGGAATTTCTTTCAAAAGTCACATTACAAATAGACTTATATAGATTTGTATAGACTTTTAAGCTTTAAAGAAAAAGAAAGAGTAAAATGTACAGATAGGCCCTGTGGTTTTGGAAAATAACATCTATAGTCCCTAACTTTTGTAAATTACACCGGTGCTCCCTATGGTTTGACAGTTTGTTACTCGATAGTCCCTGGAGTGGATGGCAGTTAGTTTTCTCTGTTAAGTGGATGTGAAATGACAAATTTACCCTTCATCTTCTTCACTCTATAAAAACAAAACAACCTTGCCCCAACCCCACCCACCCCCACCTTTCTCTCTGTTTCCGCCCACCAGCCATCACCCACCTCTCACCTACATCACAAGTAACCACCTTCATGGTGAATGAGCCCGTTTGGATTTGAAAGACATACACACAGAAACCTATCAAGAAGATTGGATGAAACAAATAGTAACTTTTGAGCATGAAATTTGTGAAAAGTGTAACACCCGTAAAATCATGTTCAATAACGTGTTCACACATGTCCCTATTCCTACTTATGCCTAATGTTGGCTAGGAGGGACTATTTTTGCCTAACGATGAAAATATGAACATGGAGGGACTAAAAGTGTCAACATGCTTAAAATATGCCTCTAAGTGAGCTTTTACAGTGTTCGTATTCTCAAACGAGCCACTTGTTGGACGAACGAAACCGTTTGTGATTCTATTGAAAGTTTGATAACTTGGAGGGTTAAAGGCGTCAACATGTTAATTTATACCTATGAATGACCCTTTAACGAACCGGGAGCTTTATGATGTTCGGTCATACTCTCGAGTATGCCTAATATTGGTCTTGAGGGGTTAAGAGTTTGAAGGTTAAGGGGTTGAAAGTGACAAATTTTGAAAGATATTGAGGGTGTCGCCCCGTGGCGAGATATGGCGATGGCCGTCACATAGTGCGACAACATGTAAATGATAGAAAGTTGTGTCCAGCTTCGAATTTTTACTTGGAGGCCACACATACAACCAAAAGACCTCAAATTCGAAACTATGGACTTGTTTCTGGTTTATGCCACGTTTTAGGACACTTGTAGGCACCTCAAGACCCCCCATTACAATTGTTAACACCTCCTCAATCCCTCAACAAGTATAAATAGGTGCCAAGATCCTTCACAAAGACTTGCACCTTCTTTTTTTATCACTTCTCACTCTTTCTGGAGATTTCCAGCTGAAGAGAGCCCCCTTTTGAGTTCATTTTCGTGCTAGGACCACTCGTAAGTGCTCCTACCTCCTGCATTTCCATTTTGTAGGCTTTTAAAGCCAAAACTCAAGCATTTTCGATAAATGTTTTGACTTTTGATTTAGACCTTAATGGTCCAGCCATTGTTCGAGACGAACATGGCTACGTGATCGTAATTAGGTAGGTGTTAATCCCTCAAAAGGGCACCTCCTAAAAATCATATTTGCTTGGTCAATTGACAGGTCAAAGTTAGTAATATTAAAAAGTGAACCGGGTCAGTTTTTGAAATAATCATAATCTGAGTTTAGAGGTGTTCTAGACTATGTTTTAACACTTAAATAACTTGGTAATAATTATTAGAACATGTGAAAACATGTTCGGCTCGTCAATTCCAGTCTTAGGGCCTTCGCAACTGAAAGTCGCAAAGTTTGACTTCTGCTTTGACTTTCGATTCTGACCCGATTTAGAATAGTTTGCTACTGATTTAAGGTTCCATTATGATCCTAATATAATGTAGCACAACCCTCTGAGGTTATATTACATTGTCATAATAGTAATCTGAGTTTTATGCAAGTTTCCGTTATTATGCCATACTTTGACTATTTTGCTCATTTTATCAAAAACAATGTTTTAATCACCAATGAACTTGCAAATGACTTATGTATTGATATGTTAACATGATTAACATATTTTGATGTTATTAAACTGGTCATAAACTGAGTTTTCATATAATATTGTAAATTATGTTTTTAATTGACCAAAATGCCCTTTCGGCACTTAAAATGGTTTTAAACATAATTTATCTTATCAAACTCATTACTTACTGATGTAATATCATAATTTGAATATTTTGGGATATCAAGTCAGTTTATAATTTGAGTTTAAGTACAAGTTCTTGTATTATGTCCTTAACTGACGAAAATGTCTTTTTTTGCACATAATGAGGTTTTAAATCATTATTTTTATACAAAACCTTTTACCAATAGTTATGTTATATTAAATAGCATATTTTAACAGTATAAACCTGGTCATAAAATTAGTTTTGATAAAAGATCACAAACAACATCATTTAACGACTTAAACGCTCTTTTGGCGCATAATATGGGTTTAAACCATATTTATCAACCAAGACTTGTTACCTACTAAATTTATAACTTATTTAGAATATTTTTACAGTAGGTACATGTTATAAATTCAGGATCCCAAATAAGCTTTCAAACTATGTGTGAAATGACCAAAATGCCCTTACGGTGCATAGTTTGGTCTTAAACTATAAACCACACATATGTTTGATATCCTCCTGATATTATATAAAAAATTAAGTATTTTTCCAGAATGATTATGTTTATAACATCAGTTTATATGCAAGTTCCTTTTATACGTCACTAAATGACCAAAACGCCCTTATGAGGCATAGATTGATTTAAAAACCTTAACGGGCATACAAGTTGATATCCTACTGATATTATAACTTGTTTAATGTATATTGGCATATAGAAATTGTTCATGACTCATCTGGTTACCCGTACGCGTACGTTTAGGCTTATGTAACTAGTTTACATAAGTTTACCGAAACGGGCCTTTTTATCTCAATTTCCAGAATGTTATTAGTTTACGCATATTATACAAGTCTTGGTGCTTGTTGGGTTTAAACTACATTCTATTCCGGTCATCGCTTAATCAAGTGTATTGTACCGTTTTTGATACTTTAAGCTAGCCGGTCTAAGTCTATGACTTGAATAAGACCTGTTAGCATTCTAATTGGTTATTTATACCATCATTCCAGATTAGAGCCTTCCAGTAAATTGTTACCTACACTTATTTAATTGAATATGGCTGAGTTATTATAAACCTTGCATTTGTATCAAGTATTAGCTCAGGTAAATAATCTTAACCTATTTTCCCTATACGGGCTTGGGATACGGTAAATTATTACCGATTGGTCGGGTATGGGATCATAGGCCGGATTGTGGCTATAAAATCTTCATAACCTGTTTTAATGCGTTTTGTTTGATAACTTAAACATTGGGGGTTAACGCAGCCATGTCCTGGATATCCACGGCTCATTAAATTAATAATGGCCACGACTGAGCACCGGGTGTAGGCATACACCCGTCAGATGCTAACGCGCTTATAAAAATGTTTTCTTACCCGTTGATCAGGGGATACCCTTTGTGGGTTTAAGTGGTGCGTCGGTTAACCATGTCTCGGTGTTTTGTACTGGGCCCCATATGTATTGACAGGCATGTAAAACTGTATACAAGATCATTTTGAATTGTCCCAAGTTATTTATAAAACATGTGCCTTATGCACTTAAATCAATTTTGAAAATGTTTTCAAAATAAGTCTGTTGATTGTATTTACCAGTGAAAACTGACGTATTTTCAAAAGACTAAGTCACAGGTATAAATATGTAAATAGGCTGGAAGCTGCTCGGTAATGCTAGAAGAGGAATTTGCAACTCCTTTGCATATGCTTATTAGTCTTTTGATCTCCCTTTTGTACTTTTATTTGATCTGCCTATGGATTCTATTATAAACAAGTTTGTATATTTATTTTTGAACTTTGAACACTTATGTTTGTAATAATATTTTATACTCCAAGACTTCCGTTGTGCTATCTGTGAATATTTGACTATGACGATACCAATTTTACGTCACGATACTCCCCACCCCGGCCCACGGGGATTTGTGTGGAAATTCGGGGTGTGACAAAGGGGATGAAAGTTGAAGATGTTTCACCTTTGGTGGTAATGGCAGAAATTTGAGTCTTGTTCCAAGTTCCATCTTTTCTTATTAATGGATAAGATCCAAAGCAAATCGTTAAGCATATTAATGTACTCATGAAGGTTTCTATCGGTAGCTTTGAGCTTTTCCCGACTCATGTCCTGCTGCGGCAGATCGAAACATTTTACCATCTGATCTTTGCACCTCAGTTCATTTGGAATTCCAACCATTTCTTTGCAAGTTTTATGAAGAGAAAACAGGAAATCAAAGCTAATGTCACAAGATTGGTAGATGAGCGGTAGCGATGGAAATCGAAATTTACTATTGTTATGGGTGGTTTTCTGAACCCATATCCTGGAATCATATCCTGTCTTTATTATTTCTGATTATGACCAAGATACCGGATCAGGATATTGGTAACATCCTGATGCAGTATCCTGCAGTTACTAATTATTCACGTGCAGGTCATGGCTATAGGCTCATAACGTTCATGTGGACTATTCTCCTGAGGACTCGCTCTAATCAGTTGGAAGAGGGACGTTGAAGCCGGAAGAAGAGGTCTCTAACGTTCAAAAGGGAATATTCTGGAGTATCCCTAGTTTATAGGATAGTTAGTTCAATATTTGTAACTATAAATAGAAGGCCAGATCGATAGGAACACACACTTTACACTCTCTACTCTCGAACTCACATTTCTTTTTGCTGTTACGCACTAACACTCAACACTTGTAACCAATGTACCACTTAGCATCGATCTGAGCCATATCCTGCACTGTATCCTGAATATTGAAGTAATAAGAAGAACAAGGCAGCCGACGATTCTCAGCTCCCGAGGTTTTATACCAGAGATCTGAATTGATCAAGGGCTTTCCTCGTATATCCTGTGTCCATTTTTACTTTTTCAGCTCATTGTTTGATTGTTGATATAGTTTCATATCCTGAGACTATATCCTGAAATTGTTTTTGCAAACTAACAAACCAACTCATTTTTCACAAGCATTGCTAGCACACTACCTCACAAACTAATTTGATCACTTAATTGCTTCGGTAAGGTTTTTATGCTGGCAATGATATTTTATTTCTCCAAGTGGGTCGAAGCCGAGGCCTTTATTCAAGTCAGGGATCAAGAAGTGGTATCCTTCATAAAGTGGAGTATCCTGACCAGATTTGGGGTACCAGCTGAGATAATCTGTGATAATGGCTCTCAGTTCATTAGTAAGAGGACTACTAATTTTTGCAAAAGTTGGGGAATCAAGATGATCACATCAACTCCAGTTCATCCTCAAGCAAACGGACAAGCAGAATCCTCAAACAAGATAATTGTCAACAACTTAAAGAAGAGGTTAGGTGCTAAAAAAGGAAGACGGGCAGAAGAATTACCATTTGTCCTATGGGCTGATAGGACGACTGTGAAAAATGCAACTGGGCAAACCCCGTTTTCTTTGGTGTTTGGGGCAGAAGTAGTGATCTCGACAGAGATGGTGATACCTACGGCTAGATCGAGCCTCAGGGATCCTGAAACAAATCCTGAAGCCTTATGTCAAGAGTTGGATATTGTGATGAAATAAGAGATGCAGCCAAGATAAGGATGGCAGCATATCAGCAGAGGATATCCAAATAGTATAACAAGAATTTAAGGACTAGAAGGTTTCAAGTTGGAGAATGGGTGTTGAGAAAAGCTTTCCAGAATACAACCAACCCTGCCGATGGAAAGTTAGCTCCAAAATGGGAAGGACCCTATGAAATAGAGTCAGAATCTTGAAAGGGAGCATACCGACTCAAGAATATGGAAGGGGATGTACTACCAAGATCCTGGAATGCTATACACCTTAAAGCCTACCTCAAGTGAGTTTAGAATTTAATTTCTAACTCAGGATGGAATGAATTCTAATTCCTTTTAATATGATTATTCAATTTATTGTTTGTTGAAACCCAATACTGACTTAAGCATCGGAGGGGTGTTAGCCAGGCTAACACCCACCTTAGTTTAACAGTCTTTTGCAGAATATGCTTCGGGATGTTACTCCAGGATATATACTCAAGGTAGATCAAAAGATTAGAGAATTGGCCCCCTCTCTCACTGACGGGTGGTCCATAGGACAACCCTTAAAAGGTTTAATATGATGCACATTCCATGCTTATTAAGGTTAATTACTTGAACATGGTAACCACTAGATGATTTGATGTTGCATGTGTTAAAGTACTTAAGATGCGGGATTTAGGAAGCTTGGATGGATGTGGGAAGATGGCATCATCAAGATGTGAAAGAATCAAGTTTTGATGAAGAAACAAAGGAACCAATAACACTCAGCGCCGTAACCTACGGCTGCTGCCGTAGGTTACGGTACCCCCACATGTGCCAACTCCATCACCGTAAGACAGATTCGAGGGGCCGTAAGGATGTACTGCTCTCCGTAAGCTACGGTGAGCGCCGTAGCTTACGGCGCTATGTTGACTGGCTGTTGACTATTCACCGCCGTAAGCTACGGCAGGTGCCGTAGCTTACGGCACCGACTGATCCTAAATAGTAACTTATGCATTTAATGTCCCTTTCAAGATGTTTTTATGGTGTCTTATCATATGTTTCGGTTACACACTGATTAGCAACGAATTTTGGAGAACTTTTGGAGACTTTGAGCTTGAAGAACACTTGTTGCTCTTGGTTTTTATGTTTGGTGATTCCTATGAACATTAAGACTTTTGTTATGATGTTGATTCAAGCCATGAGTGTCTAAGCACTTTGTGATTATCTTTGGTGGAAGGTTATGTAAGACTTTATGCTTGAATTCCTTTTTTTCTAGAATAACAATCTCTTTCGTTATTGAATTGCTTGTTATGGTGTGTGATTGTTTGTTAGTAAATTGTTAATCCTTATGTTGAACTAATTAGAAACCATACGTTCTTGGTGCCGTTGGCAATCGAGATATCATGGGTATAGTTAGACTTGGGTAAGGGTTGATTGATCATCGGGTAACAACCTCACGTTCTAGGAATCTGAGTACTTAGTTCCCTTTCATCACTGCAATTAATCACACATGAACTATGTCTATGTAGTTCTTTCTAGTGGAATGATAGCATGAATGTCAAGCAAACCGGAAACTGAAGATAATCATTTGTCTCTAATTTGTTTACAACCAAAACTTCCATTTTCGCATTTACATTAGTAATCTTAGTTTTTCAAAGCAAATCAATCAATCCAACTTTTGAACTTTACTTTTATTACAATTAGTTTAATTTAGTTAATTTAGATAAACTCCTAAATAACATACATTCCACAAACTCCCTGTGTTCGATACCCACTTACCGCTATCTATTAGTAGTATTTGGATTAAATTTGATTGTGACCACAACATCCCATCAAATTTTGGCGCCGTTTCCGGGGAGTAGTGCCCAACGTGTGTTATTTTTTTTTATCTCTTTTAGTTTGTAATTTTTCTGGTTTACGCTGGGTGTGTTAGTGTGCAGGTATTTACAGGTGCATGCGTACTAGAAGCTCTCACAAGCTATCACCATTGGCATTTGATCCGGAAATTGAGCGAACATTAAGAGGAAACAGAATTTTGCTAAGAGAAAACAGAATCAGCAGTTCACTAACAACACCAACAACACCAATCACACCACTTCGATACATGGATCCACCACCACCACCACCACCCACTACGGGTGAACTTATACCACCTTTTATACCATCATCCACTCAACCTTCACCAAACACTACCATGCCAAACACTACTACCAACCCTATTTCCCCTCATGATGTAACACCAACTAACACCACCCAACCCATTACCACTCAAGAAGAACCTACACTCACTGTTAATCCTTCTACTACAATTCCACCATTTTCCCATTTCTTTCCAGGTGCGGGTCAATCATCTTCAACTTACTCAATAGCACCAAACTCAACTATTGTCCATGCTACTTCTACATTTGGACCATCGAACCAGTCGGGTTTTCAATATTCGACTCTTCCATTTGGGCAATCTTCGGGTATAGGGGGAGATGGATATGAAGAAGGATATGAAGATTTTGAGGGATATGAGGAAGAAGGATATGCATATGGGGGTGATGGGGAACAAGGAGAACTTACTTACGTGCAAGGGCAAACTCAAAGAATGCCAAGTGTTGGTGGGTTTCAACAACAACAAATTATACCCCAACATATTCGGCCAAGGCTACAAGGGCAACAAGTGCAACGTCCTATACCATTGTAACAAGTTCGTCGACAAAATGTACAACATCAATTTCAAAGGCCGATTCAACACCCACTGATGCGACAACAACAATTTCAACCCCATGTACCACAAGGGCCTATGCAAAGGCCGATGGGTCCTATTCGTCCAAGGGGTCGGTTGGGTGTACCAAGAAGACATCTTAGAGAACATGCGAGGGGCATTGAAGCACATTTTAGGCCGATAATTACTCACAATCCTTCACCGGTAATTATTCCTCACAATAATCATGGGAGGACGTTCGAAGTGAGAACCAATTCATTGCAAAGTTTGCCGAAGTATAAGGGTCTAGCAACGGAGGAGCCTTGTTTTCACTTGGAAGCTTATGACTCGATTTGCAACACTCTTGGGAGTCAAGGATTTTTGGCCGACGATGTCAAATTGGTTTTATTCCAATTTTCGCTAGAAGACAAGGCAAAGAAGTGGTTTTACACTCTACCTTTGGCATCTATCTACACTTGGGTGGAGATGCAACAAATATTTTTAGATGAATTTTACACCGCTCAAAAGACCAATGATGCTAGGAAGGGGTTGAGGAGTTTTCAACAACAACAAGGTGAAATGTTTCATGAAGCCTTTGAGCGTTTCAACATGATAATCAAAAATTGTCCTCACCATGGGATTGAACTTTGGGAATTGATGAACGCTTTCCATGAGGGGTTGAGTGCCGAAGATGCTCGCGATTTAATGTCTATTACCAATGGCTCTTTTGGTACGAACTACGAGCAAGACGATTGGGAGTTTTTGGAGCAAATGGCAATTACATCAAAAAGGAAAGCTCAAGCATCAGGGAGAGCACAACCGGCCATTACCCGAACCCAAGTACATGCGGTAGACGATAGTAATACTCAAACCTCTAACCAAATTTATGATGTTTGTGCTATTTGCAATGAAATAGGACATGCGGTTGAAAATTGCCAAGGAGGTGAAGGGCAATATGAAGAGGTACATGCGGTGCAAGGTCAAGGAGGGGGTGGTAGAAACTTCAATATGAATTCTAACACTTACCACCCCGGGTTGAGAAACCACCCAAATTTTCGATACGGGAATCCCTCAAATCAAGCCAACCCGAATTTTCAAGGAAGTCAAGGTAACTTTGATTCGCGCCAACCTTATAACAATCAAAGTAGATATCGAGGTGGGAACAATCAAGGGTACCGAAAGCAATATCAAATGGGTCAAGAACAAGGGGGGTCTTCGGGTGGAAACGAGATGATGGAAATGTTAAAGAGCATACAAGCGGAGATGCAAAAGAGAAATCAAATGGATGATGCGCGGATACAAAAGGATGAAGCCCGTGACAAAGCAATTCAAACTTTGACCACCCAAATGGGTCAACTCGCAACCGAAGTGGCGGACTTGAAGAAAACTAAAGGTCAATTACCAAGCGACACTTAGGTAAACCCGTCTCATAATACTTCTAGAGGTAACAATGTTAATATTCATCATGTAAGTGTTTTGAGAAGTGGGAAAGAGTACAAAACCAATCCTTCACCGGATTTGGTTGATGGGGTGGTTGAAGACATAACGGGTCAAGAAAGTAAGGAAGAAAATGAAACACCCATTATTTCCTCTAAAAAAACCAATTTTTAAAAACCGGTTATTAATAAAGAAGTAGAAAATAAAAATGAGGAAGGGGGATTTAGTCAAGTACCATTTCCCTTGGCTTTATTAGATCCGGGTAAGAAAAAATTTATTTCAAAACGGGGTCCTCAAAAGGAAGAAATGTGGGAGGTGTTTAAACAAGTCAAAATTAATCTTCCTTTACTTGAAGCAATAAAATAGGTACCCGCTTACGCCAAGTTTTTAAAAGAATTATGTACTCAAAAGAGGCAACAAAAAGTGCCTAAATTGGTTGACTTGACGGAGCGGGTAAGCGCGGTTTTAAAAGGAGATCTTCCTCCTAAGCTACAAGATCCGGGAACGCCTCTGATAAATATTCAAGTAGGAAATTTTCAAACCGCAAGGGCGTTACTAGATCTTGGGGCCAGAGTAAGTATCTTACCGGGGGGTTATATGACCAATACGACTTTGGTCCATTGAAACGGGTTGAGACAACAGTGGTATTAGCCGATTTGTCTCATAAACTTCCTCGGGGTATTGTACGGGATGTGATAGTTAAAGTTGATGAGTTTTATTATCCCATGGATTTTCTTGTGTTAGATTACTCATCCGCGGACCCAATTCAACAACAAAATGTTATTTTGGGTCGGCCGTTTTTGAACGCCGCACATGCCGTTATTGATTGTCGATATGGTACGGTCGACATGACATTCGGTAATAGAAAGATGAGATTAAATGTTTTTACTAACGGTGCTAACATTTATGGTGATGAGTGTTTTCTAGCAGATTTCATAGATTGATACGACCCAAAGGAGTTCAAAGAAGAGGTTTTGGGTTCGTGTGTTTGTGATATGTCTTTGCAGGTTCATGCATGTCAGTTAGAAATGGAAGAGAAGGAGCAAGAGGCTCTTGCGGTGAAAGAAGGAAGGCCGCCATGGACCCACCAAACGGAAACTTTACCGGTGGGAATCGATTCGGGTACAAAACCTTCGTTGGAGTGTCCACCAAGCGTGGAATTGAAAGAGCTACCGAAACATTTAAAGTATGCATTCTTGGGGGAGAATGACACCTTACCGGTGATCATTGCTTCTAATTTGGCGGAAGCTCAAGAAGAGGATTTGATACGGGTTTTGAAGGCTAATAAGGCGGCAATTGGATGGACGATAGCCGACTTGAAAAGTATTAGTCCTTCCATTGTAATGCATAAAATCATTACAAGTGAAGATGTGAAGCCAACCCGTGAAACACAAAGAAGGTTGAACCCAAATTTAAGAGAAGTGGTCAAGAAAGAAGTGATCAAATGGTTAGACGCGGGGATCATTTACCCCATTTCGGACAGTGCGTGGGTAAGTCTGACTCAGGTAGTACCTAAAAAATCCGGCATTCAGGTAATAAAAGATGAACAAGGTGAGCAAATCGCCACCCTCCCGGTCACCAGGTGGCGAGTTTGCATTGATTATAGAAAATTAAATGCCGTTACCCTTCATTGACCAAATAATTGAAAAACTTTCGGGTAAAAAATACTATTGTTTTTTGGATGGGTACTCGGGTTATAACCAAATTGCTATTCACCCGAACGACCAACACAAAACCACGTTTACATGTCCATATGGTACATTTGCTTTTCGGCGAATGCCATTTGGACTATGTAACGCCCCGGCCACATTTCAAAGATGTATGATGAGTATATTTTCAGACATGGTCGGGGAATCTCTTGAAGTGTTTATGGATGATTTTTCCATCTTTGGCCCAAGTTTCGATTCTTGTCTTGACGAATTAGAAAATTTTTAAAAAGGTGTGTTGAGACAAACTTGGTGCTAAGTTGGCAAAAGAGCCATTTTATGGTTCAAGAGGGTATTGTGTTGGGACACGTAATATCGGACCGGGGAATGGAGGTAGACAAAGCAAAAATTCGGGTAATTTCATCTCTACCCCCACCAAAGAATGTTAAGGGGGTGAGATCATTTTTGGGACATGCGGGGTTCTATAGAAGATTTATTAAAGGTTTTAGTGTAATAACAAAACCTTTATGTAACTTATTATTGAAAGATGTCCCATTTGATTTTACTGACGAATGTTTGCAAGCGCTTCGTGTTTTGAAGGAACAGTTGGTGAAAGCTCCTATCTTGCAACCACCGGATTGGTCGAAACCGTTTGAGATTATGTGTGATGCTAGCAACACGACCATTAGAGCGGTTTTAGGTCAAAGAGTTGACAAGAAGCCGGTGGTAATTTATTATGCAAGTAAAACTTTGTCCGAGGCGCAACTGAATTACACCACGACTGAGAAAGAATTATTAGCGGTGGTGTATGCCTTGGACAAGTTTAGATCATACATTTGGGGGAGCAAGGTGATCGTATATTCGGATCATAGCGCGGTCCGATATTTAATGGAAAAGAAGGATGCAAAGCCCCGGTTGATTCGTTGGGTGCTTTTATTGCAAGAGTTCGATCTAGAGATTCGGGACAAAAAGGGGTGTGAAAATGTTGTTGCGGATCATTTGTCCCGGATCCCATTGGAAGGTGTTGATGACCCAAGTGAAATTAATGAACGGTTTCCCGATGAGCAATTGTTAGCCGTTTCTACTTTTGTTGCACATTGGTATGCTCACTACGTGAATTATTTGGCCAAGGGTGCAATTCCGAATCATTGGACGAAGAAGAGACGACAACAATTTTTGAGTCAAGTTAAACAATATATTTGGGATGAACCGGATTTGTTCAAAATTGGACCCGATCAAGTGATAAGAAGGTGTGTTCCCGAAACTGAAGTATTAGAGATTTTGACCCATGCTCATTCATCGGCATGTGGAGGGCATTTTAGTGGGAACAAGACTGGTTACCGGGTGTTATCATGTGGGTTTTATTGGCCCACAATTTTCAAAGATTCTCGTCGGGATGAAATGCCTTTACAACCAATTTTGGTGGTTGAGGTGTTTGATGTGTGGGGAATATATTTCATGGGTCCGTTTCCTAACTCGAATGGGTTCTTGTACATTTTGGTTGCGGTAGATTATGTGACGAAGTGGATAGAAGCCATCGCTACAAGGACTAATGATCATTCTGTTGTATGTAAGTTTGTGCAATCCAACATCTTCGCTCGATTCGGTGTGCCAAGGGTGATAATAAGTGATGGCGGTTCACATTTCAAGAACTTTAATTTCGGGAAATTGTTAAAAAGATACAATGTGAACCACCGCGTGGCTACACCGTACCATCCGCACAAAAAGTGGACAAGTTGAAGTGTCCAACCATCAAATTAAAGAGATTCTCATGAAGACGGTAAGAACGGATAGAAAAGATTGGTCAAGTAAACTTGACGATGCGTTGTGGGCATACCGGACGGCCTACAAGACTCCAATTGGTACTACCCCTTATCGGATGGTGTATGGGAAGGGGTGCCATCTACCAATGGAGTTAGCACATCGAGCGCATTGGGCCATCAAAACTGTTAATGCGGATTATGACGAAGCGGGTCGAGTACGGAAGTTGCAATTGAATGAGATTGAGGAAATTAGAGATGAAGCTTACGAATGTGCATCCGCATACAAAGACAAGCTAAAGAAAGTTCACGATGCAAAGTTAAGGAAGAAGAACTTCGAAGTGGGTCAAAAGGTGTGGTTGTACAATTCGCGGTTGAAAATGTTCGCAGGGAAACTTAAGAGTAAATGGATGGGTCCTTACGTCATCCAAAGAGTGGGAAGATTTGGTGATGTCGATATACAAGACGAACAAACCAATAAGCAACAAACGGTGAACGGGCATCAGCTCAAACCGTATTTGGAAGGCAACGACATCAACAATCTTGAGCTCGACAAAGTGGGTTACATTCTACGCCCATTGGATGACGAGGAAACTTGAAAGAGGCCCAGGTTTGATGTTTTGTATATATTTAGTTTAGTTTGTTTTGGTTTGAATAAAGTCCCGTTTGAAACTTGTGTTTGAAACAAGTGTGGGGAAATTAGTACGAATTTCCCGAACATAGTGTTGAGGACAACACGGGTTTTTAACGGGGGGTAGGGTTAATTTTCGTGTTTCTCAAAAAAATATAATAACAATAAAAAGCATAAAATTTATAAAAGCTAAAAAAAAGAAATAAAATAAATAAAACATAAAAATTTGGTAAAATAAAGGTTTTGGCCTCCCCCCTTTTGCCCAGTACCCGCCGTAAGCTACGGTGGGGGGGGGGGGGCGAAGCTTACGGCGGCTCCCAATAAAAAAAGAACCCTACGCCGTTAAGGGTCTGTCTTATGGCGGATCTTTTATGCCCAGTTCTTGCCGTAACCTACGGCAAGTGCCGTAGGCTACGGCACCGTGCTGAAATGTGGGAGGTGTTTGGTCGGCGGTTTATATATAAAAAAAACGAAAAGCATTAATAATAATAATAATAATAATAAAACAATTAATAAAAATCCTTAACTCTCTCCCAACCACACATCGTTCATTCGATCCCTATCCACACATCTAATTTCTTTCTTCTTCTTCATCTACTTCACATAAACCCTAGTTTTTCATTACCTTCAAAACTCCATATCTCTCTCAAATCTTGTCCGAATCCAGTGATTTTTGAGTCCATCTTGGGTGAAATTTCACAAGGAATCTAGATTTACACTCATATTTCAAAGATTCCGTCATTTTGGGGTCGGATTTAAGCATAGGGGAGCCGAAATTTTGGGGGGTTTTGTGTGAACTTGAAGAGTTTGTTATTCTCATCTTCTACAACATCAAGGTATGCAATTTCACGTTATTTGTTGATTTACATTGCGGTTTGTAAGTTTCCCTTATTATTTTTGCTTACACACTTGCTTGTATATGATAGATGATAGGATTTTGTGAACCATGGGATGTTTGGGTATAAATGTATTTGATGTTTAGTGAAAATTTTTGGAAAAATTCTGATTTATAGAGACATCATGCCGAATTTTTGTTTGAAAGGATAAATTTTTGGTTTTTGTGCATTTATACCCATAACATAAAGCAAGTATGGGGAAGATTTTGGAGTTGAACTAACTTGAATTGTTGTGTGTGGTTTATAAATGTGTGTAGGTATGGTGAGAACGAAGGATAAAGCGGGATCAAGTTCGTCTAAACAACCTCAAGTGGAAGAGGAACAACCAAAGAGGAGGAGATTGACACGGGTTGGTGACCCGAATTCGGAGGAGGATGCACCTCCAAGGGGTCCAAAGCCGGATTAGACATCCGGTTCATTACTAGACCAACCTGCAGAATGGAGAGAGGACTTGTTTCACGAGCAAATGAACAAGTTGAAGCAAAGGGCTGAGGCATTTATTTGTGAAAAGGAGATCCGAGAAGCTGATTTTGGGTCGTTCTGGATATCGGCAAAGTTTAAAGAATTGAGTTGGGGGCAGCTTTCAAGTGTTACGATAACGAGGTGAAAAAGATGTATGATGCTCAGATTCAAGAGTGGATGGCTACACTCGAATGTCCCCCGTTTAAGGCCCCACAAAAGATGAAATTGGTTGGAACATGTAACGGGGTAAAGGTCGAGATATCCTATGATTCATTGCGCTGAATAGCGAAGTTTGATGACCAACCATCCAATCAATACATCTTCCCAAGCCTTAAGTATCTCTACTTCGAGCCCGACAAACATCCTCAATGGCAACAAATGTTGGATTATCTCTTTCTTCCGGGTACGACACATGGGAAATTGTTTAGACGAAACTTGAGAATGGAGGCGAAGTTGTTGCTGGTATTGTGTACACACAATGTCATCCCGCGATCGGGCGATAAGATGGAGGTTCGGTTTCAAGAGGTGCCGATCTTGTATATGTTGATGCATGGTTCTCCCAAGGTTCCCTTCCGATTTCTAGTGTTGAACAACATTTGGTTGAGCCGGAATAGCGGGGAAAGAAAAATTATACCCCATTGCCGATTGATCATGACATTGTTAAAGAAATATGGGGCAATTGAAGGCAATGAAAAAGGTTCTTATAAGAGGTTTAAGCCATTTGACTTAAAGAATTTGGGACCAGGATGGGAGTACAAGGAAACAGAAAGGTATCACAAGTTGAAAACCGATGGGCGAAGGTGGAGAGTGTTGAAAGCGGATGCGAGACCGTTACGGCCGGGCGAGGCTGATGAGCCCGAAACGACTGATGAAGAAGTTAGTGGTGACGATGACTACCGTGAAGACACGTTCATGGTTGATGCTCAGATAGGGGGCGCTGGCCCAGGTGGAGTTCAGGGAGCAGGTGTACAGTCAGGATATGTGGGTAGTGCATTCGACTATGCACAACAGACCTATGATCCCTATTGGGCTCATTCGGGGAATATGGGCCAGATTATTGAACAAAGGCGACCACCCACTTTTGGCGAATGGACTGAATCGAATCAAATGCTCTTTGATCAACAAACTTTTATGGGGGCTAGTATGGAGAGAGCTCTTAAGCAGAGCTATGACAGAAATGAGCAATGGAATCGTGCTCATATGTATGCCCGCGAAGAAGAGATGAATAATCGTTACTTAGACGACCGCCAGAGACGCTTGCATGATCAGTGGCATGCGGGCCAACCACTCAAAGAGGACCCGCCAGTTGTGGATTATACCACATTGCCACCATATGATGGTAGTGTGTCGTATCCCACCCGACCATTACATCATTCTCAATGGGTGGATCCACATGCTATGAGTTATCAGCAGGCGGGTCAAAGTGGCGATCAAGGAAGCAGCAGCAGTAGCGGAGCGTTTGGGTTTGGAGAGTGGAACGACATGATGACATCCATCTTCAGGCCTCCACAGCCAAAGTACTATTAGCCAGGTCGTATCTTGCTCCTTTGTATATTTGTGTATATTTTTATCTCATATGTGTATGTTTATGGTTGGGAGGTAGGGTGGTGTTTTGATGTTGATGTGATTTTCGGGATGTGTTAGTGGTGGTGTGTTTGAAATTTCAAAAAACAATAAATAAATAAATAAATTACAAAAAGAAAGTTGGGATTTGAGAGTATTAGCGAAAGCTAATGTTGTTGGTAAAAGCGATCTTTCCCTCAAAACCATACATTGGGACAACGTATCCCAAGTGTGGGGATGGGGGGAATTTTTGAGAATTTAAAATTTTTTTTGTAAAGCCAAGCGAAAATTGTCAAAATTTGAAAACTTGATATTGGTCCACTTGACACACCGACACCCATTCCTAGTCTTTTCTTGGTGAGAATTTGAGCCACATATGGTTATTATATATATTTCTTTGTTTGAGTGGCGGTGTGTGTCTTGTGTTAATAGAACTTGTGTATGAATTCTTGTTAAATCCTAGAGTTGGTATGCTTTTGAAAATGATAAGGGACTTTTAGGAAGCCTCGTCTAGATGTGTGAGAGTGCGGGATTGGTGGGTTGAACCTCATACTTTACATATATGAGCTTGGTATTGTGAGGGGTGGGGGTTTGGTCTTTATAAAGCCATGTTTGAGCCTTAAACCATTCGGTTGTGACCCAAACCTACTTCCTACAAAACTTTATCTATTGAGATGACCCGGTTTAGGAGTTTAGTTTGTGATTGTTGATGTTCTTGTATATATTGTTGAGTTTTATGTCTTATGTTAAAAAAATGAGAAAAATACAAAAAGAAGGATGAAGTTGTGTATATAGTTGGTGTTTGTTTTGTTAGTAATAGAAATAAAAACCGGGTCAAATCAATTAGCTCTTTCATATGTATTTCACCATTTTCCTACCTTTGCACCTAGCCCCGTTACAACCCGTAAGTCAGTTTGATTCATAAGCATGCTAGGTATTTGATAGGAGGAGACTTGATTCTTATACAAGCTTATTGTCATACAAACACACACACGCGTTGAGTGGTTTAGCTTTATGTGCTAATATTTCTTGTCACCGAGAGTTTTTTGTGAGGGGTGTGTCTTGTGGTATGATTGAAAGTTAGTAGAAGGACGGCACATTTTAGCTTGGTTTACATGATTGATCGCTTGATGTTTGAAATGGTTTTTGAATGAGTTGCTTGGGACAAGCAACGGGTAAGTGTGGGGATGTGACGGGTGGTCCGTAGGACAACCCTTAAAAGGTTTAATATGATGCACATTCCATGCTTATTAAGGTTAATTACTTGAACATGGTAACCACTAGATGATTTGATGTTGTAGGTGTTAAAGTGCTTAAGATGCGGGATTTAGGAAGCTTGAATGGATGTGGGAAGATGGCATCATCAAGATGTGAAAGAATCAAGTTTTGATGAAGAAACAAAGGAACCAACAACACTCAGCGCCGTAACCTACGGCTGCTGCCGTAGGTTACGGTACCCCCACATGTGCCAACTCCATCACCGTAAGACAGATTCAAGGGGCCGTAAGGATGTACTGCTCGCCGTAAGCTACCGTGAGCGCCGTAGCTTACGGCGCTATGTTGACTGGCTGTTGACTATTCACCGCTGTAAGCTACGGCAGGTGCCGTAGCTTACGGCACCGACTGATCCCAAATAGTAACTTATGCATTTAATGTCCCTTTCAAGATGTTCTTATGGTGTCTTATCATATGTTTCGGTTACACACTGATTAGCAACGAATTTTGGAGAACTTTTGGAGACTTTGAGCTTGAAGAACACTTGTTGCTCTCGGTTTTTATGTTTGGTGATTCCTATGAACATTAAGACTTTTGTTATGATGTTGATTCAAGCCATGAGTGGCTAAGCACTTTGTGATTATCTTTGGTGGAAGGTTATGTAAGACTTTATGCTTGAATTCCTTTTTTTTGTAGAATAACAATCTCTTTCGTTATTGAATTGCTTGTTATGGTGTGTGATTGTTTGTTAGTAAACTGTTAATCCTTATGTTGAACTAATTAGAAACCATACGTTCTTGGTGCCGTTGGCAATCGAGATATCATGGGTATAGTTAGACTTGGGTAAGGGTTGATTGATCATCGGGTAACAACCTCACGTTCTAGGAATCTGAGTACTTAGTTCCCTTTCATCACTGCAATTAATCACACATGAACTATGTCTATGTAGTTCTTTCTAGTGGAATGATAGCATGAATGTCAAGCAAACCGGAAACTGAAGATAATCATTTGTCTCTAATTTGTTTACAACCAAAACTTCCATTTTCGCATTTACATTAGTAATCTTAGTTTTTCAAAGCAAATCAATCAATCCAACTTTTGAACTTTACTTTTATTACAATTAGTTTAATTTAGTTAATTTAGATAAACTCCTAAATAACATACATTCCACAAACTCCCTGTGTTCGATACCCACTTACCGCTATCTATTAGTAGTATTTGGATTAAATTTGATTGTGAGCACGACATCACGTCACTCATGCTTAAAGGATCCTTATCCTTTTAAAGGTTTAAAGGTATTCACCTTTCTCTTGAATTGTGTTTAAACACCCCGCCTGGAGCGCAAGTTATCCAGGAATAGTTCAAGATAGCGGGACCAGTTCATGTAAAAGTGGCTGACAATTTCGTTATTATTAGCTATATCCTGGATCCTAAAGGTATATGAGGATTGATCACCCTCTCTCACGAAAGGGTATTTTCATACTCTCTAAGGTTTAAAGGTGTTCACCTTTCTAAGTCTTGGAGTTTATACACTCCCGCCTGTAGTGCACGAAAACATGGGTTTATCCCCAAGATACTCAGGGTTTATCCCCAGAATGTTAAGGATCTATCTCCAGGATTCGTAGGGTTTATCCCTAGTAATACTAAAGTTGCATACAAATGTGACATCAATTATGATTGTGTTTACACACATTCTTCTCTAAGTCAAGAAGTTACTAAGTATTCAAATATGTTGTGCACTGATACACAGGGGACATCCATCTTGATACATTGTGAATGGTTCGAGGAATGAAAGTGAAGTCAATTTCCAAAATGTTCCTCACAGGGGACATTCATGTTGGAAGTATTACAAAGAGTTCAAAGGTTGGAAGTTGGAATTCATTCCCTAAGTGTCTCTGGTATGGTCTCTCTTTTTCATTTTTTGAAAAAAGGCTTTATCTGAATAACCTAAGTTTCTAGAATTGTGTTTGACAAAGTTTTATTGGAATGTTCTAATTAAGGTGCTGAGCATAATAGCAGTATACTGACCGGGATATTTGGCCAGGATATTCAAAGTATGGTACTCAGAATAAGAAAGAACAATTTATAAAAGTTTGGGTTAAATACATGCAATATAACTTTCAAAAGTAAATAACAACAATGGATAAAGCTAGAAAGTTAGTTTATTATTAACATTGCAAAAGGTTGTACTATTGGCTTCATCTCAAAACAAGACTCATCCACCAAAAGTACAACTAGTTTTTAAACATATTTACCTAAACAGTTGAAGGCTTCGTCCTGAAAACACAAGATCCCTCCACCTTTAACTGTTGATTGTTCAAAAAGCATACTAACGCTTGATGGCCAAGGGCTTCGTCCTGAAACTCAGGATCCCTCCACCTTTGGCCATCATAATATCTAAGTGCAGGAAAGTAAAATTGTTCAACAGACGGAAAGGTAAATTGTTCAAAGAATACAAACCATCAAATTTGAAAAAGTGGGCTCCGGCCTAGTCATCAATATTCATCATCGCCCACTTCGCTGCCTTTAAGCGGCAACAACCTCTTCAACCATCGCTTCCTCATCAGCACCCGGTCCAGGATCAGCCCCAGCATCCTTCTCAGCATCGCCACCAGCATCAACCGCCATTTCAGCCGCCTTGGAAGACTCTTCAACCACGGGTTTGGCAGGATGTTCTACAGGATTTCCACCAAGATCCTTTAATTTCGCCTCCCAAGCATTGGCATTCCAAGAAAGGCATTCAAAGCCCATGGCCCTGGCTTCATAAGCCATTTTCAGCCTGGCTTGGAGGAGGGAAATTACAACGGATCCTTTGAGGCCCTCTCGGTAGGAGTTCATATCCTATTCGTATTGGAGTTGGGCAGCATCCAGCTTGGCTTGAGCATCCTGGTTGGGCTTTTTGATGGCAGTCTGGGCTTCTTGAGTCACGGCTTTGAATTTATCCTCATAGTGTTGTGACTTGGCGGTGGCGATCATCCCCTGGTCAGCGATGGTGACCTCAGCCTTCTTCAACTTGGACTCCAGCATCTTGTTGAGCCCGTAGGATTCCTCGTATAAGTGCATTAAACACTCTAGGCCCTACAACAAAAAACACAGGTATCAGCATATATAAACTAGTCAGGATATTAGTTCAACATATATGTGCAAGATACAGGATAGGGATTTTTACCTGGTTGAGGAATGAAGTCATGAACCCACTGGCTTCATTGAATCCATGGTTCTCGTAAGGAAAGGTCTCGGGGGTAGCAGGAGAGTCCGTTTCCTTCCTCTTCCGGGCACTGGAAGCACGAGTTTTGGTAGCCGGAGAAGGCTTTGGGATAGCAGTGGCCTTAGAGCTGGTGGGCTTGGACAAAGTGGCTGGTTTGGTACTTGGTTCCTTCTTGACTTGAACAGGACCGGAATAATTGTCCAATTCTTCAAGGTCAAAGACTTCAGGGATCTTGGTTGGTGCTACATAAAAGGGAAAATTCTAAACTGTTGAATACTTTTATATCATAATTAGTTTAATGTGTACAAAAATAACTTGCATAAATGTACTTACCAGACATGTCGGAACTTGATTTACGGCTTGAACTTGCGAAGGAGAGGGAAAAGGTTCTTTCACTCTCTGGGAGTCGGTAGATGTCTTTGATTCTTTGCTCTGATTCTGCACTCGGGGGAGCTAGCTCTTTAAAGTTTGCTGCACAGAAAATAAAGATATCAGTCTAGGATATAGTTTCAAGATACATTTGGGGATTGTTAGGGGAGGATTTTCCAATCCTAAGGATCATGGATCCTCAAGTACTGCCAGGATCACGGATCCTTAATTCTGTTTGAATTCAGGATCCTCAGAATGTGTTGCAGGACCAGGATTCAGGATCCTCATTATTATCCTTACACTAACGGTTGTCTACCTTGTATGTGAGCTTGTTTTGCAGGAGTATGTGCATGGACTTGGTCTTGCCGATATTCGTGGAGCATATTCCTTCAATATTCCGCACGTGCTTGGCCCTTGTGAACGTTATGGAGATCGTGGGAGACTTGCACAATTAGTGGACAGTTAGTTAGTTTGGTTATTTCTAATTTTAAATAGGGGATAACAAGCTTGAGTTAGAACACTTGGCTAATTTAGCAAACACACACACACTCTCGAACAGCTCTCGACAGTTCACTTGGCGATTTCATACACTTTAACACTTTTTCACACTAGTGATCCTTGTAACAAGCTTGTTATCATCCCGAGTTGTAACCATTTTTCTGTTTAATCTTAGTTGGTGATTGGTAGTTTCCATCACCCGAGGTTTTTTATGCCGGAGATCAACTCTTGATCAAGGGCTTTTTCCTCGTATAAATCCTTGTGTCACCTCTTTATTTGATTTGCAAGTTGTTCATACAATTGTTCATAGATTCAAGCATCACACCTCACAACAAAAGATTTGGTTGCATTATCCTTGCTTGATTTTTGACCAAAACAGTTTGGCGCCCACCGTGGGGCAATTGGTGCTTCATTCCTAAGAAGTTTTTGTTTTTGTGATCATTTCGGTTCGTTACAACCAAGCAGATGGCTTCTTCAGCAAAGAATACTTCAAGTTCAATGCCGGCAATCAGTTCTTCACAAGGCGTTCCACCTTTGCCTCCACCACCTTCTGGATCCCAGAAGAATGCTGAAAATGCTGCAAAGAGACAAAGCCCCATTTTTCCAAAACCACCAACTTCTTCTGTTTCTTCTAACCCTACTACTAGTGATCTTTTTTCTTTGATTTTGCAGATGAGGGATCACATACAAGAGCAGGACAAAACCAACGAAAGGATCCTCCGGGAAATTGGTGACATCAAGAAACAGAAGAGATCGGTGGAGGATCACTCTCCTCTGATACCAAGGTCACTGGATTTCCACGCTCCAGCTACGACTGCCCAGCAATCTGCAGCTCCGGATATCCAGTATCAGAATGGATCATGGGGAAGGCGTTATGGAACAACAACTATGAGTCAGGCTTTTGGGTCTCATTTTCAGCCTTCGGGATCCTCTTTCCAGCATCCGGGATCCTTCATCAGCTCAGGAGGATATATGGGGACGCACACAGTTCAAGGATCCTCTCAGGTTCAAGGATCCTCTCAGGTTCAAGGATCCTCTCAAGTTCAAGGATCCTCCTTCCAGGTTCAAGGATCCAACATCTTTCAGGATCAAGGATTCTTAAGAAGTGTACAACCCCCAAGCACAGATGTTCATCAAGGAGACTTCATTCCAATGCAGACCATTGCCTCTTCTGGTCCTTCAATCATACCAGAATCCCGTCAATAGGGATTCACATCTGCAATTCCAAACTTGAATCCTCCGGGAGGTAACACTTTCAATAATTCTTATAACACTAACCATGGCTCTATGCAGGATACAGGTATCAACCAAGCTATGGCTAGGGAATTACAGAAGCTGAAGGATATGATATCTAGTGTTCCAGGAGTGGTTAAGCCGATCCCTGAAATTGCAGATGGGAGCCATAGGATATCTCATTTTGCACCACCCATTTGTGATGCTGAGATACCCAAAAGGTTCCAGTTACCAACTATGAAGCTGTATGATGGTTCAACGGACCCAGAAGAACATGTAGCTCAATATAGAGAAAGGATGGATATCAATCCAATTCCTGAGAGGTTAAAAGAAGCACGTCTATGCAAGGGTTTTGGATCCACACTCACAGGATCAGCTCTTAAATGGCTGCTAAGTCTTCCCCCTTACTCTATTACTTCATTTGCTAATCTAGTTAACCTGTTTAATAGCCAATTCTCATGTAGCAGAAAATTTGAACGTTTAACTAGTGATCTATATAGGGTAACACAAGGTCAAAATGAATCACTTAGAGATTACATTACTAAGTTTAGTAAAGAATCCTTAGACATCCCTAACCTGGATATAGCTACGGCAGTGGAAGCCTTTAAAATGGGTTTGCTTAGGGATTCATTATTCTATGATGATCTTGTCATGACCCCATGCATGAATCTTGATGAAGTGAGAACCAGGGCCTTTAGATTCATCCGATTAGAGGATGATAAAAGGATCCATGAGAGATTGGCAGGATCCTCAAAACAGGAAAAGAAAGGATCCTACTTCAAGAATAACAAGTTCAAGGCCTACAACAAGTCTGATAACCAGAATAATCTAGGTGAGAAAGCAAGATGGCCAAGGAAAAGTGATAAACCAGTCGCAACATAGGACAAGTCCAAGTGGTGTGCATATCACGAGGATTTCGGGCATCTCACTGAAGAGTGTATTGCACTTAGAAAAGAAATTGGTTACTTGTTAAGCAAGGGGCACTTGAAGGAGCTTTTGAGAAGAAAGAAGTCAAGGACCCAGGATCCTGAGAGGATCCCAGAAAGAGCTCCTGCTCCTCCAGCAGATGCACAAGTTATAAACTTTATATCCGGTGGATCAGATATTTGTGGTACTTCGTTTTCAGCAGCCAAAAGACATGCCAAGGAGACCAAGATGGATAATGGAGATAGACCCATCCGGACCTCTACTATTACACAGGAGAAAGTCATAACCTTTGATGAGGATGATCGTGTTGATGTGCAGGATCCTCATCATGATGGTCTTGTTATTACTTTGTTTATATCTAACCACTTTGTTCGCAGGATCCTGATAGACGGAGGAAGCTCAGTAAACATCATTCAGCTTGATGTCCTCAAGAAGATGAACATCCCTGAATCGGATATTGTACCAAGATCCTCAGTTTTTGTGGGATTCAGTGGAGAAACCAAGAACACATTGGGGGACATCAAACTCCCCATCTATATTGAAGGACTTCATTCTTATCAAAAATTTTGTGTTATAGATTGCTTATCCTGTTGCAATGTTATCCTTGGCAGGCCATGGATACATGACATGAAGGCAGTCCCATCTACCTATCATCAATGTGTAAAGCTTCCTAGCCCATGGGGGGTGGTGAAAATTGAGAGTGATCAACAAGAAGCTAAGAATTGCTACACGTCATCAATGAAGCTAGCCTCAAGACCAAGGGAGCAATAGCAATTAAAGCATCCTCCAAGAGATGTCTTGGAGGCAAGAGAGCAGGACGTGAAAGAAATCCTTATGGATCCTCATGATCCTGAATCCAAAGTCTTCATAGGACCAGGGATCCTCAATAACATTGAACAGGATCTAGTATCCTTCCTCAAAAGGAGAAAAACTACCTTTGCCTGGAAGCATGAGGACATGACAGGTATATCTAAAGATATAATTACTCATAAACTTGGCATTGACAGGTCATTCAAGCCAATTCATCAAAAGAGGAGGAAGTTTGCACCTGAGAGAAATGCCATTATCCAGGAGGAAGTAGATAAACTACTCTGGGAAGGTATGATAAGAGAGGTTAAGTATCCAAGGTGGTTAGCCAATGTGGTTGTTGTTCAAAAGAAAAATGGAAAGTGGAGGGTATGTGTCAATTTCACTGATTTGAACAAGGCATGTCCCAAGGATCCTTTCCCATTACCCCACATTGACTCCATGGTGGATGCTACCGCAGGTCATGAGTTGTTGACTTTTATGGATGCTTCATCTGGATTCCAACAAATTCAGATGGAACCATCTGATCAAGAGGATACGGCCTTTATGACCCCAACTGGTATATATTGTTATATTGCTATGCCATTTGGACTAAGAAATGCAGGTGCTACTTATCAAAGGCTAGTCAATATGATGTTCAAGGAACAAATTGAACACACTATGGAAGTCTATATAGATGACATGGTGGTTAAGTCCAAGAAAGCTGAGGATCACCTTAGAGACTTGGAGGAAGCATTCGATATCCTTGATAAATTTAATATGAAACTAAATCCTTCCAAGTGTCACTTTGGTGTTAAAGCAGGTAAATTCCTAGGCTATATGGTGACAAAAAGAGGCATTGAAGCAAGTCCAGAGCAAATCAAGGCTATTGTGAATATCAAATCTCCTTCCAATGCCAAGGATGGGCAAAGGTTGACAGGGAGGATCGCGGCCTTGAACAGGTTCATATCCAAGTCATCAGAAAAGTGCAAGGAATTCTATGACATTTTGAGAAATAACAAGAAATTTGAGTGGACTGAAAAGCATGAAAATGCTCTCAAAGATCTTAAGGATTACCTATCCTCAGCTCCTGCCTTGATGAAACCAGAAAAAGGGATATATTATCCTTATATTTGGCGGTATCATCCAAAGCAGTAAGTGCAGTCCTTGTTAAGGATCACCAAGGTACACAACATCCTGTTTATTATGTTAGTAAGAGTTTGCTTGATGCTGAATCCAGGTATTCACATTTAGAGAAACTTATCCTCGCTTTGATTATGGCATCTACTAAATTAAGACATTATTTTGAAACTCATGCCATTATTGTCAAGACTAATTTTCCAATTAAGAATGTTCTTAGGAAACCTGAAATGTCAGGAAGGATGGCCAAATGGGCAGTGAAGCTTAGTGCTTATGATATAAGATATGAACCTAGAACTGCCATTAAATCCCAAGCCTTAGCTGACTTTGTGGCAGATTTCAGTAGTGACTTGCAAAGGGAAGCTGAATTAGAAGTTCAACAGCTTGAAGAAACTAAGGATCCTTGGATACTTTTCACTGATGGAGCTTCTAATGTCAAAGGAACAGGACTTGGAATACTACTAAAATTGCCACAGGGGGACATAATACCCCACTCCATAGCTTGTGAGTTTCAAGCTACTAATAATGAGGCTGAATATGAGGCCTTGATAGCTGGTTTGCAAATTGCCAAGCATATGAGGATCAGGTATCTTGAGGTACACGTAGATTCGTTGTTAATTACTAATCACTTTAATGGATCCTATGCTGTTAAAGGTGAAAAGCTAATCAAATATCTAGAGATAGTCAAGGAATTGGCACTCTCTTTTGTTTCTTTTAGTTTAACACAGGTACCAAGGGAAGAGAATGCAGAAGCTGATGCATTGGCCAATCTAGGAGCATCCTTGAAGATTCCGGAGGATATCAGGGTCCCTATTATCCACATCCTAACCCCCGCTATTGAGGATCATGTAGCCATGGAGATATGAGAGGATTCTGCAATCATCCCTAATGATGATACACAATCTCATTCACGATCATGGATCCTTCCAATCAAAAGATATATCCAACATGGAGAGATCCCTACAGGAGAAAACCCCAGGGCTTTCAAAATTAAGGTATCTCAATTTACAATATTGAATAACATGTTATATAAACGATCTCTTGCAGGACCATATCTAAGATGCATTGAGGATCCTGAAATCCAAGAAGTCCTAAAGGATTTTCATGAAGGAGATTGTGGAAACCACACTAGGGGCAGGGCATTATTCTCAAGGATCCTGAGGACAGGATACTATTGGCCTACTATGAAGAAGGATGTTGTGGATTATGCCAGAAAGTGTGATCCTTGTCAGAGACATAGTATTATCCTTCACCAACCGGCAGAGCTCTTACATCCTATATCCTTTTCTTGGCCATTTATGAGATGGGGAATGGATATAGTTGGAAAACTTCCCAAAGAACTAGGAGGAAAGGTGTTCATGCTTGCCATGACTGATTACTTCTCTAAGTGGATAGAGGCTGAAGCCTTTGCTCAAGTCAGAGAAAAGGAAGTGATATCCTTTATTAAAAGAAACATTATTACTAGATTTGGTATCCCTTCTGAAATTGTTTGTGATAATGGATCCCAATTTATTGGGAGTAGAACTACTAACTTTTGTGACAGCTAGGGGATTAAGATGATAACATCAACACCAGTCCACCCACAAGCTAATGGTCAGGCAGAATCATCCAACAAGATCATCATCAACAATTTGAAGAAGAAGCTTGGATCCAAAAAAGGAAAGTGGGCAGAAGAACTACCTTATGTATTATGGGCTGATAGGACAACTCCCAAGAATTCTACTAGTCAAACTCCATTTTCTTTGGTATTTGGAGCAGAATCAGTGATCCCTACAGAAATGGTGGTTCCTACTGCAAGAACAAGCATCCGTGATCCTGAAGAGAATGCTGAAAACTTGGTTCAAGACTTGGATACTATAGAAGAACTCAGGGATTTGGCAAGGATAAGGATGGCTAGTTATCAACAAAGGATGGCTGGAGCCTACAATAAGAATGTCAGGATCAGGAAGTTCCAAGTTGGTGATATGGTATTAAGGAAAGCATTTCAGAATACCACAAATCCTGCTGATGGAAAATTGGCACCAAAGTGGGAAGGCCCCTACCTGATTGAAGCTGAGGCTGGAAAGGGGGCATATCGATTGTTAACAATGGAAGGTGATTTGCTACCAAGAGCTTGGAATGCTGTCCACCTGAAGAAATACTTCATGTGATAAGGATTTGTGATCCTTAGTGATATTCATGATCCACATCCTTGAAGGATCCTTAGAGGATGGATAATCCTCATTTTGGTAATGATCTAATCTCAAACTATTTCATTCTTTAATTATCCTATATATAAGGAAAAGGATCCTGGATCCTTTATCCTCCTTTCACTTGATTCTGAGTTTTGCAGAAGGTTCATGTATCCTTAACGAAGGATTGAGTATCCACAGAAGTCTCCAGTTATTTGGGCTTGACCCCGGTTATTTGGGCTTGACCCCAGTTTTTTGGGCTAGTCCCCAGTTGTTTGGGCCTGTCCCCAGTATCGCCAGTAGCGCACGATGATCCTGGTACAGTTCATGGCAATGGGACCAGTACTCGCTTTAGGGGCTGACAATTTCATTGTACTGGCTGTATCCGGGATCCTACGTATAATGGTAGACGTACCATACATCCGTTCCTAAGGTTTCTAACATTTTCACGTTAGCTAAGGTTTTGGCATCTTCATGTCACTAAGTTTGGATAGTCGCCAGTGAGGGCCATACTCCAGTTTACACAAGATCCTTTGGGCTTGTCCCCAGTTTTTTTGGGCTTGTCCCCAGTATATTAGGCTTGTCCCCAGAATTGTTGGGCTTGTCCCCAGTTGCTAACTCTTCTCTTATATTGCCTTAGTCTCAAGTTATGTTCCATTTCAGGTTTTTGAAGTGAAACAGCTAAGGATCCTTGATCCTTACCTTATACTAAGGTTTGTCTTTTGGTTATCCTGATTGTAAATGTTAAAGGTTTAGGATCCTAACTTGGATTCTCATGTATGATCCTTAATTACTTTAATTTTATTCATTATTTATATAAGTGACCCTTATCCTTTGACAACAGGATTTATGATCCTTAAACTATACTACTTTTTTGAATTTATCGATTATAGGATATTTGATCCTTGATCATATCCTAAAACTTTTTGACATGATTTATTAAACCTTTATTCTCTACTTATGAATTCAAAGAAAGTGTATAACAACAGTTGAAAAATGAAGAATTCACAAGAATAACAACACAAGAAATAGCCAAAAGATTAAAATTTTATTTATTCACAAAATGTTAAACCCTCAAAGGTTGTCAAAATTGCCAACCCAAGCTTCTACCAGCAAACCGTGGCCTGTCCACTTGGGTTGGCAAAGGGTGTCCATTGTTAACAGGTCTTAAAAGTGCAGGAAATAAAAGATGGCAGGATAACAAGTGGTTTCATCCCCCAAACAGAGGATCCCTCCACCACCTATTATCCTACCTATTGTTCAAAGGATCCATGATCCTCAACCCTAATAGCTATTGTTTAGTTATTACAAACCATCATTGTTTAAAAACATCATAACCAAAAAACCACTACCAAATCCAAAAAAAAAGGGCTCCGGCCGCGTCTAGAAATATCCATCATCGCCCATTTCTGCAGCTCACACCTTGGCTGCATCACCACCAGCATCAGCACCACCAGCTTGATCATTCCCGCTGCCACTTGCCTCAATCACCAAGACCTCAGTAGCTTCATCCTCATCATCTAGCTCAGCCAGCTTCGCCTTCCAGCCCTCCTTGTCCCAAGTGGTTCTGTCGAAGTCAGGATCCTCAGCCTCCTGGGCCATTTGCAGCTTGATCTTGTACATGGTGATGGCGGCAGAGACTTTAGCATCCTCCAGCACATCATGCTTCTCATGATCAGCGTTTATCTGGGCCATGACCACCTGCTGTTTTGCCAGAGCGAGATCCTTCTCAAGGCGAGAGATAGTCTCATCCTTAGCCAGGAAGAATTTCTGGAACTCCAAATGCTTCTGCTCAGCCTCTTCAACATAAGCATCAAAAAGCATTTCGATCTCGGTGAATTTCTGCAAAAAAGACAAGGTAAAGTTCAGGATCCGTGATCCTCAAGTGGGTAGGATAATAAAGCAAGGTTGGTGATCCTTACATCGGCAAAGTATTCCTGAAACTGGTGACGAATGAGGGGCATGCCTTCAAGATTATCAGCTTCAGTAGCCTTCCTCTTCTTTCCCCCTTTGGAGGTGACAGGCTTGGGGACTGCAGTACTTGGGCTAGCAGCAGTTTTCTTCTTCCCAGACCGGGGAGCCACAGTGCTGAGATCACTAACACTAAAGCGGGAGACTGGCCTTGAGGATTTTCCAGTGCCTACCAATCCACAACAACAGATAAGTATTCTTGTTTTATTTTCATTTAAGCAGTTAATTATATACAAACTCGGATACTTACTTGACATTGTGACTGAGCCTGAGGATACTTCTTGAGAATCCTTGGTGGTTGCTTGAAATGATCTTGCTGCAGGATCAAGATTCCAGAAAGCCTCGATCCTTTCCTTGGTTGCAGGTGATGGAATGATATGGGAAACAGAGATAGCTGCAAAATAGAAACAAAAGGAGTCAGTTATCCTCACAAGAACTGGGTTATCCTATGATCCTTCTATAAGGATCCTCTATCCTACCATGAGTGGTCCACTTTAAGGGGAGACCCTTCCCATCCGGGATAGAATCCCTCCTAACGAAGAAAAAACGCTTCTTCCAGTTGGTGTCATTTTTGGTGGTCTTGAGGATTGGGTGTTCTTCACCGGGTTTGTGTTTGAATAAAAAGCGGTGTGAACCATGGCTCACAAGGTTGTACAGTTCAGCAAGTTCCGACATCCCTAATTCTATTCCTTCTTGCTTGATGATTCTCTCTAAGGTATACAAAACCCTCCACATCATAGGCATTGCCTGATCATAGCATATGCCGGTGAGAGAGAAGAAGGATTCGGTGAAAGCAGGAAAAGGATAGGAGTATCCTATCAGAAATGGGGTGGCAGGAAAAGCAACCCAAGTTGCAGAAACGAAGTCACTCAAGGCGGTAGGGTCGAAAGGTTTAAAAACAGTGTTCGCCGGAAAGCAATGACGAATCCTGTCGATCTCAGGATCAGTAAAGCAGCAGCGTTCCTTCGGAGAATCTTTGATGATTCCTTGGCTCTTTGGAGGGCTATCCTTTTGGTGATCCTTAGCCGGTGAAGATCTTAACATCATCTTGGTCATGGATGATGGTAAAGAAAGAAGGAACAAAGTAAGAAGGTGAAGAGAGAAAGGAGAGAGAAGTACCTGTTTGATCTTCGAATGAGGATTTAAAGGGAGTATTGCTCGAATTTAAATGCACATTAGTCTTTATCTCTAACCTATATATATAAGACAAAATTGCAGAAAACAACCTTTATGTATACCCCAAACTGCACTTTATACCTTTCACTATGAAATCCGCCAAAACCAACCTTTACGTTCATGTTTTGTTACACATCACAACCTTTACACCAAACCTAGTCAAAAAAGTCAGTTAAGTTGCCCCATGTGAGATGCATGTGAGGGCATATATGTCTTTTCCTTTGACCCCTTTTATTTCTAAATTAAATTAAAATTAATGTATCCCCATCATCTCCATCAATATTTATCATCTTCTGCATCCATACATCCCAAAACCCAATTGCCCTAATTAAAACGACCCTGCAATCACCGCCACCACCGCCATGGCTTCCGGCCAGCCGGCGCTACACACCACCGACAACCACCCATTTCAACAACACATACAAATCAAAACTCTCACCTGCTTCAATTGGCCACACCGCTTAGACAACACAACAATCTGATCATTCAACGTCTTTCACGCACGATTCTCGAAGCAAAGTTGTAGAATATCAATCGCTGCTTTCTTCATTCCGGCGACATCACTGTTGAGTCTCATTTGCTTCTCCACATTCAACAATGACTCTATTTGAGCATCCAAACTACCAGAACCTTCCTGAAAAAACAAACACATAAACAGAGGATTCAACAAACACATAAATAGAAGATTCAATTAGCATTAACGATTTTTGTGAACCCTAGGAGTGGCTTGGTGAAAATTGAAGGTCTACAGAGGTAGGGGTGGCCTGGTAAACAGAGGATTCAACAAACACATAAACAAAGGATTTTTCCACTCTCACCGCCGGCATTCCGCCACCGTCTCCGGCCAAAAATTGGACACAATTTGGGGATTTTTATGAACCCTATGAAGCTTCAGAAGGTCTACAGAGGCTACCGCACCCGTCGTCTGTTGGCAGATTCCGTTGTTGTTGCTGAAGAACTGTTTTTGTGTAATTGAGTTGACTGGAAAAGTCAGTGATGATTTTGTGTTGAAGGTCATCTCTAATTCTATACACATATACGTATACTTTACTTGTATCTATCTATATATATGATGAATTTCGAAATTCTGTTTAAAGGGTTTTGGTCGTCTTGAAAAGTTACACAATTTGCACCCAAGACCTGCTTGATTTCATTAAGATTTAAAGGAGACATGGTGTCTTGAAATTCTAGGGGTTATAAGACTTTTTATGAAGAAGTTGATGTTCATCAAGATCTGGGTTTCAGATGATGATGTTCTTGATGATGATGTTTTTGAAGGAAATAAATAAAAAGGTTTAAATATAATATTCATTGTAAAAGGGGTCAAAGGAAAAGACATATATGCCCTCACATGCGTCGCACATGGGGCAATTTAACTGACTTTTTTGACTAGGTTTGGTGTAAAGGTTGTGATGTGTAACAAAACATGAACGTAAAGGTTGGTTTTGGCGGATTTCATAGTGAAAGGTATAAAGTGCAGTTTGGGGTATACATAAAGGTTGTTTTCTGCAATTTTGTCTATATATAATGATGATTCTGCAGGGACGTCGCTTCAATGACGTGTGATTTGCAACGGATAGTTAGATTGTAATAGCTATATATCCGTTAGTTAGTTGCAGATAAGATCAAAAAATATAACTCGCTAATTTACACTTTACTCCGTATATTTTGGGGGCAATTGTTAGGGGAGGATTTTCCAATCCTAAGGATCATGGATCCTCAAGTACTGCCAGGATCACGGATCCTTAATTCTGTTTGAATTCAGGATCCTCAGAATGTGTTGCAGGACCAGGATTCAGGATCCTCATTATTATCCTTACACTAACGGTTGTCTAACTTGTATGTGAGCTTGTTTTGCAGGAGTATGTACATGGACTTGGTCTTGCCGATATTCGTGAAGCATATTCCTTCAATATTCCGCACGTGCTTGGCCCTTGTGAACGTTATGGAGATCGTGGGAGACTTGCACAATTAGCGGACAGTTAGTTAGTTTAGTTATTTCTAATTTTAAATAGGGGATAACAAGCTTGAGTTAGAACACTTGGCTAATTTAGCAAACACACACACTCTCGAACAGCTCTCGACAGTTCACTTGGTGATTTCATACACTTTAACACTTTTGCACACTAGTGATCCTTGTAACAAGCTTGTTATCATCCCGAGTTGTAACCATTTTTCTGTTTAATCTTAGTTGGTGATCGGTAGTTTCCATCACCCGAGGTTTTTTATGCCGGAGATCAACTCTTGATCAAGGGCTTTTTCCTCGTATAAATCCTTGTGTCACCTCTTTATTGGATTTGCAAGTTGTTCATACAATTGTTCATAGATTCAAGCATCACACCTCACAACAAAAGATTTGGTTGCATTATCCTTGCTTGATTTTTGACCAAAACAGGGATATTCCTAAAACCCTAAATCCTACCAGAGGTCAACCACTTCACTGGAAGGTCAACACCCTTGACGATGGAATCCCTTTTTACAAAGAACTTTCATTTCCACTCATCCTCATTATTAGAGGCCTTGAGGATGAGGGGGTTTTTGGAAGTTGAAAAAAGAAGGAAACAGTTGTTGCCATGAGATCGGAGACGGTATGCAATAGGAAGATACTCAATGCTAAGATCAGGAATGTGACGAGATTTGATTTGGTCCTACATAACCAAGACTCGCCAAACCATAGGCATGGTCTGGCCGAAGCTGAGACCGGTAAGTTCAAAGAAACGGGAAATGAAATCTGGAAAAGGATACTAGAGCCCTATGGAAAAAACGTAGGCCAAGAAACACACCCATTCATCGGAAGACACGTCCGATCGAATTTCCCACTCGAAGGGCCGTATGATCGCTCCAGCGGGAAAGGCACCGGAGGCTTTTAGGGCGGCGATATCAGCATTGTCAAAGGAACATACTTCTTTTTCAGGTTCCTTGAGAAGATGCTGGTCTTCAAAGGTTGGAATAGAGTCGGTCGTGTGTGATCTTGTTCGACTAGCCATAAGGGAACAATGAGATGTTACAGAGAAAAACAGAGAAGAAAAGTGAGAGAAAATACCTGAATGTTCTCGGAATATAGTGATGAATATGCAAAGAAGTTGAGAAGATATAGGCCAAAGATAGGGGTTGATGAGTGATTTTTCTTGGGAAGTTGCACATTGTCACATCCACCGTCTTATCGTCTTAATTGCCTCGATCGATGTGAAGGGTATAAAATATATTCGTTTGAATTTAGGAATTCTAACAGATATATTTTGGGGACAATTGTTATGGGTGGTTTTCTGAACCCATATCCTGGAATCATATCCTGGAATCATATCCTGTCTTTATTATTTCTGATTATGACCAAGATACCGGATCAATATATTGGTAACATCCTGGTGTAGTATCCTGGCAGTTACTAATTATTCACGTGCAGGTCATGGCTGTAGGCTCATAACGTTCATGTGGACCTATTCTCCTGAGGACTCGCTCTAATCAGTTGGAAAAGAGACGTTGAAGCCGGAAGAAGAGGTCTCTAACGTTCAAAAGGGAATATTCCGGAGTATCTCTAGTTTATAGGAGAGTTAGTTCAATATTTGTAACTATAAATAGAAGGCCAGATCGATAGGAACACACACTTTACACTCTCTGCTCTCGAACTCACATTTCTTTTTGCTGTTACGCACTAACACTCAACACTTGTAACCATTGTACCACTTAGCATCAATCTGAGCCATATCCTGCACTGTATCCTGAATATTGAAGTAATAAAAAGAACAAGGCAGTCGACGATTGTCAGCTCCTGAGGTTTTATGTCAGAGATCTAAATTGATCAAGGGCTTTCCTCGTATATCCTGTGTCCATTTTTACTTTTTCAACTCATTATTTGATTGATGATATAGTTTCATATCCTGAGACTATATCCTGAAACTGTTTTTGCAAACTAACAAACTAACTCATGTTTCACAAGCATTGCTAGCACACTACCTCACAAACTAATTTGATCACTTAATTGCTTCGGTAATTTTTGACCAAAATAACTATGAAAGGGTGTTGATTCAATCTCATATGGAAATATAAATGTGGTTTTAAATTCTTTTAACCCAAACCCTAATCCTCAACTACATATACATCACTTCCACAACTCTTCCACACTTTAAACTCTCAAAACTCTCTCAAGACACTCTCAAGGTGCAAGAAAATTATGTCTTGGGCATAATACTATCTTGTGTTCAAAGTGAGTTCTAACTCACTTCTTATTCTTTTTCTTATTATTTTCTTGCATCAATCTACTTGGATGACCTTCAAGGATGTAACCCAAGGTTCGCCAAGGTGTAACAAGGTGGTACATCACTTGTGTAAGGCTCCAAAGTCAGATTTGAATTTTGATTTAGAAAAAACTTTTACAAACATGTCTCATGTCATTTTTCATCCCTTGGAATCTTGTACCAACCTTGTTCCTAATCAAACTCATGGTTGCATTGCTTCTGTATATTTAATTTCCAGAGGATTGGAGGCTCAAAAACCTCAAGAACCTACTGCCCTAAGGGTTTCTAAACAACCTACAAGGGTTGAAACCAACCAAGTCTCACAACCTTCAATGTTGTGAGGCTTGTGTTTTGGTAAAGTGCGAACAATGGAGCCTTGGCTTTCCAACTATGATTCCACTACCTCACTTAGTTAGTTAATCTGTTTACTTTAACCTAGATCATCAAGTAAACTATCTAGTAACAAAGTGTCCAAACTACACCAAGTCTCCAAACACTTGCCATGATTGGAATGAACTAGTCTAGTTTGAGTTTCAGTTAGTTACTTGATGATTTAGATGATACACTTTCATTTTTCCTATTCATGACCAACCGAAATCATCAACTAAGTTGATGATTTTGTGCTTTGTTGAATCCATACAATGAGTTTAAATAGATGGAATGCATCCTACCTCCATGCTTCCATCCATGACATTATATGACTTGAACTAATTACTTATATATATATATATATATATATATATGTGTGTGTGTGTGTGTGTCTGTGTGTGTATGTATAGGGAAGAAGTTAGCTACAAAGTCATATTTTTCTACAAAGTGTAGGAAGTGATATGGTTATAACATGTGACATCTAGATAATTTTAACAAAAGGGTACGATGGTAATTCACAAAATAAGTTATTTTTGGAAAACATAATTCGAAAACAATAAAGTCAGACTTTCAAGGAAACCCTATATCTTATTCATGGAATTGTATCAATTATGTAGAAATCAAACACGCGTCATTCTTGTATCATTCTGATGATTTTTTTTTTTTTTTTTGCATATTACTAATAAAAAATATCCATGTCAATGCAATGATTGATTGTGGTTATGGTAAATGCATCCTGTTTTAGTTGTTCGACATGCAAGTATTTGATAAAGCTATCATTTTTGCATGTACATGTATTCTTAACGTTGTGATTTATTTGTTTTATGGCTTCGTCACACGTAACACACTAGTTTATTGTTCTTGAACAATTTTTTGACATTGTGTTTTATCAATTATAGGTTTACTCAAAATGTGTTATAGCAGTTTATATTTCATAAAGGACATGTTTTTGTATTTATCGACACTATTGTTTTATCAGGTTTTGGTTTCCTCACAACGTGTTTTATCAGTATGTTTTTATTCATTGTTTCTTCACAGTGCGTGTTTTGTCACAATGTGTTTTTCTTTACAGTGTGTTTTTCTTCACAATTTCGTCACAATGTGTTTTATGTGTTTTCTTCATAGTTTCTTCGCTGTGCTTCACATGTTTCTTCACAATGTGCTTATCAGTTTCTGGTTTCTTTAAATTTGTATTCATAGTTTATTCACAATGTGTTTTATCACCAATATAAAACACAATACTTGATAAAAAAACAAATTTGAACTCCCATTCTCGTCCCTAGATAAAAAAAAAAAACAAACAAATCGAACTCCAATTTGGTAGATTTTAGCTTTTAAACACAACCAAATCTTTTATCTTCAACTTCACCCATGATTTTAGGGATTTTGTTTAATAAGAATAGAGAATGTGGGGATAGTTATGCAAGAAAGAAGGAATGATGGTTGTTTCTTTTTTTAAAACATGTTCAATTACCAAAATGCCCTCCATCGATTAAATCAATCATTAATTAAAATACACATATTACAAAAATGCCACTCATATAATCTCAATCATTAAAACCACTTATCTAATGCCCCAAAACACTTCCTACACTTTGTAGGAAAAACACACTTTGTAGAGCAACCTCACCCTATATATATATATATATATATATATATATATATATATATATATACATACATTACGGCTTAACGTACATCACGTACGACAACGTGCGTGATTATGTGTATAACGTGCATGATTAATGTTTTCATCATGCGTGATTAATGTTTTCCAACATGCGTGATTTGGGTTTTTTAGTTTATAACGTGCGTAATTATCTGTCGTACGTGATGTACGTTAAGCCGTATTGTACGTTAACTGGCTTATATATATATAATATATATATATAGGGTCAGGATTTAGAGAAAACGCCTAAAAGTGTGAGAACGGAGAGAACGCTTATGGATCGTCAGATCAAAACAATCTACGGACTAGATGACGCGGTGGCGTTTTCGTAAATAACATCACTTTTATTAATCTAGCGCGCTTCATTAAGGGTAAAATGGTCTTTTGACTTCTCTACACAAAATGCCAAACTCACGAATAAAACGCTATTAAAATCCCGCCTTAACACACATAGCACACTTCATCATAATATAAACGCCATTAGATATAAAACGCCAAACTTTGTTTTTAACTGATAAAGCTGAACAAACAGTATTGAAATGACGGAACTTAATTACTAGCATTTACTGTAATAAAAATCGCGCTTAAAATATGCGCCAAAAACTTTCTATATAAACAAACTCTCAGAACTACTAAAATCCACACCAAAACCCCATAACCTATATTTTCCTCTATACCATTCATCTTAGAAACGCCAAAAAAACCCAAATATCAAAGATTCCAATCCATGTTTCTTTGATATACACTATTTTCTCAGTAAACTTTCGCTCTATGTAATGAGCAAGATCCTCAATATAAACGCTAAAACATACAAAAACCACAAAAATTCAAAAACGCCATTTCATGGAGATTCAGTTTTTGTTCTCAATAAAGTTTAGCTAAACGGGATGGATAACATTGTTAGACATCTTTCTTGACTAAGTATTAACAATGTTATCCATCTTGTTCAGTAAAACATTATTGAGCTTAGCATGACCAGAATTAGAAGTTTATGGTAGTTTTATTTAGTGGCGTTGTTGTTTTTTTTTTTTTTTGGCGTTTGATTTGCTTGTCCGATCTTATATCGTTTGTTATGTAACTTCGAAGTAGCATGTTATGAACAAATAGGTCGAAAAAAAAAAGATGGAAAAAAAATGATGTAAAACGCCAAACTGAGATCTGTCTGTGTTCTATAGGATTGAAATATACAAAACGCCAAAATACTCTACACTGGCTCTTGAAGACCATCTGTGCGTGTTCTGTAAGAATGAAAAATACAAAACGCCAAACTACTCTTCACTAGCTATCGAAGACCTTGTCGATCTTCTTTTAATTACACCCTGTTCGCATGTCGATGCGTAGTGTCCATAGCCTTTGCAGTTCTGACACTGTCTTTCTTTGGCCCGGGGTTTCGACTTTGATTTCTTTTTGTCGATTGTTATCTCCTGTTTAGATTTAAGGCGCTTCCGAGAACCAGAACCTTTGGATTTATACCCGACAGGGACTCTTATCGGATTCTTGTCGTTTTTATATTGACCGGTTATCTCGGCAAATCTATCCCTAGTACTAGCGGGAGAAGCAACAATCTGGATATCTTGAACCTTCTTCATATAAGATTGAACATGATCCTTGTATAAGGATAACTCCTCTTTATTACCAGATAAACGGTTCAAAGTATATTCCGTTGAGAAAATAATATCTCGCATCATACTTTGCACATCAGGATCAAACTCAGTCATATATTCACGACTAATTGAGTATTTAGGAGAGCAGTTTAGGGAAGCCTCTTTGCGCCATCTATTCAGAATATATTGTTTTGGAAATTCCCTAATGTCCATAATTCTCAAAACATAGAATATATGTCTACATAGCAAACCAAACTGTTCAAAACGCCTGCATGAGCAACTGCATGTGCAATCAGACTTACGGAACATTACCTGAAAAACGCCAAAAACAATATCTCTATAACGCCATGCAGAGAATGTTTGTCTAAAAAAAATTAAAAAAACACATTGCATATGATAAAACTCCATTAAAAGAAAACGCCATAAAAAACAAAACGCCATTGTTTACCTTAAATAAGGATGTACAAGGCTGTTGAAAGTCATTTATGTAAAACTTAACAAACCCATCGGCTGATCTTCGTAACGTTGATTTATGCAATCCGCAACTCCAATAAGCTCAGCTTGAACGTCACAAAAAATACTTTTTGTGTATATGTCAACAGCTTGCCCTTCCAACAATTGGTAATTACTCTTCAACTGGGGTCGTTTGTATCGAGATTCATGATCATTTTTCCGGTGTGTGTGACGCTGTGCTTCTATTGCAGTCTCGTAATGAGTCATGAACTCAACAAGAGTAGCTTTCGAATTGCACACTTGACCAAAAAAATGATTCTCACTCTCCGACCTCGATGTCGTTCGCATAAGACCAGATATCTCCTCTATTCTATAGTATGCAGGGATCCAAGATTCTCTGAGTGCAAAAATATCAGATAGCCAGTCATTATCTGCTAAATTGAACTTTGCGATAATCGCTTCCCATTCTGATTCAAACTCTTCAGGTGTGAGAATATCCATCCACACAACACCACAAATACGTTCTTTAAAATTGGTGGACTTGCATAGCCTAACACCAACCTATGTATAACACGAAAACGCCATGCATAAAAAAAACATATAAGTTACACAAAGACAAAACTTAATTAAAAAAACAGTAACAAGGTAAAGAACGCCATGTATTTTAAAACGCAGTGTATCCTAAAACGCCAAAGGTAAAAAAAAGCATAACAACCTTCAGAGAAAGTTTATGCATCACATGCCACATACATAACCGATGCCTCGTGTCAACAAATACAACAGAAATAGCCTTCTTCATTTCTGGATTTTGGTCAGTGACAACAACTTTTGGTTGAGAACCAACAGCTTTTAGAAAAACTCTCAACAACCAAATATACGTATCAGCAGTTTCCGGCGCCAATAATGTTGCACCAAATGTAACATTGCAGTGATGATTGTCTATACCAGTGAACGGTACAAACACCATAGAGTATCTGTATATGAAAACGCCATGAGAACTGAAACAATAATAAAATGCCATTGCATATAAACTAATAAAACGCCATTGCATGTAAACTAATAAAATGCCATTACATGTAAACTAATAAAACGCCATTGCATTTTGTGACAACCCTCGTAATTACATGTATCCGTACGATTAATTAATATTAAATTATGCTTAATGATTGTGCAGAAAATTGACTAAATGGTCCTGAATGTTTTCCTAAGTGTTGGGAAATAATAGTATCATAAAAGGTTACATAAAAGACACTATACGGAACAACTTAGCACTTTAACGAACCGGTATCTAACCGGACATTACCCGGGACACTAAAATTTTGCCAGAAACATTGTTGTATTATTTTTGGACTAGTTATGGTCCCTGAATACCCCAACACATTATATAATGTACCATACAAAAAATACACTAGATATTACACTTAACACCCTAGCCAATTACCCACTTACCATTCAAAGTTACACATAACACCCCCCCCCCCCCATTGTGATTTACGGTCACAAGATAGTGGCCCCACCAAATATTTGCTAAATCCTACAATATCCCCTTTAGATTTATTTTGATTTTACCTTGGATTCATTTAGATTGCAAAAGATCTTAGAAGATTGGATTTGATTGATGAACTAACTATATGGTAAAAAAAATTACACATGGACCCCCTCCCCCTCTTGATATTTACGGCCCATGTGATGTGATGGCCCCCACCAAATATTTCCCCTTGATTCACTTAGATCTCCACGAATCCTTACTAGATCTTTACTTGATCTTCATAGATCTTATATGATTTTACTTAGATCTTGTCACATGTATTATGTGACAACTCGTAATTTAGAACCCTTCTTTGTATCTCGATGTAACACGTTTGAACGTTATGTAACTAGTTGACATGTTGGTTTAATTAATGATATAAGTGAATATTATGTGAGCATGTACTGTGCTTATATGTATGCGTGTATTTATGTGACCCGAGACACAAGGACTCGACTCAAGACCACTCGGTCTCGAGTAAACAGTAACAGTTGGGCCGGTTGGGCCATGCACCTCCTTTAGTCCACCCGGAAGCCCATTAAGGTGCACCATTTGATATAAAACCATGACATCATCCACATTTCCCCTCCTACACTCTCCCTCTCTCTCACTAAAACCCTAAGTCTCAACATCCTTCTTCCCTCATTCTCTTGGATCAATCGGCAACAACAAGGAGACTCGGTCAAGCTCATCATCATCACTCGGACACTCCATTTTATTCATCTTCTTTACTATCTCGATGCCTTTCCACAACCGGTTAGTGTTTTTAGATGCCCACTAAGTGTTTATGCGAATAATGGTGTTACTTGCTTTGATGAATAGCATGATGAATGTGTTATGAATGTTGTTCGAGTCTAATAAAGGCATTTGTTTGGTTAGTGGTGCTCATGTCCATGTTTGATATGCATATCTCTATATGATTAGGAAGGTTGAAGTGATTTGATAATTGTGACACTAGTTGATAGTAGGATGTGTATTAAATAGCATGAAAATGGATGAATGTTAATGATAAATCTTGTGCAAGCATGCTAGTATTGATTGTATATGCTAGATTCAGGAGCCGATGATGATATTGACTTGAGTTCGGGATTGTTGATAAATCATGATTGCAAAATGATGAAAACCCTAGATGAAGAACTTGTTGAATGTGATATGAATATTTGAAAATTGCTATGTTTGATCCAATTGATTAAGGTTTTAGACAAGAAAACATGCTGATGCATTTTGGTTGGATAGTACACAAGATCATGAAATGATAATCCTATTGGTTAGTACAATTCTGGGCAGATGTCTAGAAACAGCAGTTGTGCGAGTCGAGACCTCCGGTTGTGACTCGAGACCATCGAGTGATAACTCGAGACCACGAATCAACGACTCGAGAGCATAACAGCAGACATCAAGGACTCGAGACCAGCAAAGTCTCGACTAGAGATCTTGTGATTTCGACTCGAGACTGGACTCGAGACCTCAGACGTTACGACTCATGTACGCACTACTCGAGACCAGATGTCCATGACTCGAGACCTCCCGTTGCGACTCGAGACCGCGTGATCTCGAGTAGAGGCCCCCCTGTCTCGACTGGGCTGCTTATCTTTGTTATTGGGCCGAAGTGTATGGATTACTCGTGCTTGTTACTGTTTAAGTGGGATATGTGTTAACTGTTACTGTTTAAGAACTTGGACAGGCCCAATAATGAAGAGACTAAATATATGTCATGTATGCTATGTGCTAGATACGTGTAGGATATACGTGACTTCTTTACACCCAAACCTGACCTATACTGGTAACCATATTAGGACGTGGTGACCAACATACTTAACCAAGTAAACTAAACTGCCGAGCAACCCAAGGTGAGTTCACACTTTCTACAAAGCATGGGATTCCCAGGGGTTGGGAATGGGGTTAAGGAACATGGATTCCTCGTCTTTATTGGGTAGGACAGTGCTGGTTCAGGAATATAATTCCTCGTCCTCTTGGACAGATAACTTTCACTAGACCAAAACTCTATCACGAAGTCCCTCCTTCTTTTATATCGACTTAATCGCCGGGCCAATGGCGAGCGGGTCATTAGTTAGATAGCGCTATTTAGGTTTGACAAACCTCACACCGTGCCACAGAGGACGGGCGTGAACTAATGGATCTGGGCACGTCAATGATGATAGACATTGACAGTTCAGGGCACATAAACATGACTACAGTCAGCAGTCGATATGGTAACGAGTCTAGTAATAAACATGGGGTAGCCCCCACGGCCGTAGAGCCAGATAACTGAACATGGGGTAGCCCCCACGGCTGGATTGCCAGAGTAAATGGGTTAAACGAATCACGTTTTCAATTATGGGGTAACCCCCACGGCAGGACGCCAGATAAAGGAAACTGCTTTCGAAACAACTTAAAACGAACACCCAACTGTGAACTCGCTCAACATTATTGTTAACTCGTTACTACATGCTTTGCAGGTCAATAGGTACTTAGCTGGAGCTTGCATGGAGAAGAGTTGTTGTGGGACATGGACAACTGTGTGCCATGTTAAACTTTGAACAATTAAACTTATGTCTTGGTTTTAAACGTTATGCTTCCGCTTGCAACTTAAACTATGTTTTGTTTAGACACCAATTATATTGGTTGGATTTTTATAATCACTTACATGCTTGTTCAATATGATTGGTGGCTGGATCCTGGTCAGTCACGCCTCCAAGCGGTGGTATTCCGCAGGTGGATTTTGGGGGTGTGATAGATTGGTATCAGAGCCATTGGTTATAGTGAACTCGGTTTTAATAAGGGGAAAAGGTTTTATTAAAATCAGACTATAACCTGTACAGTGCTCTACGATCCACAACGACGCTTCACTCCACAAGTAAGGCTCGACAATCTGGGTGATATGGTTTATGTTATGTTACCTACTTGCTAGATTTCATAGAACTATGCTCATGGTATGCTTAGATAAACGTAGCAACTATAGAATGAGAACACATGTGTGCTTACTCTCTTCCGTCATCGCACTTTCACGAACCTATCTCACTCATGTTCCTCTTGATATGAAGATCATGAGTGGACCCGTTAACATGACTCAAGCCCAGTTAACGGCTCTGATTAACGAACAAGTTGCTGCGGCGCTTGCAGCTGCACACGCAGGAGGTATATCCTGCAGTCCAAACTCATTCTAGGATCTTTAGATCCTACTCTCGTGAACCAACCTTTGTGTTAAACTCTGTCCTTTCTTACACCCACGACAGGTCAACATGCTCAGCCACCTGTGTGCACCTTTAAAACTTTTATGGACTGCCGACCCACTACTTTTAGCGGCACTGAAGGAGCTGTAGGTCTTCTCCACTGGTTTGAGAAGCTCGAGTCAGTCTTCGAAATGTGTGAATGCCCTAAGGCTCGCAGGGTGAAGTATGCTACCGGTACTCTCGAGGGTTTAGCGCTCACGTGGTGCAACGCTCAGGTTAAAATGCTGGGGTTAGTCGCTGCTAACGCCACCCCATGGAACAACTTTAAGGAAATGATCAAAGAGGATTATTGCAATCGTGATGACATTCACAAGTTGGAGGTAGAGTTCTACAACCTCAAGATGACGGGGTCAGAAATCGAAGCGTACACGAAAAGATCGAATGAGTTGGCCATTATGTGTCCTACTATGGTGGATCCTCCCATCAAACGCATCGAACTATTTCTCAAGGGCTTAGTGCCAGAAATCCAAAGTCATGTGACTTCAGCTAACCTCGCCACCATCCAGCAAGTTGTTCAACTGGCTCACCGTCTCACGGATCAGGCGGTGGAGCAGAACAGGTTACCAAAGCGCATAGGTGCTGCAACTACTTCAGATGTCCCTAGTGACAACAAACGGAAATGGGATGGAGCTTCAAGTAAGGGTTCGACTTCTGTTCAGTCTCAGTCTCAGCAGAGAAAGACTGATGACTACAAGAGCCCCGGTCAGCAATCATCTGGTGGTCAAAGTCATGGTGGGTACAAGGGGAATCACCCCAAATGCAATCGCTGCAACCTACACCACAGCGGGCCATGCACCAGGGGTAACTGTCATTGGTGCAACAAGCCAGGTCACGCTGCCAAGGACTGCAGAAGCTTATACCCCGCAAACCAGAATCGTCAACAACAAGCCCCACAGAACCAGCGACAGCAGCAGCAAGGAATCAACAAAGGGTGCTTTCAGTGTGGAGCTGAAGGCCATTTCAAGAGAGATTGCCCCCAACTGAACAGGAACCAGAACAACAACAACAACAACAACAATAACAATAATCATGGGAATGGTAACAATGGGAACAACAACAACAACAATGGTGCCAGGGGGCGGGTGTTCGTGATTGGTCAAGGTGAAGCAAGGAATGACCCCAATGTTGTGACGGGTAAGTTCCTTCTCGACGACTTTTATGTTACAGTTTTATTTGATTCGGGTGCCGATACTAGCTACGTGTCACTAGAAGTTACTCAAATGCTTAAGCGTATTCCAACACCTTTAAACAACAAGCACACCGTAGAGCTAGCGAATGGTAAGAGTTTAGAGGCCACACACGTAGTCAAGGGTTGTAAACTTGTTCTTGCTAACCAGACCTTCTCTATCGACCTTATTCCTATCGTATTGGGTAGTTTCGACGTTGTCATTGGGATGGATTGGTTATCCCAACACCGAGCAGAGATTCTTTGCAACGAGAAGATTGTTCGTATTCCTGGTTCCGGTAGTGAACCTCTCATGATTCGTGGCGACAAGAGGGGTGCTGTTGAGAACATCATCTCTTTCCTTAAGGCCCAGAAGTGCTTGCGAAAGGGCCACACTGCCATTTTGGCTCTCGTTACTGACACCTCGGAGAAAGAGAAGAAGATAGAAGACTTTCCAATTGTACGCGACTATCCTGAGATATTTCCTGAGGAATTACCTGGCCTTCCGCCTCATCGCCAGGTCGAGTTTCAGATTGAACTAGCTCCTGGAGCTGCGCCTATAGCTCGTGCACCTTATCGTTTAGCTCCATCAGAGTTGGAAGAACTCTCTACGCAACTACAAGAACTCTTGGGTAAGGGTTTTATTCGTCCTAGCTCATCGCCCTGGGGAGCTCCAGTGCTATTTGTGAAGAAGAAAGACAGTACCTTTAGAATGTGTATCGACTATCGTGAACTCAACAAGGTGACCGTGAAGAATCGTTATCCTCTACCACGTATTGACGACTTGTTCGACCAGCTGCAAGGGTCGAGCTACTATTCAAAGATTGATTTGAGATCGGGATATCACCAGCTGAGAGTCCGAGAAGGGGACGTCTCCAAAACAGCCTTTAGAACTCGTTATGGACACTACGAGTTTTTGGTCATGCCTTTTGGGCTGACAAACGCACCTGCGATTTTCATGGACTTGATGAATCGAGTGTGCAAGCCTTACCTAGACAAGTTCGTTATAGTCTTCATCGACGACATCCTGATCTATTCTAAGAGTCAGGAGGAACACGAGCAGCATCTACGACTTATTTTGGAACTCCTTCGAACGGAACAGCTTTACGCAAAGTTCTCGAAATGCGACTTCTGGCTTCGTGAAGTCCATTTCCTAGGCCACGTGGTAAACAAGGATGGGATTCACGTTGATCCATCCAAGGTAGACTCGATTAAGAACTGGCCTGCACCTCGTACACCAACGGAAATTCGCCAATTCTTGGGTTTGGCAGGTTACTACAGGAGGTTCATTAAGGATTTTTCCAAGATTGCACAGCCTCTTACCTCACTAACGCAGAAAGGGGTTGCTTATCGATGGGGGAATGCACAGGAATTAGCATTTCAGCATCTAAAGGATAGACTTTGCAGCGCACCTATCCTTTCATTGCCAGAGGGCACAGACGATTTTGTGGTTTACTGCGACGCATCAATTCAGGGTCTTGGTTGTGTATTGATGCAACGAGATAAAGTTATAGCCTACGCCTCACGCCAACTTAAAGTTCATGAAAGGAACTACACTACGCATGATTTAGAGCTGGGAGCTGTTGTTTTTGCACTTAAGATATGGAGACACTACCTATACGGTACAAAGTGCGCCATTTACACCGACCACAGGAGTCTCGAGCACATCTTCAAACAGAAGGAACTGAATATGCGACAACGACGATGGGTCGAGCTACTGAATGACTACGAATGCACGATCAGGTATCACCCAGGCAAAGCCAATGTTGTGGCTGACGCCCTCAGTCGAAAGGACACCGCGCCTAAGCGTGTGCGAGCTTTACAACTCACTATACAGTCTAGTCTTCCTTCCCAGATACGAGATGCTCAGGTGGAGGCATTGAAACCAGAAAACGTCATGGCTGAAGCCCTACGCGGCTCAAGGTAATGATTAGAACAAAAGGAAGACGGTGCTTACTACGTAACGGGACGCATTTGGGTCCCACTCTATGACAACTTACGAGAGCTTGTGATGGATGAAGCACACAAGTCTCGCTACTCGGTACATCCTGGCTCGGATAAGATGTACCACGATATCAAAACTACGTATTGGTGGCCTAGCATGAAGGCCCACATAGCAACTTACGTCAGCAAGTGTTTGACTTGTGTGAGAGTCAATACTGAATACCAGAAACCCTCAGGCCTACCCCAACAACCAGAGATACCACAATGGAAATGGGAGCAAATTTCCATGGATTTCGTTACTGGCCTGCCTAGATCTCAGTGCGGAAATGATACTATTTGGGTGATCGTGGATCGACTCACAAAGTCTGCACACTTCTTGGCTATCAAGGAAACGGATAAGTTCTCCACTCTAGCAGAAGTATATCTCAAGGAAGTTGTCTCGAGGCACGGGGTGCCCACCTCCATTATCTCGGATCGTGATGCACGTTTTACTTCAGAACTGTGGCAAGCAATGCACAAATCCTTTGGCTCACGATTAGACATGAGCACAGCGTATCACCCTCAGACGGACGGGCAGTCTGAGCGCATTATTCAAACCTTAGAAGACATGCTTCGTGCATGTGTAATCGACTTTGGCAACCGCTGGGAAAAGCATCTGCCACTTGTGGAATTCTCGTACAATAACAGCTACCACACCAGCATTAAAGCTGCTCCATTTGAGGCATTGTATGGGCGTAAATGTCGGTCACCTCTTTGTTGGGCAGAGGTGGGGGATAGTCAGATCACTGGTCCAGAACTTGTGGTAGAAACAACCGAGCGAATTGCTCAAATACGACAACGCATGGCGGCAGCTCGTGACTGTCAGAAAAGCTACGCCGATAAGGACTGGAAACCACTTGAGCTCCAGGTTGGGGAGCGTGTACTACTCAAAGTTTCACCCTGGAAGGGTGTGGTTCGTTTTGGCAAACGAGGCAAACTTAACCCACGATACGTCGTACCTTTTGAAATCATCGAGAAAATAGGCAAGGTGGCCTACAAACTGAACTTACCAGCAGAACTCAGTGCAGTTCACAACGTTTTCCATGTGTCGAATCTGAAGAAGTGCCTGTCAGATGAGACCCTCGTAGTTCCTTTGAAGGAGCTCACCATCGACGAGCAGTTACGACTCGTCGAGGAACCAGTTGAAATTACGGACCGGGATGTTAAGGTCCTCAAGAACACTAGAATACCTCTCGTTCGAGTTCGATGGAACTCACGTCGCGGCCCAGAGTTCACCTGGGAACGCGAAGACCAGATGAAACAAAAGTATCCCCAACTATTCGCAAACAGTACAACCACTACTGAGGCTGAAGCTACGGAATTTCGAGACGAAATTCCAGATCAACGGGGGGAGGATGTGACACCCCAGGAAAACCAGGAAAACCATACAACTTAACTAGCTTCCTCAGTGAGTACTTACCAAATTTCGGGACGAAATTTCTTTCAACTTGGGGATAATGTGACAACTCGTAATTTAGAACCCTTCTTTGTATCTCGATGTAACACGTTTGAACGTTATGTAACTAGTTGACATGTTGGTTTAATTAATGATATAAGTGAATATTATGTGAACATGTACTGTGCTTATATGTATGCGTGTATTTATGTGACCCGAGACACAAGGACTCGACTCAAGACCACTCGGTCTCGAGTAAACAGTAACAGTTGGGCCGATTGGGCCATGCACCTCCTTTAGTCCACCCGGAAGCCCATTAGGGTGCACCATTTGATATAAAACCATGCCATCATCCACATTTCCCCTCCTACACTCTCCCTCTCTCTCTCACTAAAACCCTAAGTCTCAACATCCTTCTTCCCTCATTCTCTTGGATCAATCGGCAACAACAAGGAGACTCGGTCAAGCTCATCATCATCACTCGGACACTCCATTTTATTCATCTTCTTTACTATCTCGGTGCCTTTCCACAACCGGTTAGTGTTTTTAGATGCCCACTAAGTGTTTATGTGAATAATGGTGTTACTTGCTTTGATGAATAGCATGATGAATGTGTTATGAATGTTGTTCGAGTCTAATAAAGGCATTTGTTTGGTTAGTGGTGCTCATGTCCATGTTTGATATGCATATCTCTATATGATTAGGAAGGTTGAAGTGATTTGATAATTGTGACACTAGTTGATAGTAGGATGTGTATTAAATAGCATGAAAATGAATGAATGTTAATGATAAATCTTGTGTAAGCATGCTAGTATTGATTGTATATGCTAGATTCAGGAGTCGATGATGATATTGACTTGAGTTCATGCTAGGAGGGATTGTTGATAAATCATGATTGAAAAATGATGAAAACCCTAGATGAAGAACTTGTTGAATGTGATATGAATATTTGAAAATTGCTATGTTTGATCCAATTGATTAAGGTTTTAGACAAGAAAACATGTTGATGCATTTTGGTTGGATAGTACACAAGATCATGAAATGATAATCCTATTGGTTAGTACAATTCTGGGCAGATGTCTAGAAACAGCAGGTGTGCGAGTCGAGACCTCCGGTTGTGACTCGAGACCATCGAGTGATAACTCGAGACCACGAATCGACGACTCGAGAGCATAACAGCAGACATCAAGGACTCGAGACCAGCAAAGTCTCGACTAGAGATCTTGTGATTTCGACTCGAGACTGGACTCGAGACCTCAGAGGTTACGACTCATGTACGCACTACTCGAGACCAGATGTCCATGACTCGAGACCTCCCGTTGCGACTCGAGACCGCGTGATCTCGAGTAGAGGCCCCCCCTGTCTCGACTGGGCTGCTTATCTTTGTTATTGGGCCGAAATGTATGGATTACTCGTGCTTGTTACTGTTTAAGTGGGATATGTGTTAACTGTTACTGTTTAAGAACTTGGACAGGCCCAATAACGAAGAGAATAAATATATGTCATGTATGCTATGTGCTAGATACGTGTAGGATATACGTGACTTCTTTACACCCAAACCTGACCTATACTGGTAACCATATTAGGACGTGGTGACCAGCATACTTAACCAAGTAAACTAAACTGCCGAGCAACCCAAGGTGAGTTCACACTTTCTACAAAGCATGAGATTCCCAGGGGTTGGGAATGGGGTTAAGGAACATGGATTCCTCGTCCTTTATTGGGTAGGACAGTGTTGGTTCAGGAATATAATTCCTCGTCCTCTTGGACAGATAACTTTCACTAGACCAAAACTCTATCACGAAGTCCCTCCATCTTTTATATCGACTTAATCGCCGGGCCAATGGCGAGCGGGTCATTAGTTAGATAGCGCTATTTAGGTTTGACAAACCTCACACCGTGCCGCAGAGGACGGGCGTGAACTAATGGATCTGGGCACGTCAATGATGATAGACATTGACAGTTCAAGGCACATAAACATGACTACAATCAGCAGTCGATATGGTAACGAGTCTAGTAATAAAAATGGGGTAGCCCCCACGGCCGTAGAGCCAGATAACTAAACATGGGGTAGCCCCCACGGCTGGATTGCCAGAGTAAATGGGTTAAACGAATCACGTTTTCAATTATGGGGTAACCCCCACGGCAGGACGCCAGATAAAGGAAACTGCTTTCGAAACAACTTAAAACGAACACCCAACTGTGAACTCGCTCAACATTACTGTTGACTCGTTACTACATGCTTTGCAGGTCAATAGGTACTTAGCTGGAGCTTGCATGGAGAAGAGTTGTTGTGGGACATGGACAACTGTGTGCCATGTTAAACTTTGAACAATTAAACTTATGTCTTGGTTTTAAACGTTATGCTTCCGCTTGCAACTTAAACTATGTTTTGTTTGGACACCATTTGTATTGGTTGGATTTTTATAATCACTTACATGCTTGTTCAATATGATTGGTAGCTGGATCCTGGTCAGTCACGCCTCCAAGCGGTGGTATTCCGCAGGTGGATTTTGGGGGTGTGACATATTAAGTATCACCTCTCACTTCACCATCTACACCACTTCACTTCTTCCTCCCTCTCCATAACCTACGGCCGTGAACCCCCTTACCACCACCACCGTTTTCAATCAAGCTCCATCCAATCCAAGCTTCATATAAGGTGCTAGAAGGTGAATTAGGAAGTTGGAAGCTTGTGGATCTTCAAGGAACTTCTTCGTTTGCTTTTATCCAACCATTTTGTCATCTTCAAGTTCTAGTATTCTTCCCTAGCTTGAAGCTAGTGGTAAGGCTCTCTTGATCTTGTTTACTTCATATTTTTTTTAGTGGTTAAAAGATGTAGTATGATGAGACAACAAGAACACTAAAATACTTGAATCTTGAATCATGAGATGAAATATGATGATACATGATAAATCTGAGTTAAATAAACGATAACCTGCTGTAAATGACTTATGATCTGATGTTAATCGTTGTTAGAAGGTGTTGTGATCATATGTGCGTGTTTTAGTAACATTTAAGCGATTAACAGCATGTTGAGTAACATTTACAGCCAACTTCAGTTGGCTGTAAACGGACCGTTATAAATCGAAAAATTGATTTTCTGAAGTCTAAATTATGTATTTTCGAAAAACGCTTCAAATGGCACTGGAATCATATTTTTTTGAGGTCGTTTACTACTTTTAAAGGTACGTTTTGTACAGCAGCAAAAGCTGCGTTTTTACTGCAGAAAATGTGTGTGATGTTTTTCATCATAACTTGAAATATGTGTAGAATTAGCTCATGAAATTTATACTGTAGATGACCACTGATGTCGTTGTAATGCTCCAACTGGAATTTCATCAATCGGACTTACGATGAATTTTAAATGAATTATTCCGTGGACTGCAGTCAGAAAGTGACAAATCTGATTGCAGTCCGGTAAATGATTTTTTTATAAAATATTGGTAATGAATTGGATCCAGATATTTTTACACAGTAATATTTGGATTGTTTAAAACATTCTGTAAAAGCTTGGTAATTTTTGGAGTAAGTTAACTATTTTATTAAAATACCCGAAAACAGTCCAGTTTTGGATGTTCAAGCTGAAACAATATAACTAGTGATTTGCATGTCTAAATGTCGGTTATGTTATCCGATAATGATCTAACGTGTTATATGTCAATGAAAGTGTTATGTGCAATATCGTATGCTTACTCTTGAGTAGCTATAAGTGGAATGTTTATATGGGCGTGAACTATTAAAGTGAGTGCATGTTATGTGGTAGATGTGTGTAGGAACTTCGTGGTTATTTGAAGTCACTAATAAACTAAGTGGTAATCATACTAGGACGTGATTGACCAACACCGATTGTTAGCTATTTTATAGAGTCAAACCGAGCAACCAAAGGTGAGTTCACACCCTTAAGGCATGGGATTCCCGGTGGGTTGGGAATGGGATTAAATAGCTAAGACGGAACTTGTACTTTCACCACTACTAGACTACTTACCTCCATCCTCGGATTGGGAAGGACTCCAGCGCTAAACCGACGTATTCACTATGTACCACTGTCCTCGGATTGGGAAGGGCACCAGCGCTAAACCTACGTATTCTTATACGTATCTCTGTCCTTGGATTGGGAAGGGCACCAGCGCTAAACCTACGTATTCTTATACGTACCTCTGTCCTCGGATTGGGAAGGGCACCAGCGCTAAACCTACGTATTTAATATGTACCTATGTCCTCAGATTGGGAAGGACACCTATATATACATCTAGTCTAGTGGTTTACAACATGGGGTAGCCCCCCACCGTTTATGGTTTGGAAAACAAGGAAAGCTGATTTAACTGGTAGTTGCAAACACACTCTTAGTTCTTGAAAAACTACTTTATAACGAACACCTACTGTGAACTCGCTCAACTTTGTTGTTGACTCCTTGTTACATGCCTTGCAGGTCATTAGATGCTTATGGAGCTTGCACGAGGAGGAGAGGTTGTTGTGGGATATGGACTGTTATGTCTCGTGCTTAACATTTGAACTTTAAACTATGTTTTGGTTATTTTAACATTACTATGCTTCCGCTGATTACTTAAACATGTTTGGTTTCTTTTGAACACCAATTATATTGGGTTTGGTTTTATTTACTTAATTGCATTGTTCAGTATGATTGGTGGCTGGATCCTGGTCAGTCACGCCTCCATGCGGTGATACTCCGCTTGTGGATTTTGGGGGTGTGACAGATTGGTATCAGAGCCATTGGTTATAGTGAACTTGGTTTTAAAAAGGGAAAAGCTTTTTGACAAAACCAGACTATAACCTGTACAGTGCTCAACGATCCACAACGACGCTTCGCTCCACGTGCAAGGCTCAACACTTTAGGTGGTATGATTTAAGTTTATATTGCCTACTTGCTAGATTACCTTTGCATGGTGTGATGTATATGGTATATTTATTTAGGGTAATAGCATGTTGTCTACTAGCCCTACTGCGTTCTTTATGACACCCAACTGTTTACTTGAAACTTGATGCGTAGTGATCAAATGTTTTTCCTGTTTTCTCGTCACCCCGCAATGATAACCATTATATGCGTTCCACCTATTCGGTTTGCACGTAAACATTCATGAAGACCAGACCTGACTCAAACGAACCCGGATTTAGGAGGACTAAATACCCACGCGTTCATGCTGACGAACCCCATCATCTCCACTAGTCGTCGTCACCAGAAGCGATGTAGTCACAGTTACACGCATTTGGTGTTGTACCACTCGAAACCCTATCATCCAAACTCTGTTTTGGACCAATGATATTCTCACGTGACCATGATGCAACGAACCTTCCTTTCGTGTCGTGCTGCCATCTAACATTATTGGAACTGTCTCTGGAGAACGGAATAGTCGGCAAAAATTCTTCGGTTATTTGTTGGATTTTTTAGTTTCGCTCAATTCTTCGTATGAATGTCACCAACCTCCTGTTTCTTCGATCCGTAACTGATGTAACGAAACGCTAACAACCATACCACGATTTCCACCGATCACAAGATCACCCTTACCCCCCCCCCCCCCAGTACCCTGTTGGGTGGTTAATTATTATTTACTTTGATTTACACCTTTGTATACCCAACTTAGCAAGCGGATGCCTCCTAATGATGTGATAGTCTTCGGGACATTCGAGAACGGCGATATGGATTACTCAACCTACAGACGGACACGATGAACTACACATTCACCTCACCCCTTTCCCCAGTGTGGTGCTGAAGGTCACTTCAAGAGAAACTGCCCCCAGTTGAACCAGAAACAGAACAACAACAATAATCAGGGGTAACAATGATGGCAATGGTGCCAGTGGACGTGTTTTCATGCTGGGTCAGGGTGATGCAAGGAACGATCCCAACGTGGTGATGGGTAAGTTTCTTCTGGATGGTTTCTTTGTTACTGTTTTATTCGATTCGGGTGCCGATACTAGTTATGTATCCTTAAAAGTTAGTCAAATGCTTAAGCGCACTCCAACACTTTTGACCACCAAACACATGGTAGAGCTAGCAAACGGTAAAAGTTTAGAGGCGACACACATAGTTAAAGGTTGTAATCTTGTTCTTGCTAATCAGACCTTTTCTATCGACCTCATTCCTATCGTTCTGGGTAGTTTCGACGTTGTTATTGGGATGGATTGGTTATCTCATCAGTAAGCGGAAATTCTTTGCAACGAGAAGATTGTCCGCATCCCTCGTTCTGGTGAAGAACCCCTCGTGATTCATGGTGACAAGAGTGGTGCTGTTGTGGGCATCATCTCTTTCCTTAAGGCCCAGAAGTGGTTGCGAAAGGGCCACACTGCCATTCTAGATCTCGTTACTGACGCATCAATGGAAGAGAAGAGAATTGAAGACATTCCTATTGTGCGCGATTTTCCTGAGGTATTCCCTGAGGAATTACCTGGTCTTCCACCTCATCGACAAGTCGAGTTTCAAATCGAGCTAGCTCCTGGAGCAGCACCCATAGCTCGAGCACCTTATCGTCTAGCTCCATCAGAACTTGAAGAACTGTCCACGCAACTACAAGAACTCTTGGAAAAGGGTTTCATACATCCTAGCTCTTCGCCTTGGGGAGCTCTAGTGTTATTCGTGACGAAGAAAGACGGTACCTTCAGAATGTGTATTGACTACCGCAAACTCAACAAGGTGACTGTGAAGAATCGTTATCCCCTCCCACGTATTGATGACCTATTCGACCAGCTGCAAGGGTCGAGCTTCTACTCTAAGATTGACTTAAGATCAGGCTATCATCAGCTGAGAGTCCGAGATGAGGACATCTCCAAGACAGCATTCAGAACTCGTTACGGCCATTACGAGTTTCTGGTCATGCCTTTCGGGTTGACAAACGCACCTGCGGTCTTCATGGATCTCATGAACCGAGTGTGCAAACCATATCTGGATAAGTTTGTTATTGTTTTCATCGACGACATCCTGATCTATTCAAAGAGTCAGGAGGAACACGAGCAGCATCTACGACTTATTCTGGAACTTCTTCGAGCAGAGCAGCTTTACGCCAAGTTTTCGAAATGCGACTTTTGGCTTCGTAAAGTACATTTCCTAGGCCACGTGGTAAATAAGGATGGGATTCATGTAGATCCATCCAAGGTCGACTCGATCAAGAACTGGCCTGCACCCCGTACACCAACAAAAATCCGCCAATTTTTTTTGGGTTTGGCAGGATATTACAAAAGGTTTATCAAGGATTTCTCTAAGATTGCGCAACCTCTCACCTTGCTAACTCAGAAGGGTGTCACCTATCGTTGGGGTGATGCACAGGAATCTGCTTTTCAGTACTTAAAGGATAGACTTTGTAGCACGCCTATCCTCTCGTTACCTGAAGGCACAGATGATTTTGTGGTTTATTGCGACGCTTCCAACCAAGGACTTGGTTGCGTGTTGATGCAATGTGACAAGGTCATTGCCTACGCAACGCGCCAACTTAAAGTTCACGAAAGGAAGTACACTACGTATGACTTGGAATTGGGAGCAGTTTTTTTCGCACTTAAGATATGGAGACATTACCTGTATGGTACCAAGTGCACCATTTACACCGATCACATGAGTCTCGAGCATATCTTCAAGAAAAAGGAGTTGAACATGCGACAACGCCGATGGGTCGAGCTCTTGAATGATTACGAATGCGCGATCAAGTACCATCCGGGCAAAGCCAATGTTGTTGCCGACGCCCTCAGTCGAAAGGATACTACACCTAAACGTGTGCGAGCATTACAACTTACCATCCAATCTAGTCTTCAAACCCAGATTCGTGATGCTCAGGTCGATGCATTGAAAGCAGAAAACATCAGGGCTGAGTTCTTACGAGGATCGAGGAAGCGGTTAGAACAAAAAGAAAACGGCGCTTACTACGTAACAGGGTGCATCTGGGTACCACTTTACGGAAACTTACACGAGCTTGTGATGGATGAAGCGCACAAGTATCGTTACTCAGTACATCTTGGTTCGGATAAGATGTACCACGACTTAAAGACTACATACTGGTGGCCTAGCATGAAAGCCAACATAGCAACCTACGTCAGTAAATGTTTGACTTGTGTGAGAGTCAAGATTGAATATCAGAAACCATCAAGCCTACTCCAACAACTAGAGATCCCGACATGGAAATGGGAGCAAATTTCCATGGATTTCGTTACTGGCTTGCCTAGATCTCAACACGGAAATGACACTATTTGGGTGATAGTGGATCGATTGACTAAGTCTGCACACTTCTTGGCTATCAAGGAAACCGACAAGTTTTCTACCCTAGCAGACGTCTATCTAAAGGAAGTAGTATCAAGGCACGGAGTGCCAACCTCCATCATTTCTGATCGTGACTCACGTTTTATATCTGAATTGTGGCAGGCTATGCAAAAGTCTTTTGGCTCATGTTTAGATATGAGCACCGCTTATCATCCACAGACGGATGGGCAGTCTGAACGTACCATTCAAACCCTTGAAGACATGCTTAAGGCATGTGTGATTGATTTTGGTAACGGCTGGGAGAGACATCTACCTCTAGTAGAATTTTCGTATAATAACAGCTACCACACCAGTATCCAGGCCGCTCCATTTGAGGCATTGTACGGACATAAATGCCGATCACCTCTTTGTTGGGCAGAAGTTGGTGACAGCCAAATCACAGGACCAGAACTTGTGGTAGACATAACCGAGAAGATTGCTCAGATACGACAACGAAGGGCGGCAGCTCGTGACTGTCAGAAAAGCTACGCTGATAAGCGCAGGAAACCACTCGAGTTCCAGGTTGGGGATCGAATGCTACTCAAAGTCTCACCTTGGAAAGGTGTAGTTCGTTTTGGCAAACGAGGCAAACTTATTCCGCGTTATGTCGGACCGTTCAAAATCATTGATAAAATTGGCAAAGTCACTTACAAGTTGAATCTACCTAAAGAACTCAGCGGAGTTCACAACGTATTCCATGTGTCAAATCTGAAAAAGTGTTTGTCAGATGAGACCCTCATAGTTCCTCTCAAGGAGCTCACTGTAGACGATCAGCTGCGATTCGTCGAGGAACCAGTAGAGATTACTGATCGAGACGTTAAGATTCTCAAGAATACCAGAATACCTCTTGTTCGAGTTCGTTGGAACTCCCGTCGTGGCCCAGAGTATACCTGGGAACGAGAAGACCAAATGAAACTCAAGTATCCCCGGTTGTTTAAGAAAAGTGCAACCACTACTGAGGCTGAAGCTACTACAGAATTTCGGGACGAAATTCCAAACCAACGGGGGAATGATGTGACACCCCAGGAAAACCAGGAAACCACGCAACCTAACTAGCTTCCTCAGTAACCACGTGATAAATTTCGGGACGAAATTTTCTTAACAAGGGGAGAATGTGACAACCCTCGTAATTACATGTATCCGTACGATTAATTAATATTAAATTGTGCTTAATGATTGTGCAGAAAATTGACTAAATGGTCCTGAATGTTTTCCTAAGTGTTGGGAATTAATAGTATCATAAAAGGTTACATAAAAGACACTATACGGAACAACTTAGCACTTTAACGAACCGGTATCTAACCGAACAACCGGACATTACCCGGGACACTAAAATTTTGCCAGAAACATTGTTGTATTATTTTTGGACTAGTTATGGTCCCCGAATACCCCAACACATTATATAATGTACCATACAAATAATACACTAGATATTACACTTAACACCCTAGCCAATTACCCACTTACCATTCAAAGTTACACATAACCCCCCCCCCCCCACATTATAATTTACGGTCACAAGATAGTGGCCCCACCAAATATTTGCTAAATCCTAGAATATCCCCTTTAGATTTATTTTGATTTTACCTTGAATTCATTTAGATTGCAAAAGATCTTGGAAGATTGGATTTGATTGATGAACTAACTATATGGTAAAAAAATTTACACATGGACCCCCTCCCCCTCTTGATATTTACGGCCCATGTGATGTGATGGCCCCCACCAAATATTTCCCCTTGATTCACTTAGATCTCCATGAATCCTTACTAGATCTTTACTTGATCTTCATAGATCTTATATGATTTTACTTAGATCTTGTCACATGTATTAAGTATCACCTCTCACTTCACCATCTACACCACTTCACTTCTTCCTCCCTCTCCATAACCTACGGCCGTGAACCCCCTTACCACCACCACCGTTTTCAATCAAGCTCCATCCAATCCAAGCTTCATATAAGGTGCTAGAAGGTGAATTAGGAAGTTGGAAGCTTGTGGATCTTCAAGGAACTTCTTCGTTTGCTTTTATCCAACCATTTTGTCATCTTCAAGTTCTAGTATTCTTCCCTAGCTTGAAGCTAGTGGTAAGGCTCTCTTGATCTTGTTTACTTCATATTTTTTTTAGTGGTTAAAAGATGTAGTATGATGAAACAACAAGAACACTAAAAGACTTGAATCTTGAATCTTGAATCATGAGATGAAATATGATGATACATGATAAATCTGAGTTAAATAAACGATAACCTGTTGTAAATGACTTATGATCTGATGTTAATTGTTGTTAGAAGGTGTTGTGATCATATGTGCGTGTTTTAGTAACATTTAAGCGATTAACAGCATGCTGAGTAACATTTACAGCCAACTTCAGTTGGCTATAAACGGACCGTTATAAATCGAAAAATTGATTTTCTGAAGTCTAAATTATGTATTTTCGAAAAACGCTTCAAATGGCACTGGAATCATATTTTTTGAGGTCGTTATTTTTAAAGGTACGTTTTGTACAGCAGCAAAAGCTGCGTTTTTACTGCAGAAAATGTGTGTGATGTTTTTCATCATAACTTGAAATCTGTGTAGAATTAGCTCATGAAATTTATACTATAGATGACCACTGATATTGTTGTAATGTTCCAACTGGAATTTCATCAATCGGACTTACGATGAATTTTAAATGAATTATTCCGTGGACTGTAGTCAGAAAGTGACAAATCTGATTACAGTCCGGTAAATGATTTTTTTACAAAATATTGGTAATGAATTGGATCCCGATATTTTCATACAGTAATATTTGGATTGTTTAAAACATTCTGTAAAAGTTTGGTAATTTTTGGAGTAAGTTAACTATTTTATTAAAATACCCAAAAACAGTCCAGTTTTGGATGTTCAAGCTGAAACAATATAACTAGTGATTTGCATGTCTAAATGTCGGTTATGTTATCCGATAATGATCTAACGTGTTATATGTCAATGAAAGTGTTATGTGCAATATCGTATGCTTGCTCTTGAGTAGCTATAAGTGGAATGTTTATATGGGCGTGAACTATTAAAGTGAGTGCATGTTATGTGGTAGATGTGTGTAGGAACTTCGTGCTTATTTGAAGTCACTAATAAACTAAGTGGTAATCATACTAGGACGTGATTGACCAACACCGATTGTTAGCTATTTTATAGAGTCAAACCGAGCAACCAAAGGTGAGTTCACACCCTTAAGGCATGGGATTCCCGGTGGGTTGGGAATGGGATTAAATAGCTAAGACGGAACTTGTACTTTCACCACTACTAGACTACTTACCTCCATCCTTGGATTGGGAAGGACGCCAGCGCTAAACCTACGTATTCACTACGTACCACTGTCCTCGGATTTGGAAGGGCACCAGCGCTAAACCTACGTATTCTTATACGTACCTCTGTCCTCGGATTGGGAAGGGCACCAGCGCTAAACCTACGTATTCTTATACGTACCTCTGTCCTCGGATTGGGAAGGGCACCAGCGCTAAACCTACGTATTTAATATGTACCTCTGTCCTCAGATTGGGAAGGACACCTATATATACATCTAGTCTAGTGGTTTACAACATGAGGTAGCCCCCCACCGTTTATGGTTTGGAAAACAAGGAAATCTGATTTAACTGGTAGTTGCAAACACACTCATAGTTCTTGAAAAACTACTTTATAACGAACACCTACTGTGAACTCGCTCAACTTTGTTGTTGAATCCTTGTTACATGCCTTGCAGGTCATTAGATGCTTATGGAGCTTGCACGAGGAGGAGAGGTTGTTGTGGGATATGGACTGTTATGTCCCGTGCTTAACATTTGAACTTTAAACTATGTTTTGGTTATTTTAACATTACTATGCTTCCGCTGATTACTTAAACATGTTTGGTTTCTTTTGAACACCAATTATATTGGGTTTGGTTTTATTTACTTAATTGCATTGTTCAATATGATTGGTGGCTGGATCCTGGTCATTCACGCCTCCATGCGGTGATACTCTGCTTGTGGATTTTGGGGGTGTGACACATTTAAACTAATAAAATGCCAAAAAAAGAAAAAGTTGAATTATAAAATATTACTTGTTGGAACGATACGTGGCGTCAAACGAAATCACATCTCCAAACACGTGGTAATTACGTTTGGCTTGATCGTCACACCAAAAAAGTCCCTTCAAACGATTCTCTTCGTCTGTGAAGTAATCAAACAAGAAATTAAGCTAGGAATGTTTTTTTAATTCAAATGTCTCACAACCATATCAGCGTCATATTCCCCTATAAACAAGTTAATTTGCCTCTTATAGTTCTTAAATTCAACTTTACTTGCACCCACGTCTTCAAAACCACCAAAACAAGTCTTCATAACATTAAACGCCTTGACGGGACCCAAGTTCAGCTTAGACATGCTGTGTATAACATGCTTCTGAAGCTAAGTGAGGTGTCGTTCAGTTGGAAGAAAATGCTTATCAGGACGTTCAACAAGATCATGATTGTGCTCCTCGACAAACTTATACACCTTCCATGATCCAGCCTCAAAAAGTACACATAACAGTGCACCACAATCAGTCCTCTTTGAAAAGTTGGATCACACTAATCGCTCCTTTCGATTGGGGTCCAACGTATCAACCTTCTTGTCCTTGTATAACCCAGATCTCGTACATAAGTAATACTTAATACGTAAGACACATTTAGAGTTTGTCTTTGTAGTCCCTTTCCTGACTAAAAACCCATACTCCTTGGCATACTTAACATACATTGAATAACAATCATCGAGGCTTGAGAATACCATGTCCATTATGGGCTGTATTTTTTCACTGACGTCAGGAATGATAAATGGTAATCCAGTTTTGGGGCAAAGCCTTTGACTCGAGGAAGCAACTTCGTCTGAGAAAACACAGTGAGGAACAGAAAAATCAGAAAAACACCATTAAAAATAGAAAATGTCTCATAATAACATTATATATTAAAACGTCATTAATTGAATAATAAACAAGACATATTAAACACATAATTTAAAAACGACATGATAAAAACGCCATAAGATGAATAATTAAAAACACTAAACAACATAAATAATTAACAAAATATAACATCATAATGAAAATGCCATAATTAACAAAACTGATGTTTACACAAATTAACAAAATAGTAATAACTGATGTTCACAAATACTACTAAATAAAATTCAAAACTAATCAAATAGATGTAAAACGCCAATGATCGTAAAAACTTAAGAAATATACTAGATCGTAAACGACAATTAAAATTAATATTGAAAACTCCAATTATCAGTTCAGTAATTGTCTAAATACCAATTAAAATGCGATTAAATTGCATAATTGAATAACGCTATTGAAAATCATACAACACATTATAAAAATACTAATATAAAAAAACAATGATAAAAGAACAAAACGCCATATCTGTTGCATGATTTGCTGGAACAAAAATAAAAAACGCCAACGAATTTTACTTTGTCGAACAGAATCCACGTTAGACGCCATAGATCTGAGAAATCTTGCAAATGAGGTAACAGCTAACAAGAAATCTTTGGAGTTTTAATTTGAAAGAGATTTATAACGCGAATAAGGAGGAAACGTATAAAAGGACAATCGTACCCCCGCATAACAATTAGCGCCCCCTACCACGTGTTGGGCCAGGATCCGTTCTCACACTTTTCACCGTTCTGTCCTGAACCCGTTTCTCTCTCTCATATATATATATATAGGGTCAGGATTTAGAAAAAACGCACAAAAGTGTGAGAACGGTGAGAACGCTTATGGGTCGTCCGATCAAAACAATCCATGGACTAGATTGCGCGGTGGCATTTTCATAAATAACATCAAATTTATTATGTGGGACGCGCTTCATTAAGGGTAAAAGGGTCTTTTACCGCTCATATTCAAAACGCCATTAAATGATAAAACGCCATTCAAAAAAATAAAACGCCATTAAAAACAAAACGCCAAAAAATAGTGATAAAACGCATTGGATATTACAGGAAGATGAAACAACACAGTAACTGAATTTCAGTTATTAACATATATTAGAAGAAATTTCATCCTAAATTACGCGCCAAAAACATCATTATATAAACAAAGGAAAACTTAGCTTCCATAATCACTTCAATATATCCATTTCTGCCAAAAACATCTTTAACCAAAACCGCCAACTTAACCAAAATGCCAAAAATGGAAACAATCGTTTCATGGAGATACACTCTGGGAATCAGGCGATACGTCCTGAAATTTGACAACAGAAGGTGGGTGTATGTTAAGACGGTTAGGGTAATTCTGAAGATGGAAGAAGAGATACAGAGGCGAATCTTATCCATTGGCATCGCTCTAGACAACGAATGACATGAAACACATATGCTTATGAAAGCATTAACCAGGAAATTTGGACCAATCAAAGCAGATGTGAAGCCGGGCCCTGTCATGACATCATGGCGTTTTGATGATGAAACAGACATGGTGACCGTTACATACGACAGCGGAGAGCATGAAGTCTACTGGCTAGAAAACATCATGACAAAGCAGCGTCTGGGTTTCATGGAAGAATTACATAACGCCACTTGTACCAACACAGAAATAGACTCAAAATTGGAGTTAATGCAAGACATGTTCAAGTGGAGGCTTCAGAATATTCAGGAACAAGAAGCTGATGAAGGTAAAGGTGATGACATGGATGAAGATCCAGATGAAGACTCCGAGGAGGAAGAAGATGATGCAAGTGATGGATACTATTCGGATAAAGTACCTTCTAACGAAGGCTTTTAATTTTTTTCCTCTTTTTTTTCTTCTGTGTAATCTTCTTTTTGTTTTTTTAAGATAATTAAATGATATCTTTCTCCCTTTATTAGCAAAACGCCATAAAATACTAAAAATAGTTATTCCTTACAAAACTACAAAAATAACAAAAAAAAAAATCCTGCTTAATATTTTATTTACTCCGTTATTGTATTTTGTCATCTTGGTCTGCATAACGCCATAAAAAACGCCAAACTTAGAAGATGGGACGTCTATCACCTGTAAAACTGATAAAAATCTGATCAACACAGTAAATACAAAAACAGTAACTGAAAAGACAGTTCCTTTATTACTATCATTTATTACAATAAAAAAAGTTCCGCCTAAACTATGTGCCAAAAAACACCTATAAGAGAGGGGTCTGTACACAATGAAATTGATCAAACCCAGAAAACACAAACGCCATATCCTCTAGAAACCAATTACTTTAAAACGCCAAAAAATGTTAGTTAAAAAAACCACAGATGGCAAAGCTTTCACTGAAATGGATTCTTCTTCAGAAGGGGTTATCTCAATAATACTTTGCTGAATAAGATGGACAAATATTCAAGAAAAAGAGACTGATGACAGTGATATGTCATCATGTGAGCTTTGTTCTTGATGAATATCGGCATAGAATAAAGGGATCAACACAAGTGTAAAACGCTATTTTGGACTCCATTATTATAAATAGCATCAAGCAAGAGTTGACCTTCAATGACATGCCACCAAACAAGAATATCACACCAAAATACAGGTTGCTACTAAGCAGCTTCGACTGAAAAAGGCGGGGTTTATGTAGGAAAGTTGGAATCTAGCTAAAGAATTCAAAAAAGGTTCAAAACGCTAAAACAAATTAAAGAAGAAAGAGGCTGATGACAGTGAAGATTCGGAAGAGAAAATTAGATTACCATTTTTTATTTTTTTTTATTTTCATTTTATATTGTTTTGATATCAAGTTATATGTTGTTTTGTTATCTAATTCTCTATAAATAAAATACATTATTATATAAAACGCCAAAAACTTCAAACACCAAAACGCTAGTAGTATGAAAACTGTGAGAACGGGTGCTGACAAAGCACCTTCAAAAATGTATTAAACGCCAAAACATTCACTAAACGCCAAAAAAAATTTGGTCTTACTGTAATCTTATGCAAATATTAATGACTCGAAATGAATTATTATACAAAACAACACAAAACGCCAAAAAAATTGACCAGAAAACGCTATAACGCCAAAAAATTATCTATGTGACACAAAAACAATTAATTCAACGCCAAAAAGTTTAATAAATACAATTAACGCCAAAAAAAAACTTAAACGCCAGAAAATATTATACCGCGTTGGGAAAATAAAAGAAGATTGAAAAGACAAAAAAAAACCATGGGACCCTGATCATGTCCCGCGCCACGTGTTTGGCCAGGATGCGTTCTCACCGTTCTCACACTTTTGAGCGTTTTCTCCTAATCCCGTTTCTCTATACACACACACTAGAACCGAATCATAACACCAACCAAATGGTTGAATATTCGTTATGCATTGTGGTCATTTTCGTCTTGATCTAAGTTCCTCAACTATGGATTCTAATGGGTGAATCAGTACCGATGAAAACATGACCAAAACAATGTCCACATGAGTGCTTTTAGACAAGATGTATTTTCTTGCAATATACCTACTTTCATACTACCTTGAACCCTAGTCTAACTAAATTCCGAACTCCATAACTCACACGCCTCGTTCATCCTTGTAGGATAACCTCGGCGTTCCCAAATTCGCAAGACTCGTCACTCACGTTTTTGGAAGCTTTTGCAAAACTGTGAGTATACATGACCCCTTTTCTTTTAAACGCACTTTGGGTGTAACATGCGTAAGCTATCAAAATTCACACTTATACATGCAATCACACTATTCAATCAACCAATCCAATTATACATGCTATTATGATATGCTTAGGATACATACATGCTAGAAGCCATTCTTGCACTATACTTGTCATTAACTTCACGAGCCTACCTGAATATGTATAGTGCTATAGGAGTAGCACACCACCTGTTTGTTGGATCATTGTTAAGTATTCAATCGTTTAACGATCTTGTTCATTGTGATGGCAAGATTACGCTAGCGGACACTTTGGGTTAACTTGTATTTGTTGCATGCTAGCCTTGTATTTTTATGCCTTAGTATACATTGTATGCCATGTTTTGATTGAAACAATCTTTTATGTATGCTAGTATCAAACTTGTATGCTCGCCAACGCTTTATGTGTTGACCGTTACTTTAACACATGTTGCGGTATTTTGATGATGAGACGTTTCAAGAAATCAACTAGGATGGACTTAGAAACGCACCATTTTAATTTTATGTATATCCTTTTGTGTCGTTATGATCAAACTTGCTAGATGTTGTATTTTTACCTTTCAAAACAATGTAATTCGCTTGGAATGAAATGAAAGGACAAGTTCAAGAGAGAACTTGATGGTATTCAGGTGGAGTTGCAAGCAACCGATGCTAGTGAGATGGAGCTTGATGTTATTAAAAGTCGAGTAAACTGAAGTATAAAAGTCAATATTCTTCATAGAATATTTGTCATATCTGTTAAATGTTTATAGATTAGTGATGAATGACCGGAGATGTTACTTTCCCAAGTGAAGGCTTGCTTTCACCCAGAACTAATGTGGTTTCAGGTAAAGAATTGTGTGGTGTTTGTGTAATCCGATACAAAAGTTATAAGAATTTGTTTGCGTGTTGCTGATGTGATCATTGATCGGTGGAAGTGAATTCTAAATTGGGAATCGTAATAAAAGATGCGACAGCAGGTGGCGGACTTCCAGCAGCCGCCTCGACGGAGGTTCTCAGTTTGGATCTGGGTGCTTCTTGGAATTAAATTGAGTAATGACACAATCGGTCATTGGAATTAAAAATAGAGTAATGACATAAATGCTTCTTTTCAAATGGAAGGGTATTTAAGTCATTTTACTGAAATTCATCACAAGTATTAACTAACTTTGGTGTTAGTACCCAAAAATGTTACAAAATTAAAACCATTAAAACATGAACCTATTAAAAAAGTTAGTAATAAAAGACAAAACTAGCAATAAATCACATGGTCTATCTGTGTAATTATCTCTTTTCTTTATTTGTCAAATTACTTAAATAGGTCATAAATTATTGGTTTACATATATAATACATTATAATTCAATGCTATGTGTCTTAAATTAATTAAAAAAAGACATTACATTGCTTCAACTTCTTTTTAAGCTTACAAAAAAGACATCATACCCGCAACCCATGACCGGTAAATTATTATTTATCTTTTTTTAGTTATAAAAAGAAAAACCCAAATGAGTGGTCAATGGTAGAAGGTTGACCAAATTCACATAAGACCTTGCGTACTGGGGCGCGACCAACCCACATAGCGCCGAGATGGCGCCGGCCACACCGGGACGAAGGGCGCTATGCCCAAAAAAAAATTCAGAGCGCGAAAAATATCGCGGCGCTATCGATTTGGTTTGTGTTCCCTCCACTCTCACAGAGATATATACATACATATATATGTATAATTTAAGGGTTTATTAATTAATTGGGTAATGATGAGGTAGGGGCGTTATGACTACGGGCTTAAATGCATAAGGCCCCATAACGCCCACACGCTGACGTGGCGCGCCACGTGTCGCATAACGCCCACAAAGGGGCGTTATGACTACGGATGGCCTAAGAGTTAACGTACGCCACGTCCAGAAATATCGTATCCACGTTCCTACAGCCTTTGTGTAAATTGACATTCACATTCGTGGAGCGTGTACTTTACGTACAGTTTGATGCTCCATTCAGTTCGTAAGATTGATTGATAAAGCACCGTGAGATTCAAACGCTACAAAACACGTGGAACTCAAAAATCCCGAGTTGTCTCCGTCAACTTCACGAGGTTGTTTAATACGTGTGGATCTCGTCCACTTGGTGTGTTTTAGTGACGGCATATTGCATCAGCATATTAATACCCTATCCAAATGTAAAAATATATCCACAATTTAGTTAAAAGATAGTAAATTAAATATATATTTTTTACATATTATTATTTATTAATATTAATTAATATCCTACCATGTAAACTATTTTCTGTTGGACTCGTACATCTCCTATGTGAATGTCCGTCGCGAAGTACTTTACCATTAAAAAAACTTCTCATGACAATTTTGTACAATGAACCACCCAAACACTTGCTTTGAGCCACCATCTGAATAGGGTCCTAAATTAAAAAAAAAAAAAGTAATAAAGATTTTCATATATGCATAAAGTTATACTTTGTATATTTTGAACCAAATTCTAGTTAGATCTTTCTATTGTTACATATAACATGATAGTTAGATCTTTCTATTGTTACATATAAGATTGCTGTTTGAATCCTATTAGTATCTTTGAGCTGACATTAATTTATTTTAATAAGTTTTTGTGTCATTATTTCATATTAATTGTTTTTTGTAACTTAAGTTACTAAATTGAGAAAAAAATGATTGATTTGTCCAAAAAAAATTGTGATGCTTGATTAGGTTTTAATCATTTAATACCTCTTTAAAGCAGTTTTGTAAAACCTATTTAAACGTCTGGTAAACAAGAAAAATAAAAGAATCAAAAATCCCAAACTAAACTGAAAATGGCCTCGGATTTTTGTTTTGTTTTGGGTCTCTAAAATGGTTGAGGCGACCATGCATTCATGGGAGTGACGTTCGTGAGAGCTGAAGACCATGTTGCAAGTGGTCTTATAGCGATCATACCAAGGTGTAAATGGTTGATGAGAAATCACATATATATACATATAAATGTCATAAAATTTACTAAAAATAAACCATGACTATTCTAGTTTATTGTGTAAATATTGACCATGAAAAACCAATGGCCATTGAGACTATTGGTGGCGGCGTCAACATTGACACCAAATGATGGTCGAAGTAGTAGCGGTGGCAGTGTTTGACAATTGTGGCGGGGGTCGAGGCAACAATGATGGTGATGATCGTATATGTCACGATGGTAGTAGTGGTGGCGAGGAAGTGAGAGATTTCAACTTTTTTTCATTGAATTTCTTAACAATTTTGAAGAAACCCTAAATTAACTTACATGTAAGAATTTGTGGAATATTTCCAGACACACATGTTATCGCTTGTTCTAACACGTTATGTGAAACAAATAGGTATGGAATGAAACATTAAATTCGAAACATTAAATTCTAACAAACCAACCACCATTATAAAAGTTGCTTCAAGGTTACGAAATTTGTTGCTTCTTTATGTCACTTAGCATTGATTAGGTACCTGGTATATACTAATTTTGCATATTAACATCTCATTGTATTATAAATATTGTTATGCTTGATTCCTAGGAAAAGGACCAACTACCTCTAAAAATGACTAAATAAGCAATGGACCCAATAGAAATAACTTTGGCTTGAATAAAAAGAAAAAGAACATAGAACTAAATTTGGGGATAATGACCCACTAACCAATACAATGGCAGACTTGAGTACACAGCATTTAGGTCCACTTAAATGAAACGATGTTAGAATGGGCCGATTTAAGTTAAATAGCATGTTATAATGGATCGTTTTAAAAATTAAATAACATGTTATAACGGATCGTTTCAAATGAACGAGTAACACTCAGGGCCATTGTTGACACCACCTATCCTCGTCGCCTCCACTACCTAGTGGTGCACAAATCGGGTTTTTTTTTAAAACCGGTTCCGGGTATGGAACCGGGTTCGGGTAGGATCGGGTTTTACAAAATCGGGTTTTTTTAAAAACCGGGTCGGGTCCGGGTCCGGGTTTTCTACCAAAAATGTATACCCTATATACCCGGGTTCGGGTAGGGTTTTATAAAACCCGGGTATTATAATACCCTATTTCTGGGTTCGGGTCCGGTTCGGGTATTCATCGGGTAGGGTTCGGGTATGCATCGGGTTGGGAAAAAACCCGCACCGGGTGTTAAAAAAACCCGACCGGGTATTAATGCTTCTTTATATGTTTTAGTGGATGGTGCCTATTGAAATTTTAATGACATTTATAAATTTAAATTCGATGGTACTAGATCGAAGGGATAGTCCTGATTTGAATCCTTTTGGATTACATAAACTACAATATATTTTATTTGCTATGTTATGTTATGTTTTAACCAAGTTCCATCAATTTTTTTATTTTTTTGTATTAGACAAACACCAATGGATCTTTCCAGCAAATAGAGGGGAATAATGACCAAATATTTCAAATATCATTAGAAACCTAATAATTAAACAATATTACATCAAAAAGCATACATAATTTTGTTAAATCATAAGAACTAGAAGTCTTAATGCTTAAAAACATAAATAAAATAACATAGATAAAAAAACATAGATAGGACTAGAAGTCAAAGTGCTATATAACCGGGTATAAAAAAACCCAGTTCCGGGTATTTATAAAACCCTGTTCCGGGTATTTATAAAAACCGGTTCCGGGTATTTATAAAAACCGGGTTTCGGGTATAAACCGGGTATAAAAAAACCCGGTTTCGGGTTCGGGTTTTAGATCAAATATGAATACCCGGTCCCTACCCTATGGGTAGGGTCGGGTTCGGGTATAGAAAACCCGGTTTTTATAATACCCAGTTCCGGGTTTTTTTTTCCGGGTCCGGGTTCGGGTTTTTTGTGCACCACTACCACTACCTATGAATAAATATAGTGAGGAACCTATTTTAAAACTTTCTTTTTTTCTAAAACAACTTGTTTTAGCCCAAACTAATTTAGCCCAATCAATTTTTACATGAACCATACTTGTACTTTTTAAACTGGCTCGTACTTACCCAAACTCGTTATGACTCGAACCTGTCTTTGATTAAACCAGATTCGTCCAAAATGTAAGATATCAATTTAGGAGATGAACATGTTTTGTCCCCCAATGAGTAGATTAGGGTTTTCTATTCAGAAAGGGATGGCGACGCAGTTTGTTGCTCGTCTACCTGCTATCCTTATGTAATTTGCTCTGATGATTGGAATGAAATAAAAATGCTAATTTTTATCATTCAAAAAAAAAAAAAGTTCAACATCCAGCATTCCAGCCACTTTGTTTGAAAATGTTCCTTTTATTATTATTATTATTATTATTATTATTATTATTATTATTATTATTTTGAAGTGTGACTTTCTATGTACAGGATCTAATGGTCACCGGGTTCTTGTCAAAGACAATCCCCCGCCAGCCCCGCCTCCGGACGCGATGGTCTATCGGGTCCCGGCCGCCGCGCAAACTGATCTTCGCCGGTATCTCCAAGGAGAACACCAGCCCAACTAACCAACTGAGCTAGGGTGGGGGATGTTCCTTTTATTATGATCCACAACTAAGAATCTGGGATTCTATCTTATATCCAGGGTTACATAGTGTTGATCAAATATATATTCAGACAAAATTGTACTAGATCCGGATTTACTTTAATTTTTATCAATCGGGTCCATCAAGTATTCTTTTTTTTGTTGGGTTTTTTTAGGGGGGCGCACCCTCTTCTTTGTCTGATATAAAGATTAAAGAGACTTGTGTTCTGAACTTCTTTTCACTATGTTTTATGCAAGACTGCAACTATCAATCAAATATAATTTTTTTTTTTTTTTTTTTTTTTTTTTGTGATGCTCGGACTCAACTAGTTATTTTTCAGCAAATTTTACTATTGGAAAAGGCGATGGTAAATTAAATTTTAAGCAAGCCGGTCACTAAATTTAGTGAACGACTTACGTAAAATTAAACAAATTAATGTCGCAAAATTTGTGAGCGTTTCATTTCGGTCATAAATCAGTCCTAAATACAAATTATGATTAGTTATCAAATTCTGGTTGCAAAATGCTGAGAGAGTGAGAGAAATGAAAATACAATTTTAGAAATTTTATTTTTCTACACTAAAGTGTTTCAAAAAATGTGAAAGATAAATAAATCAAATTTAAATTCTGGTACAAAAAGGTTGAAAAGTTTGAAACTGAATGCCAATAGCAAAATGGTCAAGAAAACGAAAAATTAAGTTTTTTTTAACACGAAAAAAGACATGTTCGTGTTCGTTCATTTAACTTTAACCGAACACGAACATTTTTTAATGTAACAGTTATTTATATATATGAACTAGCCGAGTTACATCAATATCGCAGGTAAGCGAGCAACAAGCTGTGCCGCTACCCCTTTCTGAATAGCAAACCCTAGCCTATTAAAGACAAACCCCTGCCCCCTGTTGATGAGCAACTGCTGTGGACAACCTTTTGGACCCTAGTTAACAAACGGATAGCTTCTGGAGCTAGGGAGCCAAAGGTGTCGAAGGCGAAATGTAAAACCTTAAGTTTAAATACTAAACTAGCGGGTTATGTCCGTGAGGTGTGCCAGCTCGGTTTAGAATCAGACTTATATTGGAACATGGATAAAAATCAACACAACACAACAGTAATAAACTTAAACTATAAATAATATATTATATTAAAAAAGATAAAAATAAGTGAATCTCAAAAGTGTGTTTTATATAAAAAAACGTAAAAAAATGTCACATTTGACTCTGCTCGATTTAGAAAAATATTTGTATAAATGCGTAGCTAAAAATAAGTAACTCGCAACAGTGTATTGTGCTATAACTGCATAAAATATAAAAAAAGAAAAAGAAACGTTAAAAATATTACAAGTTAAACATAAGAAAAATATAAGACGTGTGTCAAGTGATGTATGGTGGTGTAATATACAAAACATAGAAAAATAAGATAAAAGAAAAATAAAAAAAAAATAAAAAGAACACGCGTCAAGTGTTGCGTGATGATTGTATTCAAAAGCCATACTTTTTAATATATATAACAATAACGTCAATAGCAAAATGGTCAAGAAAACGAAGAAAACAAATATAAGAGGACATAGATCGTCACTTAAGAAACAACCACAAATGGACCGTTAATATGCTATCACAAAAATGTTGTCATAAACCAGTCACTAAAAGTAGTTTATAATGCGATCGCAGGATTTGAGACCAAAATATTAGTGGCAAAATACTTCCCGGTTGCAAATCAATCGCAATTTTGGTTTGCAACCAACATTTTTTTTCCGCAATTCTAGTAGCAAACTTGTCCTAAAAAAAGACAGCGATACCGAAATTGGGGTAGTAAATATTATTTTCTTCTAGTAGTGTAAGTTAATGATCATTCCTTGGTTTATAAATCTTCTTGTTCAGAAACTTATATTGTGTATCAGGTTGTTCCTGTTTATGTTGTGACTGCAATCTCACTGGTTTCTTAGACTAGTGGGTATGGAGAGCCTCATCCCCAAGGGGATGGGCCGCCACGTCACAGCCACGTAGGAAGGACTTGAAGGGGATGAACCTAGGGGGTGGGGGATGAACCCCTTTATATATATATATATATATGTATGTATGTATAACTTAGTGTGTGTGAGGAGAGAGGAAAGAGGCCCGTGAACATCGGCTGTGGGTGGACGATTTTGACGGGGCTGGGGCGGCGACGGGTCTGGGGGTGGATCTGTTGGGGCGGCGGCGGGAGGACGGGCCGGGGGACGAGCACCATACCCACTAGTCTTATTTAACTAAATTCCCACAAAATCCAATGTGTTCCAACTTCCATTCCAAACACCTGCAGTTAAATATAGGAAGATATCATGGGTCCCACTTGATCCTACGGCTGCATGGCAAAGTTCTTCGGTGGGCCCAACCTAAATCTAAAGAAACAACACTTACCAAAGTTATATAATGTTATTTGCAACTTTTTATTTTATAAAAATAAACTTCTTGCAGTATTCCATCTATATAAAGATAAGTGGCCCTCTCACTTCACAAGTTACAAAACCACACATTCCTTCCTCAAATCTCCTTTGCAACACCCCCCCCCCCCCCCCCCCCCCCAAAACACACACACATACCAAAAAAATTCATTGTTTGTGAATTCGGAAACGAATATGCTCGTTACAAGTTCATGTTCATCCTAAGTGTGATGGAGAGAAACAGTTTAAGGGCGGTGTTGATGGTGGGATTTTGCTGGTTTTTGTTGTTTGCGGTTTTGAAGTCACGAGGCGCAACGAGGCAAGATGGTTTAGTTGTCAACTATGTGAGCAAGAGACGAGTGCCAAATGGCCCTGATCCAATCCACAACAGGTAAGTAACAATATTACTAGAAGTACTCGTTTAAGTACATTTTGACAGGCAGTTAGTTACATGTTTAAAATGTATGTACTTTTTGTGTGGTATTTATATGGGGTATGTATATATGTTTCCAGGAGAACAAGAAACACGAGGCAACCTCCTGATCGCGCCTAGGCAAAGGACATGTCGGTTTCCTTTCAATTCTAGAGATCGATACATGGTTATATTGCTTGTTTTGTTGTGTAGAATTTACATGAAGAAAGGTAGTTTAAGGGATGTTAAGTTTTTTGAAAAGTTTTGCATGAATTAATCCAAATATTGTATTAATGTTTATTATTAGTAGTATCACAGAAACCAAGAATTGAACATGCATTATATCTTTAGGGTCCCTTTTTCATACATTTTTTGTAGGTGGTATGCAAAGATGCATTGTTAAAGGGTTATGGTCTTTGCTTTAGCTTTGAGCTTTGAACTTTAAGAGGGTTGGCTTTATTCCTCTTGTTAAGTGGGTTGTGTTCCCTAAAAAAGCATTTTCAATCTGTTAAAGCTTCTCTTCTTTCAAACATATCTTTTCTTTTTTGAATGAAAGAAATAAAGAATAAGAGAGATGACCAACTTCTTTTGAATGTGTATATGTATGGTCTTCATTCAAAGCCATCACTATGCTTTACATCAACATTATGCCATAGGACACATATTGGTAATTCAGGTCCCATACACAAGTAGAATAGCGTTTCTCGTACTCACCAGGTAGGCGTTTGCCTTTAGGCCGTTACTCATTATTTATCAGGTTCGTGGGAACTCATTGGCATCAGGTTTAGTCGTTTGTAATCTTATGTGAATACAAATTACCGCTAATATGAAATAAAAAGAAAATCCAAAAATTTTCCTATATACTAATGAATGAAAATCTCTTATGGACACATATCACTTTTTGGTGTTTTCAGATCTTATTTTTCTATTTATCTCTTATATTAAATACTAATATCTCTTATATTAAATAATAATAATAATAATAATAATGTTAGACATAAATATTTTACTATTGAAAATACTGTTGAACCGATATGTGATCACAAGTTTGAAAATAAGAAATTCAAACTGAAATAATTATGTAGACAAATGATTAATTAACTTAATATATAAAAAGTAATAAATGAAAAAAAAATCTAAAACTGAATGAAATAAATAAATCTTCCTATACAATGAATTTTTTTTTTCTGGACACGCGTCACTTACTAGTGCTTTGTCATCGTATTTTTCTATTTATCTCTTATATTAGATAATAATAATAATAATAATAATAATAATAATAATAATAATAATAATAATAATAATTTTAAACAAAATTAGATAAGAATAAATATTTATTTTTCTATAAATAATTTTAAACAAATATTTAGATAAGAATAAACGTTTGTTTTTTTATATAATTATAAAGTTATATCCCGAGTTTTTTTTTAAAGTCCAACAGATATGATTTGCAAATCATATCCAAATGAGTAGAAAACAGTATATGTTTTTTTTTTTTTTTTTTTTTTTTTTTTTTTTTTTTTTTTTTTTTGCAAATGGATAGAACCTTTTTTTTATATTTAAAGATTTAGATCACAAATACTATTTTAAACGTAATTAGCATGTCAACGAAATGGATAAAAATATACCCGACTACCCGAGATAGTCATGGGGTGGCAGAACCATGTGGCAACTGAAGTCCGTTTACTTTGAGGCCTCTTAGACAACCTGTAGTGGAGGGTTTTTTGACGTTTTTCCCCTACCCCTGGTCTTAATATTTAAGTAATTGATCAAATTTATATGGTTTTTATATTTATTATATAAAAACCCATTTAAAAGAAAGATAAAATAATTTACTATTTAGTCATTTTTATGTTCTTTTTACAAAAAAGAAAGTTATAAAAACTTTATAATAGATCGTGTATTTACATAGTACGTCAAATAATAGATCATGTATGTATGTATAGTAAATCAAATTATATTATATTATAACTCCCTGCTCTTGAAATTCAAAAAGTGTATAGATAACACAATTCTAACTTAGAATTTGTTTTGGGTAATTTATACATAGATTTAATTTATGCATGATCATATATTTTAAAATTATGACATATTTAAGTAGATGGTATAAAATTCCTAACCATACATTGAAAGTTAATAACTTATTTAAGACTAATTGTGGCATAAAAATATATGTTTTTTTAACGGCAAAGATCACATAATCAGTACTCCTAAATTACACCAAGTTTACCCTATATTAGGAATTATAAAAACAAGTATTTTATAGTTGGATTATATACAACCAAGAGAAATTAATTATGAAACTTAATGAAGAATTAAAGTATGGTCTAGTTTTTAGACTCGTTTCATGCCTCCAAATTTTTTCTTCTAGTTATTTTTATTTTTGAACGCCAAACACACCCCTTATACTACTAAAATTCATCTGATACTTATTTTGTAGAACTCGAATCCACATCACTTTTGTAGGATAAACACCTGATGCTACTAGACCAATACGTCATTGACATTATCATAATCATCATTAGAGTTTTGTGGATATAAGTTGGTTTTGAGCATGGGGGTCTTAACAATATGCATCACTTTGGTAGTCATGTTATCACTTAAAACATAAAGGGAATTGGGAAATGCATGCATCACTTTGGTATTCATCTTCATTACTACCATTCTACCGAGATATTTATATTAGGAATAATCTCTCTCAAAAAACAATGTGTATGATGTTGTTTTATTATTATTAACAACTTCCAGGATCGATAATCATACACATAAATCATAATATGTATATGTTTGTATGATGCATAACCCGTCCCTAATTTAATTTTACAATATTTCTATCTTCTTTCCTAGCACTCTACATCACTCCTATAATATAGTTCTGTTTTATCATTTGGTTTTCTTTCCCATCTTATCCTTTCTTGTTTTTATTATTTGGGATTTTACTTTTTGAGAATTTGATTTTTCACATTTCAAGAAATATTATTATCTATTTCTTAAAGTAAACAAGATTCAAATTTTAAAGGTGCCTTTTGTTTTTTGAGTTTGCATGCATGAGTAGTACACATACAAAATAAAACTTACTTTCATCTTCATTTCCTTTCTCACGAGTCATGTGCTTCACCACTTTTTACTTTTTGATCATCATCAAAACAACAATACATACAATTGCATTCTTCATTTTACTTTCAAAATTTTAAAACACAAAGAACCCCAATTGGGAATTTATATATATATATATATATATATACTAAATGCATATCACAAAAACCAAATAACTAAACCATAACCGATGTAACCGAAAAAAAAACACATGAAATTAATCTCTCTCACATACATAAACATTGATTAACTAATACATTAAAAGAAAAGATGCTAATCTAACTAAACAACACACCAATTTAACCGACACAAGTTTAAACAAACAACATTTCGGTTAACAGAACAAAAAAAACTGAACCCCATTTTGAAAACCGTTACCCGAATTAACTAAAACTGATTGGTTATGGCTTTATGATAACCAAAGTGTTCGGTTATGGTTCAATTTAAGGTAATAGCCTAACCGACACCGTGAAGTAGCTCAGCTCAATTCTACAGTACATATTCATACATACATATAGGTTAAGAAAGAACTTAGAGGTTAAGGAAATCAACATTTATTCAGTAAATTCACTAGGGGGAAAAGTAGAAAATCATCTTTTTTGGGAGTTTATCTTTTTTGACTTCTTTTGAGAGTAGCCTTTATCATGAACTTTAGGACTCAAGCACTACCTAATATACCTTCATAAGCATGCTGATGCTAACTTTATGTACCCAAAACACTACTAGTGTTTGACCGTTGACCAACTTGAGGGTCCTAATTATATGATACCAGGAGAAATAATGAAATATGCATGAGACTATACACTTATATTTAACAAATATTAAATGTACCACGACAGCCAGCAAGAATAAGGAGTACATAACTTACAACAAACATACCTCAGCAGAACAATAAGATAACACAAAGCTTTTCGAGGTTGGGTTTGACCATGTGGTCAAAACTTCTTCACAAATCTTCATCACCACGGATCAAACAGTCTCATCCAAATCATTTAAGTTGAAAAGAAGCGGAAACTCATCATAATGTTGTGAGACACCTGGTTCTTTTGCCATGCTAGTCAGTGCTTCAGAAACCCGATACATTGACCATCTTGACCGCGGTTGAGCGGCCACACAATTACCTGCAATTCGAAGAACTTGAATAATTTCGTCATCATGACCCGTACCATACAGATTCCTATCGATGGCATCTTCAATTCTTCCCGAGCTGGAGAGTTGGTTTACCCAATCTACTAAATTACCCTTATACCCTTCTCCAGCAGCAGTTGGTTTAAGGGGATTCTCCCCAGTTGCTAATTCCATGAGCACTACACCAAAACCATATGTATCACCTTTTGCAGAACACTCACCCAAATTGCCTTTAGCAAAACTAATCTCATTTGGTTGATCAGAAGAGGAAGTCAAAAGTCTAGCCAATCCAAAGTCAACTATCCTTGCATTGTAATCCTCGTCTAGAAATATAGCATCAGAACTAACATCTTGAAGTAATATCGCAGGGCGACAACCATGGTGAAGCCAAGCAAGCCCTCGAGCTGCACTCAGCGCAATCCTGAGCCTAGTGGGCCAATCTAACAACTTCCCATTTTTATGCAAAACCGACGATAAAGTCCCATTAGACATGTACTTATAAATCAACAGTTTTTCCTCTTCAGCTATGCAATAACCCAACAAAGGAGTCAAATTAGGATGTCTAAGCTGACCTAACTGGTTCATTTCCACTCGAAACTGTCGCTCATGAATCTTACAACTGTTAAGCCGCTTAATCGCAAGCGTAGAGCCATCAGACAAATCAGCTCTATAAGTCGTTCCTGTTTTGGTCGACACTATAACATTACCTCTACTAAAATTATTCGTTGCAATCATCAAATCCACAAGCTTAACCTTAACCAACGGTTTCTGAAACAACGAAACTTGAACAAGCTTATACGGTCTCAACCTATCCGCCCAACTACTACTATCATCATCTCTATCAACACCATTTCTTTTCATCCTATTTGCCCTAACACACCACCACCACAACCCGAACCCTAACAACAATGATCCCACAGCCCCAAACACACCAGCAGCAACAATAACTATCAAACTCTTGTTACTCAAACCACCACACTTCCCAACCGGCTTCCCGCAAAGTCCACTATTTCCATCGAAACTCGATGAATCAAAATGCGACAAACTCGAAGGAATCGAACCGGATAGATCATTATCCGCAACCGCAAACTTATTCAACCTACCTAACTTAGAGAACTGTTCCGGAATACTACCGGACAACTTATTTCCCGAAAGAACTATCGAATTCAAAAAAGAACAATTACCTAGGGTTTCCGGAATCTCCCCAGTGAATCCATTATTCGATAGATCTAGGTTAACTAAATACGGCAACCAGCTACAAATTTCACGAGGAATCGAACCGGTGAGATTATTACCTGACAGATCTAGGTTCTGTAAGCTCTCACAGAACTGTAACTCCGACGAAATCGTTCCGGCGAGTCCGAAATCACGAAGTGTGAGCGAAATTAAGCGGTTTTCCTGATCGTTCCAGCAGGATGCTCCGGTGAAGCTGCAGATGGATCCTCGAGTGTTGTTCGAGAAGTTCCAGTTCGATAACTCCGATCGTGAATCACTGATCGATCGATAAACACCTCGTAAACACTGCATATCGTCCTCCGCGGCGGTTAACGGTGGATCGGTGGTTAATAACAGCAGAGTCGTGATGAATAAGACGGTGAGATGAGTGAATTTGATCGGATTCATGGAGTTATGGAGGTACGGAGCTAGGGTTTTGATCGGAATTTGGGGTTTTTTCCGACGGTTGACTTTTTTTGGGTGTGATTTTGACTTTATGGTGGTTCGATTGGCGGGTTTTAATTTATTTAAGCAGGAATTAGGGAGTAATTAAGAGTTTAAATTCCACGCGCTATGAATGTGGGTCCGTGGAATGATTAAGCCACTGGTAGAGTTGGTGTAGTTTGCAATTGTAACCTATTATAATATAATAATTGCTTTTGATGATGATATACGTGGCTGTTTAGTCTTTTAATGGTTCAGACTTTAGACTATTTGTTTCATAAGCAGATGTCTGAATGATTAAGACATTTATCTCTGAATGGTAAGATTTATATAAAGTCTGAATGGTTAAGACCACTAATTTGAATTGGTCAGACATTTACCTCTGAACGGTTAAGCATTATACAGGCTCTTAATGGTTCAGACCTCTTACTGGTTCAGCACTTAATGATTCAGACCTCTTACTGGTTCAACACTTAACCATTCAGATGTTGTCAAATAGCCCCTACTTCTTAAACGTGTGATTAATAAATATTTTGGGTTGGTAAGTAATGATTTGCGCTTAATAAATTGGGCAGTGAGCTTCTTTTTGGAACATGGAGGAGCCTTTGTGTTCTCAATAAAAGCCATTCCTATAATCCCATGACCTTTAGTGTTTAATATTTGTTTAAATAGCGATTTATTTTAATAACACTTAATTTAGTAATTCATGCTTTTTTCTTGTTGAATACGGTCCAATCCTTTGATTAAAGTATTTGTCACTTTCTTATCATGATGTTTCTTTCATTCTAGTTAATTCTTTTTCCTTAAACACAAGCATATATGTAGAAGGGACTAGGGTGTCACCACCACTAAGTTTGTCTCACTACATCTTTATAACCAATGCAACAACTATTGACAAGATCAAGTGTTCAACCAACTTATCCGTTTTGCTGACTGCCAAGTTTTAATACTGTAATAAAAGGAAAAATTACACGTTTTGTCCTTTATCTTGATACTCCTTTTCAGGTGATGTCATTTTCAACGAATTTTGACAGGTTTCGCCCTTTATAGGGAATTTTGTTGCACATTTTGTTCTTTGACCCTAACCAAGTTAGATTTTTTTGTTAAGTCTGGTTACCCAAGGGTATTTTAGTCTTTTTACCCTTTTATTTAATATTATATGAAAAATAAAACAAAACATTTTTAAAAATAAAACCACGATCATTCTCTCTACCACTCTCTCTCTCACACACACAACCAACTTAGACCCACAACCTCCCACCACCACCACCACCATCAACCCACCACAAATTAGCCAACGCCTCCACCAAAACACATCATTTACTTATTCATTCATATATTGAGAAAAAAGTAAACTCTACAAAGATCCAACTGACACCACCACTATTAACCAATCGCCACCGTTCACCACCGTCACCATGGATCCCACCACCACCATCACCACCCCCTCCACAACCTCCCCAATCTCCACTCATGCCTCTCCACCATTCACCACATCCTCTCCACTTCCCTCACCACCAACACCATCATCTCCACCTTGGTTTTAAATAACGCGATAAGCTCTGATGCGTTTCCATCCAAAAATCTGATGCACGATGCGCAATGCGTGATGCGCACGCATCACGTATACAAGCTATTTCTTGTTATAAAAATACTAAAAAAATACGTTCACGTATAAAATCATACTTAGTCTTAAACAACACACTTAAAAAACATACTCAGTCTTAAACAACACACTTATAAAACATACTTAGTCTTAAACATAACAACATACTTAAAAGCTAAACATACTCATACATACTACTAGTCACTAATTATATTTATCATATCATCATCACAATGCCTAGGTTCATCTCCTTCACCATCATACTCTCCAATATCTTCCTCAATCTCATCTTCATCATACAAAGCATGTCGTTTTCCTTTATCCCTTGATGGCCCGGGCCGATCATCCCTTGCTCTAACATTTGATGCTCGAGTATTACTAATTGGCTCATTTGCTCCCGTAGTTCTACGTACTTCGCTCCATCTCAAATCTTCACCTTAAAAAACTAGACCATTTTCATAATTAGCATCTTGAGTATCATCTTCCATTTTCCCTATCAACCGCTCGTTGCAATCATCAATGTCTCCAATTCGATAGGATCGGAGGTTCCTTCACTTCTATGCCGACGTTCCAAAGCACGGTTGAATTTCACATAGACCATGTTATTCAGTTTTTCTTGTGCTAATATATTTCTCTTCTTGGTGTGAAGGTGTTGGAAAAAGCCCAAATTTCTTTCGCAACTTGTAGCACTACAAGTGAGGCTAAGTACTCATATAGCAAATCGTCGTAAATTAGGAGCCGATTATCCAAATAGTGTCCACCACTCCGCTAAAAGTTAACGAATTTTTTCCAAGTGAGTATGTAATGCATAGTATTATATAAAAATATATCAGATAACAATATTTGTGTTTGTAGTTACCAGGAGCTTTGGTCTTCCTTTGCTTGATAGCCATTTTATTATAAAAAAGTCCTTTGGCATTTTGATATCGAGTAAGCTCAGCAGTGATCTTTTGTTGTTCTTCTTCTCCTCAATGAGATAACTTTTCAGTGCATTCAAATAAACCATCCATAACTTCTACATTCTCCATAATATCCTCTTTATTCTCATAGTAGATTGACGGGTTTAAGTAGTGTCCCGCGGCATGCAATGGTTTGTGAAGTTGACAATCCCATCTTTTATCTACAATATCAAAAGCTCTATCATAGAGTTCATTTTTATCGTTAAAACTCTTTTTAATAGTTGCTTTTGCACTTGTCATGGCCTCGTAGATGTAACCCATTGCCGGTTTTCTTTCACCATCAACCAACCTAAGGACACTAACAAGGGGACTTGTTAACTTTAGGGTATATAATATATCCCTCCAAAACATATCAGATAAAAGGGTATTTCCAACTTTTGAGCCCTTTGGATCATTTGCCCACTTGGAATTCAACCATTCTTGAGAAGTGACCATTTTTCTCAAACTATTTCTTTGCTTGTGAAATTGGAGAAAAGTGACAAATGGTGTGGAAAATCGTGTGATTGTGTGCCTATGCAAGTTCCTTTGGTTTGTGAACTTCCTCATCAAGTTTACAAGACCAACAAAGTTGTATATGTATCCATTTATGAACATTGCACTCTTTAGGCAACTCATCACCCTCGGTATTTGTTTCCCTATGTCCTCCAACATAAGGTCTATGCAATGTGCTGCACATGGAGTCCAATAAAGATCTTTCCACTTATATTCTAGCATTGTACCCGCTAGTTTGTAAGCCGCGACATTATCCGTTACAACTTGGATAACATTTTTCTCCCCAACTTCCTCCACCATTGCATCAAGAATCTTAAACAATAAAGATGCATCCTTGGAGATTGTGGAGACATCCATTGATCTTATAAACACAGACCCCTTTGGAGAATTGATCACGAAATTATTAATATCCTTTTGGACCACCGAGTCTCACCACCCATCAGATAGAATTGAACACCCTATACTTTCCCACTTTTTCTTGTGCTCATCAACTTGGTTGTCAACTTCTTTCACTTCCTTAAGAAGGAAAGGAACACTCAACTCATATATACTTGGTGGTTTCATCCCGGGACCAAATTGTCCACTCGATTCAATCATTATGTTGAAACTACCATAGATGGCTGCATTGAAAGGTATACCTGCATCATAAAACCACTTTGCTATATCTCTACATACTTCCTCCTTTAGCTCCTTGTTACAAAATTCATTAATAGTATGTTGCCTCCCGCTCCCACTCCCACCAATTACATCCTTAAATCGTTTAAAAAGTAACTCCACGGCTCCTTTTTGTCACACCTCAACCGATGACCAAAACATCGGAGTGAGACGAAAACAAGATTGCTCGAGACTTCATAACACTAAATGTGACAAGTATTTAATAAACAATTTTATTTCATTGCTAACATCAAGTACATTGTTTGAAATAGAAATGCAACAATTTGGAAACAAAATAAATTACAATACAACAAGTATTAAAGTTTAAAGTGCGTTTCTAGGCATCTTACTAGATTCTGTGCGTCGTCGTCATCATCAAAATCCTGCAAAATGTTTTAAAGTATAGTTCAATACAAAAGTATTGACGAGTATACAAGTTTGAGTACTAGCATATATATATATATATAAGTTTGAACAATCCACGTGACAAAAATAGTTAACTGGATTAATGTAAACATGGCATTCAATTTAACAAGTCAATCCTCTGATTACCGCTGGCGTTATCTCATCGTAGCAACGATAAGACCATTTTGTATGACTTGAATTAACATGACCTCAAGAATACGGGCGGTGCGTTACTCCTATAGCGCTATACATGTTAAGGAGAGGCTTTAAACAAAGTTAATGACAAGTAAATCACATAAGAATGTTCCAAGAATACAAATCAAGTGTCACATATTTAAGCATGTATGATTGGATTGTTTGTGTTTGCATAAAGTATAAATGATTGCATGTGTTTAATAGCATAAACGTATTGCACCCAAAGTGTAAAAGAAAAAAAGGGTCATGTATACTCACAATTTTGCAACGCTTTCCGATTATCCGTGAATTACGAGTGGTTGATAATGGGGAAACAAAGGTGCATGGTCATACGGAGTTTATGGAGTGGTTGGATTCGGGATTCAAGAACAAAAGTATGTATACAAGAAAATATATCTCGTCTAAGTACTCGTTTTGACACTAAGTTGTATGTCATTTCATGGGTCCTAGTTTGCCCATTAGAATCAAGAACGAGAGACTTGGAACATTAGATAAAGTAGCCCTAGTTCATGACACATAATCATAACCCGATCATCATCATGAATTCGGCTATGTATGTATATATATATAGTTATATAGTAATCCTAAGCTAAGTCCATCAAGAGTATCATAGATTGTTATGTAAAGGATTATCCTCATTGTATGATTTACCAATGCTCAAATCATCACAAGGATGATTCGGATGGTCATGAATGAAAAGAAAATATACAACTAACTAATATGTCTTCAAGTAGCCAAGTAAGATCTAACCCAGGTGAGTCGTCTCAACATGGAAAGAATTAACTAAGTGTTATAGGCTAGACGGGGTTATATTACTTTAAGACTACCAAGCTACTTGGAATAGCAAAGTAAAACATCAAGTGAGGTGTGGGAGTTAGGATATCCAAAGCTTCCAAGGTTCACACTTTCACCAAAGCACAAGTCTTGCTATATGTGAACTATGGTAGACTTGGATCGTTTCAACACTTGTGGGTTGTCTTACACCCTATTAAAACAGAAAGTTTAGAAGGTATTTGCACCTCTAAACTTGTAGGAATCAAGCTCTAATAAGTCCCATAACCATAAAAGGGTTTAGGAAGATGTTAGGCATGATATTCATGAGAGAAAGTTGAGTTTTATAAAATTTAACCATAGATTCATCCAAAACATAAAGTTTGGACCTCAAAATGGTGATGTTCCACCTTGGTTTACCATGGTAAACCTATGAAAATAATCCTAGAGGTGTTCCAAGCTTTTTAGAGGAAGAAATGGTGAAGAAAAGTGAGTTTGAACTCACTTTTGCACTTCAAAGTTTCTGCCTTATTCTTGAAATTCCAGCAAGTTTGAGAGTGTTTTGATGATTTAGAAGTGTTTTGAAAGTGAAAATGAGGGTTAGCATGCTTGTTTATATAGTGGGTGAGTTAAGTTTGATGTTAAATGAGGTTTAAAGGCAATTGGATGAGAAAAGTAGGTGAAAAACTAGCCAACCCGCATGCAAGAAGCGGATCGGTACCTCAGGAGATACGCGGAAGAAGAGAGGGTCTGTGCCGAGTGTCGAGGCGCGTGCCATATGGGGAAGTTTCAAGTTTTTACAATTCAGCCTCTAAAGTTTGGTATTTGATGTATTTTAGGTTATAACTTGCATATTTAGCATATAATTGAGTACGAAACATGTATAAGGCATAAATTGAGTATTGTAAATGTATGATTAAAAATTTGTACGTATAAAGAGTAGTAAAACAAGTATTTACGTTGGTTTGTATGTAAAATAAGTACGAGTTTGCGTCAAAGATGAATACGTATCAAATACGTATATAAGTTAAATCTAAAACAAGTACATATAATTAAAGTATAATTCATATAGTTTTATTATGATCAAAGCCCCGAATTACAATGATTGGAAACGAAATACGATTACAAAAGAATACAAGTTTCCATAAACAAAATACAAGACAAACTTTCTAAATAAGGAAAGTTCTAAAAAGCGAGGCGTTACACTTTTTTCCCTCGGTTTTTTGCGTTGAGGCACATTACTACCGCCTACTTCTTCACATTCTTGCTCACCATGTTCATCATTAAGATCATAGTCATCAAGGTAAATCGTCAATTTTATAATATTTTCCACCTTTACCATTTCTTTTTATCGCATAAATGTTCTCATCTCCCCCTTACATGTGAGGGACATTTCGCGCAATCAATAACATTCCTAAAACCTCCAACTTTCAATCGTGAAACTCCCCCTTTGACCACTTTCCCACAAAAATTACAAGTGGTAGATGAAGAACCCAACTTAAGTGGTCCTATTCACACAACACCAATTCAATTTTATGAAACATAAACCAACAAACAAAAATAGACCAGAAAGTTCATCAATTTGAAGTTTCAACAAATCAATACTTTAAAACGAAAAACCACAATCGAATCCAAAGATAATTTAACGGGTTACAGAAATTCTAGTTTAAACAAGTATCAAAAGTATCAATTACAAACCCTACACCCGAAGGAGATCACAGGTGACATTAGCCGCTCAACATCATGGTTGGATCTTCTAAGGTTGTTGTGGATCTTGATTGCAATAAGGATTGAGAAATTTGAGGTTTGGAAATTGGATTTCGTCCTTGGAAGGCAAAAACGACTAGGGTTGAAGGTGTTTGCATTTGGTGTTGATATATCTTTAAATAGGGTGTAAACCCCAATTTTCGCATGTTTATCCGTCAACTGGCGCCAGGTGGCGCCCCTACCAGTGCATGGTGGCGTCGGGAGCCCAAAACCTGCTGAATTGTGCTAAAATGGCACCAGGCGGCGCTAGCAACTGGTTTCTTTTCTAGTTTTCATGTTTTCACCTCCCATATTGCATGTAAGCTTCCAATCCTTGATAATGCTTCCCGAAAACCCTCTGTTAAGCTCTGAGTACCTGTAAATCAAATCAAACTCAAAGTAACCATGTTTCATGATAATAAATACTTAAAGTCATATACTTGTACACATTAAAACACATTTATTTACCCTTCTACTATTTACCTATAAAATATTTTACCAAATATTTATATCATCTTTTTGTTAAAACTGCAAATCGTGAACTTTAATATTTAACTCTGAAATATTATTTCTTATTTGTCGTCTAAAGTGTAACTCTTCGGATCACATGTGACATTAGCCGCTCAGCATCATGGTTGGATCTTCTAAGGTTGTTGTGGATCTTGATTGCATTAAGGATTGAGAAATTTGAGGTTTGGAACTCGGATTTCGTCCTTGGAAGGCAAAAAACGACTATGGTTGAAGGTGTTTACATTGGGGTTGATGTGTCTTTAAATATGGTGTAAACCCCCATTTTCGCATGTTTATCCGTCAACCGGTGCCTGGTGGCGCCCCTGCCAGTGCTTGGTGGCTTCGGGAACCCAAAACCTGCTGAATGCGCTAAAAATGGACCAGGTGGCGCTATCAACTGGTTTCTTTCCAAGTTTTCATGTTTTCACCTCCCATATTACGTGTAAGCTTCCAATCCTTCATAATGCTTCCCGGAAACCCTCTGTTAAGCTCCGAGTACCTGTAAATCAAATCAAACTCAAAGTAACCATGTTTCATGATAATAAATACTTAAAATCATATATTTGTACACGTTAAAACACGTTTATTTACCCTTCTACCATTTACCTATAAAATATTTTACCAAATATTTATATCGTCTTTTTTGTTAAAACTACAAATCGTGAACTTTAATATTTAACTCTTAAATATTATTTCTTGTTTGTCGTCTAAAGTGTAACTCTTTGGATCGTACCCCATTGCAACGTTAATTAATCAACAACCGGACATCTCATATCCAACACTATATGGGCCTTAAAAACACCCTAGGAAAGTCAGCAATGTGGCCACACCTGGACAATCTTAGACCAAGTGTAATATTGAAGCATCGGTACGAGGTGCCTGATGTGGCATGTAGCACCAAGCGGGAACCCGACACCGCCATGTGATGGTACGGTGAAGGGTTAATTTGCACGAAGCATTAGCTGATGGTAAACAATCTCTCCCGCACAAGCGCAGATTGACACACATCTGCGCTTTTTTTATTCATTTTTGTTTATTTTTTGTAATATTTTCTTTGGCATTTTATTTAATTTTTATCTAACAACTTGTGACATTAACTAAAAAAAATACATTAAACACGTAGTTTTGTTTATCATTTTTTTCCAAAATTTCGATAATAATTTTAATGAAAATTGATATGTAACTAAAGTAAAGTATTTTTAGGTCTCGTAAGTGTTTTGACACGTGTTTGGATTTTTAACAAATAATGAATAATGAATCTGATGACCCAGTTTTTTTGTATTATAATACAATGTTTAATCTGTTTTTAATGTTTTTTTGTTTATGTAATGTTTTTAGTACTCATTACTGTGTGATATTTTTTAATATTTCCTAAGGTTAGGATATAATAGGAAGTTTATTTGGGTAGGAAGCCTAGGAAGTAATCTTGACCATCCATTTATTTAATCAAGGGCTAAGATTAAATGAGTGAAACTGAAGGATAAAAAGGAGGCGCGTGGGTTTGTTTAGGGGCATTCTAGTCAATCCAAGTCAATAGTTTCTCTCTCCTCCAATTCCCCCTATTTTTTAAACATTAATAACTCTTTCATACGACATTATTTTTTTTATAAAAATTGCACCAAAAAACGAGCGTTTTTTTAATCTTTAAAAGGAGTATAATATTGCAATATTTTCGATTTTTTTTTTCGAAAACCCAGTTGCGTAAAACGCAATGGAAAAAAAAACCTAAAAATGACATTTTTCTAAAACGCAATGCACAAAAAACACAAAGAAATGTCTTATTTGTAAAACGCAATGGCCAGAAAACACAAAGAAATGTCTTATTTCTAAAAGCAATAGCCTAAAAACACAAAAGAAAGTGTACTTTCTAAAACGCAATGAACTGAAAACACATAAAAATGTGTTTTACCTAAAACGCAATGGCCAGAAAACATTTAAAAATGTCATTTCTTCTAAAACGCAATGGACTGAAAACAAATAAAAATGTGTTTTACCTAAACCGCAATGGACTAAAAACACTTAAAAAATGTGTTTTTTTCTAAAATGCTTTTTCTAAAATGCATTAGACCAAAAAACACATAAAAATCAAATACAAAATTATAAAAGTTAAGTAAGAAGAATATACTCAATAATTAGTATAATTTCATTTCGAATTCATGAATCCCAAACATAAAACACAGTAAATTCAATAAAACGCAATAGATATTACGTGTCATCTGGTGGGGGTATTAGAAACAAAAAAATAAAACTAAGTAACCTACGATTTAATTTCTATTTCATCAAACCCAACATAAATTAGACAAAAACTCTATAAAATGCAATATATGTAAAACGCAACATAACAAATTAAGGAATACATAATAAGAAACAAACTATTGTCTGCTTCTATATACAATCTCCACACCTAGAAAGCAAATGATTGTTATTATATGTAAAACGCAATGGGTAATGATGTAACAAAAAAACACAAATTAGAAAACTTAATAAAAAACAAAAACCTTTATAGAATCTATTTGAAGTTCTTTAACTCCAGGCTCCAGCCACTATTTGAAACTTGTAAAAGTTGAATTTAAGGAGTCTAAAGACAAGACACTGGTGTTCCTTTAGACTTTCTGAATAGAATAAAACTTGGGGTTCCTAAATTTCCACATATAACGATGAGGTTTACCTTAACCTTCTCCGGAAGTCCATCGGAAAATCCATCATCAATACGTCACGGCGTATCTTCTTCGTTGATGAAGCCGGATGGCCAGAGGCCATGATCGTGACCTTTTTCTCTCCATCTCATGTAACCGGTCGTCTTCCGGTATCGGTGGAAGAAGGTGGTGGTGGTGATGTAGAAGAACGTGGTGGTGATAGAGAAGGGATGTGTCACGGCCCCCGACCCGGTTTTACCCGGTCCAGGAGTCGCGGGACAGAAACCCCTGGTATTTATTTATTAATTGAGTTGACAGCGGAAGATTTAACAGGATCTTTTAAAACTTGAAATGCCCGATTATTTTATTTTATAAGTCGGGATAAACCCCGTAAATTACAATAGAGGAATTTCACAAGGAAATTCTCTGATTTACAAAATTTGTTTATTTGTTTAACTGAGCCACTACTTCAAGCTTTGTTAGTGCTCCGTAGCACTTTTCCTTGGTTCACAGTAGTCACCTGAAACATGTTTTAAAAATATTTTATCAGCGGGGAAATACTGGCGAGTCACTCAAATTTGATAAAACGACACATAGTTATAAATTATAGCATAAAAGCGATTACAATGGCTTCTATCTTATTTTTATCTGGCGTCGTGCCACCTCCTGGTGACGATGGTCATACCACTATTGGGTCCTTTCACCCAAGTAGTGATGATTATCACTGTTAGGTTAATGAACCTAACCGTGAGAAAATTAGTAATGTGCACAATACCCCACTAGCCAGTGATTCAAGATAACCACGACTTAATCCCTGTAATTATAACTTTTGAAAATAATTGGAGTATTGTAAAACATTGTTGATAAAAAGAGAATGACTCACTTTGCAGGTTTAAACGGGCAGAGTTTAGCCTACTGGTTAGCCTTGTAACCTAATTTAAATAACAATGCACACGAACTAGGTTAGTAACTAATACAACATTTACGATAACTCACGAGATTAAAATCCTCACAACGAATGACAAAGTGCAATACTTAAACATCCATCGAATTCACGACGAATGACAAAGTATAGCCCTAATATGGGCAGCACTTAAACATCCATTGGATTGATTTCAATCGATCGGACATTGAATCGTAGCAGCGATCGAGTTAATACCCTGTATCGTAGCAGCACCTCCCTAATGGAAATTATGATTTTGAGCAGTATATCTTCGTTTCTGAGAAAAGTTTTCGACACAACTGAACTGCTCATGATCGGACCAATTTATAGCTGAAAAATGGGGTTTACACGGCCCGCATAACCCACACTTAAACTTTACGCGGCCCGCGAGGATCACCTATTCGTAGATTAGGGCTACGGTGTCACGAGTAGGTTTGCCAGGTGGTCGACACGTGGCCTGTTAGCTGATCCGGAGTTTTGATGAGTTGTCGCGGCCCGCGTAACCTTACCTTAAGGTTTACGCGGCCCGCGTGAAACCATAAAATTTGTTTTTTTCTTATTTTTGTTATGGATTAGGGTTTCAGGGGTCCGGGTTTTCACTTATAGGTCGTTTTGGGACATTTTTGAAGGTCCTTACATCCTCCCCACCTTATTTAAAATCTAGTCCTCGAGATTTATTGAAATAAGCGAGGGTACTTTCGCTTCATCTCTGATTCAGGTCCTCTCTTTGAATCCCACTTAACCTTGACCAGTACTAGTCTTTTGTGCTTGAGAAACTTGACTTTTCGGTCTTCTATTTGAAGCGGTTTCTCCACGAACTTCAACTTTTCATTTACCTCTATGTCTTGAAGAGGTACTACCAAGGATTCGTCAGATAAACATTTCTTAAGATTGGATACATGAAATACGTCATGTACTCCAGCTAAATCTTCTGGTAGTTGTAGGCGATAGGCGACTGGCCCTATTCGCTGTATTACTGGGAATGGTCCTACGTACCTTGGACTTAGTTTTCCTTTCTTACCGAACCGAACTACTCCTTTCCAAGGAGAAACTTTCAAGAGTACCTTGTCTCCGACTTGAAATTCTAGTGGCTTGCGTCGATTATCGGCATAACTCTTTTGGCGATCTCGAGCCGTTTTCAGTCTTTCCTTGATTTGAGTGATCTTGTCGGTGGTCTCTTGCACGATTTCAGGACCTGATAATTGACTTTCTCCTATTTCTGCCCAGCAAACTGGAGTTCTGCATTTTCGTCCATATAGTGCTTCGAATGGGGCAGCTTCTATGCTTGAATGGTAGCTATTATTATAGGAGAAGTCGATTAAGGGTAGGTGGTCATCCCAGTTTCCACCAAAATCTATCACACACACCCTAAGCATGTCCTCCAGGGTTTGAATCGTCCTTTCACTTTTTCTGTCTGTTTGAGGATGGTATGCAGTGCTCAAGTTCAGTTTAGTCCCCATGGCTTCTTGGAAACTTGTCCAGAAATGTGAAGTGAAACGACTATCCCTATCCGATACAATGGAGAGTGGAACTCCATGTAAGGATACTACTTCATCTACATAAAATTTTGCTAACCTTTCCATACTAAAGGTTTCTTTCATGGGTAGAAAATGAGCTGATTTGGTTAATCGATCCACAATTACCCAAATCGCATCATTACCTTTTCTGGTTTTGGGTAACTTAGTAACAAAATCCATTGTTATGAGCTCCCATTTCCATACAGGCATTTCCAATTGTTGTAGTAGACCCGGGGGTTTCTTGTGTTCTGCCTTAACTTGTGAACAAGTAAGACACTTAGAAACATATCTAGCTATATCCTTTTTCATTCCTATCCACCAGAAATTATTTCTTAAATCTTGGTACATCTTATTATTTCCCGGTGCATGATATACCTAGATTTATGGGCTTCCTCTAAGGTCTTATTTCTTAAGTTGCCTTGTTTAGGTACCCAAATTTTTCTTTTGTGGAATCTCCAAATTCCATCAGCTCCTTGCTCTAATTCCTTTATTCTTCCTTTCATTCCTTCAGCATCATCCTTGATTGCTGTGGCTTGAACATTTTTCAGTTGTTCCATTAGGTCTAATTGTAAACTTAAACTAAGAGCACGAACTCGTCGTTGTTTCTCATGATACTTACGACTTAAGGCATCTGCAACTACATTTGCCTTTCCTTCGTGATATTGAATATCACAGTCGTAGTCACTTAGAATTTCCATCCATCTTCTTTGCCTCATGTTCAATTCTTTCTGCCCAAATATGTATCTTAAGCTCTTATGATCGGTATAGACAGTAAACTTACTTCCATACAGATAGTGTCTCCAAATTTTAAGGGCAAAAATTATGGCTCCTAACTCTAAATCATAAGTCGTATAATTTTCCTCGCGCTTTTTCAATTGTCTTGAGGCATATGCAATTACCTTTTTGCGTTGCATTAGCACACATCCTAAGCCTAGCTTAGAAGCATCACAGTAAACTTCGAAATCTTCTGTTCCTTCTGGTAAGGCAAGAATTGGGGCGTTTGTTAGCTTTTGCTTCAAAATCCTAAAGGCCTCTTCTTGCCTAGGTCCCCATTCAAACTTATCTGCTTTACATGTTAGCTTAGTTAATGGCACAGCTATTTTGGAAAAATCCTTAATGAATCGTCTATAGTATCCAGCTAACCCTAGAAAACTTCTAACTTCCATAGCTGATTGCGGGACCTTCCATTTGGTGATTGCTTCTATTTTGGAGGGATCTACGTGAATACCTTTGTGATTCACCATATGTCCTAAAAATTGTACCTCCTGTAGCCAAAATTCACACTTTGAGAATTTGGCGTAAAGCTTCTCTTTTCTTAACAAAGTTAAGAGTGCATGCAGGTGCTGACAGTGTTCGTCCTGACTTTTGGAATAAATGAGTATATCATCGATGAAGACAATTACAAATTTATCCAAGTATGGTTTACAAATCCTATTCATCATGTCCATAAATGTTGCTGGAGCATTTGTTAGTCCGAAGGGCATGACTGTAAACTCGTAATGACCATACCTAGTTCTGAAAGCAGTTTTAGGTATGTCTTCTTCTTGTACTTTCAACTGATGGTATCCGGAGAGTAAGTATATCTTAGAAAAGTATCTAGCTCCTTGAAGTTGATCGAAAAGATCATCAATCCTAGGTAATGGGTATCGATTTTTAATTGTAACCTTATTCAATTCCCTATAATCGATACACATTCTCATTGACCCATCTTTCTTTTTCACAAACAACACTGGAGCTCCCCACGGGAATGAACTAGGTTGTATAAATCCTTTGCTTAATAATTCATCTAACTGCTTTTTCAATTCTAGCATTTCGGTGGGTGCTAACCGATAAGGTGCCTTGGCTATCGATGTAGTTCCAGGAATTAGATGAATTCTAAATTCTACTTCCCTATCAGGTGGTACTCCCAATAGTTCTTCTGGGAATACATCTGGGTATTATGCTACTACAGGAATTTCATTCACTTCCTTACCTTTCGTGTTAATGATTACTGAAATCATATATATTACTTCTTGTTTTCTTGAATAACTGGCCAACTTCATTACTGAAACGAATTTCAGAGGCTTTCGTGGCTTATCTCCTGTGATCACTACTAATTTTCCTGTGGGTGTATGAATTCCTATGGAATTCATATCACAAAGAATTCGAGCATGGTTGGCTACTAACCAATCCATTCCTAATACCACATCGAATCCGGCTAAATTCATAGGTAACAGGTTTGCAGAAAATTTATGGCCTAAGAGTTCTATCTTTCCTTCTCGGAAAACCTTATCTATGTTAACAAAATTCCCATCTGCCGTTTTGACTGTAAAAATCTGCCTAAGGTTGGTTAAGGGTAAGTTAAGAGCTTGGCAGAATGAAGTATTTATAAAACTTTGGTTTGCACCAGAGTCAAATAATACTTTTGCATAAACGTCGTGAACTAGGAACGTACCAGCTATCACGTCAGGGATTAGCTCTGCTTCCTGAGTAGTCAACAGGAAGGCTCTTGCGTTTTTCTTGGTAGTTCCTTCTACAGGTTTGGCTTTGTTTTCAGCTGGTTTGACCAATTTTGGGCAGTCTGGCCTAAAATGTCCAGCTTCTCCACAGTTGTAGCAGATTGTTGATTTCTTCCTCCTGCAGTCTTCCTCTTGATGCCCTGGAATTTTGCAGAAATTGGAATACCCTTTACATCTACCAAAATGCTTTCTTTTACAGGTATTGCAAAATGGAACAGTGGAAGATCCCCCAGTTCCCTTTTTTCTTGAAATTACTACTGTTACCCACACGGAATCCCTGGGTAATCTTTTGGGCCACTTCCTTTTTCCGGTTTTCTTCTCTTGTGCGTACCAGCCCGTTAGTTAGGGTGTTAGCTAATTCCACAACATCGTCAATGGTGCGAGGTCTCGCAGCTTTAACGATATCTCGGATTTCGCCAATTAATCCCCAAATATAGCGGGAAATAAGCACCGGCTCTGGCGAAGCCAGGGTAGGTACAACTCTAGCATACTCAAAGAATGTCGAAGTATACCCTCGACAGTCTACATCCACCATCCGTTGGTTCAAGAATTTATTAGCCATTTGTTCCTTTTCATACTCAGGGCATAATTTTCTCTCCACTAGTCGCTTAAATTCTTCCCAACTTATGGCATAGGCTACATCGCTTCCCTTGGCTTGAAGTACCGTATTCCACCATTCTAGCGCCCCTTCTTTAAAAAGATGTGACGCGTACATGACCTTGTCTTCCTCGGCACATTTACTTATTTTAATCACCGCCTCGGTTTTCTCTAACCAACGCAGTGCAGCAGTCGCCCCTTCGTTGCCTGCAAATTCAACCGATTTACAGGCAAGAAACTCCTTGTAAGTGCAACCAGGCGTTGCAGCTTTCATTTTTTTAAGAAGTGGGGCTTGTATCCCATCGTTGTCGTTATTAGTATGGTTGCCGCCTCTGTTCACAATTTACTAAAATTGTCGCCGTGTGTACGTTTGCTAGGAATAATTTGTTGAGGTTCAACTAGATTTCGGGCAGCAGCAAGGATTGCTGGAATAGCATTGGCTATTCCTTGAGCAACGATATTCTCAATATCTTGCCTATTCAGAAATTAATCTTCCTGGTTTTGTTCAGATTGGTTAACTTCGTTAACGGGTTCATTACCAGTGTGTTCCATCTGGTAATTAATTTATATAAGTGATTAGCACAAAGTAAATAACAAAATAATTGCACATAATCACGTCAACAAGTATAGCCAAAATTGTCGATTTTTCGACGTTCGATATTTTATTTAGTATAATATGCATCCATACAAACCAGTTATCTTACAAGAGTTTTATTTTTAAGTTATTTTATAGGATTATATTTTTTTACTACTATTATTATTTTGTTATTATACCACCACAACCACACCATCACCATCTGCTGGTATCTCAGAAGCGACGTCCCCTCTCGTCGTATTTCCAGGAGATCTGTTCTCCCACCTCCCGGATTCGATTCCCTGCATCCACCAGCTCCTCGCCAAAATGGTAGAGTTCAGCCAAGTTCTCATTACTCATCGGTGGGTTTGGTGCAGGCTCTGGGTCAAACTGAGGGAAAAGGGTATAAGGGTTATTTAAGAGATTCTGGAACTGCCAGTCATTGGTCCACCATTCTTCCATTTCTCCTAAAGGTCGGGTGTTGACAAGGGGATCTGGGATGGCCAGTTCCAAATTCACTGGGAGTTGGGTTTCAGCAGGATAAGTAAAGAGGTTTTCATTGACAGGCTTAAGGATATCACAGTCTGCCAGCTTGCGATCCAATTCCTCCCACAATGGCATTTCCTCGGTTCGCCTGGAACTTTTCCCAATCTCTATTCCTTTTCCTTTATTCATTGGGTCCTCTGTCTTGACAACTTTCCAAGTTACTGGTTTCTTCCTGCGCACACGCCTCCAGCCCACTAATCTTCTTCTCTTCTTTGGCTTTGGTTTCTCCGGTGGTTGAGCTTGGAATTCCATAGGTTCATCAATGTCGGCCCAATAACTGGAAAAACCCTCGGATACTTCCATTTCAGCAGAATGGATAGTGATATTCTGAAGAGCTTCAGATAACCCATTCATGCTGTTAGCATATATGCATAAATGCACACAAAATGCTAAGTTAAAATTTTCTGTAAATTAAATTTTCACAGAATCACAAAATGGTAATCAGAAAAAATTAAGTATTAATTACAAATATCTGATAAAATTAAACAGATTGATTAAAATGAAATATTGCGATTTTTATATATATCTATTACAAATTACAACTAAAATTCGAAGTATACTAGTGGTTATGCATCCGTAAATTATTTTAGTCTAGCTAGGTTATAGGAGTATTATTCTCAACATGCGTTTATGTAAAGTTTATTCTGTCTCTTTCTCTACTAGGTTGTTATCTAATGGATGAAGTTCTTTTAAAGTTTCTGGCTTGTAGGTGACATAGGTGCTGGTACTGGTTTGGCGATTCAACTATAAGTTAGCATTTACTGCTGTAGTGGCTAACATATAGAGATTTGCCCATGGTTCATCTAATTCATTTTCCCATGGTGGGTTATTGCCTATTTCCCGAGTTTCCTTATTAATCATCACTCCTTTTGGTTGTGACTTCTTTATTTTCTCTTGACTTTTTCTAATAATCCAACTCCTTTTCTTAATGGTAAGTGTTTTCTCAAACTGTGCCTTACGAACAAATATTCCTTCCTCAGTATCTGCTGAGTATCTTGAGGAATTTGATTGAAATGAGGTTTCCTTATCTTTTGGTGAACTATCTAATTGACTATAGATGTCCGAAATTCTTTGCTTACCCATACTGTAAACTAACAAATAGTCAAATAACACAAAAACACATAATCACAAAATGACAATCAGAAAATTAAGTATTTCTAAATACTTAATTGGCTTAAATCAGTGGCTCTGATACCACATTTTTCTGTCACGGCCCCCGACCCGGTTTTACCCGGTCCAGGAGTCGCGGGACAGAAACCTGTGGTATTTATTTATTAATTGAGTTGACAGCGGAAGATTTAACAGGATCTTTTAAAACTTGAAATGCCCGATTATTTTATTTTATAAGTCGGGATAAACCCCGTAAATTACAATATAGGAATTTCACAAGGAAATTCCCTGATTTACAAAACATATTTATTTGTTTAACTGAGCCACTACTTCAAGCTTTGTTAGTGCTCCGTAACACTTTTCCTTGGTTCACAGTAGTCACCTGAAACATGTTTTAAAAATATTTTATCAGCGGGGAAATACTGGCGAGTCACTCAAATTTGATAAAACGATACATAGTTATAAATTACAGCATAAGAGCGATTATAATGGCTTCTATCTTATTTTTATCTGGTGCCGTGCCACCTCATGGTGACGTTGGTCATACCACTATTGGGTCCTTTCACCCAAGTAGTGATGATTATCACTGTTAGGTTAATGAACCTAACCGTGAGAAAATTAGTAATGTGCACAATACCCCACTAGCCAGTGATTCAAGATAACCATGACTTAATCCCTGTAATTATAACTTTTGAAAATAATTGGAGTATTGTAAAACATTGTTGATAAAAAGAGAATGACTCACTTTGCAGGTTTAAACGGGCAGAGTTTAGCCTACTGATTAGCCTTGTAACCTAATTTAAATAACAATGCACACGAACTAGGTTAGTAACTAATACAACATTTACGATAACTCACGAGATTAAAATCCTCACAACAAATGACAAAGTGCAATACTTAAACATCCATCGAATACACGACGAATGACAAAGTATAGCCTTAATGTGGGCAGCACTTAAACATCCATTGGATTGATTTCAATCGATCGGACATTGAATCGTAGCAGCGATCGAGTTAATACCCTGTATCGTAGCAGCACCTCCCTAATGGAAATTATGATTTTGAGCAGTATATCTTCGTTTTTGAGAAAAGTTTTCGACACAACTGAACTGCTCATGATCGGACCAATTTATAGCTGAAAAATGGGGTTTACGCGGCCCGCGTAACCCACACTTAAACTTTACGCGGCCCGCGAGGATCACCTATTCGTAGATTAGGGCTACGGTGTCACGAGTGGGTTTTCCAGGTGGTCGACGCGTGGCCAGTTAGCTGATCCGGAGTTTTGATGAGTTTTCGCGGCCCGTGTAACCTTACCTTAAGGTTTACGTGGCCCGCGTGAAACCATAAAATTTGTTTTTTTCTTATTTTTGTTATAGATTAGGGTTTCAGGGGTCCGGGTTTTCACTTATAGGTCGTTTTGGGACATTTTTGAAGGTCCTTACAGGATGACTATGGAGAGAGAAGAATTATGTGGATGAAGAAGATACAGTTCATATCTAGATTTAGGGAGTTTTGACGTAAAGAAGTGAATAGACTAAAATGCCCCTCCAACTTAAAATGTTAAAAACAATATTTTTGCCACATGTTATAATCCTATTGCATCATATCCTTCCTAGCCAAAATAAACTTCCTATTTGATCATCTCCCATATTTCCTATCGTGTAATGTTATATGTTCTAATCTTATTGCTTCCTATCTTTCCTAGCTAAAATAAACTTCCTATTTGATCCTCTCCCATATTTCCTATCGTGTAATGTTTATTATTTTTTATTGTTGTGTAATGTTTTTTTATATTTATTGTTGTGTGAATTTTTTGTATTAAAATGGAGAAAATTTTCAAAATGGTCTCTGAGTTTACGTAACTTTTGTTACTTTATTCAAAAAATGAAACTTTTTGTATCTGGGTCCAGAGGTTTCATTTTTGTTGTCATTTCCATCCAAATCACTAACCCAGTTAAAATGTATTGTTAAGTCATGAACGATTTTGGCAATTCCCAAACCTCAAGGACGATTTTGGCAATTTACCTATTTATTCGTTTATTTTTAATTTTCTTTTTATCTTTAAATAAAAAACAAAAAAATTATTATAAATATTATAATATATATATACATACACATTGACGATGAGTATCCCCGCTTGGGCTCCTCGTCTAGGCTCATCGCCTTAGATTGATGACTGGGCTCGAGCCCACTTCGGTCTTTTTCGGTATGTTTAGATTGGTTCGAGTGGGCCATGCCTTGATAAGCCCATTCTTGAGCCAGCCCATTAGGGTTAGGGCCCAAGTATGTTGTTATAAAAGGAAGAGCTCCTCCTCCAAAGAAGGCAGATTACATCTCCCCAATAAAAGGTTACTCTCTCCTCCATCTCCCTTACAACTCTTGCCCTTCTACTCCCTATCTCTAAATTATACCTGCACTTATAACTATCTTTACCATACAAAATACTGACTTGAGCGTCGGAGTGCCCTCAAGGTGAACCCCCTCGGGCCCTCTAACTAGATTTTCATGTGGCTGCATTTCAAGACCCGACATCCCGCAAGAGGAACCGTCACCACGGCGACGAGATGACGAACCTGATCCGGAGCTCACCGAATCTAAGATCTCACCAGGGATTTGAGGATTCGACATTGGCGCCATCCATGGGACCGAGTACAGGCATGTCTTGGTCTCCTCATATAAACGGCCAGATCTATTCTCTTCGTGGAATTTACACGATATTCAGGTCTGCGTACACATCTCCGGTTAAACAGGTTCTAAATCTCTAAACTTCCTCCATTGTCAATGATATTTGACCTACAGATCTTGGGGTTGTTGACAGGTTATATATGTTTTAGTTTCCAAACTTTTCCATGTCCTTACCCAAAAGTCACAGATCTGTTGAAGTATAAGCACATTAATTTTGCTTTATATCCTAACTTCACAATTTGGGTCTACACGAAACAAAAAATGATTTTCATATACGTATATCGACGATCATTATAAACGATTCAAAAAAAAATAGAGAACATCGATGATCTCCTGTTGCGTTCAAACAAAGATAATGACAAGGCCCTATCTAGTTCATTTAATATAATTGTTAATAGGCAAAAATGGTGTTGTCGGATAATCCTTTGGGTTTGTCCAACGAAAGGACTAAGTACTCATATTTGTGCTTAAGGTACAACTTCATGATAACTACTTACACATGCAGTGGTAATAAAGTATAGACATATAGGGCTGGACTCTATAGAAAACTCTATCTTTTTTAGAAAACTATGCAAACCCATTGTCATCCATTGATTATCTTTCATCTAACTTGATCAATGGCTCTCTTAATTTTGGTAAGAATTATATTTAAAAGAAATCTTATAATACACATGACAACCTCTGGAAGGGCATTTTCGGTAGTGCAAATTGAACTTTGGAAAACCAAATCCCTGCCATGCAGCAGGCGTCTAATCAAAACTTCAAAGCATTTCAAAATCTTTTCTTCTTTATCTTTCCCACTAGATATTGACACTGTTCATATTCCTCTTTCACCAAACAACATCGCTCGTTTCTTTCTAACCCTAAGACAGAAGCCGATAGTGGCGATCGGGGAGAATGAGGAAATCGTTCATAATTTTGTCGTCGTCGGTAAAAATGAAATGATTAAGGAAGATGAAGAGTTCAAGTAAAAGGTTAGTTCTTGTAATCGGACCTGTAAAAGGGGGTTTTGTTCAATCGATTTCACCCCCAAAATGGCAACTGATTTTGTTTTGTTTTCTATATATAGCACTACGAGACCTATATTAGGGCTGAAAAGGTCTGCCAGCCATAGTGTTGTTATTATCTCCGATGATTCCAAGGAAGGTCCTTCCAATCAACAATCTGGTTTCGGTCCGACCCAAAGGGCGTTAGGTTAGTATTGATGTGTGTATGAACCGTGAACGCAGTTTTAGGTGATGTATATATGTATAGTGTGTTGAATTAGTCCCTGTTCATAACATACTTTTGTTTGGCTGCGTTGCAGTGTATGATGATACTGATAGTGGGTCACCAGCCCATGGGAAATGACGGAAAACCGTTAAAGGTTAACCAGTAATATTGTGTATAGTTTGTATCGTTTCTGGGTGAAGTAATCGTTTTTGTTACTAATTTCTCAGGGCGTAAAGAAGCTTATGTGGAAGGCAAAGAGAGACAGACCAAAGATCATAAAGATAAGTGCCTTTGGTTACAATAGTTGGTATTTGCGTATCAATGTGAACTTGTCTAACATGTGTTAAGTGGCAGGAAAAAAAAACATTGCCGTGGATAGTTCTGGCTGTGGAAGTAAAAGAAAACGTGGTTAGTTAAATATTATTGGCTTTGATTTGTTTGTCTGCCAAATAATTAATGGTCTGAGTTTGAAGTTTGCCTAACATGTGTTAATTGGCAAGGAAAAAAAACATCGTGGAGGATAATTCTGGCAATGGAATGCAAAGAAACCGTGGTTAGTTAATTTTTATTGACTTTCATTTGATTGATGTTCAAATGATTAATTGTTGGATGTTTGATCTTATAACTGTAATGTTACCGTTTGTGTTAGACAGATTTGACATAAAGGGTTGTAAAGTAGATTATTTTTTTTGGTTGCGTATAAAACTTTATACCAGTACGTAGGGCAGATGTAACAGCTACATCAAGCGGGAGAACGTTACGGTCAGGGAGTAAGAAAGTTTCAGAGGAGAGTGTGAAAGGTGAAGGACGGAAGCAAAAGGAAGTTGGTAACGAACAGGCAAAAGTTCCCAAAGCCCGTAAGCGAGCCAAGAAGGATGAATTTCCGGGAATAAGGATGAGATCCGCACCACTACAATTTTATAAGTGTGTACGAGCATTGACAGACCAACAACGTGAGGCGGTCAGGGAAATGGGCTTTGGTCGTTTACTTACTTTCAGCGTTGATGGGTTACCAGCTAAGTTAGGTTATTTTGTTGTCGACAATTTTAATCCCGATAAGATGGTGATATGTACACCAGCTGGTAATATCAAGGTAAACAGGAAAGTGATACATCTGTTTTTAGGGATTCCTACCGGTGGGAAAAAGTTTAGTTCGATTGATAAGCTGCCCATCTTGGTTGATGCCATTGCGGATTGGAGGGCGAGATACCCGGGTGTACATGTACCTCCAACCAAGATGGTAAAAATGATAGATGAGTCCGACGGCGAAGACAATTTTGATTTCCGTATGGATTTTGTAATGTGTTTTGTGGCAGTGCTCGTTGACTGTCATAAACAAAGTTGTTTACGGGAAGAAATCTTAGAGTATCTTGATGACGAAATGGATTTTGCAAAGGTAGACTAGTGTGACCTGGTGGTAGATAAGTTGAAAACTTGCAAAGATACCTGGGATCGGCTTGACCCACAAAGCATCTTCGTTGGGCCTCTCACGATTCTGATAGTAAGTGAAATTTATTTATTTGGGAGAATTAACATGTGTTAATATACTGGCTTGTTTTCGGACTGAATTGATCGCTGTTTCTTGTAGCTGTTGTACGTTGATAGCATTGAGTGCACAGGGATGAAGGTTGACAAGGCGGTGTGTCCTTTGGCTTTCTGGAACTTGAAGAGATTGCGAGAGAGAGAAAGGCTGGAAATACTTGCTGGTGGGTTTGGTCTGGGACGGTTTAAAGGGTTAACACTTCCAAGTAACTATAACGTGGAACACTGGGCAAGTAAGGAGGTATAGTTATATGCACTAACATGTGTTTTTTACAATTAGTATATAATTTTTGTATGTAACTGTTGAAAAAAAATTTGAAACAGGAGAGGCTATTGATGGTACGACAACTAATTAATGTGACAAACAAGAACAAAATCAAAATAGAGGGTATGTTAGAATCTATGTGTGTGGAGAGCCCTAATGACGAGGAAGTACAAACGTTGAAGGTAATGTATGAAAGTTTGTTTGAACAGAAAGCCTATGCAAGTACAGATCATGATAAAGCGGTAGATTTATCGTCGCACCGTATCAATGAGGTGTTGGAAGATTTGAAAAATGATGAAAGTATTCACATTAACGAGGGAGAGAACGCTGGTTAGTCACTGTTATTCTTTGTAATATTGAGTTTATTAATGTGACACGCATTTACTGATGTGCAATGTTTTCATAGGGGATGGCGTGGTTGACGAATGCTCGGATGGTTCGCCAATAGCTAGTTTGTACAGGAAGTCACTTAATCGGCTTAACAAAAGGATCAGTAAAAGGAGATTGAAAGAAGTAGGATCTTCAGCCATAGACTTTGATGCCCTGGAAGGTGCGATGATTATCTTTCTGAAATGTACACTGTAACACATGTTAATGTGTTACCGATCTTATTGATTAACAAATGTTGTGGTTGCAGCTGATGTTGCGGGGCAATCAAGCGTACCTGGTGATGGAAAAGAGTATTCTGAAACGATGGAAGATGGTGGGAAGTCGTTACAGGTGAGGAGATCTGCTCGACTAGAGAAGTTAAAGGATGTTCCTGAGAAAGAAGAAGGTTGTGTGACCCCAAAAAGGCGTAAGACAAATATAAAGTTTTATGGGCCAAACACGGAACGAAACAGGTAAAGTGTTACATGTGTTACCATTTTCAGTGTACGTTTACAGTTAAGTGTATAGATGGTAACCTAGGAAGAAAACATAAGTACACATTGATGGTGACGCGTTGTTTGTTGCTCGACAAAGTTTATGTCCCTGTAATATGCGTATGTGTCTGAACTCATTTAATATTAATGTGATGTTATAGGGTGCAACGAGACTGAGAAGCAACACGACGAAAGTAAAGGGGGATGTAGTGAAGTTGAGGACGAAGCAAATGAAGGCGTCAACGGTGATAAGGTTGTTCATGAGGCTGGTAATTCAACTGGAGGTAACTGTAGTATGGGTGGGGCGGAACATATTGAAGGACAATGGAGTGGGGATAAAAGTGATGTTGAATAAGTCCATAAGCCGTTGGGTTTAATGCGTGCGATTCTGCGTTTTAAAGCAGCAGCGGCCTAGGGTGTACCTGGTAGTGCTGCGTACCATTTCAGATTGTTTTTTATAGTGTGCTTTATTAGTTTATTGTGTTTTAACATGTGTCATGTTGCTTTGACAGTTGACGGTGGCTCTGGCATGCAGTTGGTTGGTCAAGATGCATATAGTGTGGAGGCAGCAGGACATGTACCTCCACCTGTCAATAATGTGGATGAGAAGGACAATGATCAGCATATCACCGATTTAGAAGCGACTGACGCAAAAAAGGATAAGATTTCTGATCAGGTAGCCAAAATTGCTGAGATGGATGTTAAGCTTACTGATCAGGTTGAAGGGAATGACAATGAAGGTAATCTTCAGAAACCATTTTATTTGTAGGGTCGTAAAAACCTCTAGACGCACCATGTTTAGCCATGTCTAATTTATTCGAGAATGTTTATGCAGATGTGGATGCAACTGATGCAAGTAAGGAAGAATGTGGTGGAGTCGTGTTTGCCTCTGTGGAAGGTGATGTTATCGATAAGGATGAACAGGTGGTTTCGGATGGCAAAGGCAAGGCGGCTGTAGAGAAGTGCCACCGTGATTGTAACGGTAAAATTTTTATGCAGCTTCAAAATAGTAACCTATGCATGAGATGTGATAAGAATGTTTTATGCAGCTTCATATAGTAAGACTGAGCATGACGTAGTAGATTCAACTGTCATAAATAAGGAAGAGTGTGTTGGCGTGGTGGTTGGCTCTGTGGAAGGAGATGCTTTCGATAAAGCTGAGGAAGTGGTTATGGATAGTAAAGGCAAAGCGGCGGTAGAGGAGGGGCAGCCGGATTTTAACGGTAAAGCTTTTCATTGTATAACATGTGTTAAATAGTTCGGTATTAGGAACATTTAGTGGGGCTAACATGTGTTAATCATACGAACAGTGGACGGAGGTGATACGTTTATTGATGAACGTAGTTTCGATGGGCCTAATTGGAGTCTTGGAATGACACAAATTGGTGGTGACTTTGATGAGTCACAGCAAACCGGTACGTAAGAGCATTAAAATGATTAGGATTGTTGGTTTAGTGGAGTCATTTAAATATACTTATTTGCATCGAACATGCAGGTTGCACAAGTGCAAAGGTGGATGAGATGGCTGGGACAGAAACAGCGCCCGAACGTTCCGGTAAGCTTTACTATTTTTGTTTACTGTGAAAGTGTTATATTGGTTACTGAGTAACGTTAATTATTTTTTTTATACGTGTTTAGGCGATGTGGAGACTACCCCAAACTTGAGTATGGTTATAATGGTAGAACCGGTTAGCTCATATGACCCCGCAATTGCAATCCACAAGGGGTAAGCTGGGGTGGAATTATTGGGTGGTGATGCGAATGAGGTGGAGGACAATTTGCCGCTAGCAAACCGTGTACGTATGTTAGCTGAATTGGAGGCCCAAAAAAGGAAGCTCCCTTTTAGAGAGAAAGTGGCAGCGGAACCAAATAGATCACCTTACTATATAAGGTCTGTTGACATGGGACAACCAATCACTAAGAAGGAGGCGAATCTGTGGGATTACATATACGCTGATGAATCCCCGACGCACTTTCTAATTGGGCATTCTCGTAGGAAGCTGGCAATGGAGGCAAACAAGTAAGTAGAACTACTACAGGGTTTATTGTTGTATAATAGCGTGTAAACAATGAACCCAATGGATCTAGTTAATTGGTTATTTTTTAATTTTTGCCGCAGGAATGAACAGGGTACGTCGTCAGTTGATGATGTAGATAGCCCGATACACATGGCTGTGTAAGTAGGGGGATACTGTTAAAAAATTAGTTAAATTACAGTAACGTGTGTTAAGATATGGAAGTTAATTTTTTATCTGTCCATATGAAACCAGGGAGTTGCTGTTTCGAAGCCCTGCCCATGTAGAAGCGTCTCGCGCTATGTTCAAGAGTTTAAACGTTGGCAAGGAGGTGTCGGATGGTATTATCGACTGTTGGGCGGAGGTGCCAAACTTCCAAGAGAAACACAAATCAAGGGAGGCTTACAGTAGGCTATTCTTTGGTACTAAAGTTGTGGTGAGTGTTTTGTACCTAAAAACGATTTGTGTAAATTGATGTTTTTTGTGGAAAAGTAGTTAGGGTGTGGCGAGTGGTTATCCTTATTAATTTCTCTTTTGTGAAAGTTTCCGTGGATGTTAACAATGAGGAAGGGAGAGTCGAGGCGCGGATGCACAAGTTTCGGGCTGGAATAAAAGGTGCGGTTAACAGCGCTGAAAAGGTTCCTGATTTTAGAAAGCACGACATTGTTTTGTTCCCGATCTTGGAGCAAAAACATTTTTACTTGCTAGTGTTTGAGTTACGGGACCCCGGAATTTATGTTGTTGATAATGACAAAGCCAGACAAGCTCGGCCGATAGAAGATAGTGTATACTACCTCTGTCACACCCCCAAAATCCACCTGCGGAATACCACCGCTTGGAGGCGTGACTGACCAGGATCCAGCCACCAATCATATTGAACAAGCATGTAAGTGATTATAAAATCCAACCAATACAATTGGTGTCCAAACAAAACATAGTTTAAGTTGCAAGCGGAAGCGTAACGTTTAAAAACCAAAACATAAGTTTAGTTGTTTCAAAGTTTAACATGGCACACAGCTGTCCATGTCCCACAACGACTCTCTTCCATGCAAGCTCCAGCTAAGTACCTATTGACCTGCAAAGCATGTAGTAACGAGTCAACAATAATGTTGAGCGAGTTCACAGTTGGGTGTTCGTTTTAAGTTGTTTCGAAAATAGTTTCCTTTATCTGGCATCCTGCCGTGGGGGTTACCCCATAGTTGAAAACGTGATTTGTTTAACCCAGTTACTCTGGCTATCCAGCCGTGGGGGCTACCCCATGTTTAATTATCTGGCTCAACGGCCGTGGGGGCTACCCCGTGTATGTTACTAGACTCGTTACCATATCGACTGCTGACTGTAGTCATGTTTATGTGCCCTGAACTGTCAATGTCTATCATCATTGACGTGCCCAGATCCATTAGTTCACGCCCGTCCTCTGCGGCACGGTGTGAGGTTTGTCAAACCTAAATAGCGCTATCTAACTAATGACCCGCTCGCCATTGGCCCGACGATTAAGTCGATATAAAAAGGAGGGACTTCGTGATAGAGTTTTGGTCTAGTGAAAGTTATATGTCCAAGAGGATGAGGAATTACATTCCTGAACCATTTTTGTCCTACCCAATACAGGACGAGGAATCCATGTTCCTAAACCCCATTCCCAACCCCTGGGAATCCCATGCTTTGTAGAGTGTGTGAACTCACCTTGGTTTGCTCGGCAGTTTAATTTACTTGGTCACGCACGTTGGTCACCACGCCCTAGCATGGTTACCAGTATAGGTCAGGTTGGGTACAAGTAATCACGTTTATCTTACACGAATCTAACACATAGCATGCATGACATATATCTACCCATTAAGTTATTGGGCCTGCTCTAACAGCTATCCATAACAGTACATAGCAACAGTAATACCGATCGAAGGCCCAAAACACGTTGTCACGAATGTGGCCCAATAACAGAGATAAGCGATCCAGTCGAGACTAGGTGGTCTCGAGTCGCAACCAAGAGGTCTCGAGTCGCAATTGGCTGGTCTCGAGTTATGCAGGCATGAGTCCAATCTCGAGTCGAGATCATGGGGTCTCGAGTCGAGACCTTGATGATCTCGAGTCCCTGAAGTCTGTCTCGAGTTGTCACTATGTGGTCTCGAGTCGCAATCACTACGGTCTCGAGTTGTAGTTCGATGGTCTTGAGTCGAAACCAAGGGTCTCGACTCCCATCATCTGTTGTTTCTAGAAGACCTGCATACATTGTACTTATCCAATAGTATTTCGATTTCATGGAATTGTGTACTGCCCAATCAAATAACATAAACATGTTTTGTTGTCTAAAATCCTAATCAAATGGATCAAACACATCATTTCAAATATTCATCTCATATTCAAGTAGTTCTTCATTTAGGGTTTTTCTCATTCACCAAACATGACTATTTAAGTCCTAAATCTAACATACATTTCACCCAAAATAGGAACATGTATACATACAATCCCTATGTCATGATAACCTTGCATATCATTATCAAACAACATTTGTCCTATAATTTCTCACATAAGCCGAATGACCATAAGCATCCTAGCTACAAATTATTCACCATTCAAATATCTTAGCAATTTATTATCATACCAAAGTTTACACACTACTTTTACTATTTAATCATTCAAGCAAGTAACACCATTATGCACATAAACATCTAGTAAGGCATCTAAAGCACTAACCGGTTGCTATAAGGCACCGAGATGGAAGAAGATGATGAAGTGAATCCTCTGAATGATGATAATGAGCTTGGCCGAGGTTCCTTGTTGTTGTCGGTTGATCCGAGTGAGAGATGAGAAGTATGTTGAGACTTAGGGTTTTAGTGAGAGAAAGATGAGAGGAGAGGGAGAAGGAGAGTGTGTGTGAGAGTGAGTGTGAGTTGTCCAAAGAATGGCAAATTTGGCTAGGGGCATGAGTTATATACTAGCCCTAAGTTGGTTCACCCTAGTGGGTTTTCGAGTGGAATAGAGGAGCATGGCCCAACCGGCCCAATTGTCCTACTGTTCACTCGAGACCGAGTGGTCTCGAGTCGGGTCCTTGTGTTTTGGTTCCGGTTCACTACATACACACTTGTATAAACTATACTTTATACGTACACATTAATAACACATAGCACATTAAGATAATTCACAACTTTCATTTGCTAATATATAACACATAACGTTCCAGCATGTTACATCAAGATACAATGACGGGTTCTAAATTACGAGTTGTCACATTATCCCCAAGTTGAAAGAAATTTCGTCCCGAAATTTGGTAAGTACTCACTGAGGAAGCTAGTTAAGTTGTATGGTTTTCCTGGTTTTCCTGGGGTGTCACATCCTCCCCCCGTTGATCTGGAATTTCGTCCCGAAATTCCGTAGCTTCAGCCTCAGTAGTGGTTGTACCGTTTGCGAATAGTTGGGGATACTTTTGTTTCATCTGATCTTCGCGTTCCCAGGTGAACTCTGGGCCGCGACGTGAGCTCCAACGAACTCGAACGAGGGATATTCTAGTGTTCTTGAGGACCTTAACATCCCGGTCCATGATTTTAACTGGTTCCTCGACGAATCGTAACTGCTCGTCGATGGTGAGCTCCTTCAAAGGAACTACGAGAGTCTCATCTGACAGGCACTTCTTCAGATTCGACACATGGAAAACATTGTGAAATGCACTGAGTTCTGCTGGTAAGTTCAGTTTGTAGGCCACCTTGCCTATTTTCTCGATGATTTCAAAAGGTCCGACGTATCGTGGGTTAAGTTTGCCTCGTTTACCAAAACGAACCACACCCTTCCAGGGTGAAACTTTGAGTAGTACCCGCTCCCCAACCTGGAGCTCAAGTGGTTTCCTGTCTTTATCGGCGTAGCTTTTCTGACGGTCACGAGCTGCCGCCATGCGTTGTCGTATTTGAGTAATTCGTTCGGTTGTGTCTACCACATGTTCTGGACCAATGATCTGACTATCCCCCACCTCTGCCCAACAAAGAGGTGACCGGCATTTACGCCCGTACAATGCCTCAAACGGAGCAGCCTTAATGCTGGTGTGGTAGCTGTTATTGTACGAGAATTCCACGAGTGGCAGATGCTTTTCCCAGCTGTTGCCAAAGTCGATTACACATGCACGAAGCATGTCTTCTAAGGTTTGAATAGTGCGCTCAGCTGCCCAACCGTCTGAGGGTGATACGCTATGCTCATGTCTAAACGTGAGCCAAAGGATTTGTGCATTGCTTGCCACAGTTCCGAAGTAAATCGTGCATCATGATCCGAGATAATGGAGGTGGGCACCCCATGCCTCGAGACAACTTCCTTGAGATATACTTCTGCTAGAGTGGAGAATTTATCCGTTTCCTTGATAGCCAAGAAGTGTGCAGACTTTGTGAGTCGATCCACTATCACCCAAATAGTATCATTACCACGTTGAGATCTAGGCAGGCCAGTAAGAAAATCCATGGAAATTTGCTCCCATTTCCATTGTGGTATCTCTGGTTGTTGGAGTAGGCCTGAGGGTTTCTGGTATTGAGTCTTGACTCTCGCACAAGTCAAACACTTGCTGACGTAAGTTGCTATGTGGGCCTTCATGCTAGGCCACCAATACGTAGTTTTGATATCGTGGTACATCTTATCCGATCCAGGATGTACCGAGTAGCGAGACTTGTGTGCTTCATCCATCACAAGCTCTCGTAAGTTGCCATAGAGTGGGACCCAAATGCGTCCTGTTACATAATATGCACCGTCTTCCTTTCATTCTAATCGTTGCCTTAAGCCGCGTAGGGCTTCAGCCCTGACGTTTTCTGGTTTCAATGCTTCTACCTGAGCGTCTCGTATCTGGGAAGGAAGACTAGAATGTATAGTGAGTTGTAAAGCTCGCACGCGCTTAGGCGCGGTGTCCTTTCGACTGAGGGCGTCAGCCACAACATTGGCCTTGCCCAGGTGATATCTGATCGAGCATTCGTAGTCATTCAGTAGCTCGACCCATCGTCGTTGTCGCATATTCAGTTCCTTCTGTTTGAAGATATGCTCGAGGCTCCTGTGGTCGGTGTAGATGGCGCACTTGGTGCCGTACAGGTAATGTCGCCATATCTTAAGTGCAAAAACAACAGCTCCCAGCTCTAAGTCATGCGTAGTGTAGTTTCTTTCATGAACTTTGAGTTGGCGTGAGGCGTAGGCTATAACTTTATCTCGTTGCATCAGTACACAACCAAGACCCTGAATTGATGCGTCGCAGTAGACCACGAAGTTGTCTGTGCCCTCTAGAAAGGAAAGGATAGGTGCGCTGCACAGTTTATCCTTTAAATGTTGAAATGCTAACTCCTGTGCATTTCCCCATCGATAAACAATGCCTTTCTGCGTTAGTGAGGTGGGAGGCTGTGCAATCTTGGAAAAATCCTTAATGAACCTCCTGTAGTAACCTGCCAAACCCAAGAATTGGCGAATTTCCGTTGGTGTACGAGGTGCAGGCCAGTTCTTAATCGAGTCTACCTTGGATGGATCCACGTGAATCCCATCCTTGTTTACCACGTGGCCTAGGAAATGGACTTCACGAAGCCAGAAGTCGCATTTCGAGAACTTTGCGTAAAGCTGTTCCGTTCGAAGGAGTTCCAAAATAAGTCGTAGATGCTGCTCGTGTTCCTCCTGACTCTTAGAATAGATCAGGATGTCGTCGATGAAGACTATAACGAACTTGTCCAGGTAAGGCTTGCACACTCGATTCATCAAGTCCATGAAAATCGCAGGTGCGTTTGTCAGCCCAAAAGGCATGACCAAAAACTCATAGTGTCCATAACGAGTCCTGAAGGCCGTTTTGGAGACGTCCTCTTCTCGGACCCTCAGCTGGTGATATCCCGATCTCAAATCAATCTTTGAATAGTAGCTCGACCCTTGCAGCTGGTCGAACAACTCGTCAATACGTGGTAGAGGATAGCGATTCTTCACGGTCACCTTGTTGAGTTCCCGGTAGTCGATACACATTCTAAAGGTACCGTCTTTCTTCTTCACAAATAACACTGGAGCTCCCCAGGGCGATGAGCTAGGACGAATAAAACCCTTATCCAAGAGTTCTTGTAGTTGCGTAGAGAGTTCCTCCAACTCTGATGGAGCTAAATGATAAGGTGCACGAGCTATAGGCGCAGCTCCGGGAGCTAGTTCAATCTGAAAATCGACTTGGCGATGAGGCGGAAGTCCAGGTAGTTCCTCAGGAAATACCTCGGGATAGTCACGTACAATTGGAAAATCTTCTATCTTCTTCTCTTTCTTCGAGGTGTCTGTGACGAGAGCCAAAATGGCAATGTGGCCCTTTCGCAAGCACTTCTGGGCCTTAAGGAAAGAGATGATGTTCTCAACAGCACCCCTCTTGTCGCCACGGATCATGAGAGGTTCACTACCGGAACCAGGAATACGAACAATCTTCTCGTTACAAAGGATCTCTGCTCGATGTTGGGATAACCAATCCATCCCAATGACAACGTCGAAACTGCCCAAGACGATAGGAATAAGGTTGATAGAGAAGGTCGGGTTAGCAAGAATAAGTTTACAACCCTTGACTACGTGTGCGGCCTCTAAACTCTTACCATTTGCTAGCTCTACAGTGTGCTTGTTGTTCAAAGGTGTTGGAATATGCTTAAGCATTTGACTAACTTCTAGTGATACGTAGCTAGTATCGGCACCCGAATCGAATAAAACTATAACATAAAAGTCGTTGAGAAGGAACTTACCCGTCACAACATTGGGGTCATTCCTTGCTTCGCCTTGACCAATCACGAACACCCGCCCCCTGGCTCCATTGTTGTTGTTGTTGTTGTTCTGGTTCCTGTTCAGTTGGGGGCAATCTTTCTTGAAATGGCCTTCAGCTCCACACTGAAAGCACCCTTTGTTGATACCTTGCTGCTGCTGCTGCTGGTTCTGTGGGGCTTGTTGTTGACGATTCTGGTTCGCGGGGTACAAGCTTCTGCAGTCCTTGGTGGCGTGACCTGGCTTGTTGCACCGATGACAGTTACCCCTGGTGCATGGCCCGCTGTGGTGTAGGTTGCAGCGATTGCATTTGGGGTGATTCCCCTTGTACCCACCATGACTTTGACCACCAGATGATTGCTGACTGGGGCTCTTGTAGTCATCAGTCTTTCTCTGCTGAGACTGAGATTGCACAGAAGTTGAACCTTTGCTTGAAGCTCCATCCCATTTTCTCTTGTTATCACTAGGAGCATCTGAAGTAGCGGTAGCACTTATACGCTTTGGTAACCTGTTCTGCTCCACCGCCTGATCAGTGAGACGGTGAGCCAACTGAACAACCTGCTGGATGGTGGCGAGGTTTGCTGAAGTCACATGACTTTGGATTTCTGGCACTAAGCCCTTAAGAAAGAGTTCAATACGCTTAATTGGAGGGTCCACCATAGTAGGACACAATAGTGCAAGCTCATTCGATCTCTTAGTATACGCCTCAATTTCTGACCCCGTCATCTTGAGGTTGTAGAACTCGACTTCCAGCTTATGAATGTCGTCACGACTGCAGTATTCCGCCTTGATCATTTCTTTAAAATTGTTCCATGGGGTGGCGTTAGCAGCAACCAACCCCAGCATTTGGACCTGAGCATTCCACCATGTGAGAGCTAAACCCTCGAGAGTATCGGTAGCATACTTCACCCTGCGCACCTCAGGGCATTCACACATTTCGAAAACTGACTCGAGCTTCTCAAACCAGTGGAGGAGACCTACAGCTCCTTCAGTGCCGCTAAAAGTAGTGGGTCGGCAGTCCATAAAAGTTTTAAAGGTGCACACAGGTGGCTGAGCATGTTGACCTGTTGTGGGTGAAAGAAAGGACAGAGTTTAACACAAAGGTTGGTTCACGAGAGTAGGATTTAAAGATCCTAGAATGAGTTTGGACTGCAGGATATACCTCCTGCGTGTGCAGCTGCAAGTGCCGCAGCAACTTGTTCGTTAATCAGAGCCGTCAACTGCGCTTGAGTCATGTTAACGCGTCCACTCATGATCTTTATACAAGAGGGAAACATAGGTGAGAGAGGTTCGTGAAAGTGCGATGACAGAAGAGAGTAAGTACACATGTGTTCTCATACTATAGTTGCTACGTTTATCTAAGCACACCATGAGCATAGTTCTATGAAATCTAGCAAGTAGGTAACAGAACATAAACCATATCACCTAGAGTGTCGAGCCTTGCATGTGGAGTGAAGCGTCGTTGTGGATCGTAGAGCACTGTACAGGTTATAGTCTGATTTTAATAAAACTTTTTCCCCTTATTAAAACCAAGTTCACTATAACCAATGGCTCTGATACCAATTTGTCACACCCCCAAAATCCACCTGCGGAATACCACCGCTTGGAGGCGTGACTGACCAGGATCCAGCCACCAATCATATTGAACAAGCATGTAAGTGATTATAAAATCCAACCAATACAATTGGTGTCCAAACAAAACATAGTTTAAGTTGCAAGCGGAAGCGTAATGTTTAAAAACCAAAACATAAGTTTAGTTGTTTCAAAGTTTAACATGGCACACAGCTGTCCATGTCCCACAACGACTCTCTTCCATGCAAGCTCCAGCTAAGTACCAATTGACCTGCAAAGCATGTAGTAACGAGTCAACAATAATGTTGAGCGAGTTCACAGTTGGGTGTTCGTTTTAAGTTGTTTCGAAAACAGTTTCCTTTATCTGGCATCCTGCCGTGGGGGTTACCCCATAGTTGAAAACGTGATTTGTTTAACCCAATTACTCTGGCTATCCAGCCGTGGGGGCTACCCCATGTTTAATTATCTGGCTCAACGGTCGTCGGGGCTACCCCGTGTATGTTACTAGACTCGTTACCATATCGACTGCTGACTGTAGTCATGTTTATGTGCCCTGAACTGTCAATGTCTATCATCATTGACGTGCCCAGATCCATTAGTTCACGCCCGTCCTCTGCGGCACGGTGTGAGGTTTGTCAAACCTAAATAGCGCTATCTAACTAATGACCCGCTCGCCATTGGCCCGGCGATTAAGTCGATATAAAAAGGAGGGACTTCGTGATAGAGTTTTGGTCTAGTGAAAGTTATCTGTCCAAGAGGACGAGGAATTACATTCCTGAACCATTTCTGTCCTACCCAATAAAGGACGAGGAATCCATGTTCCTTAACCCCATTCCCAACCCCTGGGAATCCCATGCTTTGTAGAGTGTGTGAACTCACCTTGGTTTGCTCGGCAGTTTAATTTACTTGGTCACGCACGTTGGTCACCACGCCCTAGCATGGTTACCAGTATAGGTCAGGTTGGGTACAAGTAATCACGTTTATCTTACACGAATCTAACACATAGCATGCATGACATATATCTACCCATTAAGTTATTGGGCCTGCTCTAATAGCTATCCATAACAGTACATAGCAACAGTAATACCGATCGAAGGCCCAAAACACGTTGTCACGAATGTGGCCCAATAACAGAGATAAGCGATCCAGTCGAGACTAGGTGGTCTCGAGTCGCAACCAAGAGGTCTCGAGTCGCAATTGGTTGGTCTCGAGTTATGCAGGCATGAGTCCAATCTCGAGTCGAGATCATGGGGTCTCGAGTCGAGACCTTGATGATCTCGAGTCCCTGAAGTCTGTCTCGAGTTGTCACTATGTGGTCTCGAGTCGCAATCACTGCGGTCTCGAGTCGAAACCAAGGGTCTCGACTCCCATCATCTGTTGTTTCTAGAAGACCTGCATACATTGTACTTATCCAATAGTATTTCGATTTCATGGAATTGTGTACTGCCCAATCAAATAACATAAACATGTTTTGTTGTCTAAAATCCTAATCAAATGGATCAAACACATCATTTCAAATATTCATCTCATATTCAAGTAGTTCTTCATTTAGGGTTTTTCTCATTCACCAAACATGACTATTTAAGTCCTAAATCTATCATACATTTCACCCAAAACAGGAACATGTATACATACAATCCCTATGTCATGACAACCTTGCATATCATTATCAAACAACATTTGTCCTATAATTTCTCACATAAGCTGAATGACCATAAGCATCCTAGCTACAAATTATTCACCATTCAAATATCTTAGCAATTTATTATCATATCAAAGTTTACACACTACTTTTACTATTTAATCATTCAAGCAAGTAACACCATTATGCACATAAACATCTAGTAAGGCATCTAAAGCACTAACCGGTTGCTATAAGGCACCGAGATGGAAGAAGATGATGAAGTGAATCCTCCGAATGATGATAATGAGCTTGGCCGAGGTTCCTTGTTGTTGTCGGTTGATCCGAGTGAGAGATGAGAAGTATGTTGAGACTTAGGGTTTTAGTGAGAGAAAGATGAGAGGAGAGGGAGAAGGAGAGTGTGTGTGAGAGTGAGTGTGAGTTGTCCAAAGAATGGCAAATTTGGCTAGGGGCATGAGTTATATACTATCCCTAAGTTGGTTCACCCTAGTGGGTTTTCGAGTGGAATAGAGGAGCATGGCCCAACCGGCCCAATTGTCCTACTGTTCACTCGAGACCGAGTGGTCTCGAGTCGGGTCCTTGTGTTTTGGTTCCGGTTCACTACATACACACTTGTATAAACTATACTTTATACGTACACATTAATAACACATAGCACATTAAGATAATTCACAACTTTCATTTGCTAATATATAACACATAACGTTCCAGCATGTTACATCAAGATACAATGACGGGTTCTAAATTACGAGTTGTCACAACCTCCACAAGGACACACCGTATAAGTTTGTAAGTTATCGAAACCACCATGTTGTACCGTAAGTGTGATTGTATTCAAGATGTGTTTTTTAATTGAGCATGGCTTGTATCTGTAAATGCAGAAAGATATGTTTGTGCAATACCTTCGGGAGGTTGGGAATCCGCGAGCCGATGACATTGACAACTGCAACATCCAGCGTATGCCGGTTAGGTGGGCGACGACAGCAAACACAACTGATTGTGGGGTCTTCTTAATGCGGCACATGGAGTGCTACATGGGGAAAAACAAAAAAATTTATTTGTGGGTTCAGCATGAGTGGGGCGAAGAAGATGGCCGAGGTGCGAAAGTTGAGAAAGAGGTATGCCGCGCACATTTTATGTTCGGAGGTGAATGTGTTGCTTCCTAAAATCCAGCAGGGCTGCCGGTTAGAGTAACGTGTGTTAGGGGGTGAATGGTATTTACTGTGGGATAGGTGTAGCGTTAAGTGTGCCAGCTCTTTTGGGGATACCTATTATATATATATGTAGACTTTGTTTTGGGTGTGGCATGTATTTTGTTTTGTGGATGTTGCTTTAAACTTATTGTGGGATAGGTGTTGCGTTAAGTGTACTAGCTATTTTGGGGATAGACTGTCAGTGTGAAATCTGTCTGTTTAAAATGGATGTTTATTAACTTGGTAATTTTATACTCTGAAGAATATTGACAACATACAAATCTTGCATGTGTCTGAATGTTATTGATGTAGTTGATAATGTTTTAAATAATATATTGGCAGGTGTAACATTTTAGGAAATGAAAATGCTCCTTCCTATTGTCAAGGGGCCCACTATTATAAATGTAGTAGGATTATTGGAAGTTGGGGAAAGTAGGTGGCAGAAGTCTAGTAACATAGGGGTTGGTGGGTAGAAAACAACTTTATTGGAAAAGAACCATTGCTTTTTTGCCCCTTATGGTCACATCAAAGTCAAGTCACAACAACTATATTAAATGTATCCATGATATACCTCTATAAGTAGTGTAATGAAGAACCAAGTCATATTCTGTAATACTTCAGTAAACCAAAAACTTTTAGTGGTTCCAAAGTGTGCTAATGTGATGGACACTTATAAAAATAAGGTCACGGCTACACCACCAGGCATGGAGAAGCTGAAGCAAAAGGGGAAAGAAGCATATGAGGGTCGGTACGGGGTGTGCTACGAAAGAAAAGTGTTTCACAAGAAGCGCTAGGACGTGAAAACTGGAGGCCCGGGTGGTGACGACGCTTCAGAAAGCGGAACAAACATTGTAGCTGATGTTAGCAGACGCCGTATGGAACACGTTTTACCAGAAGCTGAAATTTTGAAGGGGCTACCAGAGGAGTTGGTTAGGTTGCTGACGGATCCAGACCATGAATTATGTTGGTTGCCCGTTGTGTCCATACTCACCCAAAACAATCAGGTCCTGGTGTTACCATGACCCATGGGAGAGAGAGCGTAGCCCATCTCCTCTGTACTTTCATGATGAAGATGTTGAAACACCATGATGAAAAGTTTCGTAGAGATGGAGGATAAGAAGGGGTAGTTAGGATGTCGTAAGTGGTTATAGTTGTGTTAACCTGTTGACCCTATGTTTGTAGACGACATACTAACGTCGTTTTTTGTTCTTTTTTTTTGTGGGGATGTGTTGATGTGACGGCTCGGTAGCCGATCCGTTGTTTTATATGCGGTTGTAGCCTAGTAGTAGTATGTGTGGTTAAGTTGGCTAGTTGTGAAGTTTAATTCTATAACCTGATGTGTCTTTATATATAACCTATTGGTGTGTTAACACCTTTTGTCTTGTACTGATGCTTTACAGTTAAAAAAACCCCAAGTACGGGGGCTAACGTGTGTTAAGAATCTGTTGTAAAATATAAACCAAAACCACAATTATCCATGCATAAGATAATAAGAAAAGCAAGTTAATAGCAAACAGAGGTCCACAAAAGGTGGCCTACAAACACACAAGTGCCTAAGGCCATAAAGTTTTTACAAGACTAGAAATGATAAAATGGGATAAAAATAGTTCCGCCTTCTTACACACGTAACAGGAAAAAGCAGGAGGATCCTAAAAGACTGTTACATGTGTGTAAGAAGGCCAAAATGAAGAGACTCTCCCATTACATAGTACTAGTAAACGAAAGGAAAGATTTTAATCAGCGGGGGAGGCACCGATGGCGGTCTGCCTTTGTTGTTCAGCAGCTGCCTTTGCTGCTTTCATTGCGGCCACCTTAACGCAGTTGCGTGAGTCGTGGCCGTCGGCATACATGCCACAACGCTTGCATAGACGAAGCTGCTTTGGAGGTTTTGGTGGTTTTGTCTTTGCCTTCTCACCAGGTCCGGAAATGCAAGTATGTGTACCACATCCCTTGTTGCGTACAACATCTGGATTAGCAACTTCGACTGGAATGTTAATTGGTTGCCCAACTATTTCTTCCATTTCACTCATTTGATTCATTTTGAGTTGTACCCAATGGTTTCTTGGAAAGCACATTGATCTTGAAATCCCAGAGTTGGGCAACCAATTTTGACAATGAATCCTCATGGGTTCTGGCCACATCAACGCATTCAGTAACGAGGTCGAGGATTTCATTCCGCATAACGGACGGTGCGTGTGCGTTGACGCCGTATCGGCTGGAAAGTGAAAAAACCTCTTTTGGGAGGGCATCTCGGCGCCACCTATCGTTTATGTATTGGGGTGGTATCTTTGCAACATTTTTCAATCGATATACACAAAAGACACGGCGACACATATATCCGATACGTGTGAAATTCCTGCATGAGCAACTGGCGGAGTGGTCAACAGTGTTATACGTAACCTGTCGGGGACAGAAGGAGCAAAAAAAGGCATTTATAACTAACGTATGTTAGTGGAGTGGTAATAATGAACTTGGCTAACATGTGTTACCTGATAGACGTTTGTGATGTTGTTCCTTTTGTCCAAATGAGTGACGTCTAGCAAAAGAGTGGTATTACTGGACTCGGTTTGGTTTGTGATGTAGCATAAAAACTTCCCTTTAATTATCTCCTTTTGAACTTGCATGAAAACAGCGTTTGTGTAAATGGCGAACGGGTGCTGTTCTATCGCTAAATCAGTACTGTGGATGAGGTTTTGTACTCCGATACGCGTTGCCGATAGCGTTGGTTGTCTACCCTATTTTCAAAGCACATCATAAATTGTACAAGGGTGTTTGCGCTTGTTGAGTTGACCTTGAAGGCAGCGTTCGAGCTTTCGCAGCGTGAAGTGGTCTTCATCAAGCAACACATTGGCAGTTCCCTGAAGTAGGCTGGTACCCAAAGATGTTTGATGTTGTACATGTCGTTCAACCAAGTGTGGTCTTGTAGGCCAAATGTTTCTAGGAGGTCATGCCAGTGGGACTCAAACGTTTCTGGTTTGATATAAACATTCCAAACCAACTGGTGAATGCAGGACCGAACATCAGTGTTATCAAGAAGGTCTGCAGAGATCTGGTAAATTTTAAGAGTTACTAACACGTGTTAGATTAAACAGTTTAAAAAGACAAGTAAGTCTGTGATGTTGAATAACACATGTCAAAGTTTAACGATTTAACCTAACATTTGAGGGTAGTTTCTTCATTATATGCCACATGCATAGCCGGTGGCATGATTCAGTAAAGACCATAGGAACAGCTTGAAGCATAGATGAGTCTTGATCACTCAACACGAGAGTTGGTTGAGTACCGTGTGCCTTCAAGAAAGCCTTAAGCAACCACACATAAGATTCAATGGACTCGGTTGATATCAAACCCGCACCAAATGTAACACATTGGAAATGATGATCCACACCCGTGAATGGCACAAAAACCATCTTGTACCTATTAATAAAAATGGATTTGAACTTAAGAAAATGTAACACTTTTTTGGTTAGGTTTGTATACTTTGATATTAGGCCTAACACATGTTAAGGGGAAACTCACCTGTTAGTGCTGTAAGTCGCGTCGAAGGCGAGGACATCCCCAAAAGCTTTGTAGTTTAGCTTTGAAATCTCATCAGCCCAGAATACAGAAGACATCTTTCCATTTGAAACCGTGTAATCAAAATAGAAGTTGGGTAGGTTGTCAAAGCGCTCACGCAAGCGTTCAAGGAAAACTTGTGCGTCGCGTTCACCAATAAAAATTCGCAACTGGTGGCTAAAATTTTTAAAATCCACCGGAGTCCCGTTGACATTGTGATGCCCCCTTTTAAAGCTACAAGACATCTATAAGCTCTCATGGGTCCGATACGGTTTAGACTCATATTGTGAATGAATTGTTTGGTGGAGAATGACAGCTTCCGTGATATCTTGCTAAGATCACGGTTGTAATTCTCAACAAGTTCATGATTATGAATATCATTGAAACTCATAACTATGTATGTATCATTATAGATTGAGACTAGAATGCTTGCCTTACAGTCACACCATATGAAGCTGGTTCTCCTTGGCCTTACAGAAGATTCATCTAGTGTGTCAAAAGTCCTCTTTCGTTGTGGTTTCCCGTATTTTGAGCAGCGAAGATACTTGTGTGTCGGAATTCCATTCCAGACTTTAGTTTGGCCATTTTTAACAGAAAAACCAGCTTCAAACGCATAAAGTTCATACATGGAAAGAACAGCCTCAAATGTCGGATAAGATTTCCCCCACACTGGTATGAACTTATCAGCGACGGTAGGAATCCAGTAACGGGTTCCCTGAGGCGTATCAAAAATGAAGTATGGATGCGCTGACCCTGCATCAGAAAACAAAAAGGTTAGAAATCTGGAATATGAGTATAAAGTGTGCTTCCATGGAAAATAAACAACCATCTAACGGCCCGCGAGATGATTCAGCAAACACAGAAGGGCCCTGAGATGATCCAGAACCAGTGTTGGTGCATACGTCTGTCGACTTCGTCTTGTATCGAGTCTTGTATTGTATTAGATAGATCAGGGCAAGGAAAACAAGGAAATGTGTGTTTATGGGTATTTCGCACGAAATCAATATGATGATTTCGTTTGAAGCAGTTTCGTGCGAAATCAGATTTCGCATGGTCTATTTCGTGTGAAATTAGCTCTCCTATAAATACCCATCGTGCCAATTCATTTGTAACGATTCTGATTCCGGTAGCGAAGCTCTGCCGAAGTGTCTACAGCATTGTAATCGATCTGATATCAATCAAAAGACAGTTTAAAGTGATTTCTCGTGCATTACAGCTGAAATAACACTGATACATTTGTTTCTGCCTTTTGTATTGGTGAAGACCTTGATCGGTACATTTTATGTACACTCTAGTTTAGAATAATTATAATAAAAATGAATCGATACTGTCACAAAAGACATTACTTTGATTGGATATTAAGTATTGTGGGTTTTAGAGAATGTGAGTTAAAATGATGAAATTAAATATCAATTATTTGACTAAAACTAAACACCACGTTAATATATATTATTCTTAAGCCACTAGAACTTAATTTTGATTTACATATATATTTGGTGGTGCATGAACTACTAAATAATAATAATAATACTTCTTTGATTGGGATTTTGAATTATTACATATGCAGAAGTCAAGAAGTGCAAGAATTAAAACATATTGGACTTGTGAAGATCAATTGGGCCGCATATGATTGGCTGCAAGTGGGAAGGCACAAAACAAAAGTGGTGGCAGTCTTTTGAGGAATCATCATCACATCACAAATGTGAGACTTTGGTAGCTTCATCATCGAATTATTAGCAGCCATTATAAAAGATCTTTTGGGCTCAAAACAACCTGTTCTATTTCATCGATTTTGGGGGAGCAACATTGATTATTTTTGGGGTCCCATTATCACGACTTGATCATCACAAGAATTATTAGCAGCCATAGATTTATTTATTTTTCAGCTCTTAAATCAAAAATTGGGCTGGATCATTATCTCGACAATTGGTAGCCACACACAACTTTGGGCTCTTGAATCACAAAAAAAAAAAAAAATACTTCATCAGTCCACCATCGATTGGAGGCAGCCGTATAACATACTGGGGGCTCTCATTTGATCCTCTTTCATCGCATCATCATTAATCATCCGCACTAACACCGGATTCGATCATGTCTTCATCACTATCTCAAGCTTGTGATCGCGTCCATTCCACCATGAGCGGCTAGTCTCGTCGGTTTTACCCCGGTGTAGATGTTGTAAGATTTCTAGGGTTTATACATTTGTATTTTAATTTGGTTTTGTGACAAGTTGTTTAGTATTTGAAACTTATGATAATCGTCGTGCATTTGAATTGAATTTGTGAATTGTCGAACGATGATAAAGTTATGACTTTGCGAAATGAATTTGTGCACTTATGCCTTATCGTAGGTTAGGATTTACATGTCCGAGGCAACGAAGTGCATTACGGTCCGTTGTCTATGACGTTGATAGCAATTGGCACCTAAGCTTCGTGATAGTAATCCGTTAATCACTATATGCAATTGAATCAAGTTAAAACATGTAGGAACCCTAGGTCTTGCAATTATCGAACCGGGTGTGATCCGTATTCTCATTTCTTGTTTCAACTTTCTAGTTAGTATTTTAGTTGCAATTTTAGTTAATCAAAGGTGTTTTAGATAATACCCATTGTCGGTTCACTCCGATTTATTTTCAAATCAATTGAACAAATAAAATTAGCAAACTTCATAATCACGTTGTACATTGTTTGTAAATAGTCTAACTAATCGAACGGGTCGTGCGATACTGACCACCTGCTCTTCGTGGATACGATACCCGACTTACCCTAGCTACCTAGGTTTAATTGGGTTTTTGACTGATCGGGACGACACGGTCACGTCAAAATGGCGCCGTTGCCGGGGAGCTAGTGCGCTTAGTATTTCATTACTTGTTCGATTTTAGTTTAGTTTTTTTTTTTCCTTGTATATTCGTGATTTTACTTTGGGTGGTCGAGTTTGTTTGTGCAGGTACATGTTTTGCAGGTATCATCTTTCAATATGAATTGGGTAGATGATGATCCGTGTGAGTGTTGCGGAAGCGTAGAGCATTATTTAGAGGATTGCTCTGTCTTCTACGAAAAAGTTCAAGCCAACAAGGATCGGGAAGACTACCTCAGCGGATTGTATGAATATAGGAGGGCGGATTATGAAGATTTCAATGGTCCATCCTCATATTATCCATACGATAATCCACCACCACCACATTATCAAGAGTACTACTATGAACCCGAATTGCCACATTTCTTAAGTTACCGGGAGGTGTATGATGATTGTTTTAATGAATACCCTCAACCGGCATACGAGGAACCTCAAGACTCAATAAGTTCCAAATTTGATGCCCTCATGAATGCTATGAGTACCCTTACAACCGAAGTGAGGAAGGAGTTTGAAGTAAGGGATAAAGCTCATGAAGACTTGGGAAAGAAAGTGGGTCATCTCGTCGAGGAATTAGCCCAACTTAAACGAGACCAAGAGGTTTGGGCCAATGGCACAATAGTAGATGGTGATGTGGTGGAAGAGGTTATCGATCTTCCCGAGCAAGAAAATGAATGTTTGAACCGAGCGGAAGACATCACACCGCGAGACGAGACGAGTCGGATCCGAAAGATGCCCACGTTCATTTCCATCCTTCTCCCATACTTATCACTCCAACCAACAAAGTTGGGGATGCGGGTTCGGGTATAAGGATTCGAAGGGTGGTGTTGCAAGACATAGGCCAGTTTAGTAAGAAGCGACCCCAAAGTTGTACAATATGCATGCCGAGCAAAATAAAAAGAGAATGGATCCGGCATGCCAAATACCGAGCGTATGTAGGCAACTCGGTAGGAAAATGTGCACTTCGACCACCATGAGAGGCAAATCAGATATAATTGTTGTAGAGTTTGTACTATTATTCGTTTTATTTTTATTTTTTTTTCTTTTCTTAGTTAAATGAACTTTGTGGGTGTGTTCCCTATATAACCCTCACGAGACCTCTCGTCCTCCCGAGCTATCGGGAGGTTTAAAAGGGCTTGTTGCATAAGCTAAATGCAACCGTGATTCCTACGAAAGTGAGTTAGGTTTGTTGTTATTGTAAATTAATTTTCCACATACATCAAGGTAAACTAACGTATGATTTGGTAATATCTTCATAAAAGTGGTAGAACTAGGTAGCTAATAAATTTTAATGGTTGTGAGAAGCATGCTTCTACACAAGGGTTAAGATTTGTAGGTACATTATGTTCGTGGGACGACCGCTTTCTTGAAGAGAAGCAGAGCACACGAGAAATGAGCTCAAAAAAAAATCAGGTGCATACGTTTCTTTTTACTTTTGATTCTTAGCTTAGTAATAAGTGGATTGTATTTTGTATTTTATTTCCGGGGTGAAATTTTGAGGAGGTTAGCTGGGTCACATCCCTTGTGCGTTAAAAGCTCCATTCTTGCACATTGAGGACAATGTGTACCTCAAGTGTGGGGATGGGGGAGTAAAAGTTTTTCGATTTTTGACCCATTCATTTAAACACTACACATTGAGGACAATGTTGACCTCAAGTGTGGGGATGGGGAAAAATTTCAAAATTTTTTCAGAAATGTCTTTGTTTGAAGCGATCTAAAAAGCACAAGTAACTAAGTTAACGAGGGATGACACAACCCATTTGGTCTTTTGTCATGGTCAAGTTCAAGTTAATAGCATGACGAGTATTTAGCGGGTGGTTATTTGAGAGTAATTTGCCTAAGAAACTAGCACATCATGCATGTCACATACCATACCCTTTATATATGTGAGGTTTTGAGCCACTTTTACATCATAGAATTACATATTTGTGTTTTCTTTGTTTGAGCGGACCATTAGTCACGTATTGTAGAACTTGCAATTTTTGATACGTTCGAGACTATAGACCGAATACAAGCACGAGAATGATTAAGGCATTAGGTGAACCTTTTCCTTTAAAACCATTTATCTATCCTTACCTAAACAAATCCCCTAGTCGCCCACTTTGAGCCTAAACCTTTCGTTTGATCAACCCGTTTAGCCCACAACCGTTAAACCTTTTCTTTTAAACCCGTGAGATGAAAATTCGATTGTAGGAGTATTTGTTTGTATAGTTGTGGTTTATATTTGCAAAAAAAAAAAAAAAAAAAAAAAAAAAAAAAAAAAATACAGAAAAATTGTGAAAAAAAAGAAGAAAAAAATTGTTAAGAAAAGCACAAAAATATGTGTTTATAGTTTGATTGAATAAAAGGCGAAAAATTGTTGCCTTCTAGTCGATGTTTGTAGATAGTTGTGTTTAGCATAGTAATTTTGTAATAAAAAATCAAGTTTTCATCACCTTAGCCACTTTAAAAATATCCTATTCCATACCCTTAGCCTAACCCCGTTACAACCCTTTAAAGCCCTTTTGACTTGTGGTTGGTATTTGTGTTCGGTGGTGGAGAATGATTGAGTTGCAAGCTTATGCGGGTACGTGTTCTAATCGGTTTTTGAGTGATTACTTGAAAAGTGCTAATTCATTATCTATTAGCCAAATTTTAAACCGAGTGGAAAGAACATTGTGAGGGATGTGCATGATTTATTAGTTTCAAGGGCGGGTTAATCTTGGATAACCATTTTATATGTGATTATTCACTTTATCGTTAGATATTTAGTAATTGTAAAAAGTTTGAATCGGGTATGACTTTAGACCTTAACTTTAGTCTCGGGAATGGGATGTGTGTTTTTCGTTCGACCCACGTGAAAGTGAAAAACAGATTTGCTTGAGGGCAAGCAAAAGACAAGTGTGGGGATGTGATCGGTACATTTTATGTACACTCTAGTTTAGAATAATTATAATAAAAATGAATCGATACTGTCACAAAAGACATTACTTTGATTGGATATTAAGTATTGTGGGTTTTAGAGAATGTGAGTTAAAAAGATGAAATTAAATATCAATTATTTGACTAAAACTAAACACCACGTTAATATATATTATTCTTAAGCCACTAGAACTTAATTTTGATTTACATATATATTTGGTGGTGCATGAACTAATAAATAATAATAATAATACTTCTTTGATTGAGATTTTGAATCTATACTATATAATAAAAGAAACCATATAAAGGACACATGTCATTCTATGAAGTAATCTCAATAAGATTTTCCCACCTAAAATTATATTATTAATTAAATATAAGGATAATTAATTTGATAAATATATATCCTATTTATTTAAATCTTATTTTTCAAATAAATATATAATTTGTTTGATTCAAGATTTCAAATATATAAAGATATTGGATAATTAATATTATAAAGTCACCGTCAAAAGATTGATTTCATCATGCATAAAAATTTAATAACATGTTAATGTTATTAAACAATGTCAATATCTATATCTGTTTATATTATATCTACATCTATCTATAAAATTAATGTGTGACATGTGTATTCAGAAAATACTTCTATTTTTTTATTAAAATATTAATTAAATAAATAATAAATTAGTATTAAATCTTATCTTACTTTGAATTTCGAATAGAATGCTTCTATTTTTCTAATAAAATATTATCTTCAAATTTAAATTGTTAATTTACGATATTTTTATGAAAACCGAACTTTGTATTAATATATTACCGTTTGTTTTTTTATGATACAACTTTTCTTTATTATCACGAAAACCAAACTTTGTATTAATATATTGGGAAAATATCAAATAGGAAGATTAATTTCGCTAGGAAGGATAGGAAGCAATAAGGGGATGACATGTGGCAACAATTAAAATAAAGAAAAAGGGTATTTTAGTCAATCCAACCCTTTCTTCTTCATCTTCAAAACCCAGTAACTTCAAAACCCACCATTTTCAAAACCCACCATCTTCAACCATTTCTTCACTTTCTATCTGAATAATCACTACATTATAGTGCGATTTTCATCACCAATCAATGATTCAAACACCCGATCAACGTGTTCTTCAGCTTTTTTGAAGAAAACCCAGTTTAAATTCATACAAAATCTCGTTTTTTCGGGTGATTTTGAAGATAATTACTCGATTCGTTCGATTCGAGAGCTGATAAGTGTTTCAATCATTCAAAATTCGTCAATTGTTGAAGAAATCACTTCGATCCAGGTAACAAATTCTTTAATTTCATTTTTACAAACTGGGTTTTTGATTTAGTCATTGCGTTTTACGATCTTGGCGGGGGTCCGGGGGTGGCAGCCCCTGGCGGGGTCCAAGGGGCAGAGCCCCTGGCTGGGGTTGAGCTGCCTAAAAACGCATTGCGAAAAATAAGAAAAATTAATTTTCCAGAAATTGGCTCATTTCGAAGACAGTAATTCGTAGACAATTCAGACAGTTCACAGACAATTCACAGACAGTTCTCAGACAATTTTATGTGTCCATTGCGTTTGAGAAATAAGAGAGTTTTATGTGTTTTCTAGCTATTGCGTTTTAGAAAAAACACATTTTTAAGTGTTTTTAGTTATCGCGTTTTAGGTAAAACACATTTTTGAAGTGTTTTTAATCATTGCGTTTTAGGTAGAACATATTTTTAGGTGTTTTCAGTCCATTGCGTTTTAGAATGAGTAATTTTTAAGTGTTTTCTAGCCATTGCGTTTTACAAATAAGACATTTCTTTGTGTTTTTTGTGCATTGCGTTTTAGGTAAAACACATTTTTATGTGTTTTGGTGCATTGCGTTTTAGGTAAAACACATTTTTATGGGTTTTTAGTCCATTGCGTTTTATAAAGTACATTTTCTTTTGAGTTTTTAGGCTATTGCGTTTTAGAAATAAAACATTTCTTTGTGTTTTCTGGCCATTGCGTTTTACAAATAAGTCATTTCTTTGTGTTTTTGGTGCATTGCGTTTTAGAAAAATGTCATTTTTTAGGTTTTTTTTTTCATTGCGTTTTACAATACTGGGGGTTTTTCTATTGCGTTTTACGCAACTGGGTTTAATTTTTTTTTTTTTCAAAATATAGCAATAGTATACTCGTTTTAAAGATAAAAAAACGCTCGTTTTTTTGGTGCAATTTTTATAAAAAAAATAATGTCGTATGAAAGAGTTATTAACGTTTAAAAAATGGGGGGGAATTGGAGGAGAGAGAAACTATTGGCTTACTTGACTAGAATGCCCCTGAAAAAAGTCACGCGCCTCTTTTCTTACTTTCAATCTCCCTGATTTAATCTTAGCCCTTGATTAACTTAATGGATGGTCAAGATCACTTCCTAACCATCCTAGCCAAATTAACTTCCTATTGTATCTTCACCCTTAATATATTATCATTAGTTTTTATGATATAATTTTTTTTATTTAGTATATAAAATTAGGTTTATTCAATCCGTGTAATAGATAGTGTTTTAAAAATAACTTTTTTTATTATTTACTATACAAACATCTATTTTTTTTTATTTTTCCGTCTCTTTTTCTACATATCTTATATTAATTACTAAATTAATATTAAATTTTATCTTACTTTGAATTTCGAATAGAATGCTTCTTTTTTCTATTAAAACATTATTTTCAAATTTAAATTGTTATTTTACGAAATTTTTAGATAAAACAAATTACGTATCACGAAAACCAAACTTTGTATTAATATTATCATTATTTTTTATGATATAACTTTTTTTATTATCATAAAACCAAACTTTGTATTAATATATTATCTTTAGTTTTTTTATGATATAACTTTTTTATTATTTGGTATACAATTAGCTTTATTCAACCTTTGTAATACACAAGGTTTAAAAAAAATAACTTTTTTTTCATTATTTACTATATAAAATTACACTTATTTAGCCCCTGTATTACACAAGTTTTTTAAAGATATAACATTTTTTATTATTTGGTATATAAATTAGATTTGTCCAACCCGTACAATACACGAGTTTTTTTGGGATATATTGTTTTCATTGTGTAGTATATAAAATTACATTTAATCAACCCGTGTAATACACGGGGTTCTAACCTAGTTATTATATATGCAGAAGTCAAGAAGTGCAAGAATTAAAACATATTGGACTTGTGAAGATCAATTGGGCCGCATATGATTGGCTGCAAGTGGGAGGGCACAAAACAAAAGTGGTGGCAGTCTTTTGAGGAATCATCATCACATCACAAATGTGAGACTTTGGCAGCTTCATCATCGAATTATTAGCAGCCATTATAAAAGATCTTTTGGGCTCAAAACAACCTGTTCTATTTCATCGATTTTGGGGGAGCAACATTGATTATTTTTGGGGTCCCATTATCACGACTTGATCATCACAAGAATTATTAGCAGCCATAGATTTATTTATTTTTCAGCTCTTAAATCAAAAATTGGGCTGGATCATTATCTCGACAATTGGTAGCCACACACAACTTTGGGCTCTTGAATCACAAAAAAAAAAAAAAAATACTTCATCAGTCCACCATCGATTGGAGGCAGCCGTATAACATACTGGGGGCTCTCATTTGATCCTCTTTCATCGCATCATCATTAATCATCCGCACTAACACCGGATTCGATCATGTCTTCATCACTATCTCAAGCTTGTGATCGCGTCCATTCCACCATGAGCGGCTAGTCTCGTCGGTTTCACCCCGGTGTAGATGTTGTAAGATTTCTAGGGTTTATACATTTGTATTTTAATTTGGTTTTGTGACAAGTTGTTTAGTATTTGAAACTTATGATAATCGTCGTGCATTTGAATTGAATTTGTGAATTGTCGAACGATGATAAAGTTATGACTTTGCGAAATGAATTTGTGCACTTATGCCTTATCGTAGGTTAGGATTTACATGTCCGAGGCAACGAAGTGCATTACGGTCCGTTGTCTATGACGTTGATAGCAATTGGCACCTAAGCTTCGTGATAGTAATCCGTTAATCACTATATGCAATTGAATCAAGTTAAAACATGTAGGAACCCTAGGTCTTGCAATTATCGAACCGGGTGTGATCCGTATTCTCATTTCTTGTTTCAACTTTCTAGTTAGTATTTTAGTTGCAATTTTAGTTAATCAAAGGTGTTTTAGATAATACCCATTGTCGGTTCACTCCGATTTATTTTCAAATCAATTGAACAAATAAAATTAGCAAACTTCATAATCACGTTGTACATTGTTTGTAAATAGTCTAACTAATCGAACGGGTCGTGCGATACTGACCACCTGCTCTTCGTGGATACGATACCCGACTTACCCTAGCTACCTAGGTTTAATTGGGTTTTTGACTGATCGGGACGACACGGTCACGTCAGACCTCTTCTAATTGACTCATTTGGGTCTGAAAACGATCCTACAAGTGGTATCAGAGCTCAGGAGGAAGAGTTCTTACCATTTCAGCTGCAATTTCTGATTTCTACACCTTCTTTTTAAAATTTAACAAAATTTCACGGTTAAAATGGCTTGATTTTCAAGTATAATGTGTGAAACAGTGTTTTAACAAACCCTAGAATGTTTTAGATCTTAATTCGGATTAAAACTTGGTCAAATTCATCAAAAACTGTCCGAAAGTGTGATTTCGCACGAAAACTGATGTCATTTCGTTTGAGCTTTGCTGTATTTCACACGAAATCAGAGTTTTATTTCGCACGAAATCAGATTTTATTTCGTACGAAATTTAGATTTCGTGTGAGCTAGATTTAATTTCGCGCGAAACAAGTATTTCGTGTGAAAGTGTTGTGTATTTCGTACGAAATTAGTTGATTTCGTACCAAGTTTAGTCATTTCGTTTGAGAGGACTAATTTCGTGGGAAAGTTTATTTCGTGTGAACTGTATTTCGCGTGAAAGTTTATTTCGAGTGAAGAGTGTACTGATTTCACTTGAGGAATTGATTTCGCTTGAACAGGACTAATTTCGCTTGAGTTTTGATTTCGTGTGAAGAGGGTATTCCGTTTGAAACTGACTGTTTGTAAACTTTTGAAAACCAAATCATGGATAACGAGTTTTATAATGCCTTTGATAGTCCAATAACTATTGCTCAAAGTACATTACTTGAAAATGAGACGGGGACAACGCAAAAACCACCTAAGCTTATGGACATTGATGAGTTTAGTGGATGGGCCGAACGTTTTGCTAACTGGGTTGAAGCATATCACTTAGATGCATGGGAACATACTGAAGTTCAATATGCTAGACTAGTCGGGAACAATAATGTGAAAATACCAATTAGAGAATTGAGTGCTGAGGAGAAAAAGAAATACAAAGATGAGAAAATGATGGTTAGTTTGTTGCAGCAAGCGATTAAAGAAGACATCTTGATCTTACTTCAACATAATGGAAGTGCATTTTCGATATGGACAGAGTTAGAATCAAAGTTCATGGGAAGTACCGATATGCTCAAGAACAAAAAGTCGCTTTTGAAAAAAGAGTTTGATCTATTTCGTGGTTTGAAAACGGAGAACACCAAGCAGATTATTGAAAGATATTGAAATTTGGTGAAAAACATGAACATATTGGGTATCAACAAAGATAAAGATGAGTTGATTGAGAAGTTGGCTGATGCGTTACCACATGATGTTTGGGGGACGTATCTGATGATGTTAAAGAATAAAACAGATTTTAACAATATCACGCTAAGCGAGTTTATTAAACATCTTGAAGCTCAAGAGATGGAACAAAGGAAAATTGCTAGAATGAAGAACTATGATGGAGAACAAGACATTGGGTTGTATTACAAAAGTGGTGTTAGTGATAAAATCAATATGTCTCCAAAAGTTGAAACTGCTTTCAATGCGACGGGTTCTTCTGACATGTCATCTCAAGGATCAAGTAGCAAAATGGGATTTTCTTTGTATCCATCGTTTGACCCACATTTTACAGCAACAAAGAGTGGCAAAGTACTTCAATGCAATATGGCATTAAATCTGGAAAATGATCAAAACTATTCAGAGGAAGTAGCTAAAAGTCATATGTCTTTGTTGGTAACTATACTTGAATCTTATGGTAGTTTAGTTGCAGGGAGAATCGGGAATCCAATGCTTACAAAAGAGGATTACAATCAAGTAGATGCTGAGGAGATGAAATTGATGGATATAAAGTGGTGCTTAGCAAGCGTGTTGAGAAGAGCCGAAAAATTTAAACAAATTACGGGAAGAGATGATTTCCGTGATGCGAATGTTTCTACTTTAGGCTTTGATAAATCTAAAGTCACTTGTTTTCGTTGCAGGGAAAAGGGGCATTTTAAGAGAGAGTGCACAAATCGCGAAGCAAGCGGAGCTCAAAATCCTTTTGGAAACAACGACTACTATCGAAAGGAGATTTATCATCAAGTTGCTCAACAGTCATATCAACAACAACAACAGCCACAAACCACTCATGCTAGGAAAGAAATTGAAAGTTCAAAGAAAGCTTGTTTTGGTAATCAAGATGATGGAAGTTCATCAAAAGGATTCAGCTGGGATAAATATATTTCAAATGATAGTAAAGCTTTCATGGTAGATCAAGAGGATGAAAAATTACCCGAAGGTTTCAGCTGGGACGATTATTGTCCAGACAAAGAATTTCTGGCTAAAGCTTTTGTTGCTCAGGTTGTTAATGATTATACTGGTGACTATTGGGCAGAAAAAATCTGAAAACATTTAAATGCTGAAGCTGAGAAAAAGAGGAAATATGAAGAAGAAGAAGAAGAAGAAGAAGAAGAACAAATGAGACAAGTTGAAGCTGAGAAAAAGAAAAAGGTTGAAGAAGAAATTCAAGTGAGAAAAGTCATAGAAGTTCCAGGGTTTGAAATTAAAACAGATGCTGATGCAGTCAAGATTTCTGAGAAGTGTATGAACTGCGAGTCTCTGATAAAGCAAAACAATGAATTGCTACACAACATAAAAAGGCTGAAAGAATCATATGATGTCTTGAACAAAGCCATGAATCAATACAACGAGACAAGCAGTGAACAAGCCACAACAATGAAGACACTCAAAGGAGCGTATATGAGACAGCTTGACAATGTCAACTATTACACTGAAAAGTGTGCTGATCTTGTGTTGAAACTGGAAACTCAAAGAATAGAAACCGAGAGAGTAAACAGATTGTTAAAAAGTTACTCATGTTCTACTTTTGTTGTTAACAGGATTTACCCCATAGTGGAAGAAATGAAGACGTTTGAAGAAGAGAAGACTTCGGAAGAGAAGAAGTCTGAAACAAGAAAAGATGATGAAGTGAAGACATCTGGTAAGAAACCAAGTTTTGTCTATAACAAATGTTCACCCCCAGTCGAAAATGGATATTCTCCTCGAAATCCAAATTCAGAAAGAGTCAAAAAGGCAACAAACTTACATTGTGGGAGTCTGAGTCTTCAGATAATTTGCCAGAAAACATTGATGTCACGTTCACATCGTCTGACACTGATAATGAGTCCGAGTTAATAAAGAAAGTGATCGATCAGGTGTTGGATAAGGATGAAACAGAGGAGTCCAAATCAGAGTCAAAGTCTGAGTCCAACACGTCAAAGTCAACAGTCAAAAAGGACAAACGGGTTTATAATAAAGAATTTTTGTTATCAAAATCTAATTTGAATGACGAACCGATCAAAGTAGCATATACTTTGAAAGATTCTGACAAATTATATTCTGATGAGGTATTTCCAATAAGAGGTGTTAAAACTGAAATGATTAAAAAGGTTTTCAAACTAACAGAAATTAATATTTCTGAAATAAAAGATGTAAATCTTACTGAAAAACCAAAACCTTACACCTCAAGAGTTCAACAAAGATTAAACAAGAAAAAGGGTTACAGTTCTGGTTCTGGTTTTCAAAAGAAACCAAACCATAACGGTAATTTCAAAAAGAGAGGTTTAGGTTTTATTCCACCAAAAAATCATAAAAAATGAAAAAGGTTATAAACCAAAAACTGTTTTTGTTACAGGAAAATCATCTGAAGAAGAAAAAGAGCAAGTGTTCAGAAAGCAATCCAACAAAGAATTCATTGCCAAGAAGCAAGAAGAAATAAAGAAAAGTGTTGCTCAGAAGAAGATAGAGACGAGAACCTGTTTTCAATGTAAAACAGTTGGCCACATTGCCAGGAATTGTCCAAAGGCAATACAAACAAAACAGGGAGTCTCTAGTAAACTGAAAGAAAAGATTGTTGAGAAAACTGAACCACCAACAAATAGGTTTAAAGTTTTTGAAAATTCAACTTTTGAGGTTGGTGAATGTTCAAAAGATGTTTACAAAAGAAAGGAGAAACTTAACAACCAAAAATGGGTTGTTAAGAATTCAAGTGATAGTTCTGGTGATGAATCTGATTCCACAAAATCAGAGGAGCCAAAAGTTGTTATGAAAGAAGAGAAGTCAGTACTGCCTTTGGATGATGCAAATTTTCCACCATTGCGGGCTGAAAATTTGAAATCTAAAATTGGTAAAGTTGAAATTTCAAATCAATTCTTTCCTGAAAAGAAAGAATTTGATGTTGAAAAGGCTTTTAACCCCACAGTGCAAAACATTTTTGGTAAAATGATTGATGGGAAGGTCAAGGGGGTTAAAGAATTTTATGAGAAGAAAACAAAGAAACCGAGTGTTGACAACTCGGAATCTCCCAAGGACCGTCAGGCTTGGGAGAATCTCTCTAACTGAAAAACCTGACTTGTCGGAGCTCCCAAGTTGGTAATCGCGGAGCATGAATCGGCATCATTCTTGAAAAATTGTTTTTGAAGAGGTTGACTTGTCGGAACTCCCAGGTTGGTAAGTGTGGAGTATGAATCGGCATTTTGAGATTTCAACCTACAAGTGGTAATTGTTGGTAAGCAAACCGACAAGTGGTTGAAAGAGAGGTTTTACCTACAAGTGGTTAATCAAGGTCATTAAGTTGAACTTGATTTAACTTTCATTCAAATGATTGGAAAACAAAGTTATGATCACATCCCCATTTTTACAAGTGGTAAAATCAACAAAACTTATTTTCCGGAAAAACCATTTTGATTAAAACAAACTTAAGTGTTTTGAAATCAAATGGGAAAATAGTTTGTTGTAAGGGGGAGTTCTGATTGTTTATGCCAAGTGGATGGCGATTTGAAGTAATTCACAACAGTTGTCATTTTATTGTACAGTTTGTTTTCAAATTTTTCCAGAAAATAAAAATTGAAACATATTTTGATTTTAGGGGGAGTAAAAATTTAGGAAATTTCGAAAATTTGAAAAATCCAAAAACATGATAAAACCATAAAAAGCCAAAAACATTGAAAAATTCAAAAAATGAGTCTTGTCATAAAAAGAGGAAATGATAGTAAATCAGTGGACGATCACAGCATGCTAAAGAATTGGAAAGTTCAAAAGTGATAAACGGTCTCACTGATGATGTGCCAGTAGGTTTTCACACGCTTAGTAGATTGTGTTCGAGATATAAACCTAAATTTCAAACTTACTTATCTCGTGGGGAGCATCTCTCGGATATATGGGTAACCCCCGAAATCTTGTTTGAAAGGTCCCTCTTTCTGAGATACTAGGTCTTTATGCTTAGTGATATCTGGGGTATTATCCCGGGACTTCTGATTTTGCGGAAGCAATGGCCTAGTCCCCGTATAATACTTTCTGCTTGCTTGAAATATAGCACCCCCCTCAGCATAAACAATGATGAAACATTGCAAAATGCTAATCATGTGCTGTTGAAGAAAAGATTCTCTAAAGGGAACACACCTAAAAGTCGAAGCCATCATCTCTCTGATTTTGCGGAAGCAATAGCCTGAGCTCTCATGGCCCTCGCATTTAACCCTTTACAGATATAATCTAGGTATACTCACCTGTAAGACTAAATATTAGGATCTGGATACGGGAGTATATTCTGATGTGGGACACGCAAATAAGTTCAACTGCTTAAAAACATTAATCTCGTATCTCGAAACAGTTGAAATTTGTGTGAAAATTTAAAGTGGATCAGTATACTGACAATCTATGTGAATCGTTTAGACCTTAAAATGTTTAAAGCTTAACGGTGTTGGTGATTTGTCTCATAAACTGATATGATCCTCTTACACAAACTCGTAAAAATATTGTTTGTATATATTTCTTTACTGCATTTCGTTAAAATCAAAATTCCAAAAAGATTTTCAGTGTGTTTTTGTATAAAATTTTGAAAAAAAAAATGCAAAAAGATTTTCGAGAACTGATGTTGAAGAGCTGATTTTCAAAATTTCAAGTGCTAAACATGATGAACAAGTTTGGGAGAGTGTTTTTGAAATGAAGAATATTTGCCTACAAGTGGTCATCAGAAGTTTTGAATGATAAATCATTCTGGAAAAATACATGCAAATGATATAATTTTATCAAAATCTTAAATTTGTGAAACTTATGTTTGAGGTAGAGATTGTGCAGGAACGAAGTTTGAGAAAAGCCAAGTTTCAATCATAAAACCTGTGAAAGTGTGAGCCAAGTCAAGATCTTGAATCAAAAATTCCAGACTGTGATCCCAGCTTAGCGAAAGGGGGAGTCTGATGACATCAAGAGGGAATCTGAAGATGTAAGCTGCTGATGCTGATGATCTTAATGAATCAAGAGACCTGATCAAGAGGAGTATAGAGCCAGGTTGCAATTCTGAGAGAAAGGGAAAGAGATTGATTGAGGATGCTTACAATGGAGAATCTTTGGAGAAGAGCAGACTGATAAAGACTGAAGGTTTGACAACCGAAGACTCGACACCGAAGACTTCGTCAACATCCGAGAGGGAGTCTGTTGGTGCATACGTCTGTCGACTTCGTCTTATATCGAGTCTTGTATTGTATTAAATAGATCAGGGCACGGAAAACAAGGAAATGTGTGTTTATGGGTATTTCGCACGAAATGACACAGGGGTCATTTCGTACGAAATCAAGTTAGATATTTTGCACGAAATCAATATGATGATTTCGTTTGAAGCAGTTTCGTGCGAAATCAGATTTCGCATGATCTATTTCGTGCGAAATTAGCTCTCCTATAAATACCCATCGTGCCAATTCATTTGTAACGATTCTGATTCCAGTTGCGAAGCTCTGCCGAAGTGTCTACAGCATTGAATTGGATTTCTCCACACCCATCATCACCCCGGCGAAATCACTTTTGCAGGTAGGTTTGGGACGTTTGTTACCCATGATCAAGATGTATCACCAAAAACTTCAATCTTTTAAAAGTGACAACCTATTGTCAAATCACTTGTAACTCCAAATTTTCTCCAATCAATACAACTTTTAAAGTACAATTATATAAATGATGTAACCAATCTAATTTGTCATAGGTTAGTTATATACTTCCAGTCTATACTATATACTAGAACAATCTCTTAACTACAATAATTGATAACTTGATTTGTAGGTGACCTGAAACTCTAATCGTTGCCTACCATGTGGCCGTGGGAAGTACAGATACCTTAAAACACTTTCTTCCTTATTTTTATTTTCTAAAAACATATCTATGCTCAATTTTGTCTCATATTTTAGATAGACTAATGCATAATTTTAAAACTAATTTTTTCCCGTAATCAAAAGACCCTAGGAAAATGATTTTCGTAATCAAATTTTGATTTGGTAATATCTAAATACATGAAGTGTTTGTTAATTTCTGGAAAAGTTCATTGAAGTTACAATTGCTTTTAAAAATATCACTCCCAACCAAAAGTGTTAATTACCCATTCCAACAAAATAAATTTGGAGACGTTAACATTTTGTGTCGTGTCTTTGAAACTAAGGGTCTGTTTGGTATGGGGTAATGGAATGGACGGAAGAATGGAATAGACGAGGTAATGGAATGGACAAAGGAATGAAATGGATCATTCAATTCCATGGTCTTGTTTGGTTACCATGTGGGAATGGAATGAATCGTTACCTTGTAGCGTTTGGTGGGCAGGAACAGAAGAAGGAATAAAATTGGCGATGGGTGGTGGTAGTCGATGGCGGCGGTGGTGGTTGGTGGCAGCGGTGGTGGCAGTGGCGGTGGTAGGTTGTGGCGGCAGTGATGCTGGTGTTCGGTGGCAGAGGGTGGCGATGGTCGGAAGTGGTGCTGATGTTGTGGCGGCGGGTGGGCGGTGTTAGTGGTGGTGGCCGGTGGTGGCGCCGGTGTTCGGTGGCGGAGGGTGGCGATGGTGGTGGGTTGTGGTGGCGGTGGTGTTTGGTGGTTGATGGTGGCGTTGGTGCCAATGTTCGGTGGCGGAGAGGGTGGTTGTGGCGACGGGTGGTGGCGGTGGCACCGGTGTTCGGCGGTGGCACGATGGGTGGAGACGATGGCGGCGCCGGTGGTCAACGGCATAAAGTGGCGGCAGCGGGTGGTGGTGGCATTTGTGGGTGGCTAGTGGTGGGAGGTGTTGGTGATGAAGATGGGAAAGGGAATGAAATGGAAAAAAAAAAAAAAAAGAGTGTGGATAGAATGAATTTGAAGGAATGGAATGTCATATGTAATCAATGATTCCATTACCTTGACCAACCAAATATATTTTTTTTCATTCCCTCGTAATAGTCCATTCTATTACTTCTCTCATTCCTACATACCACAACTACCTAATTGTTTTCTTCATTGCTGTTGTATGTGATTTTATTTTTATCAGCATACATATGTTAATTTATCAACGGTCTAACGCACAGGTTGGCTGGTTTTGAATGTTATCGACGTCACGTTTTGATGTGCAAGGCTGAAACGTTTGAATGTTCGAAACTAAAAATTTAAGTTCCCACAACAAAATATCAAAGCTCTCAAAATCCAAAGCTACCACTAGTTTTAACAAAATCAACTTCTTACACTAAGTCTATAGGGTGTGGTCATGACCCTCATGACCACCATGACCATCCACGTCAGTGCCATGTAACCCAACTCTAATCCACCATCCAAAACCACTACCCTAAAGGTGTGGTCATGACCCAAACCACTAGCCCCTTATTTATTTATTTTAATTTACCTTTATCTAAAGAAAAAGGAAATGATTTGTTGAAAAATGGGAAGGAGGACCATGGTTGTCATGGTTTAATCCATGCAAACCATGGTGGATCAACCAAGGGGATGGTGTAGCATTCCATTAATGTTCCTAGGTGGCAAATCATGTTCCAATCATGACCCCCACACCTTATAGCCTAATAACATAAATCTCATCAAAACTTCCCAAATAAACAAGCCAAAAAGAAAGATTAACGGTAACATCATTCCAAAAAAAAGATCTAATCTTGACCATCCTGACTCTCATCTTTGGCTAGTTTGATCATGTCATCAATTCGAAGAATCGTTATAGCTGCTTCCGTTGCAAACTGTGATACATAAAACAGTTGTATTTACCTCGTAAAATTAAATACAAATTTATGTACATAAGAGAGTAGATTTATCACTTACTTGTAGTATCTTGACTTTGCTCATTGCAGGTTCAATTACACCGGCTTCTAAGTTGTTGCGAACCGTACCGTTTATCAGGTCCAACCCCATACTGCGAATCAAAATCAATTAAAGCAAAATCCAAATGGAAATTAGCAAATTACGTAAGATTAAAAAACAAAAAGTATAATCCAAGATTTAAGAATCTTTCTTAGATGTACGTTAATATATTTAACCTTTTTAATTAATATTGTTCACATCAACCTAACCTTCTAATCTATTTTTATGTTTATCCAAGGTTTTTATTAAGACGTTTTCTTTTACTATACTTTTTTTAATCAAAATAGATATTTGTTTCATTCCAATCAACGGAGCAAATTACTTTGAAAATCATTTAATTTTTTGTTAAACCAAACCATAAATTTAGGTTCGGATTTTTATGCGGTTCGGTTTTTTCGGTTTTCTGCTCACCCCTAACTACAGTTAACTGGTAGGTATGAATTAAAAATAAACATACCTTGATAAATGTTTCTTATCTGCTTTAGTTTGCGCGGTGTGGTGATACGCACGCAATTTGGCTACCAATTCAGTTGCATCCTTCGCAGCATTGACAGCAAGAACCTTTCATAAAATAGTATTATAATCAGTAACATTGGGAATAAATCAATTTGAATAACTTGATCTTTGACTACACAAAAGTCAACACCTTTGGAATGATCAGCAACGATTCAGCAAACTCCGCAATTGCCAGCTGTTCACGAGATCCTAACGTTGTAGCAAGGTACTCTAAATACACTGACAACGCCGCCTCAACCGCGCCACCGCCAGCCACCACCTGATTAAACATTCCAACGCTCATCAATATATGTATATATGAATGTATGTATATTGTTTTATATCAATACAAATCAAATGGGGCATTACGGAATTAGATTCCAAGGTCCTCTTGACTATGCATAAAGCATCATGTAAAGCTCTATCCATTTCATCAAGCATGAAGTCATTAGCACCTCGAAGAATGACAGAAACCTGTTGGAATAATCACAAATATAAATATTAAAATTAAAATTATTATGTTGTGGATGGAAACGATTTTTAAAAAAAATATAAACAAGTTGAAATGTTGAATAACGTACTGCACTTGATGTTTTGGTTCCTTTGATCAGTATGACGTCATCGTCTGCAATGCGTTCCTCCACTACTTCATCTGCGGATCCGAGGAATGACGAATCGAAAGTTTCTTCTCCTTCCATGTCAGCAAATGTTGACACCTGTACATGGTAATAAACTTACTTTTAATATAAACTAGTATTTTGACTCGTTGTTGAGAAAAAATTACGTCAAAACATAAACCACCAGAGATTTATACGGAAACATATCTAAAAAAAGCACGTAAGAAAATAGTATCTTTTAAGTTAAGGAGCGGTACCGCGTGTTGGGAAGGTGTTGAAACGTAAAGTAAATCAAACTTATATACCGCCTAGTGAAAACGTATTATGTTTGACCAGACTTGTTTTCGAACAAAATTTATGACAAAAAGTAGACCATTTATGTCAAAACGCAAACCAACTTGGATCTATATCGAAATGTACTTAAAAAGCACGTAAGAAAATAGTATTTTTTTTTAAATAGTACCACGCATGGCGGAATTTGAAACGTAAAGTAACTGGAATCAATACCGCCTAGTGAAAACGTATTATATATGACAAAACGTAAACCAACTAAAAACATACATAAAAATAAGCAGGAAAACAAATTGATAAAATGTAGACCAACCTAAAACATACATAAAAATAAGCACGAAAATGTATTATATTTGACCCACATACAAAAAGACATTTTACAAAGTTTTTATAAAGCTAAGGGGTGTAAATGACAATGCTGAATGTTGAGGGTACAAAAAGAAAAAAACCCAAAAAAAGTTGGAATTTTTTTTAAAAACCTTGCTTTGATTGTTGCTACAGTGAAACACTTTTCCACAAATTGTAATACTTTTAATGTGTTCATTGAAAAAAAAAACTATAATTTATAAATACATATGTGCATATTACCGCAGTTGTGCCTGTTGCTTTGGCAACATGGCGTAAATCTTCTTTTCGAACTCGCCTCACAGCAATGGCACCAGCTTCCACAAAATACTGAGTTGATACAATAAAAATTGTTAGAATTAAAGGAAATATACATTTATAATGTTATATAATCAAAAAATTTAAGCAAATTTACCTTGAGTGCCATGTCATCAATCCCCTTGGTCGTTAAAACAACATTAGCACCAGCTTTTAGAATCTTTTCGATACGCTCTTTTGTCATATCAGCTTCTCTGTAAGTTTATACATCATACCCATATCAATACTTTAATTTAATAGAAACACAAAACACGTAAATGCATGAAATAATAGATTTTATTACCTTTGACGAATTTTCTCCAACTCGCGTGGGTCGGTGACTAAAACCTGAACACCTAATTGCATTTTCGTCTTTTGGAGATTAAAGTCGAGGCATGCGATTCTTGCGGGAGAAACTTTCATCGGCATTCCTTGTGCTGCGCGCCCGGTATTAAGAGCGTAACCTTTTAACAAGTAGCTCTCTTTAGCGCTTTTTCCATGAGCTTTAAGGATGTTAATTCCCTAACGATATTAAAAGCGTTTCAGACATTTTCAGGCGTGAGTTATCGAAAATACGGTACTGATATACATCAAGGACAAAGTAATGACATTATTATGAACAAAGTCACGAACCTTGATTGGATACTTGATCTCACCACGTGCATTGGTCATTTTAACAGCTTGCACTGCATCGACCACCTGATGATGTGTAACCCGTGATTGTTATTTTATTCAATTTAGATAAAGTAAAAAACAAAACTGAAAACTTTTAGAAAAATAATAAAAGCGTACCAGATTTGCGAAAAAGTCAGAGTCACCGGATAACAATTTAGAAGACATGCTTGTCTTTGCACAATTCACAAGAGAATCCTTTCCAAGCTTGTCAACCTAAAGAAAAACAAAAGAACACTTAAAGTTAGGGGCGAGCAGAAAACCAAAAAATCCAATCCAAAAAACAGAATTGCACAAGAAAGCGAAAAAACCAAAACAAAATTTATGGTTCAGTTACAGTTTTACATTTTTTTAAACCGAAAAAATCATTTTTAATGGTTGTTATATATTGGTTATAAGAATTATTAGTTTCAATCTTGAATGTTGAGTATTTATAATAATAACATTAACATGTTTATCTATCTTTGAAATGATTTATCCATTGCTTAAAAAATAACAAAATTTAAGATATAACTAAAATGATTTTCAAAGTATTATAAAAGAAAATGTCTTAATAAAAACTTTGGAGAAACATAAAAATAGATTAGAAGGTTAGGTTTATGTGAACAATATTAATTAACAATTAAAAAGGTTAGATACAATAACTTAAATGTAAACGTCTAAGAAAGATTCTTGAATCTTGGATTATACTTTTTTTGAATCTTACGAAATTTTGTTCCAAAAACCGGAAAACTGAACCGTTGCTAAAACCGAAAAAACCGAAACCGAACGGTTTTCAATAACTGAAAACCAAAAATTTCAGTTGCGGTTTTAGTTTTACCATAAAACCGAACCGTTACTAGAACCAAAAAAAACCAAAACCGAACGGTTTTCAATAACCAAAAACCAAACATTTTGGTTGTGGTTTTGGTTTTACCATAAAACCGAGCCGTGCACACCCCTACTTAAGATAATCAAAAGATAATATAGCTTCTTCAACATAAACGTAAGAAAATCCAATTCTTGTAGACGTACTTTTGCCATTTTCACATATTACTCGATAATAGTATTACCTTAATCGCGAGCTTCTCTTCAATATATTTGCATGCTTCTCTCATTGCAAGCTGCGAACATAAAAACAAAAAAAAAAGTATACATGCCCATGAGCAAGAATTAACAAAACAATATTATATAGAAGACGGAGAATTGATTAACACTCACTCTGTATCCACTAATTACAGATGTTGGGTGAATCTTGTTTTTCACAAGATCATTTGCTCTCTGCAAAATTATCATAAGAATATATTAATAAAATTTTTACAACAGGGGTCGAATTCTTTTATGAAAAATAGTAAATACAAAGATGTATTTACTAGAATATGTATATTAATACCTTGAGTAATTCAGCTGCTACAATGACGACAGAGGTAGTGCCATCTCCTACTTCTCTATCTTGAAGCTCGGCCAGTTCAACAAGAACCTATATTATATAAATAACCATAAGTTGCAAAAAAAAAATGACATATTGAACAGACAAATAGCAAGAAAATAAAAAAAAAAACTACAAAAGACTAAAAAGATAAACTTTTTTTTTCTAACCTTGGCAGCTGGATGCTCAACGTCTAACATCTTGAGAATTGTAGCACCATCATTTGTGATGGTTACATCCCCAATGTCATCGACCAACATCTGAAACATGAGCTTACATTAGTTACACTCACAAGGTTTGATTTAATCGGAAAATAATAGAAGCATAAAAACAAAACAGAATAGAGAAGCAATTACAATTGCCAAAGTACTATAATGAGTTATAAGAAGCGAAACTGGATGCTATGTACAATACAAGAGAAAAAGGTTTATTGTCTCCTTTACTTCAACTTAATCCATCACTAATTCGTAAGCAAAAGGTTTACTGTTTCCCAAGGTTTAAAAAAAACGGAAACGAGTTTCGAGGCGTTTTCCCTTCGCCTCACAAGGCGTAAGTATCGAGGCGAGACGGAAGGCCGAGGCGGTATTAATAAATAGAGTAAATTGCGGTTTTGGTCCTTGTGGTTTATAGCCAATTGCTATATCTCACAAAATTTAAAAGTCTTGCAATTTTCATACAAAGGCTTCTAGTTTATTGCAGTTTTACTCCACTATACTAACTCCATCCACTTTCTAGTTAAAACCTGATCACATGAGAGGCATGTGATGGGCTAAATCGTAACAAAAAACAACTTTCTAACGTCATTTTTCTCCAGGATGTTGTATGCGATCTCCACCTAGGGTTTCCCAATGTCTGACCAAAATCTCCATTCTTCTTCTTCTTCTTCAAACAAAGTTATGTGGTTTTCTTTTTAAAACTCGTAATTGGGTTGTGTTATCGACCCTATATAGTATGTATTTTCAACACCTTTAAACTACCAGTTTTCACATATATCTTTTACTGGGATTTAGTTCTTGTTTCATGCATGTGTTATTATATAATCCACAGATGAGAATAGTACTAAAATTACAAGAGAGTAACTATTGACTACAAAATAATGTCTAGCTCTTTTGAAGCTTTGCACTTGGCTCATTTGGAATATAAAAACTGTATAGTAATCACTTTGAATTTGAAACAATGAAAAAAGTATACAGTAACTTCCTTATTCAGAAAGGTTTATTTGTTTTATTAACAGGGGTAGACTGTGTATAATAATCAAACCAATACACCCCATAAATGATTATATTAATGTATGAATATAAACAGCAACGCGAAGAAAAATAAAAAGATGATTTGATATAAGATTCAGTTTATAAAAAAATGATTTGATATATGTAAAACACTTAAGACTGCTGCTGCTGAATCTGTTAACACAAAACAGCGGCAGCATCAGTTTAACAAGTCGATTAACTATTTCATCCTTAAATCAAACGGCCATATCGGGTCATCATCTATCTAGTCATACCCAATTGCATTTGGCATTTGTGAGTCCCACCAATATAAAGGTTCTTGAATTTATACGCAACACCAGTTTAACAACAGTTAACAACAGCATGTTTCAAACACTTAGACAACTCGCTTTTGACCCGATACGCAACGCACCATTTTAACAACTGGAATTTTCCAGTTTAACTGTTTCATCCATTTTTAAAGCAGATCAGTTACCTACACCAGTTTAACAGGTACAATGTTCCAGTTTAACAAATGGCGTGCAGCCGCTCCTGCTGCCGTTTGAAGAAGAAGAATGGAGATTTTGGTCAGATGTTGGGAAACCCTAGGTAAAGATTACATATCCTGGAGAAAAATGACAGCAGCAAGTTGTTTTTTGTTCTTTTCATTTCCTTCATTTAGATGGCTAGTTACGATTTAGCCCATCACATGCCTCTCATGTAATCAGATTTTAACTAGAAGGGGTGGATGGAGTTAGTATTGTGGAGTGAAATTGCAATAAAATAGAATCCTTTGTATGAAAATTGCAAGACTTTTAGATTTTGTAAGATATAGCAATGAGCTATAAACCACAGAGACCAAAACCGCAATTTACTCTAATAAATAAATATAACATCAAAAAAAGAGTTTTCTCATCAAATTTCATTAGATTCAATAGTTAAAACATGAAAAAGATTCAACACATTTAAACAGATTATCATACACATTTAACAGCACATTCTGTACAGAATCAATAGCAGCAGCAATAATCGGAATCAGATTAAAACAAGAACGGCAAGAATAATCGGAATCAATAGCAGCAGCAATAATCGGAATCATTAACATCAGAATCAGATTAAAACAAGAACGGCAAGAATAATCGGAATCATTAACATCAGAATTAGATTAAAACAAGAACAGCAGCAATAATCGGAATCATTAACATCAGAATGTGCTGTTAAATGTGTATGATAAATTGATAATCTGTTTTATAAACGCAATAGCAACGACAAACGCTACTAAACCGCATTCACAAAACATACTCATACTTTGAAACATCTACAAGAGCTCAGTCGCATACTAAAACAGACGATTAAACTATAAAAATCCCGACCGAAAGCACAAGATCACAGACTTGCCTGTCCTCAAAGTTTATCACAAACTATTAACTATATATTCTACCAACAATTCATCATATCTTTTAAACTTTGACAATGTCACCACCATATTGTCATCTACCACATAAAGCAGCCCTTAACTTTGGTAGGCAATAAACGCAATAGCAACGACAAACGCTACTAAACCGCATTCACAAAACATACTCATACTTTGAAACATCTACAAGAGCTCAGTCGCATACTAAAACAGACGATTAAACTATAAAAATCCCGACCGAAAGCACAAGATCACAGACTTGCCTGTCCTCAAAGTTTATCACAAACTATTAACTATATATTCTACCAACAATTCATCATATCTTTTAAACTTTGACAATGTCACCACCATATTGTCATCTACCACATAAAGCAGCCCTTAACTTTGGTAGGCAAATCACATATGTTGAGTTAGGGTTTGTAAAAAAAACTTTGTGCATACTCAAATCTATCCAATTTTTACAGCACAAACATAATAATAGATCTACCTACGGTATAGAAAACCCTAAAAAACTAAATCTGTTATAACAACACAACAAATACCTTGTCAAGTCCAACGGGACCAAGTGAAGTCTTGACGATATTCGAAACAGATTGACAAGCAGTAACTGCACCAAAACATTAAGGATGAATTGAGTGAAGAAATTAGGGTTTTAAAAGATGAACACAAACACTTACTGTTTTGAGTGCGAACATCTTGACCAGATTGACGATCTCCGAGAATATCAAGCGGCTGTGAACCAAGCGCCATTGTTGATTGAGGGATGTGAAGCTTAAAATGATAGTTTTGGAAGAACCCTAATACTACTGTGAGTGTGTCTGCTTGTTATGGAGGGAGGGAACTCCGGCTTATTTATTAACCGATTGGGTTTTTGAACTGGGCCGAGTTGGACCGTTCCTTTAATAATCCCAGTTTTATTATTATTTTATTTAATTTAATTTGTCGCAACGCTTCAGGTATGTATTGATAATCTAACAAGGCAACATTTTATTTGGTCAAGTAGTGCTAAATTAGAACAACTAAACAAAAAGTTGAAACCACAAAGAAAAAAAAAAGTGTCAAATGAGATAGTGGTGGAGTGGTTGGGAAAAAAGTTAGTATACCAAAAGCCTAACCTCATTATCAGACGAATTGCCGACGGACAAATTGCTGGCGGTCTCAACGTCAAGTCCATAAGTTTTGGTGTGTAGCCCACTTTCCTCAGCCCAATATTTTTTTTCTATTTTTGTTCCAATCAAAGGCCCAAACTTAAAAGGATGGTCAACCAAATTAATTAATTTTTGATACAAGTTAATTTAATTGGATTTTCACTTGGTAGTATATTAAAAATATTACACATATCCACCCCAAAACAATCACCATGTATTTTCTTTTCAAAATTCTAAACCGGGCATCACTTGATTTGAAGACCTTGATCGTCATTTTTATGGCATTTTTCGACTTCATTGTGAACTTTTTGGTTTAGGTTCGTTCTCGTTAGCAAACTTAATAGTAGTTTTAGCTCGCTTCTTTTGTCGTACTTGTTTGTCTTTAGTTTCTTTATCGTCATGAATTCTTCTAAATCTCTCGGTTTTCCTCCACTATCACTTTGTAGTTACGAAACAAATAAAACGATCAAAAGTAGACTTCGTTCCACCAATTCAAATGTGGTGCAAAATAATCGAATTTACGGATGATAAATGCTATCTGATAAAGTATTACAACACGTGCATAAAAGTACAAATATGTATTAAACAATTACATGATCCTCATTTATCTATTATATTTTAAACTTCAGCATAAAGCACTCATTCAGTTTTAATTATAACATAAAAACATTTTTTAAGAGTAAATTACAAGTTTTGTCCTTTATGTTTGTCCCAAATTTCAGACGCTGTCCTTTACCTTTAAAATTGATGGGTTTTGTCCTTAATGTTGCAAAATCTTGCACGTTATGTCCTTTAGGCCAAACCCAGTTAGATTTTTTGGTTAAAACTTAAAACCATGGTTGTAAAACAAGGTTTCCAAGGCCGAGTAGTCGCTACAAGGTAGGCTGCCGAGGCGACTTTCTCTAACTCCGCCTAATTACTCGGAATCGATCAAATGCGGTCAAACTCGGCCAAAATCGGATCTAGTAGGTCAATTCGGGCCGAGTTTGACTTAAAAAATAATAAAACATAATATATATGACTCATATTAAATAATGAATATCATTTTCACGTATTTTGTTATAAATATTATTAGTAAATTTATGTTATTAGACATATATTTAATTTCAAAAACTAATTTCTTTATAATTTAACATGTTCGAGTACTCCCCGAGTACTCTCCGCCTATGCCGAGTACTCTCAACTCCTCGGTCGACCGACTAGGGAGCGCCTAGCGACTTTTGCAACCATGGTTAAAACTGGTCATGTGCTTTGCACATGAGGGCATTTTTGTCATTTCATCTCATTAAGGACTATTGTGTAAAAGAACTGATGTTTAGGGACTATTGTGTAAGTTTAAAAAAGATATTTAAAATAAAATATATAAATAAAAACAGAAGTCTGCATTCTCTCTCTCTCACTCTACCTTCTTTCTTACTCACAAATTCATCATCAATTTAGCAGAAGACCGAGACGATTCTCGAAGACAGACTCGCTTCATCCAAACCCGATCGGCACCACCACAAATCCAAGAGGAAATCTGAAGACCTACCCGAATTCAATATCTCATCTGAATTTGATCACGGAAGCAGAGACAGCGGTAGCGGTGAAGTGGTGACGGTGAGGGTGAACGACGGAATCCGGAGACGGCGGTCGGTGTAGTTCTGGTGTGGCGGAGGTACTAGTGGTGAGGTTTTGTTCAGAGTCGAAGGAGGTTGCGCGGCGGAGTTGTGGTTGTAGGTGGCGGGTATGCAGGTGACCGGAGCGAGGGGAGGTTGCAGGTCGACACCACCACAACCCTTCATCGTCTACAACCACCATCACCATCACCACCACCCTCTACCCTCTACAATCAGGTATCATCTCTAAATCAACTCAAAAACCTTAAAATCCACAAAATCCCCAAAATCCCCAAAAACACAAACACACCTCCGGTCTTTCGATGATAACTGTAGTCCGGCCGGTAGGTGTGAACGGTGGTGGTCTCCGGTGGTTGTAAGTAGCGGCTGGTAGTTTTCTAGGGTTCCAATCCCGGTGGTGGTTGTTTCTGGTGGGTAATGGCGGTTAGAGGTGGTGGAGTGTTTCTGGTGGGCGATGGCGATTAGAGGTGGTGGGGGACGTTATCCGGTGAAGGGTGACAATGAGGGTGGTGGTGGTGGGTGTTTTATTCAGTTCTATGTGTGTGTGGTGATAGAGTTTAGAGGGAGAGAGAGATAAGTTGGAGAAAGAGAGTTGTGTGGGGTGTTTGATTAATGATTTAATATATATATAAATAATAGTAATAATAATGTGAAAACCGGTAATTTACGCCCTTAATTACGTGATTAATAGGTGATTAGGCAATAATAAATAGTGTTTACGACGCTAATTAACTTAATTAGGCCCTTGGAGTGCCTAGGAACGTTTGTTCAGCTATACAGTGCGCGTGTGGTGATTTACGGAAAATCTGCTGAATATTACACGACAACGGACCGATACCGTACAAAATACTGACGACACCGTCAAATATGGATGTCACGCGAATATGTTATGCTCATGGGTCGCGATATCGGGTCCCGTATGAATTACGGGCCACTTACACGTAAGATAGGCTTGTGGGCCCTGGGCCCAAGCCTGTCACACCCCAACCGATGGCGGAATCATCGGGGCGCGGCACTGAGCGAAACAGATTGTCCAGAAGTTTCCATAACAACCATCATTACCATTCAATTTAAGTTAACATGTCCCATACCATGTCTCAGATAGTAAAACAAGTTATTACAGACAAAAACTAAACAAATATTCTGTTCCGACAACTCAGATTTTAGCATAACTAAATTATTCGTTGGTTTCTAGGACTCCAGTTCCTAGCTTCAATTTCATCACAGCCCGAGAAGCATATAAACAACCTAGGCACCTGTCACATACGTTAAAATAATGTCAATACATAAAATGTAAAGGTGAGCATACAAGTTTGATAATAGCATATAGAGTTCGAATTCGTTTACGCATAACCAGCACGTACACATAGTGAAATGAAGCACGTTAGTTATCGACATAGATCCATCGATACCAATGACTGCGGGTTGACTGCCCGAGGCAGTTCGCAATACACGATTACCACTGTAATCCATGCAAGTAAAAAATCCTTAACAACCCCCGTGGAAACGGGTGCTGAGTCCAAACTATAGTACTATCGTTGCTAAGGCAGGTAGACAACATTCCATGTGTAAACATAACAAACAAGCATTCATAAGCCACGTATAACATGCGATAATGGTTAAGCGTTAAAATAGCTTGAGTAGTGTGATGGTTGTAGTTTGAATAGTTGTAACGTATGTAACACCCAAAAGTGCTAAAGCAAAAAGGGTTCGAGTATACTCACAGCGATATGGATTGAAGGGAGCGCTTTACAGCGAGTACGATTAGCCTGAATAGATTCGATAACGTAACGATAAGTGACGCGTAAAACAGTACAAGCGAGAGTGGGTAGGATGACTGATCGTGCGGTTCAGTTGTCCGTGAATAGGGGTCATCCGTGCGCATGACCTATCCGTGCGGATGGTGATGCATGCGGATGGTGTTCCATCCGGATAGGTCATCCGTGCGTGCGACTGTCCGTGCGGGTAGCAACCCGTGCGGACGAGTTATACGTGCGGACGACTTACCCGTACGGTTAGATTGCTTGTGTGGATAAACGTCCAAGTGGATTGTTTCTTCCTAAGATGTGTTTGTGTATGATGGCTTGTGCTTTGGAGTTTTCGTTGTAGTATTTAGAAAACACCAAAGTGTTTCTACCTTTCAAGCCGGCCGCGCGGACGGTGGTCCGTGCGCATGGTAGTCCGTGCGGACAGCCTGTGCGCGCGGGCAGAGTCAATCCGTCCGGATAGCCCGTCCGTGCGCACGGCTTGGCCGTGCGGGTGGGGTTTGCTCGATTTTCATTTTAAGGCCTTAGTATCTCATGATCCGATGAGTAATCCATTCAGAGGTCGTCTGTCCGGATTGCTCGTTCGTCGATACTCAAACCTCGCTTGGAAAGTGGGTCCCAAGGGTAGTCCGTGCGGTTGGCAACCCGTGCGTATGACCTGTGCGTGCGGATGGTAACCCGTGCGCACAGCTTGTCCGTGCGGGTGGCTAGTCCGTGCGGGTAGCCTGTCCGTGCGGACAACTGCTCTGGTTGTTCCGTTCGTCTACACTTGGTTTCTGTTGTCGTTTATCGAGACGTTCTGATTACGTGGCAACCACTTGGAGTTGTGTTCTCACCCGCGTGACTAGACCGGTTAGGAACCACCCTAACTCGGCCTGCCGGCGACTCTGAACGGCCGTCCCGGTTAACCCCGAAATCAGTTGTCTAGGGTACAACTCCAGATCTGGAACTAGGGTATCACTATTGACGAGCAAAACACTAGGACTGATCGGATTTGTACCGGTTTTAAGGGTAAAAGAAGGAGAGAATATTAGATTTATTTCTTTCAACTCTTTTATCCTTAGAAAAGTTTAGATCTAGGTGGAATTATTGTAAAAACTTGTAGAAATCGTTTAGATCTGGGATATTTTTGGTGGAATGAGGCCAAGCATGAAGTTCTTACGAACTTCATGATGACGTCACCCATGATTACCTCAAATCCGGATGATTTCACGGTTAGAATTGAAGATTCGAAATATAGAAGTGTGTAGAATCGTGTAGTGATTAAAGATGTACAAGAATCAGTGCGAGATCTTACCTGAATTGAGAGAAATCTGAGAAAAGGTGAAGAATGCGTGTGGTTCGGACGTCACTTGCCAAAAGTGGAAAAAGTGGAGAGTGACCCGTGTATTTATAGGATGCCAAAAAGGGAAAGGGGGTGAGCCGTGCGCACGGCACGCACCCGGGTAGGTTATCCGCGCGGGCTGGCCATCCGTGCGGACTGGCAATCCGTGCGGATTGGCCATCCGTGCGGATGCCACCACCTTGGGCGAGCTCGATGCGATGTTGGTTCGGCTCGGATTTACGAGCGGTTTGATAGGGTTTCTTAATTCAAATTACTTTCAGTCCCAACTACTTCTTATACGGTTCGATTCGGGATTCGAGTTCGGGTTCGATCATATTCGAGTTAGACTTCGAGTTCGATTGAGTTCGCTTGATTATCACCACACAACATAAAATAAACATGCACAAGTAACACGTAAGGCACACACACACGTATAACTGACAAATAAAATACGAAATTCGAGTTACGATTTGGTGTCGATTTGATTAGCTTGCTTGATTATCTTTATCGCATTGTTACTTCCTATCGTTCACAGTCGTAGATCGATCGAAATATGATTGGTGAGGCTCGATTATTGTAATGTACAACATTTACTCCACATAATCTAAATATAATAGAAACAATTCTACGAGTCACGTCGCGCGAAATCGGTCGTTGGCTTTGACCTTGACTTTGACTTTCACTCGTGAAAACACGGGGTGTTACAGCCTCCCCTTGTTTAGGAAATTTCGTCCCGAAATTAAGCCGGAAGCTGTAACAAATTCGTGAATCACGTGTGGAGAATCGCCAAATTAACCAGGATTTTTTACGGTTAAAATCGGCGGATTTAAAAGCCTATGAAATCGTTCGAGAGAAATCTTTTTCAATCTTTAATTTTTCATTTTCAAAATCCTCTTTTTTTTTCTTTTTCTTTCAAAACCTTGATCATTGTGGGTTCTAGTTTGAATTCGCTTCGGTTGCGATCCGATTCGTACGACGTGTGGAATTCGTGCACGAGTGGGATCGATGCACAAGAATGTACTAAAGACGTGATTCTATTGATTGATCGGATAACGGACAAGAGCTTTCTCTCTCTAGTTTCTCTCATTTACAACATTCAATCTTCAGTAGTTTCGGCGATTTCTGTTGGCTTCCATACATATTATCATATTTCAAATTTTCTGAAATCTCTCTCGAATACTCTCTGTTTACAATATTGCCACCTTGCCTTACTTAGCTGGACGTTACTTCTTCGTTAAACAGTTGTGGATACTTTGCCTTCATGTCGCTTTCGAGTTCCCAAGTGAACTCCGCGCCTTGTTTGCCTTCCCACCGGACTTTCACAATGGGAATGCGTGAGCGCCTGAGTTCTTTGGTTTGGCGATCCATGATTTCGACAGGCTTTTCCACGAAGTGCAATGTTTCGTTCACTCGTAAATCGTCTAGAGGAACATGTACGGCTGGTTCGTAGATGGTCTTTCGGAGGTTTGACACGTGGAAGATCGGATGGACATTGTTAAGTTCTTCCGGTAATTCGAGTCTGTAGGCGACTTTTCCGATCCTTTCCAGAATCTTAAAAGGTCCCACATACCGAGGCGCAAGTTTCCCCTTTTTGCCAAATCGGACTACACCTCTCCAAGGTGATACCTTTAGGAGTACGTAGTCACCAATGCCATACTCACGGTGCTTGCGCTTTTTATCGGCGAGAAGCTTCTGTCTATCTCGAGCCTTCGCTAGGTTGTCCCGAATTTGGAAGATTTTGTCTGTCGTTTCTTGTAGTAGTTCCGGACCGGTTAGTTGCGAGTGACCGATCTTGTGCCACACAATAGGCGATCGACATCTTCTTCCGTATAAGGCTTCGAAAGGAGCCATCTGGATGCTAGCCTGGTAGCTGTTGTTATACGAGAATTCGACTAACGGAAGGTGTCTATCCCAATTACCACCAAAATCTAGGACACATGAACGGAGCATGTCTTCAAGCGTACGAATCGTTCTCTCGCTCTGACCGTCGGTTTGTGGGTGGAACGCAGTACTTAGATTAAGCGTTGTACCTAATGCCGTTTGAAACGTTCCCCACAATCGTGACGTAAATCGAGCATCACGGTCAGAGATGATGTCACGAGGCGTCCCATGTCGACAAATGATCTCGTCGGTGTAGATTCGGGCTAATCGTTCCACCTTGTAGTCCTCTCGTATTGGCAGGAAGTGGGCTGATTTGGTCAAACGGTCAATGATAACCCAAATGCTGTCGTGACCTGATGACGTGGTTGGAAGCTTGGTTACGAAATCCATAGCTATGCTCTCCCACTTCCACATGGGGATTGGAGGTTGTTCGAGCAAGCCAGAGGGTCGTTGATGTTCGGCCTTGACTCTAGCGCAGGTTAGGCATTTTCCGACGTAGAGGGCGATATCCCGCTTCATACCCGGCCACCAGTACCTATATCGAAGGTCATGATACATTTTGTCAGCACCGGGATGAATAGAGTATCGGGATTTGTGGGCTTCGTCCATGATGATTTGTCGCAGGTTGGTCCGCTTGGGAATCCAGATTTTGTCTAGGAAATGGAATATCCCGTTTGATTTGCTCACCAGTTGGGCTCCGTCGTGGTAGATTCTCTCTTTCTTCAGGGTGCGCTCGTTGAAACATGCATGCTGGGCGTCGCGAATAAGAGCTTCGAGATTGTGCTGGGCTTGAACATTTCGAGTGCTAAGCAGATAACTCCGTCTGCTAAGTGCGTCGGCAACAACATTTGCTTTGCCTGGGTGATAACGAATCTCGCAGTCGTAATCGTTGAGAAGTTCTACCCATCGGCGTTGACGCATATTTAGTTCCCTCTGATTAAAAATATGTTGTAGGCTCTTATGATCGGTGAAGATCGTACACTTGGTACCATACAGGTAGTGTCGCCAAATCTTTAATGCAAAGACAACTGCGCCTAGTTCGAGGTCGTGGGTTGTATAGTTCTTCTCGTGGATTTTGAGCTGACGGGATGCGTAAGCAATAACTTTGTCTCGTTGCATTAAGACACAACCGAGACCAAGGTTAGAAGCATCACAGTAGACAATGAAATTATCGTTTCCGTCGGGTAGCGTGAGAACAGGGGCATTGCAAAGCATGTGTTTGAGGGTTCGAAAGGCAGACTCTTGTTTGGTTCCCCAGAAAAAGGGCTGGTCTTTATGAGTGAGAGAAGTGAGTGGTACAGCAATCTTCGAGAATCCTTCGATGAATCGTCGATAATAGCCCGCCAGTCCGAGAAAGGAACGGACTTCAATCGGGTTCTTAGGCGTAACCCAGCTCTTAACAGCTTCAATCTTCGCAGGATCGACGTGAATGCCCTGACTATTTACGATGTGACCCAGAAATTGAACTTCCCCCAGCCAAAATTCGCATTTGGAGAATTTGGCGTAGAGTTGGTTTCCCTGAAGTAACTCGAGAACCAAACGTAGATGTTGCGCGTGCTCGGATCTCGTTTTGGAATAGATCAAGACATCGTCGATGAACACGATGACGAAACGGTCAAGATACGGTTTACACACTCGATTCATCAGATCCATGAAAACAGCTGGTGCATTGGTTAGGCCAAAAGGCATGACAACGAATTCATAATGGCCGTAACGAGTGCGAAACGCTGTTTTGGGAATGTCCTCCTCCTGTATATGCAGCTGATGCTATCCGGAACGCAGGTCGATCTTCGAAAAACACGTAGCGCCCTGTAGTTGATCAAACAAATCATCGATTCGAGGCAGAGGATAGCGATTCTTGATGGTCAACTTATTCAATTCCCGGTAATCGATGCACATCCGGAACGTCCCGTCCTTCTTTTTGACGAAAAGGACTGGTGCGCCCCACGGAGAGGTGCTCGGGCGAATAAAGCCTTTTTCAAGCAATTCTTGGAGTTGGGTTGAGAGTTCACGCATTTCGGACGGCGCAAGTCGGTAGGGAGCTCTGGCAATAGGATTCGCTCCGGGAATAAGGTCAATGCGAAAATCGATATCACGCTTTGGAGGTAGTCCGGGAAGATCCTCGGGAAAGACTCGAGGAAATTCTCGAACCACTGGAACGTCCTTCACTTTCTTCTTCTCTTTCTTTTCCTTCTCCGCTGCTACGACATGAGCCAAGAAGGCCCTGTACTCCTTACGGAGATACTTGCTGGCTTGTAGGCATGATATAAGTTTGAGACCCTTCGAAGTAGTATCTCCATAGACGCACAATGAATCCCCGTTGGCGAGAGAAAAACGAATCATTTTATCGAAGCACACAACTTCGGCATGGTTTTCGCGAAGAAAGTCCATGCCTACTATGACATCAAAGCTTCCTAGTTGCATTGGGATAAGATCGATTGAGAAGATGTGATTGTTGAGCTCGAGTGTGCAATCACGAATAACAGAGTTTACAGCGACGGTTCTTCCGGTAGCGACTTCAACTTCGAATGCAGAGGGGAGTCGAGAGCGCTTACGACTAAGGAGTTTCTCAAATTCGAGTGACACAAAGCAATTATCGGCTCCAGTATCAAACAAACATGAAGCATAAATACCATTCACAAGGAACGTACCATTGACCACGTTGTTGTCGGCCTGGGCTTGACGCACGTTGAGATTGAAAGTTCTGGCACGTGCGGCCTGTTGCTGCTGCTGTTGCTGTTGCTGTGGTTGCTGCTGTTGCTGCTGGGGTTCTTGTTTCACCACCCTGTTCGGGCACATGTTGGCGAAATGGTTCGGGTCGCCACATGTGAAGCATGCTCTGGCTTTGACTGCGGGTGCCGGAGGCGCTTGTTGACCCTGTGGGGCAGTGAGTAGAGCTTGATTGGCAGGAGCTTGACGAATACGGCAGTTGGCAGTAAAGTGGCCGTAGACGTTGCAATGAGCACAGAAGCGGCATTGAATAGCAGTTGGATGATGATAGGTGCAAGTAGGGCAGAGTGGGTGTGGTCCAGTATATGCACGCTTTGCAGGCGGTGCATTGGCCGCAGGCGCCACTACTTGACGCTGTTGAGCAGGTACCGTTTGGATCGGTGCAGCAGAAATCGCACAGTTCTTGTTGGTGGAGTTGTTCTTTCTCTTGTTCTTTCTCTTGTTGCTTGAGGACGTGGGTTCAGCAGTTGGTGTAGCCGCAGTGGCTTGATGTAGATGCTTGGAGGTCTTATCCCACATCCCAGCCTTGACCCTTTTGTCATTGATTTCAGCGGCCAGCAGATAGGTTTCTTCGATCGTGGTAGTCTTAGCCGCTTGCACGAAATCAGCAACGCAGTCGGGCAAAGCTCGGATGTATTTCTTGATGGTCATCTCAGGGGTCTTGACCTGGTCAGGACAGATAATGCTGAGCTGTTTGAAGCGAGCAGTGAGACCAGCATTGTCTCCATCTTTCTGATGTATGTGCCAAAATTCATCTTCAAGCTTTTGACGCTCGTGAGGAGGGCAGAATTCCTCCAGCATGACTTCCTTGAGCTCATCCCACGACAAACCATAGGCTGCATCATTCCCTCTCTTGTTCCTCTCGGCCGTCCACCAGTCCAGAGCACGGGACTGAAAGACGCCGGTAGCATTCAGAGTTCGAAGGTTATCAGGGCAACCACTTTGTCGCAGAGTGACCTCGATAGAGTCAAACCAGTGGAATAGAGCAGTAGGACCTCCTTCGCCTGTGAATTCTTTCGGCCTACATGACTTGAATTGTTTGAAACTGAAAGGTCTCGCAGCAGCTTTGGGACCTTCAGTCCTTGATTCCTCGGATGACTTGCTGGCATTCTCGCAGACACCGCTCACAGCTTTTGCTACTGCTTTCGCGACGATGGACGCAAGGCGTCTATCCCTCTTCTCCTGACGAGAGAGCCGATGATGGGATCCAGACGACATTGTCTGCAATAGACACCGCCATGGAAACTCAACATATGTATTCGAATCTCACCTCACACGTCTAGGACTACTAAAGCTCAGTAACACGTACCATGTAAACGCATAAAATCACAAATTCACAGAACTGCACAGAATCACATAATCACATAGAGCACAATGTTCCTAATCACGTAAGCACAATGACAAGAACACATATAACCTAATTACTAAAGTACCTACGAGCGTACAAAGTATTCTAACTGTTCCCGTTGTTGCTAGCGATGACTTGTGTGGGTTTTGTGTTTCGGCAGAAGCACTAGCGTTGGGTCGAAACCAATAGTACCTCAAAATGTTAACAAATAATGGAAAATACATTAAAATTCTCATAAAGATCGATAAATCGAAGGTAGATTGTCTATGGCTAATAGACTTCGACTAACCAAAGTAGCCCGACTATTCGCAAGGATCCTGCACAACGACCTCCAGGACTATGCCTTTGCCTCGACTCTTGGGTGCTGGCGCAACTCCCATTGGTTTGGTCGTGCCTCTAGACCGTTGGAATACATCGAACTTTGGTGGAGTTTTGTATAAAAGCGGGACGAGTCGTCAAGGTTAGGGTTTCACCCCTATCTTACAACTTCCGTCCTTGTTTTTTTTTTTTTTTTTTTGATAAAAGTTGAGGAGATTATTCATCAAAATGTGGATTTCACTCCTAACTTGGTATAATTCTCCTCTTTTGTAGCTAAAACGCAAGCTGATTAGGCAACCTTAGTCGAGAGTTTGCGGTTTTCACACCTATTCTCGGCCTTATTGCTTGTTCAAAGCTTGAAAATTCGGGTGTGGTGCTAGAAAAAGAGTGAGTGATAGCGACGAAATTACGCACACGCGTGAGTTGGTCTGTTGGTTCTCAACTATAGTCTAGGTCTCTAAGACTTCGACCCGGACTAGGTCGAGTCTTGCCTAATTCCCTATAGTTATGGCTCTGATACCAATCTGTCACACCCCAACCGATGGCGGAATCATCGGGGCGCGGCACTGAGCGAAACAGATTGTCCAGAAGTTTCCATAACAACCATCATTACCATTCAATTTAAGTTAACATGTCCCATACCATGTCTCAGATAGTAAAACAAGTTATTACAGACAAAAACTAAACAAATATTCTGTTCCGACAACTCAGATTTTAGCATAACTAAATTATTCGTTGGTTTCTAGGACTCCAGTTCCTAGCTTCAATTTCATCACAGCCCGAGAAGCATATAAACAACCTAGGCACCTGTCACATACGTTAAAATAATGTCAATACATAAAATGTAAAGGTGAGCATACAAGTTTGATAATAGCATATAGAGTTCGAATTCGTTTACGCATAACCAGCACGTACACATAGTGAAATGAAGCACGTTAGTTATCGACATAGATCCATCGATACCAATGACTGCGGGTTGACTGCCCGAGGCAGTTCGCAATACACGATTACCACTGTAATCCATGCAAGTAAAAGATCCTTAACAACCCCCGTGGAAACGGGTGCTGAGTCCAAACTATAGTACTATCGTTGCTAAGGCAGGTAGACAGCATTCCATGTGTAAACATAACAAACAAGCATTCATAAGCCACGTATAACATGCGATAATGGTTAAGCGTTAAAATAGCTTGAGTAGTGTGATGGTTGTAGTTTGAATAGTTGTAACGTATGTAACACCCAAAAGTGCTAAAGCAAAAAGGGTTCGAGTATACTCACAGCGATATGGATTGAAGGGAGCGCTTTACAACGAGTACGATTAGCCTGAATAGATTCGATAACGTAACGATAAGTGACGCGTAAAACAGTACAAGCGAGAGTGGGTAGGATGACTGATCGTGCGGTTCAGTTGTCCGTGAATAGGGGTCATCCGTGCGCATGACCTATCCGTGCGGATGGTGATGCGTGCGGATGGTGTTCCATCCGGATAGGTCATCCGTGCGTGCGACTGTCCGTGCGGGTAGCAACCCGTGCGGACGAGTTATACGTGCGGATGACTTACCCGTACGGTTAGATTGCTTGTGTGGATAAACGTCCAAGTGGATTGTTTCTTCCTAAGATGTGTTTGTGTATGATGGCTTGTGCTTTGGAGTTTTCGTTGTAGTATTTAGAAAACACCAAAGTGTTTCTACCTTTCAAGCCGGCCGCGCGGACGGTGGTCCGTGCGCATGGTAGTCCGTGCGGACAGCCTGTGCGCGCGGGCAGAGTCAATCCGTCCGGATAGCCCGTCCGTGCGCACGGCTTGGCCGTGCGGGTGGGGTTTGCTCGATTTTCATTTTAAGGCCTTAGTATCTCATGATCCGATGAGTAATCCATTCAGAGGTCGTCTGTCCGGATTGCTCGTTCGTCGATACTCAAACCTCGCTTGGAAAGTAGGTCCCAAGGGTAGTCCGTGCGGTTGGCAACCCGTGCGTATGACCTGTGCGTGCGGATGGTAACCCGTGCGCACAGCTTGTCCGTGCGGGTGGCTAGTCCGTGCGGGTAGCCTGTCCGTGCGGACAACTGCTCTGGTTGTTCCGTTCGTCTACACTTGGTTTCTGTTGTCGTTTATCGAGACGTTCTGATTACGTGGCAACCACTTGGAGTTGTGTTCTCACCCGCGTGACTAGACCGGTTAGGAACCACCCTAACTCGGCCTGCCGGCGACTCTGAACGGCCGTCCCGGTTAACCCCGAAATCAGTTGTCTAGGGTACAACTCCAGATCTGGAACTAGGGTATCACTATTGACGAGCAAAACACTAGGACTGATCGGATTTGTACCGGTTTTAAGGGTAAAAGAAGGAGAGAATATTAGATTTATTTCTTTCAACTCTTTTATCCTTAGAAAAGTTTAGATCTAGGTGGAATTATTGTAAAAACTTGTAGAAATCGTTTAGATCTGGGATATTTTTGGTGGAATGAGGCCAAGCATGAAGTTCTTACGAACTTCATGATGACGTCACCCATGATTACCTCAAATCCGGATGATTTCACGGTTAGAATTGAAGATTCGAAAGATAGAAGTGTGTAGAATCGTGTAGTGATTAAAGATGTACAAGAATCAGTGCGAGATCTTACCTGAATTGAGAGAAATCTGAGAAAAGGTGAAGAATGCGTGTGGTTCGGACGTCACTTGCCAAAAGTGGAAAAAGTGGAGAGTGACCCGTGTATTTATAGGATGCCAAAAAGGGAAAGGGGGTGAGCCGTGCGCACGGCACGCACCCGGGTAGGTTATCCGCGCGGGCTGGCCATCCGTGCGGACTGGCAATCCGTGCGGATTGGCCATCCGTGCGGATGGGCCATCCGTGCGGATGCCACCACCTTGGGCGAGCTCGATGCGATGTTGGTTCGGCTCGGATTTACGAGCGGTTTGATAGGGTTTCTTAATTCAAATTACTTTCAGTCCCAACTACTTCTTATACGGTTCGATTCGGGATTCGAGTTCGGGTTCGATCATATTCGAGTTAGACTTCGAGTTCGATTGAGTTCGCTTGATTATCACCACACAACATAAAATAAACATGCACAAGTAACACGTAAGGCACACACACACGTATAACTGACAAATAAAATACGAAATTCGAGTTACGATTTGGTGTCGATTTGATTAGCTTGCTTGATTATCTTTATCGCATTGTTACTTCCTATCGTTCACAGTCGTAGATCGATCGAAATATGATTGGTGAGGCTCGATTATTGTAATGTACAACATTTACTCCACATAATCTAAATATAATAGAAACAATTCTACGAGTCACGTCGCGCGAAATCGGTCGTTGGCTTTGACCTTGACTTTGACTTTCACTCGTGAAAACACAGGGTGTTACAAAGCCCAAGACCCGCAAGCCTAAACCTACACATAATAGGTAAATCTCTACAAGAGATTTGCAAAAATCTCCAGAAGATCTTGGTCTCACAAATTTGGAACATAATAACTTGTGGTTAATAAGTTGTTGGGAAATAACTACATGACCCACTAAACAAAACCCAAATTCAAGTTTATAAATAGGGATCCATATCCCCCTCAATTGTGCAAACCATTCACAGTGTGTCTTCACACACTTAAAACTTCACACAAACAACTTTCCTCACCAAACAAAACCCAACCCAACCCAGCCGACCACCCCCTACCCCTCTCGGTCTATCCCTCCTCTCGTTCTATACATTCAAACACACAGAAATCAGCTCCCAACCCACATGTTTTACCCCCCTATTAATCGGACCAACCACCACCATCTTTTGGTGGTGGCAGACTACAACAGCAACACTACCACCACCACAGGCGGCGGCGTTGTGGTGTTTGGTGCCGGACGATGCAGAAAGCGGAGAGAGAGCTGAAGAGATTCGGAGAAGAGAGGGAGAACCGGCGGTCAAAAGCTCGGACCGCCGGTCGGTTCATTATTCCGGTGGTCAGCCGGTTTATCCGGCGTGGTTTCACGGCGAAGAGAGAGAGAGACGAAGAGGAGAGAGAGGGCGACGGAGATGAGCAGCGCCGCTTCTCACGGCGGCGGCAGTGGCAGCGTGACCGTGGTTGTGTCTCGATCCACGAGATTTCTGGTAAGGACCAAACCCCCTCCAATCTTCTTCATTTCTTTTTCTGAATATTAATTGATGATGTTTAGATTGGGTGTTGTTCACGTCTCGGGTTAAAAGCAGACATCAACAGTTGGGGTTCGGGTTAGATGTTGAGCTTCGGGTTTTCGGGTGTAGGTCAGCGATGTGGTTCAGCTTGTTACGGTTCACACGGTTCAGCAGGTTTAATTTTCGGGTCAACTGGTTAACGGGTTGACTCGGTCAAACTGAGTCAACTCAGTCAACAAGTCAAAGCTGGTCAACATCGAGTCATTGCTCGGGCTTGGTCAACTCGGGTCAGATTAGGAAGCGGTTCGGTCGACTCGGTCAAACTGTAACACCCTAAATTTTTACCCTTAAATTTATACAAAATATAGTTTAAGTACATGACTTTCATTAACAAGATCATAAGTAACTAAGACCTTAGTCAACTAATGACTAAGTTAAAACGTTTCAAAAATTGTTTAACATGTGTTTACAACCCGTACACAAAAACTACATAGATCTAAAACATTGCGGAAGCTTCAAAACGGAGTGTTCGGTTCTTCATCTAATTGCTTGATCGTCACCAGTAAGATCTACCAAATTTTACCTATGATCAAAACCATTAAAAACGTTAGTTTTGACGTTATTGTATAATATAATCACTAAGTTGTACATCACATTCGAAATAATAAAAACAAACAACTATTCTGGATCCACCGTAAATTACGGTATCACCGTAATTTACGGTGAGTCTTGAAGATGTCTGGTCGCCGTAAACCAGTAGGTATACACCGTAACAAGTATGACCTTTACCGTAAATTACGGTATTACCGTAATTTACGGTAAGACCTGGAAATCAATGTTTAGTTTTGGTTTGGTTCAACTCATTCAAACAAATCTTGTAATTTGCTTTTCTATCAACCCATAACATCCAAATTCTAGTAATTCTAATAATGTGATAAATATTAACCAATAACATAACACTATCCATCATATTCCGGAGTATATAAATATCATGTTTCACTTGATTAATTGACCCGTTTGGCTCGTCTAAGGGAATCTTCCTATATGACGACTACCAACGCGCACCAACCGAACTTAAATAATCAATCAATATAACGACTTCAAGGCTTACTTCAAAACAACTCTTATGCAAAAATTCAATTACATATTTAAATCATCCGACATAATAAATGTAACGGAACAAGTTACATACCTTAGCGCACGCCCTTCAACCGTGAGTCACCACCGGCTTGTCCACTCGACGTTCCGGTATCTTGTCCTATAGAGTTCAATGTTATCTTGTTTAGAACTCTTTGTAAGCCATATTTCACATAATAGTTAAAACATCACGATTAGGCGTTTTAACTACCAAATTCTAATTTTCAAGTCTTCTTTGAGGCATTTCAACAAACACTTCATATGCATAATTTTTATACCTTTAGTAATCAACTTCTTAACTTGCTAATTAGCTAACTTGACAACAAATAAGCCCTCCTATAGTGTTTTAAGCATCATATCTTTCTGAAATCACTTTCAACAATCAAATTACACTAGAATAATCATCCTAAACCCTAGTGTTCATCTTCATCTTGTAAAACCCACAACCCACCTTCAAGGTGTTCATGGAGCTTTCTGAATTTGGTCATGATTTTTCAATAGTTAGCTAGGTTTTACTTCTAAACACCTAATCAACTTTAATCTAACCAAATAACACACATGCAAGCATCTAATTTCAGATTTTCAAAATCATGAGAATTTCAAGTTGATAGATTTCATCAAATTTCACATACCTTAGAATCCTCTTGAAATGAGGATTACGATTCTAGGCTAAATTCTCGATTTCTACTTGGATTAACCCTTCAATTTGCAAGATTATGAGATTTTAGGGTTTTGGAGAAGTGGGTGTCGCCCCCTGTGATGTTCTGGTCGACCAGACCCTTGTAAAAAGGGGTGTTTGGTTTATTTTTATTTAGTAAATCAATTTTAGTTTCAAATTTAGCAATTTAGGCCCCTCAACTTTGTTCAACATATCTTTTAGTAGCTCTAAACCCTATTATAGACTATTTCTAGTAAACTAACTAACTAGGTTAAAATTCTAGTTAGTAAATTCTTGTCTATTTATACTTTATAGTTCCAATATAAAGTTTTATATTTTCGGGGTGTTACAAGTCCACCCCCCTTAAAAAGGGTTTTGTCCCCGAAACCGATTTACGTACCAAATAATGTAGGGTGAATACGTCTCATCTCATCTCCTCTTCGGACTCCCATGTAGTGTCCGAACCTTTCCTATGCTCCCATTTGACTTTGACTTGGTCAATTTGTTTATTTCGTAAAAGTTTGACCTTCCTATCTAAAATTTCAACCGGTCTTACCGCATAATTTAGACTATTATCCACTTCGATATCATCGTAATGGATATAGGTCGTTTCGTCTGCTAGGCACTTTCTTAATTGAGATACGTGAAACGTGCCATGGATCCCACTCAGCTCCTCCGGTAGTTCAAGACGGTAAGCTACCTTGCCAACTCTTCCGATAATTTTAAATGGCCCGATAAACCTTGGGATTAACTTCCCCTTCTTTCTAAATCTAATAACACCTTTCCATGGGGAAACTTTTAGCATGACCATGTCACCGACTTGAAATTCAATTGGTCTTTTCCTTTTATCAACATACGCCTTTTGCCTGTCTTGAGCCGCTTTCAAGTGTGCCCGAACTTTATCGATCTTTTCGTTCGTGGCTCGTACTATGTCTTGGTGGGCGAGTTCACGTGGACCCACTTCACCCCAACAAACCGGGGTTCGACACTTCCTACCGTAAAGCAGTTCGTATGGTGCCATTTTAATACTAGATTGGTAACTGTTGTTATACGAAAACTCGACTAACGGTAGGTGAACATCCCAACTGCCTCCAAGGTCGATTATACACGCCCGTAGCATGTCTCCCAATATTTGTATCGTTCTTTCACTTTGTCCATCCGTTTGGGGATGGTACGCAACGCTAATGAACAATTTGGTCCCCATTTGTTCTTGGAATTCACGCCAGAATTTCGAGGTAAACCGGGTATCCCTGTCGGACACGATGGACACCGGCACTCCATGACGTGCTATAATTTCATTGGTATAGACTTCTAACATCTTTTCTGACGTATAAGTCTCACGAATCGGAATGAAGTGAGCACTTTTCGTCAATCTATCCACCACTACCCATATGGCATCAAAACCACGATTCGTCTTAGGCAGCTTGGTTAACAGGTCCATTGTAATATGTTCCCATTTCCAAACCGGAATTTCTAACGGTTGGAGTTTACCGTATGGTTTCTGGTGCTCCGCCTTGACTTGTAAACATGTCAAGCATTTTTCCACATATTTCGCCACGTCCCTCTTCATTCCGGGCCACCAATAATTTTGTTTCAAATCATTGTACATCTTGGTTGCACCCGGATGAATCGAATAACGGGATTTATGAGCTTCGTTCAGTAGAAGCGCCTTTACTCCACAAGTATGTGGGACCCATATCCTTCCGGATCGAGTCTTCAACCCATGATTCCCATCCGTCAAATCTTTCAATTGACCAATTATTCTTTCTTTCTTCCAATTCTCTTCTTTTACTGCTTCTAACTGCGCCTCTCGAATACGTTCAAGTATACCCGAGGTCACCACGAGTTGCATCGACCTCACTCGTATTGGGACATAGTCCGCTTTTCGACTTAGAGCGTCCGCTACCACGTTTGCTTTTCCGGGGTGATAATGTATCTCACAGTCGTAGTCCTTCACCGTTTCTAGCCATCGCCTTTGCCGCATATTCAACTCCTTCTGATCAAAGAAGTATTTCAAGCTCTTGTGATCGGTGAATATGGTGCACTTTACCCCATACAAGTAATGTCTCCATATTTTTAATGCAAACACTACCGCTGCCAATTCGAGATCGTGTGTGGGGTATTTCTTCTCGTGCATCTTCAATTGTCTCGAGGCATAGGCTATTACCTTGCCCCGTTGCATCAACACGCAACCGAGCCCCGATAACGAAGCGTCCGAATAGACCACCATGTCTTCGACTCCGTCCGGCAATGTCAGTACCGGAGCTTGAGTTAGCCTTTCTTTTAGCGTCCGAAACGCTTTTTCTTGATCGACTCCCCACACAAACTTTGCTTTCTTTTGGGTTAGCTTTGTTAGCGGCGATGCAATCTTGGAGAAATCTTGAATGAATCTCCTATAATATCCAGCAAGCCCCAAAAAGCTTCTAATTTCAGAAGGGTTCTTCGGGGGATTCCATTTTGACACCGCCTCTATCTTTGACGGATCCACCAAAACTCCATCGGCACTTATGACATGACCGAGAAATTGTACCTCTCGTAACCAAAAGGCACATTTAGAAAATTTTGCATAAAGCTTCTCTCGTCTAAGTGTCTCTAACACTTCTTGTAAGTGGCGTGCGTGTTCGGCTTCACTTTTCGAATACACCAAGATATCATCGATAAACACGATGACCGACTTATCCAACATTGGCTTGCAAACCCGGTTCATGAGGTCCATGAAAGCCGCGGGCGCATTTGTTAGCCCAAATGACATCACGAGAAATTCGTAATGTCCGTATCTTGTGCGGAAAGCCGTCTTCGGCACATCTTCTTCTTTGACCTTTAGTTGATGATACCCCGATCTAAGGTCAATTTTGGAAAACCAATTCGCACCTTGTAGTTGGTCGAATAAATCATCTATCCTCGGGAGCGGGTATCGGTTCTTTATCGTGAGTTTGTTTAACTCCCGGTAATCAATACACATACGCATGCTCCCGTCTTTCTTCCTCACGAACAATACCGGTGCGCCCCAAGGAGACACGCTCGGCCTTATAAATCCCTTATCAAGCAGGTCTTGGATTTGGGACATCAACTCTTGTAGTTCCGACGGTGCAAGTCGGTACGGGGCTTTTGCTACAGGTTTCGCGCCCGGAATCAATTCGATCCCGAACTCTACTTCCCGTTCAGGCGGTATCCCCGGTAAATCCTCCGGAAAAACATCTTCATAATCTCGTACTACCGGTACATCTCCAATCTTTCGTGATTCTTTCTCGGTCTCATTTGCATAAATTATGAATGCCTTGCATCCTCGCTTCATGAGCTTGTGAGCTTTCAACATCGAACATACTATGGGGTTGCATTGTTTTTCGCCATAAACGGTGACGTGTTTTCCGCTTGGAGATGTTAGTTTTATCTCTTTGCGAAAACACACGACCTTTGCATGGTATTGAGATAGCCAATCCATGCCCACAACTACTTGGAATTCCCCCATCGACATCGGGATTAGATTTATCAAATATTCTTCATCATCGATGCTCAGTTTACAATTTTCACATACATCACAAACAATAAAGCTTTTGTTATTACCTATCTCTACTTCTAAAGGCACAGGTAATTTGGTTAAAACAAATGAAGGATGTCGAATAAACCCATATGAAACAAAGGATTTATTCGCACCCGTATCAAATAACACGTGTGCGGGAATTGAATTTACAGCAAATATACCTGAGACCACGTCAGGTTCAACCTTTGCTTCTGCGGCAGTTAGTTGGAAAGATCTTGCCTTTGCTTTCGGGGCTTCACCTTTCGGTTATTGCCCATCCTTCTTTCCAACCAGTTCCGGGCATTCCGACTTCTTGTGACCCGTTCGATAACAGTTGTAACAAACCGTCACTTTCTCCGGGCATGACATAGCCATATGTCCCGTTTTCTTGCATATGGGACAAGGCTTATCCTTGTAACGACATTCGCCCTTATGATTCTTCCCACAAATTTTACAACCTGATGTACTACCTTTAGCATCTGATTTCTTTGCTGATTCATTCGTTCTTGCTTTCTTGGCAGGGCTTGGATTTACATCTTGTGCCCTTCGTTCACCCCGTTCTATACTCTTCTTCAATTCAATCTCCCTTTCCCGAGCAGCATTGACAATCTCGGTAAGGGTCTCGTACTTTGAAGGGGTTATGAACTCTCTATATTCCGCGCTTAGCATGTTATGATAATAATAGACCTTTTGCTCTTCATTCGTTATCAAATCATCACAGAACTTCATCTTGTCCATAAACATCCCCGTGATCTTGTCTATGGATTCACCTTTGTGTCTGAGTTGCATGAATTCTTCCTTGATTTTATTTATGACCGCCTTGGGACTATGGTGTTTAAGAAACGGCGTCTTAAACTCCTCCCAAGTCATGGCCTTAGCCGCTTCACTTCCAATCTCCTTCTTTTTGTTATCCCACCAATCTTTTAGTAGCTCTAAACCCTATTATAGACTATTTCTAGTAAACTAACTAACTAGGTTAAAATTCTAGTTAGTAAATTCTTGTCTATTTATACTTTATAGTTCCAATATAAAGTTTTATATTTTCGGGGTGTTACACAAACCGAATCGACTCAGTCAAACCCGGTCAACAGTGAGTTGACTCGGTCAACTCAGCCAGCTCACTCGACATTTCGTCACGAAGACTCGGTAAAGAATTTAGGACGCAAACATTTATTTCATTAATTATTCCGTAGTTTATTAACGTGAACGAGCTCGAACCATATCGTTATAATTTAGTTTATATTTTGAAATGCTTGACGAGATATATCTGATTACATTGCGTTAGTTATTGGTTGAATTTTTGAAAAATATAGCGACACTTAGATGTCGGGATCGTCCAAAAACAGAGGAAACTCTGCCCGTTTTTCGAGAAAACCCGTAAAGTAAAACGAGTTTTATTATAAAAACGTGCATTTCTTGTAAAACGACAACTATTGTTATAAAGCGACTTTTACGAGATACAAATATAAAGTTTCCTTCGACAACAACTTACAACTTACGAAAACAACGATTCAGAAAATATTTACAACGACAAACATAGTAGTTTTGAACTTCGGAAATTCGACGAATTCGTTTTATAAAAATAAATATAGTTTTTATATTTATACCACACGAATTCCCTTATAAAAATAAATATAGTTTTATATTTATTTCAAACTTCAAACAACTCGATGATGCTTTCGCAAAATAAATATAACTTTTTATATTTATTACAAACGCCGAAACGGCATATACGTATATTTTGGCAAAAATATACAAGACGCAACATATATAATACAAGTTTATTATATATCACTTTCATACGAATATTCCTATATACACAAACGACTTCTCGGAACTTAACAAGTTTAACTTAATCATTTTTATTAAGTTAACTATTTACCGTCAAATCGTTCGATCAACGATTCGGTAGAGCTCGGTAACACGTAGATTAGTTACCGCATTATTTCGAAACTTATTAGATATTCCATGTTAGGAATATTGTAGAATGCACACTAGCGAGTCTCGTCTTGGAAACGACATCACGAAGTCGTATATAGCTAGCTTTGCACAAGAATATTTAGGTGAGTTCATACCCCCACCTTTTATGGTTTTACATTTTTATAAATGTTTTCGGGGTAGAAAGACATGCACTTTTTGCAAAGCATACAAGAATTACATATTTCTAAACCATTTTACAAGCAAGTTTAAATGACATAAATGGTTTACGAAAAGCTTATGTTTTATACCGGTTTTTCAAACAAGCGTATTTTTTTTGAAATATGCATACACACGAGATTCTAGTTTTATAAACTACGGGTAAATACAAATACAAGAGTTTACAAAATACAAATGTTAAAATGTATACAAATGGTATGATAAAAATACAAGAAACACACTTGGTGAGAACGAGAACCAAGTGTGACGAGATATAAGAATACGAGAAACGCACTTGGTGAGGACGAGAACCAAGTATGAGGCATTATGAGAAATGATACGAGAAATCGTGTCACGAATAGGGTACCATAAGCACCATTAATCAACGTATACATTCAGACCGCAGAACAAAAGGTTAGATCTAACGGGTGCCGGGCAGCCACACTCTCGGTGAGGGCGAGAATCGAGTAGTGCTTTTGTGTCTCAGAATATACCAATTAAATGCCTAAGGTTTGGTGACTTCCTATGTCGTGTCACATGTTAATGGCTTTGCAACCCATTAACAGTCCTGATACTTACAGGAATACTGAATTTACATAAAATTCATACCATACTAAAACTTGATTAATACTTGAAGTACGTGGGGTACTCAAGAAAAACTTGATTTATAACTTGAAGTACGTGGGGTATTCAAGAAAAACTTTATTTATAAACTTGAAGTACGTGGGGTACTCAAGAAAACGGGAATTATACTTGAGTACGTGGGGTACTAAAAAAAAACCCCGAATTATACATAAGTACGTGGGGTACACATGAATACTTGAATTAAATATGAAAACTTGAATTATACTTGAAGTACGTGGGGTACTCAAGAAAAACTTAAATTATACATGAGTACGTGGGGTACACATGAAAACTTGTTTTATATATGAAAATGATTTTAAATTCGTTTTCACAACAATATTTCAAAATCCGGTTATTCAAAGAGATTTATTTCAAATCTTGTACAAACAAACTATGAACTCGCTCAACTTTATGTTGACTTTTTCGCATGTTTCTTTCTCAGGTTGCATTTTAAGACAAGGCACAGTTGGAATAGGAGAACCATCTAGAGTCGAGTACTTAGTGGGCGTTCAATTTCTAAAAGTCTTAGCTTGTTTGCTTCCGCTGTGCAATGAAGATACCAGTCCAGTCACGCTAATGCTCTGATATTTCGGGGTGTGACAGATTGGTATCAGAGCTATAGGTTACAGCGAATATGGTTCTATGTAGAGATACCTAGGCTCTAACCTCACTTTCCTCTGGGAACTTAGAATATTAAAACCTGAATACATACAGAACGCATAGTACTCGAATATGGTCTCTAACCATTGTCGAAAAACAAACAGTCAAGATTTTGTTTTCAAACATACGCTAAAGTGGTGTTTTACCCACGATACACAAAACAGTCGCATACAGTACACGAAACTCTGAGAGTTTAGGAAACATGCATGTAAGACCTTCGGAAACTCACGTTGAAGTTCATTAAAGGTCATCACGTAGGAACTGCAAATATTAATTCGGACACACACAATTATACATATTGTCTATGATGTTTTAACTTCCCGAGCAGGCAGCCTACGCATAACGAAACGCTAGTGCACAAGTGTACGCGAAACTTAAGCTATACATCAACGGAGGTTGAAGTAGGTCACATACGACTTTCGAGGAAGCGGCAGTTGGCACGCGGTCCTGCAAACGACACGGGTCATGCTAAGGAGAAGACGTATGTCTTCGCAGTCCCCCTAACTCAATAATGGTGAATACGCTATGTTCGACATTCCATGGTAATGTCACCTAACAACTGGTCGTCACATGCAACCCCAGGTAAAGTCCTTAAATTTCTTTTATTGAAATTTCGACTTTCACATTTACTGAGTAGATTTTCGTATCTCTACTCCTCTTAATGATCATTGTATCACGATCATTTCCTTCAGAATAGCAAATACTCATTTGCTTCGTTTCTTGAAAATTCATATGATACGCATGCATCGTTTGTTACGCATGTGGTTTCGCTTCGAATAAGCGTTTCATCAAAGTTCAAATATTATTTCGCTAAATCTAATTATTGATTTGTGAATCGAATGACTCACATTATTGAAATTGTTGGCTTCTTTGTTATCAAGTCAACACACTTTCTTGAAATTTCTTTTCTTTTCAAGTTACATACATGGTTTTCGTTGTGACCATGCCGAAAGTTTTCTTGTCAATACATGCAATTATTGTCGGCTTGCGCCGAAGTCAAATTCAATTGTTTGAACTTGTTCATTTCACATATCCAATTCAAGACACCATATGATGTATTGAAAATATCATATTCGAATTCGTTTTATCAATCATTTCATTGTTCTGAGTCATAGTAGATTTGTTTGGTCTACGACTCCATTAAGTCGTTTGTTGATTTCGACACCTTGTGGTGTCAGTACAGACTTGTAGCTTGGGCTAATCATGATTGAACGTTTTATGCAAAACACAGGTGATACTTGTTCGATCACCGCTATATTTGAATTGTTTCATTCACTACGACACCTTGTGGAGTCGGTAGAACTTGCAGCTTGGGCTGATCATGATCGAGGGTTTCATGCAAACTAGTACATTTGAGCTTGTTAAAATCTAAATTCATTTATTGGATGCAATCATTTCTAGAATTCATTTGTATCTTATGATACGTCCTTGAATTCACATTATTCGAATAAGTCTTGATTCGATTTCATGATCGTTCACTTTGGTACTATTCGTATTTTCTACGCATAACGTAACTCTAAGGAGTTAACGTAGTCTAAATTTCGAGGACGAAATTTTATTAACAGGGGGAGAATGTGACAACCGGTAATTTACGCTCTTAATTACGTGATTAACAGGTGATTACGCAATAATAAATAGTGTTTACGACGCTAATTAACTTAATTAGGCCCTTGGAGTGCCCATGAATATTTGTTCAGCTATATAGTGCGCGTGTGGTGATTTCTGGAAAATCTGCTGAATATTACGCGACAACGGACCGATACCGTACAAAATACTGACGACACCGTCAAATATGGATGTCACGCGAATATGTTATGCTCATGGGTCGTGATATCGGGTCCCGTATAAATTACGGGCCACTTACACGTAAGATGGGCTTGTGGGCCCTGGGCCCAAGCCCAAGACCCGCAAGCCTAAACCTACACATAATAGGTAAATCTCTACAAGAGATTTGCAAAAATCTCCAGAAGATCTTGGTCTCACAAATTTGGAACATAATAACTTGTGGTTAATAAGTTGCTGGGAAATAACTACATGACACACTAAACAAAACCCAAATTCAAGTTTATAAATAGGGATCCATATCCCCTCAATTGTGCAAACCATTCACAGTGTGTCTTCACACACTTAAAACTTCACACAAACAACTTTCCTCACCAAACAAAACCCAACCCAGCCGACCACCCCCTACCCCTCCCGGTCTATCTCTCCTCTCGTTCTATACATTCAAACACACAGAAATCAGCTCCCAACCCACATGTTTTACCCCCTATTAATCGGACCAACCACCACCATCTTTTGGTGGTGGCAGACTACAACAGCAACACTACCACCACCACAGGCGGCGGCGCTGTGGTGGTTGGTGCCGGACGATGCAGAAAGCAGAGAGAGAGAGAGAGAGAGAGCTGAAGAGATTCGGAGAAGAGAGGGAGAACCGACGGTCAAAAGCTCGGACCGCCGGTCGGTTCATTATTCCGGTGGTCAGCCGGTTTATCCGGCGTGGTTTCACGGCGAAGAGAAAGAGAGACGAAGAGGAGAGAGAGGGCGACGGAGATGAGCAGCGCCGCTTCTCACGGCGGCGGCAGTGGCAGCGTGACGGTGGTTGTGTCTCGATCCACGAGATTTCCGGTAAGGACCAAACCCCCTCCGATCTTCTTCATTTCTTTTTCTGAATATTAACTGATGATGTTTAGATTGGGTGTTGTTCACGTCTCGGGTCAAAAGAAGACATCAACAGTTGGGGTTCGGGTTAGATGTTGAGATTCGGGTTTTCGGGTGCAGGTCAGCGTTGTGGTTCAGCTTGTTGCGGTTCACATGGTTCAGCAGGTTTAATTTTCGGGTCAACTGGTTAACGGGTTGACTCGATCAAACTGAGTCAACTCAGTCAACAAGTCAAAGCTGGTCAACATCGAGTCATTGCTCGGGCTTGGTCAACTTGGGTCAGATTAGGAAGCGGTTCGGTCGACTCGGTCAAACCGAGTCGACTCGGTCAAACCCGGTCAACAGTGAGTTGACTCGGTCAACTCAGCCAGCTCACTCAACATTTCGTCACGAAGACTCGGTAAAGAATTTAGGACGCAAACATTTATTTCATTAATTATTCCGTAGTTTATTAACGTGAACGAGCTCGAACCATATCGTTATAATTTAGTTTATATTTTGAAATGCTTGACGAGATATATCTGATTACATTGCGTTAGTTATTGGTTGAATTTTTGAAAAATATAGCGACACTTAGATGTCGGGATCGTCCAAAAACAGAAGAAACTCTGCCCGTTTTTCGAGAAAACCCGTAAAGTAAAACGAGTTTTATTATAAAAACGTGCATTTCTTGTAAAACGACAACTATTGTTATAAAGCGACTTTTACGAGATACAAATATAAAGTTTCCTTCGACAACAACTTACAACTTACGAAAACAACGATTCAGAAAATATTTACAACGACAAACATAGTTGTTTTGAACTTCGGAAATTCGACGAATTCGTTTTATAAAAATAAATATAGTTTTTATATTTATACCACACGAATTCCCTTATAAAAATAAAGATAGTTTTATATTTATTTCAAACTTCAAACAACTCGATGATGCTTTCGCAAAATAAATATAACTTTTTATATTTATTACAAACGCCGAAACGACATATACGTATATTTTGGCAAATATATACAAGACGCAACATATATAATACAAGTTTATTATATATCACTTTCATACGAATGTTCCTATATACACAAACGACTTCTCGGAACTTAACAAGTTTAACTTAATCATTTTTATTAAGTTAACTATTTACCGTCAAATCGTTCGATCAACGATTCGATAGAGCTCGGTAACACGTAGATTAGTTACCGCATTATTTCGAAACTTATTAGATATTCCATGTTAGGAATATTGTAGAATACACACTAGCGAGTCTCGTCTTGGAAACGACATCACGAAGTCGTATATAGCTAGCTTTGCACAAGAATATTCAGGTGAGTTCATAACCCCACCTTTTATGGTTTTACATTTTTATAAATGTTTTCGGGATGGAAAGACATGCACTTTTTGCAAAGCATACAAGAATTACATATTTCTAAACCATTTTACAAGCAAGTTTAAATGACATAAATGGTTTACGAAAAGCTTATGTTTTATACCGGTTTTTCAAACAAGCGTATTTTTTTTGAAATATGCATACACACGAGATTCTAGTTTTATAAACTACGGGTAAATACAAATACAAGAGTTTACAAAATACAAATGTTAAAATGTATACAAATGGTATGATAAAAATACAAGAAGCACACTTGGTGAGAACGAGAACCAAGTGTGACGAGATATAAGAATACGAGAAACGCACTTGGTGAGGACGAGAACCAAGTATGAGGCGTTATGAGAAATGATACGAGAAATCGTGTCACGAATAGGGTACCATAAGCACCATTAATCAACGTATACATTCAGACCGCAGAACAAAAGGTTAGATCTAATGGGTGCCGGGCAGCCACACTCTCGGTGAAGGCGAGAATCGAGTAGTGCTTTTGTGTCTCAGAATATACCAATTAAATGCCTAAGGTTTGGTGACTTCCTATGTCGTGTCACATGTTAATGGCTTTGCAACCCATTAACAATCCTGATACTTACAGGAATACTGTATTTACATAAAATTCATACCATACTAAAACTTGATTAATACTTGAAGTACGTGGGGTACTCAAGAAAAACTTGATTTATAACTTGAAGTACGTGGGGTACTCAAGAAAAACTTGATTTATAAACTTGAAGTACGTGGGGTACTCAAGAAAACGGGAATTATACTTGAGTACGTGGGGTACTAAAAAAAAACCCGAATTATACATAAGTACGTGGGGTACACATGAATACTTGAATTAAATATGAAAACTTGAATTATACTTGAAGTACGTGGGGTACTCAAGAAAAACTTAAATTATACATGAGTACGTGGGGTACACATGAAAACTTGTTTTATATATGAAAATGATTTTAAATTCGTTTTCACAACAATATTTCAAAAACCGGTTATTCAAAGAGATTTATTTCAAATCTTTTACGAACAAACTATGAACTCGCTCAACTTTATGTTGACTTTTTCGCATGTTTCTTTCTCAGGTTGCATTTTAAGACAAGGCACGGTTGGAATATGAGAACCATCTAGAGTCGAGTACTTAGTGGGCGTTCAATTTCTAAAAGTCTTAGCTTGTTTGCTTCCGCTGTGCAATGAAGATACCAGTCCAGTCACGCCAATGCTCTGATATTTCGGGGTGTGACAAATAATAGTATATTTTAATATGAATATTAAATATATAGGTAAAAAGACAAAAATACCCTTGGATGACCAGTTTTAACAAAAAAAATCTAACTGGGTTTGGCCTAAAGGACATAACGTGCAAGATTTTGCAACATTAAGGACAAAACCCATCAATTTTAAAAGTAAATGACAGCGCCTGAAATTTGGGATAAACATAAAGGACAAAACTTGTAATTTACTCTTTTTTTTAAATTATGAAAATAAACTTTTTTGAATGCGAACTCACTAACCCACCAAGTTGACTGATCTGACGTGTTTGGCGAAACACATTCACAAGTTCAACTGAAAATTGGTCAGAACTCGTTTAAACTAAGGAAAACAACGAATTTCATGTTAGCTTCAATTTTATCTGAAATTCACACTTGGTACTAATTTCATGTTTTTTTACCCCTGGTGCTACGTACAGAAAGCAAACATGACCCATTCTTTTGAGATTGACCGTTCACATCCCTCAACGTTCTAGTGTTTGTTTTTTTTTTATGATTAAATCTAAACATAACAATCCCCGTGCCTTACAACTGATAATATTTCTTCTGATATTAGAATACAAAATATAACATGTTCAACATTAACAATAAGAACAAGCTCAGATTTCATGTTGCTAAGCATTAATCTTAACGTATATGCCTCGTACAATACGAATAACTTAAAAAAAATAATACTAAACTATAAATAGCCTCGTACAATATGAATAACTCTTTTTAAAGAAAAATTAATACTAAACTATAAATAGTTTGCAACTAATTCAACAACTTTACTTTACACGTACAATGAATATATAATAATCAAACAACATATCGCAAACCACCTCCACTAGAAACATGTCAATGGAGATGGCTTCGTTTCTTAGTGGTAAGAAAACACACGTTTTATACATGGAAAAGAAGAACAATTAAAAGTCATCTAAGTTTCTTTTTTCAATCTTGAATAGATAAAAAAGCCCATTTCTTGTTCAACATAAATTTTGGTTCTAGTGTGTTGCTAGATCATTTTACTTAATTTTATTAACATTATACCGGCGTCAAAAAGAATGAGAAAAAAACATTTTATTACCGGTCTAGTTTTCAAAACATAAATTGGAGCTCAAGTTAAGAAAAAAAAAATTAAAATTAAACTAACTTCCTCTAATGTCCATCGCCCAAACACCCATTTATTGAATATATTTATCTACATATATAATCTATATCTATAATACTTTATTAAGCAAACTAGTATTAAGGGCCCCCGCGTTGCGGGGGCGCCGAGGGGGGGGGGGGATACACCGTGCCAAGTAGCACTGATGCTACACAACTACCAGCGATCAACAACACCAGAAAAAGCTCGTTAAAATAAAATAAATAAAAAGAAAAAATAACACTGAACGAAAAGCATACGTAAAATCATTGAGCCACGTATGCCAGTCGCGACATGTTAATGCGAAGAGATAAGACTGAAATGTAAAAATATACGCATTGTGAGGGTCCTGTCAAACAGGGAAAAATAGACGCATTGTGAGGGTCCTGTCAAACAGAAAAAAATATTCGGAAAAACTTTGAAACCCACACGTACGTTACGGCGTGTTTACTCGGAAAAGTATAACAAAACGTAAAACGAAAAAATTGGAAAAGATGAAAAATACATGGATCAAAGTTGAAAATAAAAAATGTGTTTGGGTTAAATTGCAAGAGATTGAAAACTTTTGGGTTAAAAATAAAAAAAAAACAAAAAGGTTAAAATGCAAAAAATAAAACCTTTGGGTTACAAATGAAAAATCAACATTTTTTTTTGAAAGACTCCCCATGCTTAAGTTACAAGCCTTAATGCACAAACATTTTGTTAATTTATAATATGGTAACTAGGATTAAGACCCGCCCGCGTTCCGGCGCGGGTACATCGTAAACATTGAATGGATTAGTCCAAACGTTATATGATGCATTAACCATATGAAACCACATATTTTGACGTATCCAGTTTAACTCAATGTAACTTGTATAAGCATTGTGATTGTATCAAACATAAAGTAAATCAAATTCATATCAAACAATCACAACGTATTATGTGTGACCCAACTCATACATAAAAAACGTAACAGGTATAAAGGAAAATCTGACACATGTAATCGAAAGGGATTAATTAGAGTTTTCGAATAAAAGGGGAAAAAAGAAACCATAATTTGACTCCACTCGGTTCGAAACAAACTTTACGAAACATACATAAAATAAACACATAAACATATTATATTTGACCTGAATCATTTCGCAAAAAAGTTTACGTCGAAACGTAAAACAACTTAAATTTATACCGAAACGTACATAAAAATATGCACATAAAAATGGTTTCTTTAAACGAAAACATATTATATTTGACCTAGAGTTGTTTATAAAAAAAAGTTTACATCGAAATGTATAACAAATCATATTTATACCTACCCGTACATAAAATATGCACGTAAAAAATAGTTTTTAAGTAAAGAAAGTATAAGGGTAAACTGAAACAAAATATTAGTAAAAAATTTAATTGGTTAAAAACGTTCGTAAAACCATGCCAAGTAGCACCAATGCCACACCGGCATCGACTCCCAACATCGGAAAAACTCGTAAAAATAAAATAGATAAAATGGAAAAAAATTACACAGAACGAAAAAGCAGATTTAAAATCGTTGAACCACGCACACCCGTTACAGTGTGTTAATGCGAAGAAATTAAACAGAAACGTAAAACGTAGAAAATAATAACTTAGTCAATCAAGGACCCGCTTGTTTCGGCGAACTTGTTAAAAGGGGAAAAATGGACACGTTGCGACGGGCCTATCAAATTCGAAAAAATAGAGCAAAAAACGTTGAACCTCAAATGCACGCTACGACGTGTTAACTCGCAAAATTCAGAACGAAACGTAAAACGAAAAACCCGCGAAAAATAAAAAGTATGAGGGACCAAAGTTGTATATAATAAAGTGTTGGGTTAAATAATGAAAGATAAAAAAACTTTGTGTTAAAAGTAAAAAAATTAAAAGGGGTTAAAATAGAAAATATGAAAATACTTGGGTTAAAAGTGAAAAAGCAATTTTTTTTTTGAAACTCACCCTAAGCTAGGAGTACAACTCCTAATGCACAAAATAATTGGTAATTTATATTGAATAAATTAGAATTACCACCCGCCGCAATGCGGCAGGGATTCATTAGTTATATATCAAATTAGATAAAAGTCAAATATTTCTTACATGACCGTGAACCGTGAACCTGTGTGTAAAACATAAAAAGAATAACTAAGTTGATCTCTGACTCGCGCGTTGCGACAGACTTATCAAACGGGGAAAATAGATGCGTTGCGAAAGGCCTGTCAAACGGGAAAAAATAGATGAAAAAACGTTGAAACCGCACACGCATGTTGCGGCGTGTTAACTCGGAAAATTTAGAACGAAACGTTAAACAGAAAACTTGCGAAAGATGAAAAGTATAAGAGACCAATGTTGAATGTTAAAAAATGTTAGGGTTAAATTGCAAATGATGTAAAACTTTAAGTTAAAAGTAAAAAAAAATCAAAGTGATTAAATTGCAAAAGATATAAACTTTTGAATTATAAATGAAAAATCAAACCAAGGGTTTCAAATTACAAAGAATGAAACTTTAAGCTTAATTTGCCAAAGATTTAAACTTTAGGGTTAGAAAGGAAAAATCCAATTTTTTTTTGAAAAACTCCCACAACATATGGTACAACTTGCATATGCATATATATGTTGCTTTTTTATATAGTTTATAGTTTATAATTGGATGATCGTAACTTTTGTAATAAATTTATAAAAGTCAACACATTAAATCCCTTTACCTATGCACACATCTATCTATTATATATAATAAATGAAAGTTATTTGGGCCACGTGTCAACAACAGAGAGCCCCTAAATGCCCTTTTTCCCGCCCAACAGTGCCACTGTCCTCTTCTATTTATATCCTCCTTCATTTACTCATTCAGGGCTTCTTGCTTTCTTTCTCTCTCTGCTCTATTTCCGATCGATGTTTATCCTCTCTCATGTTTATCCTTCTTCTTCTTCTCATATTCATCTCCTCAACAACGTACGGCAGTGGTTACTTCTATTGGATACATCTTCGTTTGAAACCCTAAATCATGTACCGTCCAGTGGTTGAAGAAGAGAATAATCATGTAAGATCTACTTTTTTATTTAGAAATTTTATTTCGTTTTATCTATTTTGTCATACTGAACATGATGAACCCTTTTCTATCCTCAGAAGAAGAAACAGATCTCCTTATCGTACTCGATGAACGCTTTTGTACAACCTCCTCTTAATCGGTGGCTCTGGTATGTTTGGTTTGTTGTATCATGTGATTACGAGCAGATTTATTTTGATATGTTTTGTACTTTGTCTTTCCAGACCTTTTTTGTTGGATTATAGAGTTTGTTGATTAGAAGCAACCTCTGCCGGACGGTTGTTGAGGAGATGGAAATGGGAAAGGTTATACCAGGTGTGTTGATAGGTGATACCAGTGCAAAAGTTTAGGACATCACTAAGGTAACTTAAATTGGTGTGATTTATTTTTTTGGGTTTTTCTAACGTTTTGATTTACTGTTTATTGGTGCATTGATTCATTTGTAATCCTTTGCAGATCTCCCGTCATCTCAATTTGAGCAATTAAACGTAGTTTTGTTAATCACTATCGGTGTTTTAATTACTAGCAGTGGTTAAAAAGTTTTCCATCAGTTATTTGACTTAACAATAGTTTGCGTTATTTATTCTAAATTCATCAGTTTTTGTAGGTAAACTGAAGTTTCCACCAATAGGCACTGCCCAGCTAAGTTTCCTACAATGACAGTGGTTATAACAAGTTAATATGGCACATCACTGATCTGCCTAACAAGTGTTGGATATAAAGATGGTTGTACATAAAGTTTGATGAACATCATCCACTGTTCAATTATGAAGAACCACTGATCAAGACCAAAGTCCAGACAAGCACCGATCAACTAAATGTGAAACACTCTCCAACAACAGTGGTTCCTCATCAACAAAACATCTTCTATGTTTGTTTATGTTAAAAGTGTTTATTCTATCTTTGTTTATGTTAATAGTGTTTATATGTAACAGAATTTATACTATCACTTCAGTGTTTTAATCTGTACTATTAATTGAACAGTTGTTTCATCTTTGTACTAATAAAATTCCTATACACTTGGATGAATATTAAGCACCTCATCTTGATTGTTTGAGTATAGTATTCTTGAAATTTGTTCAAACATTTGATTGTTCAAAATATTCCACTGCTGAAATACAACCACTGTTTCTTCAATCTCCATGTTGACCACTGATTGACCAAACATCAGTTTTTTGAAAACTGGTTGGTATCCACTGATCGGAAAAAATCCACCAACTTTATTCTCATCAAAAAATTTAAAGTTAGATTAAAAAAAATTCTTGATGCCAATTTGTTTCAAACAAATAACTATTTTAATGCTGATTTCTTGATCTTTTGACATTTGATTAAGCAAATTTTGTATTTCAATTTGACGGTTATTATATGTTGATTAAAGTTAAAAGAAAATTTAAAAAAGTCATTATGGCATTTGTTATCAAATCAAGTCAGTAGTTACTGACAATATCAGTAATTTTGAAATTCAAAATATGTAAAATGGTAATTTAAAAGACTTTGTTTAGATATAACAGTGTTTTCCGCATCAATGTTTTAAAGACTGTTAGGTTGTTAGATGTCATCACCTCAGTGTTTTATATGAAACCATTTTTATGGCATCAGTGTTTATATGTAACAGGGTTTAGTACTTTTGTTTATATGTAACACTATTTATCACATCAGTTCAGTGGTTTGATCTGTATTATTAATTGAACAGTTGTTTCATCTTTATACTAATAAAATTCATATACACTTTGATGAATATTAAGCTTCTCATCTTGATTGTTTGGGTATAGTATTCTTGAAATTGGTTCAAACATTTGATTGTTCAAAATATTCCACTGTTGAAATACAACCTCTGTTTCTTCAATCTCCATGTTGACCACTGATTGACCGAACATCAGTGTTTCGAAAACTGGTTGGTATCCACTGATCGGAAAAAATAGCCGCTGCTTGCTTTTACATTGTTGACAACCAATTACATAAGAGTTCCACCAACATTATTTTCATCATAAAATTTAAAGTTAAATTAAAAAATAAAAATAAATTCTTGATGACTATTTGTTTCAAATCAAATCAGTAATTAATGCTGATTTCTTGAGCTTTGGACATTTGATTAAGCAAATTTTGAATTACAAATTGACGGTTATTATATGTTGATTAAAGTTAAAATAAAATTTAAAAAAGTCATTATTGCATTTGCTTTCAAATCAAGTCAGTAGTTACTGACAATATCAGTAATTTTGAAATTCAAAATATGCAAAATGGTAATTTAAAAGACTGTGTTTATATGTAACACTATTTATCAGTTCAATTTAGTGGTTTGATCTGTATTATTAATTGAACAGTTGTTTCATCTTTATACTAATAAAATTCATATAAACTTTGATGAATATTAAGTTTCTCATCTTGTTTGTTTGGGTATAGTATTCTTGAAATTGGTTCAAACATTTGATTGTTCAAGTATTCCACTGCGGATACACAACCTGTGTTTCTTCAATCTCCATGTTGACCACTGATTAACCGAACATCAGTGTTTTGAAAACTGGTTGGTATCTACTGATCGGAAAAAATAGCCACTGCTCACTTTTACATTGTTGACATTCACTGATATTGACCATCAGCGGTTTCCCTAAAAAATAGTCAGTGCTCACGTTTTTATTTTTGATATTCTTAATTAGTGATACATTGAAATTATCAAATGAAAACTAGAATTACAATCAAATTACCATTTTACCTAATCTTTACATTCCAATTACATAAGAGTTCCACCAACATTATTTTCATGATAAAATTTAAAGTTAAATTAAAAAATAAAAAAAAAATTCTTGATGACTATTTGTTTCAAATCAAATCAGTAATTAATGCTGATTTCTTGAGCTTTGGACATTTGATTAACCAAATTTTGAATTTCAAATTGACGGTTATTATATGTTGATTAAAGTTAAAATAAAATTTAAAAAAGTCATTATGGCATTTGCTTTAATATCAAGTCAGTAGTTACTGACAATATCAGTAATTTTGAAACTCAAAATATGCAAAATGGTAAGTTAAATTTTTCGTTCTCTCTCTCTCTTTTTATTTTTTCCTACAGTGCATATCAGTTCTAATATTTAATTATTTTATTAAAGCAGCATATTACACTACTTTACCTTTGAAATTAAATCTGAAATTTATGACGTCCAATAACAGTGTCAAACCATAACAGTGGTTCAGCATCAACTTTAGTTATTCTATGTTTCTTTTTATTTGTTTATGTTAACAGTGTTTATATGTAACAGTGTTTTCCGCATCAGTGTTTTATAGACTGTTAGGTTGTTAGATGTCATCACCTCAGTGGTCAAAATGTAACCATTTTTATGGCATCAGTGTTTATATGTAACAGTGTTTAGGAACAATTTTGTATTTCACATCACTTCAGTGGTTTGATCTCTACTATTAATTGAACAGTTGTTTCATCTTTATTTTAATAAAATAAAATTCCTATACACTTGGATGTTAAGAGTGTTTAAGTGTTTATATTTAACAGTGTTTTTCGCATCAGTGTTTATAGTCTGTTAGGTTGTTAGATGTGATCACCTCAGTGTTTTATATGTAACCGGTTTTATGGCATCATTGTTTATATGTAACAGTGTTTATCACCACAGTGGTTTATATGTAAGCGTATTTATCACATCACTTCAGTGGTTTGATCTGTACTATTAATTGAACAGATTCATCTTTATACTAATAAATAAGGTAACACAAAATACACTTGGATAAAAGTTTTAATTTTTAGCTTTATATTAATTATTTTATTAATGTTGACCACGACATCTATGAGGATGAAGAAGTTGTTTCTGTAGGTGAAGGTACAACCGTTACTCAGGTACTTGCTAAATTATTAAAATTATTTATTTTTAATTTAACACATATAAGAATTTAATGTTTTTACAACTATTAGTAATGCTGTTTACTGATGTTATATTTATTCAATAATGTATTATTTACAAGAACTTACCAACCAATGCCGAATGCACGTCCAAGAGACGCATGTCTTCACGATTGAACCAAACCCAAGATGTAAGTTTACCATCTTAAAGATTGTTATATTACTATTGTTATTAAATTTACTCTATGACAACAGGTTAAGAAGAAAGCTAAAGTTACTTCTGAGAGAAAGCAGGTCGTCAAGAAAAGGACTAAGGGAAATGCTGCCTTACCTGTCGACACAAGTGATCATACTGGATGTTCTTCGTCTGTTCATAAAGTTAAGGTATCTATACTTGCCAGTTAATTAGTATATGTTATATAAACTGTTTTTTTTTTGTGCATATATTGATCATTCCTTTAATTCACATGTATATGTTTACTTTTTCATCAAGGGGAAGAGAGCTGCCAACGTTCAAAAAAAGCTTAACCGTAGAAATAAGATTGCAAAGACTGCAAAAAAACATTCTGGACATCCTCTTGACCCTGAGTTCTTTCATTTTGATCGCAAAGGAGACTATAGGCTGGTATACCATTTTTTATAATAAACTAATGATTTACGTTTATTTGTCTGACTATTATTTTTTTCCACATAATACATGTAGCGTATTCCTGCTGAAGTTGCGAGACGAGCAGGTCTTTTTCTTGATCTTCATCCTTTGAAAGTTCAAAACATGGTTGGAGTTGTGCAGGTTTATGATGTTAAGTTGGAGTTAAATGAATTGAAGCCACGTTATGCGTTGGAAGGTTGGCGAAAGTTTATGACTGACAATAACTTGAGGTTTGGTGATATGTTGCATTTCACATACGTGTCTTCGCAACAGAAGATAGTATTAAATCAAGTTACATCAGTTTAACAAACACATTTTAAGTCTGTTCTGATATCAGATACTAATTATGAATTTTTTGATGGTGATGTTGTAGGTTTTTTTCTTAAATTATTAACTTGATGTTTTTGTTGCTATGTATGGCTAAGATGATAAAACACTCTTATTAGCACTTTATGTTTTATATTTGACCAATTAGATTATGTGTTAAATTATAGTTCTTTAAGTCATTGTTCCATTTTCTTGAATTCTATCTAATTTTTTAAAGAACTTCAATAACAAATAGTGGTTTGAACATCTGTTTGCCTTTTGGTCAATAGTTAATTGTCACACCCCGATTTCCACGTGTCACCGGTGGGCCCGGTGGGGGAGTATCGTGACGTGGTTGGCAACGTAATAGTCAAACAACACAATATAATAATGCACAGCGGAAGCAAATTTAAAATAAGATACAACCGAATTTATTTATTGTAAACAAAGTCACAATTATCCGGTGTTTATCCACAGTACGGATCGAAACAAAATAACATTTAATTGTTCAACAGACTTCTGGCATCCTAAGCTTGCGAGACTTTTATTGATGCTTAAGAGACAATCCAGCCAATTACGTTTAGTACCTGCATTCAGTCTTTTTGGGAAAATACGTCAGTTTACACTGGTAAATACATTCAACTGACTCATTTTATAAAATGATTGAAAATTGGTTTGGATGCACATGGCATAAACATTTTTATTTAACTTGGGAGAATTATATAATATTATAATCTTGTGAACGATTTACATGTTACTTATGCGTTCAGTAGCCCGGAACGTATCCGGGTTAAAGATCAATAGACACACCACTTTAAGTGAGTTATACACGGGAGTACGCCTACACCCCGTGCTCAGGTCGTGGCCATCTCGTAAGATGATGCCAGGGATATCCGGGACATGGTCATTAACCCCCCCAAAGGCTGTAAAGTAAACACATCTGTTTAAAACGGGCCGATCAAATTATTCAACTACCCACTAAGCGTGGAGATTTGATGCCCGATCAAGCGGTACGCTATGTACCGTAACCCAAGCCCGTATAGGGAAAATAAGTTAAAAGTATTTACCTGATGCAAGTATAAATCACACTAAGCAGAATGCACATAGCTTTTACTGTTTCTCCTAATCTGGAACGAAGGTTTAATATAACCTATTAGAATTCTAACAGGTCTTTTATTAAGCTTAAGCTTAGACCGGCTAGTTTCGAGATACGATTCGTACGCACGATTAAGCGAAGACCGGATAGAATGTGATTCAGACCCGACAAGTTTGAAGACTTGTTTAATATGGGTTTATTATTCACATTCTGGATTTTGAGATAAAACCGTTAAGGTTTGACCCGTTTCGGCTAATTTATGTAAACTTGTTACATAAACCGAACCGTACGTGTAATAAGCGTGACGGGTAGTCATGAGAGCTATATACAGGTTTCCTAAGTTAATTATGTCTCAAATATGTTGTGACATCAGTAAGGTGTCTTTCGTTATGCCCGAAACTAATTTAAACACAAACTATGCCCCGTAGGGGTAGTTTGGTCATTTTAAAGTTTGTAAAAGAGTTTAAATGTCTAACTGAGTTAAAGGTCTGATGTAAACAGCAAACATACTCAATTTGATGAGTTTTAACAGTAGGCTAAAGCATGTATGTGAAACTTATCATTTTTAACCAAACTAGGCCCCGTAGGGGTATTTTGGTAATTTCACATAAGCCGAAAAGCTCAAAACTGAAGTCTGAGTTTATCAACCTTTGCTTACTGTTAAAATATTATAATTTGCCTCTTATATCAGTAGGTATCAACCCGGGTATGTCCAATATGATTTGAAAACATATTATGCGTTAAAAACGCTAATTAAGGCGATTAAAGGCCATTACCGGGTTCGATACTGAAATCTGACATTTTTATATTTCCAGAAGGCTTAAAATAATTTACTTATCATAACAAATCAGTAGCAAAAGGTTTGGAGTCGTTTAGATGTGTAAAACTCATTTTATGGCCCGTAAGGGCAAAACCGACAATTTCCGAATTAAGCCTGCGACTACGAGTTATGCTCAGCCTAAAATTAATTAAAAATCTTTAAAAATCTTAAAATAATATTTTATAACAGTGGGTAATTCGTTTGATACCAAAAAGTATGTTTAACTAGGCTATACGCTAATTACGCCATTATGTTAACATAAAGCATTAGTTTTGCGATAATGAGCATAACTCTTAATCTACAAGTCAAACTGATGTCAAATTTTGCATGCAAGTCTATATATCAGTATTTAAGGTTTCTACACTTTTACATTACCATAAATCACGTTTTAAGGTAATAAGGGCATAATGGTCAACATATGAGCGATTAACGGAAACTTGCATATTAATTGGATAATCAACGAAACAAGTACAGAGACTTATACTATCATGCAACCCTACTCTAATGAAGCACTAAGGCATTTCCGAATCAAACTAAAACGGGTCAGAAGCGAAGTCAAAGCAAAAGTCAAGGTTTTGCGCCTTTCGGTTCCGAACCGGGTTTAAACAGAAATTTGTCGAGTCGGGCAAGCGTAGACAAGTTTTCATACTTATTACCATGTTATATTAAGGTTAAAACAGGTTACACACCTTTCGGATCATTAGTTGTGCATTAAATCGCATTTTGTATTTCTGTTGACTTTTTCGGTCAACGTTTGACCCGACAAACGACCTAGTTAGGTCTGGAATTGGTACTTGCCCTTATAAGGGTTTAATACCCATATAATTACCTATCTAACGGTACTTCTAATTTGACATACGACTGAGCTATCGTTACTTAATCACGAAGTCAACCGTAATTTACGATATATTGACTTTTAAGCTAATTACTAAGCTAGAATTAATTTAGAAGGGTTAGGCTACTTACCAAGTGTTTAATGATGACTAGGGAGGTCTTGCAATCAGCTTGGAAGCTCCACAATGATCAGAATTTAGAATGTGAATGTTTGCAAGTTAATGGGTCTTATATAGTGTTTGTAAACACCATGAATCATTGACAACTAAGTCTACAATCCTCCACAAGTGATCAACACATGGTTCTAGTGTTTAGGGGTGTCTAGGGGCCATGCACATGTGAGAAATACCGGTTTAATGGGTCAAAAACGCGCACAACAGCCAACAGCAGGTAATCTGGTCGCTGGGCAACCCTCGCGTAGCGCGAGGGTCCGTCGCGCTACGCGACGCCTCTGCAGATCAGTCTTGTGATTTTGTTTGTTGGTGTTTCGAAAGGGCAAGTGGTATAAACGAATGGTGGGCATTATTTTCTCATTTAGGGGCCTCCAATATGGGTCTTTTACTGTTGGATACCCTACCATTTGTGTTTGTTTGCTTTGCATTCAAAAACAAGACCCGAAAACAAAGGGTTTCCGTTCCTTTTCATCGTAGGAGTCCTACCATTTAATTTTAAATCATTCCATGTAATAATTCCCTAAACTTGAATATGTACAAGGTGTTTTTAACATAAATTGAGTCTTGGGATTTATAACGAGGTCGTTCAGAGGTGCAAAAGTTAACATAACGACACGGTTAAATCATGTCAATCATTTTTAATAATTCCGAGTCTACAAAGCGTTTTGTCACACGTGACATGTGTCGTTACTTTATTGAACACGAAATTCTGAGGTGTTACATCCTCACCCCCTTAAAATAAATCTCGACCCGAGATTTACTGAAATAAGTAAGGGTACTTTTCTTTCATCGTGGATTCAACCTCCCACGTGAAATCGGGACCTCTACGGGAATCCCATTTGACCTTAACAAAAGGTATATGCTTTCTTCGAAGCTTTCTTACCTGTCGATCTTCAATCGACAAAGGTTTTTCCACAAACGTTAAGCTCTTATCTATTTGCACATCTGTATGTGGCATGACATGTGAATCGTCAGCGGAACACTTCTTTAGATTGCAGATGTGGAACACATTGTGAATTCCACTGAGCTCTTCTGGTAAGTTCAACTTGTAGGCAACTGACCCGACACGTTCGATAACCTCGAAAGGTCCTATGTATCTCGGGCTTAGTTTGCCTTTCTTACCAAACCGCATCACCCCTTTCCATGGTGACACTTTAAGTAGGACTTTGTCACCTACTTCGAAGTGAAAGTCCTTACGACTTGGATCTGCGTAACTCTTCTGCCTATTCCGGGCAGCTTGGAGATTGTTACGAATCTGGACAATCTTGTCCGTCGTTTCGAACACGATCTCTGGTCCTGATAACTGGACTTCTCCAACTTCCGCCCAACAAACTGGCGATCTACACTTTCTATCGTATAATGCCTCAAAAGGCGCAGCCTTTATGCTGGTATGGTAGCTATTGTTGTAGGAGAATTCGATCAATGGTAGGTTTTTATCCCAGCTACCTTCCAATTCGATCGCACATGCACGTAGCATGTCTTCCAACGTTTGAATAGTACGCTCACTCTGACCGTCAGTCTGAGGATGGTAAGCCGTACTAAAGTTCAAACGTGTGCCCAAAGATTGCTGGAAACTCTTCCAAAAATGTGACGTGTACCTAGTATCTCTATCAGAGATAATAGCTACAGGTATGCCGTGTAAGGCTACAATCTTATCAACATATAACTGGGCTAACATATCGGAGCTATAAGTCTCCTTGATGGGTAAGAAATGAGCTGACTTAGTCAGTCGGTCAACTATAACCCATATCGTATCATTTCCTTTCCTTGTCTTGGGTAACTTGGTTATCAAATCCATAGTTACCATCTCCCACTTCCATGTAGGAAGTTCAGGCTGTTGTAGCAAACCTGACGGTTTCTGATGCTCGGCTTTGACTTGCGCACATGTCAAGCATTTTGCTACATGGGCGGCTACAGACTTTTTCAAGCCTATCCACCAATAATTTGCCTTTAAATCCTGGTACATCTTATCAGCTCCAGGATGAACGGAGTATTTGGAACTATGGGCTTCTTGGAGGATGACATCACGAAGTCCTCCAAAAATTGGAACCCATATTCGTCCATTTAACCGTAAAATTCCGTCCTTGCTAAGAGTTAACTGCTCCTCAGTTACTCCTAACTTTTCATTAGGATAGTTAGCTTCCAACACAGCTTCCTTCTGTGCAGCTAACACCCTTTCCATCAAACTGTTCTTTATCTCCATACGCTTGGCGTTAATTCGAATGGGTTTAACCCTTTCCTTTCTGCTCAAGGCATCAGCGACTACATTCGCTTTGCCGGGGTGGTATTTGATTTCACAATCATAATCATTTAAAGTTTCCATCCAACGGCGTTGCCTCATGTTTAATTCTTTCTGGTTAAACAGATGCTGGAGGCTCTTGTGATCAGAAAAGATCACAAATTTGATTCCATAAAGGTAATGCCTCCACAGTTTTAGTGCGAACACAACGGCACCCAATTCCAAGTCATGGGTGGTGTAATTCTTTTCGTGCACCTTTAACTGTCGTGATGCATAGGCAATCACTTTGCCTTTCTGCATAAGCACACACCCCATGCCAGTGTGTGATGCATCACAATAAACTACAAATTCTTCAGCGCCTTCAGGTAAGGTAAGCACAGGAGCGTTGCTCAACTTTTGTCTCAAAACATCGAAGGACTCTTGCTGCTTAGGGCCCCAAACGAACTTTACTTTCTTCTTGGTCAAGGAAGTTAGGGGCGCAGCAATCCTTGAAAAATTTTCAATGAAGCGCCTGTAATATCCTGCCAATCCCAGGAAGCTACGAATCTCCGTAGGTGTCTTTGGCTCTTGCCAATTCATAACAGCTTCAACTTTAGCGGGATCCACCTGGATACCACGCTCACTGACCACGTGTCCAAGAAACTGGACTTCTCGTAACCAAAATTCACACTTAGAGAATTTGGCATAGAGCTTTTCCCGATGTAGGAGTTTGAGAATACAACGTAGGTGTTTCTCATGGTCAGCTTGATTTTTAGAATAAATAAGGATGTCATCGATGAAAACGATAACAAATTTATCTAAATAAGGTTTGCAGACGCGATTCATTAGATCCATGAACGCGGCTGGTGCATTAGTGAGCCCAAAAGGCATCACTAGGAACTCGTAGTGACCGTAACGAGTCCTAAATGCAGTCTTGTGAACGTCTTCGTCCTTAACCTTCAACTGATGGTAGCCTGACCTCAGATCAATCTTTGAGAAGTAACTTGCCCCTTGAAGCTGATCGAACAAATCGTCGATCCTGGGCAATGGATATCTATTCTTGATCGTGACTTTATTAAGCTCGCGATAGTCAATGCATAGACGCATCGATCCATCCTTCTTCTTGACGAACAAGATTGGCGCTCCCCAAGGAGATGAACTCGGTCGAATGAAACCCTTAGCCAGCAATTCATCTAGCTGCGTCCGCAACTCCTTCATCTCTGTGGGCGCCAATCTGTATGGAGCTCTAGCAACTGGTGCCGCTCCGGGGATGATGTCTATCCTGAATTCAACTTGCCTATCTGGTGGTAAACCAGGTAGATCTTCAGGAAACACTTCTGGGTATTCCGAGATGACAGGGATGTCTTCTAACTTCGGTTTGGGCTCGTCAATAATCACCTGTGCCATGTAGATGACACACCCCTTCTTCAAACACTTGGAAGCCTTGAGCATAGTCACGTGCTCAGGTAGTCCATACTGGGTATCTCCCCGAATGGTAAGTGACTCACCAGACAGAGTCTTTATCACTACTTGCTTCATGTTACAGACGATTTGGGCCTGGTTATGAGATAACCAGTCCATACCCAGAACTATGTCAAAACCAGCTAGTTTAAAGGGAAGTAGAGATAGAGGAAAAGAATGGTTCTTAATGGATATAACACATCCATCTAACACGGTAGAGACGGTTTCAATGGTACCATCTGCTAACTCTACCTCATAATTCACTTTTAGGGTTTTGACAGGTAATTTCAACAATTCACAAAATTTATGATCTACGAAGGACTTATATGTGCCTGAATCAAAAAGTACTCTTGCAAAGACATCATTTACAAGGAAAGTACCTGTTATGACGTTATCATCCTGCACAGCCTCCTTCGCATCCATCCTGAAGACTCTGGCATTTGTCTTCTTAGCCTCCTCAGGCTTCTTGTTATACTTAGGGCAGTTAGTCTTTATGTGGCCCTTTTCGTTGCAACGGTAGCACGTTGCATCTTTCATTTTCTTGCAATCCAAGGTTTTGTGTTCCTTGGACTTGCACAAACCACAAGCAAAAGACCTTGACTCGTTATTCGAGTTTGATTCGAGTCTGCACTTCCCAAAGTGCTGTTTCTTGCAAGTTTTGCATGTGGGCTTCTCTCCAGAACGATGCCCCTCCTTCTTCGAATCCGATCCCTTCCTGTGATCACCGCTCCCACGGTGCTTCTTGTTCGACTTACGCGAACCATCATCTTCATGCTTCCTCTTCTCGGCCGCCTTATTCCTCTGCGATCTCTGCCGGACCGCATCAAGAGTGAGGGATAAGGAAAGGTCAGTTACAGACCTGAAGGTAACTGGCCGAGAAGCCTTTACACTGGACTTGATCTCGGGTTCCAAACCACCAATAAAGCGAGCGATTCGTTTGGGCTCCGGGGTTACCAGGTAGGGAACCAGCCGAGACAGTGTATTGAAGCTTGTCAAATAAGCTTGACAATCGAGGTTCTTCATTACCAAGGATAGAAAGTCATATTCTATCTTTTCCACCTCGTGTTGGGGGCAGAAATTATCTTTGATCAGGGCAATGAATTGATCCCACGTCATACTATATAACGGGATCTTTCCGGAGGCCTCCATCAGAGATCTCCACCATGCCAATGCTTCCCCTTTGAAGGACTGTGAGACAAATTTAACCACATCACCTTCATCACATCCGCTGATGTCCACGACCGTGTCCATCTCATCGAGCCACGTCATACAGTCGACGGCTCCTTTCTCCCCCGTAAAATCCTGGGGTTTACAAGACACAAAGTACTTATATGTGCAACCCTTGTTACGGGGCCCTTGATGCAGTACTAATTGCTGAGATGGGTTACTTTGGTGGTTGGTGGACTGGCGATCATCATCGTTTTTCTTTGGTCCCTCCTTTTTGGGAGGAGGCTTGTTATGAGCCTCAGAATGTGTCCTTGGCTTTGACTGTGACACAGAGTGGGTCCTACTCCGAGTACCACTGTATTCGTCATATTGTCTATCCAAAGCTTGTGTGATAGCTCCGTCTATGATTGCTTTTAGTTCAGCACCCGTTAATGTAATCTGGGCGTTCTCATTCGGCTCCACAGGATGGCTATTGCCTTCATTGGAGTCAGCCATTTGTATTGAACTGTTGCAGAAAACAAGGTCAATATTTTATTTGGGATTTTATTATGGAATTACCCCTTAGGGTAATTCATTAACCATGGTAAACAGAGACCATATTTGGTTAACTTATTAATCGTATTAATTTAGGATTTCAATTAAAATTTATCCTAAACATAAAACAATAACAATATATATTAGCACATAAGGCTTGGTCTCATGGACTATTTTATAAACCATGATTTCAGAGAATCAAGACTTTTAAGATTTGAACCTAGTTCATTACCTTTATTAGACAGGGAGTCATAGCTACCACTGTCTTTTGGCTCATGTAGAAATGAGCAAGGCCCGTAGGCACTATATTACCACGTATGGTAAAATATGATCATCTTAATTGATGATGTAAATCCAGGATTCAGAGATCATTAAACTGGATTAGGAATCTTCTAAAGAATCCTTATTCATTTAAGAATGACATGTGATTTTTAACGAATCACTTCTGCCAGGAGTGTTAACATGTTTTAAGATGTTAACAGGAATTTGAATCTTTTAAACCGGTCTTACCATTTTGGCCCGGTCTTATATTTGACACGAGGCTAGGTTTCACACTTAAAGATTCTTAATTAAATAATTACTTAGGCAGGTTAAAAGGAATGATTTTTAATTTATTTATTTCATTTATAAGTTATTTATGCACAAATGGCAAACATGAAATTTATAAAAATAACACTCCATTAATTTATCACTATATTACATATCGCCCTAAACGGGTCTTTTACACATGAAATTTGCCCACGCAGGAGCTAAAACATACTAACATGCCCACACAGGGGTCTTACAGGAGACATGCCCACGTAGGGGTCTTACAGAAAGACACAAGTCCTCGTAGGGACTATCACACCAACAATTGTCCACGTAGGGACTTAAACAAACATAAGTCCACGCAGGGACTAAACATACAACATACCCTCGTAGGGGTTCATGGAAAGATAGACCCACGTAGGGGTTAATACACACAACAAACATACATACCCACGTAGGGGCTTAACAACAAGATATGCCCACGCAGGGGCTTATACATCAGTGATGGGAGAATTCAACGATCCTTCTTGTTCTTCCCCTTGATCAGACCCATCAGTCCTTGGAAGAATGTCTGCCTTTCCCTACGATCCTCGTGAGCTTCCCGTTCAACTTGCTGCAACCTATGTAGAATTTCCTCCCGTTCTGGGGGAGAAAATCGTGGCGGCTGCGACTGCGTTCTAATGATAGGCCTGGGAGGTATTGGGTACCCCTGATTCGGGTAGCTTACCCCCCATGGATCTCCGTAGGGTCCTTGGGCATTGAGGGCGTTATAATTTGCTGCTTCCATATAAGGATCTGCCTCAGCGTATCCGTAGTTGTGGTAAGCTGGTGGCTCAAACGGGTTGTAAGTACTTGGACCCATGTACGTTGGGATTGGGTTGTCAAAACCCATGTGCGGTGGCTGTTGAAAAGCTGGCCGCGAAGGCCCACCCATTTGTGGGTCCTCATAGTGCGGTGGGTAGTGACTAGCACTAGACTGACGTGGGGAATCGAAAGTGAAACCCCCTGGTCGCACCGACATACGGGCACCGGTTCTTCTACGCCTTGACGGTTGAGGAGGTGGCGGTTGAACTGGTGGCGGTGGAGGTGGTGGCGTAACTGCCACAAACCGATGATCCTCTGATGAATCTTAATGATGCGGCTGTGGTTGTGGCTCCTGGTGCTGCTGAGAATGCTGCTGATGATGCTGCCCATGTGACGACGAGTGGTGTGATGGTGTATAATACCATGGGTGTTGATTAAAGAAGGCTTGGAAGCTGTCTGGACCACCATAGGGTGATCCGTGAAACGAAGATCCGTCCGAGATCTCTATCGGGTGGTTCGGAGTGCCACTAGCAGGCATGACGGGGTCCGTATCCTCGTCCATGTCGTCAGCTTGATCACCAGAGAAGTGGTCGTCTGGCCCTAGTGGGTTGAAACCCACGGGTTCTTGTAGGTAATCGGCCGGGTTAAACTGGCCTCTAAAGATCGGTGCGGGGTCCCCATAGGAATGATGAGATAGGGACCTCTGAAGTGGTATGTATGAGGGCAGAGGGTTATTAGGCTCGTCTTCCGATTGAGGTCCATATGAATTTCGGACCGGAGGGGTAGAACTATGCGAAACAGATCTCCTTGCTGGTTCGAACAGGTTTCTCCTGTTCCGTCTTGGATTCTCGCTTTCTGCCGCAGTTGGAGCTCGTGTATTAGACGACCCTGCTTCATGGTCGTTGGGGGCGGCTAACGGCCCCTTTCCGCGTCCTCGCGTGCGTAAGAATCTCGGAGGCATTTTGTTATTCCTGTCAATAAAGCATGAGATAACAATAACAAAAATATAAAATTTAAAGGACAAAACAAATACCGAAAAGGTGGAATTTGTCCTAAGTTATAAGTCTAGACTCAAAAGTTTAGATATGTGCAATTGTGTAACTGAGATTAAACACAAAAAGGCTAGTGTTTAATTCACTCAGTGTTGGCTCTGATACCAACCTGTCACACCCCGATTTCCACGTGTCACCGGTGGGCCCGGTGGGGGAGTATCGTGACGTGGTTGGCAACGTAATAGTCAAACAACACAATATAATAATGCACAGCGAAAGTAAATTTAAAATAAGATACAACCGAATTTATTTATTGTAAACAAAGTCACAATTATCCGGTGTTTATCCACAGTACGGATCGAAACAAAATAACATTTAATTGTTCAACAGACTTCTGGCATCCTAAGCTTGCGAGACTTTTATTGATGCTTAAGAGACAATCCAGCCAATTACGTTTAGTACCTGCATTCAGTCTTTTTGGGAAAATACGTCAGTTTACACTGGTAAATACATTCAACTGACTCATTTTATAAAATGATTGAAAATTGGTTTGGATGCACATGGCATAAACATTTTTATTTAACTTGGGAGAATTATATAATATTATAATCTTGTGAACGATTTACATGTTACTTATGCGTTCAGTAGCCCGGAACGTATCCGGGTTAAAGATCAATAGACACACCACTTTAAGTGAGTTATACACGGGAGTACGCCTACACCCCGTGCTCAGGTCGTGGCCATCTCATAAGATGATGCCAGGGATATCCGGGACATGGTCATTAACCCCCCCAAAGGCTGTAAAGTAAACACATCTGTTTAAAACGGGCCGATCAAATTATTCAACTACCCACTAAGCGTGGAGATTTGATGCCCGATCAAGCGGTACGCTATGTACCGTAACCCAAGCCCGTATAGGGAAAATAAGTTAAAAGTATTTACCTGATGCAAGTATAAATCACACTAAGCAGAATGCACGTAGCTTTTACTGTTTCTCCTAATCTGGAACGAAGGTTTAATATAACCTATTAGAATTCTAACGGGTCTTTTATTAAGCTTAAGCTTAGACCGGCTAGTTTCGAGATACGGTTCGTACGCACGATTAAGCGAAGACCGGATAGAATGTGATTCAGACCCGACAAGTTTGAAGACTTGTTTAATATGGGTTTATTATTCACATTCTGGATTTTGAGATAAAACCGTTAAGGTTTGACCCGTTTCGGCTAATTTATGTAAACTTGTTACATAAACCGAACCGTACGCGTAATAAGCGTGACGGGTAGTCATGAGAGCTATATACAGGTTTCCTAAGTTAATTATGTCTCAAATATGTTGTGACATCAGTAAGGTGTCTTTCGTTATGCCCGAAACTAATTTAAACACAAACTATGCCCCGTAGGGGTAGTTTGGTCATTTTAAAGTTTGTAAAAGAGTTTAAATGTCTAACTGAGTTAAAGGTCTGATGTAAACAGCAAACATACTCAATTTGATGAGTTTTAACAGTAGGCTAAAGCATGTATGTGAAACTTATCATTTTTAACCAAACTAGGCCCCGTAGGGGTATTTTGGTAATTTCACATAAGCCGAAAAGCTCAAAACTGAAGTCTGAGTTTATCAACCTTTGCTTACTGTTAAAATATCATAATTTTCCTCTTATATCAGTAGGTATCAACCCGGGTATGTCCAATATGATTTGAAAACATATTATGCGTTAAAAACGCTAATTAAGGCGATTAAAGGCCATTACCGGGTTCGATACTGAAATCTGACATTTTTATATTTCCAGAAGGCTTAAAATAATTTACTTATCATAAAAAATCAGTAGCAAAAGGTTTGGAGTCGTTTAGATGTGTAAAACTCATTTTATGGCCCGTAAGGGCAAAACCGACAATTTTCGAATTAAGCCTGCGACTACGAGTTATGCTCAGCCTAAAATTAATTAAAAATCTTTAAAAATCTTAAAATAATATTTTATAACAGTGGGTAATTCGTTTGATACCAAAAAGTATGTTTAACTAGGCTATACGCTAATTACGCCATTATGTTAACATAAAGCATTAGTTTTGCGATAATGAGCATAACTCTTAATCTACAAGTCAAACTGATGTCAAATTTTGCATGCAAGTCTATATATCAGTATTTAAGGTTTCTACACTTTTACATTACCATAAATCACGTTTTAAGGTAATAAGGGCATAATGGTCAACATATGGGCGATTAACGGAAACTTGCATATTAATTGGATAATCAACGAAACAAGTACAGAGACTTATACTATCATGCAACCCTACTCTAATGAAGCACTAAGGCATTTCCGAATCAAACTAAAATGGGTCAGAAGCGAAGTCAAAGCAAAAGTCAAGGTTTTGCGCCTTTCGGTTCCGAACCGGGTTTAAACAGAAATTTGTCGAGTCGGGCAAGCGTAGACAAGTTTTCATACTTATTACCATGTTATATTAAGGTTAAAACAGGTTACACACCTTTCGGATCATTAGTTGTGCATTAAATCGCATTTTGTATTTCTGTTGACTTTTTCGGTCAACGTTTGACCCGACAAACGACCTAGTTAGGTCTGGAATTGGTACTTGCCCTTATAAGGGTTTAATACCCATATAATTACCTATCTAACGGTACTTCTAATTTGACATACGACTGAGCTATCGTTACTTAATCACGAAGTCAACCGTAATTTACGATATATTGACTTTTAAGCTAATTACTAAGCTAGAATTAATTTAGAAGGGTTAGGCTACTTACCAAGTGTTTAATGATGACTAGGGAGGTCTTGCAATCAGCTTGGAAGCTCCACAATGATCAGAATTTAGAATGTGAATGTTTGCAAGTTAATGGGTCTTATATAGTGTTTGTAAACACCATGAATCATTGACAACTAAGTCTACAATCCTCCACAAGTGATCAACACATGGTTCTAGTGTTTAGGGGTGTCTAGGGGTCATGCACATGTGAGAAATACCGGTTTAATGGGTCAAAAACGCGCACAACAGCCAACAGCAGGTAATCTGGTCGCTGGGCAACCCTCGCGTAGCGCGAGGGTCCGTCGCGCTACGCGACGCCTCTGCAGATCAGTCTTGTGATTTTGTTTGTTGGTGTTTCGAAAGGGCAAGTGGTATAAACGAATGGTGGGCATCATTTTCTCATTTAGGGGCCTCCAATATGGGTCTTTTACTGTTGGATACCCTACCATTTGTGTTTGTTTGCTTTGCATTCAAAAACAAGACCCGAAAACAAAGGGTTTCCGTTCCTTTTCATCGTAGGAGTCCTACCATTTAATTTTAAATCATTCCATGTAATAATTCCCTGAACTTGAATATGTACAAGGTGTTTTTAACATAAATTGAGTCTTGGGATTTATAACGAGGTCGTTCAGAGGTGCAAAAGTTAACATAACGACACGGTTAAATCCTGTCAATCATTTTTAATAATTCCGAGTCTACAAAGCGTTTTGTCACACGTGACACGTGTCGTTACTTTATTGAACACGAAATTCTGAGGTGTTACATTAATGGAAACCTATGTTAGGTTCAACAATGTTTTGAAGAGGAAAACTGTGTTAGAAAACAGTAGATCTTAACAAGTTAAACATCTGTTAAGGCTTAAACAGATGTTTGCCCTTTAACAGATGTTTGGCCTTTTATATCAAATGTCTGGACTTAAACAGTTGTTTGACCTTAAACACATGTTTGAACCTTAAACATATGTTTTTCCTTAAACAGATGTTCTTCTTCTATATAAGATATTTGGACTTAAACAGATGCTTGACCATAAACAGATGTTTCGCCATAAACAGATGTTTGGTCTTAAACCAAAGATTTGTTTAAGCTCATCATCTGTTTGACTATTTGTCAATATCTTATTGACTTTTGGTTAACATCTGTTTCAAATTTGGTCAACATCTTATTTTGTAAAAGAGGTACAAAAACAAAGATTTTTTCAAAATCTCAAATCACCCTATCATGTAAGTGCATTGATGTAAAAGTGGAAATGATGTTATTCTTATGGTCCTGTTGTGCTTTTGTTTTTCCTCTAATATGAGTTCATGATATAATGCGGTGATTTCAAGACATTTTTGTTGAATTGAATGAGATGGTTGATGTAATGCGGTCGTATTAATAACAAATAGTAATTAATTAATCTAAATAACTTTCTCGAGCCCGGGAAGCAATCCCGGGTAAAAACCTAGTCTATTATATATAATAAATGAAAGTTATTTGGGCCACGTGTCAACACCAGAGAGCCCCTAAATGCCCTTTTTCCCGCCCAACAGTGCCACTGCCCTCTTCTATTTATATCCTCCTTCATTTACTCATTCAGGGCTTCTTGCTTTCTTTCTCTCTCTGCTCTGCTCTATTTCCGATCGATGTTTATCCTCTCTCATGTTTATCCTTCTTCTTCTTCTCATATTCATCTCCTCAACAACGTACGGCAGAGGTTACTTCTATTGGATACATCTTCGTTTGAAACCCTAAATCATGTACCGTCCAGTGGTTGAAGAAGAGAATAATCATGTAAGATCTACTTTTTTATCTAGAAATTTTATTTCGTTTTATCTATTTTTTCATACTGAACATGATGAACCCTTTTCTATCCTCAGAAGAAGAAACAGATCTCCTTATCGTACTCGATGAACGCTTTTGTACAACCTCCTCTTAATCGGTGACTCTGGTATGTTTGGTTTGTTGTATCATGTGATTACGAGCAGATTTATTTTGATATGTTTTGTACTTTGTCTTTCCAGACCTTTTTTGTTTGATTATAGAGTTTGTTGATTAGAAGCAACCTCTGCCAGACGGTTGTTGAGGAGATGGAAATGGGAAAGGTTATACCAGGTGTGTTGATAGGTGATACCAGTGCAAAAGTTTAGGACATCACCAAGGTAACTTAAATTGGTGTGATTTATTTTTTTTGAGTTTTTCTAACGTTTTGATTTACTGTTTATTGGTGCATTGATTCATTTGTAATCCTTTGCAGATCTCCCGTCATCTCAATTTGAGCAATTAAACGTAGTTTTGTTAATCACTATCGGTGTTTTAATTACTAGCAGTGGTTAAAAAGTTTTCCATCAACTATTTGACTTAACAATAGTTTGCCTTATTTATTCTAAATTCATCAGTTTTTGTAGGTAAACTGAAGTTTCCACCAATAGGCACTGCCCAGCTAAGTTTCCTACAATGACAGTGGTTATAAGAAGTTAATATGGCACATCACTGATCTGCCTAACAAGTGTTGGATATAAGGATGGTTGTACATAAAGTTTGATGAACATCATCCACTGTTCAATTATGAAGAACCACTGATCAAGACCAAAGTCCAGACAAGCACCGATCAACTAAATGTGAAACACTCTCCAACAACAGTGGTTCCTCATCAACAAAACATCTTCTATGTTTGTTTATGTTAAAAGTGTTTATTCTATCTTTGTTTATGTTAATAGTGTTTATATGTAACAGAATTTATACTATCACTTCAGTGTTTTGATCTGTACTATTAATTGAACAGTTGTTTCATCTTTGTACTAATAAAATTCCTATACACTTGGATGAATATTAAGCACCTCATCTTGATTGTTTGAGTATAGTATTCTTGAAATTGGTTCAAACATTTGATTGTTCAAAATATTCCACTGCTGAAATACAACCACTGTTTCTTCAATCTCCATGTTGACCACTGATTGACCAAACATCAGTTTTTTGAAAACTGGTTGGTATCCACTGATCGGAAAAAATCCACCAACTTTATTCTCATCAAAAAATTTAAAGTTAGATTAAAACAAATTCTTGATGACAATTTGTTTCAAACAAATCACTATTTTAATGCTGATTTCTTGATCTTTTGACATTTGATTAAGCAAATTTTGTATTTCAATTTGACGGTTATTATATGTTGATTAAAGTTAAAAGAAAATTTAAAAAAGTCATTATGGCATTTGCTATCAAATCAAGTCAGTAGTTACTGACAATATCAGTAATTTTGAAATTCAAAATATGTAAAATGGTAATTTAAAAGACTTTGTTTAGATATAACAGTGTTTTCCGCATCAATGTTTTAAAGACTGTTAGGTTGTTAGATGTCATCACCTCAGTGTTTTATATGAAACCATTTTTATGGCATCAGTGTTTATATGTAACAGGGTTTAGTACTTTTGTTTATATGTAACACTATTTATCACATCAGTTCAGTGGTTTGATCTGTATTATTAATTGAACAGTTGTTTCATCTTTATACTAATAAAATTCATATACACTTTGATGAATATTAAGCTTCTCATCTTGATTGTTTGGGTATAGTATTCTTGAAATTGGTTCAAACATTTGATTGTTCAAAATATTCCACTGTTGAAATACAACCTCTGTTTCTTCAATCTCCATGTTGACCACTGATTGACCGAACATCAGTGTTTCGAAAACTGGTTGGTATCCACTGATCGGAAAAAATAGCCGCTGCTCGCTTTTACATTGTTGACAACCAATTACATAAGAGTTCCACCAACATTATTTTTATCATAAAATTTAAAGTTAAATTAAAAAATAAAAATAAAAATAAATTCTTGATGACTATTTGTTTCAAATCAAATCAGTAATTAATGCTGATTTCTTGAGCTTTGGACATTTGATTAAGCAAATTTTGAATTACAAATTGACGGTTATTATATGTTGATTAAAGTTAAAATAAAATTTAAAAAGTCATTATTGCATTTGCTTTCAAATCAAGTCAGTAGTTACTGACAATATCAGTAATTTTGAAATTCAAAATATGCAAAATGGTAATTTAAAAGACTGTGTTTATATGTAACACTATTTATCACTTCAATTTAGTGGTTTGATCTGTATTATTAATTGAACAGTTGTTTCATCTTTATACTAATAAAATTCATATAAACTTTGATGAATATATTAAGCTTCTCATCTTGATTGTTTGGGTATAGTATTCTTGAAATTGGTTCAAACATTTGATTTTTCAAGTATTCCACTACGGATACACAACCTGTGTTTCTTCAATCTCCATGTTGACCACTGATTGACCGAACATCAGTGTTTCGAAAACTGGTTGGTATCTACTGATCGGAAAAAATAGCCACTGCTCACTTTTACATTGTTGACATTCACTGATATTGACCATTAGCGGTTTCCCTAAAAAATAGTCAGTACTCACGTTTTTATTTTTTATGTTCTTAATTAGTGATACATTGAAATTATCAAATGAAAACTAGAATTACAATCAAATTACCATTTTACCTAATCTTTACATTCCAATTACATAAGAGTTCCACCAACATTATTTTCATGATAAAATTTAAAGTTAAATTAAAAAATAAAAAAAATTCTTGATGACTATTTGTTTCAAATCAAATCAGTAATTAATGCTGATTTCTTGAGCTTTGGACATTTGATTAACCAAATTTTGAATTTCAAATTGACGGTTATTATATGCTGATTAAAGTTAAAATAAAATTTAAAAAAGTCATTATGGCATTTGCTTTCATATCAAGTCAGTAGTTACTGACAATATCAGTAATTTTGAAACTCAAAATATGCAAAATGGTAAGTTAAATTTTTCGTTCTCTCTCTCTCTTTTTATTTTTTCCTACAGTGCATATCAGTTCTAATATTTAATTATTTTATTAAAGCAGCATATTACACTACTTTTACCTTTGAAATTAAATCTGAAATTAATGACGTTCAATAACAGTGTCAAACCATAACAGTGGTTCAACATCAACTTTAGTTATTCTATGTTTCTTTTTATTTGCTTATGTTAACAGTGTTTTCCGCATCAGTGTTTTATAGACTGTTAGGTTGTTAGATGTCATCACCTCAGTGGTCAAAATGTAACCATTTTTATGGCATCAGTGTTTATATGTAACAGTGTTTAGGAACAGTTTTGTATTTCACATCACTTCAGTGGTTTGATCTCTACTATTAATTGAACAGTTGTTTCATCTTTATTTTAATAAAATAAAATTCCTATACACTTGGATGTTAAGAGTGTTTAAGTGTTTATATTTAACAGTGTTTTTCGCATCAGTGTTTATAGTCTGTTAGGTTGTTAGATGTGATCACCTCAGTGTTTTATATGTAACCGGTTTTATGGCATCATTGTTTATATGTAACAGTGTTTATCACCACAGTGGTTTATATGTAAGCGTATTTATCACATCACTTCAGTGGTTTGATCTGTACTATTAATTGAACAGTTTCATCTTTATACTAATAAATAAGGTAACACAAAATACACTTTGATGATTATTAAGTTCCCCATCTTGATTGTTTGGGTATTGTATTATTGAAAGTGGTTCAAACATTTGATTGTTAATGACTATTTGTTGCAAATCAAATTAGTAATTAATGCTAATTTCTTGAGCTTTGGACATTTGAGTTAAGCAAAATGTGAATTTCAAATTGACGGCTATTGTTTCTTAATTAAATTTAAAATAAAATATAGAAAAGTCATTATGAAAATTGCTTTGAAATCAAGTCAGTAATTTTGAAATATTGAAATTCTTAATATACAAAATGGTAATTTAAAATTGACGTTCTTTCTCTTTTTTTGCCTACTTTGCATATCATTTATAATATTTTATTACTTTAATAAAGCAGCATATAAAAATATACACTCCCTGCATTTGAAATTACATTTGCCACTGCATTCAGTTAAAATTTTTATTGGATAATCGGTAAGCTTGAATTTCAACCTTGATATTTTTTTAAGAACATCCATGCTTATTGTATTATCATATTACGTTTAGCAATACTTATATTTTGCTTATTCTTTTTTTTTATGTACAGTCTTCAAATGGAGGTTGCAAAGGTTAGCATGCTTAACGATCTTAATACATTCTCAAACAACTATTCGATTAGAGTGAAGATTGTTAGCATTTCGAAGAAGATGATGAATGATAACAAAAATGAAATATATCGTCTTGATATGATCTTCATGGATGAGATGGTACCGTATATAGTTGTGTTATAATTTTTTTGGACATATGAATATCCAAATGAATATAACACCTTTTTTATTTAATCGGATGTTTCATATTCTTAGGGAACTATGATACAAGCCAGCTGTTTGCATAAGATGCTAGGAAAATTCAAACACTTTCTTCAGTTGGATGAATGTCTTCTTATCACCAAACCTTCTCTTGCTACTAATAAGTCCTCTGCTAAGTATACCAAGAGAAACGACAAAATATCACTTTATTTCTATACTTCTGTTGAGAAATGCTTTGACTGGTCTTGACCGAAATACCGTTTTAATTTCGTTAACCTCAAGGATGTTGTTAAAAATAAATTTGAAGTTAATACAGTTATTGGTATGTAAATCACTACATGATATATATCTATTGTTTTGTCTTATTGTTTTTTTTTTATTCTTATCACTTCTTAATGTTGTTTTCTTTTCACAATATATTTTTGTTTATAGATTGGATTGGTTATGTGGATGTATGTTTCAATCTAGAGGATACGTCAAAGAAGGATAGGAGCAAGGGCAAGAGACTTAATCTTAGACTTGAAGACCTTGAGTGCGTTCTTTTTATTAAGTTGTTGCATTTTGACGTTTAAACCATTATAAGGTTGCTTGATGTTATTATGTTTTATGTTAATATTTTAGAGGCCAAAAGTGTCCGGTTACTTTGTGGGATGGTTTTGCTATTGACATGTTTGCTTACATGAATGATAAGAAACGAGAGAAATATGTTGTTATCCTTTGTCATTTTGGTATGGTCAACCTTTACAAAGGTACAATTTTAACTTAATTAGTTTAATTTTTTTATTGTTATAGATTTATCTTTAGATTTACTTATATGTTTTAAATTTGACACTATTTATATTGATCTACATTTGGTTTTAATTTTAAATTCAGGCAAGCGTGGCGTTGCAAACGGCTTTGAGCTAAGCAGACTTTTTATTGACACTGACATTGAAGAGATATCCTCTTTTAGAAAGAGGTATAGTTAGTATGCATATAAACATTGAACAATATTATTTTGTACCTACATTTATTTTTTACGTTTTAATTTGATCACATGAATCTGTTTAGATATGTAGAGAAAATTCATGCTTCATCTTCATCAAATGATCATGTTGGTTCAAATGTCATCTCAAGTGTTGAAGATGAGTTTCTTAATAACCCTGATTTCATGCTTATTGGTTTCCTGGGAACCATATCAACGGTGTGTATTTTCTTATAAGTACTCTACATGCTGAGTTTTTTAAAAGTCTTTTCTAAGTGTTATTATTTTTGTTTGATGTTGATAGACAAAGAAGGTTTTGGTTGTTGGCACAATCACAGCTATATGCACTGATAAACTTTGGTATTACAATGGTTGTAACCACTGTAAGTCAGGTGTGGTGGAAAGATTTATAACGAAAGAAAATCCGGATGGTTTATCTGGTGTTGATCATGAAAAATCGTTGGTGTGTACAAATGATAAATGTGAAGGAGTCGACATCTATTCTATTCCGCGGTTTGAGATTACAGTTTTATTTCCTTATACTAAATACTAATATGAACGACACTTTTGTTTTTAGTAATACTAATGTTTTCATTTGTTTTTAACTTTGATAGGTTCAAGATACCTATTAGGGTGCAAGACTCTTCCGGTACTGTGTCTTTGACACTGTTTGATTTTGAAGCTTACAAGATTCTTAAGAAAACTGCCAAAGACTTAGTTTCAATTCAAGATCAGGTAACAAATACATGCATTCAGTTATTTGGCCATGTACTATATATAATTTAAAATTAATTTTTATAAAATTGTATGTTGAAATTATGGAATCATTCTGCTCATTGTAATTATATTAATTTTTATAAAATTATAGGTTGTTAATTCTGGAGAGATACCGAACCCATATCCTGAGATCTTTGACACATTGATTGGAAAGAGGTATGCTTTCATCATAAGTGTTAAAGACTATAACATTGAGCATCAGGTTGAAAACTATGGTATTTCAATGGCCACTAACGATGATGAGATCCTTGCCGCGCTCTGCGCCAAATTCAATCTTAACCCGATCTAAATCTTGATTATGTCATTCTTTTAATTTGATATACATATCCTTTTAAAATATATTTATACCATTGTGTGTATTTTATGTTATTATGTATTATGTACTTAAAGCATGAGCAGTCCGAATCGTTGGATGTTCCAGAATCCTGCAGTTTGTCTACTCCTGTTGACCTTATGAAGGTTATATGAGAATTTCCTTATTTGTAGTAAATTTTTTTAAACGTTAGTACTTATTGTCTTTTTATATCAGGATGAGTTGTCATACTGCGGTGAGAATGTTACACCTGCATCCCAAGCACTTGTAGGCACTAAGAATCCGTCTTCTGATGAAACAAAACGTAATATTCGTGAAGTGTTCGATGTGGATGATGCATTAGGTTGCTCATCGACAAAGCGCCGCATCAGTGATGAACTCTCTCAGGATGAAGATGCTGGTGTTTCGACGCTTTTGATTCCAAAGATTGAGAAATAGTGTCTTCTGTATTTTCAAATACATTTATGTGTTGATTTCATATGCTGTTGCCATGTTGAACTTATGGTTTTTGTTTTGTTGCTTTTGGGTGTTTGGTGGGTTATGTTTTGGACTGATTATGTGGTTTTGAATTCCTAAAAACTTATCTGCTTATTATAATGTATATTGTTAAATAAATATTGAGATGTTCAATAGTCAATATTTATGTTTAAAACTTATGTGTATGAATAGTAGCAACAATTTATAATATATATTGTATATACCCAATTAACAACTTTTTTATCTACAAACATTTCTAATCTTTAAGCAATTTTAATGTTATTATTTTATCTCATAATTTATATAGGATTATCCGTGGATGTGGTTGTTCTTTATTGGTTTTTACCGTTATCCCTGCCCACTAAGATTTAGTAAGTATCCGTCATATGTTACAGTTTAAAAAAAATATTTAATTTGTGCCTGTTTCTCCCATTACTTATTTAAGTAATCTCATTCAATAGGTTTTTTATATACTTCAAATTTTCTCTAAGTCATTCAAAGAATGTTGTTCAGAAAAATCGTAACCAAGTATGAAGCGTAAATTCAAACCCATTTTATTTGGTTTTTTGTTTGCTTTATTGATCCATGTTTTATTTTATTTTTTTTCTTTGGTTTATTTGGATAACTGAAGAAAATACCGTTTAACTTAAATAGTTATTAAATAAAGATAGTAATATTTTATTTTAAAAATTATATACAAATAAACCATAAACCTAACCGATGAACATCCGATTTACATTCCACAAAGATTACAAAATTTGTTGTTAAGTTTTTTTATCAATGTAATACATTATTTGGAATAATTAATTCAATAATATGAAACAATTTTATTTTACTTTTCATGAAATGATTTTTAATTACAAAATGATAAAATGCAATATTATAATTTATTGAGGTTATGTTTAATCCTTAGGTATTATATATTGTAATTCAAAATTTAAAAACCACTGTTTTCTTCTATTGTTTTAATGTTCCTGATCTTAATACTCTTTCTTCTTTTGAAAGCTTCTCCTTCTTTCAGAATTAACAATGTCAAAGAATTCACGTTCATTTTCTACAACAGCTAATTCATCTCAACGAAATTTACATAGTAAGTGAAATTATAACTTCTTAACTCATCATTTCCGAAATCAAAATCAGCTTTTAGATTCAAATCATAATTCTACTTGGTTTTTTTGTAGGTCCTCTTATGAGAACTCCTGTTTCAGATATCTCTAACAGATCTCCTCTTTCAGATATCACAAATGGTAATAGCTCTTGAATTTGATTATAAGTATTCTTTTTTTCCGTTTTATGTTTCTTAGTGGACTGATTCCGTTATCTGGTGGGAACATTGGCACAAGAGTTTATATTCTAAGGATTAATATGATCCCGTCTGACAAAAAAATACCTTTTCAATTTCAACGAAGACAATTTCCGTTATCAGTTTGTTTTGCTATGACAATTAACAAGAGTCAAGGACAATCGTTATCAAAGGTTGGTCTTTATTTGAAAGATCCTGTCTTCCAAGGCCGGTTTTGGGCCTGTGCGAGAGGTGCCGACGCACAGGGCCCAAAACATCTAGGGGCCCAAAGTTGTTTAAAAACAAGTATTATAAAACATATATATAGACTTTTTGTATTTTAAAATAAACAAACTCAGATTTGGCTCAGTGGATACGGAAATAGTCTGAGAGTGGGCAATTCTAGGTTCGAATCCTGCTTCTTTTATTTTTTTTTGGCAACTTCATATTCTGTTTTTGTTTGGGGCTTTGGGTCTCAAGGGGCTAATTTCAGCCTTCTCCACTTACACCAATTGCACAACTTTTGCTAGCTTATTTTTTAGTTTGATTTTTTATATTAACATCTAAATTTGGGCATCCATAAATTTGCAAGTTCTTTTATTTTTCTTCTCATTTAACTATTTACATAATAAACTTTACATGTTTTCTTGTTTAAATATTTAGGTTTTTTTATTTCGCATATAACCATTTACCAAATAAACTTAGAAGAACTCAATATTTAGTTATGTTAATTTTATTTGTATAAAAATGTTCGTATTTTCAAACTAATTTGGATATGTTTACACATATTACACTTGTTTTTACTACACTACTTTTGTTTTGTTTATTTTTCTTTAAAAATTATCGTCGTATTGTGGTTTTTTTTATATATGATTGATGAGTTTATATAATAAGGAGAGGGCCCATTTTTTTTTGTCTCGCACGAGGCCCAAAAGTTTTTTATCATTTTCGAGGACGGCCCTGCTGTCTTCACTCATGGTCAGTTGTATGTTGCATTATCAAGGGTCAAGACCAGAGAAGGCGTTAAAATACTAATATTCGATGCTGATGGAAAACCAACAAATAAGACTTCTAATGTTGTTTACAAAGAAGTTTTTACTAGCTTGTAATCATTGTGAGGAATGTTAAAACGCTGTTTGATCAAAGTCAAACTACTTATGTTAAAAGCTAATTATAATAGATAAAACACTATTTGAGCAATGTTAAAACGTTGTTTAACTAAAGTCTGTTTGACCAAAGTCAAACTACTTTTGTTAAAAGCTACTTGATAAAACACTGTTTGACCAAAGCCTGTTTGACCAAAGTCAAACTACTTATGTTAAAAGGTACATATAATAGATAAAACTAAATTTTCCCTCGGCATTGCTTCTTGAGGTCATGAAACTTACTTATGTTAAAACCTAATTACTATTAATACATGATTCAAAGTATTCAAATTTTATGTTATGTTAATGGTTTTGCTATATGAAAAATTATTTTTCTTTGTTAATTTGAATACCAAATCAATTCAACTAATCATGTACTTTACTCTTGTATGTCAATGTAAATGTAAATAACAAATTTAAAAAGGGGTGTATGTGTAAATATTTTTCATCAGTTGAAAATATGGGAAGAGAAAAACACAACCGTCACTATTTCTTCATCGTCATTACACATCAAACATCTATCATCTCTTCTTTCAAAAATCTCTTCTCCCCAGTCATTTTCTAGGGTTTCAATTTTCTTTTCCTCCGTCTTCTACACTTCAATCACCTGAGGTTTGATTATTTTTTCTTCAGCAACTGGTATGTACATTCCTATTGTAATGAACTTTATATTGTTTAATCTATGTTAATTTAAATCCTATCTTGCTACTAATACGATTTTAAATGTTTATTGCTATACATTCAAGATTCAAGAAGGGTTTACTTATGTGTTTGAATCATTTGTTGAGAACATGTTAAAATAATTATTATTTGCAGAATAATTTTAACTCATACTCTGTTTCTATGATTAATTTCACTATATACTCTGTTAATACAAAAAGTTAATGTTCATTTTCGAAGCCAGCTTTTTAATTACAGTCTTTTAACATCTTTACTGATTCAGGTTTTATGATGTATACTACATTTGTTAAGTTTCTTCGTAACCCAGAATCTTTGAAACTGGTATGACATGTTTTTACATACATAATTTATTTGTATTGAGATATATATTTAACAGTTCTTTTATGGTTTATATTTTCTTACACTATTTAAAAATTATATACAGGATGTACCTATATTCTTTGCTAATCAAAAGTGGGGAGATTGTTGGCAAAAAAGTAGGTTGCAAGTATATCATGAGTCTGGTAAAAAATGGGTTGTTAGGGTCAGAACAGAAAATTCAACGCCGATAATAACTGACGGTTGGGACATTGTTGTTAAAGATCTCAATTTGCCGAGGGATACTTTGTTGGTTTTCAAACCGTTAGGTGATTTTGGACTTGAACTTTCATGTTATGTTAATGGCATGTGTGGGGAATCTTATTTCACCTTTAATCGTTATGCAAGATTTGGTTTTACGGTATGAGTATTGATCTTAACTTCAATTCTTTTGCATCTTTAACGTGTTAACACTTATTCTCATAAGATACATACTTCACGTTTAGTATTCGTTATTTTTAATTTTAAGCAGGTAATTGAAGACTGCTTCATTGAACAATTTTACGTAAACAGTCCACCGAGTGGGAAATTTCAAATCTGTTACAAAGGTTCGTACTGGAATGTTGAGGTGTCTAAAGTTGATACCCACTTTGTATTTTCTAGAGGATGGCCGAAAATGTGCAACGATGTTGGGATACTTGAGGATGATGTGCTTGTGTTTAGCAGGATTGATGATTTTGTTTATGAAGTAGTAGTTTATAGAGATGAGATTGAGATTTGCTTTTTGAAGATACCAGAATCTGATGATGATAGTGTAGTTGAGATATTGAAGGCTGATTATGTTAAAAATGCATTCAAGGTACGTAAGTATTTAGCATTAGCAATAAAAGTTTTAATTTTTTAGCTTTATATTAATTATTTTATTAATGTTGACCAGGACATCTATGAGGATGAAGAAGTTGTTTCTGTAGGTGAAGGTACAACCGTTACTCAGGTACTTGCTAAATTATTAAAATTATTTATTTTTAATTTAACACATATAAGAATTTAATGTTTTTACAACTATTAGTAATGCTGTTTACTGATGTTATATTTATTCAATAATGTATTATTTACAAGAACTTACCAACCAATGCCGAATGCACGTCCAAGAGACGCATGTCTTCACGATTGAACCAAACCCAAGATGTAAGTTTACCATCTTAAAGATTGTTATTTACTATTGTTATTAAATTTACTCTATGACAACAGGTTAAGAAGAAAGCTAAAGTTACTTCTGAGAGAAAACAGGTCGTCAAGAATAGGACTAAGGGAAATGCTGCCTTACCTGTCGACACAAGTGATCATACTGGATGTTCTTCGTCTGTTCATAAAGTTAAGGTATCTATACTTGCCAGTTAATTAGTATATGTTATATAAACTGTTTTTTTTTTGTGCATATATTGATCATTCCTTTAATTCACATGTATATGTTTACTTTTTCATCAAGGGGAAGAGAGCTGCCAACATTCAAAAAAAGCTTAACCGTAGAAATAAGATTGCAAAGACTGCAAAAAAACATTCTGGACATCCTCTTGACCCTGAGTTCTTTCATTTTGATCGCAAAGGAGACTATAGGCTGGTATACCATTTTTTATAATAAACTAATGATTTACGTTTATTTGTCTGACTATTATTTTTTTCCACATAATACATGTATCGTCTTCCTGCTGAAGTTGCGAGACGAGCATGTCTTTTTCTTGATCTTCATCATTTGAAAGTTCAAAACATGGTTGGAGTTGTGCAGGTTTATGATGTTAAGTTGGAGTTAAATAAATTGAAGCCACGTTATGCGTTGGAAGGTTGGCGAAAGTTTATGACTGACAATAACTTGAGGTTTGGTGATATGTTGCATTTCACATACGTGTCTTCGCAACAGAAGATAGTATTAAATCAAGTTACATCAGTTTAACAAACACATTTTAAGTCTGTTCTGATATCAGATACTAATTATGAATTTTTTGATGGTGATGTTGTAGGTTTTTTTCTTAAATTATTAACTTGATGTTTTTGTTGCTATGTATGGCTAAGATGATAAAACACTGTTATTAGCACTTTATGTTTTATATTTGACCAATTAGATTATGTGTTAAATTATAGTTCTTTAAGTCATTGTTCCATTTTCTTGAATTCTATCTAATTTTTTTAAAGAACTTCAATAACAAATAGTGGTTTGAACATCTGTTTGCCTTTTGGTCAATAGTTAATGGAAACCTATGTTAGGTTCAACAATGTTTTGAAGAGGAAAACTGTGTTAGAAAACAGTAGATCTTAACAAGTTAAACATCTGTTAAGGCTTAAACAGATGTTTGCCCTTTAACAGATGTTTGGCCTTTTATATCAAATGTCTGGACTTAAACAGTTGTTTGACCTTAAACACATGTTTGAACTTTAAACAGATGTTTTGCCTTAAACAGATGTTCTTCTTCTATATCAGATATTTGGACTTAAACAAATGTTTGACCTTAAAAAGATGTTTCGCCATAAACAGATGTTTGGTCTTAAACCAAACATTTGTTTAAGCTCAACATCTGTTTGACTATTTGTCAATATCTTATTGACTTTTGGTTAACATCTGTTTCAAATTTGGTCAACATCTTATTTTGTAAAAGAGGTACAAAAACAAAGATTTTTTCAAAATCTCAAATCACCCTATCATGTAAGTGCATTGATGTAAAAGTGGAAATGATGTTATTCTTATGGTCCTGTTGTGCTTTAGTTTGTCCTCTAATATGAGTTCATGATATAATGCGGTGATTTCAAGACATTTTTGTTGAATTGAATGAGATGGTTGATGTAATGCGGTCGTATTAATAACAAATAGTAATTAATTAATCTAAATAACTTTCTCGAGCCCGGGAAGCAATCCCGGGTAAAAACCTAGTCTATTATATATAATAAATGAAAGTTATTTGGGCCACGTGTCAACACCAGAGAGCCCCTAAATGCCCTTTTTCCCGCCCAACAGTGCCACTGCCCTCTTCTATTTATATCCTCCTTCATTTACTCATTCAGGGCTTCTTGCTTTCTTTCTCTCTCTACTCTGCTCTATTTCCGATCGATGTTTATCCTCTCTCATGTTTATCCTTCTTCTTCTTCTTCTTCTCATATTCATCTCCTCAACAACGTACGGCAGAGGTTACTTCTATTGGATACATCTTCGTTTGAAACCCTAAATCATGTACCGTCCAGTGGTTGAAGAAGAGAATAATCATGTAAGATCTACTTTTTTATCTAGAAATTTTATTTCGTTTTATCTATTTTGTCATACTGAACATGATGAACCCTTTTCTATCCTCAGAAGAAGAAACAGATCTCCTTATCATACTCGATGAACGCTTTTGTACAACCTCCTCTTAATCGGTGACTCTGGTATGTTTGGTTTGTTGTATCATGTGATTACGAGCAGATTTATTTTGATATGTTTTGTACTTTGTCTTTCCAGACCTTTTTTGTTTGATTATAGAGTTTGTTGATTAGAAGCAACCTCTGCCGGACGGTTGTTGAGGAGATGGAAATGGGAAAGGTTATACCAGGTGTGTTGATAGGTGATACCAGTGCAAACGTTTAGGACATCACCAAGGAAACTTAAATTGGTGTGATTTATTTTTTTGAGTTTTTCTAACGTTTTGATTTACTGTTTATTGGTGCATTGATTCATTTGTAATCCTTTGCAGATCTCCCGTCATCTCAATTTGAGCAATTAAACGTAGTTTTGTTAATCAAACAACAGATGCAGATTGTACTAATCAAATTTTGAACCTTAACATAATCGAATGCCAGACAGTGATTCATTCTCCCTTCCATTTGCCATTATTTTGAGTTCTTGTATAACAATCGATGGCAACAACTTTTCCTCTTCCAAAACCTTTTTTTTTTTTTTGAATCGGTGGAATGATCAAGGGTCATGGATATGTGACAAAACCCCAACCAAATAAAAATGGGCCCAAACTAACAGAAATTGGGGGCCTCAAAAATTATGAGGCCTAAAGCATTGGCTTGATTATAATTAGGCTTCAGCCGGCCCTGAGTGTACCGAGCATAATGTCTACCATCTATTATATCGTTGTTTTTACGTGAAGTCTTTTTTTATACTCAAATTCTCTTTGTAAAATCCGTCGTGTAGCGTGTGGCAAAAAAACATAAATTCCCACGGCAACGCACATACATTATCGCTATATTGTTTAAAATGTTTTAATCAGTATTTAGTGTTACGATGTTTATTTGTCTTTATTAAAGCTTTTATGGATAGTTTAAGAGTAATTTCTGAATGGAATTTGTTGTTCAGTTTTTATGTTAAACTAGTGGTAAACCCGCGCGCGTTGCGGCGCGATAAACAAATTCTTTCTATAATTCTAACCGGCAATACGGGACGGAAATATAATTCAAACCTTAAAACGATAAATAAATCATATATAATTTGTATATCTATATTACCGATCCGATAGGTCTAAAAGAATACCAATCCGTGTTTTATATCGTTTGACAACCATAAAGAGTTATGTCAGTACCGTAAAGAACAACACCCCCTTAATTTCGATCAAATACGGTAGCGTTAGCAAAACAAAAGAGAAAACAACAAAAAATAGAATCGTAATATGACTAAAACGGTATGAACAAGTGTTCGATTTGACTCAACAAAAATAATAAAAGAGATAAGCAATGCTAAACTATCTCAAGTTACAGTCAAGGCAATATTGTTTGACTTTCACCATCGTGCACCAGATTTAAGTAAAGAACCACCAGAAATCGACTTTTTCGTAATAGAACCTGTAAAATCATTCAACAAAACAGAGAACAAATAGAGAATAACAGTTTGCACAAAAGCGGAGTGACAGTTGACATTGATCTCTCTTCACCGAAAGACGACACAAGTTTCAACTTTATATGAAAATTATATTAATTAGACTTTTATAAGAGGTGTTATAATTTTAAAGTATGAAAATGATGGGGTTAAGTAAATTATGTTTAAAGATCCCATATCAGATGTGAATTTGGGTTATGCTTTATCTCTAACGGGTCAAATGGGTTGTGTGAGGCAAACATAATTGAACCTCGCCCAAAATACGGGTCAGCCTAACCCAACTTGACCCATACATTTTTCTACATCTACTGTAAAACAAAAGTGAGTTGACATACTTGATGGAGTACGTGGGACCCCCGTGGTTAATGAAGGTCTAGGATCAAGAAGAACCGCACAGTCAAGAAAAGGACAGTAAAATTTGTCAGCCGCACACGCATTTGGTTCCAAAAGAGCTTCCTCTAACGACATAAAAGAGCTAACAGGAAGAAAAGACTTATGTTCAGGGACAAAAATGTAATATCTGCATTTTGGGGTCGGGCACCTAATGGGAACCTCAGATAGCCCAACTTTTTCATCAACATAAGCCTTCAAGCAATGGGAAGAGCATTTGTGTGAGCATTTCAGTGTGACCATCATAAACGATGTTAGGCTTTTAGCTCAAGTTTTTTATCGGCATGTTCAAAATAAAAACACAACCCAAATAGACCCATTTATAAGTAACTTGCATAAATATCCTTCGAGGCCACATTCGTTACCCAAAGAAACCCAAAAGTTGTTCGAAAACTAAATACGTTATAAGAGCAACCATAAAGCGAAAAATGGCGCGATTTTGGGATTAAAAAAATAGTTAAAACGGCACGACCAACTTGGTAAAACAACAAGAGTTTGACACCTAAACACTAAAAGTGAGTTTTTTTCTTTGGATGTGAGTTGGAACCATTTGATCATCCACATCCACGTGTTTTTAAAAATTTGTAATAAAGTTGGCTACTTTTTTATGCAATTAACTCATAAAAGAACCTCGTAGTTTTATTAAGACTTGAATACCTGCTCAAGGGTTGTAAAAGTTGTGTTCTTGGGAACATCAGAGACCCCATTGGCGAATAATTGGGTTATTTAATAATATAGACATCTTATTTTGTACAGTTGAAAGTTGAAACAAGTTTATGATGGTTATGCCTTTTCTAGGTTGTAAGTAAAGTTTGACTTTTGATGTCAAAGCTGTCGTTTCCCAAGTTTCAACTTAAAAACTGATGTGAATTGTTTAAAAAGTTAATATTGAAACAACAGAAGAGTAAATTTAAAACATGATTTTACTTCAATAACATACATTAACATACTTCAGCTAAAACAGAGAACACAACTAAATTAAAAACAATTCAATACTCAATTATATAGATTTTGAAATTGTGCTCTCAGTCCGAGAGTAAAGATAGAATTGATTTTCAACCTTCAACGATGGGAGGTAATTTTAGCGTCTTAAAATGTGACAAAATACCAATCTTGTCCCTTTAAAATGCTTTATAAGAGCTATTCTTAGTTTCAACTAATTGAGCATTTGGATGTTTTATTCATTGAGATATTCCTTAAAAATGAATTGTTGAACGGTTCTGAGTTCTTGCGTAGCCCGACGTTTAGTCTCAGCCTACCCAAACAAAAAAATCAAAACGAAATGTGTCATAATTGTCGGGTGTACTTTTAGACGTAGCCTGACGTTTAGCCCTTAAGCAAACCTTTTTTACCCAAATGAACCCATTTCTTGAAGAATGGGTCATAATTGTCGGGTGTACTTTTAGACATACCTTGCCCTTGACACCACGCAACAATCACAGCTATAAAATTCCATACAAGGCATGCTATAAGACCTGCGATAACGATTTTTGAAGTTTAGTGACCCATTTACAATGTGTATGAAATTATAGATGACGCTTTGTATGGAACAAATATAGTAGAAGTTTTTTTTTGAAAATCACAAGTAAAACTCAAACAAAGAAAGATTTAAGTTTACATACCCAACCACGACCCAAACGCTACATATTGTATCTTCTGTAGATGGATAGGAATTTCGGTTGCAATGTCATGATGAATCACAGGATAAAATGGCGGCCAATTTTTGTCCTCTATACCTACTTTTGCTGCATAACAAATACAATGTGATCAAGACTTTAAAACTTATTAGTGCGTCAGTGTTAGGGGGGCATTTGGTTTGATGGAAACGGAATAGGAACTGGAATTCCATTCCTAACATGTTACATTAGCAGAAATCACTGGAATTAAAACTTCAATTTAAATGATAACATGTTTGGTTAGAGAATGAATGGAACTCGAATTGGAATGAATCCTCTCGAATTCCTAAGGAAAGGAATTTAACATTCCTTCCAAATTGTGAAGAAATTAAACTAACGGAATTGGAATCTTTCGCTCCAAATTCTTGAACCAAACGCCACCTAAAAATGCATTACCTTGTGCAATTGCCTCCTCCCTCTTTTTTATATCCTGCACAAAAAGAAGTAATACGTAAAGAAAACGTATATATTTTGGTCAGAACCCGTTAAACCCCAAACCTGTTTTGACCTGTTACCCAGCATGTCTAAAAAGTGTAGAAAGAAAATGCACCTCTTCCCTCTTTTTCAATTCAGCCTCTTTAGCTTGAAGTTCTTTTTCCTTGGCTTTTAAATCCTAACTCATGATAAACACAAAAAAAAAATTGGAAAAGTATAAAAAAATAAAAATAAAAAGATTAAAAATATAATAAAAAATCATTCAAAACAATCTAAAATCCAAAATCCTAACCGTGTTATCAAGAGTGATCTCAACGGTTGTAGTAAGTGACGACATTTTCGAGTTCCCACAAGAATTCCGATTCTTCCCCTAAGTACATTTTCAAGACAAACACATGAACACAAACAACGGATCAAAAGAATGCAAGTGTTTTGGTTCTGAAAACGCACCTTTACCAGACTGTCGCTTACAACTGCTCTTTGAAGCTTTGTCCATATCTGTGTTTGCTGAGTCATTTCCGGCTGCTGTTGCCACGTCCAGCCATCCAATCCACTCTTCCACTCAATACGAAACCCTAGAAAACCTAGATCCCCAAATTTCACAACATTCCAAACCCTAAAAACCTGAACAAGATCCCATCGCCTTCAGAACCACCGAATGGACATCATCATCATCTAGGAGAGGCTATCTCGTTTGGATTCGATAGAGAGAGACATATAAACTGATAAAGAGAGAGATGATGAGAAATGGTAATGTGATTAAAAACCACGAAGAAGAATCGATTCAATTGCAGGGAGTTATTGACATAAGGGTAAAGTTAGGATTTATTATTAAATTGTACTGCTGAAATCCCCTTATTACCCCTGTAGTGTCTTAAAATTTTGAGTGAAACCTCTCTAAAATGGCTTACACATCCTTGTACATGGTGCTTTATAACTTGTAAACATGGTAAAATTACAATATTGTACATGACTTCTCCTTTTTATAGTATTATAGATAAATAGATTAAATGATGTTTATTTTTTTAATGCTCAACAAGATAACAAATAATTGTTGCGTAAGTATTCACTAATGATAACTAAATTTACATTTATTTAACTAAAATTGTACGGTTTGTGTTTGATTTTTACTTGTATATGTTACAATGATTTATAACACCTCTAGTTTTTTCTCAAATGATAAACTAACATACTCTTAAATACTCCATGTATATACTTTGCATGATTTGAACCATCCACCTAATGATTAGAGGGAAGACACCTTGGGTTACGTGATGTGGTGGGCGAGGGCGTTTTCCGCCACGTATGCAGAGGGGGCTTTACTCCAAAACCCCCAAACCATAGGGTGGTGGGCAATGGACGTTTTTTGTTTAGTATTATTTTTCATTGTAATTCTTTAAAAAAATAAAAACACCAATCACCATCATCCTCCGTTCAACCCACACACGCCCACACCTATGGGAATCTCCAAGCCGCTAAGGGGTCACACCAAGAAAAATGGTGGACGGGGTGGTGTAGGGGCTTGCTCCCTCTATACGCCACCGGGTAGTCTTACCACCACACTATTTCCATGAACTTTTCTTATCTAAATAAAACAATTTAATTTAGAAACCCGTTATTGATCTTTTGTGTTACAATACGGAATAATAAAAATCCTTGAGCATAGCATAAATACATAGTTTTTTATGTATAATAACTAGCATCATGAACATGATTATTGAACCTAAACACACTACTAAACACACATAACAAGAATAATTTTAACAGGTTTTTAGTAACATAGATGGCATGACATGTCACACCCCAACCCATGACGGAAACATCGGGGCATGGCACTGAGCGAAACAGATTGTCGAGAGAAATTCCATAACAACTAAATTACCGAATAGTTAATATTATGTCCCATACCATAACCCATTAAGTAATCTACTTATTACAGACATAGATATTCTCCAAACAAAAAATGTTTCGACAACTCAGATTTCAAATAAAATAAATTGTTCGTTTGTTTCTAGACTCTTCCTAACTCGGTTCCACATCACAAGCATCCTAGCAGATAGCATCCTAAACACCTGCCACATACGTTAAAATAAGGGTCAATACACATAGTGTAAAGGTGAGCATACAAGTGTGATAAATATAATAGAGTTCGAAATCGTTTAAGCAAAACCAACATGTAACATGTATAAAGTGAAGGCAAGTAGGTTATCGACAGAGAAATATGCACAGACGTGACTGCGAGTTGTAGAATGCGCAACACATATCCCCACTGGGACACGTGAAGTAAAGCCCTTAACAACCCCTGCCCACGACAGGTGCTGAGTCCAAACTATAGTACTATCGTTGCTAAGGTGTCAGGCAACAATCACTGTGTTAACATAACATACAAGCATTCATCGAATAACACGTAGCATGCAATAGCGGTTAGCGTATAAATAGTGTTTGCGTTGTGTGTCGATTGTGATTTAGAAATAGTAACGTATGTAACACCCAAAAGTGCGTAAAGCAAAAAGGGATCGAGTATACTCACAGATAGCGTTTAACTTAATAAACACTGCCTTGGATTGAAGGGAGCGCTGAGAGAGATTAGCCTGAACAGTTAACGATAGCATAAACGATAAGCGGCGCGTAAAACGGTGCAAAGTGATAAGTGTCAGATGGTAATCCGCAATCCGATCGGATGGCCATTCGATTGGATTGACACCTCGATTGGTGAAGATGTGTTTGTGTATGATGGTTTGCCTTTTGAAGTTTTCGTTGTAGCATTTTGAAAACAGAGAAGTATCTCTACCTTTCAGGTCAGTCGGTCGATCGAACGGCGGTTCGATCTAGTGACTATCCGTTCGGCGAGGTATTTCTCAGAGAACAAGTTCGCAGCAGTGTTGTCACTCGATCGGATAGTCTACCGATCGGGTGGCAATCCGTTGGAACTATTAATTCATTGAACATGTTGAAAATTGTTTAAGTGTTGAAGTCCCAAACGTCTCATGGTCGGACGGTCGTTCGATCGGATGGCAATCCGATCGGACGGTAATCTGTTCGATGTTCAGATCTTGAAAATAAAAGTTTAAGTGTGTGGGACCAAGTGTAAGCCGATCGAGTGGCTGTCCGATCGGACGGCAATCCGTCCCGGTGGCCTGATCGTCTTTGACACTTGAATGTTTTGGTAGTTTTGCAGTTTTGATCGAGACGATGTGATAACGCATTAAACAACAGAACCTCGTCAAGACCCTAGTGACCCGATTGAACAGGAATCACCTAGATCCGACCCGTTCACTGGTTCGTGGCGGTTGTTCATGTTTAACCCGGAATCGGTTGTCTCTTTGGTAGAACCCAGATCTTGAACCAACACATCACTAAGAAGGAGTAGAAGATCAGAACAAGCTCCGATTCTATCGGTTTTGAGTGCATTAAGTGTAAAAGAGTTGAAAGAAAGTTGAAAAACCATCTTTCAATCCTTTTCACCATGAATATGTTCAGATCTATGGAAGATCTTTGTTCATTAATGTGGAAATCGTCCTGATCTAAATTGTTCTTGAAGCCAAAACATGAAGTTCATAAGAACTCCATGACGACATCATCGTAGAACACCCCAAATCCATTGATTTCACGGTTAAAAGTTAAGATTCAAAAGAGAGAATGATGTAGAAGTGTGTGTAGATCATAGAAGTACAAGATTTAGGCTGAAAACTTACAAGAATTGCGGGAAATCAGGAGAAAGAAGGGCTGAAGCGAGCTGGTCGAGTAGAGGGGCTGTCACATCAAGTGATGTGACATGCGAGGGTATTTATAGGGTTTCCCAAAAAGGAAAGTTCCTAAGGCCGAGTGGGTCACCGATCGGATGACTGTCCGATCGGTTGGCCATCAGATCGAGTAGTCACTCGATCGAGTGGCTCCGATGATTTTGGGTTTCGGCGTTTCGTTTCGCGCGTTGGGTTTTGCGATGTGTTTCGAGTGAGTTTGCGATACGATAGAATTACCCATTAGCTAATTAATCCCAACTACTATATCTAACATACAATCACTATAATTAACTTGCGTTTAGCGTTTTGCGATTCGATTGCGATAGAATTGCGATTGTATTCGATTAATCACCACAATACATAAAGTAAATAAACATGCACAAGTAACACATAAATGGCACACACACATAAATCAATATCCAGAATGTATAATTCGGGTTGCGAATGCGATTGCGATGCGATAAGCGATAAAGTGATAAAACATGCGATAAACATCGATTAAACCTCGATTATTAACAAGTACTCCACATAATACAACTAATGCGATAAAATAGACAAATCATCTATAAGTCAAGAAGTCAAAACAGGAGTTGAGCAAAGAGTGACAGATCGCAATTAGTAATCTTTTCTTCCTTTGACTTCAATCTTGACTTTGACTTTGACTTTCGAAACACGGGGTATTACAGCCTCCCCTCTTAAGGGAATTTCGTCCTGAAATTAGGCTTTAGCTATAACAAACAACTGCGGGTACTTCGCCTTCATGTCGCTTTCGAGTTCCCAAGTGAACTCTGCACCTCGTTTGCCTTCCCAGCGGACCTTCATAATGGGAATGCGTGAGCGCCTGAGCTGCTTGGTTTGTCGGTCCATGATCTCGACAGGCTTCTCCATGAAGTGTAATGTTTTGTTCACTTGGAGATCCTCCAGTGGTACATGTAAATCATGCTCAGCCAGGCACTTTTTGAGGTTCGAAACGTGGAAAGTCGAGTGGACGTTGCTAAGTTCCTCCGGTAGTTCTAGGGGTGTAAACGAGCCGAGCCGAGCCAATGTGGGCTCGGGCTCGAAGTTAAACGAGCCGGATCGGGCTCGGTTCGAAAATTTTAGCGAGCTGAAAATATGGGCTCGAGTTCGGCTCGAAAACACAGCGAGTAGGTCGGGCCGGTCGTTGGAAACAGGGTGAATAGATGGAGCGGCTGGTATGGTGGTTCGTCGCCTGAAAAAGGGGAAGAAATGGGGCTGGTACGGTGGTTGTTCATCGCGTGTTGACCATTAAACAAAAACAAATCGATTCACCAAGAAAGAGATGAAAGAAGATAGATTGGGTTTGTTATGATGGCTGAAGAAGAGCTCCTAAAAATCTGAAAGTCACCAAGAGGGAGATGATGAGATAAACAGAGATGCACAGCCGCAAAGCTATTAGGGATTTAGGTTATTGTTTGTTTTAAGGCTCCATGGTTTATCTGGCCTATATATGTCCAACCCATTTGTTTTCAATCTGGCCCATATAATAAGACTTTATAATATATGTTTAGTATAGAATTTATAATATTAATTAATATATATATATATATAATAATCATAACGAGCCAAACGAGCGAGCCAACTAACGAACGAGCCACGAACCGAACCTACCTTGGCTCGGGCTCGGCTCTTTAAGATCGAGCCAATTTCGAGTCGAGCCAATTTCGAGCCGAGCTTTTTTCGAACTTTTTTCGAGCGAACTTCGAGCGAACTGCGAGTCGCGAGTTTTTTGAACAGCCCTAGGTAGTTCGAGTCTATAGGCCACTTTTCCGATCCTTTCCAGAATTTTAAAGGTTCCAACATATCGATGCGCAAGTTTCCCTTTCTTGCCGAATCTGACCACACCCTTCCAAGGTGATACCTTTAGGAGTACGTAGTCGCCAACGTCAAATTCAAGGGGCTTGCATCGTCTATCAGCGTAATTTTCTGACGACTCCGAGCTTTCAACAGATTGTCTCGAATTTGGAGGATTTTGTCAGTCGTTTCTTGCAATAGCTCAGGACCGGTTAATTGCGAGGCTCTGATCTCGTGCCACACAATAGGCGATCGACATCTTCTTCCGTATAATGCCTCAAATGGTGCCATTTGAATGGTGGAATGATAACTGTTATTGTACGAGAATTCGACTAAAGGTAAGTATACGTCCCAATTACCACCGAAATCGATGACACATGAACGGAGCATGTCTTCAAGGGTACGAATCGTTCTTTCAGTCTGACCGTCTGTCTAGGGATGGAAAGCGATACTTAGATTAAGCGTAGTACCGAGAGCAGATTGAAACGTTTCCCAAAGACGCGAGGTAAACCAACCATCGCGGTCAGAGATGATGTCGCGAGGCGTCCCATGTCGACAAATGATCTCGTTGGTGTAGATTCGGGCTAATCTTTCTACCTTAAAGTCTTTTCGTATCAGCAGAAAATGAGCAGATTTAGTCAAACGGTCAACGATAACCCAGATGTTGTCATGACCTGATGGCGTGCGCGGAAGTTTCGTTATGAAGTCCATAGCTATACTCTCCCACTTCCACATGGGAATCTCGGGTTGGACGAGCAAGCCAGAGGGTCTTTGATGCTTGGCCTTGACTTTCGCGCAAGTCAGGCACTTTGAAACATAGATCCGTCGATACCAATGACTGTGGGTTGACTGCCCGAGGCAGTTCGCAATACATGATTACCACCGTAATCCATGCAAGTAAAAGATCCTTAACAACCCCCGAGTGAACGGGTGCTAAGTCCAAACTATAGTACTATCGTTGCTAAGGCAGGTAGACAACATTCCATGTGTAAACATAACAACCAAGCATTCATAAGCCACGTATAATATGCATTAACGGTTAGCATTCAAATAGTTTGAGTAGTGTGATAGTTGTAGTTGAATATTCGTAATGTATGTAACACCCAAAAGTGCTTAAAGCAAAAAGGGATCGAGTATACTCACAGCGATTAATGGATTGAAGGGAGCGCTTAGCGAGTAAGATTAGCCTGAATAGATTCGGTAACGTAGCGATAAGTGGCGTGTAAAACAATATAGGATGAGAGTGGGTAGGATAACTGGTCGTTCGGATGATCATCCGTGCGAGCAGTAATCCGTGCGAGTAGCAATACGACTGGTTAGTCATCCGTGCGGATGGCTATTCGAGTGGATTGTTTCTTCCTATGGGTGAGATGTGTTTGTGTATGATGGTTTGACTTTTGAATTTTTTGTTGTAGCATTTGAAAACCTTGAAGTTTCTCTTACCCTTTTAAGTCGGTCGCGCGGACGACAATCCGTCCGGATAGTAGTCCGTGCGGATAACGACTTAATAGAGAATAACTTGGTGAAAGCGTCATCCGGGCGGATGGGTTATCCGTTCGGGCAACGATAATCCGTCCGGATGGTAGCCCGTGCGGATGAACATGTTGGAAATTGTTTAAGGTCTTAGTATCTCATGATCCGAAGAGTAATCCATTCAGAGGGTCGTCCGTGCGGATTATTCATTCGTCGATACTTAAACCTTGTTTGAATGTGGGTCCCAAGTGTAGTCCGTCCGGATGGCAACTCGTCCGGATAGCCTGTCCGTGCGGACATCAGTCCGTCCGGACATCATCTCATTCGGGTCGTTCCGTTCGTCTACCCTTGGTCGCTTTTGTCGTTCTATCGAGATGTTTTGATTACGTGTCGACCAATCGGAATTGTATTCTTATCCACATGACTAAGCCGGCCAGGAATCACCCTAGTTTGGTCGGTCAGCGGCTCAGAACGGTCATTCTGGTCTAAGCCGAAATCAGGTGTCTCGCGGGTAGAATCCGGATTTAGGACTAGTGCATCACTAACATTGAGTAGAAGACTAGGACTGATCCGATTCTTATCATTTTTGAGTGTAAAAGAAGGAGAAAACTTGTGTTTATTTCTTTCACTCCTTTATCCTTTGAAAAAGTTCAGATTTATGCGAAGTTGTTCATGAAATCTTGTGGAAACGGTTCAGATCCGAGTTATTCTTAGTGGAATGAGGTCAAACTTGAAGTTCATAGGAACTTCATGATGACGTCATCCTAGAATACCTCAAATCTTGATGATTTCACGGTTAAAAGTTAATATTTGAAAGGTAGAAATGTGTAGAAGTGCGTATAGATCAAGAAAGTACAAGACTTAGGGCGAGATCTTACCTGGATTGAGAGAAATCGAAGAAAAGGTGAAGAGAGCGTGCTTGGTCGGACGTCACTTGCCAAAAGTGGAAAGTTTGGAGAGTGACCCGTGTATTTATAGGATGCCAAGAGAGGAAATTGTCATTCGTCCGGATTGCACATCACCCGGATGGTCATCCGTGCGAATCAGCAATCCTGGTCGGATGCACTTAGCACTTCCCAGGCGGCTACCCGTGCGGATGGTCTGTCCGTGCGGACATCAGTCCATCCGGATTGGCTCCTGGGTGGTGTGTTTGGTGCGACGATCTTTTGATGTTTCGGTTTCGATTGCGAGCGATTCGATAGGGTTTCCTAGTCAAATTACTTTTAGTCCCAACTACTTCGTATCTCGCGTAATCTATTTTCCACCATCTATCATAGTTCGGTTGTGATTCGAGTTTGTGTTCGATAGCCCTCGAGTTTCGATTGAGTTCGCTTGATTACACAACACAACATAAATAAACATGCACAGGTAACACGTAAGGCACACACACACACGTATGATAGCAAGTACAAATACGTAGCTCGAGTTGCGATTTGATGTCGATGCGGTTAGCATAGCTTGACTATTGATTAGTAAACTTTATCGATTGTTACTTCCTATAGCTCACAGTCGTAGATCGATTGAGTAATGATTAACACACATCAATTATTGCAATTAACAACACTTACTCCACATAATATAATTAAAAACAAGAAGTTTCTACGAGTCAAGTTACAGCCTCCCCTTGTTTAGGGAATTTCGTCCCGAAATTAAGCTGTTACAATGTCGTGAATCACGTGGAGAGCTTTCTCTTTCTAGACTTTCTCCTGGAACAACTGTGGGTACTTCACCTTCATGTCGCTTTCGAGTTCCCAAGTGAACTCTGCGCCTCGTTTGCCTTCCCATCGGACTTTCACAATAGGAATGCGCGAGCGTCGGAGTTGCTTGGTTTGGCGATCCATGATTTCGAAAGGCTTTTCCACGAAGTGTAACGTTTCGTTCACTTCTAGATCGTCTAGAGAGACATGTAAATCGTGGTCGGCTATGCACTTTCGGAGGTTTGACACATGGAAAGTCGGGTGGACGTTACTAAGTTCCTTCGGTAGTTCGAGTCTGTAGGCCACTTTTCCGATCCTTTCCAGAATCTTAAAAGGTCCAACATATCGAGGCGCGAGTTTCCCTTTCTTGCCAAATCGGGCTACACCCTTCCAAGGTGATACCTTTAGGAGTACGTAGTCACCAACGCCAAATTCACGGGGCTTACGCTTTTTATTGGCGTAACTTTTCTGTCGATCCCGAGCTTTCACTAGGTTGTCTCGTATTTGGAAAATTTTGTCTGTCGTTTCTTGCAGTAACTCGGGACCGGTTAGTTGTGAATGACCGATCTCGTGCCACACAATAGGCGACCGACATCTTCTTCCGTATAATGCCTCGAAAGGTGCCATTTGGATGCTGGAATGGTAGCTGTTATTATACGAAAATTCGACCAATGGCAGTTATTTATCCCAATTACCACCGAAGTCTAAAACACACGATCGGAGCATGTCTTCAAGAGTAGGAATCGTTCTTTCAGTCTGACCATCGGTTTGTGGGTGGAAAGCAGTACTTAGATTAAGCGTTGTACCGAGTGCCGTTTGAAACGTTTCCCACAGTCGTGAAGTAAACCGAGCATCACGATCAGAGATGATGTCACGAGGCGTCCCATGATTACAAATGATCTCATCGGTGTAGATTCGGGCTAATCGTTCTACCTTGTAGTCTTCCCGTATGGGCAGAAAGTGGGCTGATTTAGTGAAACGGTCAACAACAACCCAAATGCTGTCGTGACCTGATGACTTGTGTGGTAGCTTGGTTACAAAATCCATAGCTATACTCTCCCACTTCCACATGGGAATTGGTGGTTGTTCGAGTAAGCCAGAGGGTCTTTGGTGTTCGGCCTTGATTCTAGCACAAGTTAGGCATTTTCCGACATAGAGGGCGATACCCTTTTCATACCCGGCCACCAGTACTTATAACGAAGATTCTGGTACATTTTGTCGGAACCTGGATGAATAGAATACCTGGATTTATGGGCTTCGTCCATCAGAATTTGCCGCAAATTGGTTCGTTTGGGAATCCAAATTCGGTCTAAGAAATGAAATATCTCGTTCGATTTACTCACAAGTTGGGCTCCATCGTGGTAGATTCTTTCTTTCTTCAAGGTTCGTTCGTTGAAACATGCATGCTGCGCGTCGCGGATGAGGGTTTCGAGATCATGTTGGGCTTGAACATTACGAGTGCTAAGCAGATAGCTCCGTCTGCTAAGTGCGTCGGCGACAACATTTGCCTTGCCTGGGTGATAACGGATCTCACAGTCGTAATCGTTGAGAAGTTCTACCCATCGGCGTAGACGCATGTTAAGTTCCTTCTGATTAAAGATCTGTTGTAGCCTCCTATGATCGGTGAAGATCGTACACTTGGTACCATACAGGTAGTGTCGCCAAATCTTTAATGCAAAAACAACCGCGCCTAGCTCAAGATCATGGGTTGTATAGTTCTTCTCGTGGATTTTGAGCTGACGAGATGCGTAAGCTATGACCTTGTCTCGTTGCATAAGAACACAACCAAGACCAAGGTTGGAAGCATCACAGTAGACAATGAAATCATTGTTTCCGTCGGGCAATGTGAGAACAGGAGCATTGCAAAGCATGTGTTTGTGGGTTCGAAAGGCAGACTCTTGTTTGGTTCCCCAGACAAAAGACTGGTCCTTATAAGTAAGAGAGGTAAGCGGTACAACGATCTTTGAGAATCCTTCGATAAATCGTCGGTAATAGCCCGCTAGTCCGAGAAAAGAACGGACCTCAGACGGGTTCTTAGGTGTAACCCAGCTCTTGACAGCCTCAATCTTCGCAGGGTCGACGTGGATGCCTTGACTATTAACAATATGTCCCAGAAACTGAACTTCCTCCAACCAAAATTCACACTTGGAGAATTTGGCATAGAGTTGGTTCCCCTGGAGTAACTCGAGAACTAAACGTAGATGTTGCGCGTGTTCAGCCTTCGATTTGGAATAGATCAAGACGTCGTTGATGAATACGATGACGAAACGGTCGAGGTATGGTTTACACACGCGATTCATCAGATCCATGAAAACCGCTGGTGCGTTTGTTAGACCAAAAGGCATGACAACGAATTCGTAGTGGTCGTATCGAGTACGAAACGCGGTTTTGGGCATATCCTCCTCTTGAATACGCAGCTGATGATATCCCGAACGTAGGTCGATCTTTGAGAAACACGTGGCGCCTTGTAGCTGATCAAACAAATCGTCGATGTGAGGCAGGGGATAGCGGTTCTTGATAGTCAACTTATTCAATTCCCGGTAGTCGATGCACATCCTGAACGACCCATCCTTCTTTTTGACGAAAAGGACTGACGCGCCCCAAGGAGAGGTGCTCGGGCGAATGAAGCCTTTTTCAAGTAATTCCTGGAGTTGGGTTGAGAGTTCACGCATTTGGGACGGTGCGAGTCGGTAAGGAGCTTTGGCGATAGGGTTGGCTCCAGGAATGAGGTCGATACGAAAGTCGATATCTCGACTTGGCGGTAGTCCGGGAAGATCCTCTGGAAAAACATTAGGAAATTCTCGAACTACAGGAACGTCTTTCACTTCCTTCTTCTCTTTTTTTTCTTCTCCGCTACCACAATGTTCGCCAAGAAAGCTCGGTATTCCTTGCGGAGATACTTGCTGGCTTGCACGCATGACACAAGCTTGAGACCCTTCGAAGTAGTATCACCGTAAACACACAATAAGTCACCATTTGCGAGCGAAAAACGAATCATCTTGTCGAAGCACACAACTTCAGCATGGTTTTCTCGAAGAAAGTCCATGCCTACTATGACGTCGAAACTTCCGAGTTGCATCGGAATGAGGTCGATTGGAAAAATGTGATTGTTGAGCTCAAGAGTACAATCACGGATAACAGAATTAACGGCGACAGTTCTTCCGGTGGCGACTTCAACATCGAATTTCGAGGAAAGTTGGGAACGTTTGCGACTAAGGAGTTTCTCAAATTCGAACGACACAAAGCAATTATCGGCTCTAGTATCAAACAAACATGAAGCATAAATACCATTCACAAGGAACGTACCATTGACCACGTTGTTGTCGGCCTAGGCTTGACGCATGTTGAGGTTGAAAGTTCTGGCGCGTGCGGCCTGTTGTTGCTGTTGTTGTTGCTGCTGTGGCTGCTGTTGCTGAGGCTCTTGTTTCACAACCCTGTTTGGGCACATGTTGGCGAAATGGTTCGGGTCGCCACATGCGAAACAGGCTCTGGCTTTGACTGCGGGTGCCGGAGGAGCTTGTTGACCCTGTGGGGCAGTGAGTATAGCTTGATTGGCAGGAGCTTGACGAATACGGCAGTTGGCAGTAAAGTGGCCGTATACGTTGCAGTGAGCACAAAAACGACAAGGAATGGTAGTGGGGTGGTGGCAGGTGCAAGTAGGGCAGAGCGGGTGTGGCCCAGTGTATGCACGCTTTGCAGGTGGTGCATTGGCCACAAGCGCCGCTACTTGACGCTGTTGGGCAGGTACAGCTTGAATCGGTGCAGCAGTAATCGCACAGTTCTTGTTGGTGGAGTTGTTCTTTCTCGTGTTCTTTCTCTTGTTGCTTGATGAGGTGGGTTCAGCAGTTGGTGCGGTAGCGGTGGCTTGATGCAGATGCTTCGAAGTCTTATCCCATACACCAGCCTTAACCCGCTTGTCGTTGATTTCAGCGGCCAGCAGGTAAGTTCCCTCGATCATCGTAGTCTTAGCCGCTTGCACGAAATCAGCAACGCAGTCGGGCAGGGCCCGGATGTACTTCTTGATGGTCATGTCGGGAGTCTTGACTTGGTCGGGACAGATAATGCTGAGCTGTTTGAAACGAGCGGTGAGACCAGCATTGTCACCATCCTTTCGTTGTATGTGCCAAAATTCATCTTCTAGCTTTTGACGTTCGTGAGGAGGGCAGAATTCCTCTAGCATAACTTCCTTGAGCTCGTCCCACGACAGACCGTAGGCTGCATCGTTTCCTCGCTTGTTCCTCTCGGCCGTCCACCAGTCTAGAGCACAGGACTGGAAAACGCCGGTAGCATTTAGAGTTCGGAGGTCATCAGGGTAACCACTCTGTCGCAGAGTAACCTCAATGGAATCAAACCAGTGAAATAGTGCAGTAGGACCTCCCTCGCTAGTGAATTCTTTTGGCCCACACGACTTGAATTGCTTGAAACTGAAAGGCCTTGCGGTAGCTTTGGGAGCTTCGGTTCTCGATTCCTCAGACGACTTTCTGGCGTTTTCGTAAACATCGCTCACGGCCTTTGCCACACTTTTGGCCCTGATAGAAGCAAGGCGTTTGTCTCTCTTTTCTTGACGAGAGAGTGCATGACGGGATCCCGACGACATGGTCTGCAACAGACATCATCACAGGACTCATCACATTGTATTCGAATCTCACCTCACACGTCTACTACTTACTAAAGCTCAGGAACACGTATACTTACGTAAGTACTTATCATGAAATCACATAATCACATAGCTCGTAGAACACATAATCATTTAGTACTTAAGCACGTAAGCATAGAAGCAAAGAAACACATACGCATTTAACCAATAGAGGCAATCAGAATACAGAAACCTATCATTCCAGGTCTGCGATCGTTCGAAAATAGCGTAATGTAAGCTAGGGAGCGAAACCAGAGAGAGAAAGGCAAAAGGTGATTCATGTTTCTTGTACGTTTTCAGATCTATCAAAGAATCACGGTTATAATTACGTCTCGTGTGTTTGGTCTTGTTCGTGTACGGATTCCGCACGTCGCATGATCGGTTCGCAATCGTTTTGGAGTCAAAACCGGGATCTAACAAGGATCACGGTAAATTGTACATCTAGTGTGTTCGGTCACACACGTTCACGGATTTCGCACGTCGAACGTGTCGTTACGCAATCGTTTGGAGTCAAAATAAGCACATAAATGGGAAATGACACATAAAACACATATAAAATCGGCAAACTATCTTTGAAATGCATACAAATTGTCACACCCCGACTTTCCACGTGTCACCGGTGGGCCCGGTGGGGAGTATCGTGACGTGGTTGGCAACATAATAGTCAAACAACACAATTATATAAATGCACAGCGGAAGCAATTTAAAAAGATGTAATACAACCGAATTTATTATTGTAATTACAAATGTCACAATATTCGGAAGTTTAATCCACAGACGGATCGAAAATAAAATAGAAACAATAGTTCAACAGACTTTGACATCTAGAGCTTGCGAGACTTGAGTAATGATGCCTGGAGTAGCCAGCCTATTTCGTCTAGCACCTGCACTTAACCTTTTTGGAAAATACGTCAGTTTACACTGGCAAATACAACTCAACTAACTCATTTTGAAAAGAGTTTGTAAATTGATTTGAATGCACTTCGGCACAAAATATCTTTATAACTTGGGACAATTATTTGTATATAATCTTGTATACAGTTTTACTTATTTGCCGTCCATTAGCACCGGTTAGAAGAGCCGGTTTAAGTTAACTGACACGCCACAGGTATAGTGCCCACAAGGTTGATTCCTTTAGTGAATTACCAGTTTTTACATAATGCATCTGTCAGGTGTACGCCTACACCCCGTGCTTAGGTCGTGGCCATTTCGTAAAAATGATGCCAAGGATATCCGGCACATGGTCATTTAACCCCCAAGGCCATACATCAAATAATACAGAATAAAGCGGGTTATGTAAATACATTAATCACAATCCGATTTAAATGACTACATACCCGACCAAGCGGTACTTTTATAGTACCGTACCCCAAGCTCGTATAGGGAAAATAAGTTAAGAGTATTTACCTGAGCAAAGTATCAATCAAATACAGCAAAATGCAAGTACTTTTACTGGGCTCCTAATCTGGAACGAAGGTTTATAATAACCTATTAGATTTCTAACGGGTCCTTAATTTAGCCTTAGCTTAGACCGGTTAGTTTCAATGATACGGTTTGTACGCACTATTAAGCGAAGACCGGATAGAATGTGATTTAGACCCAACAAGTTTGGAGACTTGTTTAATATGGGTATTTCATACACACTCTGGGTTTTGAGATAAAACCGATAAGGTTTGGCCCGTTTAGGCTAGTTTATGTAAACTAGTTACATAAACCGAACCGAACGCTTAAAACGCGTAACGGGTATTCATATGAGCCATTTACAGGTTTCCTAAGTTAATATGCTTCATATATGTTGTGACATCAGTAAGTTGTCTTTCATTATGCCCGTAACGAGTTTAAACACAAACTATGCCCCTTAGGGGTAGTTTGGTCATTTAAAAGTTTATAAAAGAGTTTAAATATTTATCTGAGTTACAGGTCTGATGTAATCAGCAAAAATACTTATTTTACCATGTTATAACAGTAGAGTAAGGTATATATGTGAAATTTATCCATTATAACCAAACTAGGCCCCGTAGGGGTATTTTGGTAATTTCACATAAGCTGAAAAGCTCAAAACTGAAGTCTGAGTTTCACAACCTTTGCTTACTGTTAAAATATTATAATTTTCCTCAAATATCAGTAGGTATCACCCTTGGTATGTTTAAAATAGTTTTAGTACATACTATGCGATAAAACGCTTAAAAAGGCGATTAGAAGCCGTTTCCGGGTTCGATACTTAAATCTGATATTTTTATATTTCCAGAAGGCTTAAAATGATTTATTTAACATATGTGATCAGTATCAAAAGGTTTGGATTCGTTTAGATATGTAAAACTCATTTTATAGCCCGTAAGGGCAAAACCGACAATTACCGGATTAAGCCTACGACTATAAGTTATGCTCATCCTAAAATTTATTAAAAATCTTTAAAAATCCCAAAATAATATATTACATCAGTGGGTAAATATTTGATATCAAAAAGTAGGCTTAACAAGGCTATACGCTAATTACGCCGTTTTATTAACATAAAGCTTTCAGTTTACGCTAATGAGCATAACTCTTAATCTACACCTCAAACTGATGTCAAACTTTGCATACAAGTTTATATATCAGGAACTAAGGTTTCGACACTTTTACATTTTCACAAATCACGTTTTAAGGTGAAAAGGGCATAATGGTCAACATATGAGCAATTAACGGAATCATGCGTATTAATCGGTTAACTAATGAACCGTGGTGTATAATCACAGAGGGTTGTACTAGCATGTAACCTGGTCCAAATGAAGCTCTTAGGTATTTCTAAATCATACCAAAATGGGTCAGAACTGAAAGGCAAAGTATAAGTCAAACTATGTGACTTTCGGTTCCAAACCGGGTCTAAACAGGAAATTGTCGGGTTGAACATGTTTGGACATGTTCTTACACTTATTACCAAGTTATAACAATGATCAAACAGGTTGTATATGATCTACATTGCTAATTATGCATAAATTGTAATTTAAGTATCCTGTTGACTTTTTCTTAGCAAGTTTGACCCGACTTTTGACCTGGTTAGAGTGGTAATCAGGGGGAACCCTTTTGAGGGTTTATTACCCACATAAATACCAACTTATATCTACTTTAATTCGAGATATGACTGAGCCATTGTTGACTAATCTCGAAGTCAAACCGTAATTACGACGGTTTGACTTTTAGCTAAGTAACTAAGCTAAACTAAATTTAGAAAGGATTAGAACACTTACTGAAGTCCTAAGCTTGATTAGAGAACACTTGAGAGGAAGTTTGAGCTCCAGAAGTGATCCACAAATGCAGATGAAGGTGTGAGGAATTGTTTGCAAGTTCATGGCCTTTTATAGTGTTTTCAATCACCACAAAGTGTTGACAACAAAGCCTAGCACACACCACAACTGATCAACACTTGTTTCTAGTGTTTAGGGGGGTGTTTTAGGGGTCAAGAGATGTGGAGAATCGAGTTAGAATCACTTGCAATGGCTGTGGCAGACAAAGAATCAAAGAAAATCGAATTCTGTCCAGACATGGCAGTGGCGTAGCGCCACTGCATGAGCAGCAGGTGCTCGCGCTACGCGAGCCCTCAGTGTCATCCAACCCAACAAAACTTTTGTTAATTGCAGTTTTGGTCCCTGGCCCTTCTAAAGGTCGTTTTCATGTCTTGTTTTGCACATTGAGCCCTTGAAATTATCATATAAGGGCTTTAAGACATTTACCCACTTTGTTAAGTCCCCAGTTAACTTAATTGTTACCCGAAAAGGCCTAACTTTCAACGTTGACGCTTTAACCCCTCGCACACGAATTTGATCATAACTTTCTCATACGTTGACGAAACTTTATGAAATTTTAATCGTGCATTCTAGTGAGCATAATTAACCGTTACAAAGCTTCGGGTTTGTCAAAAAGTCACTCAGAGGTATAACTTAAACATGTTGACACATTTAGCCCTGTAGTTTGTAATCTCTCACTTTTAGCTTCGTATGATCCATGATTTATTCGTTTGAAGGTATGAGCACCATGTAGGGTTAATGTACATTATATTTATTCACAGTTGACACTTGGAATACGTATATTCACATACTTTCCATGTTTGTCAACTTTAGTCCTTCTATAATATTCTTTCACACGTTTTAAACATATGACACGTGTCAACACATTATAGGACGTGAATTTTTCGAGGTGTTACACAAATCGAGGGGTAGATCGTCTGCGGCTAGTAGACTTCGACTACCCAAAGTGGTTCGACTATTCACAAGGATCCGTTGTGCACATTTAACCTCCAGGACTATGCCTTTGCCTCGAGTCTTGGGCGTTTGGCACACATTCCGTTGGTCATATTGTGACTTCAGGTCATTGGAGTCCGTCGAGACTTTGGTGAGAGTTTTGTATAAAAGCGGAACAAGTCGTCAAGGTTAGGGTTTCACCCCTAGCTTAACAACTTCGTCCCTGCTCTTAATAAAATTGAGGAGATCATTCATCAAAATACGGATTTCACTCCTGATTTGGCATAATTCTCCTTGCTTGTTGTTAAAAACGCGAGCTGAGTAAGCAACTTTAGTCGAGAGTTTACGGTTTTTACACCTATTCTCGACCTCATTGCCCACTCATAGTTGAAAATTCGAGTGGCATTGATTCGGATAGGTTTCACCCTTTCCTTCCGACTCAAGGCATCGGCGACTACATTCGCCTTGCCGGGATGGTATCTAATTTCACAATCATAATCATTTAAAGTTTCCATCCAACGGCGTTGCCTCATGTTTAATTCTTTCTGATTAAACAGATGCTGAAGGCTCTTGTGATCAGAATAGATCACACACTTAATCCCATAAAGATAATGCCTCCATAGTTTTAGTGCGAATACAACGGCACCCAACTCCAAGTCATGGGTGGTGTAATTCTTTTCATGCACCTTTAGCTGTCTTGAAGCATAGGCAATAACCTTGCCTTTCTGCATAAGCACACACCCCATGCCAGTGTGCGAAGCATCACAATAAACCACAAATTCTTCTATCCCATCTGGCAATGTCAGTACTGGGGCGTTGCTCAACTTTTGCTTCAGAATATCAAAGGATTCTTGCTGCTTAGGGCCCCAAACAAACTTAACCTCCTTCTTAGTTAAGGAAGTTAGGGGTGCAGCAATCCTTGAAAAATTTTCAATGAAGCGCCTGTAGTATCCTGCTAAGCCTAGGAAACTACGAATCTCTGTAGGCGTCTTTGGTTCTTGCCAGTTCATGACTGCTTCAACCTTAGCGGGATCCACTTGGATACCACGCTCACTGACCATATGTCCAAGAAATTGGACTTCTCGTAGCCAAAATTCACACTTAGAAAATTTGGCGTAGAGCTTCTCCTGATCCAGGAGTTTGAGAATGCATCGAAGGTGTTTCTCATGGTCAGCTTGATTCTTCGAATAGATAAGGATGTCGTCAATGAAAACAATGATGAATTTATCTAAGTACGGCTTGCAAACGCGATTCATGAGATCCATGAACGCGGCAGGTGCATTTGTGAGCCCAAAAGGCATCACTAGGAACTCGTAATGACCATAACGAGTCCTAAATGCAGTTTTATGCACGTCTTCATCTCTAACCTTCAGTTGATGGTAGCCTGACCTCAAGTCAATATTTGAAAAGTAACTTGCCCCTTGCAATTGATCGAACAAATCGTCGATTCTGGGTAGAGGATACCTATTCTTTATCGTGACCTTACTAAGTTCACGATAGTCGATGCACAGACGCATCGATCCATCCTTCCTCTTCACAAATAGGACTGGCGCTCCCCATGGAGACGAACTAGGTTTAATGAAACCCTTAGCTAGCAGTTCGTCTAGTTGTGTCCTCAATTCCTTCATTTATGTGGGCGCCAACCTATAAGGTGCTCTGGCAACTGGTGCTGCTCCCGGGATGATATCAATCCTGAATTCCACTTGCCTATCTGGTGGCAAACCAGGTAGTTCTTCCGGAAAAACTTCAGGGTATTCAGAAATGACTGGGATGTCTTCAATCTTTGGTTTAGGCTCGTCAATAATCACTTCTGCCATGTAGATGACACAACCCTTCTTTAAACATTTTGAAGCTTTGAGTATAGTCGCTTGCTCAGGTAGTCCATACTGGGTATCTCCCCGAATGGTAAGTGATTCACCAGACGGAGTCTTTATCACTACCTGCTTTTTGTTGCAGACAATTTGGGCCTGGTTATGAGATAACCAGTCCATACCCAAAACTATGTCAAAACCCGCTAACTTAAAGGGAAGTAGGGAGAGAGGAAAAGAGTAGTTCTTAATGGATATAACACATCCATCTAACACAGTTGAGACGGTTTCTAAGGTGCCATCTGCTAACTCCACCTCATAATTCACATTTAAGGTTTTGACAGGTAATTTCAGCAATTCACAAAACTTATTATCAACGAAGGACTTATCAGCGCCTGAATCAAAAAGTACTCTAGCATAGACGTCATTTACAAGGAAAGTACCTGTAATCACATTGTCATCTAGAATCGCTTCTTTGGCATCCAATCGAAAGACTCTAGCATTTGTCTTTTTAGCCTCTTCAGGCTTCTTGGCATACTTAGGGCAGTTGGTTTTGATATGCCCTTTCTCATTGCAGTTGTAGCATGTGGCATCTTTTATCTTCTTGCACTCTATCGTCTTGTGCTCTTTAGATTTGCATATCCTACATGCAGGTGCCCCTGACTTAGAATCAGACTCAAGTCTGCACTTTCCAAAGTGGCGTTTCTGGCAATTCGTGCACTTTGGCTTTTCCTCTGTTCGCTGACTGTTCCTTCCAGACCTAGACTTCTTAGAGTCGGTGTTTCCCTTGTGCTTCTTCTCTGACCCTCGTGAGTTATCATCCTCACGCTTCCTCTTACTTTCTTCAGATTTCTTTAGCGATCTCAACCTGACCGCATCTAGAGTAAGGGATAAAGAGAGATCAGCTGCCGACCTAAACGTAGCAGGTCTTGAAGCCTTAACACTGGCCTTGATTTCTGGGGCTAAACCCCCAATGAAGCGAGCAATTCGCTTGGGCTCTGGTGTTACAAAGTAAGGAACCAGTATGGACAGGGTATTGAAACTGGTGAGGTAAACTTGACAATCTAAGTTTGTCATCACCAATGATAAGAAATCAGATTCAATTCTTTCGACCTCATGTTGAGGGCAGTAGTTTTCCATAATGAGGGTAACAAACTGCTCCCAAGACATGTTGTAAAGCGGGATCTTCCCAGCAGCTTGAATGAGAGACTTCCACCAAGCTAGTGCCTCCCCCTTGAACGATTGGGATACATACTTTACTACATCCCTTTCAGCACAACCGCTGATGTCCACCACCGTGTCCATTTCATCCAACCAGGTCATACAATCTACTGCTCCTTTCTCCCCAGTGAAATCTCGGGGTTTACAGGAAACGAAGTACTTATAGGTACAAGACTTGGTACGTGGTTCATTATCGAATACTAGCTTCTTGGATGGGACACTGTGTTCATTTGATGAATGACGATCATCATCCTTCTTTGGCTCCTCTTTCTTAGAGGGCGGCTTGTTATTAGGCTCTGAATGAGTTTTAGGAACAGATTTAGAGTGGGGTATAGATGAGGCTCGACTATGCGTCCCACTATACTCCTTAAATTGTTCTTCTACAGCTTTAGATACAGCTGTGTCAATTAGTGAACGAAGTTCTCCTTTGGTTATATTAATCCGATCATTATCATCGCGGTTCTCCAAAGGATGACTGTTTATCTCGTCAGAGTCAGCCATGTAGTCTTAGTTGCTACAAAAAGAAGATAATGGCAAGGTTTATTTAGAAGCCCTTACAGTACTATCGTTCTTAAACGATTTATTAACCATGCTTTTAATACACATTTTAGTTAATTTGTTAAATATAAAAATTGTTCAGGATCTTTATCATAATCCTAAATTATAAGTTAATAATAGCACAAAAGGCCTAGTCACGTAGACAAGTTTAATTTATAAGCCATGATTTTAGAGAATCGAGGCATTTAAGGTTTGAATCAAAGTTCATTACCTTTTCTTGACAAGGAGTTGTAGGCTACCACTGTCTTTAGTCTCAGAGGACGTTAATCATAGCCCGTGGGCACTTCATCCAAAAGGGATGATTATATAAATAAGGGATTTTAGAATAACCCAAAATGGCTTATGTGATTTTATCATATCACATTTTGTCGAGCATGTTAATATGCTTTCAAACGTTTAACAAAAATTTGAATCTCTTAAATAGGTTCTACCATTTTGGCCATGTCTATAATGACATTTAGGCTAGGTTTTACTCTTTAGATTCTTTTTAATAATTAACGCAGAACAATCCTTAATTGGAATGTTAACGAGGATCTGAATCTAATTGTGGAACTACCATCTTGGCCCTGCCTTAAAATGACACATGAGCTAGGTCTCGTCCTTTTTAGATTTTGCCATTTTATTATAATGGTAGATCTTATTATATAGGAATGATATTTTAAACATAATCGTTCCTTTAAATTTAAACAAGTATATGGTTGCCATAAACGGGACTTCTAATAAAATAAAAATGACTTGCCCATGCAAAGGCTAATCAGAAAGAAAATCAAGGGAGTAATGACAATGAAACAAATTGGAATTTGTCCTATGTTCTTGTCTAGACTCAAGAATGTGCAACTGTGTAACTGAGATTAAATGCAAAAGGCTTGCGTTTAATTCACTCAGTGTTGGCTCTGATACCAACCTGTCACACCCCGACTTTCCACGTGTCACCGGTGGGCCCGGTGGGGAGTATCGTGACGTGGTTGGCAACATAATAGTCAAACAACACAATTATATAAATGCACAACGAAAGCAATTTAAAAAGATGTAATACAACCAAATTTATTATTGTAATTACAAATGTCACAATATTCGGAAGTTTAATCCACAGACGGATCGAAAATAAAATAGAAACAATAGTTCAACAGACTTTGACATCTAGAGCTTGCGAGACTTGAGTAATGATGCCTGGAGTAGCCAGCCTATTTCGTCTAGCACCTGCACTTAACCTTTTTGGAAAATACTTCAGTTTACACTGGTAAATACAACTCAACTGACTCATTTTGAAAAGAGTTTGTAAATTGATTTGAATGCACTTCGGCACAAAATATCTTTATAACTTGGGACAATTATTTGTATATAATCTTGTATACAGTTTTACTTATTTGCCGTCCATTAGCACCGGTTAGAAGAGCCGGTTTAAGTTAACTGACACGCCACAGGTATAGTGCCCACAAGGTTGATTCCTTTAGTGGATTACCAGTTTTTACATAATGCATCTGTCAGGTGTACGCCTACACCCCGTGCTTAGGTCGTGGCCATTTCGTAAAAATGATGCCAAGGATATCCGGGACATGGTCATTTAACCCCCAAGGCCATACATCAAATAATACAGAATAAAGCGGGTTATGTAAATACATTAATCACAATCCGATTTAAATGACTACATACCCGACCAAGCGGTACTTTTATAGTACCGTACCCCAAGCTCGTATAGGGAAAATAAGTTAAGAGTATTTACCTGAGCAAAGTATCAATCAAATACAGCAAAATGCAAGTACTTTTACTGGGCTCCTAATCTGGAACGAAGGTTTATAATAACCAATTAGATTTCTAACGGGTCCTTAATTTAGCCTTAGCTTAGACCGGTTAGTTTCAATGATACGGTTCGTACGCACTATTAAGCGAAGACCGGGTAGAATGTGATTTAGACCCAACAAGTTTGGAGAGTTGTTTAATATGGGTATTTCATACACACTCTGGGTTTTGAGATAAAACCGATAAGGTTTGGCCCGTTTAGGCTAGTTTATGTAAACTAGTTACATAAACCGAACCGAACGCTTAAAAAGCGTAACGGGTATTCATATGAGCCATTTACAGGTTTCCTAAGTTAATATGCTTCATATATGTTGTGACATCAGTAAGTTGTCTTTCATTATGCCCGTAACGAGTTTAAACACAAACTATGCCCCTTAGGGGTAGTTTGGTCATTTAAAAGTTTATAAAAGAGTTTAAATATTTATCTGAGTTACAGGTCTGATGTAATCAGCAAAAATACTTATTTTACCATGTTATAACAGTAGAGTAAGGTATATATGTGAAATTTATCCATTATAACCAAACTAGGCCCTGTAGGGGTATTTTGGTAATTTCACATAAGCCGAAAAGCTCAAAACTGAAGTCTGAGTTTCACAACCTTTGCTTACTGTTAAAATATTATAATTTGACTCAAATATCAGTAGGTATCACCCTTGGTATGTTTAAAATAGTTTTAGTACATACTATGCGATAAAACGCTTAAAAAGGCGATAAGAAGCCGTTTCCGGGTTCGATACTTAAATTTGATATTTTTATATTTCCAGAAGGCTTAAAATGATTTATTTAACATATGTGATCAGTATCAAAAGGTTTGGAGTCGTTTAGATATGTAAAACTCATTTTATAGCCCGTAAGGGCAAAACCGACAATTACCGGATTAAGCCTACGACTATAAGTTATGCTCATCCTAAAATTTATTAAAAATCTTTAAAAATCCCAAAATAATATATTACATCAGTGGGTAAATATTTGATATCAAAAAGTAGGCTTAACTAGGCTATACGCTAATTACGCCGTTTTTTAACATAAAGCTTTCAGTTTACGCTAATGAGCATAACTCTTAATATACACCTCAAACTGATGTCAAACTTTGCATACAAGTTTATATATCAGTAACTAAGGTTTCTACACTTTTACATTTTCACAAATCACGTTTTAAGGTGAAAAGGGCATAATGGTCAACATATGAGCAATTAACGGAATCATGCGTATTAATCGGTTAACTAATGAACCGTGGTGTATAATCACAGAGGGTTGTACTAGCATGTAACCTGGTCCAAATGAAGCTCTTAGGTATTTCTAAATCATACCAAAACGGGTCAGAACTGAAAGTCAAAGTATAAGTCAAACTATGTGACTTTCGGTTCCGAACCGGGTCTAAACAGGAAATTGTCGGGTTGAACATGTTTGGACATGTTCTTACACTTATTACCAAGTTATAACAATGATCAAACAGGTTGTATATGATCTACATTGCTAATTATGCATAAATTGTAATTTAAGTATCCTGTTGACTTTTTCTTAGCAAGTTTGACCCGACTTTTGACCTGGTTAGAGTGGTAATCAGGGGGAACCCTTTTGAGGGTTTATTACCCACATAAATACCAACTTATATCTACTTTTAATTCGAGATATGACTGAGCCATTGTTGACTAATCTCGAAGTCAAACCGTAATTACGACGGTTTGACTTTTAGCTAAGTAACTAAGCTAAACTAAATTTAGAAAGGATTAGAACACTTACTGAAGTCCTAAGCTTGATTAGAGAACACTTGAGAGGAAGTTTGAGCTCCAGAAGTGATCCACAAATGCAGATGAAGGTGTGAGGAATTGTTTGCAAGTTCATGGCCTTTTATAGTGTTTTCAATCACCACAAAGTGTTGACAACAAAGCCTAGCACACACCACAACTGATCAACACTTGTTTCTAGTGTTTAGGGGGGTGTTTTAGGGGTCAAGAGATGTGGAGAATCGAGTTAGAATCGCTTGCAATGGCTGTGGCAGACAAAGAATTAAAGAAAATCGAATTCTGTCCAGACATGGCAGTGGCGTAGCGCCACTGCATAAGCAGCAGGTGCTCGCGCTACGCGAGCCCTCAGTGTCATCCAACCCAACAAAACTTTTGTTAATTGCAGTTTTGGTCCCTGGCCCTTCTAAAGGTCGTTTTCATGTCTTGTTTAGCACATTGAGCCCTTGAAATTATCATATAAGGGCTTTAAGACATTTACCCACTTTGTTAAGTCCCCGGTTAACTTAATTGTTACCCGAAAAGGCCTAACTTTCAACGTTGACGCTTTAACCCCTCGCACACGAATTTGATCATAACTTTCTCATACGTTGACGAAACTTTATGAAATTTTAATCGTGCATTCTAGTGAGCATAATTAACCGTTACAAAGCTTCGAGTTTGTCAAAAGGTCACTCAGAGGTATAACTTAAACATGTTGACACATTTAGCCCTTGTAGTTTGTAATCTCTCACTTTTAGCTTCGTATGATCCATGATTTATTCGTTTGAAGGTATGAGCACCATGTAGGGTTAATGTACATTATATTTATTCACAGTTGACACTTGGAATACGTATATTCACATACTTTACATGTTTGTCAACTTTAGTCCTTCTATAATATTCTTTCACACGTTTTAAACATATGACACGTGTCAACACATTATAGGACGTGAATTTTTCGAGGTGTTACACAAATCGAGGGGTAGATCGTCTGCGGCTAGTAGACTTCGACTACCCAAAGTGGTTCGACTATTCACAAGGATCCGTTGTGCACATTTAACCTCCAGGACTATGCCTTTGTCTCGAGTCTTGGGCGTTTGGCACACATTCCGTTGGTCATATTGTGACTTCAGGTCGTTGGAGTCCGTCGAGACTTTGGTGAGAGTTTTGTATAAAAGCGGAACAAGTCGTCAAGGTTAGGGTTTCACCCCTAGCTTAACAACTTCGTCCCTGCTCTTAATAAAATTGTGGAGATTATTCATCAAAATACGGATTTCACTCCTGATTTGGCATAATTCTCCTTGCTTGTTGTTAAAAACGCGAGCTGAGTAAGCAACTTTAGTCGAGAGTTTGCGGTTTTCACACCTATTCTCGACCTCATTGCCCACTCATAGTTGAAAATTCGAGTGTGGTGTGAGTGTAGTATAAGCGAGAATAGTGAGAAATAGCAGGCTCATACAAAAATCCCTGACGGATATGCACAAGTCGGTCTGTTAGCTCTTAACTATAGACTAGGTTTCTAAGACATCGACCCGGATTAGGTCGTGTCTTGCCTAATTCCCTATAGTTATGGCTCTGATACCAATCTGTCTCACCCCAACCGATGGCGGAAATCATCGGGGCATGGCACTGAGCGAAACAGATTGTCCAGAAGTTTCCATAACAACTATCATTACCATTCAATTTAAATTAACATGTCCCATACCATGTCTCAAATAGTAATCAAATTATTACAGATAAAATCTAGGCAAATATTCTGTTTCGACAACTCAGATTTAAACATAGATAATTTATTTGTTGGTTTCTAGGACCTCCTTTCCTAGCTTCAATTTCATCACAACACAGAGAGCATCCTAGACCTTTCCTAGCCTCAATTTCACAGTGAGCTAGGCATACAAGCAACCTAAACACCTGTAACATACGTTAAAATAAAGTCAATACATAAAATGTAAAGGTGAGCATACAAGTTTGATAATAACATATAGAGTTCGAATTCGTTTACGCATAACCAGCACGTACACATAGTGAAATGAAGCACGTTAGTTATCGACATAGATCCATCGATACCAATGACTGCGGGTTGACTGCCCGAGGCAGTTCGCAATACATGATTACCACTGTAATCCATGCAAGTAAAAGATCCTTAACAACCCCCGAGTGAACGGGTGCTGAGTCCAAACTATAGTACTATCGTTGCTAAGGCAGGTAGACAGCATTCCATGTGTAAATATAACAAACAAGCATTCATAAGCCACGTATAACATTCATTAACGGTTAGCGTTCAAATAGTTTGAGTAGTGTGATAGTTGTAGTTGAATATTCGTAACGTATGTAACACCCAAAAGTGCTTAAAGCAAAAAGGGATCGAGTATACTCACAGCAATTAATGGATTGAAGGGAGCGCTTAGCGAGTAAGATTAGCCTGAATAGATTCGGTAACGTAGCGATAAGTGGCACGTAAAACAATACAGGATGAGAGTGGGTAGGATAACTGGTCGTTCGGATGATCATCCGTGCGAGCAGTAATCCATGCGAGTAGCAATCCGGCTGGTTAGTCATCCATGCGGACAGTTTTGTTCGTGCGGATGGCTATTCGAATGGATTGTTTCTTCCTATGGGTGAGATGTGTTTGTGTATGATGGTTTGACTCTTGAAGTTTTCGTTGTAGCATTTGAAAACCTTGAAGTTTCTCTTACCCTTTCAAGTCGGTCGCGCGGACGACAATTCGTCCGGATGGTAGTCCGTGCGGACAACGACTTAATGGAGAGTCACTTGGTGAAAGTGTCATCCGGGCGGATGGGTTATCTGTTCGGGCAACGACAATCCGTCTGGATGGTAGCCCGTCCGGATGAACATGTTGGAAATTGTTTAAGGTCTTAGTATCTCATGATCCGAAGAGTAATCCATTCAGAGGGTCGTCCGTGCGGATTATTCATTCGTGGATACTTAAACCTTGTTTGAATGTGGGTCCTAAGTGTAGTCCGTCTGGATGGCAACTCGTCCGAATAGCCTGTCCATGCGGACATCACTCCGTCCGGACATCATCTCGTTCGGGTCGTTCCGTTCGTCTACCCTTGGTCGCTTTTGTCGTTCTATCGAGATGTTTTGATTACGTGTCGACCAATCGGAATTGTATTCTTATCCGCATGACTAAGCCGGCCAGGAATCACCCTAGTTTGGTCGGTCAGCGGCTCAGAACGCTCATTCTGGTCTAACCCGAAATCAGGTGTCTCGCGGGTAGAATCCGGATTTAGGACTAGTGCATCACTAACATTGAGTAGAAGACTAGGACTGATCCGATTCTTATCGTTTTTTAGTGTAAAAGAAGGAGAAAACTTGTGTTTATTTCTTTCACTCCTTTATCCTTTGAAAAAGTTCAGATTTATGCGAAGTTGTTCATGAAATCTTGTGGAAACCGTTCAGATCCAAGTTATTCTTAGTGGAATGAGGTCAAACTTGAAGTTCATAGGAACTTCATGATGACGTCATCCTAGAATACCTCAAATCTTGATGATTTCACGGTTAAAAGTTAAGATTTGAAAGGTAGAAATGTGTAGAAGTGCGTATAGATCAAGAAAGTACAAGACTTAGGGCGAGATCTTACCTGGATTGAGAGAAATCGAAGAAAAGGTGAAGAGAGCGTGCTTGGTCGGACGTCACTTGCCAAAAGTGGAAAGTTTGGAGAGTGACACGTGTATTTATAGGATGCCAAGAGAGGAAAGTGTCATCCGTCCGGATTGCACATCACCCGGATGGTCATCCGTGCGAATCAGCAATCCTGGTCGGATGCACTTAGCACTTCCCAGGCGGCTACCCGTGCGGATGGTCTGTCCGTGCGGACATCAGTCCATCCAGATTGGCTCCTGGGTGGTGTGTTTGGTGCGACGATCTTTTGATGTTTCGGTTCTGATTGCGAGCGATTCGATAGGGTTTCCTAGTCAAATTACTTTTAGTCCCAACTACTTCGTATCTCGCGTAATCTATTTTCCACCATCTATCATAGTTCGGTTGTGATTCGAGTTCGATAACATTCGAGTTTCGATTGAGTTCGCTTGATTACATAACACAACATAAATAAACATGCACAGGTAACACGTAAGGCACACACACACGTATGATAGCAAGTACAAATACGTAGCTCGAGTTGCGATTTGATGTCGATGCGGTTAGCATAGCTTGACTATTGATTAGTTAACTTTATCGCATTGTTACTTCCTATAGCTCACAGTCGTAGATCGATTGAAAAACGATTAACACACATCGATTATTGCAATTAACAACACTTACTCCACATAATATAATTAAAAACAAGAAGTTTCTACGAGTCAAGTTGCGCGAAATCGGTCGTTGACTCTGACCTTGACTTTGACTTGTGAAAACACGGGGTGTTACAGCGTAAGCGATAACCTTGTCCCGTTGCATGAGTACACAACCAAGACCAAGGTTCGAGGCATCGCAATAGACTATGAAATAGTCGTTTTCGTTGGGTAAAGCGAGAACGGGAGCATTGCAAAGCATATGCTTGAGGGTTTGGAAGGCGGTCTCTTGTCCAGTTCCCCAAACAAAAGGCTTATCCTTGTGTGTGAGAGAAGTAAGCGGCACGATGATTTTAGAGAATCCTTCGATAAATCGACGATAATAGCCCGCTAGTCCGAGAAAAGAACGGACTTCAGGCGGGTTCTTAGGTGTAACCCAACTTTTAACAGCTTCGATCTTCGCGGGGTCGACATGAATACCTTGACTATTGACAATGTGACCGAGGAATTGAACCTCATCTAGCCAAAATTCACACTTAGAGAACTTGGCATAGAGTCGATTCCCCTGGAGTAGATCGAGAACCAAACGTAGATGTTGCGTGTGTTCGGTTTTTATAACAACTCTCAAAATTAAACCGATACCCTCGATTATTTTTCCGACACCTTAATATATTTTAAAATATCCCAATATGTCTAAAAATACACCCCATACGCGAAAACGGGCCTCAAATACATTAAATAATATTAAAAATAAATAAAAAATTTGAAACTTAAGCTGAGGCGGGCCGCGTAGACCCACCCCAATCTTTACGCGGGCCGCGAGAGCCCTAAAATGTGGCACAGCCCGGTGATGACACGTGTCATCATCGTGTCAAGTCTAGTTGGTGATCCGGACAAGCTACGCTTTGACCGGGGTTTGACGCGGGCCGCGTAGCCCTTAGGCTACTCTTACGCGGGTCGCGTGAGAGTCAGTTTCAGCAACTATATAAGCAGGCTATCGGATTTCATTTCGAATTTGCTCACAACGATTTCCTTTCTCTAAAATTCTGATAGAAGGCATAATACTCGGGTATTATACCCCCCTAATTAGCGAAGTTCTGCTCCGTTGTAAGTATTATAACCCCTGGATACGTATTAGATGCGCTGCCCGATTGATCTAGGGTTCCGTAATGGCTGTCGTGGTTCTGCCCGACGTAGTCATTGGAATGCTGTCTCGGGGAGGGTATTGCTAATGTTAAAATGGGTTATTAATACTAACGCGTGTACATTTGTGTAAATTATAGATTATCACCAGGAAACCCTTACGGAAAATCTAAGACAACAATGTGAGTTGATCCACTTTTTGTAAATATTTTGTTAAATGTTTTTACAAAACCTTAAATACTTTTCCATGCGAATAACGGTTATTGAGTATTTGTAAGCATACAATTATGATGAGTATGTTGGGGTTTTGTATACAAAATTTGTTACCACCTGGTCAAGGAGTAACATTTCCACAAGTCGGGTTCGACAGTACCATGAATGTTAATTGTAATGTCTTGGAAACAAATATAATTGCGGGATCGCCCTCAATACTGTACACTGTGACTTTTTATTTAAACTTGATTAAACTGGGATTCACTCACCAGTATTTCCCACTGACAATGTTTTTAAAACGCGTTTCAGGTAACAAAATGTGAAAGTCAAATAGAAGCCAGCCGGACAACACTGAAGGCTTGGAAAAGTGGCAATAAAGTTACCTAAAAATAAAATAGATATTTTTATTAAATAAATAGGATTTATTCCTATGAAAAAGAATGTACTATGAACTTGGGTTTTATCCCATTTGTTTAATGTTATGAAAATGTGGTATTTTACTCTGATAAACATTTCCTAACTACGGTCCTGATGAAAAATTCCGCTGCCAAATTAGACAACACATCGATACCACCGAAACTGGCTCCCAGCCGCCCGTTTCCGGGGAACCTGGGATCGGGGGTTGCGACAGTTTTCGACTTGGATTAGATCAGGATATCATCGATGAACACGATGACGAAGCGGTCGAGAAATGGTTTACACACGCGATTCATCAGATCCATGAAAACCGCGGGTGCGTTAGTTAGACCAAAAGGCATAACAACGAACTCATAGTGGCCGTAACGAGTGCGAAAAGCGGTTTTGGGTATATCCTCCTCTTGAATGCAAAGCTGGTGATAGCCTGAGTGTAGATCGATCTTAGAGAAACACGTAGCACCTTGTAACTGATCAAACAAATCATCGATTCGAGGCAGGGGATAGTGATTCTTGATTGTCAGCTTATTCAACTCCCTATAGTCGATGCACATCTGGAACGACCCATCTTTCTTTTTAACGAAGAGGACTGGTGCGCCCCACGGGGAGGTGCTAGGGCGAATAAAGCCTTTATCAAGCAATTCCTGGAGCTGACTCGAGAGTTCGCGCATTTCGGACGGAGCGAGTCGATAAGGAGCTTTAGCAACAGGGTTGGCTCCAGGAATGAGGTCGATACGAAAGTCGATATCACGACTTGGCGGTAAGCCGGGAAGATCATTAGGAAAAACGTTAGGAAATTCACAAACAACGGGGACATCTTTCACTTCTGCCTTTCCTTTATATTCCTCTTCCGCTACTACAATGTTAGCCAAGAAAGCTCTGTATTCCTTGCGGAGATACTTGCTAGCTTGGACACACGACATGAGTTTGAGACCTTTTGAGGGAGTTTCGCCATACACACACAGTTGATCACCATTCGCGAGCGAGAATCGAATCATCTTATCGAAGCAAACAACTTCAGCATGGTTTTCGCGAAGAAAGTCCATGCCTACTATGATGTCAAAAACTACCGAGCTGCATCGGAATAAGGTCGATAGGGAAGATGTGATTGTTGGTTTCGAGAGTACAATCACGAAGAACATAATTGACGGCGACGGTTCTTCCGGTGGTAACTTCAACATCGAACGTCGAGGGGAGATGGGAGCGCTTATGATTAAGGAGCTTTTCGAATTTGAACGATACAAAACAGCTATCGGCTCCAGTATCAAATAAACACGAAGCATAAATACCATTCACAAGGAACGTACCATTGACCACGTTGTTGTCAGCCTGAGTCTGGCGCACATCGATGTTGAAAGTTCGGGCATGGGCTGCTTGCTGCTGAGGCTGCTTCTGGGGCTACTGTTGTTGTGGCTCTTACTTCACAACTCGATTCGGGCACATGTTTGCGAAGTGGTTGGGATCACCACACGCAAAGCAAGCTCTAGCATGGATCGCGGTTGCAGGAGCCGCTTGCTGGCCTTGAGGAGCAGGAAGTAGAGCTTGTTGAGCAGAAGTTTGACCTTGAGCTGGAGCTGGAGCTGGAGCTTGGCGTGGACCTGTACGGCAGTTGGCAGTGAAATGGCATGCCGGGTGAGGACCAATGTACGCACGCTTAGCAGGCGGTGCGTTGGTAACCGGGGCCGCTACTTGGCGGTGTTGAGTCTGCTGCTGAGCTGGTACAGCTTGGAGCGGGGCAGCGGTAGTGACAACACAGTTCTTGTTGCTGGAGTTGTTGTTGTTCTTCCTCTTGCGACGAGAGGACTTTGAGGAATGCGGAGCGGCGGCGGTTTCAGCGGTGGTAGCTTGATGCAGATTCTTGGTAGCTTTATCCCAATAACCAGACTTGACCCGCTTGTCATTGATCTCAGCGGCGAGCAGATAAGTTTCTTCAATCGTTGTCGTCTTTGCAGCTTGAACAAAATCAGCCACGCAATCCGGAAGAGCACGAATGTATTTCTTGATGGTGATTTCGGGCGTCTTAACTTGATCCGGGCAGATTATGCTAAGCTGCTTGAAGCGAGCAGTTAAAACAACATTGTCACCATCCTTCTGCTTAATATGCCAGAACTCGTCCTCCAACTTTTGGCGCTCGTGGGGAGGGCAGAACTCTTCCATCATGACGTCCTTCAACTCATCCCACGTCAAACCGTAAGCTGCATCATTTCCGCGTTTGTTTCTCTCGGCCGTCCACTAGTCTAAAGCGCGGGATTGGAAGACGCCGGTGGCGTTCAGAGTGCGGAGTTCATCAGGACAACCACTTTGGCGCAGGGTGACCTCGATCGAATCAAACCATTGGAACAGGGCCGTAGGACCTCCTTCGCCGGTAAATTTTTTCGGGCCGCAAGCTTTGAACTGCTTGAAGCTAAAAACAGACTTTGGCGAATCAGTTCGGGATTCTTCAGAAGACTTGCTAGCATTCTCGTGTAGGTCGCTAACGATCTGAGGGATGACTTTCGCTATCTGCTTAGCGACGAGAGCGGCAATGCGTTTGTCTTTCTGGTTTCGGCGAGCAGTTCGAGAGTGAAGGGATCCAGATGACGACATTGTCTGCAACAGACATCGCCACAGGACTCAAACACAATATAATCGAATCTCACCTCACACATGACTAAAGCTCAGGAACACATCCATTCATATAATCACACAGGCACGTAGGCACGTAAACACATTAGCACATAAACATGTAGAGCATAGAAGCAAGTAAACACACTATATTTCGCACGTATTCACCTATATGTGACACTCGTGTTCCCTTATCATTCAAGAGGCAGTCAGAATACAGAAACCTATTATTCAAAGTTCGCACGCATTCAAGAATAGCGATTGCGATTAGCGGGTACACAGCGGGTAGCATATCATGTAGTTATCCACAAGTAGTAGCGATTTGTTAATGTTTGTGTGATGTGTTGTGTGATCAGCGGAAGCAAAAGGCGTTAGATCAAAACCAATAGTATCTCAAAATGCTAACAAATAAGCATAAAACCACATAAAACCACATAAAACACAGAAAATCCCACATAAAAACGACAAATATCAGAGTCAGCAATTGCGGGCTCAGAATCGGAATACATAAAATCAGCGATTGCGAGCTTGAAATCTAAAATAGATTGTCTAAGGCTCGATAGACGTCAACTACCCAAAGTGATTCGACTATTCACAAGGACTTTTGGTACACACTTTGACTTTCGGGACTATGCTCTTGCCTCGATTATGGGCGATCGGCACGCATCCTTCCAGTATAGTGTGACTTCAAGTCGTTGGAGTCCGTCGAGACTTTGGTGAGAGTGTCGTAAAACCAAAATATGAATCAGAACAAGTCGTTAAGGTTCGGGTTTCACCCCTATCTTAACAACTTCGTTCCTGTTTTGATGAAAATAGAGAGGAATTTATGCGTCAAAGTATGGATTTCACACCTGATTTAACGTAATTTCCCCTGTTTATAGACAAACTGTGGGTTGAACAAGCGATTTGGTCGAGAGTTTGCGGTTTTCACACCTAATCTCGACCTAACCACTCATTCTTTTTTGAAAGTTAGAGTGCAGTGACAGTGTAGTGTAAGCGAGAATAGAGAGAAACAACAAGTAAGCTCGCACAAAACCCCTATCGGGTATGCACAAGTCGGTCTGTTGGTACTTAACTATAGACTAGGTCGTTTCTAAGACTTTGACCTGGACTAGGTCGAGTCTTGCCTAATTCCCTATAGTTATGGCTCTGATACCAATCTGTCACACCCCAACCGATGACGGAAACATCGGGGAATGGCACTGAGCGAAACAGATTGTTGAGAGAAATTCCATAACAACTAAATTACTGAATAGTTAATATTATGTTCCATACCATAACCCATTAAGTAATCTACTTATTACAGATATAGATATTATCCAAACAAAAACATGTTTCGACAACTCAGATTTCAAATAAAATAAATTGTTCGTTTGTTTCTAGACTCTTCCTAACTCGGTTCCACATCACAAGCATCCTAGCAGATAGCATCCTAAACACCTGCCACATACATTAAAACAAGGGTCAATACACATAGTGTAAAGGTGAGCATACAAGTGTGATAGATATAATAGAGTTCGAAATCGTTTACGCATAACCAGCATGTAACATGTATAAAGTGAAGGCAAGTAGGTTATCGACAGAGAAATATGCACAGACGTGACTGCGAGTTGTAGAATGCGCAACACATATCCCCACTGGGACACGTGAAGTAAAGCCCTTAACAATCACTATCCACGACAGGTGCTGAGTCCAAACTATAGTACTATCGTTGCTAAGGTGCCAGGAAACAATCACTGTGTTAACATAACATACAAGCATTCATCGAATAACATTTAGCATGCAATAGCGGTTAGCGTATAAATAGTGTTTGCGTTGTGTGTCGATTGTGAATTAGAAATAGTAACGTATGTAACACCCAAAAGTGCGTAAAGCAAAAAGGGATCGAGTATACTCACAGATAGCGTTTAACTTAATAAACACTGCCTTGGATTGAAGGGAGCGCTGAGAGAGATTATCCTGAACAGTTAACGATAGCATAAACGATAAGCGGCGCGTAAAACGGTGCAAAGTGAAAAGTGTCGGATGGTAATCCGCAATCCGATCGGATGGCCAGTCGATCAGGTGTCAATCCGTTCGGATGGTCATCCGATCGGATGGCCATTCGATTGGATTGACACCTAGGTTGGTGAAGATGTGTTTGTGTATGATGGTTTACCTTTTGAAATTTTCGTTGTAGCATTTTGAAAACAGAGAAGTATCTCTACCTTTCTGGTCGGTCGATCGGATAGTCTACCGATCGGGTGGCAATCCATTGGAACTAGTAATGCATTGAACATGTTGAAAATTGTTTAAGTGTTGAAGTCCCAAACGTCACATGGTCGGACGGTCGTTCGATCGGATGGCAATCCGATCGGACGGTAATCCGTTCAATGTTCAGAACTTGAAAATAAAAGTTTAAGTGTGTGGGACCAAGTGTAAGCCGATCGGGTGGCTGTCCGATCGGACGGCAATCCGATCGGACGGCAATCCGTCCTGGCGGCCTGATCGTCTTTGACACTTGAATGTTTTGGTAGTTTTGCAGTTTTGATCGAGATGATGCGATAACGCATTAAACAACAGAACCTCGTCAAGACCCTAGTGAACCGATCGAACAGGAATCACCCAGATCCGACCCGTTCACTAGTTCGTGGCGGTTGTTCATGTTTAACCCGGAATCGGTTGTCTCTTTGGTAGAACCCAGATCTTGAACCAACACATCACTAAGAAGGAGTAGAAGATCAGAACAAGGTCTGATTCTATTGGTTTTGAGTGCATTGAGTGTAAAAGAGTTGAAAGAAAGTTGAAAAACCCTCTTTCAATCCTTTTCACCATGAATATGTTCAGATCTTTGCAAGATTTTTGTTCATTCATGTGGAAATTGTCCAGATCTAAGTTGTTCTTGGTGGATTGAAGCCAAAACATGAAGTTCATAAGAACTCCATGATGACATCATCCTAGAACACCCCAAATCCATTGATTTCACGGTTAAAAGTTAAGATTCAAAAGAGAGAATGATGTAGAAATGTGTGTAGATCATAGAAGTACAAGATTTAGGTTGAAAACTTACAAGAATTGCGGGAAATCTGGAGAAAGAAGGGCTGAAGCGAGCTGGTCGAGTAGAGGGGCTGTCACATCAAGTGATGTGACATGTAAGGGTATTTATAGGGCTTCCCAAAAAGGAAAGTTCGTAAGGTCGAGTAGGTCACTGATCGGATGACTGTCCGATCGGATGGCAATCCGATCGGTTGACCATCCGATCGAGTAGTCACTCAATCGAGTGGCTCCGATGATTTTGGGTTTCGGCGTTTCGTTTCGTGCGTTGGGTTTTGCGATGCGTTTCGAGAGAGTTTGCGATACGATAGAATTACCCATTAGCTAATTAATCCCAACTACTATATCTAACATACAATAACTATAATTAACTTGCGTTTAGCGTTTTGCGATTCAATTGCGATAGAGTTGCAATTGCATTCGATTAATCACCACAATACATAAAGTAAATAAACATGCACAAGTAACACATAAATGGCACACACACATAAATCAATATCCAGAACGCATAATTCGGGTTGCGAATGCGATTGCGATGCGATAAAGCGATAAAACATGCGATAAACATCGATTAAACCTCGATTATTAACAAGTACTCCACATATTACAACTAATGCGATAAAATAGACAAATCATCTACAAGTCAATAAGTCAAAACAGGAGTTGAGCAAAGAGTGACAGATCGCAATTAGCAATCTTTTCTTCCTTTGACTTCAATCTTGACTTTGACTTTCGAAACACGGGGTGTTACATGACACAACATATTTAACACGATTATACGTAAACAATTAAATATCATTAACAACACAATTATCAACACAACTTACTATTAGCTTAACACACTATTAGCTTAACACAGTTAAGAAACACTAAGACACACTTAACACAATAAAATAAACGTTCTCCCTAACTACATTCTATATATTTAGTTATTTATAAGACTATAAAAATACTTAGTTTAAAGAGTAAACTGCAATTTTACCCCCTGGGGTTTAGGCCAATTGGCACTCTGACCCCCTCTAACGAAATAATTGCAATTTTACCCCCCAACGTTGTTGTTATGTCGCAATATTATCCCCTGCCGTCAAATAAGTTAACAGATCTGTTAACTGGAATGTGAAATTACTATAATGCCCTTTCATATTACCCCCTATGTTTTGTTCTACTCTGTAATATTACCCACTGGTTCATCAAGAACTCAAACAAATTCATTAGTGGGTTTTTAATGTATAGTTCAGATTTGTTTTTGGGTGTTATGTGTGTATTATCATCTCTGACTTGAAACCCACCTCAGATGTTCCATTTTCTTTGACTTCGTTTGTCCTCATCTTCATCTTCATTACCTGTAATTTAATTACTTTCTCATCTCATTCTCACTCTTCTTTCATGGTGGAAAACTTCTTACATGCCCTCTTTCACACGTTTCACTACAAAATCTTGTCACTTTCTTCCCATATCATTAACCACCATTAGTCTTTACATCTCATAACTCCATCTTTGAACTTAACTTTCAACACAATTCCCCCAATTTCATGCAAATGAACAGCAACCATTAATCATAAATGTTTCACATCTGATTCACCATACTCTGTTTCATCCATAAATTTCACTATTTGGGTTCATGGGGATTCATGGGTTCTGTTGCATTGTCATTTCATGGCTTTTTTTGTTCTTACCTCAAACATGCCTATCAAGTGTTCGACAAAAAGCCAAAGTGAGCCCCGGATTCCAAGCATCCCAAATGCAATTCATAGACAACAATGGATTGTTCCTGGTATCAAACTCATCCAATTTCGGGTAATTGAAACAAACCCCCTCAAACACCATCAAAGTCCCCATTTTCAAAATACACTAGTTCATGTAATTGAAACAAATTCATTATATCAGGTTTTATGCGGCTAAATTAGTACTCGCATTGGAATATCTTCCCAAATTAGGAATTATATACACAAATTTTCATTTCGCAGCAGAACCCCATCACCATCGTCGCCGCCGTGCTCCGCCGCGACCCGCCGCCGCTGCGGCTCTGGTTTGTCGCCGTCGGTCGTCATTACCAGCTCACTCTTTCTTTCTCTCTGTGTCGTTTCTCCGTCTGGTCGCCGCCATCGCCGCCGTGGTGGCGGCGTTGTTGCTGCTGTTGTTCTCTTCTGCCACTGAGAGTCTCACCGGAGACGAAACCGGGTGGGAGTGGTGTAAGGGGGAGCAGGAGGTGTTGTGGGTGTGCGGTTGCCGGTGAACATGAGGGCGGAACTAGATGAAGATGATGAATTCTGGTGTATGGATCTTGAATTTTGGGGAAAATTGAAGATGATGATGATGGATCTGGGTTATTTGAAGATGATGATGATAATTTGATTTTATAAATAATAATAATAATAATAATAAATATGGGGTAAGATTACCAAAATACCCCTACCTATAACAGTCAAATAACTGTTGACTGACGACAGGGGGTAAAATTGCGACAGAACATCAACGTTGGGGGTAAAATTGCAATTATTTCGTTAGAGGGGGCCAGAGTGCCAATTGGCCTAAACCCCAGGAGGTAAAATTACAGTTTACTCTAGTTTAAATAACTAGTCATAAATGTATTGTTTTTGATTTTAACCCACTTGCCACGATAAATTAAAAATGTTTATGTCTATAATAATTGTGCTGAATATATTTTTTTGAACGATAAATTTGGATCACTGACGGACCACTGGAGTATCATCGTGCCATTAACGAAATTACCCGATCATATGAGGCAACCTAATAAATATGAGAAAACCTCCTTGTAAGAATCGAACCCCCGGCCTAATGATCATAAACCTTATCCTACCCAAAGAAGCTGGGCATTTAACATCATGTCATTAATTTATTTACCCATTTTTAACCTAAACAAGTTAAACAAGCCCTAGACATCAACAAAATCACAGGGTAACGTTTAGAGTCCAAAAAGAGGCCCAAAACACACAAACCCACTTATCCGACCGAATATACTTCAAGCCCAAATTCTGCAGGTCGAATAGATAGATATATACACACACGAAAAATAAAAATATATAAATGGCGTCATGTATGTAAATTTTGATTAGAATTGCAACACGCACAATGCACAAATTTCTTCACCTCTTTTTCTGTTATACCTCTTCTGAAACTGATAATCTTTCTGCTACATAATAATAACTAATTATTATTGTTTCAATACTCGATCTAAACACACATCATTCACCTCAATTTCAATTTCTGCTTAGATCTGCCCTAATTTCTTCATAATTCACAGGGTTGCCTCTATTTTCTTCATCATTTTGTGCTTAATTCACGCTTATTTCTTAACAATTTGTGTTTTTTGTTGTGCAATTTCAGATATGAAACGATTACGAGATGACGTGTTTAGTAATTCGCAAATCAAGCGACCTTTTGCCTCTTCGCGTGGAGAATCGTATGCTACAGTTGTTTCATTTTGTTCAATTTTGTTTACTTTTGTGTTTTTGTTTGTTGATTTTGATTAGGTTATTATGTTATTGTTTGTTTCTTTGCTCATGCAGGTGTGTGTTTTTGATTAATTGTTTGTGAATTTGATTTTTTTTTTGCGTAGTTTAGAGGATTAGTAATAAATTAGGTTGATTGATTGAGTGGAGGAATTACATGATTAGGATTAATTTAGTTTTGAATTTTGAAATCATATGTAGCAGGAACTATGATTTGATTGTGTTATTTTGACTTTTGATCTAATTAGCTTTAAATTTGATGATTGATAAAAATATGTTCTTTTTGCCTTTTTAGGTAATTAGGGCTTATGGTTATTAGATTGTAAGTTTGATAGAAAATAACTAGTTTTTTAGGGCACTTATTGACTACTGATGGAGGAGTGGTTTGTAATCTTATTAACCGGATGTTTAGGGCATGGGATGTGATATACCTCCATTAATTTATTAAGTATTTGACTATACCCTGCAACATGTTGAATGAATGCTTCTGTGTAGGTGTTTGGATGTACGTTTTCATAATGGTTGTTGCAATTATCAGATTCTGGTTTTCAGGTTAATATAGTCAGGAACGAATGTCATAATATCAGTTTACCACTTTACATGAACACTTGAAATTAGATTAATGTGAATCAAATAACCATCATCACTTTAACTGCACATCCAAACACCCCTAACTTTATCTATGAGAGCAGGTTTACATCTGCAGCTTTCTCTGTATTTAACTTATTTGATATACAGTATTGTGATTTTTGGTCAAAGGGTCAACTTTTTCCTCTCTTCATCTTGAAGGTATGGCCCAATCCAAGTCCCTGGAGGAGCAAGCGGTGACATGGCAGGAGGTGTAGGCGGCGGTGGTGGCGGTGCTAGTAGTGCTCAGAAACTCACCACCACTGACGCTTTAACATACTTAAAGGAAGTTAAGGACATGTTCCAAGACCAGAGAGAAAAGTACGACTTGTTTCTTGATGTTATGAAGGACTTTAAAGCTCAAAGGTACATATGTTATAGTCAAACGGTTGATATAATACGTTTCCGATAGTTGTTTCCGCATTAACATGCAACTCATTTGACAATTTTCCTTACGCAGAATCGATACTACTGGGGTGATTGCAAGAGTGAAAAGTTTGTTCAAAGGACACAATAATCTTATTTTTGGGTTCAATACTTTCTTGCCCAAAGGCTATGAAATTACTGTTATTGAGGATGACGAGCCTCCACCGAAGAAAACCGTCGAATTTGATGAAGCTATAAGCTTTGTAAACAAAATAAAGGTAAAACTGATATCGATATTCTTGTTTGCAAACGGACAAATATCTTTTATATATTTATTCATTCTCTTTTCCCCTCTTCTGGTGCAGAGACGTTTTCAAAACGATGATCGTGTTTACAAATCGTTTCTAGATATCTTGAATATGTATAGAAGGGAACACAAGGGTATCAATGAAGTCTACCAAGAGGTGATGTTCTATAACCGTATAAGAGAATCATGTCACATATAACTGTATATAACTAGTAAATTTCCCCGTGTGTTGCGGCGGCGTCGAAACGTAAAGTAACTCGAATTTATACCGTCTAATGAAAACGTATTATATTTGACTCGACTCGTCTCCGAACAAAATTTACGTCAAAACGTAGACCCACATAAAACGTACATAAAAATAAGCGCGAAAACGTAATATATTTGATCCGACTTATTTGCGAAAGGAAATTTATGTCGAAACGTAAACGAACTTGAATATAAATCGACATTTGTAACAAAATAATGTTTTTTAAGTTAAAGAATGGTACGGCGCGCTGCGGCGGCGCGGAAACGTAAAGTAACTCGATTTTATACCGTCAAATGAAAGCGTATTATATTTGAGCCGACTCGTTTTCGAACAATATTTATTTCAAAACATACATAAAAACAAACACGAAAACATATTATATTTTACTCGAGTCATTTCTAGAAAACATTTTACGCCAAAACGTAAATCAACTTAAATTTATACCGATAAATATATAAAAATAAGCATGTAAAACTCCATTACAAGTCTTTAGAAAGTTGTGGGGTTGTAAGTGTAAATGCTCAAAGTTGAGGGATAAAAAGACACCAAAAGAAAAAAAAACATTCATTACAAGTTACTGTAGACGTAACTTGTATTTGTAATATATAATTATATATAATATTTTTTAATTTTATATTGCATATATGAATTTATGCAGGTTGCTACTCTTTTTTATGATCATCCTGATCTTCTTGATGAGTTCACAAGATTCTTGCCAGATGCTTCTGCTGCTGCATCCGCACATCATTCTTCATTTCTCAGGCAATCGTATAATCGTTATGATGAACGGAGCTTGGCTATGGCCCCACGTAGACATACACAAATAGATAAAGTAAACAACTTGTTTTATTTTCACTATTTCTCTTTGGGCAGACTGCATAAAAAAATAACCAGCTTTCAGAAGCTCTTATAAAAAACCTCAAAATTTTAAATTTGTGTTTTAATGTTGACCTGATTAATTGGTCAAACTGATGATGTTGGACCGGGAACTTTGACCATGTTGACTTTTTGGCGTATGGAAACCGGTTCACCTAAACTATTACTCTAAAATCTAAATGAGTATGTCGTAAAAGATTTTAGTCTTTTTGCGAGTGCAAAATTGCAAATAAGGCGTGACACGGTGATGCCTTATGTTTATTTTTTTTTTGCATTTTTTTCCTATTTTAATGTTTGATTTAAGGGACTAAATATTCATATGCTATTAGCAACGAGGGCGGCGGGACCCTAGTGGTGAAGGTCTTGAAATGGACGATGATAAAACAATGATCAAGAGGAAAAAGGAGAGCAGGGATAGAAGAACTCGCGATCAGGATTTCAAAGATTCAGATATCGATCACCGTTTAGAAAAACGAAAATCAGCACGAAAAGTCGAAGATTTTGGAGTGCACTCGGGTTTGGATCCATATGATGATAAAGATGCCCTAAAAAGTGAATAAACTAAAATTCTTTCTTGAAAATTTCAGTTTTTTTCAAAATGAAGTTATGTCAAACTTTTGATGTTTTACTATTTGTTGATCGTAGGTTTGTACTGCCAAGAGTTTACTTTCTGTGAGAAAGTGAAAGATAGGCTACGTAATGCAGATGATTATCAAGCTTTCTTGAAGTGTCTACACATTTATAGCACAGAAATAATTACAAGAAAAGAATTACAGAGCCTGGTATGTATATATACCATCAGAGTAAAATGCCATTTTCGTCCTTGAGGTTTGGCCAGTTTTGCGATCCGCATCTGGTTCCAAAAGGTTTAAAATCTTACCATTTTCATCTAGCTCGTTAACTTCATCCATTTTTCTCCGTTAAGTCAAGGGTATTTATGTCTTTTTTGTTATCTTAAAGGACAATTTGGCCTTTTTCACTTTATGTACAAGCATTTAGCATAAGGTAAAAGCATTCAAAATATCCTTACTAAACAAAAAACAAAAACAAAAACAAAAACAAAAACAAAAACAAAAACAAAAACAAAAAACAAAAACAAAAACAAAAACAAAAACAAGAAGGTTGATGATCCCTATGTACCTGGAAGATGAAACTTGCCCGATATGCCGTAAAGCTTGTATGGATAAATACGGGGAGCACGCAGTGTAAAGAGCTCCTTGGGTTCAATATCGACATGGCTGAGTGCAGGATGTTTTGTGGGACATCTTGAGAAGAGCTGGGATTTCTGCTAAGAAAGTGGCCCATGTGAATTTCCTATGGACCCTATGGAACTCTGCGACCCGCAGATCTGCTCGTCTTTGGTTGGGCTGGGAGGAAACATGCTTGTGTGGACCTCACGGGGGTTTCCCCTTTGGTTGGTTTAAGGGAAAACGGGTTTGTAGCTGGACTAGCAACAAGAAAGGCAGAATCAAAGAAAGTGGATAAGCACGCCAAAGCTTGCGCAGAGAACCAGCATGTCTTTGTTTGCCTTTGATACATTTGGCTCCCTAGCATGGTTTTCAATAGCGGCTATAGCGATCGCTATAGCGCGCTATGTAGCAAAGCTATGAAGTGTCGCTATTTGGGTTATAGCAACTGATAGCGTAAACAGCGACAATTTTTTTTGATGTAAATAGCAATTAGATATAGCTATAAAATAGCAGGATTATAGGTTTTTGTAAAATATACATGTAAAATAGCATATATATACCAGGGTGTTTTGATATAATATACATATAAAAGTTTTCCAAATTCTTTTTCTAGTGTATCGCTATTTATAAAATAGCGGTCACTACTTGTCGCTATCCGCTATATAGCATATAGGTCCCTTGTCGCTATTCGCAATTAACAACTATGCTCCCTAGCGCCAGAAGCTATCCACTTCTTGATCAGGGTCCAACGGGTCATCCACAGCAATTGTTCAGCCCCGGGGGGAGGGGTTTATCTTTGGAAGGTTAGGGTTTGCAATTCAGAAAGGGGTGGCGGCGCAGCTTGTTGCCCGTCTACCTTTTGTTTTGATGTAACTTGGCAAGTTTTTTTAGTGAAATAATCAGTTTTTAATTTTTGTAAAAAAAAGAAGGTTAAAAGACGAAAATACCCCTGATTTAACGGAGAAAAACGGATGGAGTTAACGAGCTGGATGAAAATGGCAAGATTTCAAACCTTTTGGATCCAGATGCGGAAAAAAAAAACCTTTGGACGGAAGTCACAAAACTGGTCAAATCCTCAGGGATGAAAATGGCATTTTTACTATTACCCATATATTGCCGCAGTTTGCTTAAGTCCTCGTTTTGTGAATAATCTTTTTTGCATTATTGAACTTTTTTCGTTTCAGGTTTCTGATTTACTTGGAAAGCACCCAGATCTTATGGAAGGTTTCAGTGCATTTTTGGAGCGTTGTGAAAATATAGGTGGCTTTCGGAATTCGGACAGCATCCACTGTTTCTTATATATATTGAAAACTTTTTTTTTCACTAACATGTCTTCTTTGCAGATGGATTCCTTGCCGGTGTGATGGACAAAAGTATGTCTTGTTTCTTCTTTATTTTTTATTCTTTTTCTAATTCAGTTGGTAAATTATTAAATTAATTCTGCTATGCATGGCAGAAGCTTTGTGGAACGAAGGGCACGCATCAAAGTCAACTAAAACAGAGGAAAAAGAACGGGAGCATAGACGTGAAGTTTATGCATCTAAAGAAGACATGAAAAAGGAGAAATATTGGGGGAAATCTATACAAGAACTTGATCTTTCTAATTGCCAGCGGTGCACTCCCAGTTACAGGCTTCTTCCTGATGATGTGAGTCTCTTAAGTCTTACCGAGTCAAAACAGGTCCACTTGACCTTAAGACGAAATCGATGAATTCAATATGATTCGAAAAATCATATTAAATATACTATAAATATGCTATTTTGTCGCATCAACCAACTTTGGCCCCTCAACTTTGGCGCTAACCAACTTTAATAATGACATGTTTAGCCTCTCAACTTTAATAATGACATGTTTAGTCCCTCAACTTTAATAATGACATGTTTAGCCCCTTAACTAAAACATCAAACAACTTTAACTCTTGCGATTTGCTTATTTTTATCTACGTTTCGACCCCGCTACGGAGCGCGGTGGTAACCCACTAGTTATTACAATAATAACCTAAGCTTGGGGCAGCAATTAACCCATTTTTGGCCCATTTGACCTGTTTTGTTTCTGTAGCTGACGGTGTGTATTTGGTGTTGTGTAGTATCCGATCCCGTCTGTCAGCCAGAGATCAGAACTTGGTTCTCAAGTGCTTAATGAAGTGTGGGTGTCTGTAACCTCTGGCAGTGAGGATTATTCTTTCAAACATATGCGTAGAAACCAGTATGAAGAAAGTTTGTTCAGATGTGAGGATGACAGGTAATATTTCCGTCTCGAAACAAAGAAAAAGAAAATAATATGTTGCCGATTTCATGACTAATAACATCTTATGCATATAGTTTCTGTACCTTTGGTAGTAGTTCAATGTTTTAAAAACTGGTTTTTAAATCGTGCCTGGTTGGGATCAGAAATGGTTCAACCGGTTGTACCGGGTTGACTAGTTAACCCTATAATCCTATAAAAATATAACTCCAACTCAAAAAATAATCCAAAACTACATGATTCCATAATCAAAAATCAATTTTCAAACAAAGGTTTTTTAGATAAACGAAATCTTGTGTTATAATTGGGTCTTTCACGGTAATTTGGATGGGCCGCTCCACTAAACTTAAAATTTTTAACATGGGCCAATATGAACTAGTATTACCGGATATACCGGCGGTTCGAATACTATATCAGAACCCTATTTATAACAGGCTCAACCGTACTAGGACAATAGACGATAGCCGGTTCAACCGGTATTACCGGCCGATTTGAAGCGGTTTTTAAAACATTGTTGTAGTTAGAGGTGGCTATTTTTACCCATGTACTTATGAATGGGGCAGTTTCGTTATGTTTTTACCTCTAACGGGTAAAAATGTTAGCTTAAAAGGAAATGTGTCAAAAGTCGCCAAAAGTTTATTTTTATCGCATAAAACGTCTACAATCATTTATTCAAAAACTAATTGCGATTATATTGTTTTTGTAATCATAAATGAAAATTCATAGAAAATGTACCATGTTTCGGACAATTACTGTTTTGGATCAACTCAATCTAACTTGGTATGTTTTGACCCATACAAAAATGTTATTAATAGTAAGTTAGTAACTGTACATTCTGTTTTGATGATGCTTCTAGGTTTGAGCTGGATATGTTGTTGGAGTCAGTGAGTGCTACTGCTAAACGGGCTGAAGACTTATTAAACAACATTAATAACAAGTCAATCAGTACAGATGTTCCTATCCGTATCGAGGACCATTTCACAGGTAATTATTCATTTATTCCACTTTTATCAGCACTCTGTACTAAAATAACGTTTTCGATTTTCTAATTGTTTTCATGGTTTTTTAGCTCTTGATTTAAGGTGCATTGAACGTTTATATGGCGATCATGGTCTCGATGTGATGGATATATTACGAAGAAATCCGTCTCTCGCATTGCCCATTATATTGACCCGTTTGAAACAAAAACAAGAGGACTGGACAAAATGTCGATCAGATTTTAACAAGGTTTGGGCTGAAATTTATGCAAAGAATCATTACAAGTCACTTGACCACCGTAGCTTCTATTTTAAGCAACAAGATTCAAAGAATCTCAGCACGAAATGTAAGTCATTTCTTTTTAATGAGTAAAATGCCATTTTCGTCTCTGGTTTGGCCAGTTTTGTGACGTTCTTTCTAAGGTTTGTTTTTCCGCACCTGGATCCAAAAGGTTTGAAACATTGCCATTTTCAACCGCCTCGTTAACTCCATACGTTTTTCTCCGTTCAATCAGGGGTGTTTCCGTCTTTTTTGTTAACTTAAAAGGCAATTCAGTCTTTTTCAGGGTATTCAGTCTTTTTACATAAAGTGAAAAAGACCGAATTGCCTTTTAAGTTAACAAAAAAGACTGAAATACCCATGAGTTAACTGAGAAAAATGGATGGAGTTAACGAGCCGGATGAAAATGGCAAGATTTCAAACATTTTGGATCCAGATGTGGAAAAACAAACCTTTGGACGAAAGTCACAAAACTGGCCAAACCTTAGGGACGAAAATTGTATTTTACTCCTTTTTAATAATATTTGAAAAAACGTCATATTTTGTTAAATTTAAACCTTCTTTTGGTGTCTTGATGAACAGCTTTGGTAACGGAAATCAAAGAAATAAAGGAAAAAAACCAGAAAGACAGTGATCTGCTAATGAGTATTGCTGCTGGAAGTAGACACTATGTTGTGCCAAATCTTGAATTTGAATTCACGGACAACGAGATTCACCAAGACTTATTAAAACTAATTAAATATTCATGCGAAGAGGTTTGCACGACCAAGGAACAACTGAATAAAGTTATAAGGTTATGGACAACATTCTTGGAGCCATTGTTGTATCTTCCTTCTCGTCCTCACGTTTCGGTCCTTTCGGACGGTGCTGAAGATGCTGAGACATCCACACATGCACCGGAGGTTAATGGAATTCCCATTGCTGCTGATGATGTTAAGCAATCAAAACCGGTGGTTTGCAATGGGGATCAAAACGATTTGCCAGATCAAGTCGATTCAAGCAAAAATGGTTTGGCTTATGGAGATGCGTTGACCAAGGAAGATGGGTCTAGACCTGAGAGAGACTCTAGTCCAGCCATAAGTTTGTCTGGTTTGTATTCTTGCCATCTATGAATTTCTAAACAAAATGGCTGGTCAAGCAGGTTGGGTAACACGGTAACGAGTCAAAATAGACAACTTTTTGGTACAAGTCAATGCCAGCCGGTTCAGATTGGCCCATGATCAACTTTTTGCTCATTGTATTTTTGTCTGGAGTTTTATTGAATAGGACTATACTACTAGAGTAAATTGTCATTTTCGTCCTTGAGGTTTAGTCACTTTTACGACTTTCATCCAAAGGTTTGTTTTTCTGCATCTGGGACCTCGTGGTTTCAAAATCTTGCGACTTTTGACCCTGAGGTTTGGTAATCTATTGCGATTTTTGTCCCTCCAGTTTGGTCCTCAGGGACGAAAATGAGAAGATTTTGAAACCACGAGGATCCAGATGGGGAGAAACAAACCTTTGGATGAAAGTCGCAAAAATGGCCAAACCTCAGGGACCATATTACTACTATGGTAATCCATGTATTTTAGAAAAGCGATATAGGAGGTGGTAGCTATATGAATACACTTTGAGCGAGTTTCTTTATGTTTGGCTCTTGACCTATTTTAAAACTTGTTTGACCCATTTGACTCAAATCTATGTTATGCTAATGGAGCCTTACTTTAAAAATATGGTTTTAGGGCGAGAAGCAAGTACTTCTAGACCTAATAATGTTACCGAAGACGTTGTTGAAGCCAAGTCTAAGATCAACAAAGTTTCTTCATCACAGGTATGGCCTGGACTAAAACTATTGTTATATTCATTACTGCTTTAGTGGTGTTAATTTTATTTACCATATATCTAATTTTTTATAAAAATTAAATTTTGTAGCATAGGGACCTCCCAAATGGTGGTCCTTCCGAGCCTTCCAAAATTGAGAAAGAAGAAGGCGAGTTATCACCTAATAATGATTTTGATGAAGTTAATTACACTGCCACAAAGCATAGTGGAGATGCTGATGATGATGACAGTGTGAATGCCTCTGAGGGTGCTGACGTGTCAGGCAGTGAGTCAGCTGCTGACGAGTGCTCTAGGGAAGATCATGAAGAAGATGGTGATCGTGATGATCTTGAAGGTAAAGCAGAAAGTGAAGGAGAGGCAGAAGGAATAGATGATGCAAATTTTATTGGTGGTGATGCGACTTCTTTGCCGCCAGCTGAGCAGTTTTTGCTGTCCGCAAAACCGTTGGCAAAACTTGTAATAAAAGATTCTCCTTTACTTGATGCTGAAAGTAAAGATTCTCATGTGTTTTATGGAAATGATAACTTTTACATCCTCTTCAGGCTTCATCAAGTAAGTATGAAATTCATCGTATATAGTTTTATTACTACTTATCAGTTATCTATTTTTATTACTAATCAGTTATCGGTGATCCCATTTATTAAACAAACTTGTTAAAACGGAAAGGGGTCAAACGAGTTAAAAGCTTTTGTTAAAAAAAACACTTAAAAAAAGACCGGACCTTAATTGTACCAACAGTTTTTGTAATATTATTATTAAAACTATTATATATATTAAAAGGCTATTTTTTCAATATCAAACATCTTTGGCCCCCAACTTTAATAATGACATGTTTAGCCCCTCAATTCTAATAACATGTTTAGCCCCTCAACTTTAGTAAGGTTTTCATTTTTTGATTTTCATTATTTATCCTTACACTTTATTATAATTACTATTTAGACCCTAAACTTTAAGTTTTTTCCTTTTACATATTTTTTGTGGTTTCTTACTCAACGTAACCCACCACACATAATTGTTTTTATGGTTATAACGAGTGTCAATAACGTAATGAACTGAACCGATAACTTTTCCGTGATTTTTTAATACTGCCGCGACGTGGTTTTTTTCTTCACGTAGACTGCCCCGTCGCGATTTGCTTATTTATCCACGTTTCGAACCTGGTAACTCACTAGTTAATATTAATCACTATATAAATTATGAACACAATTTAAAGAAAAAAGAATGCATTTGACAGCCATACATTTGTTACGGCTTGCATAGTTGCATGATTGTTATTATTTGGGTTCTTTTTTCAGGTATTATACGACAGGCTGTTGTCAGCTAAACTCAGTTCTGCATCTGCTGAAATGAAGTGGAAAACTTCAAAGGATACTACCCCTCCTGATCTGTACTCAAGGTTGGTTCAATTCAAATATTTGTGTCTCGTATTCAGAGTTTTACATTTTTTTATCAATCTTTAATTCATTACTATTGTTGTTTACAGATTTATGGCTGCTTTGTATAATTTACTTGACGGTTCTGCTGATAATGCCAAGTTTGAAGAAGATTGTCGGGCCATTTTAGGAAATCAGTCTTACGTGTTATTTACATTGGACAAGTTGATTTATAAGCTTGTGAAACAGGTATGATTATTGCACATACGTTTGTTTTTCTGAACTCTTATATTCTGTTTCTAATTTATAGTATTTTAATTATTCTTGATGTATCAGCTCCAAATTGTTGTGGGTGATGAGATGGACAACAAACTTCTTCAACTATACGAGTATGAAAAATCTAGGAAACCTGAGAAGTTTGTTGATTCTGTGTATTATGAAAATGCACATGTTCTTCTTCATGATGAGAATATATACAGATTCCAATGTGTATGGTTTTTTTACCCTTCTAAATGTTGGCAAATAAGCTTACGCAAACACCCACATATACACACCCACATATAATAATTTCTTGCATTTTGTAGTCATCTGGTCCATCTCGGTTAACCATCCAACTGATGGATGATGGGAATGAAAAGGCTGAAGTGGTTGCAGTCTCTATGGATCCTAGTTTTGCAGCTTACGTTCATAACGAGTATCTTTCCATATCGACCGAAAGAAAGCAATCCGGCATCTTGATGCAGAGGTTAAAGTTTTTTTAATTAACGAAAAATTTACATCTTTGAAAATATTTTAAAGTAGCTTCAGAGGATAATACCGCAATTCTAATTTTTGTGCAGAAATAAACGTCGATTTTCAGACCTAGATGAGTCTTCTGCCATATCGTCTGTCATGGAAGGTGTTCATATGGTGAACGGGTTGGAGTATAAGATGTCTTGTAGCTCGTCAAAGGCAATAATTTTTCAATATTTTCAATGAATTTTTATAATAATGTGAATGTCGTATTTTCTTAATATCTTATATCTAATTATCCGAGTGTCAGCAGATATCCTATGTTCTCGACACAGAAGACTACTTCTCTCGTGTGAGAAGAAGAAGAAAGTCACCAGCAGATCGATTATCTTCATCCCATAATAAGGCAAAAGTAGAACAGTTTCACAGATTCCTATCTGCAGCCACAGTTTAGGGTTTTCTTCATAAACTTCAAGGTACATATATATATTTTTGGTAACTGAGTCCGGTTTGTTAAAACTCACGGGTCTGACCCAGCTAACTAGCGGGACAAGGTAAAACGCAACTTATACTTCAAGGGGTAAAGGCAGGAAACCAGTGGAAGCTGGATTCGAACTTGATACCTCTGTTACAGAGAATCGGGCACATACCCCTTGAAGGTTAAGATTGAATTATTACAAAAGAAATCACTAATTGGGACGTTGTTCTCGTTCTTTTTGTAGAAATGTAGCCTAGAATAACTGGTACCTGACTGATGGTTATGGTTTCCTAGCGGTCAAGAAACAGGAGAAAGGAAATGTAAACAAGTGTGTGAAGTTTATATAATATAGGTACAATTGGTGGGGTCAGTTGTGTAAATAGAGGTTGTTGTGTTTACTCAAATTTAACTGTGTCAAAATGTTGTTTTGCAACACAAAGTTAATAGTGTTTGTAACATTACAGTCTCCATAGAAGGATGTTTTTTAGAGTATAATTGTGGTTGTAACCGATGATGTGGCTGGAAACCCGGGGACTATCCGAGATTAGACTACTATCACTCCAAATCAATGTCAAAATCCTTACTTTTTCATTTAACCTACCATTATTGATTGAATGACATTATGAGGAACATAGAACATTACCTCCAAAACATTTGAATCAAATCATGTTAAGTTTTAAATCAAATTGTAAATTATGTAATCTTTGGTCATTTGGCCTCATATAAACACGAATGATCCTTCAAGACATGAATAATTTGTTGTTTCTTATCTACATAATTGTTGCATCATTAAAATTGGATCATGTCAACTTTTTTGGATGGAACAGGCGAATCTGCCCAAACCTCAGGGACGATTTTGGCATTTACTCGCTTGTATTTATTATTTGAATATCGAATTTGTTGGTTATCTTTTAGTTTGTTTCTTTTTTTATTGTTATGTTTTCTTTGTTAGTTATCTTCAATGTTTTAAAAATCAGATTTTATGCTATACCGCCATACCGGGTTGAGCTCTGAAACACTTCCCTGGTTGTACCGAACAATAATGTCAACCATATAATTTCATATAACAAATACATTTTTAATTCAAAAAATAATCCAAAACTACATATTTCATAATAAAAAAAATCAAATTTTACAACAAATTTTAATAATTAAAAGTTTGCAATAGGGTTTGGGCATTGGAGTGTAGAATGCATTAGGTTTACAGTCGCTTAAAATATGAAATTCATTATCATCGCATCCTCATCTCTAAGAACATAACTATATTCGATCCCTCCAATATAAAATAAGACGTTTTACTTATCAATAATCATGATATACTAAAATTACATGAAATAAGTAAAACATATAACAAGTAACCTTGTGTTTAAGTAGCCGGTTCACGCTCCTACTCAGTACTCACCAAGCATGTTATGTATATCGTCATTGTCATTGTGAAGTTCTCCTTTCGACTCCTCTTCAACCATCCAAAATTCCACATGATTAATGCTTTCACAATCAACCCAATCATAGGACCTCTTAGCATACTTGAGTCTAGACAAACATTTACCAAAAAATAACACTTTGAAAATTATATTACGATGTAATAAAAAATTCAAGGTTTCGTACCTATTTTATAAACGCAAGTTGTAATGAACAAACACAACTCGAGGAAGATTCGATTTGACTTAATATTCGAACGACAAAGATTTACATGAACAGATAATCTCTACTATTCGGCTACAAAAGAAAATTGTAATCAAAATAGACAAAGATTTACATGAACAGATAATCTCTACTATTCGGCTACAAAAGAAAATTGTAATCAAAATAACAAACTAACGTAGTTAATAATAACATGAAAAATATATCTTACTGGGTTGGTTAACATTACCAGAAGCAACAACACTACTCCTACCAAAACTTTCTTTAGCATCACGAAACTTGCTTAAAGTCGTTGCATCTATAACATCATTACCCGGGAAATTCTTCTCAACCATATCAAGGACACCAGCAAAAACTTCATTACTTTAAACAAATTTTCTTTATCATCCTGAAAAGCTAGATTTAACCAATATGCTGCACAATGAATACTAGAATGCAACATCTTTTTTCCATCGAGCATCAATTATGTCCATATATGGTTTATGCAAAACTACATTTCCTTAAATAGTGTCTTAGTTCTCATATATGCCGGAATCATCCCCTAAAAACATACGACAAAGAAGCTTTTTTTCATCCATGTCACAATGCTCAAACCATTTTTCCAAAAAGTTTTCATCTATCACAATTTCTCTATAGTTTAAACATTCTTTTAAGAGTAAAGTGCAATTTGCGTCCCTGTAGTATGTTGGCGGCATCAACCTAAGACCCTATTTTCAAAACATGGATACTCGAGTCCCCGTGGTATGTTTTTCACTACAATCTACACCCTTCTGTCAAGTGCATGTTACTTCAGCCGTTTGAAAGATGAGTATTTTCGAGCCTTCCAAAATTGAGAAAGAAGACGAGTTATCACCTAATAATGATTTTGATGGAGTTAATTATACTACCACGAAGCATAGTGGAGATGCTGACGATGACAGTGTGAATGCCTCTGAGGGCGTTGATAGTTGCGAGTGCTCTAGGGAAGATTATGAAGGTGGTGACCATAATGATCTTGAAAGTAAACCAGAAAGTGAAAGAGAGGCTGAAGAAATAGATGATGCAAATTTTAGGGTGTACCTATTCACACACCCATTTGCCTATTGGCACACAAAAAATGTGTTTTTTTGTCCTATATGCATACCCTGCAGTGTCGAGCTGTGGCTAAAGCGCGGCGTTTTGGTCCAGTTAACCAGACAAAGACTGACGGGTGTCTGACGTGTCTGTTGACCGGACCAAAACGCCGAGCTTTGGCCGCGTTTTGGTCCTGTCAACCAGACAAAAGACTGACGTGTCAGTCTTTTGTCTGGTTAACGCGGCCAAAGCTCGGCGTTTTGGTCCGGTCAACAGACCCGTCAGTCTTTGTCTGGTTGACTGGATCAAAACGCCGCGCTTTGGCCACAGCTCGACACTGCAGGGTGTGCATATAGGAAAAAAACACCTTTTTGGGTGTGGCTATCTACACACTTGGTGTGTAGATAGTTTGGGCCAAATTTTATTGGTGGTGATGTGACTTCTTTGCCGACAACCGAACGATTTTTGTTGTCGGCAAATCTGTTTGCAAAACATGAAAGAAAAGATTCTCATGTGTTTTATTGAAATGATAACTTTTACATCCTATTCAGGATTCAAGTAGCCATTTGGGGTTGCGACGGGAGTAAGGCACCTGGCCCGGACGGTTTCACGGTTCGGTTCTTGAGAAGATTCTGGGAGAAGCTAAAACCGTTTGTTATGTCGTTAATGGATGACTTTCACACTAGAGCCGAAATTAATGCAGGATGCAACCCCTCTTTTATTGTGTTGCTGCCAAAAGTGGAAGACCCTTCTGAGCTGGGCGAGTTTCGTCCGATCTCCTTGATTGGCCTGCTTTATAAAATCATTGCAAAGATTATGGCGAATCGGTTAAAACCGCTCCTAGGTACGTTAATTTCCCCTTCTCAATCAGCTTTTGTGGGGAATAGGAACATCCTTGACGGACCTATGATTGTCAACGAAGTCGTCTCATGGGCGAAAAAAAATAAAATCAAAGTTCTTATTTTCAAAGTAGATTTTGCTAAAGCCTATGACACCCTGAACTGGAAGTTTTTGTTGAAGGTTATGGAATGTATGAGATTTCCAGTTAAATGGATTGATTGGGTGTCGACTTGTTTGAAATCCGGGAAGGGTTCAGTTATTCTCAACGGTTCCCCCACCGGTGAGTTTGCATACAAGAGGGGTCTTCGCCAAGGGGATCCCCTTTCTCCGGCTCTATTCATTATCGCGTTGGAAGTGCTTAATATGATTATGAGTAGGGCGACAGAAGCGAGATTGATTTCAGGCATTAAATTGCCCAATGGGGGCCCAATCCTCTCGCATCTTAGCTATGCTGACGATGTCATGTTCCTTTGCGAGTGGACTGTGGAAAATGCTAAAAACATTAATAGGCTATTACGGTGTTTCAGCTTTCTCACAGGGTTAAGCGTGAACCTTCAGAAAAGCAAAGTGTTTGGGGTTGGGACTTCGGAAGCGGAAATTGAGCAAGTAGCGGGAATTCTAAAGTGTGGCATTGGCAAGTTCCCGTTCTCTTATTTGGGGCTTCCGATTGGGGCCAACATGAAACGTATAAAACATTGGGAGCCGGTCATTAAAAGATTCCAAAAACGGTTGAACGGGTGGAAAGCTAAGACTTTATCTTTCGCGGGTCGAGTGACGCTTGCCAAATCAGTTTTGGGGAGCCTATCTTCGTATTTTCTCGGGATCTTTAAGGCTCCTATGGCTGTCCTTAAAAAGCTCGAAGGATTTAGAAGGTCTTTCGTTTGGGGTCAGGTTGGAAACAGAAATAAAATTAGCTGGATCCGCTGGGGAAAAATGCTTAGACCGAAACATTTAGGAGGGCTTGGTATTGGAGGCTTGGAGTCTTTTAACTTGGCCATGATGGCCAAATGGTGGTGGCGGTTCCGGGATGCTCCTAGCCAACTTTGGGTGCGGGTTATCACATCTATTCACGGCCCGGATAAAGGAACGAAGCTAGTGCCGGTGAACAAGTTAATTACCGGGTGGTGGAAAGATATAGCAGATGTGGATGGAAGCATTGGCAAGAAGGGAATAAGCATCAAAGATCAATTAAATGTAGAAATCGGGAACGGTGGAAAAACAAGATTTTGGCATGATAAGTGGGTGGGTCATAGTCCTTTAAAACAACAGTTTCCCAATATTTTTAAAATAGCGGCTGACAAAAATATTTTGGTCTCCTCATCCTACGAATTGTCTGGTATGATTCCCCTTTGGAGGTGGGGGTGGGATAAAGACCCGTGTACGACTCTAGAGTGGGCTGAACTGGGTAATCTGATGATAATGTTGCAGCACGTAGAGATGGCGAGTCATAGGGATAAGTGGATTTGGTCGAATGATGCGGGGGAAAGTTTTTCCACTAAGTGTATTCGGAACGAGATCGAACAGAAATCGTCAGTCTTCAGCGATGGTGGCATTTTCAAATGGAACACGTGGGCTCCTCCTAAGGTAAACTACGTCGGGTGGCGGGCTGAATTAGGAAGGCTTCCGGCTAAGCTTAAGCTAGCGGAGAAAGGTATTTTCATTCCGGACGTTCTTTGTAGTAGATGTGGGTTGCGCGAAGAATCTTGCGATCACATTTTCATCGAATGTCTATGGGCAAAGAGTGTTTGGTGGAATGTGCTTAGATGGCTGAAGATCCCGTTTCCAAGTGACGCTGCAACGATTGGCGAGTTGTTGAGTCATGTTCGGTCACAGGTGGGTTCTAAGAGATGGAAAAAGACAGTCCACATGGTTGCGTTGGGATGTTTGTGGAAGCTTTGGTTGGCCAGAAACGACAAAGAATTCAATGGGAATATGGTGCCGATTAAGAGAATCGTGGAAGGAATTAAGGAAGAAACCTTTATGTGGATTAACAATAGGGTGAGGGGCCGATCTTTGGGCTGGAACAAGTGGGTAGAATTTGATATTTCCATGATAGTGTAATTTCGTTTGTTTCTTTTTATTTTCTCTCTTTCCTTGTATGTTTCTCTAGCTTCTTGCTGGTTTTTTCGCTATATCTATATATAGTCGTTGCTGGTCAAAAAAAAAAGTATGATGTTCTTCATATATATATATATATATAGCGGAGCGCTATATTGAGAACCACCACGAGTTATGAGAACCGCGAGAACCAAGTGCCACGGAGGGCCGTTGACCACGAAATTTTTTTTACACCTAGATCCGTATATTTTAGGACCGGGTGTAAATTTTTTTTTTTCAAACGGCGCGCCCGAGGGGGTAGTTTTTTACACCCAAAGTTTGGTGTTTTTAATTTTTTTTTTTACAAACTTTGGGTGTAAAAAACTACCCCCTCGGGCGCGCCGTTTGAATTTTTTTTTACACCCGGTCTTAAAATATACGGATCTAGGTGTAAAAAAAATTTCGTGGTCAACGGCCCTCCGTGGCACTTGGTTCTCGCGGTTCTCATAACTCGTGGTGGTTCTCATTCTAGCGGCTCCCTATATATATATATATATAGGGTCAGGATTTAGAGAGAACGGTGAAAAGTGTGAGAACGGTGAGAACGATTTTGGTGGTGACATGTGGCACTGATGCTAAATTACACTAAGGGGTAATATTGTCAAAAAACTCACTCACATGAACTGGGTGTTCAAATAAAACGCCATAAAAACTTCCAATTCAGAAAAACGCCATGAAAAATACCCAGTTAAAAACGCCATAAAACACCCAGTTCAGAAAAACGCCATGAAAAAACTCAGTTAAAAACGCCATAAAACACTCAGTTCAGAAAAACGCCATGAAAATACCTAGTTAAAATGCCATAAAAACACCTAACTCAGTTCAGAAAAACGCCATGAAAATACCTAGTTAAATGCCATAAAAACACCTAGTTCAGAAAAAACATTGTTAGAAATGTAGGCTTAGAAAACAAATGGAGTATGCAAGCAATGCAGAATAGAGCAGCAGCAGATGCTCTATTGTTTGATGCGCTAATCAGATAACAGGGGCTCTAGTACTAGATGTTCTAACAGATGCTCTAATATGTGGCATGCGATATTATGTGGGATGCGCTATTATGGAGTAAGTTCAGAAAAACGCCATGAAAATACTTAGTTTAAAACGCCATAAAACATTCAGTTCAGAAAAACGCCATAAAACCCAGTTAATTTTTTTTCGAAAAGTATATCAATAGTATACTCGTTGGAAAGATAAAAAAACGCTGAGTTTTATGGTATATTTTTTTTTCGAAAAATAATCACGTATAAAAAAGTTATTGTCGTTTAAATATGATGGGGGAAAATGGCATGTGATTAGCATGTGCACATTTGCTTGGATCTTCCTATTTTACCCCTCCTGGTAGTTCCAAGGCCCCTATTATTTACAAAAATGCCACTGCATAAATCTAAGTCACAAACCACTAAGATCTTGTGGCTGAGAATCGTTCTCACCGTTCTCACACTTTGAGACGTTCTCTCCTGATCATATATATATATATAGGGTAAGGTTCATGCGAGAACCACCCTTATTGCGAGAACCAATGTGAACACCAAATAAAATCTAAAAAAAATCAAAAAGCACTCAATTTTTTTTAATATTTAAAAAAAATCACTATATTTAGTTAGCAAAAAATTTTTTTTTTTTCGAGTAACAGTTATCCATGCACATGTGCATATGTATCGTTACTTCAACAAATTCCGTAATACGTTATCAGTAATACACAATTCCACTTTAATTACAATACCATCTGTAATACACTACTTTTTACATTACCAATATTCAAAATGCACATGTGCATCATTAGGTATAACCATGATATAACATGTTTTGGTACAAAAAGTTTGCGATTTTGAATAGATAAGTAGGCACATATACATGTTTTTTGGTTAGTTATATCTAGTGGTTGATGGTTTGGCTAAAGTTGTCAATGTATGATGTAATATGTTGATTGGATGGTATAAATGGTGTTGATATACATGTAATAAAGTGAAAATATTGGTAATGGTATTGTATTATGGATGGTAGGAGGTAATGGTATTGTATTATGGATGGTAGAAGGTAATGGTAGTGTATTATAGATGGTATGGTAGATGAAAGGGAAAGTGTATTCAAAGTAGTGTACCAAAACACCTTATTTCATGTTGATACATATAGATGCACATGTGCATTTCTAATATTGGTAATGTAAAAAGTAGTGTATTACATATGTGTAAGACCCTTATCACGCTTTGACCCAAAACGACGCAGCGGAAAATGAACCATAAAATTTCTTTCTTTTAACAGCTCAAACACACTTGAATACCGTTTAGGTCAACCCTTTTAACATAAATACATCATTGATAATTTATTTAATGTAACCATGTTAACAAATAGTTACAAAAAACGTGACCGCTTTCCCGTACAATCCATGATCTTCAACTCAACCCTCGTTCACTTGTCCATCATGAATATCTGACTAACCTGCGGTCACCATATATAACCAACACGTTAGTACATGGTGACATCATATATAATTTAAAACATATACTTAAAATGTTATATTGCATTCTAATTATGTAAGGTATTCCATTAAAACATACTTTCAATTTTATTTACTCGAGTCCGACATCAATTCCTCGAGAGTCCGGCGTTCCCATACCTACACTTCATTTCATTCTCAATAGTAACATGGTTAGGAATACGTAATCTCAAACATGTTGAAAGCCCACATCTTCACATATACGTATACCAGTGATCTACAATCACTAGATTACAACACGCGTATACACATTCATATATCTAAGTACATTCATACGTATCCCATTCATATGTGCGTACATACAAGTTCACACTTCTTGCACACGCTACAGTTCCATATCTACATACATGCATACAAGTCATATTCACTTATTCGAATTCAAATCTCAAACTTTGAACGTCCCAAGCATCTAAAGTTGAGCCTTACCTACAAACATATCAATACAAATTGATGCAGTTACAAATAAACATAACCGACTAACTTCCAACAAACATGATGAACATTCCATTAATGTGATGAACGTTCCATTAACATGATGAACATTTCATTAACATGACGAACATTTCATTAGCATGATGAACATTCCATTAACATGATGAACATTTCATTAATATGATGAATATTCTATTAACATGATGAACATTCCATTAACGTGATGAACATTCCATTAATATGATGAACATTTCATTAACATGATGAACATTTCATTAGCATGATGAACATTCCATTAAAATGATGAACATTTCATTAATATGCTGAATATTCTATTAACATGATGAACATTCCATTAACGTGATGAACATTCCATTAATAAGATGAACATTTCATTAATATGATGATAACATGATGAACATTCCATTAACAAGATGAACATTCCATTAACATGATAAACATTTCAGTAACAAGATGAACATTCCATTAACATGATAAACATTTCAGTAACATGATGAACATTCCATTAACATGATAAACATTTCAGTAACAAAATAATAAATTTTAAAAACATGATGAACATTCCATTAACATGATGAACATTTCAGTAACATGATGAACATTCGATTAACATCATGAACATTCCATTAACGTGATGAGACTATCATCTTAATTTACATTAAGGATAGACGAAGTTCATACGAACTTACCTTGGTACTTACCCTTGCCCGTAACTTCTTACATGGTTCCCTATATACAACATACCAAACTTCATTTATAAAATAAGAAGTGATTCCGGAAATTACTTACCTTTAGCATCCATGTTCATGCTTGCCTCCTTGATTCCTCTTGACCCGATAGCCAACCATGCTTAAGTCAATTGACAAGATTTCCGTCCTTACACATCATTACGTTCACAACATTGTTAGCTTATGTGAGCATACATACAAACATTCATTTTCTTTCCTTCATACAATCATTGACTTTCGTTAGTCAAATGTCGTATAAATAAGACATATATTAATAGTCATCTCGTTTCGAATCCACACAACTCAACTATCATCATGCATAACACATAAATCATTTAGCACATAACACACTGACTCTATACTCTAACAATCGTGTCCAAGGGTCATTCCATGATATTCATACATTGTTGACTTTCAGAAAGTCAACTATCTTACTTACACACTTTTAATTTATGAACATGTATTCATCTTAACATGGTTGGCCATTGTATTAACGTCCTACGCATTTCATACTTGTATTGTACGACATATACAATTACATGATCACCTAATTATATACACATACACATTCGCATACATATACTTTCACATGCTAATGCTTTGTGATTCTACAATTGGCAATGTCATCCAAGGTAACTAGTATAACATAACTCCAGCATTATTCATGTTAATTTACTATTAATTACATCATTTTCATTCATATTTATCAAGTTCTTTCATATAATCTCACATTCTAACTTCACCTAGACATTTCATCAAACACTTGGTGTGCGTACTACACAACCCATTCATACTTTATTACCTATTTCTTGCTTTCATTCATCATATTCAACTAATTTCACATAACTTTCATTCTAATCATATTCATTTAACAATAATCTACAACATCAAGCTTCATACACATCAAAACTATACTCAATTTAGCACATGCAACATCATCATCTTCATAACATTATTTCCACAAGTGGGTTCTCGTTAAAACATCAAAGTAATCCGAAATTCGAGCATGATTCATGTTTCCTGAGATGATTTTAATTCATTATCATTCTAATTTCACATAAACTCACGGACTGAACACAACCCATTTCATCAATAATCACTAAATCATAAATTGTAGCATACCTTCTGCTTAGCAAGTAAAGGTGATAAAAGATTGATGTTCATGCACTAGATTAACCATCAATTGCTCCATTAATTTGCTGAATTTGTGGTTAGGTTTTAGAGGGTGTTCTTCCCTCTTTTTCTCCATATCACGTAACACACACATACACACACAAAATTCTGCATTTTGTTTTCTTTTTAATTAGAACTCCACCCCAAAATCTTCACCTTTAGTCCCTCTTGTTTGATACTAACACATAATTGGCACAACTTTCCTTCTTTAATAGTTTTTGCCATACACTTAACTAGGTTACATAGCCTAGTTATTTATTTCATGATATATCATATAGGAACATATGATGAATATAAACATTCGAATTTTTGGGGCGTTACAAGTCTACCCCCTTAAAGGAGGTTTCGTCCCCAAAACCTTTCTTGTTTTTAATAGACCAATTCTATTCTTACTTTTAAATCAATTCATTCAAGATGCTTACTACAGCACGAGAACATTTGTGACTCCTTAAAGAGGTAGTATTCATGCATAACTATCCATATAGGTCTTGTTCTTATCTTCTTAACAAAGTATCAGACTTTCATACATTCGCCAATAATAGTGAATCAAATAATTTCCATCTCACACATGTACCATACATGATATTTCATTCTAACGTTAGCCACATGATTACTTGTCGTGAGTTTAATTCGGTATTCTATGATTCGCATTCATTCCGAGTACTTTCATCGGAACTTAGTAATTTAAACCATGTATATTCACATATTACCAACATTCATTTGGGTTTGTCACTACCTCTAGGTAGTTATTATTTCATTTTCGTTAAACTTGAGCGAACCATAACATTTCATTACTAACGTTCCTTCTACTTATTTTCATATTCATATTCATATGAAGGATCAACATATCATCATACGCATACTATGAATATTCAATGATCTATTAATACTACAACAAAACTACCCTTTTCATACTTACTTATTTGTACTTGATGCGAGAACTAAGCATAATTCTACGTTTGCTATCCTTACTTGTACTATGCACGCCCTTAGGTTTGACATCGAATCATTTCATTCATGTCACTTTGCTCTCCATCCTCTTCACGCACTATTTATTTTACATAAGTAATTATGTCGTGCAAGTTAATCGTACGAGCGTTTAACCAATACCCGGAATTTTCACTCTAGGCATTTCAAGATTTTTATTATATGACATAAATTTCTCCTTATGTTGACTGTTAAAATTCAAACACTTCATACCATACCATATTTATCCTATCTTTCATTTTCTTAGTTCGTATGTCGTATTCAATCTACCAATTCATACCTATCCAACATGAGTTATACATTTTACTAACCTTGATTTCATTGCATAATCAACGATCCGTAAACTAGATCGATCCGCTTCTTCACGAGTACTCACCGTACCAGGCCATATTTCATTCATCTGTGTAATGAGCTTCTACTCGTGCACATCCTTTCACCAATTTGATTGGTTTCATGACATTAAGAGTTCTACCACTATCATCTACAAAATTGGCGGTTAGCACATTTCATTCAAACATTCATTCTACTAGGTGATTATTCACCTAAAATCCTTCTACAAATTTCCTACGTACATGCTATAACATATCACACATTCCTTTTCTTACATACAATTTTTTTGTTATTTATTTCGCCAGCTTCTTGCAGTTTGACAGGTTAAACTGGCATTTCTTACTTATCGTAGATGTATTGAAGTACACGTTCGTACTTCTTTCCATTCATGCTTACTTGCAAAGACTTTATTACATCATTTCAGTATTTCTTGCAAAAACATACCCTTCCCGTCCATAGTTAAGTTATTGTCCGGGTCGTAGCCCGTCATTCATTCTGACTCCCAAGAGTCGTTTACTAACACATCTAACATGTAACTTATTCAAAACTTCTTTATTTCAACTCAAAATTTAGGTTTGCATGCCAATTACGGTCATTCTTTTGTTATACTATCACCATCTACTTTATACTTACTTATATGACCCGTTTGACTCAACCACGGTCGAACTGTCAACACATTCTTATGTAGGTTAATTTCATCCTTTGTATGTTTTAAATCCGTCTCACGGATTCAAACATATCATTCACACTTTTCACTCTTTTTATGTTTTGGATCCGTCTCGCGGATTCAAACATATCATTCATACTTTTCATTCCTTCTATGTTTTGAATCCGTCTCGCGGATTTAAACATATCATTCATACCTTTCATCCCTACTATGTTTTGAATCAATTTCACAGATTCAAACATATCATTCATACCTTGTTGATCCGTACTTACTTACGGATTCAAACATTCATCATTCTTATCATTCATGCTTTTCATTCTTACATAGGACTCTCAATTTCCTGAGAGTCTTACTACCCATTTCACCCGCACGTCCACCTGCTACCCAATTCTACCGGACATACCTGCGATAATTACCACGGTCTCACGAAAGTCATATGCTTCTTGCGTACTGGCCAGGTGCGCAATTCACATACTAGTTTCGTGCCTTCATGTAATCATCGCCTTATGTCCGAAGAAGTGGGTTTCAGTTTCATGTAACATCTTTAAAACTTTACCAAGACAACATCATTGCCTTTCGTTTAATATTTACCTTCCCCAAGGAGATTTCCTTTTTCTTTTAACGTCGGTACCCATATATATTAATATTGTGTACTTGGGATTCATCTGTCTAATTACATGCCTTGGGTATTCATCCTAGATCGCATCATCGAATCATCATCTTCAAACATTTAAGCTTACCTTGCATATACAATACAATTAGCTTCTTTATATGAATACATAAATACATACTTACATTCAATTCTACCTTTGAACCTTGATCGAGTCTTGGATTGTACGGGTTCCTAATCACAAGAGCACACAGGTTTGAGTTCAAGTACCTACCTCCAAATACTTGGTTTCACTCAAACCAGGGCTCTGATACCAACTTGTAAGACCCTTATCATGCAATGACCCAAAACGACGCAACGGAAAATGAACCGTAAAATTTCTTTCTTTTAACAGCTCTAACACACTTGAATACCGTTTAGGTCAACCCTTTTAACATAAATACATCATTGATCATTTATTTAATGTAACCATGTTAACAAATAGTTACAAAAAACGTGACCGCTTTCCCGTACAATCCATTGATGTGCGTGAGTGTTATTAGTTTTTAATGTATATATTAAGCCCTTTTTAACACTTTTTATCCAAGTTTTAAATTTATAAAACACTATATTTACTAACACTAAACACACATATGGGCAAGTGCACCCATCGTGAGCGTAGTATAGTGTTGGCAAGATACCGAGGTCGTCCAAGGACACAAGAGCTTTTAGTACCGGTTTATCCTCAACGTCTAATCAAATCAAAAGTTAGAAAAATGTTTTAAGCTAGAAAAATAAAAACTAACTAAAATGCTGAAAAATAAAATAAAAATAAAAACAGATAGACAAGATGAATCACTTGGCTCCGACTCGTGTATAGTGTAACCTTTGATTATTTCCGCACTTTTGCACTTTTTAAGAGATTATCTTAGTTATTGTAGTAGGCCCCTCTTTTGAAGGTGACGTTACCCTCAACCCAGTAGTTTGAGCCAGCAAGGATACAATCCTAAAGGGTCGGATTATTGAAAGATAATTAATTAAGTTATTAATGCGTATTGTGGTAGGCCCCTCTTTTGAAGGTGACGTTACCCTCGGCTAAGTAGTCTGAGTCAGCAGGGATACAGTCCTAAGTAGCCGGGTTAAAGTATTAATAGTAGTTTACATATGAGGGGGTCAAAGAGTTTGGACCCCCGCCATCCAATACCGTTAAGTATTGAAGGAGGTCCTACTAAATTTGACCCAGGTCCTTGCAGGATCTATACACTGAACAAGGCAAGACTCTTACCAAACCGTTCCCTTAACCCCCGACCAGGTAGCCAACATACCTCCATATAGACCGTGGAGATATGAATGGTGAAAATCTTTTATTTTATATAGACAGTAAAATAATGCCAAGACACCACGGACAAACGATAAGGAAAAATCACATTCAACATAAGAAACTAGTTATTAAAGTCATTAATACAAAACCAAGTAAAAAGTGCGAAAAGATTAGAAATAAAAAGTATTACACTAGACACTTTATCTTCACCAAGTGATGTAAGAGACTTAGGCAAACATGGCCTTGATTGTCAAGAACTCTTACGATCAATCTTGGATCCCGAGACGACTCACACACTCTATGATGGACAATGGATGATGGTGGTGGATGATGGTGTTATGGTGGTGGTGGGTGGTGGGTGAAGTGTGAGAGAGGTGGTGTGCTAAGGGATGGTTTGAGCTTGAGCCAAGCACTCCTATTTATAGGCTGAACAGAAGCTCGGGCATGGCCCCGTGTCCAGTGGGCACGGCCCCGTGTCCATCCTCTTCTCTGTCTTCATTAATTGGAGTTTGGCTGCATTAGTTGACCACGCCCCGGTGTCCGCTGGGCACGACCCCGTGTGCAGAAGCGTATCTGTACTATCAAGATTTGCCTGGATTCTGCGAATCTTATAGTTGACCACGGCCCCATGGTGGGCGATGGAAGCTTCTACAACTTTGTCTTTTATGCTGACACTTGGGCACGCCCCCGTGTTCACTGAGCACGGGGCGTGTTCAACCTTCTGTTCTCTTGTTTTGCTTGGGAAAATGCTTTCGGGGAGGTCGGGCATGCCACGTTTGTTCCTTTTCTTGTATTTATGTTAGATTTAGCTGCCTTTTTGCTTCTTTTGTTAATTTGAGCTCATTTAATCCTGAAAATACAAAAGGAAGACAAAAGCACACTTTTTCCAACATTAGTACTAAAAAAGGGTTAGTTTTATGCCACAATTGATGTAATTTATATGTTGCATTTTGCACACATCAAATACCCCCACACTTGAATCTTTGCTTGTCCTCAAGCAAAACTCTTTATAATGCGGCTTGTCATAGAGTGTCGGGATTTCCAAGATTCTTTATTAAGTTTTATTTTTATTTATTTACAATCCTATTCGTCATGATTTATTTAAAACTTTTCATAAGATAAATTACTTATTAGGGCATAACATGCCTTTTTAAAATTCTATTTATATACAAGTTCACATACCTCACGGGGATCACTCAACACTCGGTCGAAGATGCATTTTAGTGAATCACTCGAGAGCGGCATGGAACTTACTCCTACCATAGGCTTGCCAAGCAATCAATCCTCCTCCTTTTTAACTATACACCTTTGTAAATATCAAGAGGACTTTTTGGGTGAAGGGTTAGGCTTGGGTTAAAGGTAGGTGGTTGGGTTAGTGGTTAGTAGAAAAAGGGCGAAAAGCGTAAAAAGCGTTGGTTTTCGTAAGACTTTTTATTTTTGCAATTTTTATTTTGATGAAGCCATGATTCAAGCAAAGTTATTTTTGATGAACTTGCTTGTTTATTTCTTTTGCTTCATCTTCAACAATTTTTTTTTTAATCAAAGTCATACGACAAACCGAGCTTGTTACTAAAACAAAGGGTTAAAAATAAAAAGGTTTTGGTGGGTGAAAGGGTGTTTGGTTTGGGTTAAGAAATGAAAAGGTTTAGGCTCAAAGGGGTTAACTAGGGGGATTTTGGGTAGGTGGTAAAAAAAAAAGAAAAAAATAATAGTGTAGAAATAAAGGCTCAAAACTCACTTTTGTGGGAATGAGTTTTTATGTGATCAAGTATATATAATTAAATTTTAACTAAGCTTGTCATGCCTTTTCATAATTTTCTTATGTTGGTTCTTTTTATCACGACGCTATCGGTTGTAAATTTGTATAAATATAACCTTTTTAGAATTTGAAATTCCCAAGTTAAACCTAGACAAGTAAAAAAATGAAAATTTTTTGAAAAAAATTGGGGTGATTAGCGGTTCCAATAGAGTTTTGTGTAAGGCTTGTTATTAGGACTTGCAAGATTCAAGATTTTAGCATCCCCCCACACTTAAATTACACATTGTCCTCAATGTGTCCCAAAAATAAGTTTTTAGGTTGATTAAAAGTATAAAAGGTGTGAAAAAGCAAAAAATTGTGTTACCGGGTGTCTGGACACGGCCCCGTGTTCGATGAACACAACCCCGTGTTCAGGTGCCAGTAACGAAAACTTACAGAAGGTGGACACGGGGGCGTGTCCACTGGGCACGACCCCGTGTCTGGCAAAAGTCTGCAGATTTAGACAAACAGCAGGTCCGGGGAAGTGGGCACGGGGGCGTGTGGGTTGGACACGGCCCCGTGTAGACAATCTGCAAAGGTGAAAAACAAGTTTCCGGCTCTGGTTTTCCTGTCCCGGCTTTAGTAGCACTAATGTTTAGTGTTCTAAGCCTCTTATGTACCTGTTTTAGAATAAACACTACACCAAACCATAGCAAACATCCTAAATTACCAAGTTCAACATCCACGTCACACAGTTAAAAAGAAAAAAAGAAATGCAGAAAATAAAAAGAGTTAAAGGAAAGTAAATTGTTCAACACACGGCACGCAGGTCGGAAATTGTTCAAGATAAAAGGGGGTTAACCTGTGAGATCACTAACCAACCGCTTCTGCCCCCGCCTAGTCCATGTCCTCGTCCTCATCATCATCATCATCTCTTCCATCATGCCCCGCAATGTACTCCCGAATATTTCCAATATCATCTTGGATATCGGATATGTTTCTCTCGATTGCTCCAACCCGGTTGTACGTGTTGCTCGCCATATTATAGGTGTTCCTGGTGCACATGAGGTTTTCCTACAACAAATCATGTAAACTTTGGAAATTAGGAAAACCACCTCCTTGTGAGGAGGACTGGCCCGGATCACCGTGGGGCTGGTACTGATACTGATGATGTTGTGGAGCGTGAAGGACAAGTGCCTCTTGCGGGTTCCATGCATGCCCCTGCATCCTTTGGAAGCTAACCGACCCGTCTTCAGCCTCATAAATTAAGTTCATGGAGCGGCAGATGTGTACATCCACTCTTCATGACCATGGACTCCTCTAGAAGGATCTAGGTATGTTCGTGAAGTGCTTGAAGAGACGGTATATCCACCCCCCGAAGAAGATAGGGGTTGGTGAAGTAGCAAGTCGGTTCAGATGCATGTTACGGAGCAGGAGGTACGGAACATCTAGGTGCCTGTGGGTATGAATACAATGAAGGACCACCAAATCTCTCAACCCCATAACGCCACTGCTATCATGCCTTTGGCTAAGAGAGTAAGTGAGTACTCTATGAATGTAACGGTAAAGTGGGTCCCTCAGCTTAGTGCTCTTAGTGCTGCTCGGGTTGTAGTGCCCTTCACCAATCTGAGCCCATGCGGCTTGGCATTCGTTTTCATCCAACTCTCGCACCCCTCCGGTGTTTTCTTCATTACCCGCGTCTTCTTCCGTATACAACCCAATTATCGACCCAAATTGTGCCATTGAAATCGAGTACCTAGTTCCACCACATCGGAATGCTACCCCATCGTTGTCAAATGGGTCGCACCTTGAATTGAACATGAAGGTGCTATAGAATTCCATAGTGCACTCGTGGACTGAGCGCAGTCTAGTGGTCAGGGTGACTCTTAGTGGTCCTGTGACTAGGTTGTTGAAGCGGTCAAGTTGGTTCACCAATGCTAACAAATCCATGCATGCTTGTCTTGGGTATTCTTCCGGTCTTGTTTGAAGTACTTCGTATCTAGCCCTAGCATCGAGCTCATTTGCGTTGAACCTCGTGAATTTCCTTGACATCTGAAAGAATACACCAAAAGTTAGTATGAAACAGTGGAATTTTCGGAAAAAAACTGCAAACAGCAAGCTGGACACGACCCCGTGTTCAGCGGACACGGCCCCGTGTCCAGGTGTCTGTTACTCAAAAACAACATTTTTCGACCAGGTTTTGAAAACTTGAAAATTTTTGGTCCAATTGGCGCGGTTTCTCCTGAAAATGAAACCCCAAGTGCCGTTTTTCCCAAAACAACCCGTTTACCCATTCAATTTCATCTTTTTCGGTTCAAAAACAAGGGTTTGGGGTTTTTGTGAGAAATCGGGCGAATCTTTGAACAATACAAGTGGATTTACTTTCTATAACACTTATCTAACTAAATGCTAACATATTTAAGCAAAAATATGAGGTTCGATCCGGATGAAGTTCAAGAACCCTAGATTTTCCCCCAAATTTTTGAAGTTTTAACTACATGCAAATGCTTAATCTAACTAATAATAGTGATAGAATCATACCTTGATGTTGTTAGAACGATAGGAGACATCAAAAATCTGTGGAAAATCGCCTTGAACCAGAGCGTTTTTGGGGAAACGGGGCGTGTGGAATGAAGTAACATTTATGAAAAAGGGGTTTTATCCCGACAGTCGCACGGACACGGCCCCGTGTCCAGCGGACACGGCCTCATGCCCAGCGGACACGGCCTCGTGCCAAGCAAAAGTTTTGAATTTTTTTTAGTGCTCGTGTGAGTGCCCCTTGTTTCCCAAAAACTTGGTTAGAAGACTTACTGATTAAGATGTCATCCCGTTGACTCGTAACTTACCAGGTATGATGTTGTTGCCTTTATTCATCGACCGTTTGAAGCGAGATTTCTTCCTCTTCATCCTCAATAAATCCTTGATAGAGTTTCAGCCGTTGGCCATTGACTTTGAATGGAGGTCCATTCCGAGATTTAATTTCTTCTGCACCGTGTGGGAAAATATGGGTGATGGAAAAAGGTCCTGACCACCTAGATTTTAATTTACCAGGAAATAGTCGTAGTCGTGAATTAAACAAAAGAACTTGATCTCCTACTCGAAATTCACTAGGTTTAATGTGCTTGTCATGCAAGTTTTTCATTCTTTCCTTATAAATTTCTGAGTTTGAGTATGCATAATTCCTAAGTTCGTCTAATTCATTTAATTGACAAAATCGATTTTTACCAGCAAATTCTAAATCTAAGTTTACATTTTTAATTGCCCAGTAGGCTTTGTGTGCAATTTCTACTGGTAAGTGAAAACTTTTTCCATAGACGAGCTTATATGGGGTTGTACCTATTGTTGTTTTATAAGCAGTTCGAAAAGCCCATAAAGCATCATCTAATTTCTCCGCCCATTCTTTTTTATTTAACCCTACGGTTTTTTCGAGTATTCGTTTTAAACCTTTATTAGTCACTTCGGCTTGTCCGTTTGTTTGAGGGTGATATGCTGTTGAGACCCGGTGATAGACCCCATATCTTGTTAATTTTCTTTCAAGTTGATGATTGCAAAAATGGGTACCTCTATCACTTATTAATGCTTTAGGTGTTCCAAAATGAGAGAATAATTTTTTTAGAAATCTTACCACGACTCTTCCATCATTTGTTGGAAGTGCCTCAGCCTCAGCCCATTTAGACAAGTAATCTACTGCCACAAGTATATATTTGTTTCCTTTTGATGGTGGGAAAGGTCCCATAAAGTCGAGTCCCCACACATCAAAAATTTCACAAACAAGGATGCCATTTTGTGGCATTTCGTTTTTGGAAGAAATATTACCTGTTCTTTGGCAAGCATCACATGTCTTGACAAGACTTTGGGTGTCTTTGTAAATGGTTGGCCAATAAAATCCTGAATCAAATACCTTTCGTGCGGTACTAGCGGCACCATGATGTCCTCCGTATGGACCTTCATGACAATGGCGGAGAATTCTTCGTGCTTCGCTACCATGTACGCATCGTCGGATGAGTTGGTCGGCACATATTTTGAAAAGATATGGATCCTCCCAAAAATAATGTTTCACATTAGCAAAGAATTTTTTTTCTTTGATGATGTGGCCAACCTTTTGCGACTATACCGCTAGCTAGGTAGTTAGCATAGTCGGCGTACCATGGTTCTTCCTTGTATTCCACCATTTCTAGGGACTCTGTTGGAAATTTTTCGTTGATTTGCTCGTCCCCGGTTGCCTCCAAAGCTGGGTCTTCTAAGCGTGAAAGATGATCTGCCGCGGTGTTTTCTGCTCCTCTTTTGTCTTTGATTTCAATATCAAATTCTTGGAGGAGTAGAATCCACCGAATCAAACGTGGTTTTGCGTCCTGCTTTTTGAAGAGATATCGAATGGCTGCATGATCTATATAGACTATAGTTTTAGAAAGAACAAGATAAGAACGAAATTTATCAAAAGCAAATACCACAGCTAGCAATTCTTTTTCAGTTGTTGTGTAATTTTCTTGTGCATCGTTAAGTGTTTTACTAGCATAATAAATTGGGTGGAAATGCTTTTCTTTTCTTTGTCCCAGGACAGCTCCAACTACAAAGTCACTTGCATCACACATGATCTCGAAAGGAAATTTCCAATCAGGCGCTATCATGATAGGTGCATTGACTAACATTTCCTTTAGGGTTAGAAATGCTTGGTTGCAATCCTTGTCAAAGATGAAAGTGGTATCTTTTTCAAGTAATTTTGTTAGAGGCCTTGAGATTTTAGAAAAGTCTTTGATAAATCGCCTATAGAATCCGGCATGCCCTAGAAAACTTCTAATAGCTCTAACGGAGGATGGGGGTGGTAATCGAGAAATGGTGTCTATTTTAGCTCGATCAACCTCCATTCCTTCGTTTGAGATTTTATGACCGAGCACTATTCCCTCAGTTACCATGAAATGACATTTTTCCCAATTAAGGGCGAGGTTAGTTTCCTCACATCGGGATAGCATTCGTTCAAGGTTATCGAGGCATTGGTCGTATGAATCCCCAAAGATAGAAAAGTCGTCCATAAAGACTTCCATTGTCTTTTCTATTATGTCATGGAAGATGGCTACCATGCAACGTTGGAATGTTGCGGGGGCATTACATAGACCAAATGGCATGCGTCGATAAGCAAAAGTTCCATAGGGACATGTGAAGGTTGTCTTTTCTTGGTCTTCGGGTGCTATCGGGATTTGAAAGTAACCTGAAAAACCATCCAAAAAATAGTAATATTTATGACCGGATAATCTCTCTAACATTTGATCAATGAAGGGTAAAGGAAAGTGATCTTTCCTTGTTGCTTCATTTAATCGTCTATAATCTATACATACTCTCCATCCTGTGATGGTTCTCGTTGGTATTAATTCATTCTTTTCATTAGTTATTACCGTCATACCTCCTTTCTTTGGAACTACTTGGACGAGACTTACCCAAGGACTATCGGAGATAGGATAAATAAGTTCGGCGTCAAGTAATTTGATGACTTCGTTTTTAACCACTTCTTGAACATTTGGATTTACTCGACGTTGTGGTTGTATTACCGATTTGTAGTCGTCATTCATTAAAATTTTGTGCGTGCACATGGAAGGACTTATTCCTTTAATATCTACAAGCTTCCAAGCGATCGCATTTTTGTGTTTTTTCAAAAGGTTAATTAATTTTTCTTTTTCTAAACTATCTAATTTAGATGAAATAATTACAGGTAATTTACCATTTTTGTCTAGAAAAGCATATTCCAAACCTTTTGGAAGTTCTTTGAGCTCAAGAGGTGTGTCTTTAGGAGACTCCTTATTTGGTTGCTCATTTTGATCAAGAACTTTAAAAGTTTGTTCTATGGCGACCTCTTCTTCAAAAAAGTGGTCAAACTTTTCACTTGTATCGGGTGGTTCATCTTTATCTTCAATTAGGGGGTCATTATTTCCGAATGGATATTTCATTGACCGCTCAAGATCGACACTCTTTTTAAATGCCCCTAATTGAAGAGGTAGTTTGTTGAACTTCCGGTTTTTCAAATCTTCGTGAGTTTTTACAAATGGTCGTCCCAACACTAGAGGAGCGTCATCAAGGATGACAAAGTCGGTTGGGATTACCATTTGATTTGTTTGCACCAAGACATCCTCAACTACATCGATTGATTTTATTACTTTCCGATTAGATAGAAAAATGGGTATTTGAAGTGGAGAAAAATCACTAATACTTAATTTTTCAAAAATGTAGTTAGGCATTATGTTAACGCAAAGATCTTTATCAATCGTGACATTACTAATAAACGAATTTTGAAAAAAACATGGAACCGGTGTAATGTTGATTTCAAATGGGTCTTCTTTTATTAGTGAGGTTTGATCATTACTTAACTTAACAGTTATCGTTTCGTCAATTTTAGTGTTAGTGTTTAACTTTTTTAAAAACTTAGCATGAGTGGGAACTAAAAAATGATTTTCAAAAAAAGGTGACAAGAGATTAATTTCTTCAAAATTAGACTCTTCTTGAATTTTAACGTTGTCGGACTCACCTTTTTCGTTGTTTAACTCATGTGTCGGTTTTTCACTTATTTGTTCTTCCATTTTTACACTTTCAGTTATCTCTTCTTTATTTAATTCTTCTCTTGCGCGGGACTCCTCTTCCCTTGCGCGAGATTCTTTTATATAGCGATCGATAACTCTAAGGTGTTCTAATATCCTATCGGTCACTTCGGTTATAGAAAAAGGATCGGGATTTTCAAAGCTCGAATCCGGTTGTTCGATCCTTTGTTCCTCATAATACCCATATGAAGTAGATGGTTCACACCATTGTTCTTCATTATAAGCATATGATGGATAAGGGTCGTAATTTTGTTCTTCATAATACCCATATGAGGTGGGTTGTTCACGCCATGGATCCTCATAATAAGCATATGAAGGTGGTGGCTCATATCTTGGTTCCTCAAAGTATGAGTAAGAAGGTTCATACCTTGGTTCATCAAAATATGAGTATGAGGGAGGAGGTTCATACCTTTGGTCTTCATAGGATGTATATGAAGTTGATGGCTCATACCTGGGCTCCTCATAGTAGGTGTATGAAGTGGACGGTTGATATAAGTTACAATATTGAACCGAGTGCGGGTCACCACAATTAGTGCAATAGTTACTCCTATAATCATCCTCCTCATAGGTGTAGTTGTAACCTCCTGAGTATCGATCCATAAGAATCACTCAGCAGACCACAACCAAGTCTCGAGATCAGAAAACAAAAATAAAAACGGGAACAGAGGCTGGACACGGCCCCGTGTTCAGTGGACACGGCCCCGTGTACAGAATCTGTATCTGGGAGTTTTAATTAAAGTTACTGATTTCGTTGAGCACGGGGGCGTGTTCAGTGAGCACGACCCCGTGTTCAAGCTCTGTATCTGGGTGTTTTATGAAAAATGTGCAGCACGGCCCCGTGTTCAGCAAGCACAGCCCCGTGTTCAGCGAGCACGGCCCGTGTTCAGGTTACTGTAAATGCAAAACTAAACTAAAATGCAGAAAAATGTGCGCGCGTTTTAAAAAGGTTTTGAAAAACTGATTAGGCCGTCGATTTTAAGCTTTCTTAAAATCCTTGTGTCCCCGGCAACGGCGCCAAAAACTTGATGTGCGTGAGTGTTATTAGTTTTTAATGTATATATTAAGCCCCTTTTAACACTTTTTAGCCAAGTTTTAAATTTATAAAACACGATATTTACTAACACTAAACACACATATGGGCAAGTGTACCCATCGTGAGCGTAGTATAGTGTTGGCAAGATACCGAGGTCGTCCAAGGACACAAGAGCTTTTAGTACCGGTTTATCCTCAACGTCTAATCAAATCAAAAGTTAGAAAAAGGTTTTAAGCTAGAAAAATAAAAACTAACTAAAATGCTGAAAAATAAAATAAAAATAAAAACAGATAGACAAGATGAATCACTTGGCTCCGACTCGTGTATAGTGTAACCTTTGATTATTTCCGCACTTTTGCACTTTTTAAAAGATTATCTTAGTTATTGTAGTAGGCCCCTCTTTTGAAGGTGACGTTACCCTCAACCCAGTAGTTTGAGTAAGCAAGGATACAATCCTAAAGGGTCGGATTATTGAAAGATAATTAATTAAGTTATTAATGCGTATTGTGGTAGGCCCCTCTTTTGAAGGTGACGTTACCCTCGGCTAAGTAGTCTGAGTCAGTAGGGATACAGTCCTAAGTAGCCGGGTTAAAATATTAATAGTAGTTTACATATGAGGGGGTCAAAGAGTTTGGACCCCCGCCATCCAATACCGTTAAGTATTGAAGGAGGTCCTACTAAATTTGACCCAGGTCCTTGCAGGATCTATACACTGAACAAGGCAAGACTCTTACCAAACCGTTCCCTTAACCCCCGACCAGGTAGCCAACATACCTCCATATAGACCGTGGAGTTATGAATGGTGAAAATCTTTTATTTTATATAGATAGTAAAATAATGCCAAGACACCACGGACAAACGATAAGGAAAAATCACCTTCATCATAAGAAACTAGTTATTAAAGTCATTAATACAAAACCAAGTAAAAAGTGCGAAAAGATTAGAAATAAAAAGTATTACACTAGACACTTTGTCTTCACCAAGTGATGTAAGAGACTTAGGCAAACATGGCCTTGATTGTCAAGAACTCTTACGATCAATCTTGGATCCCGAGATGACTCACACACTCTATGATGGACAATGGTTGATGGTGGTGGATGATGGTGTTATGGTGGTGGTGGGTGGTGGGTGAAGTGTGAGAGAGGTGGTGTGCCAAGGGATGGTTTGAGCTTGAGCCAAGCACTCCTATTTATAGGCTGAACAGAAGCTCGGGCACGGCCCCGTGTCCAGTGGGCACGGCCCCGTGTCCATCCTCTTCTCTATTTTCATTAATTGCAGTTTTGCTGCATTAGTTGACCACGCCCCCCTCTCCGCTGGGCACGACCCCGTGTGCAGAAGCGTATCTGTACTATCAAGATTTGCCTGGATTATGCGAATCTTATAGTTGACCACGGCCCCGTGTCCGCTGAGCACGGCCCCGTGGTGGGCGATGGAAGCTTCTACAACTTTGTCTTTTATGCTGACACTTGGGAACGCCCCCGTGTTCACTGAGCACGGGGCGTGTTCAGCCTTCTGTTCTCTTGTTTTGCTTGGGAAGATGCTTTCGGGGAGGTCGGGCACGCTACGTTTGTTCCTTTTCTTATATTTATGTTAGATTTAGCTGCCTTTTTGCTTCTTTTGTTAATTTGAGCTCATTTAATCCTGAAAATACAAAAGGAAGACAAAAGCACACTTTTTCCAACATTAGTACTAAAAAAAGGGTTAGTTTTATGCCACAATTGATGTAATTTATATGTTGCATTTTGCACACATCACCATGATCTTCAACTCAACCCTCGTTCACTTGTCCATCATGAATATCTGACTAACCTGCGGTCACCATATATAACCAACACGTTAGTACATGGTGACATCATATATAATTTAAAACATATACTTAAAAGGCTATATCACATTCTAATTATGTAAGGTATTCCATTAAAACATACTTTCAATTTTATTTACTCGAGTCCGACATCAATTCCTCGAGAGTCCGGCGTTCCCATACCTACACTTCATTTCATTCTCAATAGTAACATGGTTAGGAATACGTAATCTCAAACATGTTGAAAGCCCACATCTTCACATATACGTATACCAGTGATCTACAATCACTAGATTACAACACGCGTATACACATTCATATATCTAAGTACATTCATACGTATCCCATTCATATGTGCGTACATACAAGTTCACACTTCTTGCACACGCTACAGTTCCATATCTACATACATGCATACAAGTCATATTCACTTATTCGTATTCAAATCTCAAACTTTGAACGTCCCAAGCATCTAAAGTTGAGCCTTACCTACAAACATATCAATACAAATTGATGCAGTTACAAATAAACATAACCGACTAACTTCCAACAAACATGATGAACATTCCATTAATGTGATGAACGTTCCATTAACATGATGAACATTTCATTAACATGATGAACATTCCATTAACGTGATGAACATTCCATTAATATGATGAACATTTCATTAACATGATGAACATTTCATTAGCATGATGAACATTCCATTAACGTGATGAACATTCCATTAATATGATGAACATTTCATTAACATGATGAACATTCGATTAACATGATGAACATTTCATTAGCATGATGAACATTCCATTAAAATAACATGATGAACATTTCATTAGCATGATGAACATTCCATTAAAATGATAAACATTTCATTAATATGCTGAATATTCTATTAACATGATGAACATTCCATTAACGTGATGAACATTCCATTAATAAGATGAACATTTCATTAATATGATGATAACATGATGAACATTCCATTAACAAGATGAATATTCCATTAACATGATGAACATTTCAGTAACATGATGAACATTCCATTAACTTGATAAACATTTCAGTAACAAGATGAACATTCCATTAACATGATAAACATTTCAGTAACATGATGAACATTCCATTAACATGATAAACATTTCAGTAACATGATGAACATTTTAGAAACATGATGAACATTTCAGTAACATGATGAATATTCGATTAACATCATGAACATTCCATTAACGTGATGAGACTATCATCTTAATTTACATTAAGGATAGACGAAGTTCATACGAACTTACTTTGGTACTTACCCTTGCTCGTAACTTCTTACATGGTTCCCTATATACAACATACCAAACTTCATTTATAAAATAAGAAGTGATTTCGGAAATTACTTACCTTTAGCATCCATGTTCATGCTTGCCTCCTTGATTCCTCTTGACCCGATAGCCAACCATGCTTGAGTCAATTGACAAGATTTCCGTCCTTACAAATCATTACGTTCACAACATTGTTAGCTTATGTGAGCATACATACAAACATTCATTTTCTTTCCTTCATACAAGCATTGACTTTCGTTAGTCAAATGTCGTATAGATAAGACATATATTAATAGTCATCTCGTTTCGAATCCACACAACTCAACTATCATCATGCATAACACATAAATCAGCTAGCACATAACACACTGACTCTCTACTCTAACAATCGTGTCCAAGGGTCATTCCATGATATTCATACATTGTTGACTTTCAGAAAGTCAACTATCTTACTTACACACTTTTAATTTATGAACATTATTCATCTTAACATGGTTGGCCATTGTATTAACGTCCTACACATTTCATACTTGTATTGTACGACATATACAATTACATGATCACCTAATTATATACACATACACATTCGCATACATATACTTTCACATGCTAATGCTTTGTGATTCTACAATTGGCAATGTCATCCAAGGTAACTAGTATAACATAACTCCATCATTATTCATGTTAGTTTACTATTAATTACATCATTTTCATTCATATTTATCAAGTTCTTTCATATAATCTCACATTCTAACTTCACCTAGACATTTCATCAAACACTTGGTGTGCGTACTACACAACCCATTCATACTTTATTACATATTTCCTGCTTTCATTCATCATATTTAACTAATTTCACATAACTTTCATTCTAATCATATTCATTTAACAATAATCTACAACATCAAGCTTCATACACATCAAAACTATACTCAATTTAGCACATGCAACATCATCATCTTCATAACATTACTTCCACAAGTGGGTTTTCGTTAAAACATCAAAGTAATTCGAAATTCGAGCATGATTCATGTTTCATGAGATGATTTTAATTCATTATCATTCTAATTTCACATAAACTCGTGGATTGAACACAACCCATTTCATCAATAATCACCAAATCATAAATTGTAGCATACCTTCTGCTTAGCAAGTAACGGTGATCAAAGATTGATGTTCATGCACAAGATCAACCATCAATTGCTCCATTAATTTGCTGCATTTGTGGTTAGGTTTTAGAGGGTGTTCTTCCCTCTTTTTCTCCATATCACGTAACACACACATACACACACAAAGTTCTGCATTTTGTTTTCTTTTTAATTAGAACTCCACCCCAAAATCTTCACCTTTAGTCCCTCTTGTTTGATACTAACACATAATTGGCACAACTTTCATTCTTTAATAGTTTTTGCCATACACTTAACTAGGTTAATAGCCTAGTTATTTATTTCATGATATATCATATAGGAACATATGATGAATATAAACATTCGAATTTTTGGGGCGTTACAATATGGTAGTGTAAATGTAAGTGCAATTGTATAATTTTTGTAATGAATTACGGAATTTGTCAAAGAAATGACAAAAAATGCACATGTGCATATTTGTGTATTATGGATGAAATGATAGATGAAAGAGAAAGTAGTGTACCAACACACCTTATTTCATGTTGATACATATAGATGCACATGTGCATTTCTAATATTGTTAACCTAAAAAATAGTGTATTACACGTTGTAGTGTAAATGAAAGTGCAATTGTATAATATTTGTAATGAATTATGGAATTTGTCAAAGAAATGATACAAATGCACATGTGCATGGATAACTGTTACTCGATTGTTTTTTGAATTTTTTTTTATTATAAAGGAAATATAGCAATTTTTCCAAAGATTTTAATAGGTACATACCCGATATAGAAGAACCTATGGAATTCAACACTCCACCTCCAGAGAAACCCAAGCCTAAGAAAAGGAGAAGATTCGTGGGATGGAGACGTGTGCGCAGAAGGAAACCCGCCACTAGGAAGATTCCCAAAATAGAAAATCCTTTAGACAAAGGGAAGGGGATTGAAGTCGGGGAAGGTTCTAGGCAGATGGAAATACAGTTTGGGGAATATTCTAGGCAAATGGAAATGGAGTTTGGGGAAGGTTCTAAGCAAACCAAGATAGAAATTGGGGAAATCTCTAGACAAATTGAGGAGTTACCATTTCAGGAGGAATTGGATCATGCATTGGCGAGCTGTGATGTCGTCAGGACTATTAATAATAATCTCTACCCTTATCCTGTTGAAACACAACTACCAATGAACTTGGAACCAGCAATCCCAGAACCTATAATCCACACCCAACCTCTAGGAATGGACGAGTGGTGGACCAATGATTGGCAGTTCCAAAACCTTCTCAACAGTCCTTATTCCTTTCTCCCTCAGTTCGACCCAGAACCTATACCAAACCCACCAATGAGCAATGAAAACCTAGCTGAACTCCGCCACTTTGGCGAGGAGTTGGTGGATGCAGGAAATAGGATCAGGGAAGTAGGATAACAGATCTCCTGGAAATACGACGAGAGGGAACGTCGTTACTAAAATACCAACTAAAGAGGGATAGTAGGGTTATAAAAATGTGGTTATATAATAATAAAAATAAAACTATAATCTTGTAAAATAACTACAAATAAAACTTTGTAAGAAAATAGTGTGTATTGACGCATAGTATAAAATATAAAAATGGGAATCGAGAAATCGATAGTTTTGGCTATTGTGAAATTTGTATGATTGTTTTGTGTATAATTGCTATTTATTCGATACTAATAAATTATAAATATATTATCAGATGCAAAACGTTAATAATGAACCAATAAATGAGGTTAACCAATCTGAGCAACATCCGGAGAATCAATTTATGACTAGGCAAGATATAGAAAATATCGTTGCTCAAGGAATAGCCAATGCTATTCCAGCAATCCTGGCTGCTTCCCAAAAACCTGCTGAACCTCAACAAATCATTCCTAGAAAACGTATCTCTAAAGATAACTTCAGTAATAGCATAAACGGAGGCGGTAATCATCACGATGATGATTCACGGTAGGCTCCGCTCCCTAAGAAAATAAAAGCTGCAACGCCTGGTTGCACTTACAAGGAATTTCTTGCTTGTAAACCCGCTGAATTTGCAGGCAATGAAGGAGCGACTGCGACACTGTGTTGGTTAGAGAAAACCGAGGCAGTGATTACAATAAGTAAATGTGACAAAAACGACAAGGTCATATACGCGTCAAATCTTTTCAAAGAAGGGGCACTAGAATGGTGGAATACAGTACTTTAAGCCAAAGGAAGAAGTATGGCCTATGCCATGAACTGGGAAGAATTTAAGAGTCTTATAGAAAGAAAATTCTGTCCCGAATATGAAAAAGATCAAAAGGCGAATAAATTCCTAAATCATCGAATGATGGGTGTAGATTGTCGTGGGTATACTTCGACATTCTTTGAATATGTTAGATTGGTACCAACACTGGCTTCACTAGAACCGGTACTCATTTCTCGCTATATTTGGGGACTAATTGGCGAAATTCGTAATATCGTTAAAGCTGCGAGACCTCGTACTATTGACGATACGGTGGAATTAGCTAACACCCTAACTGACGAACTGGTACGCACAAGAGATGAAAACAGGAAAAAGGAATTGGCTCAGAAAATTACCCAAGGATTTCGTACGGGTAATAATAGCAGTTTCAAGAGAAGAGGAACACGGCAATCTTCAAATCCGCAGTTCTGCAGGAATTGCAGAAAGAAACATTATGGAAGATGTAATGTAACCTGCAACTTTTGTAAAGTCGTAGGCCATCGCGAAGAAGACTATAGAAAGAAAACAAGAATCTGCTATAACTGTGGAGAAACAAGACATTTTAAGACAGAATGCCCTAAGTTGGTTAAACCAGCAGACAACAAAGCCAAGACAGCCGACGGAGCTACTAAGAAGAATGCTCGTGCATTCCAATTAACTACTCAGGAGGCAGAACTCATTCCAGATGTGATAGCCGGTACGTTCTTAGTTCACAACATTTACGCAAAAGTATTATTTGACTCTGGTGCAAACCAAAGTTTTATAAATACTTCATTCTGCCAAGCTCTTAATTTACCTTTAACCAACCTTAGGCAGATTTTTACAGTCGAAACGGCAGATGGGAATTCAGTTAGTATAAATAAGGTTTTGCAAAAAGAAAATATAGAACTTTCAGGTTATAAACTTCATGCAAACCTATTGCCAATGAATTTAGCTGGGTTCGATGTTGTGTTAGGAATGGATTGGTTAGTAGCCAACCATGCTCGAATCCTTTGTGATAAAAATTCTATAGAGATTCAGGCACCTACTGGGGAAGTAATCATGATTACAGGAGATAAACCACGTAAACCCATGAAGTTCATATCAGTAATGAAAGTTGCTAGTTATGAACGAAAGCAAGGAATAGTATATATGATTTCAGTAATCATTAGTACTAAGGGTAAAGAACTTAAGGAGATTCCTATAGTCTCAGAATACCCAGATGTATTCCCAGAAGAATTACCAGGATTACCACCAGATAGGGAGGTAGAATTTAGGATTCATCTAATTCCCGGAACTACACCGATAGCCAAGGCACCTTATTGGTTAGCACCCACAGAAATGTTAGAACTGAAAAAGCAATTAGATGAATTACTCAGTAAAGGTTTCATACAACCTAGTTCATCCCCGTGGGGAGCACCAGTGTTGTTTGTAAAGAAGAAGGATGGTTCAATGAGAATGTGTATTGATTATAGAGAATTGAATAAGGTTACAATTAAGAATTGATACCCATTACCTAGGATTGATGATCTATTCGATCAACTTCAAGGAGCTAGGTATTTTTCTAAGATAGATCTACGCTCCGGATACCATCAATTAAAGGTACAAGAAGAAGACGTACCTAAAACTGCTTTCAGAACTAGGTATGGTCATTACGAGTTTACAGTCATGCCCTTTGGGTTAACGAATGCACCTGCCGCATTCATGGACATGATGAATAGGTTCTGTAAACCGTACTTGGATAAATTTGTAATTGTTTTTATCGACGATATACTTATTTATTCCAAAAATCAGGACGAGCATTGTCAGCACTTGCATGCACTCTTAACTTTGTTAAGAAAAGAAAAGCTTTACGCCAAATTCTCGAAGTGTGAATTTTGGTTGCAAGAAGTGCAATTCCTAGGACACATGGTGAATCACGAAGGTATTCATGTAGATCCTGCTAAGATAGAGGCAATTACCAAATGGAAGGTTCCGCAATCCGCAATGGAAATTAGAAGTTTTATAGGTTTAGCCGGATACTATAGACGATTTATTAAGGATTTTTCCAAGATAGTTGTACCATTAACTAAGCTAACCTGTAAAGCAGTTAAGTTTGAATGGGGACCTAAGCAAGAAGAAGCTTTTAGAATTCTAAAGCAAAAGTTAACAAATGCCCCAATCCTAGCTTTACCAGAAGGAACTGAAGATTTTGAAGTTTACTGTGATGCTTCAAAACTAGGATTAGGATGTGTGCTAATGCAACGCAAGAAGGTAATTGCATATGCTTCAAGACAATTGAAAAAGCATGAAGAAAACTATACAACTCATGACTTAGAGTTATGCGCCATAATTTTTGCCCTTAAAATTTGGAGACATTATCTGTACGGAAGTAAATTTACTGTCTATATGGATCACAAAAGTTTAAGATATATATTTGGACAAAAAGAGTTAAACATGAGGCAAAGGAGATGGATGGAAATCTTAAGTGACTACGACTGTGATATTCAGTATCAAGAAGGAAAGGCAAATGTAGTTGCAGATGCCTTAAGTCGTAAGTATCATGAAAAGAAAAAGCGAGTTCATGCTCTCAGATTAAATATACAATTAGATTTAATGGAACAATTGAAGAATGTTCAAGCTACAGCAATCAAGGATGATGCTGAAGGAATGAAAGGACAAATAAAAGAATTAGAGCAAGGAGCTGATGGAATTTGGAGATTCCACAAAAGCAGAATTTGGGTACCTAAACAGGGAGAATTAAGAAATAAGATTTTAGAAGAAGCCCATAAATCTAGGTATACCATGCACCCTGGAAACAATAAAATGTACCAAGATTTAAGAAATAATTTCTGGTGAATAGGAATGAAAAAGGACATAGCTAGATATGTATCTAAGTGTCTTACTTGTTCACAAGTTAAAGCAGAACACCAGAAACCTTCAGGTCTACTACAACAATTAGAAATGCCTGTATGGAAATGAGAACTCATAACAATGGATTTTGTTACTAAGTTACCCAAAACCAGAAAAGGTAATGATGCGATTTGGGTAATTGTGGATCGATTAACCAAATCAGCTCACTTTCTACCTATGAAAGAAACCTTTAACATGGAAAGGTTAGCCAAGTTGTATGTAGACGAAGTAGTATCTTTACATGGAGTTCCACTCTCTATTGTATCAGATAGGGATAGTCGTTTCACTTCCCATTTCTGGACAAGTTTCCAAGAAGCAATGGGAACTCGACTAAACCTAAGCACTGCATATCATCCTCAAACAGACGGACAAAGTGAACGGACAATCCAAACTCTGGAGGACATGCTCAGAGCATGTGTAATAGATTTTGGGGGAAATTGGGACGACCATTTACCTTTAATCGAATTCTCCTATAACAATAGTTATCATTCGAGCATCGAAACTGCCCCATTCGAGGCACTATATGGAAGAAAGTGCAGAACTCCGGTTTGTTGGGCAGAAATAGGAGAAAGTCAATTATCAGGTCCTGAAATAGTGCAAGAAACTACCGACAAGATTACTCAAATCAAGGAAATATTAAAGACTGCTCGAGATCATCAAAAGAGTTATGCAGATAATAGACGAAAGCCACTCGAGTTTCAAGTTGGAGACAAAGTATTAATAAAAGTTTATCCTTGGAAAGGAGTAGTTAGATTCGGTAAGAAAGGAAAATTAAGTCCAAGATACGTAGGACCATTTTCAGTGATCCAACGTATAGGACCAGTTGCTTATCGTTTACAACTACCAGAAGAGTTAGCTAGAGTACATGATGTATTTCATGTATCCAACCTCAAGAAATGTCTATCAGACGAATCTTTGGTAGTACCTCTTCAAGATATAGAGGTAAACGAAAAGTTAAAATTTGTTGAGAAACCTATTCAGATAGAAGACCGAAAGATCAAATTTCTCAAGCACAAACGACTAGTGCTAGTTAAAGTCAAGTGGGATTCAAAGAGAGGAGCTGAATACACTTGGGAGCTGGAATCAGAGATGAAGCGAAAATACCCCTACTTGTTCCAGTAAATCTCGAGGACGAGATTTTTATTAAGGTGGGGAGGATGTAACAACTCTCATCAAAAGTCTTAAATATTATTTTAATTTGTCCAATAGGAAACCCTAATTAAGACACCCAAGTGATTCTGCATAAACCCTAAAATTTTCAGAACAATCGGAATCAGGATCAGGGCCCCTAAAACTCAAGGGGGGTAAAACCTAGTTAGTAATATCCACACAGTTTGTTGTCGAAATTGAAATTGCATGCACGACCAACTCACCTGAGCTACCTGGACACGAGGCTACCCTATGGTAGTAGGGTGTCCCCCGCGCCACGCGACAGGTGCAGGTGGCCCTGTCGCGACACGCGAGAGGGACAAATTTCAGGTATAAATACAGGGGCTTGGGACTTGCAATTCTGCATTAATTCAACGTTCAAAGTCATTTCGTACACTGAGATATAGTAGAAACAGTACAAAAACACACACAAATCACGAAGTGCTGCTGCAATACAGGGTAATAACTCGATCGCTGCTACGATTCAATGTCCGATCGATTAAACTATCCAATAGATGTTTAAGTGCTGCCCACATTAGGGTTTATGCTTTGTCATTCGTCGTTAATTCGATGGATGTTTAAGTATCGCACTTTGTCATTCGTTGTGAAGGTTTTAATCTCGTGAGTTATCGTAAATGCTGTATTAGTTACTAACCTAGTTTGTGTGCATTGTTATTTAAACTAGGTTATCAAGGCTAATCAGTAGGCTAAGCTCTGTTCATATTAAATCTGCAATGTGAGTCATTCTCTTTTTATCAAATTTGATTTCAAAATCATGTTTATTTTCAAAGTTATAGTTACGGGGATTAAGTCTTTGTAGTCACCAAATTACAGCCGGTATGTGGGGTTTTGTATACATTACTTGATAACCGTCACCATTGGACAACGAGTTAGCCAAGGGGTGATATGACCATAGTCACAGACACCATTGGACTCAGAGGTTACCGATGGATGGTCGAGTGACAAATATTGTGGGTAGTTGGTTGATATATAGAAACATTGCAATCGCTCTTAATACTGTAAATTATAACAAACGCGTCGTTTTCGTAAAAAGAACGATTCACCAGTATTTCCCGCTGACAAAACCTTTTTCAAACATGTTTCAGGTGATCTGTTGTAATCCAGGAAAAGTGCCGCGAAGCAATACAAGCTTAAGGAAGTGGCTCAATATAAAATAAAGAAACATGTTTTGTAAAAATAAAGATTTCTCAGTGAAATCATATGATTGTAAATTACCGGGGTTTTATCCCGAGTTATGAAATAAAATAATCGGGAAAATTGCAGTTTTAAAAAGATCCTAAAGAAATCTTCCGCTGTCAACTCAATTAAATAAATACCACGGGAATTTCTGTCCCGCGGCTCCTGAAACGGGTCAAACCGGGTCGGGGGCCGTGACAATGCATTACAGGGCCCTAGATCCATCGGACAGGGTATCGACTCAGTGATCAGCAGTTAAAACACTTAAAATGGGGCATGGCTTTATTATTATTATTATGGGGTGATTTACTAATATATATATATATATATATATGACAAGAAGAGGGGGCAACAGAGAGAGATGGCGAGAGCTAGAGAATGGAAAGGGACTTGATCAACTTTTGACTCCACCTTCTGTGCTCAATATATAGTGGATGGGAAACTTGATTGGTAAGTTAGAAAGATTCCTTCTGCTTATAAATGAAACATGTACACATATGCTTTAAATAGTTTGTTTTGATTTTGTACACACACACCACACGTGCACCTTATTCTTAATTTCCGAGTTTAATTATTTTATTATTTTATTTAATATAAATATTATAATTAATTCAGCTGCTTCACTCATTTGGCGCTTATAACTTCTAAAACATGACGTTTTATAAAAAAAATGAATAAGTCAATAGAACGAGAATATTTTTGTCTATATTTTGATCCAAGTTTCATTAAAAACGGAGTAAGTTCAAATATAATGTATTTTTATAATTTAATTATTAAACGGTTCCTCGGTCCATCTAGGTACTTCATATTTTTAACAGTCAACTTACCCGTGCTCTACCAGTCTAATAATATAAGTTTTATATACTTTATTTTAATATAAAAAATGGAAATGTTACATCATCCCCACCTTGTTTTAAATCTCGTTCTCGAGATTTGGGCTACGATGTCTCCTCTAGAGTTATGTTATGTCCTAGTTAATAAGAACAGTATTAAGGTAAATGACACAGAATCAAGAAATGTTCAAATTTTGTGAATACGAGTTTTACAATAAATAGGACTTAATGGTTCAACTGAAAAAAAAAATCGATGTCAAACGAAGGGGATGAAATGATATAGTTTCCAAGGTGACTAGGTTCAAGCCAAAAGAGATATATGATCAATAGATGTCTAAATTGAATGTTTACAAGTTGTGAATGACTTTTAGAAACAATAGAATTCACTTGCCAAAGGAAAACTTACTTTAATTATCAATCAAGGAAGACTTAGGATTAACAAGCTTAAATAAAATAGAAGCTCGAAAATGATTTGTCAATTATCGAATCATGACATGAGGAAAAATCAGTGTGTTGACATTCATTGAATTGCAAGGATACACCGAAATACAATAGAGTTTAGTGTATCATTGTCTTAATACATAATTGCATCAAGACTACTTTTAATAATGAGTCAAACGAAAGACATACGTGGTTTTGAATGATTCGTATGATTATGATTAGCCCAAGCTACAAGTTTATACCGACGCCGCAAGGTGTCGTAATGATTGAAATAGTTCAATAATTGTGGTGACCGAACAAGTTCACCGTTTTCGTAATCAACTGAAAGTTTTAATGAAATAGTTTTGGATATTCATTTCAAATAATTCTTATGGGATTTTCAATTGATGATGAAAGACCAAATGAATATCAAAGAATTTTCGATCAATGTTGAAAGAATATTTAGAGGTACACCGGAATATAATACGAATTGTGTACTCTTATCTTAACACATAATTGTATTAAGTCTGTTTAAGATAATGAATCAAAAGAAATTAAATAAATAAATTTGTACATCAGGTGTGAGAATGAAATTAGCTCAAGTTTCAAGTTAATGAGAACGCCACCACAAGGTGTCGTAACCAAATAAATGATTCAATGAAAGTGAAGACCAAACATGTCTATTATGGTTCTGAATAGATGAAGTACTTGACAGGATGCATTTATTTATAAACTTTGATTTATACTAGAGTCAAATAATAACTTAACTTAGATATTAAATATCCGCGATTACGTCTGGAATCATTTCTGCTTCTTGCGTAGTAAGTACGAATGCTCGCGCGTTCTTTTTAGCTTCGTCTGCTGTTTTTGTCTCGTTGTCGGGGGCTTTAGTCAGTTTCGGGCAATATGGTTTGATGTGCCATGTTTCTCCGCTATTGAAACAAATATTAGTTTTCCTTCTACATTCTTCCTCTATATGCCCGATCATCTTGCAGAAGTTACAGTAGGGTGTTCTCCTAAAACGACATTTTCCTGATTGCTTTTTATTACAGTTTCTGCAGGTAGGTTGCTCCAATGACGGTTTAGTTCTTTTCTTCTTGAATTCTTGGGAAATTTTCTGGGCTAACTCTTTCTTCATGTTTTCTTCTCTTGTGCGGATTAGTCCATCTGTCAGAATGTTAGCTAGTTCAACTGCTTCTTCAATATTCTGTGGTCTAGCGGCCTTGACCATGTCTCGGATTTCACTAACTAATCCCCAAATATAACGAGAAATTAGTACAGGTTCTGGTGAAGCCAGAGTTGGTACCATTCTTGCGTATTCGAAGAACTTTTTCGTATATTCACGACAATTCACATTGATCATTTTATGATTTAGGAATTCGTTAGTGTAACACCCCGTGTTTCTAAAGACAAAGTCAAAGTCAAGGTCAAAGTCAACGACCGATTTCGCAACTTGACTTGTAGTGAATTTCTTTTATATGTCTATTTTAGTTGTAATATGTGGAGTAAGTTTCAATAATTATAATAATCGACGTGTGTTATTCGCTATTTAATCGATGTACGACTGTGAACTATAGGAAGTAACAATGCGATAAAGTAAACGCTAATCAATCCAATCTAATCGACATCAAATCGCAATCACACTCGCAACTCGAATTACGCTTTAATTATTGTTATAAGTGTGTGTGTGCCTTATGTGTTACTTGTGCATGCTTATTTATGTTATGTGTGGTGATCAACCGAAACGCAATCGAACTCAAATCGCAATCGAAGTGGTATGATAATTGGTGGAGAAAAGACAGTGCGAGATATGAGTAGTTAGGATTAAAAGTAATTTGACTAGGAAACTCGAATCACATCGCAACGATCGCAATCGAAATCGAAACAGCAAAAATCGTCGCGCCGAGCACTCAAACCAGGTGCCAGCCGGCCGGATTGCCATCCGACCGGATTGCCATCCGACCGGGCTGTCACTTGATCTGGTGCCAGGCTGCCATCCGACCGAGATGACATCCGACCGGATTGCCATCCGGGCGAGATGCCATCCGACCAACCAACCCTTTCCATTTTGGGAATCCTATAAATACCCCATGTCACTCTCATAGTTACCACTTTTGGCAACTGACGTCCGAACAGCCCGTGCTCCTTACCTTTTCTTCGATTTCTCTCAATTCCGGTAAGATCTCGTCCTGAATCTTGTACTTCCTTAATCTACACGCACTCCTACACCTTTCTATCTTTTGAATCTTAACTTTTAACCGTGAAATCACTAGATTTGAGGTGTTCTAGGATGACGTCATCATGGTGTTCTTATGAACTTCATGTTTTGGCTTCAATCCACCAAGAACAACTTAGATCTAACCTATTTCCACACAAATAAACAAAGATCTTGCATAGATCTAAACACATTCATGGTGAAAAAGGATTGAAAGATGGTTTCTAACATTCTTTCAACTCTTTTACACTCAATGCACTCAAAACCGATAGGATCGGGCCTTGATCTAGTCTTCTACTCATTCTCAGTGTTGTGCTAGCTCAAGATCTGGATTCTACTCACAAGACCACCGATTTCGGGTTAACCAAGAACAACCGTCTTGAACCGATTAACTGGTCGAACTAGGGTGATTCCTGTTTGATCGGGTCACTTGGGTCAAGATGGGGTTCTGTTGGTTAACACGTTGTCAAAACGTCTCAATAAAACGATAAACAATCAAAACGGCCAAGTGAAGGACGAATGGAACAACCGGGACGAAGTGCTATCCGACTCGACTACTGTCCGAACGGATAGCCATCCGAGCGGCCGGCTGTCCAAACGACCTACATCTTGGGTCCCACACTTAACCGATTTTATCTGAAGTCTGAGTGTTGAACGAGTTACTATCCGGTCGGACTACCATCCGACCGAATTACCATTCGGATCATGAGATACTTGGACTTTAACACTTAAACGATTTTCAAACAAGTTCAATACACTAAGGGTGCCACCCGACCGGACTGCTGTTCGATCGAGTGACAACCTGCTGTGAACTTGTTCTCACTGAAGTGTCAACCTATCGGATTGCCGTCCGATCGGACAACCGTCTGATCGACCGACTTGAAAGGTAGAGATACTTCAATGTTTTCAGAATACCACAACGAAAACTTCAAAAGTCAAGCCATCATACACAAACACATCCTTCTCAAAGGAAGAAACAATCCACTCGAATAGTCATCCGACCGGACTACCGTCCGACCGGATAACCATCCGAACGGATTGTCATCCGCACGACTGGTCGTCCGACCGGATCACCATCCGACCGAACTGCTGCCGAGCCACTAATACTTTGTTTTTGTTGGTCGTGTCAGCATCGAAGGCTCCCCCGTCGCGTCGTGTGACGGGCTAATTTTCCAAAACTGTTTGTTTTTGTTCTCTTTTGGCCCCTGTTAGGTTATTTTATGCCATAAACTTGCATTTTAACTTGTTTTTAGGTATTCAAGGTGTATTTGGGTATGGTATAAGTATGATGCATGTATCGTTGATGTTTTGATAGTATTTCAAGTCTCGGTTTTATGTATAAACGTGTATTTGTTGATTGATTGAATAACAATTAAGTATAAATGTAACGTGTATATAATAAAACATGCATTTTCCGTTATGATCGAAGTCTCGGATTACAAATGTTGAAATGAAATACGAATTACAAATTTCTAAAATTAGAAAGTACAAAAGTACGGAACTTTACAACACTGTCCCATCCTAGCGCTATTGGCACGACAAGGGTGAAGTGCGGTGTAAGTTCAAAATCCCATATCTAACGATACTAGTGATGTTTCTTAACAAGATTCAGATCTGAAACATCAATTAGTTTGATGTTTTGACCCGAAAATGATAGAAAACTAAGTAAACCGAATAAGAACACTATGAAACGAGATGAAACATAACATAAGCCTTTGATTAATAGTTAAGAATGATTTACAAATAACGGATCCGACTTTGCTATGTTAACCCCCAAATTACACACACATAAGGTGAAACAATTGATCAAAAGCCTAACACTAGTGATGGCTGCAACTGTCTTTGCCTTTCCCTTTATAAAACAAGCAAATCTATAATAAAACTACATGCGGCACTCTAGTGACGCCAAGAATGGCGCCCAACTGTTAAAATACTAGTATATTTCCAGTATAAATGTGCCTATTGTTTATATTTTATTTAACTGTTTCCCTTTTATCTTTGTTTTGTGAGGTTTGGGCTGTGGTTTGGACTGCTTCTTATTTGGGCTCCCCTCCTACTTGTTGCTGGGCTTATGGCTGCTCTCTTATGGGCTCATGACAACTGGACATAAGCTGTCTAGGGTTTGCGGCCTTTATCTATCGGTGGTTCCAGAAGCTTATGGCACACGAGCTCCTCATTTCTTGTCTTCATCTCCTTTGTTCACTGCCCTGGTTCCCTATCCTCACACGTACATTCGTGAGTCTAGGGTTTATCTTCTACTTGTACCGATCATCCTATTGAAAATCTTTTTTGCTCTTTGTTCATTTGTTAATCTGTGATGACAGATTTGTTCAATCATTGTGTTTGGTGCTATGATTACATAATAAAACTGTTTGATTCTTGAGTTCTGACATGGTATCAGAGCTCCGAGGTTGAATCGGTGCTCTGGACATCTTCCGCTGCTTCTCTTGAAGGTCTGTTTCTCTGGAATCGTTCTAGGGTTTTTCCGATCCGAGGCGAGTTTGTTTCTCCGGTTGACTGAAGTCTTGGTAGTCCTAAGGGTCTGTCGGCTTCAATACTTGGTGATCCCCTTCTCTTGCTGCCTGCACCTCTGCGGTGTTTTGAAACCCTAGTTTCTAGGGTTTGGTTGATTCTCGGATACATTTGAAGGAGGTCCTCCTTAGTCCCTTTTAGGGCAAACTAACAGGGCTTGTGCTAACAGGGCTTGGACTTGGTTTTCTCATCAAGTGCTTCTAACCCTAAGTGAAGGTTACAAGCCTGATCCGCTGGAGTTTTACGCACCCACTGTGAGATCGTTCCTCTTTCTTTTAATTATTTTTTCTGTTTTCTGCATCACTAAGTCTTGTGTCTAGGCATATTGATACCGGGTTTTATGCAAGACCTACTTTCTCTTTTATTTTGTGGCTCCCTGGTTACCGTCTGCGAAGGCACCCTTGAGTGACGAACCTCTGATCGGACCTCTGTCCAGGCTTCGCCGATACCTTCTGTGTGCTGTTCCTTTTCTGGTTGTGTTTCTTGCCTGACTATTTGGTTCATATCTCTGTATTTATTTTGCTTGTCTGACTGTTTGCCTTATTTGCTTATATGGGTGACAAAACTGAGTCATCTGTTACTTTAGTCAGCAAACTTGATGCTAGTGATCCCTTATACCTTCATGCTAGTGATTCTAGTGGTCTCGCTATTGTCAATATAAAACTAAAAGGAACCGAAAACTATGTAGTTTGGTCAAATGCTATGAGACTTGCACTAATGGCAAAGAACAAAATAGGTTTCATTGATGGAACATGTGCTAGGTCAAAAACTGATGATGTTCTTGCTAGTCAATGGATCGTTGCAACTCTATTGTGTGAACATGGATTCTAAATTTTGTTTCTGATGAATTATATGTTGGTCAAGTGTACTCAAAACTTGCTTCTGAAGTCTGGGATGATTTGAAAGATACTTATGACAAAGTAGATGGTTCAGTTGTTTTTGGTTTGTATCAAAAAATCAATTCTGTTAGTCAGAATGGTGCTAGTGTTTCTGAATATTATCATAAAATTAACACTATATGGAAACAATCTGATGCCATGCTTCAATTACCCTCCTGCACTTATAATGCTTCTACAAAATTTAATGAATTCAGTTAACTAATCAAACTTATAGAATTCTTAATGGGATTAGATGACATTTATCAACCTGTTAGAACCAATCTGTTAACAAGGGACCCTTTACCAACTATCAAGACTGCTTTTTCTATCATCTCTAGAGAAGAATCTCATAGAGGATCAAACAATTCTTCTAAAATTCCTAATGTTGGTTTTGCTGCAAAATCTAACAATTTCAATGATAACAAGAAAAAAATTAACAAAGGTCCTAACCCAAATCTAAAGTGCTCTCATTGCAACAAGATTGGACATACGGTTGATAAATGCTTTAAACTGCATGGTTATCCTTCAAATTATAGACCAAAACCTTCTCAAAGTAGTCACCAGTGGACTAGGTCTAACAATGCTACTAGTAGTGGTAGTGGTTCCTCTATGAATAATATTGTGAATGATAAAATACTAGCTCTTTGAACTCTTTAACTGCTGATCAATTTTCTAAGTTGCTAGGTATGCTTAATGAGAATAAAAGAGAGGACACAAATAAGTCCAATGTAGGAGGTAAATGTTTCAATTCTTTCTCTGAATACAAAAATATTTTCTGTTTCAACTCAAAATTGTTTTCATCACAGAATCTAAACTGGATTATTGATTTTGGTGCAAACCAGCATATGGTCATGTCTAGCAAAAATATGTTCAATCTTGTTGATGTTTCTGAATATAATATAACTGTTAAGCATCCAAATGGTACTGATGCTAAAGTTACTCAAATTGGCTGCTTTAAACTTTCTGATTCTGTGATTCTAAAAGATGTGTTTGTCGTACATGAATACTTTGTGAATCTTATATCTGTATATCAACTAGCTAAAGACAATAAGCTTAAAGTTGCGTTTGATGAAAATTCTTGCTACATTCAGGATTCATTCTTAAAGAAAACCCTGGTGACTGGGAGACAAACTGAGGGTTTATATTTCTGTGGTAACTCTCTGAGTTTTAGTTTTTCCTGTCTAAGTATGGCTGAAAAGTAAAGCTCTGGCATTCCAGGCTGGGTCATCCAGCTGAACAAGTGTTAAATGTTCTTCAACTTAAATTTGAGTCCGCTTCCAACCCGTGATATATGTCACAAGGCTAAACAACATAGGTCCCCTTTCCCTCTCAGTGACCATAAGTCAACTAAGGTTGGGGACCTCATTCACTTAGATGTTTGGGGTCCCTTCAAGGTCACTGGTGTGGAAGGATACAAATACTTTCTTACTATTGTGGATGATTTCACCAGATCCGTTTGGGTTTATTTGATGAAATCTAAGTCCGAGGTTTTTGAAATAATACAAAGTTTTTACAACCTTGTTAAAACTCAATTTGAATTTAACATCAAAATTTTTAGGAGTGATAATGGATCAGAGTTCATCAATTCTCAAATGTCTGCTTTTGTTAAACTAAAAGGTATCATTCATCAAACATCCTGCACCTATACTCCACAACAAAATGGTATTGTGGAGAGGAAACATAGACAGCTGTTAAATATTGCTAGAGCTTTGCTATTTCAATCTAATATTCCTCTTAGGTTCTGGTCTGAATGTGTTCTTACATCATCTTACTTAATTAACAGGCTTCCTTCTTCTGTGTTACATGGCTATTCTCCTTATGAAAAATTGTTTGGTTTCAAACCTTCTCTTGATCATTTGAAAATCTTTGGTTGCCTTTGCTAATTTACTATTTTGGATAAGCTTGATAAACTTGAAGAAAGAGCTGAAAAATGTGTTTTTATGGGATACTCTAATTTTAAAAAGGGACACAAGGTGTGGAGTCTAGAACAGAAAAAATTCATCTTCTCCAGGGATGTTAGCTTTCATGAAACTACATTTCCCTTTAAAAATGAATCACATTCTGCTCTAGAAAGTCTAAATTACTTAAATCAATTAAACTTTTTCGACAACTTTGATTTTTCAAGTGATTTAAATCCCGATGATGGAGAGAAGGTTTCCACTGACTCAACTACCCTGACACAGCAACACAGTGATGAGGTTGAATCACCTATTGATAGTAATGCTCAGCAGTCATCAGGGATTGATGATATACTTGAGAGTATTGAGTCTTTAGGTAATGAAACTGGTCCTGTAAGGGCTGAGTCTAGTAGTGTTAATGACGAGTCAAACCTTCCTGAGGGTACCATACCTACTAGAAGATCCTCTAGATCCTCAACTGCCCCAAAAAGATTTGATGACTTTATTGTTGGCAATGCTAGATATAGCTATGATAAGTATGTTGATTATTCTAACTTGCCTAGTGATAATATATGTCTTGCTGCTAATATTAATAAAATACTTGAGCCTTCCACCTTTAAAGATGCTATAAAGATAAAAGGTGGATTGATGCTATGAATGATGAATTGTCTGCTCTTTATAAAAAAAACACTTGGGATATTGTTGACCTCCCTAAAAATAAAAACCCATTGGGTGCAAGTGGGTTTTCAAAGTTAAATACAAATCTACGGGTGAAGTTGATAGGTTTAAGGCTAGGCTTGTTGCAAAAGGGTTTAAACAACGTGAGGGAATTGACTTTGAGGAAACTTTCTCTCCTGTTGTTAAGATGGTTACCGTTAGGTGTGTTATTAGACTGTCGGTTCAAAATAATTGGCCGTTATATCAACTTGATGTTAACAATGCTTTCCTCTATGGTAATCTTAAAGAAGAAGTCTATATGACTTTACCTGATGGTTTGAATATTGAAAATCAAAATAAAGTCTGCAAATTGAATAAGTCCCTATATGGCCTGAAACAAGCTCCACGTATGTGGAATGAAAAACTTGTTCAAGTTTTAGTTAAAATTGGTTTTGTCCAATCCAAATGTGATCACTCAATGTTCATCAAATATGAAAACTCTACCTTTATTGTTCTCTTGGTTTACGTCGTTGACATCGTGTTAACCGGGAACAATGAAGATGAGATGAAAAGGATCAAGAATCTTCTGAAAAATGAAATTTCAATTAAGGATCTTGGGTTACTAAAGTTCTTTCTTGGTATTGAAGTGATTAAGGTAAATGAAGGTGTTTGCCTATCACAAAGAAAGTACTGTATGGACTTATTAAATGAATATGGGATGAGTGGAAGCAAACCTTCTAGTTGTCCCATAGAACAAAATCATGTCTTGACAAACCTAACTATGAAAGAATCACTAGTTGTTGACGTAACTCAATACCAAAAACTGATAGGCAAACTCATTTACCTATCACACACTAGACCTGATATTGCTTATTCTGTTCATTATTTATCTCAGTTCATGCATAAGCCTACTGAGGCTCATACTCAAATCGCTTTCAAGGTGTTAAGGTACCTTAAAGGTGCCCCTGGCACTGGGATCCTGTTTAAAAAGAGGCGTACGTTTCAGTTAAATGCTTTTGCAGATTCAGACTGGGCCAAATGTGTGGACAGCCGTAGGTCTGTCACTGATTTTTGTATATTTCTTGGTGGATCCTTGGTTTCATGGAAAAGCAAAAAACAAAGTGTTGTTTCACGGTCCTCTGCCGAGGCCGGATACAGGTCCATGTGCAGTGCCACATGTGAAGTGTTGTGGCTGCTGAATATCTTAAGGGAACTTCATGTTGATGTAAATATTCCAGTTGTGTTGAAATGTGATAACACTGTAACTTTATCTATTGCTGCCAATCCTGTCTTTCACGATAGAACCAAGCATTTCGAAGTTGATTTGTTCTTTCTAAGGGAGAAAATTGCATCAGGATTGATCAAAACTCATGGGGTCAAGACCGAGCATCAGCTTGCTGACATATTTACCAAATGCTTACTTCCAAAAGCTCATTCTGAGATGTGTAAGTCGCTAGGTCTTTCTAATTTTTTTGCACATTTAAACTGAGGGGGGATGTTAAAATACTAGTATATTTTCTAGTATATTTCCAGTATAAATGTGCCTATTGTTTATATTTTATTTAACCGTTTCCCTTTTATCTTTGTTTTGTGAGGTTTGGGCTGCTTCTTATTTGGGCTCCCCTCCTACTTGTTGTTGGGCTTATGGTTGCTCTCTTGTGGGCTCATGACAACTGGACATAAGCTGTCTAGGGTTTGCGGCCTTTATCTATCGGTGGTTCCAGAAGCTTATGGCACACGAGCTCCTCATTTCTTGTCTTCATCTCCTTTGTTCACTGCCCTGGTTCCCTATCCTCACACGTACATTCGTGATTCTAGGGTTTATCTTCTTCTTGTACCGATCATCCTGTTGGAGATTTTTTTTGCTCTTTGTTCGTTTGTTAATCTGTGATATATTTGTTCAAGCGTTGTATTTGGTGCTAAGATTACATAATAAAACTATTTGATTCTTGAGTTCTGACACCAACATGTGTGTTGATCATTACCTCACCTGTTCTTTCATCATAGTGCCACTTGTTGAAGTTTGTAAGGCATATTTCTAATTCAGGAGGAATTGCCACTCTGGTAACGATCTTTGGTGGTTTCACATACCAGTATACTCTTCCTTTTTCAGACTTTGAAAATCTCTTTCTTGCCTTTTGAGGTTTAAACGTGTCTATTTCTCCTCTTGCGACTCGTCTGATTAAGGCATCCATAAGATGTGCTGCTGAGACATTGCTTTCGTTTATGATATCCATCTTGCTTAACTTATTGATATCCCAAACTGGCAAGGACTGCAAATCATGATTCTTGACGAAGTATTAAATGTCACCACCGTGCTTTTTAATAACAAACAAGCCATTCAAAGAATCATAGTACCATGCCCGTATTTTGTTTGTTTCCTCATCTTCTTAACTGCCATGTTTTGATGAAATACAATAGGAGTTGCTTTGGCGGGATTGAACCATGACACCTTTTCAGTGCATACTTTGATGGTTCAGCTGAAAAGTTTTCTCCCGTCAGATCTACACACCGTCTCAACATGATCACCAACTTCAAAGAATGTATTCGGTATCTTCTCTTCAACGACTTCCTCATCAACGTCATTGCTTTTACCAGAATCTTCTTGTTTGTCATCACCACTTTCTTTGAACCGGATGGTCCTTTACTTGCCTTCTCTTTTAAGGTTAAGGTTTTCTTTGTAGCGACCATTCTTGCATCACCACCCTCATCATCATCATTCAACGAAATCATCATTGTCAGATTCGAGATTCTCAATGTCCAATTCTTCTTCTTCTTCTTCATCTTCTTCTTCATCTACTGTTGAAATCCTTTTGGGACATTTTCTTTTCCGAGTTTCGATTCCCTTTCCTTTCGTAGAACTAGGTTCTTCAACATTTTCAACATCTTCATCATCATCCCTGGCTCTTAAACTAGCTCGAAGCTCAGGAATGTCATCACAACTCACAAAAATGTCTTGAAAGTTCGTCAGATCATCTAGATCCAGATGCTGATGTGTTTGTAACAAAGTCTTGTATAGGTAGAAGAGAGCCCCATAGATTCTCCTGACTGCAACTCTTTCACCTTTTAATTTTCTCTTGAACCTTGAAATGGTTTTATCATTTTCTTCAACTTCCTTGGTGAGATGAACCACAACTTCTTTTAACGTAGTATACAGAACATTCAGGGAGTGACAAGTGTCATTTCTATTATAAGACAGGAAAGGTAATTTAGTCTTTTCTCAAGTGAACTGGTTTCCTCTTTAATTTTCAAACGGCTATAACTTTTTCATACGTTAATACTTAAAAAAATTACACCGTGTTAACAAACATTTCATTCTTTTTAATTCGAGCAGATTACTGCTATAGTTTTCTTAAATTTTTTACAGGAAACATGATTACAATTACACGTTCAATGTAAATCATTACGTGATTCAACACGAATCATTACGTGATTACACATTCAATATAAATCCATTATGTGATTACACATTTAATAATAAGAACTTGATTGTTTATGCTTTATTATGTGATTAAATCTCTAATATACGACATTATGTGATTATTATAGGTTGATTGGCTAATGTTTTGTATTACATTTATACTTAATATGTGATTAGACGTATGTCATGAAATATTATGCATTACATGTTTTGTTTTTACGTAATTACGTAATCACTCAGTGGGGTTTCACACAAATACTATAATGAAATCATATAATCACGAAATGGGAATTCAAAATCACGCAGCTACGTAATAATACATAGTCAACTATTATTATGTAATTACATAATCACGAAATGGGAATTTAAAATCACGCAGTTACGTAATAATACATAGTCAACTATTATTATATAATTACATAATCACTTAGTGGGGTTTCACATCACGTAATGGGTATTTAAAATCACGTAGTTACGTAATGGGTATTCAAAATACTGTAATTTTTTTAAGAAAATTATAGCAATAGTCTGCTCGAATTAAAGAAAATGAAATGATCGTTAATACGTGTAATTTAAAAAAAAATATTAACGTATGAAAAAGTTATAGCCGTTTGAAAATCAAGAGAGCAGTTCAAGTGAGAAGAGACCTGGATACCATTTCTCTATCTGTTTTTTCAATTGTTTGAGCATGGTATTTACCAAAATGTCATCCCTTGATTATAAACCCTTGATCTTGAGAGATTAATGGCTCTCCTTCTTCCCTACACTTTGTGCACTTTTCCTCCTTGGATGTGAGCTCACCTCTTATTTAGTAGTATATAACAAGATTTAATATATTAAAAAGTTAAATGATAACACTTACCAGATTTTAATATTTTAGACCTTTTTCTTAGGGGTATGCACGGTTCGGTTCGGTTATTAGCATTATCCGTAACCATAACCGAAGTCATCGGTTAATCGGTTCGGTTAATTTTCGGTTAATAACCAATTCAAACAAGGGCTAATTTTTTTGCTTAGAATTACATGTAATGGAGGTATAAATACATGAAATGGATGTATAAATAAATGAAATGGGGTATAAATGCATGAATATATGTTTAAATACATAAAATGGAGGTATAAATAAATGAAATGAAAATGAAGGCATAAATAAATGAAATAGAGGTATTATTACATGAAATGAAAGTATAAAACATAAAATAGAGGTATAAAAACTACAAATATATAAAGAAATAAATGATTCGGTTCGGTTAGGTTAATTTCGGTTAACTGATGGTAAAAAAAATATCCGTTAACCGACTTTTGGTTAATTTTCGGTTAATTTCGATTTGGTTTTATCGGTTTTCAGTTCGGTTTCGGTTAACGGTTCTGTTATTGCACACCCCTACTTTTTCTTATGTGGACTTTGTACAAATAGGTAACCATTGTCACAAACCCTTGAACTTAGCAGATCAAAGGCTGTCATTCTTCCCTACACTTCATACACTTTTCCTCTCTTGAACGAGAACTCACCTCTTATTCAAGATTTAATATAGAGTTAATTACTGTTTTCGTCCCTGTGGTTTATCAAAAATCACTATTTCAATCCATTAGTTTAAAATTTGCGATTTCATTCCCTGTGGTTTCACTTTCGTAACCATATCAGTCTCTGTGGTTTCACTTTCGTAACCATTTCAATCCGTTATTCTGTTAAGTACAGGGACTGAAATGGTTACGACGTGGACTGAAATGGTTACGAAAGTGAAACCACGAGGACTGAAATCGCAATTTTTAAATTAATGAACTGAAATAGTGATTTTTGACAAACCACAGGGACGAAAACAGTAATTAACTCTTTAATATATTAAAAAGTTAATTGATAACACTTGCCAATTTTTAATATTTTAGACCTTTTCTTATGTGGACTTTGTACAAATAAGTAACGACGTCTTTCTGTTGGATCTTTCAACTCACGTAGGCGTGTGTCGACTTTTCCATATATAAACTAAAAAGTCAACAAAGCTGAGCATGGTTTCCGTGACTTCAAGTACAAACATGTTTTGTGCAAGTCTCTTCCCATTATAAATGTATTCTTTGACCCATATATGTTGGAGCGTTTGGAGCCAAGCTCAAGTTGAATTCAAGTCCGCCTTAAGCCCTTAAGCCAACCACAAGTATAAGCATCTAAAAAGCTCTAACATATATAGTTGAACTTAGGGGTGTAAATGAGCCGGGCCTAGCCCGAGCCCGACTAGGCTCGAGCTCGGCTCGTCATGTTTTTATGAAGCTCGAGCTTGAGCTCGTCTCGGTTCGAGCCTACTTCTTTGAGCTCGAGCTCGGCTCGCGAGTAAATCCCAAAGCTAGAGCTCGGCTCGAGCTATTTTGAAAACAACCTCAAACGAGCTAAAAGCTCGACTCGGGCTCGCTTAAATATCGCTTAAACGAGCCAAAGCTCGGCTCGCCAATGTTATGATCAATATTATTATCTTATATATATATATATACATATAGGATCAAGATCATTTCAGAACCAAAAAAATTTACAGAACTCGCAGAACTCCTTACAACCACTCATTTTATTTCATGTTATTTTTTTATTATTTTATTTATGAGGGGCATTAAAGTAAATTTACACCTAGAAAATTATCACATTTTTAATTTAACCTGGTTTATCTCAATCTCAAAAGTTTCTTTTGGATGAATTCCACTATTTTCTCACATTCAAATTCAAAAAAAATGAAATACGTATATTCCAACACATGAATTATACATTACACATATTCAATTATCTTATGATTTATATATCCCAATTTATCACTGGTTAAGTTTGAATCAATTCCACTACTTTTTAATTATCTCCATTTATAATTCAGCTTCTTATGATTTATATATCCCAATTTATAACTGGTTAGGTTTGAATCAATTCCACTTTTTAATTATCTTCATTTATAATTCAGCTTTGGATATCGATTTTAGAATTTTGGATTGGTATCATCAAATTAATTATGATTAGTTATCCACTTGCAATAACTAGATGATTTCTCATTTTCAAACATGCATTTATCTCGAAATCGACATATATTTCATGTATATACATTCGATAACTTGTTTATTGGTACTTTCATGTTTTTGAACTTTTTATGTTTGAAGATTTGTTGCTTATAGATAGATGTATATATATTCTTTAAATTAAGCATGTGTAAGTCCACATATTTACATATGTAAATATACTTTGTGTAAACTATTTATTTATATATATGTAAAGCATACAATGTGCATATATATGTAATATATGAAATGTATTTTTATATATGTAAATGTAAAAAGTGAATATTTTATATGTTTGGTGAATATATACTTTCTATTGTAAATAATATGCTTTAGATATGTATTTCACATATTTACATACATGTAAAATACTTTATATGTGTAAACTACTTATCATAATTACAGTTGATTACATATGTGTAAATCTCATATTTACATATATGCAAATTTTGTTTATATGTGTAAACTACCTATTTACATACATGTCAATACTTAATATGCATATATGTAATTAGAAAAATACATAATATACATGTAACATGTCTACTTTACATTGAACTTGAAATTGATGATTTTAACAAAATCTCTAAATTTTGGTATTATGATATTGTTTAAACAGCAAGAACAAATATATAGAAAATATTACATAAGCTTTAGAATTAATAAAAACACTTGGACGATTTATTGTTTGCAGCGATTTTAAAACCAACTCCTTTATTTATTTATTAATAATCATCATCACATTTTATTTATTTATTAATCATCATCACATACTAGAAGGAGAAATAATAGGATATTTCCTATATATATGGAGGTCGTTTTTACTATTATGCCCTTTTCCATTTAAACTACCCTTCAAATTTCCCATTAATTACAATCATACCCTCGTCTATTTACAATCCTTGATTAATTTAGATCTATGGCTATAAATAGTTCTTAGAGTTCTGCATAAAATGCAAGTTCTGTATAGAACTCAACCCTATATATATATATATATATATATATATATATATATATATATAGGGTTGGGATCATTTCAGAACTCTAAATAATTGCAGAACTTTCAGAACTCTTAATAAACAACCTTTTTATTTAGTATTTTTATTTTTAGAGCACTTTTATCATTTTTCCATGTATTTTTATGATTACATATATGTTAAAACTAGTTTATCAGTTTTTAGTATGTAATTTTATGATTAGACATATGTAAACTGGTCTTTTTACACATATGTAATTAGTTGTTACACATATATACAATTTGATTATTATACATATGTAAACAACTCTTTACATGTTTGTAATCATAAAAATAGATATAATAAATGATAAAAGTACCCTAAATACATAAATTTATATATAAAACAATTGTTTATTAGGAGTTCTGAAAGTTCTGTAATTATTTAGAGTTCTGAAATGATCCTCAGCATATATATATATAGGGAGAAGATCATGCGAGAACCACCTCTTATTGTGAGAACCGCGAGAACTAATGTGAACACAACCAAAAATGCCTAAAAATAGCTAAAAATCACACAAATTTTTTTTTTAATATTTTTTATATAAAAATCGCTACTTTTCGAAGCAAAAAAAAAATTTAAAATTTTTTTTTGCCACTAAAAGTAGCAATTTGAGCATAAAAAAATATTAAATTTTTTTTTTTTTAAAGATTTTTTTAGGTTTTTTGGGGTTTAGTTTTTAGCATTTTAGCTTGGGGGGGGGGGGGGGGTAGGTTTTTTGGGGGTTTTAGTTTTTAGCATTTAGCTTGGGGGGGGGGGGGGGGGTTAGGTTTTTTTTTTGGGGGGGGGGGGGGGATTAGGTTTTTTTAGCTATTTTAGGTTGTGTTCACATTGGTTCTCGCAATAAATGGAGTTCTCGCATGAGCCCCTCCCTATATATATATATATATATATATATATAGGGAGGAGCTCATGCGAGAAGCACCTTTATTGTGAGAACCAATGTGAACACAACCTAAAATAGCTAAAAAAACCTAACCCCCAACCCCCCCCCCCCCCCCCCCCAAAGCTAAAATGCTAAAAATTAAACCCCCAAAAAACCTAAAAAAATCAAAAAAATATATAAACAATTTTTTTTTGAATTTTTTATGTTAAAATCGCTACTTTTAGAAGCCAAAATTTTTTTTTAAAAAAAAATTGTTTTTTTTTTTTGCTTCGAAAAGTAGCGATTTTTTTATAAAAAATATTAAAAAATTCAAAAAAAAAATTTTGTGTGATTTTTAGCTATTTTGAGGCATTTTTGGTTGTGTTCACATTGGTTCTCGCAATAAGAGGTGGTTCTCGCATGATCTTCTCCCTATATATATATATATATATATAAACTAAAACTTTGTTTGGGCTCGGTTAGGCTCGCGAGCCCAAACGAGCTTTATATATCAAGCTCGGCACGGGCTCGATAACAAAACGAGCTCTATTTCAGGCTCGGGCTCGTAAAGGCTCGGCTCATTCGAGCTTTTAACCAAGCCGATCACGAGTAGCTTTTGAGCCTTTGGGCTTGTTTACACCCATAGTTGAACTTGACCCTCACCGCAGTTTGTCGAGCTAAGCCCAGGGATTGTAAAAAAGAAAACCCGAACCAAGCAAGAATACCAGAAACATCCAACCCTAGTTGTGGGCTGGGCATTTAGGTATGGGATTGGAAAAAAAAAATATTTCTCATATCTAGCCCAGGTTGTGGAACGGGTATGTTGTTGTGATAAAGCCAAAAAAAGGTTATTTATATACTAGTAGAAAGTTTAAAATACAAAAGTCGCCAATAACGTGAGTAATTATGGATACAACATGCGTAATTAGGGTTGAAACAACCCATGCGTAATTTTAGTTTAACATGCGTTATTTTCATGTTTGGTGGCATGCTGGTTTTGATTTTTTATAACATGCAAAACTATGCAAAAACGTGCGTAATTATACAAATAATGTGCGTAATTAGGGTTTAACCCAACTCATGTGTAATTATGTCAAGTTAATTACTATTGTGCCACCGCGTTCAATTGAAAGCCTAGGGTAGGTCAGATGTGCGGTTGAGATGCTTGCGTACGCTTCACACGATAAAGTGGTCTTGTATATTAACCTTCCTCTACATATTAAATCATATATAGAAGGTTACTATCTAAATATTAAGTGTATGATGATACAGACCTAACATATTCAAATGTAAAATCCTAAGACACCTTGAACCTTGGCGCGCCTAGCAATTTTCAAAACCAAGCTAGAAATCAAAGTGAATACTATAATACTCATCAAGCCCTTTAGTTGGCACATCTAAGTTACAAGATATAAAGAGCAAAATTGGGGCCACATCTAAGTTACAAAGTTGAGTCATGGAAGCGTCGGGCTAACTTCGCCCCACATTTCTTCTAGAGGTTGTTTCCACAACTTGGACCCGTGACCTCTGGGTCACATGGATAAAAAAATGCATGTACTATGAGAAAAAAAGTTTCTTCTTCCACCAGAGTTTTCCTAGTGTTAGAAAGCATAATAATACACCACCTAGGCTCCAAAATAACTATCCAACACCTAATTGTCGAAACTCGAAAGGGAGGAGGGAATGGTGTTGGAACTATTGTTGCAGCCACTAGATTTTGACATGACGATACCGACTTATATGCTTTAATACAACCAAGAACATGGCATTGAAATCATGACTTGCTTGTAATACGAATAAAGTACCAACAATAAATAGAAAATCGTGAAACAGAAAATCATATACATCTTTCTACCTTTTTTTGGCTTTATCACAACAACCCCACTGCACAACTTAGATGCAACCTGTTCTCCAAGCCCCTCAAGTGATGACCCAATAGCATACACCTGTATACCAAAAATAATTGGATTAACATCTATATATGATTCAATCACCACAAGAATGACAAATAAAATTTGTATATTATTAGTGGTAATTTTACACCATTTACTTATGAATCTACCAATTTGGTTGGTTATGTTAAGAATCGGCCGAATCGCTAGGCGCTAGTCGGCTGGTGGTGCACCGAATAGCAATTAATAGATTAATCGGATTGGAATTTTATATGTACTTTTTAGTTTATATGTAAAATACACACATTTTTATATGTATTTTTTTCAAGTAGACATGTTTTAACACCTTCTTCGACGCATATTTTCAAGTAGATAGGGATTAATTGCCAGAATTTACAGGTTTTGGTCAAGAATCTGGCCGATATCGCTAGACTGTCACCGATTTTTGGCCATTTAGGACTGGATTTGACCGCTTACTGATTAATTGGCCGACTAGATAAAAATTACTCGGTGAACCTTTGACTAATCGAAGGCCAGTCAGGATGTTTACAACCATGGTTTTATCTATAACAGGTAAAACAGGCCAAATATAAAAGACTTAGCTAAAAGAATGGTTCAAAGAGGTCCAACAGGTCTAGAACAATCTTATTCAAAAGATATTAGACTATGACTGAACAATTATTATAATAATCTGACTTTTGCAAGACATATTTGACATGCTAATTAAAATTTGGACAATAAAAAATAGGACACTTGTAACCATATACAATAACAATAATTCTTTCGATCTACCGAATCAACCCAACCCAAACAACTACCAGCCCGCTCGACCCATCCATTATAGCAGTTCTAGTGTAGATGATAAAACACTAACCAGAACAGCAGCTTTGCTAGGTAATCTCGTGAAGTCCCTATGGTGTCACAGAAGTCGTCATTATCATTTGGGAAGATTTCTTGGCTTCCTATATCTGGATCTCCGGTTGAATCCGAGATAGTCTCTTCCTTGAAGAATCTTCTAGATGTACACTGTACAAGTTCTCGTATAACTTCCTCAACCTCTGAAGAAGATGGTCTGGATAGTTCATTCACCTGTTTCAACATGATGAATGACCAATTTTTATTCACTGGTTTAAGATAATAATTGTTACAACTGTGATGCAAATCATGAAATTTAGGTAGTTACCATGTCAGGATCCAATGACCGCAAATATTTCAAAAGATCGTTGTCACTTTCTCTTGTATCTTCTATTTGCATATTTTCCTGCTTCCTAGCATGCAGTTCCTGGAAAGGAAAGGTATCAAACAATCTGAATTATATATGCTTTAAGGTCTATGATGAAAACGATGCAGACTCATAAACATACAAGCTAAAAGAAATCTTGGTTTAACAATACGTAATGCGATCCGTGACATTTTGTTCCAAAAGCCGAAGCTTGAGGCGTGCGCATCATGTACCTACGTCGCGCATCCATGTACAACCATATAAGCTTTATTTACAAAACTACATGAGACGTGTGGCTAGCTATTAATCTTGAGGGTGAATGTGCAATTATTAAATCAGTTAAAAACAATAAGATAAAACTGCAGATAATACGCATAGTGCCTCACCTTCTTCGCAATAGATAACTCTGATTCCAATTGTTGGATGTAATTCAGAGCTTCAGGGTCCAAACCACTCAAACAACTTTGAAGAGATAATCTCTCTGATTCTTCTGTACAACACTCCATCATGACACCATCGCACGAACATTCACTTTTCTCAACCTTCTCCTCTGAAGGTTCGTTATCCTCGCCAGGATTTAGCCTTTTCGAATCATTAGAAGGAGAAATTTCAAAGTTCCTCATTAACATGATTCTATACTCCGCATTCCATAGAGTATACCTAATCAACAAACATCAATCCAATCTTAAAAACATATCATGCAAATAAATCAATTGAATAGATCAATAAATAGCATCAATTACTCTCAACTAACATACAAAACTACAACTAACTGCAAATTTCAAAGTTCTCATCAACATGATTCTATAATCTATACTCCATATTCCACAAAGCATGCCTAATCAACAAATATCAATTCAATCTTAAAACCAGAGCATGCATCTAAATCAATTGAATAGATCAATGAACAGCATTAATTATCTGATTAACATAAAAAACTACAGCTAACTGCAAGTTTCAAAGTTTCTCATCAACATGATTCTATACTCTACATTCCACAAAGTATACCTAATCAACAAGCATCAATCCAATTTTAAAACAAATCATGCACATAAATCAACTGAAAAGATCAATAAACAACATCAATCATCTGATTAACATACAAAACTACAACTAATTGCAAACTTCAAACTTTCTCATCATGATTCTAGATTTATTCACAAAGTATGCCTAATCAACAAGCATCAATTCAATCTTAAAAAAGATCATGCACAAAAACCAATTCAATAGATCAATAAACTGCATCAATCATTCAATTAACATACAAACCTACAACTACCTGCAAATTCACCCTGTGATTAACAAAGTATACCTAAACAACAAGCATCAATCCAATCACTAACGAATAATGCGCATAAATCATTTAAACAGATCAATAAACATCATCAATCATTCAATTAACATACAAAACAACATCCAACAGCAATTTACCCTGTGATTAACGAAGAGAACAGCAATCTATCCAGAGGACCTTTCGAAACTCTAACCATAACCGAAAACTGATCCGACGGAAGCAAACCTAACATCGTCGAAATAGTCTGCTTCATCGAATCCTTGGCTGAATCCGAAACACCTTTCGAAATCACGGAAGTATCCAACGGCTCGATCTTCTTCAACATATTCGCGATGACGGAGAATTCACGGTCGAACGAAACGGAGCGTCGAGTGGACACAAAGTCGTCGGAGACTCCGCCGCCGTCGACGCCGGAGAAGATGCAGCTGACGACGGCGAAGGAACCGTGACGTTTTTTGGTGAGGGCGGAGAAGGACGACGGCGGCAGAGGGCGGCTGAGGAGGTGGTGAGAGTACGGCGGCGGTTGGTGGTGGTGTAACGGTGGTAGGTCGGTGAATCGAGAGAGTAGAAAAACCCTAGATGAAGCTGTCGCCATGGACGTTGCAGGCGAAGCTCTCAAGTGAATGAAATGAATCTATCTTCTTTCTATCGTCCACAACTAATCTCTTTGATTGTGTTTGTTTGCTTGTGAAATATGAATTTGCTTCTATTTCTTTTTTCATATAAAAAATGACCTTGTTGACGGGATCTATTTACATATTTGCCATTTGTGTGTTTTTAGAATAGTAAACTTCCGTTTTGCTTCCTGTGGTTTGTTCACTTTAATGGTTTTGCCCCAAACCTTTCAAAATAGTCATTTTACTACATGATCTATGAAGCTTATATCTATTTCACTCCCCGCCCCTAACGTCATCCAATTCAACCGTTAAATCCTTGTCACATACCCCTCACATGAGGGGCATTTTAGTCTTTTCCTATAATTAATTATTTATTAATTTATACGTATATATATATATTTATATAAACTAGAAAAGCATTCAACCCAATTAATCACAATTGTCGTTGTCTCTCTCTCCCTCTAACTTCTAAATGTCCACCACCACCGCCATGAGACAACACCACCGCCCATCCCACCATCCTACTGGAATTGACGATGACAGTACAGATCGAAGAAGTGTTGGTGGTATCCACCTGCTGCCACCATAAACTCCAACTAATCTTGTCGCCGGTTCAAAAACTGCCTATTGGACCATCGCCATCCGTCGCTAATATCACCAAACTAGGTAAACTTCATCTTCAATCTTCAAACTGGAACATAAGTCGGTTCAGACCTGAAAAGGGGTAAGGGGCGGCGGCTAGGGTTTCCACGCGAACCACGTTGATGATGACGATGGGGATTTAGGTTCCGGTGAGGTGGCCGGTTCTGACAACAAACTTGTGAGGTGGTTGTTAGAGAGAGGAGAGATAAGAGTCGTACAGAGGTCGGGGTTGTGTGGGGGGGTGTTGGAAGTGAAGGTTGATGGTGGTGGTGTGGGGATTAGATCTGCAATGGTGGTGTGACACAATACAGAACGGAGACAGTCGTGATGGTGGTCGACAGGTGATGGTTGTGGGTGGTGTCAGCAGGCGGTGGTTAGTGGGATGGTGGGTAGTGTTGGTGTCGACAGGTGGTGGTTAGTGGGTGGTCAGTAGATGATGGTTGTAGTGCAGGATGGTGGTTGTTGGTGGGGAGGTTGTTATAACAAGACGATAAAGAGAGCAAGAACACGATCCAGATGAAGAGTTTGTGAAATTTCATAAAACCCATCATAAATTTTAAGAAATTGAATAAAGGGTTTACATATATGGGGTTGTGAAGTGTTTGAAAAGATTGAGGGGAAATGGGAACAAATGACAGATCAAGAACAGATGGGGGGAGGATAAAGGATGAAGACATGCCGGTTTGAACTGGACGGCCAGTATGAGATGGTGACAGATTGATAGATTCTTTAGGGTTGGGTTAACAGAAAGATTGATTTTTTTTATAGAATAATAATAACAAAATATCTAAAATATGGGAAAAGACTAAAATGTCCCTCATGTGGGGGGGCATGTGACCAGGATTTAACGATGGAATTGGATGGCGTTAGGGGCGTGGAGTGAAATAGAGATAAGCTTCATAGATCAGGGAGTAAAATGGCTATTTTGAAAGGTTTGGGGCAAAACCGTTAAAGTGACCAAACCACAGGGAGCAAAACAGAAGTTTACTCTTTTTAGAATATTGCGATAGGTTTTTTAAGGTTTTGAGGAGAGAGAGGGGGGATGACATGGAGAATGAACATTGTTGTGAAAAAAAAATGTTTGTAAACGGGTTGTGGTAGTGTTTTTAAACCCGGACCGGATCGGCCGGTCGGACTAGGAATTAAAGGTTGAGCCAGTCTGAGTTGTAATATTGGGCTGGAAATGTATTGAACCGGAGTTGAACTCGGGCACGGTAGACATGGGTGACGTGGAGACAGATTTGAAGTCTCGTATTCATAGCATTTATGCAAGGAAACATCATTGGTTCATTACGTTTTTATATGTACGAGTATGACGCTGTTTTTCAAATTACATGGTAAAATAAAACGTGATTAAATATATATTTAGAGAAAGTATAATGTACTTCAGGGCTTAACCTACATTAACATACATGACAAAAAATATAACGTGCGTTATTATCATAGAACGTGCGTGATTATAGTCCCATGCGTGATTATGTGGTCCCATGCGTGATTATACCCCTGATCCAACGGTTACCATTGTCTCCTACGTAATGTATGATAAGACTTTTTGTATGTTAACCTTACTCTATATATTTATTAGTTTATTAGTTAACATATGGTATTTCATTTAACCTTATGAGACAAGGTAATAGTTTTCAAAATTTGAAACATACAATACCTTTCTCTGGATTCAGTGGTGGTGCTGAGGGTGTGTAGGGAGGATCATCGCACAGGGCTTGTGATTTTGAGGGGCGCGTGTTTTTTTTATTATAAAAATCTAGGTTAGAACCCTGTGTATTACACGGGCTGAATAAATATAATTTTATATACTAAATAATAAAAAAAGGTTACATCTTTAAAAACTCGTATATTGCAAGATTGAATAATCACGCGTATTACACGGCTTGAATACAAATAACGTAATCAATTAACACAGTGTTTTTTTGAAAAAATGAAACTTTGATGTATTATATACTTTTTATAACATTTTACTTTGTTTTTTACTTATTATTAAGTTAGAAACTTGTGTATTACATAAATTATAACATTTTACTTTATTTTTTTAATTATTTATTAATAGGTTAGAAACAAGTGTGTTATACGTGATTGAATCAATTTAATATTAAATAGTCATTAATAAGCAGAAAAACGAAAGAAAGAGTTAAGAAAAGAAATATAAAATATATAAGAAATAAGCAAAATAAATAAATAAATAAATAAAATAATTATATAGCAATAATCATTGAAATTAAAATTATTATTAATAATTAACCTGTTGTATTAAACAATATATTGTACAGTTTTCTAGTTATTGTTGAGTTTTTATCAGTTTAAAGTCTTTGATCCATGTTTTTGACAATCTTGTAAGAGAAAATAAACTTTAAAAGAAAATTATTCATTCATCAGTTAGTTTTAAAAGATAAAATGCAACACTAGAAACATAGGAAATCATTCATTTTTTAAAGAGCTAACATGAACAAGAAATAATGTTAGTTTAAGTGTTTGTTCATTAGTTCGGTTAAAGTTAAACGAACAAGCCCCCATTCATGGTCATTTGGTTTGTTTACAGGACTAAATACCTCACTTATATTTGCTGGTCCTTCCATGGTGGTCATGGCTCTTATGTTCATTGTTAGAGCCGTTGGTAGTCACAGCCCTCTTCAGACTTCTTCGCCCTCACCGGGGGTATTGTACTGTTTTTAATGTGAATTAAGGGCTTGTTTGGCTAAGCTTTTCAAAATGACTTATTTGCTTATTTGTTTTTCTGAAAAGCAAATAAGTCAATAAGCTGTTTTGAAAAGCTTTAAATTGGAGCTTTTCAAAATGACTTATTTGCTTATTTGCTTTTCAGAAAGCAAATAAGCAAATAAGTCATTTTGAAAAGCTTAGCCAAACAGCCCCTAAGAATTACAGTTGGTAGTAACATGATTTCACCAGTATCAGAATTCAGTAACGAAATTTAAAATGCCTTTATTTACAAGGCAAGAAAGAATTCTCGAACGATGAAGCAGGGATACAAACCTAACCATACCAGATTATGGTAATTACAACCTGAAAATACACATAAGCTGGTGCATTAAGATCATATGCACCCAATGGAAATTCACTAACCGCTAGTCTTCATCTTCTTCAGGAGACCGATGCCCCGATTTCTTTTCATCTGCTTCATCATACCATGATTTCCATGCCTCCACATAGTGCCCGAAAATGTCACCTAGAGCTGTCATATTAGCAAGCAAACATATGTTATAAACTTATAATGTATGCCCATTAAGGCAACGAAGTTTGCAATCAACTCATTCACTCGTGATTGTGTGGCCATTTGGTTTGTGCTTTTATCTCTTTAACAGTTTAACAGGTTAAGAAAATGGCTAAAAGAGGAACAAGTCAAAAGTCATCCAAAGTGTATTTTCAATGCATGAAACTTCTATAAAAATTTAGTCTTCTTAACAGAGTGTTTCAGGCAAACCCAATTGAGCCAGTTTAGACCCGTATAAAGTAGGGGTGTTAAGAATTCGATTTGAATTCGAAAAATTCGAAGTTCAACTCAATTCGATTATCAATAATTCGAATTCGAGTCCAGTAAATTGAATACAAATTTTTAATTTTTAATTCGATTCGAAATTCAAATTCAAAACATACATATTTATTTATTTGAGCTATAACATTAATTAATCTATAAATTTGATCTAAGATCTAAAATAGCCCATTACCAACCGAAATAGCTCATAGCGAATTTACATATTTTAAATGAATTTAAATCAAAACAAATTTATTTGAAATTATCCGAATTCGATTCGAATTTTTAATTGAATATGAATTGGAGTTTTAATTTGAATAGGCATTCGAATCGAATTGACCAGTTTTTAATCGAATTCGAATTCAAGTAAAAATAATAATTATTCAAAAAAAATTGATTCGAGTAATTCGAAAATTCATTACTCGATTCGATAAACACCCTTAAAGTCTACTTTGTTAACTCGTTGCTCAACCCGCCTGACCCATTTTGACGCTTGCAAAATTCAGCAATGTACCTTTGTTGCAATATTGAGGACGATATGTATCAGCCAAATTCTCCCAGTCCTGAACCTGCTTTAACTTTTTGTTTCCAGAACTTCCTACCCTTTGTGTGATGGCGGGTGTGAAGGGGCCAAACACAAATTCCTTTGAATTACATGAAGACTGCTGTTGAGTTGTATTATTCTCACTATATTCGACCTTCACACAGTCAATATTACCATGCATTGCCACAGTCACATCTTTCGAGCTCCAATCAGACAAAGAATCGACATGTTTTCTTTTTAAATCTTCATGGTTTGTAATATCCGTTCCAAAAGCTCTTCTTTTGTTTGTATCTAACGTTTGGGATTTAGTTTTCGGTCCCAACCATCTAAATGATGGTTTCCCGCTTTCAGGGTGGCGTGTCTTCAACATTAAGGCAGCAAACATTTTAGAAACTACGATTTGTACACACTGAAGAATTTGTAAAGTATAAATCTATAAATTACCTTCTCAAGGAGATTCATGGACGAAAAGACGTTTGCAATGTCATATAAACGCCTAACTTTTGCTGCATACAGAGAATGTAAGCCTAAGTCTAGGAAAAACTAGTATCGCGTATATAAATTTATAAATCAAATAGGAAAAGAAACTACTTCTCATGGCTGTTGGGTCGTGCACATCGCCCAACAGTGCTGTTGCAGCAGTGTCCAAGGAGATTAAGTCTGCCTGAAGGGTATAAAAAGGTTGTTTAGTTGTGGTTGTATTAACTGAAAATAGTGTAGCTTTCATACTGTGAAAAGAAACTTCTGCAAGCAGGTTCACTCACATTAGAAGAGATGAATAGCTTGATAAAATTTTGTGCCAGAAGTCCAAGTGATTTCTCCTTCCTGTTGTTTTCTGACATATAAAAATGAAATACCATTACATATTTACTTAGAATATGTTGTTAGAGGTACACTAGATGCAGAAGCGCAGCGCAAGGAAAGCGTTGCGCCGCGAAAGGCGCATTCTCAGGCAATCAGTTATCAGACGCAGTTTCCGGCCAAATTCTGGCCAAAAATCATATAAACCTGTTTGAACATGTCTAAAAGCCCTATACAAGCCTGAAATCAACCTAAAACCATCTAAACTAGCACTGAACAAACCTAAAACATGTCTTAAACCCCTAAAAGTGGTATTTTTATGCTCTGCATCTCGCTTTAAAAGCCCTCATTTTTTAAGCGCCTAAAGCCTAGGCTTTGGGCGAGGCCTGTGCGCCTTGACATCATAGGTCTTAGATACTCGATAAATGATGTGTTGACATCATAGGTCATAGGCCTGTGCGCCCGAGGCACGTTTTTTACAAGAAACCCCAAAAAAGCGCAATTTTGGGGGGTTTTCAGGCCTGAGGCGTGCGCCTCGTGTACATAGGCTGTTTCTAAGCATCAAACTGTAGTACAATAGGTTTTTTGGCTTGTAATTATAGATATATTTTGGATAAGGGATGCTAAAAACCTATGGGACATATATAAAAAATTATATAATCACTTTGCGCCTCGGGTACAGAAAGTCTGCCGCTTTTGCGCTTAGCGACTCGGTTTTAGACCCCGTCGCTTTTGTGCGCCTCTTGCTTTTTAAAACCAAGAAGATAAACTGATAAAGATAAACTAACTCCTTTTATGGAACTAAAAGGAGGTTATCAACTTACCACTCTTAGAAGATCCAGACGATTTAGTATACTTGTCAGTGCATGAACTGTTCGAATTAGAAGGGCCACGACAATCGTTCTCATTTACAACCTGTTAGAAATCAAATCCCTGATCTTAAGTCAAATGTAAACAAAACAACCAACGATGATCTGACACTAGTCTCATTGCTTGAAAAATGTTGATGGTGTACAGAATTAACAAAGGAGACTCAAATCTAACACGGCAAACTTACAGTTCCAACGCTGCAGAATCCGGAGACTCTAGGGTTTTCATTAAATGCCTGTTTCTACAAGTAAATGCACATACAAAATATCAAAATTCAAGTGTTTGTGTAAACATACGACAACAAAAGTTATTAAGAAAATAAAACACATGTTTGCATGTACCCGAAGCTCTTCTACCGCGTGCGGAATTGCACTAAACCCCTTCCAAGTATACTGATTCTTTGCTCTCTTAGTCAAAACCTAACAAATTAAACAAATACACACCCGATTTTCAAATAAACAAAAGAAGAGATATGAAATTGTAACAAAACCCTACCCCAACACTTTCTAATATGTTGACGATATCGTAAATTCGCCTCCTCTCAACACCTGTAAGATTATCTTCAGTAAGTAGAATCAATAAAAAAAATCAAATGAAAACATGAACAACAGATGAAAACCTAATTGATTTGCAGCATTATCTAGCCCAATCGATTCAACACCTTCTCGATTGTACAACCTCAAGAAACTGCAACCATTCGATCTCAAATCGTTAGATATATAATCAGTGATCGTGGAGTGAGAGAGAGAGAAGGTTAATACTTGGAGCACAAGACACCGAGAGATTTCTCTTTACGGCTGTATAGCGAAGGGATCTTGGTTTCGGAATCATTAACTGATGCCATAGATGGAAATTGGAAAAGTCAGCTCGATTGACAGAAGATGTGAAATTGGTGGTAGTTTTGGTCAATCGATGGCGGGGTCGGGGATTTTGAATCCGGGACGATGCACGTTAATTTTGAATTTTCATTACTTTTTTTTTTTGAACCGCACGTCTGCGGGACTTGAACCCAATGCCCCCCCCCCCCCCCCCCCCCCCCGAGGTGTTTAAATGCATTGTCTTTGCCAATGGAAGAGACGTGTGTGGTTCGGTCTAGTTTTTGGTTTTTGGAATCCGTTTGGTTTCACTTTTTTTTTTTAAATAAATTTGTAAAGAGGATGATTAAGTAGTGGGATGATTGACGGCTCACCATATCTCTTGTACCCTCATGCGGTGATTGATACCCTCAAACCACTACCAACTATGGGTACCCCCATTATACCAAATGGGATGGGAGTGCTCTTCTGTTATGAACCGAATCGTTGATCAATTGATCCAAAGAAAATAGATCAAAGCTTGAAAGAAAACTAGAGAGAAATCAAGACTTAATTCATATTTCATTCCTAATAAAATAGATACTTGAAGAGACTATAAATAGTCTTACAAAACCATACAAAACTAACCCACTCTTCTACTAACTAAAATTAACTAACCACTAATATTCTAATAACCGACAACATGCATAACAAGTGATTAAAAAAGAAACATGCAAATAAGAGATCATGGAGCAGGCATGGCTACGTGGGTTGACCGAATAAGGCACACATCATCTTCCTTAGAAATTGTACATTAAATAGCGCAAGGCGTACCAACATTCCCTGAGCCAAGAGGATAGGGTCCTCGAGTTAATACCGACATGAAAGCAACACCACATAGTAACAGTATCATGCTAAGAAGAAAACTACCATCAACATAAGCAAAGTAGTCGGTTGAGAGTATAATACTTGAAAAACTCTCATCGACAACATATTACTATTAGACTTAAGGACGCGTTCTTTTCAGATGTTAAAAAATGCGATAACCGCGTAATGCATTCGGTTGAGAGTATAATACTTAAAAAACTCTCATCGACAACATATTACTATTAGACTTAAGGACGCGTTTTTTTCAGAACCAAAATATGTTAAAAAAATGCGATAACCACGTAATGCATTTTATATATGGTGCATAGAAATAATCAAAATAAGAAGAAACTGTGTCGGCTACATAACTGTCTTATATATCACTTTAGTTTTAATAGTATAAGTGTATTATGCGTTATCACAGTTCTCAATATCTTTTTGTTCTGAGATGAACACCCTTTATTTGGCCGGCCCATAAAATAGAAGAAAATTGTCATCGACATAGAAGCGCAATATTACACTTCTGATGAAAGCTAGTCTGCACATAGTAGTCATATTTGATCATAACTTTTAATATCATATGCATTCTGTAGTCACAGGTACAATATATATGTGTATCAAAATGATTGTTCACATCTAATTTTGCCAAAATCAAAATAAGTTAGTTTACAGGTTCAGCCGTTTAAAATCACATATCAGCAAAACACGGCAGGCTGCTCTATATCAGTATACCTGTTTCGGCTTCCAGACACCATTACTGCCGCCGAAACCTCATCTTACAGTTAAAAAGTCAATGTTCGGTTAAACCATACAAACCCATCTCTCTCTACTCATTTCCTAACAAACCCAACAGGAAAGTTGCCATCTTTGTTTCCAAGATTCGTTCCAAGAATAAACGATCAGATACACACCTGAACATAATTTCACTAACAAATCTTGATCACACAACTTGACGCTCGCTCAAAACTGCCATTGTTGACATGCTCGTTATAAAAGTTCAAATTTTGAAGCACTTCTTGAAGCGGGCAGACAATTTCATTTGACTATTTAACATATTCCACCTGTAACGTCAAATCTTTTATGCCTGCATCATGTAAAATATCTGAAACTTGTTTCTTTGTAGAAACCTTGTCTGTTTCCGTAGAAATATACAGATGAAGAGTACCAACGACATCATTGTTTGTAAGACTCCATATGTGAAAGTTTTGGATGCCACATATACCCTTTATCTTCATAATACTACTTACTGCTGCTTTTAGCTCGTGCTCCTGATCTCTGGGAACTCTTTGCAATAAAATTTCTGCGGAGTTTTTCAACAATGGTATAACAGAAGACACGATTAATATCGATATGAATATAGAGCATGCGGGGTCCGCAATGAGCCACCCCTTGTACTGGATGAGAAGTGTTGAGATGACAACTCCTACACTTCCCAAAGTGTCGGCTAATACATGCAAGAATATGCCTTCCATGTTGTGATCGATATGATGGTGATGGTGCTTTTGTTCATGATCATGGTCATGGTGAGTGTGATCATGATTATGATGGTGTTCATGGTCATGGTGAGCGTGACCATGATCATGATCATGATTATGATGGTGTTCATGATCGTGATCATGGTCATTGTGCACATGACCATGATTATGATCATGTTCACAATCATGGTGATGTTCATGGTCATGGTGAACATGATGATGGTCATGATGATCATGATGTTTGGTGTCAATTTTGTGATCATGTCCAGCATGGTTATGTGAATGGGAATGCGAACACGATGCACCGCCACCGTGGGCGTGATGATGTTCATCATGAAAAAAGATTAACCCCACCATATTAACAGCAAGCCCACCAATTGAAACCATCAATAAACTAGAAGTCGAAATCTCCTGAGGTTCCAAAATCCTCTCCAACGACTCCAACACAATCAACGCTCCAACCAAAACAAGAAACACAGCATTCACATAACCCGACAAAACCTCAAACCTCCCACGACCATAATTATACCGACTGTTAGCTGGCAACCGTGCAATATATGAAGCATAAAGCCCAATCGCAAGCGCAGCACAATCAAACAGCATGTGACACGCATCCGATATCAACCCAAGACTATTATTCATAAACCCAGCAACAAACTCCACCACCATATAACCAGTATTAATCAACAAAAAAAGCGCAATCTTCCTCGACTTCCTCTCACTCAAAACATGCCGAACAGACTTCATAACCGACACCAAGAACGTATCAGGAACCTCCAACCCTAACTCCAACGAATCCACCCGAACAGGATCCAACTCCATCACACCAACCCAAAGCAACATCCCACAAATCAACAACCCCCAAAGCGAAAGCTCAGGGTAATAAACTAACTCAAGAACAACCGTACACACAAACGTTACAACAAACTCCTTCCGAAAATCCTTCAACCTGCTCACCTTTTCATCCACATAACTCTCACTCAAAAGCACCCCGAAAACCACCGTATTCACCAACGGCCATCCAAGCCCACCAATCGAAACACTATCCCCCTCCGCCTCAAACACCAACATACTAACCGCAGCAGGAACAAACAGCACAACAGTCGTATAAAACAACGAAATCAATCCCACCTCTTTCCTACCTAACTCCCTAATTCCCCCCCAATTCATTGATCCTTGTTCATAACCACTCAAAAAACCCGAAACAAACGGTAACACCATCGCCCAAACCCGAACACATTTCTCTCGATTAGCAACGAGAAACGACGAAAACCCGAATTCCCCTAGATTAACAAAGGAAAACGGAAAGCATTCAATCCGATCCCAACTAATCGACAGCAATAACAATCCAGTAAACATGAAAAAGAACCCACGAACCTTATCGGAACCGGAGTTACGAAACTTTCCGGCGACGAGGTGGCCGGAGGTTTCGGCGAGGATCATGGCGGCGGTGCCGCAGTAGCGGAGGGCTTGGAAGCGGATGAGGAAGACGATGGCGAGGAGGATTGATTTGGCGAATAATATTCGCTGCTGGTGTTTGGTGATGGAGTGGTGGATTGTGAAGATGGATTTGGAATTTAGGGTATTTTTGAAGAGAGAGAAAGTGAAAGAGAGGATGAAGGAGAGGAGAGAGACGAGGAAAGAGAAGGGGAAGATGGAGAAGGATGAGGGGGAGGATTGGAGGAAGGGGAGGAGGGAGTAGAGGGAGCGGAGAGAGAAGAGGAGGAGGAAGAGAGAGGATGGGGTGAATCGTTTGGTTTTGGTGGCGGAGGACGGAAGACGGTGGCGGTGTTTGGAGGGGGTGGGTGTGGGGGTGAAAGGAGGGTAGTGACGAGATGGGGTGATTGGGGTGGTTTGGATGGTGGTCCGGGGAGGGAGGGAGAGGCGGTGGGGACGGTGTTGATGGTGGTGGTGGTGGTCGGACGCCATCGGTGAGTTCGGAGATCAAAGGTTGATAATTACGAGTTGCGACTTTATTGGCGATTACAGAAGTTGACTGACTAACTCGACTGTTTTTGGGTGACGAAGTCAACTATGGATGAAGTACAGAAATAGCCCCTGGGTTGTGTCTGAAATTGCAAGTTTTTAATCCGATTTTGGAAAATCGAAGCTTCGGTCCTTTGACCATCACATTTTTAGTTGGGAAAATAGCCCAAATGGCCAAGTTATGGTCAACTTTTCCAAACTAGCCAAGTCAAATGTCTTGGGGAGACGCCACCAACATGTTTAAACGTCTTGGCGGCTGACCAACCAAAAGTTGCCACGTGTCCGACAGAAAAGTCAGGCGTCTTGACGTCTTGGCTGAGACGTTTCAGACGGCTTGAGACATTTCGTTATGGCGGCCCATTTTTCCAGACGGCTTGAGCCGTTTCCGCCCGGCTTGAGCCATTTCTCTCTCTTTAGCCGGCTACATCAGCTCGAGCCGGATTTCTTATTTTAAGACGTTTGTAGTACGATTTCAAGACGTTTTTGTACGATTTCAAGACGTTTTTTTAGGAATTTAAGACGTTTTCCATTTATTTATAGCGATCCCTTATTTATAAATACTATACATTATGAAAAACCATATTTGAAGTTTAAATCTAAGATTCAAAAAGTTTGTTTTTTAGTAATTATCTCACAACATGAGGGTCAAGTTTGTTGTTTATACTGGGGGGAAGTGGGATGTCATTAACGGAAACATTGAGTATGTTACTGATGGCGATTCAAGGAGAAGTGGTTTAGAAATTGAAACAGATCATTCATATAATAGTTTTTTAAACTATGTTTCTAAGATGTGTGATACTCCAAACATTACACGGTTGTCATACCGGATGTCTACGTTTACTGATCCGATCGATATAATTAATGATCGAGATGTTAGATTTTTTTTGATTTGGCGATGCAGAATCCTTTTGAATTATATAAATTATATGTTATTCAAGAGTCTGGTGTTGGTTCCTCTGGTTTTTCTTCTTTAAACAACTTCAAAACTCCAGATCTAAATATTTCAGTAAAAGAAAGTGTTGATGTTTTAAACGATGCTTGTCCTATTTTAGAAAATAATTTTGAAAAATCATCCACGTCTAAAAACGAATCAGCTTCTTCATCTATAGTGTTTGAGGCCGGTCATATATTCAATAACAAAGAAGAGATGAAACTTGAATTGAGAAAGAAATGTTTGTTAGAGCATTTCGAGTTTAAATTTGATAGATCATCTAAGACACTGTATGAAGTGTCATGCATGGGTGATGGTTGTGAATGGCGATTTAAGGCATATGCTATTCCTGGTGGTAGTTTATTTTTTGTTAAACATATGAATGATAGACACACCTGTTCAAAGACGCAAACACACCCACATTTCCGTCAGGCTAACCCAAAGGTTTTGGGTCACTTTTTAAAGGAACAACTAAAAGACAGTGGTAGGATATATCGAGCGAAAGAGATTGTCAAAGATTTTAGACAAAGGTTCGAGGTTGAGATAACAAACCTTCAAGCTTGGCGTGGTAAAAGCCATGCACTTGAACTTCTACAAGGAACAACCCGAGACTCTTTTGCCGAACTACCAATATACTGTTACAATTTGAAGCTTGCAAATCCTGGAAGCGTTACTCACATCTTGGTTGATGAGCATAGTCGTTTTGAAATGGTTTTTGTTGCGTTAGGTGCTGCGGTAAGTTACACCTTTTCGTTTGTACTTGTTCTTATTTTTTAGAATAACATGGGTTTGATCTTATTTTGTTATCATTAATTTTCAGATTCGTAGCTTTATGTTTAATCTAAGACCGATCATTATCATTGAAGCGGCACACCTAAAGGGTGAATTTAAAGGGACGTTGTTTTTAGCAGTGGGCATGGATGGAAATAATCAGATTTTACCAATTGCTTATGGCATAGGAAAATCAGAGGATGGTGAATCTTGGACATGGTTTCTCTCAAAGCTTAGAGATTGTGTTGGTGAAATAGCAGATATGGCGATCATTTCGGATAGGGCGAATTCTATACATGTAGGTGTTAGAAACGTGTTTCCACGGGTTGTGTTGTCATCATTTAATGATGAATTTACGTTTGTCGTCGTCTAAAAAAAAGAATACGAGGCACTATGGTGGAAGACATGCAAATCTTATCGGATGTCTGACTTTAACGAGTCATTCAATGCTTTGTGTGTTGTCATTCCTAGAATACGCCGGGTTTTAACAAATATTGGGTTTGGTAGATGGGCAAGAGCTCATTGTCCCGGAAATCGATACCACTATATGACATCGAATAGTGCGGAGTCTATTAACTCTTTGTCTAGATTCTTGCGTAAGATGCCGATAACGCAACTTATTGAATTCTTCCGCAAGTCCGTACAAAAATGGTTTTATGACCGTCGACTGCAGGGCATGCAGGAGAGCCACTCACTGACTCAATGGGCACAGAAGAAAATTTTAAAGAAAATTGAAGGGTCTAGAACCTGGACTGTTGCAGGTATCGGGGCAAACAGTTTTCTTGTTGAAGACGGTGGGAAAAGGGGTTTAGTTGATTTTTTGAATCGTTCATGCAGCTGTCGTGTCTGGCAAGTTTCTGGTCTACCTTGTGGGCATGTGATTGCTGTTTCAATATTTTTGGGTGAACCTGACTGCAGTCATTATGCATTCTCGTGTTATTCAAACGAAGTATACAAAAAAGCGTATGAAGAATCGATTAATCCTCTGCCTCATAGGTCTGAATGGGTGATACCACAAGGCATTGGCAGTGTATTACCGCCGCATATTACAAAACGTCAATCTGGCCGTCCAAAAGAAAACACCCGAATCTTGTATCGTGGGGAAGAGCCCATTCAGGTATATTGTTCGCGGTGTCGAACATACGGCCATGATCGTGACGTTTGTTTAGATCCAGTACCATCACAGATTCGTTCACGTAAATCATCAGGCAAAGGAAAAGGGAAAGAGACAGAAACCCAGAGTCCAACAGATGACATTTGTCCATCTTATAATTTAGCAGAATTTTAATAATAGCTTGGTTTTTTTATCTTTTAATTAGGAAAATCATGTAACAAATTCTCATAACCGCAATAGTAATTAGTACTTTTAATTTATGTAAGAATTAAATTTTACAATGCGTACGTCCAGCCTTAAAAAATTAGTAGGTGTGTAGCGCTCGGCGTAGAGTTCATCAGCCATGTAGCGTCTATATCTGACACAAGCATCCTGCATGTTTACTTCGTTCCATGTCAATGAACGGTTGTAAACCAGATTTTCCAATAGCATACATATGATAACACCTGAGTTTCGGCCAATATGAGCTCCGTGGTCAGGCCACACAACATCACCGCAATACTCTAAGGCATCTACACTCTCTATCCCCGAGTGTTGCCAGTACGACATACGGCCCATAAACCATATGAATGGAGATTCAAATTCTAAAAGAATTTGATGTATTTTCCTGTGTATGCAAAATCCTTCTCCGCAATTACTTAGGTTACAGTTATCGGGAAAATAAGCATATATTTTAAGCGAATGCATATTTATTTTTAGAAGTAACCAGTGGTTTTCATTTTGCGCTACGGGCATGTAAATCTGCAAAAAACTAAAACGTAAATAAGCCCCGGAAAAGGTATTATTTTTAGGGAATTATTTTTCAAGCTACAAATTATTAAAAAATCAATATTTTTTTATATAACATAAAATATAAAAATTACTAATTTCTTTAAACAGAAAGTTTATTTTTAAATTTATTAAAATAAAGATCTGCAAATTTATAAAAAGCGTACATTCCGAATAAACATATTTCACAACGTACCGTATCAACGTCCCAAAAGGGAGGAAAATTTTCTTTTGAACCGTCTCCATATCCGTAGGCCTCTCTATTCTGTTCTCTTATCATGTTAAAAAAAGTAGGGGGACTACTGTCCATCGATAATCCTTTGACGACATCGCCCTTAACCGTCTGTGAAGCTCCCGTTGATACATTAGCTTGTTACACCATGCATTGATATGCTGAGGAAAATATGGTTAAACTTTGACTAAAAAACACTATCATTAACAGGAAAGGTATTTCGAAGGTACCGTTTCCTGAATAAATCTGTTTCCACAAAATCTAAGTAATCCGTCCCACCATTCTTTTCCGAGAGGTGTTTTACCCATGTAGGTTGAGTAGCAAGTTAGAGTATCGCCGTCATAGTAAAACTCTAGAATATTTGGTGACCAATGTTCAAACCGATCATTTTGGTTTATCCAGATGGTGCGTTGCACGGAATGAGGAATATTTGAGTAAGACATCCGGTGTGGCATTATTGACATAGTGAGGGCACACATATATATACACACACATGCTCCACCAACCTGGTTGTCAACTTTGGTTGGTATAAATTACTTTTTTAATTTTTTTAATTACTCAAACTTTTGTCTTATTGGTGACCAACCTAACATTAGGTCACCAATGAAGATAGCCTTAATATGTCATCGAAACATATATACAAATAAGTATATATAATGAATTCTGTTTTATAAAATATAAATTAATACAAATCATTAAATACATTCAATATTGTCCTCTTCTATCTCGTCGACTGATTGTTTAGGAATAAGCGAGTTGTAGAAAAGTATCGAAAGATGTCGCCTCATCCTTGTAGCCGTTATGCATGTGTCTTCACCATCATTTAGTGATTTTTTGTTAATCAACCGGTCTAGAAATATACAAACCCAAACCCCACAGTCCCCTAATGGTCCAGACTACTGTGGCACGTCATCTGCATATACTATTTTAAACGGATACTTTAACGGTAAAGGTTTGTTGTTATAGTAACCATGCATACGAAGCCATTGGTCAAAAACAAAATTTATAAAACAAACCACTTCCGTTCTTCCTTGGCCCAATTCTTACATGCCCATCAAGCTACAAAAAAAAAAAAACGAGCATTGATAATTTTAAAGTCATACCTTTTGAGAGACCGTTAAGTAAAACTATTAAATAATCAGCTACAAAAAACCAGCGTTTATAAATTTTTACCTGTCGTAAATAGTGAGGGTCTGGTTAACCAGGTTGAAAACTCCTAAAAACCAGTGAATTGATGGTATAAATAACGGTACATACACCTCGTCAACGCTAACTATCGAAGGAAAAGGCTCGACAACCCCGTTGAAGTAACCTTCGAACTTCTGATCCAAAGTTTGACAATGCATCTGGAAATATGGGGGTAAAATGGACCAATGGTCGGATGGATTTCTTGAATGATACATGTGTAGCATCCATCCAAAAAGGTGTTGTAATAAGGTTGGACAATTTTAGGGAAAGTTTATAAGAAAATTTAGTATATTTAGTATTAACAAAATTAAATTTATACTGCTTACCTCATCGCTTAACCAGCCAGTCCCGTCAGTGCCTAGCAATGCCGCCCAGAAATCAGGACCAACATAGCCGCCTGCTGTGAGGGTTAGTTGTTTATCGCCGCTAGTTGGTGCCCAATTTTGTATCTTTTTTAATAAATTATCTTCATCATTTGCTATTTTTTTTTGCTTCCGCTTGATGTTTCTGTAAAGTACAAACGGTGATAGCATAGCCTTGGCGGGCTTCACAAGCCTTTCGGACCGCCTCAGTTTCATCATCTTCGGATCCTCATTCTACAATAACATTAATTTAAGAGGTAAATTAACAAAACGTACATGGATAACTAAAATAAACATATACGCATCCCAAACTTATGGCTTCGGTAATATTTTCGGGATTTGTAGACACATGATACACATCCTTATCGAAGTTAAAATAGGAATCAGCTGCCGCCTACAAATTTTTAAAAAATGTTAGAAACATTTTTAAATAAATTTATTTTTTAGATTTTTATAACCAAATAAACGGGATTTTTGGATGAATACATTATCATCTTTTTTGCGATTGTTCCATCGGTGTTCGTATGTGGCTTGGAGTATTAACCGGAGCCATGCGAAAAGTTTGCAACAACTGCGACGTGATCATGTCAGTCAACGCCCGGTTGTTTGAGAACATCATTGACTGAAATTTAGAGACAAGCTACTCTTCAGAATAAAATCCGGATGAAAACTGACCGGGAGCAACATCCCGTTGCAAGTCAGCCGTGTTTAACGGAATATCATGCGTCTGAACCGGTACTTCAGGTGCAAATCCGTGTGTTTGAGGCACCTGAACCGGTACTTCATCATCGCCGAACAGGTCGGCAATGTAGTCCTTCACTGGCTGGCCGCAGTTTTGACTCGAGTCGATTGGATGTTGCATTTGAGGGGGTGTTAGGAAACTTTATTTGTAAGTATTGAAGAAAATCACTATCAACTGGATCTATGAAGAGATCACAGTCCTGAAGATCACAAACAAGAACAAGAAGATCATATGGGACAATTGAAATGCAACAACATCTACTTCAAGGAATCACAAGTTGATCAAGAGCTGAATTGGATTATCAGAGAAGGTCATTTCTGATGGATCTGATGATATTTCTGATGAAATATCATTAGTTTTTGACGATTCTGATCATCAGAACTTTTCTGATGATTTGTTCATCAGAATTTCTGATGAAGTGGTTTATCAGAATTCTGATGAAGTACCCCACTTGTCTGAAATTGGCTCTATCCTACCACAATTACCGATGCAAGTTGACATTATTGGATAACATGATGAAAAAGGCAACTTGAACGTTGGATTCAATGAATATATCAATTGGCCACTTTTTGCAGGACCTATTGCATGAATAAACTATTGTTTATTCATGCACCCAACCTTCTATAAATAGAAGGCTCAACCAGGAGAAGCAAAGTGAGTTTGAAGCTTATCATTCATACATACATCAAAACTCCATTGCCCTCTCACCCACATAATTCAAGATTCATTTGTACTAGATAATAATCTTACAATCACCTTGTAAACCATTTTGTTTTAAAGTGATATAAACTTGATAATTCTGTAGGTCTTGTTTCTTGAAAGTCTGATTTCCATTTCCGCACATCTTTTTCACATCTACTGAAATCACTTGCCATATTACGTGAAAAGAAGTTGTTTTAAAAGGCCATACTGGGTCCAACAATTGGTATTAGAGCAGATTGAATAAATTATTTTCAAACGATCAATCGCTCATCTTCTTTTCTTTAAATATGGTCAGCTTTCAATCCTGGAATAATGCTTTTAATATTGGTTCTATGTCCAAACCTCCGACTCTGGTCAGAGAGGAATACCCCCAATGGAAAATCAGGATGGTCAATTTCCTTAATGGTCATGACCGAGCTCTGTTTCAATCCATTGAAAGGGGTCCACATATACCAATGACTGTAATACCAGCTATTCTAGCAACTGACCAATCACCTGTTATCCCTGCCTCCCAAGCTCCCAAAAGTGAAACACTTTGGAGTGAGGAAGACAAGGAAAAGGTGGCTGGGGATGAAAGGGCAAAGTCACTTTTAATAATGGCCATCCCCAATGACATATTTTCACAAGTTGATGCATGTGCATCAGCTAAGGAAATATGGGATTAGTTGGAAAATCTTTGTGAATGAGGAGAAATGATGAGAAGAAACAAGAGAACAAATAATGTCTCATCTTATGAAAGGTTTAAAAGTTTGCCAAATGAAAGATTAAATGATACATATCAAAGATTTACAAAACTTTTAAACGAGCTAAAGAAATTTGGAATAACTAAGTCAAATGATGAAAGAAACATAAAATTTCTTGATGCCCTTCCTAGAGAATGGAGAAGTCTAACCATGACTTTATCATCAACCTTAGAACTAGGAAACATGAGTCTTCATGACTTATACAACATCTTGGTCCCCAGAGAGGAAGAAATATTTGAAGAAACCATTCAAAGAGGGGGATCTTTAGCTCTTATCTCAAACTCACAAAGATCAACAACTACTAATGATCCACAACCATCAAACAACCAAAATCTTGAAACTTCTGATGCATCATCAGACTTTTCAGCTTTTGCTAAAGCAATAGCACTGCTCACCAAAACATTTGAGCAGAGGTTGAGGGGAGGTAGCCAGAGATACCAGAGATACCAAAGAAGTGACAAAGGAAGGATGGATGGGAGATCTAAAGAGGAATTTAGATCTAAGGATAAAGGGAAGGCTGAAGTTGTGTGTTACAAGTGCAAGCAGAGAGGTCATTATGCATCAGAATGCAAGACCAAAAAGCTGAAGGATGTTGCCTATTATGAGAAGAAGCTTGAAGAAGCAAAGAAGCAGCAACAAGTAAGCTTAATTGCTGGAACAGATACATGGTTATCTGATGATTCTTCTGATGATGAAGAAGAAGAATTGGCAAATTTCTGCCTCATGGCTCTTTCTGAAGGATTGCCAGAAACTTCAGAACAAAAGGTAAATTTAGACAATCTTAATCTTGAACACAAGCTAAACAAGCTCATGTCAGATTTTCTAAATCTGCAAGAAAAACATCAATCAGATATTAGAAAATCTGATGAGTTGCAAAGGACTTTGAATAAAATCATTCTTGAAAACCAACTTCTTATAGAGGATAGTTTAGATCAAAGAGCTAAAATTGAGTTTTATGAAAATGAAAGAAAAGATCTTTACAAGAAAATCAATGACAAAGAAATCAATGTAAGAGGTTTTCAACAAGCCAAAGAGTTCATAAATTTTATCGAGTCCATACCTAAGAACAAAGGAGAGGGTTTAGGTTATACAAGATCAAATGGAAATAAACCCACTGTCTTTGTAAAAGCAACTCATCAGAATTCTGATAAATTTTCATCAGAATCAGAATCTGAATCTTGCAAAACAACCTGTTCTGAATACTCTTTTGAAAAACCAAACTTCAAAACAAACAAAAGTGAATGCAGTCAAAAATCTGTAAAGACTTCAGAAGCAGTTCACTCATCTTTTCAAAATTATCCACTCATTCCATCACAAGAAGAAATATCAGAAAACTCTGATAACTCTTGTATGTGTGTTGACATACTGAAGCTTGTTCAACACCATCTTCAAAAGAAAAATGTAAAATCTGTTAATGGCTTAGCATATAACAGAGTTTCTGATGCAAAACCAAGAAGAAGAAATAAACTTATTAGGATTCCATCAGAAACAGTACCCAAGCATGCCTGGGTACCAAAAACCCTCTAATCATTTCATTTCAGGACCATCATGTGCAGCAGATCTGGTACTGCGACTCATCCAAGCACATGACTTGGGACAGGAGCTTACTCAACAACTTTGTTTCAAGGCTGGGTAGAATGGTAAATTTTGGAAATGGAGTGAAAGGAAGGATCATGGGATATGGATGCATAAGGTATTGATGTTTGACCATAGAGAAAGTAGCCTATGTTGAAGGCTTAAAGTATAATTTGCTAAGTTGTGGTCAATTTTGTGACAAAGGTTTTCAGGTAACCTTTTTACCAGAAAAATGCTTGCTAATAGGTATAGATGATAATAAAATCTATTTAAGTGGGAAAAGAATAAGAAAATAAATTTACTACTTTGACTTCAAAGAAGAAAGTGAACATCCAAAACTATGTTTATTTTCAAAAATCAACAAAGGTAGTAGCTGGTTATGGCACAAAAGGCTAGCTCACTTAAATTTCAAAAACCTAAGCAAACTAGCAAGCAAAGGTCTGGTAAAAGGATTACCTTTGATATCCTCAAAGAAGGATAAAATTTGTGAAGCATGTGAGATGGGTAAATCCAAGAGAAGCTCACATAAATCGATTTCTGAGTCTTCTATTTCACAAAATTTGGAACTTTTACACATGGATTTGTGTGGACCCATAAGTACATAAAGTTTTTCTGGAAAGAAATACATACTAGTAATAGTAGATGACTTTTCCAGGTACACATGGGTAGAATTTTTGAGAAAGAAAAGTGAAACTCCTGATCTGATCATTAATTTTATCAAGAAAATTGAAAATCTGTTAAAACTAACAGTCAGAAGGATCAGATCAGACAATGGAACAGAGTTTACGAATTCAAAAATTGAGAATTTCCTTGTAAGTAAAGGAATTTCTCATTATTTTTCTGCTCCCAGAACACCCCAACAGAATAAGGTGGTTGAAAGAAGGAATAGGACCTTGGTAGAAGCTGCTAGAACCATGCTTGCTTATGCTAAGCTGCCCACTCACTTTTGGGCAGAAGCTATAGCAAATGCATGTTTTACCCAAAACAGATCCATAATCAACAAAAGGCACAACAAAACACCTTACAACATCATAAATGGGAGAATTCCAAGTATAAAATTTTTACATACATTTGGTTGTAGATGTTTTGTTTTCAATGACTTTGAAAGCCTTGAGAAATTTGACAGAAAAGCAGAAAAATGTATTTTTCTTGGTTACTCTTTGTCATCAAAAGCATATAGAATTTTTATTCTCAACACAAGGACAATCAGAGAAAGTCTGTATGTTTCATTTGATGACGCATCAGAAACAGAGGTTTCTGATGAATACATGAAAGAAATAATTTTTTCTGATAAACAATAAAAGTATGAACATCTCTTTGAAATGATAAATGAAGATTTCCTAGAACATGATAATTCTTTCAAAAACAAATCAAAAGATTCTTCATGTACTAACTCTGCAGAACAAAGGTGTAGTACATCAGAACCTCAGAATTCTGATATCATACACACAATTGAAGCACCTGTTCAGGGGGAAACTTCAAATCCATCAGAACCAACAACTTTTCACAACAAGTTAAGATGGATCAAAGGACATGTTCATTCTGACATCATTGGCAATCCTGCAGATGGTGTCAGAACAAGGTCTGCAACTGCACATGAGTGTGCATTTTCCGGGTTCTTAAGCAAGGTAGAACCCAAATCTATCAAAGAAGCTCTAAGTGACCCAGACTGGATCCAATCTATGCAAGAAGAGCTTGATCAGTTTGAAAGGAGCAAGGTATGGGATCTGGTACCCAAGCCAAAAGACAAAACTGTCATTGGCTCAAAGTGGGTATACAGGAATAAATCTGATGAGAATGGCATAATCACCAGGAACAAAGCAAGGTTAGTGGTCAAGGGTTACTGTCAACAAGAAGGTATTGATTATGACGAAACTTTTGCACCAGTAGCTAGATTAGAAGCTGTAAGAATTTTTCTTGCTTATGCAGCATCCAAGGATTTTAAAGTTTATCAAATGGATGTAAAATCAACTTTTCTGAATGGTAAAATTGAGGAAGAAGTTTACGTGCAACAACCAGAAGGCTTTGTTGATCCAAAATTTCAAAATCATGTTTACAGATTAAACAAAGCCTTGTATGGGTTGAAGCAAGCTCCAAGAGCCTGGTATGAAACTTTATCAAACTTTTTACTTAATTCTGGGTTTACCAAAGGAACTATTGACACCACACTTTTTTCTCAAAACACACAAAGGTCATACTCTGCTGGTCTAAATATATGTTGATGACATTATATTTGGATCAACAAATGAAAAATTTTGTGACAAATTTCAAAAATTGATGACCAGCCACTTTGAAATAAGTATGATGGGTGAGTTAACCTTTTTCTTAGGGTTACAAGTTAAACAAAGAATTGATGGAATATTTTTGAGTCAATCAAAATATGTGAAAACAATTCTACAAAAATACTCACTTGAAAACTGCTCTGTTTCAAAAACTCCCATGGCAACAGGGAACAAGTTAGATTCTGATAAGGATGGAATAAGTGTTGATATTAAAACCTATAGAGGGATTATAGGATCACTGTTATATTTAACTGCAAGCAGACCAGATATCATGTTTGCAACATGCTTTCTGGCCAGATATCAATGTGATCCCAAAGAATCCCATCTAAAAGCTGTAAAAAGGGTTTTTAAATATCTCAAAGGCACATCAGAAATTGGTCTCTAGTATCCTAAGGATACAAACCTTGAATTAATTGCATACACAGATGCATATTATGCAGGGTGTAAAATTGACAGAAAGAGAACATCTGGTGCCTGTCAACTCTTGGGAGAAAAGTTGGTATGTTGGGCAAGCAAGAAACAAAACTGTGTTGCCACATCAACAGCAGAATCAGAATACGTAGCAGCAGCAAGTTGTTGTTCACAAGTGCTGTGGATGCAAACTCAACTGAAAGATTATGGAGTAACTCTGACAAGAATACCTATTCTATGTGACTCAAAGAGTGCTATTGCAATAACAGAAAATCCTGTTCATCACTCAAGAACCAAACACATAGATGTCAGATATCACTTCATAAAAGATCATGTGGAGAAAGGTAACATTGAAATGTATTTTGTTCCAACTGAAAACCAAATTGCTGATATCTTTACAAAGCCTCTTGATGAAAAGAGACACAATTTTTTTATCAGCAAACTCGGCATGGTAAATTTAAATGAAGAAGATTTTTCAGAAAAGACAAGGACACAAATTGAAAACCAAATTGATGATCATCAAACTTCTGATAATCAAAGAACAAATCAACTGGTTTCTGACAAAGTAATCCATCAATCTGATGGAATATCAGAAAATCTGACGGATTATCAATAAATGATGATTTATCAGAAAATCTGAAGAAATATCAGAATATCTGGTAAAACTACCAGAAGTTCTGATATAAAATCAGAAACTAGGTTGAAACATCTGTAACCATCATAACCTTCCATCTTCATAATTTGCATATCCCACACACACAAATTGTATATATTTATATTTGTGTATATTTTTTTTGTATTTTTTTCTTCTTATTACAAAAAGGGGGGGGGGGGGGGGGAAGTAACATGCGTTCCATACAGCTGTGATAATCAACCGTCTCAATTTTTTTTCAGATTATGGAATTTCATTTTTCTTCTGCAAATGCATGCAACGTCATTTTTTCATAAGAAACTTAAGTGACACGTAGGCACTAGAATTCATTAGGAGCTATGAAAGTAGCTGCCTAGTCATTAAATGCTTACTCACACATGGGGCTTAGTAGACTGTCACATTCACTGTTACATTCACTGCAACAGATATCGTCTTTATTGATGAGAAAAGGGTTGGCTGTTAATATCATTTATAGGGAACCATCACTTTCTTCTATAAATATTAACAACCTGAAAAGAACCTACCTCACACCAAAAATATCTCTTCACAAGCCCTTCGACATAATTTTTCTTATCTTAAAATGGGTCGCCCAAAATTGATGAAAGCTACTCAATTCCCTCTCCCATTTCACAGACTTCATAATCTTAGATTAAGATCCAACTTGGAAGGACCTGCATGGGAGGACTGCAGGTTTGTATACAATATGATCATGCGAAGTCCTTTGGGCTTTGTTGTATCATCACATGTCACCATTTATCCATAACTTCTCCAAGAGTTCTGGTGGAACTCTCAAATCATTTTTAGTGGTACTTCCATGTGGATTGAAAGTGAGGTTATGGGGGTTAAGATTGCCCTAAATAAGAAAACAATCAGAAATGTCCTCAAACTGGGTAATGATCATGAAACCCAATTTCTGGATAAGGCAAATGTGCAACAGACCTTGACTAAAATGGGCTATCATACAAACAACTCGTCGAGGGCTGTTAGCAAATCTGGTTTTATACCACCTTTCCAGTTTTTGGTAACACAACTAAGTGTCTGCTTCTCCAAGAAGATAGGACACTTCAACGAGCTGTCTCATAAGATGATGGAAGTGGTTCATGCTGTTGTACAGGAAAAACCGTACAACTATGCTAAGTTTCTCATGAGAGACCTAGAAGCAAACATCCACGACCATCAACCCTTTCTGATCTACCCTCGATTCGTAACCAAGGTGATCACAAGTCAGCTGGACTTCGGAGGAGTGAGAAGCTGCTATCCAAGGGCCGAGCTGGTACTTCAAGAAAACATTAGTGAAGCCACCCTGACGCCATCAACGAATCACACCGGTCGAATAACCAGTCTTTGGTTATATGTGAAGTGCATGTACAACGTGTTGGAGGAGGAGGAGGAGTAGTTGCTATTTTTTTGTGTGTTTTATGTTTTTTTTGTTTATATATAATAGGTTTGCTTTAATTTCTTTTCAGTAAAAAAAATGATTCAATAGATCTAGGGGGAACTGTCACAAAATGCCTGATAAAAACAAGGAAAATCTGGTGAAACTCACATGAGATCTGACAGGATTTAGTGAAACTCAGGAAATCTGATAATCAATCAGAATATCTGGTATTTATTCAGAAAACTCATTAAGCCACACAAATATGATAATTCACCAGAAAATTTTCAAATAACCAGAAAATCTGACAATAAATCAGAAAATCAAATTCTTATCAGAAAAATCTCTTGAAAGCCAGGAAGTTTGACATATCATCAGAAAAACAATGCTTTTAACCAGATTCAAAGAAACTTATGACCATCTAAATTTTTCTTCTTAAAATAAGTTTCTTTAAAAAAAAATTTCTGAGGACTGGAATAAGCTGTATAAAAAATACTTCCTGCATATCAGAACAAAGGTGTGGAGTTCAGAACTGCAAGACTGAAATGTAAGTAAAAATCTCGGAACTCTACTTATTCCCTCTCATCTCAAAAAAAAAAAAAAAATCTGATGATTCATTCTCTGTCAATGAATCAAATGAATTCTGATGATATATAAAGAAGATACAACTCCCAAAAGTTTCATTCAAAATTTTCTGATATATATCATCAAGAGGAAAACATGGGAAGGCACACAAACTCGGAAAATGTTTCTATTGGACCTTTTTGAAACTAAAAGGGTCCCACAGGGAGAAAAGGTGCAAGTTGGACATTAGTGTTTATCCGCAAAATCATTGGAATCTCTAAGTCTCATTAAAGGATTTACATTAAATTAGAGATAAACCAAAGGTTTTTCAAAAACGGTTGTTTCCTTAAAGGATTAAAACATCATAAAGGTGTCATTAACCACCTTGAATACAAACAACCCACGACAAACACTCAAGAATCTCTGTCCGTACTCACTATAAATACCTCATTCAAAACAGAGTCTTCCATCTTCAACCTTCAAATTCGAAACCCTAAAACTCTTTTCCAAAACAAAAACCAAAATTCTCAATGGCAGCTATCAACATCAACATACCACCAACTGAACACACTGTTCCCTTCATCACTAAAGCTGAATTTCTTCCGTTAAAAAGCAACAACGAAGTAATGAATGATAACGTTGAAGAGTATGATTTGAAGTGTCAAATTCTCATTGAATTTCTGACCAGATGCCCTATAGCTCAAGCTCTCACAAAGACCAGAGAAGTACCAGAAGAACTGATACAACAAGTTGTAAAAACTCTCAATGTATCAAATCAACTCGAGCTAACAACACATGTATGGGGAAATATCTTTATTACTATTTCACCAGAGAAAATAAGGGAATGTTTGGAACTACCCTTAAGCCAAAACTATGAATAAGCACTAGTAAAAGAAGATATGCTCTCACAACTTGATGCTGTAATGGGTTACAAGACAAAGATTTCAAAGATCAATGAATTCAAGAGAAACAAGCTACCTGCCTTTTGGCAAGTTCTAATGGAAATTCTGAACAAGTGTTTATCTTTAAAGATTGGAGGTACAGATCAGATAAATAAGAATATTCTAACAATCATGTTCAGTCTCATTAGTGGGTTGAACATTGATTTTGGAACAGAAATATTTATTCTGATAAGAAGATCAATTCTGACAAACACTGGGAGTATAGATTCACATCTACCCTTTCCCAGATTTCTGTCAATCATAATTTCTGATGCCTTTTCTGAAAGGAACCTAGAAATTCCAGCATCAGAAAATATGTGGAAAATAGAAATTATGAGACCTTGGACTGCCATAGGATCTTGGAAGTCAGATTTTGATGTGCCTGCTCTATCAGAAAGAATGATGAATCTGATACCAGAAGATTCACCATACAGAGCAGAGTATCTGAAGATGTTGAACAAAAGGCCAGAGAACAGAGGAGTTTTTGAAAATGTGTCGCATGATGCACAAGAGTCAAGCACACCAAGAATGGAACAACAGGGTGAATCTAATCCTCATCCAGCTGATGAAGATGTGAATATGAGTCCTGTGGCAGAAGAACATCATGCTGAAATCTCACATATGGGAGAAACAGGTGCATAACACTCCAAACTAAACATATTTCATTTCTCTGAGAGTGATTCTGATGAATCAATTCAAGGAAAACATGAAATTTTACTTAGAGGCACCATTTCTGAAAAACAAAATGTGAGTGAAACTAAAGACCCATTTTCTGAATAAGATTCTGAGGAGGAAAATGTGGTGGCAACAGGTGGAGATCAGCCTGCTGATCAAGGAAACCTGGATGAGAAAACTAAGAGTTTCTCAACAACTCATGGAGAACCTGAAAAGGTTCAAGGATATGAGGAAAACCAGAACTTGAATGTGTTTCAATTTTCTGGTGAGGATATAGAGAATTTGGAATCTTCAAATCCTCTTAACCTCAGAACAGCAGAGAATGTGGTTTCTGCTGGTGTTAGAAGGGGAACATCAGTTGTTTCTCCTATTTCCCAAGGACATCAATCTATGTCCCCTAAACAACTTTAAAAGGAACTTGAAGACACAACTGCTACTGTGAAAACAGCCACAGAAGGAAAGCTCGATCTGATACTAGAAGAAATCAGAAATCAAAAGTCAGATATCAAGGTTTTGTCAGAAAATGTCAAAGCTGTGCAGAAGCAAACAGAAGACAATGCTGCAGCCCTCAACAAACTGCAAAAGTCATCAGAAAACAAAGAGAGCTCATCAGAATTAAAGAAGGCTCTTAAGGAGCTGCATGATATCAAGAAAAAGATGGCTGAGGTTGCAACTGCAGGAGAAAGCTCAAGTTCAGGAAAGCTTCTTGAAAAAATACAGTTCCTCAGAGCCAACAACAGCAGCATGGCTGAGGCTTTTGAGAAACTGTTGATGGAATTAACTGCACAAAGAAATCAAGAAAACCAGGAGTTTCAGAAAATGAAGAAACAAGAAGAAGCAAATACTCAACTTCTCACTAATGTTCATTTGTTAGTAGAAAGATTGCAGTATAATATTGCTAGAATAGCCAAAGTTGATCTTCATGAACTGAAAGCCCCAATTCCACAAGAAAGACAAACAAGGAAATCAGAAACTCCTCAACAACAACCAGAAACCATTCAACAAGTTCAAACCAAACAAACAGAAACCTCAACAGTTCAAAAACAGAAGCAACCCATGGGTCCACCTCCAGATAAACAAAAGTTACTCATGGGTCCTCTACCAAATGTCCTAAACCCAGACACATCAAGGGTACAACAAAAAGACCATGTTCCAGTTCAGTCATCTTCTACAGCCATCACAGGAGAAACAAAGTTAAGCATAAGGATGGATACAAGAGAGAAGAGAAGAATGGAACTTGAAGTGACTTCCTCAAAAAGGCCAAGAAAATAAATGATAGAAGATTCAGAAGGGAACATCAGAGAAATGGATGTGATAAAAGGTGATTTACACACTATTATGTACCCTGAAGAACATCTAAAGGATTACTATTGGAAAGGTCCAGAAGACAACCCAAAGAGACCACTCTCTCCAATGAGCAAATGTATTGTTGAAAACAGAAACAATGGAGGTTGGGTAATTCTACACAAGCACATGACCAATCCAATAGTATCAATTGAAAGAATTGATACTTTGACCACTGGAGGAGGCATCTTAGGTCATGAAGCACAAAACAAGTATACCTTGATCAGAAAAGACAACAGTGAACAAAAGGTTACTGATGCAAATCTGGCCGATGATATTCACCCAATGGGAATAGTCAAAATGAAGAATATCATTGATGAAATGAAAGGTAATTCAGCTATGATCAGAAGAGCCCTTGAAAGCCTCAAAAGTGCAGGAGCAAAGCTATACAAAAGAGCTGCACTGGCAGACTTTGATCTAACTATCAATTTTGAGTACAACAACAAGGTATTAATACCTCCTCCCAACACCAGAATTCCAGCTGAAATCCCTTCCAAACTAGTGAGAACTGGAGCAATCTTTGACAAACCAGAAATGTGTATTGTCTTCAAAGATGCTAATGAAGAGAAAGCTCTGTTCAGAATCAGTGAAATATGCAGGTACTCCAATCAAACTTTGAAATATATAAGGAACTGCATGAATGAAAAACAAGAGCAGATCAAGAAAAGGGAAAGAACAATGAACAACTGAGAAAAACAATTGAAGAATGCATTGAAAACTAGATGGAAGCAAGAGGATGGTACAAAGAAATGTACAGAAAAACTCAAAAAGCAATTGATCACAAGAAAAGGCTGAAACCAGGAGACAAATACAGAAGTGGAGTGAAGATCAATTAATGAATTGATGAGATTAAATTCCTGTTTTTGAACAAAATTTTATTTTTGTCTGAGTTATGGTTGGTTTGACTATGTTCTATGTTTCTGAACTTAGTTGTTTTTAAATTTCTCTTTCAAGAAAGTTGTTTATGTTAGATGTAGAGATAGTTCATTTTCTTACAATACTTAGGGGGAAACTGTTAGGAAACTTTATTTGTAAGTATTGAAGAAAATCACAATCAACTGGATCTATGAAGAGATCACAGTCCTGGAGATCACAAACAAGAACAAGAAGATCAGATGGGACAATTGAAATGCAACAACATCTACTTCAAGGAATCACAAGTTGATCAAGAGCTGAATTGGATTATCAGAGAAGGTCATTTCTGATGGATCTGATGATATTTCTGATGAAATATCATCAGTTTCTGACGATTTTGATCATCAGAACTTTTCTGATGATTTGTTCATCAGAATTTCTGATGAAGTGGTTTATCAGAATTCTAATGAAGTACCCCACTTGTCTGAAATTGGCTCTATCCTGCCACAATTACCGATGCAAGTTGACATTATTGGATAACATGATGAAAAAGGCAACTTGAACGTTGGATTCAATGAATATGTCAATTGGCCACTTTTTGTAGGACTTATTGCATGAATAAACTATTGTTTATTCATGCACCCAGCCTTCTATAAATAGAAGGCTCAACCCGGAGAAGCAAAGTGAGTTTGAAGCTTATCATTCATACATACATCAAAACTCCATTGCCCTCTCACCCACAGAATTCAAGATTCATTTGTACTAGATAATAATCTTACAATCACCTTGTAAACCATTTTGTTTCAAAGTGATATAAACTTGATAATTCTGTAGGTCTTGTTTCTTGAAAGTCTGATTTCCATTTCCGCACATCTTTTTCACATCTACTGAAATCACTTGCCATATTACATGAAAAGAAGTTGTTTTAAAAGGCCATACTGGGTCCAACAGGGGGTAATTCAGTCGCCATAGCAGGATGATAAATTTGACGTTCACGTTCCAAATAATCCGAGCTTGAAACGTACCACTGTGTCTCCGCCTCAAACAACGTTGGTAGTATGAAGTTTAGCGGTTTATATTCACGTTTCTATCAGATTGAAACCAAACATTTTACAAAAAAAATGTTAAAAACTATTAAAGGTTGAAAAAAAAAACTTAAAAAATTTGTTACATATAATGCATATAAAAATGATTCAAAAACGGTTGAAACAGTTAAAAGGTCGATTTTGTTTTTTATAAAATTATTTAACAATTTTTTTGATAACATTATAATTTTAAAATTCATATAAAAATGTTTCAAAATCTATTAAGGTAGGAAATATGTTTTTATAATTTTATAATTTTATACTTTTAACAGATTTTATTTTATAATTTTATTATTTTATCGGTTTTTCTAATTTTTTAATTTTTATAAAATTTAATTTTTTATAAATCAAATTTTATAATTTTATAAAATTTGTCAGCAATTTCAGACACAATATAGCAATTTACCTTTATTGCATTCGCTAAGATGCCATCAACACTACCCTTCATCAGCTTTTGTCCTTCTTGCCATCCTAAAAATCTCGGAATGGTCTGACCATTGAAATACCCCCTCCTTTGTTTGAATTCCGGAAATACCTCTAGAATCCACATCTGTAAATGCATTAACATATTTAATAGGTATTAGTGTACAAATTAAAACGAACATTACACTTAAAATATAAAATATATATACGATTTCCCACGTACCTTAAAGGGCCAAACAAATCCGTCTAACGAAAAACCCTTCGCGTCTTCCTTTTGACGAACGTGCATATCATACACGTTCGTATACGTTGTTTTGGTCAAAAATTACCTAAGCAATTAAGTGATCAAATTAGTTAAGTGAGGTAGTGTGCTAGAAATATGTGTAAAAAATGTGTTGACAAAATTAGATATGAAAACAGTTTCAGGATACGGCTCAGGATATAGAGCTATATCTATGATCAAACAATGAGCGAAAATGTAAAGGTGGACACGTGATATACGAGGAAAGCCCTTGATCAATCTAGATCGCCGGCATAAAACCTCGGGAGCTGACAATCGCAGCTGCCTTGTTCTTCTATTGCTTCAAATATCAGGATACAATGCAGGATGTGGTGCGGATCAACTATGTGTTACAATGTAATTCGAATACAAGTGTTTGAGTGTGGTGTTTGAAGTGAGTAAAAGTGTACGAGAGTGTAAGTGAAAGATTGTGTGCCTTAAACTGATCCGCCCTCATCTATTTATAGTAAAGATAATGTAACAAACTATCCTAAACTTCCGGGATCCACCGAATATTCCTTAATCGAACGTTGTAGACCTGGTCTTTCGGGTTCAACGTCTCTCCTTCAACAAACACGCCCCGAGTCTTGAGGAGAAGAAGTCCTGATGACCGTTAGTAACTTACAGCCATTAACCTGCACGTGTTTAATTCACTCAAGCTTAGGATATCGCCCAGGATGTTAGCAATATCCTCGTCCAATATCCTGGTCACAAATAAACAATTAGAAGCAGGATAATAGTTAGGATAAGTATGCTTAGAAAATGACCCATAACAATTGTCCCCAAATATATCGGTTGGTATACCAATCCAACGGATATATTTCAAAAATCTTATCCCATAACTCAAGGCATTTAAAACGAAGCGACGGTCAAGATCATATCGTAACTTCCAACGCGCTTTTTGCTCAATGGAGATCCACAATGCCCCTATATCTTCTCTTTTCTTGTTTGAAAAACAGATATCTTCAACAGAACCTTCAGGTAATTCTCCATTTCTGATTTACTTTCTATCAATTTACATCGCCTTACTCGCAATGGATGCCGAGACTTTCACCCAGCAGAATCTCCTTAAAAATCCCGAAAAGGAGATCTGTGCTTTTGACAACGCAGACATTGCAGCTTTAAGAGCCTCCGACGCTTTCCCTGAGAACACGGTCTTTAGACCATTCGATCGGTCAATCCGATCGGATGTTTCTTCCACTGAATGGGTTTGTTTTCCAGCATATCCTTTTTCGCTAGGTCTTCGATACCCTTTTCCTGAATTCATGATGCAATTCTTTCGAACCACCGGCATCTCTTTTGCTCAAACCATGCCCATGGTTTGGAGAGTACTAATTGTACTTAACCAAATCAAAAACCTCCATTGCTCCGACCTCCGCATCGAGGATTTGCCTATTGCTTATCGCCTCCGATCCCATGGCTCTAGCCGGTTCTTGCTCTTCTCGACCTCCAGTAAACCCCTGATTCTTAAAGCCACCAAAAACGAAGACGGATGGCAACTTAAATTTTTCTTTGTCAAGCGAAACTCCATTGCTGAGGGTGCCAACCTTCCGGTGGAGTGGTTAACCACCGGTAGGGTCATAAATATTCTCATAGACCATTTGATTTTTATCTTCTATTGATATCCTTCTTTTTGATCTTTATGCAGTGAACTTCAAGGAAGTCGCTCCCCCAACCGCTGAGTCAGAAGAAAGAATCAATATTGTTTACCAGTTACCTGCAATAGACAGGACTTTCACCACACACGTTCCAAGTTCCAGTCAATACTCATCATCTGAAATGTCTGGTAAGGATTACTTTCAAAATAATTAGTCAAAACAATATAATAATAAAATAAAGAGTAAAACTTTTTCCCTTTATGCAGCACCGACCAAGATTCCTGAAGTCTTTGACCTCGACGAATTGGACAGTTATTCTGATCAGATCCAGGTCAAGAAAGAACCTAGCCCCAAGACCACAGCCACATCCAAACCTAGCATTTCCAAAGCCATCATTATTCCCAAACCTTCACCGGCTACCAAGCCCCGGAGTTCAAGTTCCCGCAAAAGGAAAGAGCCCGATTCACCTGTCATTTCTGACACATTTCCTTATGAGAAGCACGGGTTCATTGAAGCTAGCGGGTTTATGACTTCCTTTCTTAACCAGGTTAGTATTCTCATATCACATCCTGCGGCTTACATTATTTTCAAAGATTCATCAATATTAATACCTGTCCTCTTACCTTTGTAGGGTCTTGAGCGTTTGGTTCACCTATATCAAGAATCCTGCAAGCTTAACAAGACACTTGAAACCAAGCTAAAGGAAGCTAAAATCACAATCTCCGATCAAGGCATGATTGCAGCCGCCAAATTTCGTCATTACGAGCAGAAATTTAAAGCTATGACTCAAGAACACCAAACTGCTCTCAACAAAGTTACTCTTCAAGCCCAGACCGATCTTGAAGCTGCCCACGTGCAGTATGAAAGGGATATGGTCAGCTACCGGGAAAGCCTCAAGAGTTCCGTCGTCATTTCTCTCCTCCAAGCCAGGTTGAAGATGGCCCATGAAGCCAAATCATTAGGCTTTGAATGCCCTTCTTGGGATGTTAGTGCCTGGGAGACCAAGCTAAAGAACCTCGGCGGCATTTCTTCCAAATCAGCTGTCGAAGAATCCTCCAAAGCAGTTGAGAAAGCAACCGATGCCGAGAAGGATACTGAGGCGGATCCCAAGACGGATGCTGCTGAAATTACCATGGGCGAAGAAGGCACTACCCCCTAAAGCTTATTTATCTTAAATCGTTTGAACAATTTTAGGTTTTTATGAACAATTTTTATTTCTGTATCGAAACAATTTGATAGCCGAAGGTGGATGGGTCCTGGGTTTCAGGATGAAACCTTCGGTTATCAACCAGTATTAATTGCTTCAAGAATAATTTCATCTTTTTATTTTTCTTGCTATCAGCTTCCGTTTTTCCTAAGTATAAGTCTTAGCTTTGCAAAAATTGTTATATCCTGACCAATATACTCAGCAAAATTTTTTATTGGATAGGACTTCCAAATATCCGTTCAACTTTGTAGAAAGCTTTTGAAAAATAATCTATTTTTCCAAAACCAGTTTTTGATAATACCTAAATGATCAAAGTTCCAAACTAATACTAGTTTCAAACACCTTAATCAAATATCCTGAAAAGGACTTTGAGAATATATCAGGATACTTAACCTTTTATAAAACATAGTGTTACTAAAAACTTAGACGATGTTTACAAAGGAAAGATCATACCCGGAGTAGTATATAACCCTATTATCAAACCTCAATCTCCTTGCAACTTTTCCAATGAAGATGTCCACTGTGTGAGATATTTTGCATACCAGTTCCGAGCTTTAGCCTTTGAGCTTTACATCACTACCTTGGTAGGAATGTCCCCTGTGTACAATGTCTTCAAATACTTAGAAACCTTCTGAATGTTAGTTTCCATTGTATAGGCAATTTTTCATGTCCCAAGGGTAAAACCCAAGGATGTACTGGAGATGAATCCCTTGTATCCTGGGGAAAATCCCAAATTTTCATGCGCTACAGGCGGGAGTGTATAAACTCCAAGACTTAGAAAGGTGAAAACCTTTAAACCTTAGAGAGTATGAAAATACCCTTTCGTGAGAGAGGGTGATCAATCCTCATATAACTTTAGGATTCAGGATATAGCCAACAGTAACGAAATTGTCAGCCACTTTTACATGGACTGGTCCCGCCACCTTGAACTATCCCTGAATAACTTGCGCTCCAGGCGGGGTGTTTAAACCCAATTCGGAAGAAAGGTGAATACCTTTAAACCTGTGAAAGGGATCAGGATCCCTTGTACGTGAGAGACGGGGCCAATCTTCCGAAATATCCTGAGTGAGCATCCTGGAGCTACATCCCGAAGCATATACTGCAAAACATCCTTACACTAAGGTGGGTGTTAGCTTGGCTAACACCCCTCCGATGCTTAAGTCAGTATTGGGTTACAAAGAACAAATTAAACCAAACATATTTAAAAAAGGTAGAATTCATACCATCCTGAGTTAGAAATTAAATTCTAAACTCACTTGAAATAGAGCTTAAGGTGTATAGCATTCCAAGACCTCGGTAGCATATCCCCCTCCATATTCTCGAGTCTGTATGCTCCTTTCCCTGCTTCTGATTCAACTTCATATGGTCCTTCCCATTTTGGAGCTAACTTGCCATCGGCAGGATTAGTAGTATTCTGAAAAGCCTTTCTTAACGCCCAATCTCCAACCTTAAATCTTCTGGTCCTAATATTCTTGTTATATGCCCTGGATATTCTCTGTTGATATGCTGCCATCCTTAGCCTTGCCGCATCTCTCTTCTCATCTATAGTGTCTAAATTGCAACACCTCGAAAATTTACGTCCAATAATGTATTGACACGTGTCATGGGCTTTGAATATGTGAAAACATACTTTAGAGGGACTAAAGTTGTCAAACAGTGAAACTATGTGAATATAAGGGTCCAAAGTGTCAATAATTGATAAATAGGCTCTACAATAACCCTACATGGTGTTTATAATCTTAAATGATTAGATCATGGATCATACAAAGCGAAAAATGAAAGAAAGTGAGGAATTACAAACTACAGGGGCTAAAAGTGTCAACATGTTGAAAGTATACCTCCGAGTGATCTTTTGGCAAACCCGAAGCTTTGTAATGATAAAATATACTCACTAGAATATGTGGTAAAAATTTCATCAAGTTTCGTTATCGTATGAGAAAGATATGATCAAAACCGTGCACGAAGGGTTAATTGCGTTAAAGTTGAATTCGTGACTTTTCGGGTAAGCACAAAGTTAACCGAGGACTTTACCATGTTTGTAAAAGTCCTAAGGCCCTTAAAAACAAGATTTTAGGGTCTAATGTGCAAGATAAATCGTCAAAACCACGTATCAAAGGACCAAGGACTAAAATGCAAAACTTTAAAAAAACTTGTTACCTGATGAACGCTGGTACGCGGCCCGCGTAAGGCCCTTCGCGGCCCGCGTCCAACCCGCCAGCAAGAAAAAAACGCAGAGATGCCAGTTTTAAGGTCTGTTCCGAGTTGTTAACAGCTGTTGTCGATACTAGGGGCTCTCCAATGGGTTTATATGCATGTAAGGACATTTGGACTGATCATACAACATCTACAAACACCTGTATCATCATCAAATCTGATCAAAATGATCAAAAAAGGAACTTGAAGTGTAGCAACTTATGTTCTTGCATGTTCAAAAATTCACAAGATCATCTCTGGAGCTCTCTGGACGACAAGGCATCTTCCTAGTGACCTCTAAGCTTATTTAGGACCATTGTAAGTGTTCATAACTCTTTCAAATTCGTTCTAGCTTAGTTATTCAGCCGAAAGTCAATCCATCGTAATTTCTGTTTGACTTTGTGATTAAACGAAAATGGCTCAGTCATTTCTCAAATTGAAAGTACCTACAAGTTGGTATTTATGTGGGTAACAAACCCTCAAAAGGCTATTTTCAGATTCCCACTCTAAGCATGTTGATTGTCGAGTCAAAGCTTTTCTTAAAAAGTCAACATAATGTGTTTTTGCAAAAATAAGCATAATTAGCAATGTAGGCTACATGCAACCTGTTTGATCATCAAAATAACTTTGTAATTAATGTAAGAACATGTTTCATCATGATCAACTCGACAATTTTCAGTTTAAACCCGAATCGGAACCGAAAGTCACATAAATTGACTTTTTCTTTGACTATCAGTTCTGATCCGTACATGCATGGTTGAGATCTGCATTAGAGCATATTTTGGACCAATTTTTATATAAGTTTAACTCTCTGAGATTTTACAACTTGGTTCAATGCTTAACCGATTCAGATGCATGTTTCCGATTTATGCTTAAAGTTGACTATTTTGCCCTTTTTACTATAAAACATGATTTTTGAAAAAGTGAAAGAGTAGAAACATTTGCTACTGAATTATAAACTTTCACCGAAAATTTGATATCAGTTTGAGGTCCAGAATAAGAGTTATGCTCAATATCGTAATTTGAAAGCTTTTTGTTACTTAAACGGCGAAATTAACATATAACCCATTTAAACCCACTTTTTGATATCAAACTTTTTACCCACTGATGTTATATAATATTTTGGGATTTTTAAAGATTTTTATTTAATTTTTGGCTGATCATATCATAGGTCTCTAAGTTTAATTCGGTAAATACCGATTTTGCCCTTTTAAGCCATAAAATGAGTTTTATAAATCCTTTTGACCCCAAACCTTTTTCTACTGATTTTATTTGTTAAATAAATTATTTTGAGCATTCTGGAAATATAAAAATATCAGCTTTCTTTTAAAAACCCGGAAACGGCTCTAAATCGTCTTTTTAAGCGTTTTTAACGCATAGTATGTACTATAACCATATTAAACATATAAGGTTGATACCTACTGATGTTCTTAGCATATTTTTATATAATAACAGTAAGTACAAGTTTATAAACTCAGGTTTCCAATTTTGACATTTTTAGCCCTTGTAAAATTACCAAAATACCCCTAGGGTGCATAGTTTGGTTTTAAATGATGATTTTCACTTATGGGTCATACCCTACTGTTATAATATGATAAATTAAGTATATTTACTGTATGAACCAGACCTGTAACTCAGATTTACAAATAAACTCTTTTATAATCTTTTAAATGACCAAAATGCCCTTATGGGGCATAAATTGTGTTTAAATCCGTTTTGGGCAAAATAGAAGATAACTTACTGATATTATAACATATCTAGAGCATATTATCTCAGGGAACTTGCATACGACTCTTACGGTTACCCGTAACGCTCTTTTCGCGTTCGGTTCGGTTTATGTAACTAGTTTGCATAAATTGACCGAGACGGGTCAAACATTATCATTTTTGTCTCAAAATCCAGAATGTATTTAGTATACCCATATTATACAAGTATTCCAACTTGTCGGGTCTAAATCACATTCTCTCTGGTCTTCACTTAATCGTGCGTTGAACGATATCGTCCTTTAAACTAGCCGGTCTAAGCATAAGCTTAAATAAAGACCCGTTAGAAATCTAATAGGTTATTATAAACCTTCGTTCCAGATTAGGAGCATCGGTAAAAGCTACTTTCATTTTTCTTGTTGAGAATTATACTTTACTCAGGTAAATACTTTTAACTTATTTTCCCTATACGGGCTTGGGTTACGGTATATAGAATACCGCTTGATCGAGCATCAAATCTTACATCTCTGAATGGTTAATTGAATAATTTGATCGGCTCGTTAAAACAGTCTTGTTTACTTAAAAGCCTTTGGGGGGTTAATGACCATGTCCCGGATATCCTCGGCATCATCTTACGAGATGGCCACGACCTGAGCACGGGGTGTAGGCGTACACCTGTCAGTGTATAACTCTAATGTGGAGGGTCTATTGATCTTTAACCCGGACAAGATCCGGGCTACTGAACGCATAGTAACATGTAATTCGTTCACATGATTATATTGTATAATTAACCCAAGTTATAAAATGTTTTGTGCCACGTGCATTCAAATCAATTTTCAATCATTTTCAAAATGAGTCAGTTAAATTGTATTTACCAGTGTAAACTGACGTATTTTCCCAAAAGGTTAAGTGCAGGTACTACACGTAATAGGCTGGCTGTCTTCTAGAGCGTCCACAATAAGTCTCGCAAGCTTGGAAGACAATAAACTGTTGAACAATATCTTATTTTTTATTTTTGATCCGCCTGTGGATCCGTTTCAACTATTCGTGATATTTAATATTACACTTTGTTAAAGTTGAAATGAATCTATCTTTGCTTCCGCTGTGCATTTAAATATTGTGTTGTTTGTCTATGATGATACCAGCTACGTCACGATACTCCCCACCGGGCCCACCGGTGACACGTGGAAAATAGGGGTGTGACAGGTTGGTATCAGAGCCAACATTGAGTGAATTAAACACTAGCTTTTTGTGTTTAATCTCAATAACACGATAGCACATTCCTTGACCTTCTGAGTCTAGACTTAACATAGGAATACTCTCTCTCTATTCAGAGGATTATTGCTTTTAATTATATATTTTAATATATCGCCAAGCAAGAAGCTGTAATGGAAATTCTCCTCATTTGAAGCCTAGGAAAGGCCGAGCTTCGTGTTGCGACTAGGATTAACGTACAACCAAGGAGAAGCATTCAGAAATAAAATGAAGAAGAAACTCCTTTTACTGAAGATCGTTTCCTTAAAAGTCTTTATTTCGATATTTGTCTTTTAGTCCCTTTGAGGACAACATCATTTCTTTAAGTCCCTTTTTAGGGCAATTCTATACCTCTTTTAAAACCATTAGGATGTTTTATCTAAATTTCATTTATATCATTATTGAATATAATATATGAAATAAATTGCAATAACATTTCTGTTATAAGATCTACCATTATAATAAAATGGCAAAATCTAAAAAAGGACAAGACCTAGCCTCGTGGCCGTATTAAGACCCGGCCAAGATGGCAGTTCCTCAATTTAGGTTCAGATCCTTATTAACATCCCGAGTTAGGATTGTTCTGCTTTAATTATTAAAAAGGAATCTTAAGGGTAAACCTAACCTATATGACGAGGCCAAGATGGTAGGACCTATTCAAGAGATTCAAATCCTTGTTAACATCCGTAATATGTTAACACTCCTGGCAAACGTGGTTCGATAAAATCACGTAAGTCATCCCTAGAATGGGTAATTCCAATCCTTCCTTATTAAAATAATCATCCCTTAAGGATGAAGTGCCACGGGCTATAATACACTGTCTGATTGCGATATCGACAGTTGTGATCTTTTGAGATTCCCCGTCCTAAGGGGGTGAGCTATGCTCAAAGCCCTCTAGACGATAATCTGGTCGTCATGTTATTATTATGACCCCTGAACGCCCTCTAGACGATAATCTGGTCGTCATGTTATTATTATGACCGCTGAACGACAATTGATTTAAATTAAAGTACTAATCCTGTCGTTATGTCATTATTATGACCGCTGAATGACAGTTGATTTAAATTAAAGTGCTAATCCTGCCGTCATGTCATTATTATGACCACTGAACGACAGTTGATTAAATTAATGGCACTGATCATGTCGTCATGTCATTACTGTGACCGCTGAACGTATCATCAGTGCAATGACTATAGGTCTTAACATCTTACGAGATGTTAATTGATAGGCCCACGGGCTAGAAATTTTAATAAAGACAGTAGTAGCCTACAACTCCCTGTCAAGAAAAGGTAGTGAACTTTGATTCAAGCCTTAATACCTCGATTTTGTAACATCCTAGTTTATAAATTAAGTCTGTCTATGTGACTAGGCTGTTGAGCTATTATTAAATTATAACTAGGGATATACTGCATACGGGCTATACTCATTGTCATATAAGACAAAAGACAGTCGTAGCCTACAACTCCCTGTCAAGAAAAGGCAAGAACACGTTCAAGCCTAAATACCTTAATTCTACAAAATCAAGGTTGATAATATAAAGTTGTCCCTGTGACTTGGTCTTTTGTGCCATAATTATATTTTTATTAAATTTAGGATAATTATAATGAAAATCATAAATAAAATAGATATCATTCCTTTCCTATCAGTATAAATATTAAAAGAGAATCTTAAAAGGTTTGACCTAGCTTGAATATCATTGAAGACGTAGCAAAAATGGTAAAACCCGTTTAAAAGAGATTCCGATCCTTATTAACACTTGAAAACGTGTTAACACTTCCGACAACGGTGATGCGATAAAATCACGCTTGTCATTTTTATATTAGGAACTTCCAAACCCCTTATTTAGCCTAAATGATCAATAGGAATCATGGCTAATAAACGTCGAACGTGATGTACACATCTAAACATCCATCTGGGATGTATACCTACGGGCAAAGATGTATACATGAAAAAGATAGTTTTCTTTCATAACCTCTTGTTAAGGTAATGAATTATAAAATTTTCCGATCCAAAGGAATCATTGATTATGTTTTAAAATTTCACTAGTGACAAGGCATCTGTGCCATCGAAGAGTCATTTGGAGCAAGCCGTTGTGCTATATAAGATGTCAGTATAACATTGACAGTCGTGACTTATGTCCCCTGTCTAGTAAATTTGAAGGATTTTATCCCGTTTAAACGCCAAAGATGGTCTATTTAAAAACCTAGGCAAAACATAATCAATTAAATTAAATACTATCTATTGGCCCATATGGTTTATTTGCACCATGGCTATTTATTCATCAAAATTCGACAATTCGCTTTATGATTAAACAAATTGTTTCTACTTGGTTAGTAGCCTGCAAGGCTTCACCATGGCTGACTCCTCAGAAGCTCTCAATCATCCAGTTAATCAGAATGATGATACCAGACTGAATTTAACGAGCACCGATTTACAGGCTATGATAGATACAGCCGTAAACAACGCCGTGGACCGTGTGTTGAAGAATCATAAGCGAAAGTGCAATGATACCCCAAGTAAATGTTGTAAAAAGGGTAAGACCGGTTCGAACTATAACCAGTCCAAACCAAAGGAGGCAAAACCCAAATGTAAAACTTGCAAGAAGAAGCATTTCGGAAAATGTTTCTATGAGCAAACCGGGGGATGTGTCATCTGCAAGGAGATGGATCACAAGACCCATGAGTGCAAGGATTTGAAGGACGCCACATGCTATGATTGTGGCGAGAAGGGGCACATAATTTACCGCTGCCCAAAGACGGGAACTAAAAGGAAATGCACTCTGGAGTCACGAGCTAGGCCTTGTGGGATTTGTAACAAGAAAGGGCACAAGACCTTGGAGTGCCAAGACATAAAGGACGCAACCTGCTATGGTTGCAATGAAATAGGGCACATCAAGACAAATTGCCCAAATAAAACCAAAAAGCCTAGGGAGGCTAAGGAGACCAAAGCTGGGAACTCTCAAATGGACGCTCAAGAGGTTATTCAGAATGACGATGTCACAACAGGTACTTTCTTTATCAATAACGCTCATGCTAGAGTATTATTGAATCAGGTTCAGATAAGTCTTTCGTAGACAACAGATTGTGTAAATCATTAAATCTGCCTGTTAAAACTCTAAGCGTTAAGTATAAAGTAAAATTTGTCGATAGTACCTCAGAGACTACTTCAGCAATATTAGATGGATGTTTTATATCCATTAGTAAATTTTTTTCCGATGTCCTATTTTTCCATTAAAATACAAGGACACAATATATTTATAAAATCGATTGGTTGTCTGAAAAATCAAGCCCATATTGTGGGTGATAAGAAGCAATTAATTATTAAGACTCCTTATGAGACAACCCTTATAATTACATGCATCCGTACGATTAATAAATATTAAACATAAAAAATGGTGGAATTGGCCATCCTCGGAATCGAACCTGGGTCTAGGCCGCACCCTTTCGCGCGCCTAGCCAACCGAGCTAGGTGCCTAGTTTGTGAAATTTCTATTTTGATTAAATATAAGCATATGTACAATCTAATAACACTCCTTAGGAATGTTCACATGGTTTAATAATACCATGATCGATGTATGATCAGTTGTCAGGATGATAACTAGCTGTGAAATGCACTCAATTAATTATTAAATTGGTATATAATACCAAAAGATTTGAGTACGGAAAACTCAGAAGAGACAAACAACAATCGCGATGCTAGAGATACGACAAATGTTAATAGTGCATCAAGTGTGAACCTCAATGTTAACGGAATACATCTCCAAAACTGTAATTATCACTGCTAAGAAGGGCTATGAGAAAAGCCATGAAGAGCCAAACGTTGCTCGCTCTAAAACACATGACACTGCTCATGAAAAGAGCTTTATTCATACTTCAATTACGAAGATTAAACCAAACAAAATCATATATGGCAAGGAGCCCATTTCTTTTAAGACGTACTTACAAGTACTCCACCTCTTAGAAGTTAAGAGACTTCAATGGTAAAAAGGGACCATCGATTGCAGGAAATTGTTAAATGAAGTAGAAACCATTAGGTATATTAGTGGTTATGCTGAAAAGCACGTGGTAAGGTGTGCGTCATAATCATTCGGTGGCAATACCCTTGATTAGTGAGGACACTAATGGAGTCCACAAGAAAGATTCTCTTATACATTATGGGATGGTCCAAGTTTTGAGGACCTTATTAGAAAACCTATTAACCGCTTCACGAAATGGAAAAAGATGAAATAAGAATTTTTCCGACTCCCCCATAAAAGTTATAAACTATCGGCAGTAGGTTGCAAACCTTGGTTCATTGGTTGAAATAGTGCTCTTATTCGGTTAACCCAGAACTTAAGCATAATGCACTATATATATATCGATGATTTAGCATCGACTATAAAAGGGAACTTTAGGGTTTCAAAACCTGCTCATTATAAATCCATTATGGACCTAACTCAGCTACTCGGGTTATATTGATTAAGAAATAACCAGTCAAAGTTGAGACTGCCTTAAAAGTTTGTCAAGGATTTTGTAGCTAAGTTTAAAAGGATTTAGAATGGAGGCGTTTAACTCTCCTGATGAATAATTAGAGGCAGTTCACATTATTAATGACACTAGATGAATCCTTTATTGTGATTTTATGGCTAAGAGTTATGTTTGGGTTCAGATACCGCTAAGTCTCTCATAAGACCACGAGCTTAGCAAACTTTTAGAAATTTTCCCATAAGAACCCCAGATCTTAAGCAAGGTAAAACTTACAGGCGAAATCATAAGAACCATTTTTCTGCTCCAGTTAGAAATCTCTAATTATGGAATTCTAGAAGTATCCTCTCTCTAGAAGAGGTGCGTCAGCATATATAGTTGATATCTCTTTGATCTCTATAGATTGCGAAAACCAGACAGTATGACAAAAGCACCATATGAGGATTGATGTATCTTAATAAATTCCATAGATTGCTTCCATGCCTGATCAGTATGGAGGTTTAATGCATGGAACCACAAAGATATTCCGATGGTCATATGGTACTAAAATCAGCTAAAGGTATTCAAAGAGGATAGCCAGAATGGAATTGCCGAAGTAAATATTCCCGATTAAGGAATTCATGGACTTATGACATAAACGTATCACTTATCTGACACAGAATATGACTGATGAACTGGAGCCTGAGATTTAGAAAATCTCTGTAACCTCATTGTATCTTGATCACCCTGTTTACCTCCCGAGAGGCAGGTAGAATTAAGATTTATATCCCATTTAGGGTTGTAATATTATGAAATCTCCAAGACGGTTAATACCATCATTGGAAGAATGGAAACCATGATTAAGTGAATAAAGAATTCTTATAGCCTAACTCAATATTCTGAGAATTCGTTATAGTTAATTAAGAAAGACGGTTCATTTTGCGTATGCATTTAATTACCGCAACCCTATTTAGGCAACAATTAAGAATTTACATCAGCTGCCCAGGATCGTCGATTTATTCGACTAACGCAAGGATTAATTATTCCTTGGGATTAATTCTAAGCAGTGGTTGGAATAACCATTTCACCTTAAGATAAGTTCTTTTATAATAGTTGTTATATAAGTATCAAGGTTGCTCCTTTGGAGACCTTGTATAGATAAAATATCAACACGTCCGTTTGATGGATGAGATTTTGGGAAGTCCAAATTATCAGGATCAGAAGGTTACTTCGGAAACAACAGATGGGATCATACAAATCCATAATCGATTGTAAGTTGCCAGTATACGACAGGAAGTCGAGAATTTATGAAAGTAGCAACCCTCCTAAGTTCTTGGGAAGGAATAAAGTTCAACAAAGATATCACCCTGGAAGGGTGTGCCAATTTGTTAGTTATCAGACTAGTTGAGATCTGAATATATTAAATCATTCGAAGGAATCAAATGTATCAGGATCAAATAGCTTATAAGCTAAAACCTAATTAAGGAGCTTGGCAGAGCATGCAATGCAATATACATTAATGCCTTGAGGATGTGTTTCACCAGTAAGTCAAGAAGCATTATCACTTATTGATATGCAGATTTATGATATGATGAGCAACCTATATCGATTGAGGATCGACAGGTTAAGAAGCTCCAAAAGGATACATGTACCAAATGTAAAGGTCACTTTGGGAGCTTGGAGAGACTCCATATATGATATAGAACTTAAGTCCATTATGCGACAAAAAGTACTTCCAGCATTTTAGCAAATCTCGAGGTCGAGATTTCTTTTAAGGGGGTGAGGATGTAACACCTCTAAAATTTACGTTCAATAATGTATTGACACGTGTCATGGGCTTTGAATATGTGAAAACATACTTTAGAGGGACTAAAGTTGTCAAACATTGAAACTATGTGAATATAAGGGTCCAAAGTGTCAACAATTGATAAATAGGCTCTACAATAACCCTACATGGTGTTTATAATCTTAAATTATTAGATCATGGATCATACAAAGCGAAAAATGAAAGAACGTGAGGAATTACAAACTACAGGGGCTAAAAGTGTCAACATGTTGAAAGTATACCTCTGAGTGATCTTTTAGCAAACCCGAAGCTTTGTAATGATAAAATATACTCACTAGAATATGTGGTAAAAATTTCATCAAGTTTCGTTATCGTATGAGAAAGATATGATTAAAACCGTGCACGAAGGGTTAATTGCGTTAAAGTTGAATTCGTGACTTTTCGGGTAAGCACAAAGTTAACCGAGGACTTTACCATGTTTGTAAAAGTCCCAAGGCCCTTAAAAACAAGATTTTAGGGTCTAATGTGCAAGATAAATCGCCAAAACCACGTATCAAAGGACCAAGGACTAAAATGCAAAACTTTAAAAAAACTTGTTACCTGATGAACGCTGGTACGCGGCCCGCGTCCAACCCGCCAGCAAGCAAAAAACGCACAGATGCCAGTTTTAAGGTCTGTTCCGAGTTGTTAACAGCTGTTGTCGATACTAGGGGCTCTCCAATGGGTTTATATGCATGTAAGGACATTTGGACTGATCATACAACATCTACAAACACCTGTATCATCATCAAATCTGATCAAAATGATCAAAAAAGGAACTTGAAGTGTAGCAACTTATGTTCTTGCATGTTCAAAAATTCACAAGATCATCTCTGGAGCTCTCTGGACGACAAGGCATCTTCCTAGTGACCTCTAAGCTTATTTAGGACCATTGTAAGTGTTCATAACTCTTTCAAATTCGTTCTAGCTTAGTTATTCAGCCGAAAGTCAATCCATCGTAAGTTCTGTTTGACTTTGTGATTAAACGAAAATGGCTCAGTCATTTCTCAAATTGAAAGTACCTACAAGTTGGTATTTATGTGGGTAACAAACCCTCAAAAGGGTATTTTCAGATTCCCACTCTAAGCATGTTGATTGTCGAGTCAAAGCTTTTCTTAAAAAGTCAACAGAATGTGTTTTTGCAAAATTAAGCATAATTAGCAATGTAGGCTACATGCAACCTGTTTGATCATCAAAATAACTTTGTAATTAATGTAAGAACATGTTTCATCATGATCAACTCGACAATTTTCAGTTTAAACCCGAATCGGAACCGAAAGTCACATAAATTGACTTTTTCTTTGACTATCAGTTCTGATCCGTACATGCATGGTTGAGATCTGCATTAGAGCATATTTTGGACCAATTTTTATATAAGTTTAACTCTCTGAGATTTTACAACTTGGTTCAATGCTTAACCGATTCATATGCATGTTTCCGATTTATGCTTAAAGTTGACTATTTTGCCCTTTTTACTATAAAATGTGATTTTTGAAAAAGTGAAAGAGTAGAAACATTTGCTACTGAATTATAAACTTGCACCAAAAATTTGATATCAGTTTGAGGTCCAGAATAAGAGTTATGCTCAATATCGTAATTTGAAAGCTTTATGTTACTTAAACGGCGTAATTAACATATAACCCATTTAAACCCACTTTTTGATATCAAACTTTTTACCCACTGATGTTATATAATATTTTGGGATTTTTAAAGATTTTTATTTAATTTTTGGCTGATCATATCATAGGTCTCTAAGTTTAATTCGGTAAATACCGATTTTGCCCTTTTAAGCCATAAAATGAGTTTTATAAATCCTTTTGACCCCAAACCTTTTTCTACTGATTTTATTTTTTAAATAAATTATTTTGAGCATTCTGGAAATATAAAAATATCAGCTTTCTTTTAAAAACCCGGAAACGGCTCTAAATCGTCTTTTTAAGCGTTTTTAACGCATAGTATGTACTATAACCATATTAAACATATAAGGTTGATACCTACTGATGTTCTTAGCATATTTTTATATAATAACAGTAAGTACAAGTTTATAAACTCAGGTTTCCAATTTTGACATTTTTAGCCCTTGTAAAATTACCAAAATACCCCTAGGGTGCATAGTTTGGTTTTAAATGATGATTTTCACTTATGGGTCATACCCTACTGTTATAATATGATAAATTAAGTATATTTACTGTATGAACCAGACCTGTAACTCAGATTTACAAATAAACTCTTTTATAATCTTTTAAATGACCAAAATGCCCTTATGGGGCATAAATTGTGTTTAAATCCGTTTTGGGAAAAATAGAAGATAACTTACTGATATTATAACATATCTAGAGCATATTATCTCAGGGAACTTGCATACGACTCTTACGGTTACCCGTAACGCTCTTTTCGCGTTCGGTTCGGTTTATGTAACTAGTTTGCATAAATTGACCGAGACGGGTCAAACATTATCATTTTTGTCTCAAAATCCAGAATGTATTTAGTATACCCATATTATACAAGTATTCCAACTTGTCGGGTCTAAATCACATTCTATCCGGTCTTCACTTAATCGTGCGTTGAACGGTATCGTCCTTTAAACTAGCCGGTCTAAGCATAAGCTTAAATAAAGACCCGTTAGAAATCTAATAGGTTATTATAAACCTTCGTTCCAGATTAGGAGCACCTGTAAAAGCTACTTGCATTTTGCTTGTTGAGAATTATACTTTACTCAGATAAATACTTTTAACTTATTTTCCCTATACGGGCTTGGGTTACGGTATATAGAATACCGCTTGATCGAGCATCAAATCTTACATCTCTGAATGGTTAATTGAATAATTTGATCGGCTCGTTAAAACAATCTTGTTTACTTAAAAGCCTTTGGGGGGTTAATGACCGTGTCCCGGATATCCTCGGCATCATCTTACGAGATGGCCACGACCTGAGCACGGGGTGTAGGCGTACACCTGTCAGTGTATAACTCTAATGTGGAGGGTCTATTGATCTTTAACCCGGACAAGATCCGGGCTACTGAACGCATAGTAACATGTAATTCGTTCACATGATTATATTGTATAATTAACCCAAGTTATAAAATGTTTTGTGTCACGTGCATTCAAATCAATTTTCAATCATTTTCAAAATGAGTCAGTTAAATTGTATTTACCAGTGTAAACTGACGTATTTTCCCAAAAGGTTAAGTGCAGGTACTACACGTAATAGGCTGGCTGTCTTCTAGAGCGTCCACAATAAGTCTCGCAAGCTTGGACGACAATAAACTATTGAACAATATCTTATTTTTTATTTTTGATCCGCCTGTGGATCCGTTTCAACTATTCGTGATATTTAATATTACACTTTGTTAAAGTTGAAATGAATCTATCTTTGCTTCCGCTGTGCATTTAAATATTGTGTTGTTTGTCTATGATGATACCAGCTACGTCACGATACTCCCCACCGGGCCCACCGGTGACACGTGGAAAATAGGGGTGTGACATAAATCCTGGCTCAAGGCTTCAGGATTCTGCTCAGGATCACTTAGGGTAGATCTTGCAGTAGGTATTGTCATTTCCGTTGGGACCATTGCTTTTGCTCCAAATACCAAGGAAAACGGGGTTTGGCCTGTTGCATTCTTTACCGTTGTCCTATCAGCCCACAAAACAAAGGGTAATTCTTCTGCCCATCTTCCTTTTTTGGCTCCAAGCCTTTTCTTTAAGTTATTGACAATTATCTTGTTTGAGGATTCTGCTTGTCCATTTGCTTGAGGATGTACCGGAGTAGATGTGATCATTTTGATCCCCCAACTCTTGCAAAAGTCAGTAGTTCTCTTGCTTATAAACTGAGAACCATTGTCACAGATTATCTCGGCTGGTACTCCAAACCTGGTCAGGATATTCCTCTTTATGAAGGATACTACTTCTTGATCCCTAACTTGAACAAATGCTTCAGCTTCAACCCACTTAGAGAAATAATCCGTCATTGCTAGCATAAAGACTTTCCTCCCGGAGCTTTTGGTAGCTTTCCCACTATATCCATACCCCACTTCATAAATGGCCAAGGGGAAACAATAGGATATAATGGTTCAGCAGGTTGATGCAGTATGTTACTATGTCTTTGACATGCGTCACATCTTCGAGCATATTCTGCTGCATCTTTTCTCATTGTTGGCCAATAATATCCTGTCCTTAACACTTTCGAGAATAACGACCTGCCCCCAGTATGGTTACCACAATCCCCTTCATGTATATCCTGAAGTACCTCTTTGGCTTCAGGATCCTCCAAGCACCTCAAATATGGTCCTGCAAGAGATTTCTTGTATAAAACATTATTTGTAATAGTGAATCGTGATACCTTCATCCTAAATGCCTTAGGATTTTCATTTCCAGGGATGTGTCCTTCTTTGAGATATCTCACAATTGGAGCCGTCCAGGATGTAGGATCCTGTTCAGGATATTCCGCTCCGGGATCCCGAATTCCCGCTACTTCTTTACCCTGAGGATTCGTTGCAGGATATAAGACATGTAATATTGGTATTTGGGTCCCTTCAGGTATCCTAATCGATGATCCCAAATTTGCTAAGGCATCCGCTTCAGCATTATCCTCCCTTGGTACCTGTTCAAGTGTAAAAACATCGAAATATCCTGCTAATTTTTTGAGAATATCGAGGTATTCGATTAATTTCTCACCCTTAACTGCATAGGATCCATTAAAATGGTTAGTAATTAACAAAGAGTCAACATATACTTGTAAATTTTTGATACTCATGCTCTTAGCCAACTCTAATCCTGCAATTAAAGCCTCATACTCTGCTTCATTATTAGTAGTAGGAAACTCACATCTAATAGCCTGGGGTAATATGTCCCTCTGTGGCGATTTTGGTAGTATACCTAAACCTACTCCTCTTATATTAGATGCACCATCAGTATATAATGTCCAAGATCCTGAGGATTCTACTAACTGCTGAACTTCTAGGTCTGCCTCGTCCTGAATGTCACTACTGAAATCAGCCACAAAGTCAGCTAAAGCCTGAGACTTTATGGCATTTCTAGGTTCATATACTAAATCATAAGCACTCAACTTTACTAACCACTTGGCCATCCTGCCTGACATCTCTGGTTTCCTAAGCACATTTTTGACAGGATAATTCGTTTTAACATGGATCCTATGTGTTTCAAAATAATGTCTAAGCTTTGTCGATGCCATAACTAGAGCTAATATCAATTTTTCTAAATGAGAATACCTAGTTTCAGCATCTAACAAACTTTTACTAACATAATAAACAGGATACTGCTGACCTTCATGGTCTTTTATAAGAACGGCACTTACAACATTCCCTGATACAGCGAGGTATAGGGATAGTGGTTCACCATTTTCAGGCTTCATTAATAGAGGTGCAGTTGAGAGATATCGCTTCAAATTCTGCAAGGCTGCTTCATGCTTTGCTCCCCATTCAAATTTCTTATTCTTCTTGAGGATATCATAGAATTTCTTGCATTTTTCTAAGGATCTTGAAATAAATCTATTCAAAGCTGCTACTCGGCCTGTCAACCTTTGTACGTCCTTCATATTTGAGGGTGATTTTATATCCAGGATAGCTCTGATCTGCTCTGGGCTTGCTTCTATCCCCCTTTTTGTCACCATATATCCAAGAAACTTTCCTGCCCCCACTCCGAAATGGCATTTAGCAGGATTCAGCTTCATGTTGTAATGATCCAGGATATCAAATGCTCCCTTGATATCCTGGAGGTGATCCTCAGCCTTTTTAGATTTCACCACCATATCGTCGATATATACCTCTATGGTGTCCCCCAGCTTATCCTTGAACATCATGTTTACCAATCTCTGGTATGTCGCACCTGCATTTTTCAAACCGAAAGGCATAGCAGTATAGCAATATATACCTGTTGGTGTCATGAAAGCAGTATCCTCCTGATCCGAAGGCTCCATTTGAATCTGCTGAAATCCTGAGGATGCGTCCATGAACGTTAACATCTCATGTCCAGCAGTAGCATCTACCATTGCATCGATATGAGGGAGAGGAAATGGGTCTTTAGGACAAGCCTTGTTCAAGTCCGTGTAGTCTACACAGACTCTCCATTTCCCGTTTTTCTTTTGTACCACAACTACGTTAGCTAGCCATCTTGGAAACTTGACTTCCCTGATCATCCTGGACTTCAACAACCTTTCAACTTCCTCTTGGATAATCGCATTCCGCTCAGGAGCAAATTTTCTTCTTTTTTGTTGAACAGGCTTGAATGATTTGTCAATTCCAAGCTTGTGAGTGATAATGTCTTTGGATATGCCTGTCATATCTTCGTGCTTCCAGGCAAACGTTGACATCCTGCATTTCAAAAAGTTAGTTAACTAATTTTCAATATCCTGAGGGATATTGGCTCCAACGAGCACAGAGATATCTGGATTATCCTGATCCAGGATAATTTTCTTTACATCCTGCTCTGAATTCTCCACGATATCCTGGGCCCGCATCTTTAATTGCTATGCTGCATTAGGCTTGGTTGAGGATTTCATCGAGGATGAGTAACACTCCTTAGCTTCTTGCTGATCACTTTCAACCTTGACAACTCCCCAAGGAGTAGGGATCTTGATGCATTGGTGGTATGTTGATGGCACAGCCTTCATATCGTGAATCCATGGTCTTCCCAGTATGATGTTATAGCAGGATAAGGAGTCCATCACACAGAAACGTTGTATTGAATTGACCCCTTCAACATATACTGGTAACTTTATTTCCCCTACGGTATTTCTAGCTTCTCCACTGAAACCAACAAGCACAGTGGACTTCGAAGTGATGTCCATCGGAGATACATTCATCTTCTTCAACGTTTCCAGCTGAATTATATTGACAGAACTACCGTTGTCTACCAGTATCCTGCGTACAAAATGGTTAGCCACATATAAAGTTATTACTAAAGCATCATGGTGAGGATCCTGAATAGTATCCCTGTCATCACTATCGAAAGTGATCACTTTATCAGTTGTGAGGGTAGTCATCCTGACTGGTCTGTCCCCTCTCTCACTCTTAGCTTCCTTTGCATGTCTCTTGGCCGCCGAATACGAAGTCCCACAAATGTCAGATCCTCCTGAAATAAAGTTAATTATCTTGGCATCTGTTGGGGGTGATGCTGCTCGTTCAGGATCCTTCTCGGGATCCTGCCCTTTATTCTTCTTTTTTCCCAGCAAGTCCTTAAGATACCCCTTGCTTAACAGGTAGCTTATTTCTTTCCTTAAAGCGATGCAATCCTCGGTCATGTGTCCGAAGTCTTCGTGGAAGGCGCACCATTTGGACTTATCCTTCCAATCAGCTTTCTGCTGGTTCTTCCGAGGCCACCTAGCTTTGTCTCCTAAGCCCTGCATAGCATACATTAATTCAGGTATAATAACAGAAAAGCAGTATTCAGATAAGTCAGGATATTCTTCAGGATCCTCATCTTCAACAGCATTCACTTTCTTGTTATCATTTCTGCCATATGGCCTGGAGCGATATGGCTTATACGAGGTCTCCGATTTCCTGTTAGTTGATTCATAGGTTGAGGTAGAGTTCATCCTCTCCTGCATCTTCTTGTCATCTTCCAGACGGATATATCTCAAAGCCCTGTTACGAGCTTCGTCGAGATTCCTGCAGGGATTTGTCACACCCCGACCACATAGAACATACTAAACGTGGCGGAAACATCGGGGAGTGTTGTAACAGAATTAATTGTCTCAAATCCATGGCAATTGAAGTCTTGTTTTATTGATTAAAAGTGTTACAATGTCTTATCAAACAAGGAAATACAACTTAATTAACTAGTCTTGCATCTTTTATTGTCACTAAAGCCCAAGTCTGCCTATGTGTATCTTGATCATCTTATGCAACAACTCCTGAAAAACACATGTGAAAATAGGTACGTCAGCATAAAAATGCCTGTGAGATACATAGGTTTTGTGAAAATAGGTTTCATGACTTATGTTTGAGAAAATGTTTAGTCATGAACCTTGTAATTTGCTTTGTTTTGCAAATCATTTGAAAAACAATGAGTTCAGATGATATGTATAAATAAATGAATAATGTATGGTTAAATGAATAACCATAGTAAAATGGATTTGTATAAGATAAGTTGTTTGTAAAACAATGTCTTGTGAAAAGTATGTTATTTGTATAAAATGTTATATGTCTCAAACTGAAATGATTCAAATAACACTACGATATGTAATACCATACAAACACTTATATATAGGAAGTACCAGCGGCGTATCCACCATGCTTGTATCATATTACACACGTATCGTTACTTAATCATTTAATCAAACCAAACCACCAAAGTAATGTTTAACAATAGTAGAAATGTTTATGTATGGTCAAATACGGTTCACAGATACAAACGGTTCACAGATACAAACGGTTCACAGATACAAACGGCTCACAGATACAAACGGTTCACAGATACAAACGGTTCACAGATACAAACGGTTCACAGATATCAACGGATCACAGATACAAACGGTTCACAGATATCAACGGATCACATAGTCGAATGATTACAACGGTTCACATAGTCAAATGTTTACAACGGTTCAATATGTAGTATAATGTGTTCATATGCTGGATAAGCATATGCAACAGAAAAGCAATGAAAAACAATGTACTAAGTATGCACATAATGAACATACATAGCATAAAGTGTATTGAAATCATGTACTATAATGTACTAACGAACATAGCATGTCTATGATGTGAAAACAGGAAAGCATGAAAGTAACAAGTAGGCACATGTGTTTCACCCCAAAACAGTTTGGAAAACAGTAAAAGAGGGGTCTATGTACTCACTTGAGATTGCTCAGAAGTCCTTGAGTAACAACCAAACAATGCTAGAGATCGCGGATATCAAACGGCACCTAATATAGATAACTATGTTAATTAACCGGACCTAGATCGGAGGATTTAGATAGAATGAGGGTTCGCAAACCAAACGAGTATAGAGACTCGTGTCATATGGTTTAACAAAGCCTACATACTAAATGAAACCTAACCTAAGTGCTTTCGACCCATCGCGACCCATTAAGGTAGCTTATGCTACTTTAACGCGTCGTGCGCGTGAAACGCGTTCGGACCGTCTAACTAGTCCTATGACAAGTGTTATATGCCTAAACATGTTACATAATCAGTTATGTGACAAAAGTTTAGGTTACATATGCTTAATTACCAATTATACATGAAAAGGGTATTCTGGTAATTTACCTAAGGCATATAAACTACCTATCATACAACTACTCAAACGATGTGACCATAGGGTATAACCTCGGAAGGTTATTCCCTATACTATGGTCACCTAAAGTGCTTGGTCGGATCCTAATGATCGACCAACCGGGTCGGGTTCGAAAGTGTAAGCGATTGTTTAGATCGCTTACCTTACGACCCTATATAAGCACTAAACTAAAAGTGACGAGCTAAGCATGTTAAAACATGCTTAACTAAGTTTAGAAAACAGGTTTGGTATCACAACAAACGGTTGTGATACCTAAGAGTAGTTTGGTTACAAAATACGCAAGAATACGTATTCTGACCGAAACTACGGCTCGTCACTGAGCCTAGATAACGTGGTAATCAGTAGGTATAGTCACTAGGGACTATAACCATCGTGATCACGCTCACGTTATGAAGTTCAAACGAACTTCGCATCGACCATAAACTGGTCAATGCAGAAAGTCAAACAAAGTTTGACTTTCGGACTCGAAAGCGATAAAAGAACGAAAGAATACTTACGAAGGGTCCCCGAATGCTAATCTAGATCAAAATAACTCAGGTATGAAACAATGGTTTCAACTTAGAGTCTTTTTAATCAGATTCTAGTGGTTTTGGCTATAGAATGGGTTGGGTATTTATAGTATTCGGAGAACCGTTAAGATCGTTTGTCGAATATCGTGCCTAAATCTTGTGCGTACATTTGTCAAAATGTTATGGTTACTCAAAATGATCCTTAATGTGCTGAAAGGTCAAGTGTGGATTTGTGGTTGAGGATTAAACAGCTGGTAATCTGCTGACTGTTTAATCTGATCTGATCTGCAACAGGCTAGCGCACCGCTACACTAAAAGTGTAGCGCACCGCTAGGCCATAGTTTGGCAGATTTACACTTTTGGTCCCTGTCCTGCGTTCAGCCCATTTTCGACACGTTTAAGGCCCGTTAACCCCATTTCAAAGCTCTAAAATGAAGTTAAAGCATAGGGAACTTAAAATGTGTTTAAAAATATCTCGGATGTCGGTTCGTTTAGCCGTACGAACGCGATGTTCGCTTAATTACGACGGAATGCGCATAAGCGCGAAAAACGAACCAAATGACGCGACGAATGGATTTTTCTTATGGCGAACACTAAAATAAAATATTTTAGTGCTTACATAAATTTTTGGATGTCCGGATGTATTCAGAACGTAAGTTATGCGCGAAAATGCAAACTTGTGCACTTTTTGACACTTTTAGTCCCTGAATGACACAAAAGTTTATTTTAGCACACCGAACACCTCAGAGCCTATTTCTAAGCTATGTAAAGGATATTTATTGTATGTTTAACTTATGGTCATGTTCCGGAATATCTGTTACAGTTCAAATTGGCATACTTTCGTAGTTTGTCAACTTTAGTCCCTGTAAGCGATTAAACTTTGATTTCACCACACCAAACCTTCCAAAACTTATATCTAAGTTATTTAAAGGTTATTTAAGGTATGTTAAGCCTATTTCACTATTCTGGAGTGTTTGTTGCGTTAAACTGGTTATATTTACGCATCAGTGCGTGTATAACCTTCCAGAAAGCGATTTAGAGCTTGAAATCGAACATGAGTTGATATGTGCAAAAGATACACATATTTATACAAGTCCAAAGTATGAAATACATTATTTCATTGGTTTGGAATTTGTTTGATGGTTGAAATGACACAGGTGTTACAGTCTCCCCTACTTTAGGAAATTTCGTCCCGAAATAAATTCGTAGGAGTCTATTTGTGACTTTGTGTCAGATAACCACCAGAGATATGTAAAGTATAATCCTGTCATTTCCTTAACGGACATTCTTCAGAACGAAAATGAACAAACGGATTCATTTTCCTCAACGAGTATTCTTCAGAAGCGGAAATGAAGGAATAAACAAACGGGGATTCATTTCCTTAACGGACAATCTTCGGAAACGAAAATGAACAAACGGAGTCACTTTCAACAGATGCTTCCTCAGAAACGGAAATGAAAATGATAGACAAACGGATATTCATTTCCTCAACGGACAAATCTTCAGAAACGAAAATGAACAAACGGAGTCATTTTCAACGGTTGCTTCTTCAGAAACAGAAATGAAAATGATAGATAAACGGATATTCATTTCCTCAACGGATAATCTTCAGAAACGAAAATGAACTAACGGAGTCATTTTCAACGGTTGTTTCCTCAGGTTCGGAAATGAAGGATTAAACAACGAATATTCATTTCCTCAATGGATAATCTTCAGAAACGAAAGTGAACTAACGGAGTCATTTTCAACGGTTGTTTCCTCAGGTTCGGAAATGAAGGATTAAACAACGGATATTCATTTCCTCAACGGATAATCTTCAGAAACGAAAATGAACTAACGGAGTCATTTTCATCGGTTGTTTCCTCAGGTTCGGAAATGAAGGATTAAATAAACGGATATTCATTTCCCTCGACGGATACTCTTCAGAACGAAAATGCACAAACGGAGTCATTTTCCTCAACGGGTATTCTTCAGAATTGGAAATGAAGGATAAACGGATATTCATTTCCCTCGACGGATACTCTTCAGAACGAAAATGCACAAACGGAGTCATTTTCCTCAACGGGTATTCTTCAGAATTGGAAATGAAGGATAAACGGATATTCATTTCCTCAACGGATATTCTTCAGAAGTGAAAAATGAATAGCTAGTTCATTTTTCCTCAACGGATACTTCATCAGAATTGGAAATGAATAGGGTTAACTTCTAGGTACATGACAAAGCTCCCTGTGGTTTCTGTGCACTAAATTCCATAATTATGTATGCATCCATAATTACGCAATTCCTTGCATAGTCCGCACAGTTTGTCTTGTAATGTTCATAAGCACATAATCACATAGTTGTTTAATTGTTATTATCTTGTTATTGATTGCAATTAACTTGGCACCTCGTACTTCGTTTCTCTTGGAAGAAACGGGTACTTAGTATTTTCGCGGAAAACGCAAGAGATCATACAATGGAAGAAATTTGGGAGTAGTCTGTTCTTCAAGGAATGCGGTTCCTTGATTGTCGGTATTGTAGGGGATATGTTGTTTATACATACAATCACATAAATACATTGCAATGTAAATAAAAGATTTATTTATAAACAAATGATAACAACAACTGTTTCATGGATCGTGACAACAAAAGAAAATAATACATCAGACGTGATTATTTCTAAACGATGTTGTCTTCTGGTTGATCAAATGCTCATCCCTGCGCTGGATTTGCATTAGCAAGCCTTGGGCAATTCCTACGAAAATGGCCCATCTCGCCACAGTTGTAGCAAGATCCCGGTGGAAAACGAGCCTGAGCAGGATTGTTGCCAGCTTGATTTGGTGCAGCTGCGGTTGGGCAAACCCTAGCTGTATGACCTATAAGTCCGCAAACTTGGCATGTGCGGCACTTCACCCCAGCATGATGATGTAGGCCACATTGGTTGCACAAGGGTGCAGTTCCGTTGTAGGGTTTCCTGGCAGGGGGTTGAGCTGGTTGGTTGGGGACGGCTTGATCATTGTGAGTAACCATGGCAAAGTTCTGAGAAGCCTTTCGCTTCTTTGTTTTCTTAGGGGATCCAGTCTGTTCATCCATGGTCTTTGATTCCTCGATTGGGTTTGATTCCTCGACCGGTTTCTTGTCACCTTTTCGGAAAAGTTTACCTTTCCTGATCTTTGATTCAGTCAAGGTTGCAGATAGCTCAATGGCCTGTCTAACTGTAGTAGGGTTGCTGCCGGTCATGATGTCTTGTATTGAGTCAGGGAGGCCATCAATGTACTTTTCGATTGCCTTATCCAAAGGCGTGACCATGTTTGGGCATAACAGACTTAACTCTTCATAACGGTCCGTGTAGGCTCGATGCTCACCGCTGTCTTGCTCAAGATTGTCGAATTCCCTTTCCAAGGCCCTGATCTCGTGACGAGGACATAATTCCTTCATCATAAGGGCCCTAAGTTCAGCCCATGTCTGTGCTAGAGCAACTTCTGCACCTCGATCTCTCATAACCCCGTTCCACCACGTAAGGGCTCTCTTCTGGAACACACTCGAAGCAAACTCGACCTTGCGATTGTCAGGACACTGCACGTGGCGGAAAGTATTCTCAATGCTCTCGAACCATTGAAGAAGCCCAGTCGCTCCCTCAGATCCACTAAACTTGAGTGGTTTCACCGAGTTAAAACTCTTGAAATTGCATGGACCATTGTTGTTGTTGTTGGCTTGATTCCATTGAGCAAAGAGGTTTGGGAATTGAGCAGCCATTTGCTGCGCAATGATTTCTGCCAGCTCGGCAGTCGCTATCTGGTTCTCGCGTCGAGGAGGCATTCTAAAAGAGGAAACATGAAAGGAAACGAGTGAGAGAATTAGACGAAAAGAATGAGATGAAACAAATCTGAAGAAAGCAAGGATAGTGGTCATTTGTTTGTTACTACAAAGCAACAAACGACACATAGTGACTAATCAAAGTAAATGAGTCAAAAATAATGTATCGCGAAGACATGCTTGCCTATAAGTGAACACTCATCCCAAGAATTCCCAGGTAAGCACAACTGGTCTCGCGTCTGATGAGATGTATACGAAGTGCTTGCCTAGACAGAAAACCCAGAATACAGGCATTCACCCTTCCAGTTTGCACGTGTTCACATTATTTAAAACCCAAAACCTTGACGAGATTTTTGAAAATTCAAAGGGGTTCAAAACCATATAACAGAGGGTTCAAATCCTTACAATAGAGGGTTCAAAACCTTGTAATAAATCATCCTAGAACAGATGATTAGTTTTCAAAGCGGTTTTGAAATTTATGTTCTTGTTGTGGTAGTCGCCTAAGGATAGGTGACGGTATTGTTTTATGACTAAACGCAAGTAAACTCGCGTTAGGGTCCTAAGAAGGTTATAGACTAGGTCAAAGCATTACTAATAACCTAATTCCCTATAACCATTGGCTCTGATACCATCTTTTCTGTCACACCCCGACCACGTAGAACATACTAAACGTGGCGGAAACATCGGGGAGTGTTATAACAGAATTAATTGTCTCAAATCCATGGCAATTGAAGTCTTGTTTTATTGATTAAAAGTGTTACAATGTCTTATCAAACAAGGAAATACAACTTAATTAACTAGTCTTGCATCTTTTATTGTCACTAAAGCCCAAGTCTGCCTATGTGTATCTTGATCATCTTATGCAACAACTCCTGAAAAACACATGTGAAAATAGGTACGTCAGCATAAAAATGCCTGTGAGATACATAGGTTTTGTGAAAATAGGTTTCATGACTTATGTTTGAGAAAATGTTTAGTCATGAACCTTGTAATTTGCTTTGTTTTGCAAATCATTTGAAAAACAATGAGTTCAGATGATATGTATAAATAAATGAATAATGTATGGTTAAATGAATAACCATAGTAAAATGGATTTGTATAAGATAAGTTGTTTGTAAAACAATGTCTTGTGAAAAGTATGTTATTTGTATAAAATGTTATATGTCTCAAACTGAAATGATTCAAATAACACTACGATATGTAATACCATACAAACACTTATATATAGGAAGTACCAGCGGCGTATCCACCATGCTTGTATCATATTACACACGTATCGTTACTTAATCATTTAATCAAACCAAACCACCAAAGTAATGTTTAACAATAGTAGAAATGTTTATGTATGGTCAAATACGGTTCACAGATACAAACGGTTCACAGATACAAACGGTTCACAGATACAAACGGCTCACAGATACAAACGGTTCACAGATACAAACGGTTCACAGATACAAACGGTTCACAGATATCAACGGATCACAGATACAAACGGTTCACAGATATCAACGGATCACATAGTCGAATGATTACAACGGTTCACATAGTCAAATGTTTACAACGGTTCAATATGTAGTATAATGTGTTCATATGCTGGATAAGCATATGCAACAGAAAAGCAATGAAAAACAATGTACTAAGTATGCACATAATGAACATACATAGCATAAAGTGTATTGAAATCATGTACTATAATGTACTAACGAACATAGCATGTCTATGATGTGAAAACAGGAAAGCATGAAAGTAACAAGTAGGCACATGTGTTTCACCCCAAAACAGTTTGGAAAACAGTAAAAGAGGGGTCTATGTACTCACTTGAGATTGCTCAGAAGTCCTTGAGTAACAACCAAACAATGCTAGAGATCGCGGATATCAAACGGCACCTAATATAGATAACTATGTTAATTAACCGGACCTAGATCGGAGGATTTAGATAGAATGAGGGTTCGCAAACCAAACGAGTATAGAGACTCGTGTCATATGGTTTAACAAAGCCTACATACTAAATGAAACCTAACCTAAGTGCTTTCGACCCATCGCGACCCATTAAGGTAGCTTATGCTACTTTAACGCGTCGTGCGCGTGAAACGCGTTCGGACCGTCTAACTAGTCCTATGACAAGTGTTATATGCCTAAACATGTTACATAATCAGTTATGTGACAAAAGTTTAGGTTACATATGCTTAATTACCAATTATACATGAAAAGGGTATTCTGGTAATTTACCTAAGGCATATAAACTACCTATCATACAACTACTCAAACGATGTGACCATAGGGTATAACCTCGGAAGGTTATTCCCTATACTATGGTCACCTAAAGTGCTTGGTCGGATCCTAATGATCGACCAACCGGGTCGGGTTCGAAAGTGTAAGCGATTGTTTAGATCGCTTACCTTACGACCCTATATAAGCACTAAACTAAAAGTGACGAGCTAAGCATGTTAAAACATGCTTAACTAAGTTTAGAAAACAGGTTTGGTATCACAACAAACGGTTGTGATACCTAAGAGTAGTTTGGTTACAAAATACGCAAGAATACGTATTCTGACCGAAACTACGGCTCGTCACTGAGCCTAGATAACGTGGTAATCAGTAGGTATAGTCACTAGGGACTATAACCATCGTGATCACGCTCACGTTATGAAGTTCAAACGAACTTCGCATCGACCATAAACTGGTCAATGCAGAAAGTCAAACAAAGTTTGACTTTCGGACTCGAAAGCGATAAAAGAACGAAAGAATACTTACGAAGGGTCCCCGAATGCTAATCTAGATCAAAATAACTCAGGTATGAAACAATGGTTTCAACTTAGAGTCTTTTTAATCAGATTCTAGTGGTTTTGGCTATAGAATGGGTTGGGTATTTATAGTATTCGGAGAACCGTTAAGATCGTTTGTCGAATATCGTGCCTAAATCTTGTGCGTACATTTGTCAAAATGTTATGGTTACTCAAAATGATCCTTAATGTGCTGAAAGGTCAAGTGTGGATTTGTGGTTGAGGATTAAACAGCTGGTAATCTGCTGACTGTTTAATCTGATCTGATCTGCAACAGGCTAGCGCACCGCTACACTAAAAGTGTAGCGCACCGCTAGGCCATAGTTTGGCAGATTTACACTTTTGGTCCCTGTCCTGCGTTCAGCCCATTTTCGACACGTTTAAGGCTCGTTAACCCCATTTCAAAGCTCTAAAATGAAGTTAAAGCATAGGGAACTTAAAATGTGTTTAAAAATATCTCGGATGTCGGTTCGTTTAGCCGTACGAACGCGATGTTCGCTTAATTACGACGGAATGCGCATAAGCGCGAAAAACGAACCAAATGACGCGACGAATGGATTTTTCTTATGGCGAACACTAAAATAAAATATTTTAGTGCTTACATAAATTTTTGGATGTCCGGATGTATTCAGAACGTAACTTATGCGCGAAAATGCAAACTTGTGCACTTTTTGACACTTTTAGTCCCTGAATGACACAAAAGTTTATTTTAGCACACCGAACACCTCAGAGCCTATTTCTAAGCTATGTAAAGGATATTTATGGTATGTTTAACTTATGGTCATGTTCCGGAATATCTGTTACAGTTCAAATTGGCATACTTTCGCAGTTTGTCAACTTTAGTCCCTGTAAGCGATTAAACTTTGATTTCACCACACCAAACCTTCCAAAACTTATATCTAAGTTATGTAAAGGTTATTTAAGGTATGTTAAGCCTATTTCACTATTCCGGAGTGTTTGTTGCGTTAAACTGGTTATATTTACGCATCAGTGCGTGTATAACCTTCCAGAAAGCGATTTAGAGCTTGAAATCGAACATGAGTTGATATGTGCAAAAGATACACATATTTATACAAGTCCAAAGTATGAAATACATTATTTCATTGGTTTGGCATTTGTTTGATGGTTGAAATGACACAGGTGTTACAGGATACATTAGAAGATCCTGATAAAACTGAGAATCCTTTTGTAACCCCATCTTAAAAGCTTGCACAGCTGTTGCAACATCAAGATGTGGGATATCCAAGGATTCTCGACTGAATTTGTTCACATAATCCCTCAAGGATTCCTGAGGCCCTTGAGTTATCCTGTAAAGATCACTGGTTAGTTTCTCAAAACTCCGACTACAAGAAAATTGACTATTAAATAAATTAACCAAATGAGCAAACGAAGTAATTGAGTGAGGAGGAACGTTTAACAGCCATTTTAAGGCTGATCCTGTTAGAGTAGAACCAAATCCCTTGCACAAGCATGCTTCCTTGAGCTCCAGAGGGATAGGGTTAATCTCCATTCTTTCCCTATACTGAGCAATATGCTCTTCAAGATCCGTAGTCCCATCATACAGCTTCATGTTGGGAGTCTGAAATCTTTTTGGGATTTCAGCATCACAAATGGGATATGCAAAGCGAGATATCCTGTGGCTGTCTTGGGATACTTCCGGAATTGGTTGGACCACTCCAGGCACACTGGATATCATGTCCTTCAATTTCTGGAGTTCCCTGGTAAATGTTGACGTCATACCTGCATCCTGCAAAGAGCCATTATTGTTAGTAGCAAGAATATTATTATTTGACACATTACCGTTCTGAGGATTTTGGCCATATCCTGAACTTCTCACAGTCGATATTCTGACCGAAGAGGGTATCTCAGGGGTATGATTCTGAGAATGGCTCGGGACGATATTCCCCCTATTATCCTCAGTGTAAACTGCGGAACTGAAGTTCAAAGCCCTGGGCTGTATAGGAGTGACAATTTCTTCAGCGGGTCTACTCGAGCTAGCTTTTAAGAGTTGTATTTCTCTTAATAGCATTTGGTTAGTCTCCTGTTGCTGCCTCATTTGTTCCTGCACACTTCCAAATAAAGTCAAAATTTCATCATTAGAGGCTAAAACAGGAGCAGATCCCTGGACACTCCGAGTAGGGATAACATCTTGAGGTTGTGAAGAAAACGGCATCCTTGGAGGAGGTGGTGGAAGCACCGAACCAGTGGTAGCAGAGGTTGTAGCAGACATAGTGGAAGAGCCCATGTTTGATCTTGAGGCCATTGTAAACAATGTGGCAAAAAGTTTAGAAAATAGAAAACCGATTAATGATTTTGCAAAGATTTTTAGTAAAAGTAGCACCACTTGCCCCACGGTGGGCGCCAAATTGTTTTGGTAAAAAATTACCTAAGCAATTAAGTGATCAAATTAGTTAAGTGAGGTAGTGTGCTAGAAATATGTGTAAAAAATGTGTTGACAAAATTAGATATGAAAACAGTTTCAGGATACGGCTCAGGATATAGAGCTATATCTATGATCAAACAATGAGCGAAAATGTAAAGGTGGACACGTGATATACGAGGAAAGCCCTTGATCAATCTAGATCGCCGGCATAAAACCTCGGGAGCTGACAATCGCAGCTGCCTTGTTCTTCTATTGCTTCAAATATCAGGATACAGTGCAGGATGTGGTGCGGATCAACTATGTGTTACAATGTAATTCGAATACAAGTGTTTGAGTGTGGTGTTTGCAGTGAGTAAAAGTGTACGAGAGTGTAAGTGAAAGATTGTGTGCCTTAAACTGATCCGCCCTCATCTATTTATAGTAAAGATAATGTAACAAACTATCCTAAACTTCCGGGATCCACCGAATATTCCTTAATCGAACGTTGTAGACCTGGTCTTTCGGGTTCAACGTCTCTCCTTCAACAAACACGCCCGAGTCTTGAGGAGAAGAAGTCCTGATGACCGTTAGTAACTTGCAGCCATTAACCTGCACGTGTTTAATTCACTCAAGCTTAGGATATCGCCCAGGATGTTAGCAATATCCCCGTCCAATATCCTGGTCACAAATAAACAATTAGAAGCAGGATAATAGTCAGGATAAGTATGCTTAGAAAATGACCCATAACAGACGTGCTCTCCCAAAAATAGTTACCCCATGGATATTGGTTAAATTCATTCAGATCATCCACCAGGTGTAACAGTTTATTATCGATTGCATTTGAATCCTGCAACCCTAAAAACCCTTGGCCCAAAAGCATCAGTAGACATATCCTAGTGCAATCTTCGTTGCTATATCGTATCGGACCTTCAAACATATCTCTTATTCATTTGAAAGCAATACTTTCACGGCCCGGGAAATGTCGGTTTTTTAAATGAGTCAGGGTGGTCAATTGGTGTCCAGTTACTGAACCCAAACCTTAACCCCGTTATAAGACAAAATTGTTTCGCGGTAAACATTAAAATTTGTTGGCCTAGGCGATATGTAATCCCTAATTTGGGTGTAGGTGTATGCACTTGTAATTGTGCAACACCGAGTAAGAGTAGGCTATCACACATAACACACTTAATATCCAAAAAAGGCCTAACACATGTCCGCCTAATCTGGGACTCAATAGGTGCCGTCATTCTTTCGTTCAAAGTCTTTACTATATTCCACTTTTGCCGAACTTTGATCTTTTTGGCCTTGTAAAGTAAAAATGAAACAAAAAACAATTGAAAATATACTAAAATACTAAAACAGTATAATAAAGGAAACAAAAGAGATAACGTATAAAGTATCACCGCTACACGTGGGACAATATTTTCTCCAACGTCTTGCATGACGTGATCAGGTTGCATGTGCTCTGGACGACCCATGGGTGGGTAACCGTAGTAATTTGGATCCATTCTGAGTCAACGGGCAACGTGGTAGTTCGGCAGCAGAAACGAAACGGTGGTCTGGTCTTTGGTCGGATCTTCAACGGTCACCAGGTCTTTCTTCGGATCTTCAATGGTCGTCGGGTCTTTCTTCAAGATGGTCCTAAAAGAGAATGGTGGTCCCGAAGACGTTTGCAGGTCAAAATGAAACACATGAACCCACACTCCCAATGTCAAAACCCTTCCCCGACACGTGTCACACGATGGCTAGACGGGGAAATGAACTGGAACACGTGTCGTTCATCAAACGGTTTGCATGTCTGAAACGTCTCAAGTAGCAGTTTAGACGTCTCAAGATTAAGTGGGAAACGTCTCAAGTATGTGGGAAACGTCTTAATAAACAAAACGTCTCGAAATGTGGGAAACGTCTTAAATGTCAGAATGAAACGTCTTAGACGTCTTAAATGTCAGAATGTCAGAATGAAACGTCTTAGACGTCTTAACATGCCATGTGTCAAATCCTGAGACCTCTTAAATGTCGTGAAACGTCTTAAATGTCCTAAAACGTCTTAAATCTTGAGACGTCTTAAATGTGTACTGAAACATCTCTGCATGCATGCCACATGTCGGTTTCATGTCGGAAACGTTTCGGTTGAAACGTCTTGACCAAGCATTTCTCCTTTATTTTTTAATAAATTAGAATGGGACCCCATTAGAATTCTTCCTTTAAGTATAGTATTTGAGTACATTTCTGGAGCTCGCAAAAATGTCTGAAAAAAATAAAAATGATGTATACTGCTCGCAACCAGCAAACAAATCATCATCTTGGATTCTCAAAAAATGGAGAAGTTCCAAGGGTGAAAGTTCTTCTGAAGTTCCACAACGTAGTGATTCAGAACAAAGCCACTTTGTACACAATCGACAAAGTTTTCACCTCCACCGGGCTGGTACATGGGCAATTCCAGACGACGAAAGTGAGAACTGGTCAAAAGACGTGGAAACATTCTACAGAAATGGTGATGTGCCGTTCTGTTATTCAGCAGTTTTCACAAGATCAATAGAGTTGGACAAAAAATTTTGGGGGACTCTATTAGGTTTTCGCTGTGGCGGCGTCAACAGTTAATTATTCTTCCTAATATTTTTATTAAATCTAGATTTTTTTTCCCGTTATTAATCAACTTTTAAATTACAACTTATACAGCATATTGAAGGATGGGTGGGAAGGCTAATGGCTTGGAGGAATAGAAAGATTCAAAGGGATCCGTTGTTAAACTTGCGGTGGACAATTCTTCCACCACAATTTTATGAAACGTTGTTAGATTCTACTCCTAAAAACGTTGTTAAATATGCCAATGGCAAATTACACCCATTTCCTTAGTGGATTACGTCTTCTTTCCGTGACCGTTAGAAAAAAACGAATGGCTCCTAGCTCGACTAGAGTTATCGTCACAGGAGTTGGTGTGTTACCCGTGCGAAGATGTTTGTGTCGGCAATAAATACATAAACGTTATTCACCCCCGTTTGACAAAGGTAAAAGTTTACTTAGGAGCATTACTAGTGCATTTGCAATATTGGAAAAAAAAATGGGAAAACCAGAAAAATGTATCTCTGCCGAGCTCAATGAGAACTACGTGGTATCTAACACATCAATCGCAGGGAATGAAGCTGTCAACCTGTGTATGCTTATGGAGCATCTGGTTACGGATAAACCAATAAATATAACTGGAGACATTTGTAAAACTTTTTTGTCGTACAGACAATTCATTGCAGAAAAACTGTATTTTTGGCGGTGTTTACCCCGTCCAAATGTTGTATAGTTTATGCAATAAAATACATGTTTTTAATTTATTTTATTAATTTGATGAATAGTGATCAATGAACCCACTATAAATAGGCATAGGCATTCTTGCCATTTAACCACATCCAATCACAATTTAACCTCAAACTTTAAATTTGTTAACAAAATCATGGATTCTTCTTGGACCAACGAAGAAGACATTGCTATTGCCGTCTCCTACGCCGCCGCTCGTGATGAAGGCACTTACTCAATTTCCGATCCTGCGTTCTGGGGTCAGGTTATGAACTATTTCTGCATTCACGTGCAATAAACGACCCGTAGCGCCAATGACCTCAACACTCGGTGTGCTTTCCTACGCTTCAAATGTAGCCGTTTCTTAGGAAGGTACAAGAACGTTAAAAAAAAAATCAGCACAACAACCGGCCTGAAGAAGAGGTCATTGAAGAAGCCCTGCTAGACTACGCAATAATTTATGACGAGGACTTTGAACACATTTCAGTGTTTGAAACCTTGAAATATTATATTTAGCTAGCGTTTTTAGGATGTTATTTAAATTTATCTTGTATCGTTTTTTAGGATGTAATAACTTTGGTAATTTAAAGGTTATTATTGTTTAAAAGTCAATATTTAACCAACATATCAAAAGCCACTAAAACGTGACCCTGAAATAATATACTTTAATATAACGAGTATATAAATACAATATAACTTCAATTTATATCAGCTCCGAGACGGAGGATAAACTGGTTAACACGTTTCTGTTATACACGAGTGGCGCGGGTTCGATTCTCACTAAGGGTCGGTTCTTTAAAGAAGACCCCCTTTTTAAGATCTGATTTAAAAATTACTTTTTTGGTTCCTGTACTAACATAGTTTAATATAATGACTATATAAATACAATATAACTTCAACTTATATCAGCTCCGAGACGGAGGATAAGCTGGTTAACACGTTTCTGTTATACACGAGTGGCGCGGGTTCTATTCTCACTAAGGGCTGGTTCTTTAAAGAAGACCCCCTTTTTAAGATCTGATTTAAAAATTACATTTTTGGTCCCTGTACTAACATAGTTTAATATAACGACTATATAAATACAATATAACTTCAACTTATATCAGCTCCGAGACGGAGGATAAACTGGTTAAGACGTTACGGTTATACACGAGTGGCGCGCATTCGAGTCTCACTAAGGGCCTGTTCTTTAAAGAAGACCCCCTTTTTAAGATCTCATTTAAAAATTACATTTTTCGTCCCTGTACTAACATATTTTACATAAATGGTCCCCGAGGTTTCGAAATTTGTTATAAAACGTCGCTGTTAATATAAGTTTCCAACTTTACCAGTTTGGTCCCTACTCAGTTAAGAAATCTTAACTAAGGTATTGTTTTAAAAAGAAATTCTTATATAAACACTAACCCGGTTAGTGTCTATAGTTAATATAAGTTTATAAAATATCAATTTCAGTCCCTGGAGTATAAGTTCAAGAAATTGACCAAATGAACCCTGGACTTTATAAAACAAAATATATATTTATTTATTTTCTTTTATAAATAAGTTTCAAAAATGGCCAAAAGAACCCTAAACTTGTAGTTTGCAATAATTGCACTTTTAGCCCTTGTATTTATATAGTTTCAAAAATGACAATTTAGCACCTAAAATAGTACTTTCAAATAATGACGGTTTTAACAAAATAAATATTTATAATTTATAATTTTAGTAGTTAAGGTTCAACTTTTAAATAGTTAAGTTTATTTATATTGTTTTAAATAGTTAAGTTTATTTCTACAGTTAAAGAAAACCCCGTAAGTCCAAACCCGTAAGCCCAAACCCGTTAAAGAAAATATATAAAACATTATATAAAAAAAAGAAAATACATACTAAACATTAAATTAAAAAAACAAATATATACAAAAGAAAAAAAACAACATTACATTGAAAAAAAAATAAAGATCTAAATCCAAACCCTAATCGTTTCCCACTGCGCGACATGTTCGAAATCATGTCCTTCATCGTGGCGGAAGTTGATGAGGGCAACTGCCTTGATGTCCTCCTCGCTAAGGCCCTGGGATGAATCCTCCACAGACTTGTAGTAACCCTCGAACTTCTTACACTCCAAGCGTATAACCCGAAACCTTGAAAATAAGGCGTCAACGGTGCGGCCGTGGTCCGGACCATGGAGTTGTGCAAAATATTGTTGCACCCGGACCCATAGACCCCTTGCCCTCGACGAGGAGGATTGGAATACACCTCCTCCCAAGCCTCCACCAATGCAATGTCCTCAATTTCGGTCCACGAGGAAGAAGCCATGTCTGCTTGTGTGTTTCTGGGTGTAGAAGAAAGTTGAACAAAGAAAGTAGAAGAAGAAGAACGGAGTGTGTGTTTCTGTGTGTTTAGGATTAGGGGTATATATAGTGGGGTAGGTTAAATGAATATTTAATTTAATATAACTTTAAAAATTCTAACGTCTTAACATAAGATTCAAACGTCTTAACATTTAATTGCCTGTTGAAACGTCTTAACATTTAATAGGCTGTTGAACCGTCTTTAAACATTGAATTATACTGAATTGAACAAGAATTTAAACGTAAATTAGTAAAATTTATAACTTTATTATCATTGAATACAAAGTACATAAAAAACATAACACAAAAGCATACAAATATAATCATTTGAACTAGAATACACCAAACCGCTACTTCCATAAATTTAAAATGGGGTAGGAGATCCGGATTTTGATTCCAGAATTTGCATCGAAACACCTAGGAATAAATATAGGTCGTGAACTGGTAAGTTCCATCAACCCACATTTATTTTGGCCTAGGTGATATGTAACGGGTTGTTCACATTTGGTTCTGCGGTTCTGTGGCTTCGGTAATGTTAGAGGACCTGGCAAACACATTGGTGAGAGCCCATTGTGTTAGCCAAACTCTTATCAACCACCCTAAACGGGCATAACCGTCATGACCCGAACAACCCGTTTAACCCTTCACGTGTCCGTTGTAGATGTGTTCTTGAACTCGATCGAACCCGCAAAGCACGTGGAAGGGGATATCCGATCTCATCCCATTAAAAGGGAGAAGATCTGTGTCCGTTGTAGATGACTTCTTAGACCCGTTGTAGATGACTTCTTAGAACCGTTTGTTGAATCAGGGGGTCTGTCCATTTTTTGAAGCTGTGAACACCAATGGGGTAGAAGATATGGTGAAGAAGAAAACGTTGTGTATAACAGGGTCGAAAATTGTGAACGACTTAAAAAGAGGTTTCAAACGTCTTAAAAATAGCTTTGAAAACCGGCAAACGTCTTAAAAAGAGCTTTGGAAAACGGGAAACGTCTCAAATGTCTCAAGGTTTGAATGAAACGACTTAAAAAGAGATTTGGAAAACGGGAAACGTCCCAAACGTCTTAAAAAGAGCTTTGGAAAATGGGAAACGTCTCAAGGTTTTAATATAACGTCTTAATTTTTTTTAAAAACGTGATAATTAAACCGGTAATTAAAGAAATAAAATTCATATAATGAAAATATAAAACATTTTTATATTAAAAAAAATAAAATACATACTAAACATTACATTTAAAAAGAAGAAAATATAAAAAGAAAAAAAAAACATTACATTCAAAAAAAAAAAAAAAACAAAACATCTAAATTCAAAAACTTAAAAATATGAAAAAGGGGGTCTTCTTTAAAGAACCGGCCCTTAGTGAGATTCGAACCCGCGCAACTCGTGTATAACCCAAACGTCTTAACCAGTTTATCCTCCGTCCGGAGCTGATATAACTTGAAGTTATATTGTATTTATATACTCGTTATATTAAACTATATTATTTAAAACAAACATATTCAAAAACTTAAAAATATGAAAAAGGGGGTCTTCTTTAAAGAACCGGCCCTTAGTGAGATTCGAACCCGCGCAACTCGTGTATAACCCAAACGTCTTAACCAGTTTATCCTCCGTCCGGAGCTGATATAACTTGAAGTTATATTGTATTTATATACTAGTAATATTAAACTATATTATTTAAAACAAACATATTCAAAAACTTAAAAATATGAAAAAGGGGGTCTTCTTTAAAGAACCGGCCCTTAGTGAGATTCGAACCCGCGCAACTCGTGTATAACCCAAACGTCTTAACCAGTTTATCCTCCGTTCGGAGCTGATATAACTTGAAGTTATATTGTATTTGTAAGATTAAATATATATTATTTTATATTTAATCTAGTAGCCATTATAATCATTTACATTATATGGATAAAAAATATAACAATCCTATTAAATAATTAGTTAGTAATTGTTGATGGGCCAAATTACCCTTATTAACTAATTAGGGGTTCCTCTTGGGTGCATATATAAGGAGATAATTAGAGGGTTAAAGAGTTAGTCTCTAAACACAATAACATCACTCATGAAATCGCCCCCCTCTCCTAACCGAACTCCCTTATTCGGTTTCCCTTACCACCATCATTAGATTGCACCCTAAGGAGGAACCAGACCAAGCTGACAATCATGTCAAACACTGTTGCTGCGTCTCCATCTGGATTCTCTGCTGGCCTGTGCTGATGCAATCAAAGGTATGTTTTCATGTTTTCCATTATGTCTAAACAGAATTGATCAACATGTGGTATCAGAGCATACGTTGATTAGTCAGTTCTGTTTTCGTATCCATTATTCTGGGATTGAAATCTGGAAAACAGAAGTTTTGAAAACTCAATAAAACTCACGGTTGTTTTCGGGTCATATGTGCCGAGATCAATGTTTTTCGGGAAAAGAATGTTTTTTAAATGACTCGGAATCATAATGGTAAATCTTAATTGTACCGAAATCTGTTTAAAGCCTTCAAATTCAGGTTTCGGGTTCCAGAATCATGTTTTTATTTTTAGGGTTCATCATGTATTCTTAGGAAAATTCGAAATTCCTTTATGTTTTGGAATATAATTTGGATTTTTGAGTGTTATTTCCCTGTTTGATCCAATTTAATCTGTTAAGTTTATTCGAAAATTGTTAAAAGATATACAGTTATAATTTTCGAAATATTATGATAAAATTAGATCATCACTAAAACAGGAAACCATATCTCAAAATCCCTAACAATTCGAATTTTTGGTTATGTTTTCACATTAATAGCTGTAACAGAAGTTTCGAGATAAGTTTTAACCACCCGAGACAAAGGTCTTGACTCGAGACCACAAGAACTCGACTCGAAATCATAAGTGTTCTCAAATGTTTATAACTCGAGACAACGATTTCGACTCGAGATCATAAGGTCTCGACTCGAGACCACTGAGGTTTCGACTAAGGGCTTAAATCTGTACAACTCGAGACAAAGGTCTTGACTCGAGACCATAAGGTCATAACTTGAGACCATAAGGTTGCGACTCGAGACCATAAAGGTCATAACTCGAGACCTCATAAGGAGTCGAGATCTCATAATTCACAGCAGTCGAGACCATGATTACGACTCGAGACACTGAGGTTGCGACTCGAGACCATTAATGAGTCGAGACCTCATAATGTTATAAGCTGAGTCGAGACTTGACTCAAGATCTCACTCGAGACCTCATAACTGACTCGAGATCTCATAACTCAGTCAAGACCTGACTCGAAACCTCATTATTTTAGGCTGTTTAATGTGAACTAAGATTTAGCTCGGGCCTCCGCCCCGAACCCCGTGCAGGGGGCACGCTGTCCCCCTGCACCCCCCAGCGAACTCACCGCGGAGTTCGATCCGTGCTAACAGGTGGTTTGCTACTAAATAATTGGTTTTGTAATTACTTAGTTAATTCATAAGGATCAAATAATGTTTCACAAAACCAAAATGGCTTAACTTGAATGAGCTTCTGATGTATCACTTCTGCCCAAAGATGATTTGATGCATCTACTTATCGTTCAAGTATTACGAAAGCTATGTTAAGTGTGCATCATAAACATGAATGTCTTAATATCTGGCCAAAGCTGATTTGATTCCTTCATAGAAGGCATACTTAACGAGTGCATAACTAAAGTGATTGTTTCAATTCTAGCCAAAGCTGATTTGTCACAAATACTTTGCACACATGCTTAAATGATTACACTTCTGGCCAAAGCTGATTTGTCTTCGTTTAAGTAGAACTCTAAATAAGTCTATTATTTTGATGTTAGTAATAGACATATCACAACCTCTTCACATAATGATCCTTAGATTAATGATCCTTTATTTTATGATCATTTCGTCTGCCTTATTTCTTAGTACCCATAATTTTACTCACTATAATTTTCTTCTATAAGTCTATATCTCATCCACTCTAATTCCTAAATCTAATATGTTTTGCTTAAAGTTTCTACAAGAATTAGCTCTTAAATTAAATCCTTGATTATCTCTTAAGACACGATAATCCTATTGCTCTCTTTTGATAAAGCACTACAGAAGAAAAGTAGAGCATGATGATTAGGATAAGTCGAACATGATGTCTCTTATGATAATCAAGAATAAGTGCTGTCACTAAAAGGTTATTCCAGATTAAGTCTTTCCTAAGACTAATCTATAATTGTGGAATAATCACTAGAACTCCTAAGATGCATGCCTTCATTTAAAATTATAAACTATAAAGCTAAGTGGTATATATGAATACATAATAATGTACAATACCATGACCCATAAAGTTAAGGGCTTACGCATGGAAATAAGTACATTTTTTCCAGTACATTACATACTAAGATTTTCACTTGTACAATTTGATGCCTTATAAATCAACTATAACACTCAAAAGTACCAAAGTACAATGAGTGTGTTGATAAGCAACATATGTACATAGAAATAAATGTTTGAAACTGGAAAATAAGATGTTATTCACCTTACAACCACTAATAGTTTAAAAGAGGATTGTTCTAAGGTCCATAGACAAATTACAAGTGCTAATTCCAACTTTAAGGTTCTTCAATGGAAAATCTCACTTCATAATTATGTCATTAGACTAGACATAAGCAACGAGATTATCCATTATTCTAAAGAACAGTTGGATAAATTAATTAGATAGTCACTTATTAATGATATTTAAGTCTGATAATTTTAATATTCCAATTAACACATGATTAGTTGACTCTAGTTCCATACGTTTTCTTACCATAACTCGACAAATAACTAACACGAGAGTTAGTGACAAAATTAAATGTTAAGACTATAGGAACCATAATAAGCAATCTTCTAACAACGCTTTGCGACACCTTATATATTCTGAAGATTAATCAGAATATAGTATCATAATTAAGCAATGTTATGAAGATTGTGAGGTTTGCATAGTCAACATAAAGTCATACTTACCTTAAACTCTCATTTTATTTGTTCTAAACATCTGGATTGAAACATTACTAAGATAAAACTAGATGATACCTTACACTTTCACAACTTTTGTCATCATGCAAATGAGAATTTGACAAAAAGAAAAATGAGACTTATAAATTTCATCCATTATAACCGAAATTCATGAGTAATCATGACATGGTTAATGAGGATGATTTTTTTTATCTAATCTCATTCTAAGTGATTTTAAATCATGACGTTATAGCCCTAAATGTTACTTGGCTTAAGGAATAAGTATGGGTCCATCATAAGTCATTCATTGACATTCGTGGAACTTATTCCAAATGGAATATTCATACATAATTTATTTATCATTTGAAAGACTATCAACTTGTATCTAAATTTTATCACATATGGCCCACGGTCTTAGAAGAAATCTATTCATATACTTAATAAGATTTCTATTAAATATGTCCCTGAGTTTTCTTATGACATCTGGACACTAAAGAAATCAAATAAAGTCTAACGTATATATGATAGGTTCCCACGTCACGTACCTCATTGAAACTTTTCTTGTAGCATTATAGAGATATTAAGATCAGTGGGAGCATTCAGTGTCTTAATAATAACTTGCAATAGTTGCAAGAGGCGGGGGGTGAAAACTTTATATTACTTCAATTTACACCTCTTGTACAAGACACTACTCCATCTCGACACTGTTCTATCAAAACTTGTCTCCTTAAAATCTAATGCTACTCTTACAAAAGTTTCATTGTTGCTTAATTTTGGGCACACTTAGATTTCTTACATAAACTAATATAATCCTCAACAAGAGAAATCACGACTAACGTCATTAACTTGTTTTTCTATTAGAATTTGTTGGTCGTTACATATTGACCCTAAGCATGCTGAGTTCCTAAAGTTTTCTAAGGTCAGTGGGAGCAGTCAAAGTCCTTATCATGAATTGCAAGGAATACAAGAGGCGGGGGGAAGAGTGTCATTAAATTTCACTCTGAATTTAACTCCGATTACACCTCTTGTACACCATACAGCACCAACTCTTACACACTTAGAACCCTGAAAATGATAGCAACCTAACCAAGAGCTAATCCATAAAACTGAAACTTCTAATAAACCCAATAATCAACTCAGGAGGTCATCTAGGTTTAAAAGCCTACTAGCTTTGATGATTACATAACCTCCCTAACTGAAGTTGAAATGGATTTTGGAAATGTTTACTGATCCTATCTCTTCAAATTAAGCCATTGGTGTCAATCAATCTTCTGAATGGAATAAAACTGTTTTCTAGTAAAACTGATTTTATGTGTTCGTATAACGTTTGGGATTTGATTGAATTACCTAAGAGTGTTCATAACTAAACCAAATCCTAATATAAACGTTAAGACACAAAGGAGCATGATTGATTGTCAAAGGTTGTACTCAGGAAGAGATAAAATATTAAAGAATCTTTATTACATATCTAACAAAAGATTTCTTTGAGGATCGTCACTGTTCAAGTAGCTTATAATAGTTTAAAGCTACATTAGATGAACATTAAAAACAATTTTCCTTAACAAATGGCTGACATATTTACATGTTCATAAAACAACCTGAAAGTTCCAAACTGAAGGTTAAAGAACACTTTATTTGTAAGCCAATAAAATCCATGTATGGGTTAATGCAAACATCATAATGTGATGAAATCTTAACGTAATTATTTTCATCACCAATCAAGTGGATTAATGTACCTACCTCAAAACGAGTGGGAGCAACTAAATTAAACTTGTCTATATAGATGATATTCTTTTGACAAGTATATGTTACATAAGTCAAAGCATTGTTAACATAAACTTTGATATAATAGATCTCAGAGATATCTCTTATGTAATAGATATCATAACATACCGAGATAGACCCAATGGGATATTAGTTTCTTTCCATAAGTTTAACCTTAAATGGGTCCTTACATATGTAACAAACAATACTGCTCTCCTTTAGAGGATAATAGGATAAATGAGATTATTTATTTACGCTTCATTAATTGGAAGCCTTATGTAAGTTCAAGTCTATACTCGTTTAGATATTACTCACATTGCAACACATTAGATATGTCTATATTAATGTGAAACATCTGATGGAGTATTACAATATCTTTAAAAGAAACGAGAGACTACAATTTAAAGAAGAAGTGAGAACTAAAAACCGGTTTATTACTTTAACTTTGAGATATTCAAAGATGACAAAATGTAATTTCGGGTATATCTTTATGTCAGCAAACAAAACCTATCTCATGGAGGAGTCATAATAAACTGATAATAACAACCTAAGTTATAACGACATAATATCGTCACTAAATGTTGTTGGAAATATATCAGTGGACTCATAAGTTTATTAACTCCATATAATTAATGTTTTGAAGACTTAGTGTGATAAAGTCAACTACCAAGACTCCTTGAAGAGTAACAGTTCGAGAGGTGCTGCATTAAGTTTCGATACACAATTAAGTATTCGTTTATGAACGAATTGAGGAAACTAAGTTTTGTATCGAATACATTCATGATATGATTAAGGATCCTATGAATGAAGGACTATTACCCATAAGTCTTATTAAGAGAGCTCATAGACGGGTATAAATTAATGGTCGTGCGCAATTGCATATCGTACTATGAATGACTAAGTATTAGTTAATTTTCCTCATCAGTTTGATTTTGTATGTCTCTAAGAATATGTCAAGTCGACAAAATGGCATATAGACAAATAAAGTTACAAATCAAACAAAGGGCTTATGCATATTTTGATAATGACGATTAGGTTTTAAATTAAGGCTATAGTATGACTAATGGAGGTCCTGAGTCGCATAATGATTCAACGGCTGTATTTCTCTGCTATAGTACTTGTTTAAGGCTAAAATGAGTGTTAACTCCTGATCAGGCTTATCTAATACTCATAGTAAATGATTACTCGGCTAAGTGGGAGAATGTAAGATTAAATATATATTATTTTATATTTAATCTAGTAGCCATTATAATCATTTACATTATATGGATCAAAATATATAACAATCCTATTAAATAATTAGTTGGTAATTGTTGATGGGCCAAATTACCCTTATTAACTAATTAGGGTTTCCTCTTGGGTGCATATATAAGGAGATAATTAGAGGGTTAAAGAGTTAGTCTCTAAACACAATAACATCACTCATGAAATCGCCCCTCTCTCCTAACCAAACTCCCTTATTCGGTTTCCCTTACCACCATCATTAGATTGAACCCTAAGGAGGAACCATACCAAGCTGACAATCATGTCAAACACTGTTGCTGCGTCTCCATTTGGATTCTCTGCTGGCCTGTGCTGATGCAATCAAAGGTATGTTTTCATGTTTTCCATTATGTCTAAACAGAACTGATCAACAGTATTTATATACTCATTATATTAAACTATATTATTTAAAACAAACATATTCAAAAACTTAAAAATATGAAACAGGGTGTCTTCTTTAAAGAACCGGCCCTTAGTGAGATTCGAACCCGCGCAACTCGTGTATAACCCAAACGTCTTAACTAGTTTATCCTCCGTCTCGGAGCTGATATAACTTGAACTTATATTGTATTTATATACTCGTTTCCTTATATTAAACTATATTATTTAAAACATCTAAATTCAAAAACTTTAAACGACTTAAAAAGAACTTTGGAGGCCGTGAAACGTCTCAAACGTCTCAAGGTTTTAATGAAACGTTTTAAATTTTTTTTAAAAACGTGATAATTTCAGACGTCTCAAGCCGTGTTGAGGCGTCTCAAGCCGGCTTCAAACGTCTCAAGCCATGCAAAACTATCAGCTTATCGGCTCAACTTTTAAAACGTCTCAAGCAGCCGTCTGAAACGTCTCAGCCAAGACGTTAAGACGTCTGAGCTGTGTCAGACACGTGGCAGCTTTTGGTTGGTCAGCCGCCAAGACGTTTGAACATGTTTGCTACGTCTCCCCAAGACGTTTGACTTGGCTAGTTTGGGAAAGTTGACCATAACTTGGCCATTTTGGCTATTTTCCCTTTTTAGTTTTTCTTTAACGAAAGATTACACGAAAAAAATAAAATTTTATCATTCCTTGCTCTTCGTATGCACCAACAAGTTGTAATTATAATTCCTTGTAGCATATTTCTTGCCCAAATCGTTTAAAGGAGTAGCCTTGTGGATCGAGTGAAGATATCTAACTATGAAAGCATAGATTTGTGGACTACGTTACCAAGTGCTGTTGATATGTTGCCAAATGAGGGTAGCAGTGTAGCATAGGGGTGTTCATGAGTCGATCCGTTCTGAGCGAGGATCTGCTCGTGCTCGGATTTAATTATAACCGATCTGATAGGATCGAATTCGAAAAAACCGAGCACAAAAGTGATGCTCATGCTCGGATTGAATTTGAATCGAGCGGATCGTTTTCGCTCAGTTTTTCTCAGCACCAAAATTAAAACATGTGTAGCAGCACAAAAAAAACTGAAATCAAGACTATTACAAAGCTGCATTCAACAAAAACAAATCCTAACTTAATTAAAACATGTCCAACACCTTACTAACAAAAGCAATACATAACTAAAATCATGATCCTAAAAATGTTCTTAACAATATAAAGAAGCAAAAAAATGGATCCTAAAAATCGAACATGAGCAACAGTGAGGTATGTGGCAGGAGGACGGAGATTGTACCTCTGCTGATTTGTCGCAACCCCCGCCCCCTATCTATCACGGGAACGGGCGGCAGCGAACTTAGTATTGGTGGTATCGCTGATTATCATTATTGGCAGCGGGAATTTCATCAGGACCGTAGTTAGGAAATAATTTATCAGAGTAAATACCACACTTTTATAATATTAAACATATTGGGATAAAATCCATAATTTTTATTACAAGCATTTTCATAGGGAAAATCCCTAATTTATTGAATAAAACATCTTCTTTTATTTAGGTAACTTTTATAGCCACTTTTTCTAAGCCTTCAGTGCAGTCCAGCTGGCTTCTATGTTGGCTTTCACATTTTCTTACCTGAAACGCGTTTGAAAACATTTTGTCAGTGGGAAATACTGGTGAGTGAATCCCAGTTTAATCAAGAAGAGTTTTATCAATTAACACAGTATTGAGAGCGATTACAATGTTTACATCTACACAATTACTCATTCAGTACTTGCCACTCGACCGTATCTGTGGCTATGGTCATATCACACATTGGCTAACCCATTGTCCAATTGTGAAGATTATCAAGTAGTGTATACAAAACCACATAATACCGGCAGTAATTGAAGAATTACAAAGCCTCAATCACTGCTTAATCATATTGTAAACTATTTAAGGTTTTGTAAAAAAAGTTTACAAAAAGGAGATTACTCACATTGCTGTCTTAGGTTTCCTTTAAGGGTTTCATGGTGATTATCTATAATTTACACAAATGCACATGCGTTAGTATAATAACCCTTTATATTTACATTAGTAATACCCTCCCCGAGACGACATTCCAACGACTACGTCGGGCAGAACCACGACAATCGTTACGGAACTCTGGATCAATCGGGCAGCGTATCTAATACGTAACCGGGGTTATGATACTTACAACGGAGCAGAACTTCGTTATTTAAGGGGGTATTATACCCGAAAATTATGCCTACTATGTGAAATTGCGAGAGAAAGAAAAGATTGTGAGCGAATTTGTTTGAAGGCCCGAGCTCCAAATTTATAGGAGCTGATTTTGGTTTTGTCGCGCCCCGCATAAGATGTAGCCAGGGGCTACGCGGCCCGCGAGGGCAACTTGGGTAGGCCCTAGCTTGTCCAATTCAGCCCTAGCTTCGACACGCTACACGACACGTGGCAGCACCGGGTGTCACCCCGACTTGGAGCTGTCGTGGCCCGCGTAGGTCAAGGGGGTGGCTTACGCGCCCCGCGAGAGACCATAAAAACTTGTTTTAATTTAATTTTTATAAAAATAAAGGTATTCGGGGCCCGTTTAAGTATACGGGGTGTATTTTAGGACATATTGGGGCCTTTTAATATATTTTAGGGCGTCGAAAATATTTTGGAGGGTTGTTATATCCTCCCTACCTTGTGTTAGAGCTCGTCCTCGAGATCTACTGGAATAAGTGCGGGTATTTTCTTTGCATTTCAGATTCAAGTTCCCATGTGTATTCTGGTCCTCTTTTGGAGTCCCATTTTACTTTAACTAGAACTAATCTCTTGTGCTTAAGGTTCTTGACTTTCCTGTCTTCAATCTGTAGAGGCCTTTCTACAAATTTTAACCGCTCATTTACCTCTATATCCTTAAGAGGTACTATCAGTGATTCACCAGCTAAGCATTTCTTGAGATTAGATACATGAAATACATCATGTATTCCTGCCATTTCCTTTGGCAGTTGTAGCTGATAGGCTACAGGTTCTATTCTTAATAATCTCAAAAGTTCCAACATACCTGGGACTTAACTTTCCCCTCTTGATGAATCTGACTACTCCTTTCCAAGGAGAGACTTTCAATAATACTTTGTCTCCTACCTGAAATTCCAACGGTTTTCGTCTGTTATCAGCATAACTCTTCTGTCGATCGCGTGCTGCTTTCAGTCGTTCCTTGACTTGAATGATCTTGTCGGTTGTTTCCTGTACTATTTCGGGTCCAGATAGTTGCTTTTCCCCAATTTCTGCCCAACAGATTGTTGTTCGGCACTTTCGTCCATTAAGTGCTTCGAATGGTGCAGCATTGATACTTGTGTGATAGCTGTTATTATAAGAGAATTCTATCAATGGTAAGTGATCATCCCAATTACCTCCGAAATTAATTACAAAAGCTCTAATGTCACACCCCGATATTTCCACGTATTACCGGTGGGCCCGGTGGGGAGTATCGTGACGTAGTTGATATCATTATAGACAATTTATCACAGTTTATATACACAGCGGAAGTCGAAAGATAAAATCATTACAAACCGAATGAAAGTAATATCATTTATTACAAAAATGATTGTAAAGGATCCACAGGCGGATCAAAGTTTAAAAGAAACATTATTCAGCAGATTTATATGCATCTAAGCTCGCAAGACTCTTTATTGATGCTAGGAGTAGCCAGCCTATTCCGATTAGTACCTGCACTTAACCTTTTTGGAAAATACGTCAGTTTTCACTGGTAAATACAATTAACTGACTCATTTTGAAAATGTTTAAGAAAATTTATTTGGATGCACAAGGCACAAAACATCTTTTATAACTTGGGATAATTATTTAAATATAAACTTGTAAAAGAATTACATGTTTGTTATACGTTCAGTAGCCCGAGCTGAATACCGGGTTAAAGATTAATAGACACACCACCTGATATAATCCCGCGTCGAGTTATTCTCGAACAGACGGTTATACCTTTTTATATATATGCACCGGCAGGTGTATGCCTACACCCCGTGCTTAGGCCGTGGCCATTTCAATGAATGATGCCAAGGATATCCGGGACATGGTCATTAACCCCCCAAAGGCTTTAAGCAAACAAAACAATTTAAACAGGTTATCTCAATGATTTAACCTTCATATGATTAAAAATTCAATACCCGACCAAGCGGTATTTTATATACCGTACCCCAAGCCCGTATAAGGGAAAATAAGTTAAAAGTATTTACCTGAGCAAATATTCAAATTTATCTCAACCGTATTCAATCAGCAAGTGTAGATAGCTTTTACTGGGCTCCTAAATCTGGAACGAAGGTTTTAATTAACCTATTAGATTCCTAACGGGTCTTACTAAAGTTTAAACTTAGACCGATTAGTTTTAAAGAGAGGTATACGGTTTAACTCAAGATTAAGCGAAGACCGGATTAGAATGTGTTTTAGGCCAGACAAGTTTGAGGACTTGTATAATATGGGTGAACTAAACACATTCTGGATTTTGAGACAAAAATGATAAGGTTTGACCCGTTTCGGCCAATTTATGCAAACTAGTTACATAAACCGTACCGAACGCGATAAATGCGTAACGGGTAAACAAAAGAGTCATGAACAGGTTTTCTAAGTTAATATGCTCAAAATAAGTTATGATATCAGTAGGATATCTTCCATTATGCCCAAAACGAATTTAAACTCAACTTAAGCCCCGTAGGGGTATTTTGGTCATTTTAAAGGTTATAAAAAAGGTTAGATATTAATCTGAGGTTCAGGTCTGAAACAATCAGTAAAAATATTTAATTTAATAATTTATATCAGTAGGGTATTACATATATGTGAAATTTATCATTTATAACCAAACTATGCACCGTAGGGGTATTTTGGTAATTTCACATAGGCTTTAAAGGTCAAATTTGGAAATCTGAGTTCAAAAATTTTGCTTACTGTTAAATTATAAAAATTTACTTAAAAGATCAGTAGGTATTAAGTTTTTATATGCCAAAAATAGTTTTAACTTATACTATGCGTTTAAAACGCGTAAAAGTCGGTTTTAAGCGATTTTCGTGTTAAAACAGGAAATCTGAGTTTTTAATCAGTTTATAAAGTTCAAAATATTTTATTTATCATATAAAATCAGTAGCAAAAAGTTTGGTGTCAAAATATTATGTAAAACTCATTTTATAGGCCAAAAGGGCAAAACCAACAATTACCGATTCAAAGCAAAAACCCTATGTTATGCTCAGTTTAAAAATAAATAAAAATATTCAAAAATCCCAAAATATTATATTACATCAGTGGGTAAAAGGTTTGATGTCAAAAATTGTGTTTAGATAGGCTTTATGCTAATTACGCCGTTTAATTAATAAAAAGCTTTCTAATTACGCTATTGAGCATAACTCCTAATCTAGACCTCAAACTGATGTCAAATTTTTAGGACATGTTTATATTACAGAAATAAAGGTTTTTGACCACTCACATTTTCAAAAATCTCGTTTTAAGGTCAAAAGGGCATAATGGTCAATATTTAAGCAATTAACGGAAACATGCATATGAATCGGATAATTAAGGACCTATGTTGTATAATCTCAGAGGGTTATACTAACATGTAATATGGTCCTAAAGGAACTTTAAGGCATGTCTAAACTAAGCTAAATCGGGTCAGAACTGAAAGTCAAAGCAAAAGTATACTTTTGCGACTTTCGGTTCCGAACCATATTATTATTACTACCTCCACCATCACCTTTCACCATCACCTTTCACGGATATGGATTCATCCAGAAATCCATATTACGCTCGTCATACTTCCAAATGAGTCGTTCTCCTACCTGCCTCATTCTCTCACTACTTTCTAAAATCTTTTCTCCGAAAGTTCGAAGCTCTTGCACATTTTCTGCACTAATTGGCGGTGCAGGTGCGGGTACTGGGTTTGGGTACTGTGGAATGGGTTCTTCCTGAGGATACGGATTCTCTAAGATTTCCCTAATGTATTTGTCACACCCCCAAAATCCACATGCGGAGTACCACCGCTTGGAGGCGTGACTGACCAGGATCCAGCCACCAATTATACTGAGCATTGGATAATAGCAAGAATGATCACCAACCATAATAGTTAGTAAACATCATAGCTTAACGTTCGAAAGTTTAGGTTCACATAACAGTTTATGTAAGTAGCGGAAGCATAGGCAAAACAGTTTAAACAAAGTTCATAGTTCAAGTTATTTAGAACCCAACACGCGGGTTTAGGCGACCACTACACTTCCCAAGCTGCAAGCTCCTGAGTCACTGGGTACCTGCAAAGCATGCAGTAGGGTATCAACAAAAATGTTGGCGAGTCCACGAGTTGTCCAGTTTTAATTACCAAAAACTTGTTTCACCAGTTAATTTATCCGTTTATACATGCGATGGGGAGCTACCCCATAAGTAAGCGACTAAACTGTTTTTACAATACCGAATACTATTCATCCGTACGTTTCCGTAGAGTGCCCCGTTTGTCAATGTTCTATCATCATTGACGGTTGCCAGAGTACATTAGTTCACGCCCGATCCCATACGCGGGCACGGTGTGAGGTTGGTGAGACCTAAATAGCGCTATCAACTAATAACCCGTTCGCCTGACCCCGACGACTAATCGGTATTAAGAAGGGAGGACTTGAGTGATAGAGTTTTGTTTAGTGTTGCTTGTTGCATCCAGTATAAACAGTAATTAACCAAAGGTCCCATTTAAGGGGAGAGAAGTAGGTTTGTATCCCTTACGAGGGGATAGCGTTGATTTAAGTTTCCGTTTCCCAACCACCGGGAATGCATGCTTTATTAGTTGTGAACTCACCTTGGGTTGCTCGGTAGATTATTTACTTGGTCAATCACGTTGGTCACCACGTCCTAGCATGGTTACCAAATATAGGTCAAGTTGGGGTACAAGTAATCACGTATAGCAAACACGTATAGACACACTTAGCATGCATACATTCAAACAGTTGGGTTATTGGGCCTGTCCTAACATTTTCACAAACAAACAGTAGCAGCAACACATGAAGCATTGTCAACAGGTAGCCCAACAAGTCGTGGCCAATAACACGTAGGCAGCCCTGTCGAGACAAGGGTGGTCTCGACTCGAGAATACACGGTCTCGAGTCGCAACCAGGAGATCTCGAAGAATCACATTTTGGTCTCGAGTGTGCTGCTTGCGAGTCGCAATCTCAGGAGTCTCAACACATAGGCAGCCCTGTCGAGACAAGGGTGGTCTCGACTCGAGAATACACGGTCTCGAGTCGCAACCGGGAGATCTCAAAGAATCACATTTTGGTCTCGAGTGTGCTGCTTGCGAGTCGCAATCTCAGGAGTCTCAAGCCCAGTCTCGAGTCCCTGAAGCCCGTCTCGGTTCATCATGCTTTGGTCTCGAGTCGCAACCAAGGGTTCCGACTCGCAACCATGATTACGTGCATGGAAATCTTCTAGAACCTGGCGAATGTACTAACCAATAGAATTCTGTTTTCATGTAATTTTGTACTAACCAACCATATTGCAATAACATGCTTCTTTGTCTAATATCAAAAAAATGGATCAAACCTACTGTTTTCAAATATTCATATCAACATTCAAATAGTTCATCAAATGTTCATACATTTTCAACACATATTCATCATATCATCATCCTACATAACCTTGTATTTTTTTTCGGACAAAAATCATAGCACATAGACTAGATACCAAAGCAACATTTCCCTTCATTTTTCTAGCATGAATCACTTGTTCAAAGCACACTAGCTTGCTCATATCTTTTAGTTATTTCAAGTCATTCATTTGGCTCACAAGCAACACATTGTTCATTTGAATTTGATAACAAATCTATTACCTAACAAGCACATAATCGATCAAACATCCAACTAATCAAAATAGTTTGTGCATCATGAACCATCATTTTCAATCAAACAACTATAATATACTAACCGGTTAGATGGAGGAGTACAAGAAATTGATGCACCAAGTTCCGAGTGATGATCTCGAGCTAGTCCGAGAGCTTTTTGGTTGTCACCGGTCCGATCCGAGAGAGGGAAGGAGGGGAGAGGGTGTGATGTTAGGGTTTTAGGGTTTTAGTGAGGGGGAGAGTGAGTGAGGATGATGTGAGAGAGTGTAAAGGAAGAAGTGTGAGGGTTTGGGCTTATATATAACAAATGGTGCACCCTAAAGGTTTGCCGAGTGGGCTAAGGGGAGGTCGCGGCCCAACAGGCCCAACCGTCTACGGCTCACTCGAGACTGAGGGTGGTCTCGAGTCATGGTTTCGGCCCACTAGTATAATACACTTATATATATATATATATATCGCACATACATACAACACATAGTAACACAGAAAATCCTTAGTTTTCTTTTAATAATATACGTACACGAAATGTTAATTCAAGAAGGTGGCCCGGGAAAAACCCGAAGTGTCACATTATCCCCAAGTTTTAAGAACTTTCGTCCCGAAAGTTAAGGCAGCCACTATCAAGCTAGTGTAAATGAGAACGTTTCAACGGGGTGTCACATCATCCCCTCATTAGTTTGGAATTTCGTCCCGAAATTCGGTTGTAGCTTCAGTGCTGGGGTTTTCGTTTGGGAACAACTGGGGATACTTGTGCTTCATCTGGTCTTCCCGCTCCCAGGTAAACTCTGGGCCACGTCGCGAGTTCCAACGGACTCGTACGAGAGGGATTTGGCTACGTTTGAGGGTTTTGATCTCTCGATCCGTGATTTCAATCGGTTCCTCAGTAAAGTGTAGCTGTTCATCAATAGTGAGTTCCTTGAAAGGAATTACGAGCGTTTCATCTGACAGACACTTCTTTAGATTAGATACGTGAAAGACGTTGTGCACAGCACTCAGTTCTTCAGGCAGATTCAATCTGTAAGCGGCCGTACCGATCTTTTCGGTAACTTCAAAGGGTCCGACATATCTTGGATTAAGCTTGCCCCGCTTTCCAAAACGAACCACACCCTTCCAGGGTGAGACCTTAAGTAGAGCCCGTTCACCAACCTGGAACTCTAGCGGTTTCCTATCCTTATCAGCGTATCTCTTCTGACGGTCACGAGCTGCCGCCATGCGTTGCCTAATCTGGGCAATCTTTTCTGTGGTGTCAACTACATGTTCCGGGCCTGTGATCTGGCTGTCACCAACCTCCGCCCAGCAGAGGGGCGATCGGCATTTTCGACCGTACAATGCCTCAAAGGGTGCCGCCTGAATGCTGGTGTGGTAGCTGTTGTTGTAGGAGAATTCCACTAACGGTAGGTGCTTCTCCCAATTCTTGCCAAAATCGATCACACATGCCCTAAGCATGTCTTCGAGGGTTTGGATGGTGCGTTCAGATTGCCCATCCGTTTGCGGATGATAAGCGGTTCTCATGTCTAAACGCGAGCCAAAAGATTTGTGCATAGCTTGCCATAATTCAGAAGTAAAACGTGCATCTCGATCAGAAATAATAGAGGCTGGTACTCCGTGCTTCGAAACCACTTCTTTTAGGTATACTTCTGCTAAGGTAGAGAACTTGTCTGTTTCTTTGATAGCCAAAAAGTGTGCAGACTTAGTTAAGCGATCCACTATTACCCAAATGGTGTCATTTCCGCGTTGAGACCTAGGCAGGCCAGTAACAAAATCCATGGAAATCTGCTCCCATTTCCATTGCGGGATCTCTGGCTGTTGGAGTAGGCCTGATGGTTTCTGATACTCAGCCTTGACTCTCGCACAAGTTAAACATTTTCTGACATAGGTTGCTACGTGGGCTTTCATGCCAGGCCACCAATAGGTAGCCCTCAAGTCGTGGTACATCTTATCCGCACCAGGGTGTACTGAGTAACGGGACTTATGGGCTTCATCCATCACGAGCTCGCGCAAATTCCCATAAAGGGGGACCCATATACGCCCGGCTACGTAGTAAGCACCGTCTTCTTTTTGTTCCATTTGCTGTCTCGATCCTCGCAGGGACTCACCCCTGATGTTCTCGGCTTTCAATGCTTCAACCTGAGCATTTCGAATCTGGTTAGGGAGGTTCGAGTGGATCGTGAGCTGTAAGGCACGAACACGCTTGGGTTTGGTCTCCTTTCTGCTGAGGGCATCGGCTACCACATTAGCCTTGCCTGGATGATATTTAATTGCACACTCGTAGTCATTTAGGAGTTCGACCCATCGGCGTTGCCGCATATTCAACTCCTTTTGTTCCATTATGTGCTGGAGACTCTTGTGATCAGTGTAAATCGTGCACTTGGTGCCGTACAAGTAGTGTCTCCAAAGCTTGAGCGCAAAGACCACAGCTCCAAATTCTAAGTCATGCGTCGTGTAGTTCCGTTCGTGGACCTTGAGTTGTCGCGAGGCGTAAGCAATAACTTTCTCGCGTTGCATCAACACGCATCCAAGCCATTGAATAGAAGCGTCGCAATAGACAACAAAGTCGTCGGTACCTTCAGGTAGGGAAAGAATAGGAGCACTACAAAGATTTTTCTTTAGTTCCTGGAAGGCAGTTTCCTGAGCATCACTCCATTTGTAAGCAACACCCTTCTGGGTGAGTGTCGTAAGTGGTTGAGCGATCTTAGAGAATCCCTTGATAAATCTTCGATAGTATCCTGCCAATCCCAAGAATTGGCGAACTTCGGTCGGAGTCTTGGGTACAGGACAATTCTTAATGGACGCAATCTTAGCAGGGTCAACATGAATCCCTTCCTGATTGACGATGTGCCCAAGGAAATGAACCTCTCTAAGCCAGAAATCACATTTCAAGAATTTGGCGTACAGTTGCTCATTGCGAAGGAGTTCAAGAATGAGACGCAGGTGTTGTTCATGCTCCTCTTGGCTCTTCGAGTAGATTAAGATGTCGTCGATAAACACAATTACGAACTTGTCGAGGTAGGGTTTGCATACTCGGTTCATGAGATCCATGAAGATCGCAGGGGCGTTGGTCATTCCGAAAGGCATAACAAGGAATTCGTAGTGACCATAGCGGGTTCTGAAAGCAGTCTTAGAGATGTCCTCATCGCGGACTCTCAGCTGGTGATAACCCGATCGCAGATCGATCTTGGAATAATAGCTCGACCCTTGCAGCTGGTCGAACAGGTCGTCGATACGGGGAAGTGGATAACGATTCTTGATTGTAACCTTGTTAAGTTCGCGGTAGTCAATGCACATTCGGAATAAGCCATCTTTCTTTTTGACGAAGAGCACTGGGGCTCCCCAGGGTGATGAACTAGGACGGATGAAACCTTTGTCCAAAAGTTCTTGTAATTGAGTAGAAAGCTCCTTGAGCTCCGCGGGGGCTAATCGATAAGGTGCACGAGCTATAGGCGCTGCTCCGGGAGCTAGCTCGATCTGAAATTCGACCTGACGGTGAGGAGGGAGTCCAGGTAGTTCTTCCGGGAATACCTCTGGATAGTCGCGTACAACTGAAAAATCTTCAATCCTGTTTTCCATTTTCTGTGTATCGGCAACCAGTGCTAAGATAGCGGTGTGCCCCTTTCGTAGACACTTCTGGGCCTTTAAGAATGAAATGATGCCTGTGACTTCTCCGCTCTTGTCGCCTTGAACTATAAGAGGTTTGCCAGGGGGACGGGGAATACGAATGGCTTTCTCTTTGCAGAGGATTTCAGCTCGATGTTTGGATAACCAATCCATACCAATGATGACGTCGAAGCTTCCAAGGATGATGGGGAAGAGATCGATACAGAAGGTCTGACCAGACAACTCTAATTTGCAGTTACGAATTATGTGTGAGGCCTCGAGGTTTCTACCATTAGCTATTTCAACGGTGTGCTTAGAGCTTAGCGGCGTAAGAGTGAGCTTAAGTTTCTTACTAATACGTAGGGATACATAACTAGCATCTGCTCCGGAATCAAATAGCATGGAAACATAACGATCATTAAGTAGGAACTTACCCGCCACAACGTTGGGGTCGTTCCTTGCTTCTCCAGCTCCAATCACAAAAGCCCTTCCTCTTGCACCATTCCCAGCATTGTTGTTATTGTTCCCAGCACCCTGATTGTTGTTGTTTTGATTCAGTTCAGGGCAATCCTTTCGCATGTGCCCCGTTGCTCCACACTTGAAGCATCCCCGGTTGTTTCCTTGTTGCTGTTGTGGTTGTTGCTGATTCTGCCTAGCTGGAAGCGGGCTCCTGCAGTCTTTAGCTTCATGCCCCATCTTGTTGCATCGCTGACACTGACTCTTGCCACATGGCCCACTGTGGTGTCGGTTACATTTGTTACACTTGGGGTGGTTTCCCCGATAGCCACCCTGTTACTGAGGGCCTTTGTTGTTTTCAGTCTTCCTTTGTTGAACTGGGGCCTGAGTGGGGTTAGCATCCTTTCCCTGACTTCCATCCCACTTTCGTTTGTTATCGCCAGAAGTACCAGCAGTAGCATTGATCCTCTTGGGCAACTTGCCCTCCTCCACAGCCTGATTGGTGAGTTTGTGAGCAAGACGAACCACGGGTTGTATGGTGTTGAGGTTGGCCGAGGTCACATGGCTCTGGATTTCTGGGACCAAGCCCTTGATGTACAATTCGATCCTTCGATACATGGGTCGAGACATGTTTGGGCAAAGTGCAGCATAGTCGTTGGACTGCTTAGTGTAGGTCTCAATCTCTGATCCAACCATCTTGAGTGCATAGTACTCGTTCTCGAGTTTGTGGATGTCATCCCTGTGACAGTACTCCTCTTTGATCATATCCTTGAAATCTTCCCATGCAGTAGCATTAGCAGTTTCCAGACCAAGCATCTGAATCTGTGCTTTCCACCATGAAAGCGCGTTTCCTTCAAGCGTACCAGTTGCGTACTTAACCCAGTTAGCAGGAGGACACTCGCAGACAGCAAAGACAGCTTCGGCCTTTTCAATCCAGTGTAGAAGGCCTATGGCACCCTCAGTGCCGTTGAAAGGGAGAGGCTTGCCATCCATGAAGGTCTTGAAAGTACAAGCACGTGGCTGCGCAGGCGCAGGCTGACCTGTTGTGAGAAGCGAAACGAATAGGTTTAGAGGCGAAAAGACGATGTGGGGGTAGGATCTAAACATCCTATGGTAACGAGTTTACCTCCAGGGTGAGCTGCGAAAGCTGCAGCCACCGTGTTGAGCAAGTTAGCGAATTGAGCCTGAGTCATGCTAACGCTTCCTCTTCCGCGTCCACTCATCGTCTTCATAATCAGAAAACACAATATGAGTGTGATGTTGTAACGTAGCGAGAATGAGGTAGAAGAGAAATGTGTATCTATCTAATCAGGCACACTAGTATTTATAGTAGGGCAGTCAACTTAAGATAAACAAGCAAATAAACACAAATCCGAGCTATAAGGCCTAACAAGCTGAGTCTTGCCCTTGGAGTGTAGTGTCGTCACGAGTCACGGGTTATAGTCTGGTTTTTCTCAAAAAGACTCTCCTTTTTAAAACCAAGTTCACTATAACCAATGGCTCTGATACCAATCTGTCACACCCCCAAAATCCACATGCGGAGTACCACCGCTTGGAGGCGTGACTGACCAGGATCCAGCCACCAATTATACTGAGCATTGGATAATAGCAAGAATGATCACCAACCATAATAGTTAGTAAACATCATAGCTTAACGTTCGAAAGTTTAGGTTCACATAACAGTTTATGTAAGTAGCGGAAGCATAGGCAAAACAGTTTAAACAAAGTTCATAGTTCAAGTTATTTAGAACCCAACACGCGGGTTTAGGCGACCACTACACTTCCCAAGCTGCAAGCTCCTGAGTCACTGGGTACCTGCAAAGCATGCAGTAGGGTATCAACAAAAATGTTGGCGAGTCCACGAGTTGTCCAGTTTTAATTACCAAAAACTTGTTTCACCAGTTAATTTATCCGTTTATACATGCGATGGGGAGCTACCCCATAAGTAAGCGACTAAACTGTTTTTACAATACCGAATACTATTCATCCGTACGTTTCCGTAGAGTGCCCCGTTTGTCAATGTTCTATCATCATTGACGGTTGCCAGAGTACATTAGTTCACGCCCGATCCCATACGCGGGCACGGTGTGAGGTTGGTGAGACCTAAATAGCGCTATCAACTAATAACCCGTTCGCCTGACCCCGGCGACTAATCGGTATTAAGAAGGGAGGACTTGAGTGATAGAGTTTTGTTTAGTGTTGCTTGTTGCATCCAGTATAAACAGTAATTAACCAAAGGTCCCATTTAAGGGGAGAGAAGTAGGTTTGTATCCCTTACGAGAGGATAGCGTTGATTTAAGTTTCCGTTTCCCAACCACCGGGAATGCATGCTTTATTAGTTGTGAACTCACCTTGGGTTGCTCGGTAGATTATTTACTTGGTCAATCACGTTGGTCACCACGTCCTAGCATGGTTACCAAATATAGGTCAAGTTGGGGTACAAGTAATCACGTATAGCAAACACGTATAGACACACTTAGCATGCATACATTCAAACAGTTGGGTTATTGGGCCTGTCCTAACATTTTCACAAACAAACAGTAGCAGCAACACATGCAGCCCAGTCAACAGGTAGCCCAACAAGTCGTGGCCAATAACACGTAGGCAGCCCTGTCGAGACAAGGGTGGTCTCGACTCGAGAATACACGGTCTCGAGTCGCAACCGGGAGATCTCGAAGAATCACATTTTGGTCTCGAGTGTGCTGCTTGCGAGTCGCAATCTCAGGAGTCTCAACACATAGGCAGCCCTGTCGAGACAAGGGTGGTCTCGACTCGAGAATACACGGTCTCGAGTCGCAACCGGGAGATCTCGAAGAATCACATTTTGGTCTCGAGTGTGCTGCTTGCGAGTCGCAATCTCAGGAGTCTCAAGCCCAGTCTCGAGTCCCTGAAGCCCGTCTCGGTTCATCATGCTTTGGTCTCGAGTCGCAACCAAGGGTTCCGACTCGCAACCATGATTACGTGCATGGAAATCTTCTAGAACCTGGCGAATGTACTAACCAATAGAATTCTGTTTTCATGTAATTTTGTACTAACCAACCATATTGCAATAACATGCTTCTTTGTCTAATATCAAAAAAATGGATCAAACCTACTGTTTTCAAATATTCATATCAACATTCAAATAGTTCATCAAATGTTCATACATTTTCAACACATATTCATCATATCATCATCCTACATAACATTGTATTTTTTTTCGGACAAAAATCATAGCACATAGACTAGATACCAAAGCAACATTTCCCTTCATTTTTCTAGCATGAATCACTTGTTCAAAGCACACTAGCTTGCTCATATCTTTTAGTTATTTCAAGTCATTCATTTGGCTCACAAGCAACACATTGTTCATTTGAATTTGATAACAAATCTATTACCTAACAAGCACATAATCGATCAAACATCCAACTAATCAAAATAGTTTGTGCATCATGAACCATCATTTTCAATCAAACAACTATAATATACTAACCGGTTAGATGGAGGAGTACAAGAAATTGATGCACCAAGTTCCGAGTGATGATCTCGAGCTAGTCCGAGAGCTTTTTGGTTGTCGCCGGTCCGATCCGAGAGAGGGAAGGAGGGGAGAGGGTGTGATGTTAGGGTTTTAGGGTTTTAGTGAGGGGGAGAGTGAGTGAGGATGATGTGAGAGAGTGTAAAGGAAGAAGTGTGAGGGTTTGGGCTTATATATAACAAATGGTGCACCCTAAAGGTTTGCCGAGTGGGCTAAGGGGAGGTCGCGGCCCAACAGGCCCAACCGTCTACGGCTCACTCGAGACTGAGGGTGGTCTCGAGTCATGGTTTCGGCCCACTAGTATAATACACTTATATATATATATATCGCACATACATACAACACATAGTAACACAGAAAATCCTTAGTTTTCTTTTAATAATATACGTACACGAAATGTTAATTCAAGAAGGTTGCCCGGGAAAAACCCGAAGTGTCACAGTATTCATCATTATCGTAGTAGGGATCTAGAGGGTCCAGACCTGGGTAAGCTGCTAGGTTTGGCATGGGTAGGTCTGTTAGGTGGTAGCGTTGCACATAATCCCTATGATCATCAAACCACGGATCGTAGTATGGGTCTAAGGGATTGGGTGCTGGTACCCTAGGTATCTCCTATGGATTAAAATCATGCATTTCGACTTGATTTTCTGGGTTGTTTTCTATTTCCATTGTCTGAGTGGGAAATAGTGGTAATGGTTGGGGTGCTATCAGTTGTTCCAGGTTTGGGTCGGCAGCTGTGGTTGCTAGGATATGGAAGTTTGCTAAACTCCTATTAAGCATGTCTTAGGTGTGGTCATCGGTTTCTCTTTTAGCTGCTGCTAGCACTCGTTGTTCTTGTAACTTTTTCATTCTCTTCCTACGCTCACGTGCTCCCTTACTGAACCATCCTCTCTTTTTATGAGGGAATGGCTCTTCAGACTGAGCCTTAAACATGAATATCCCGTCTTCATTGTCAGCAGAATACCCTGAGAGGGCAGGTTGTGATGCCTTCGCTTCTAGGTGAGCTGGACAACTGACGATACGCGTCGGATGGTCCTTGATCACTCATACTGTAAACTAACAAATAGTTAAATAACACATAACAATAAAATACAGATATGCACGTATTTTCGTAATTTATTTCCTAACACTTTAAATAATATCTTGGTGTCAGCAGAACACTTCTGTGGCTGAATCAGTGGCTTAGCTCTGATACCACCTCCTGTCGCAACCCCCGCCCCTTATCTGTCCTAGGAACGGGCGGCCGTGAACTCAGTATTGGTGGTATCGGTGATTATCATTATTGGCAGCGGAAATTTCATCAGGATCGTAGTTAGGAAATATTTTATCAGAGTAAATACCGCACTTTTATAATATTAAACATATTAGGGTAAAATCCATAATTTTTATTACAAGCATTTTCATAGGGAAAATCCCTAATTTATTGAATAAAACATATTCTTTTATTTAGGTAACTTTTATAGCCACTTTTTCCAAGCCTTCAGTGCTGTCCAGCTGGCTTCTATGTTGGCTTTCACATTTTGTTACCTGAAACGCGTTTGAAAACATTTTGTCAGTGGGAAATACTGGTGAGTGAATCCCAGTTTAATCAAGAAGAGTTTTATCAATTAACACAGTATTGAGAGCGATTACAATGTTTACATCTACACAATTACTCATTCAGTACTTGCCACTCGACCGTATCTGTGCTTATGGTCATATCACACATTGGCTAACCCATTGTCCAATTGTGAGCGAATTCGTTTGAAGGCCCGAGCTCCAAATTTATAGGAGCTGATTTTGGTTTTGTTGCGCCCCGCGTAAGATGTAGCCAGGGGCTACGCGGCCCGCGAGGGCAGCTAGGGTAGGCCCTAGCTTGTCCAACTCAGCCCTAGCTTCGACACGCTGCACGACATGTGGCAGCACCGGGTGTCACCCCGACTTGGAGGGGTCGCGGCCCGCGTAGGTTAAGGGGGTAGCTTACGCGCCCCGCGAGAGACCATAAAAACTTGTTTTTATTTAATTTTTATAAAATAAAGGTATTCGGGGACCGTTTAAGTATACGGGGTGTATTTTAGGACATATTGGGTCCTTTTAATATATTTTAGGGCGTCGAAAATATTTTGGAGGGTTGTTATATGATTTGAAGTATCCGACGGGGTAAGAGATTGTACCGTATCCGTATAAGTTGAATTGAGCAGCAGCGAGGTATGTGGCAGGAGGTATGTAGCAGGAGATTAGGTGTTGATTTGAATTTTTAGGAATTAAGATTATGTTTTGGTATTGGTACGGGATCAGGAGAAAACGCGCAAAAGTGTGAGAACGGTGAGAACGTATCCTGGCCCAACACATGGTGCGGGATGTGATCAGGGCGTGAGGGTTTTTTTTGTCTTTTCAATCTTCTTTTATTTTCCCAATTTTGCCTAACATGCTGCTTCATTTTTTGCGTCTAAGATTATTTTGATGTTAATTGTATTCATTAACTAATTGACGTTGAATTACTTGTTTTTGTGTCACATAGATAATTTTTTTGGCGTTTTATGGCGTTGTATAAAAATTCACTACGGATCATTAATATTTTCATAAGATTACAATACGACCAAACATTTTTTATGGCGTTTAGTCAATTTTTTTGGCGTTTAATACATTGACAAGGTGCTTTGCCAGCACATGTTCTCACAGTTTTCATACTACCAGCGTTTTGGTGTTTGTAGTTTTTGGCGTTTTATATAATAATGTATTTTATTTGTAGAGAATTAGATAACAAACAACAGATAATTTGATAAGAAAACAATATAAAATGAAAAATTAAAAAAATTAAAAATGGTAATCTAATTTCTCATCCAAATCTTCACTGTCATCAGCCTCTTCTTCTTGAATTTGTTTTGGCGTTTTGAACCTTTGAATACCTTAGCTAGATGCCAACTTTCCTACATAAACCCCGTATTTTTTAGACGAAGCTTGTTAGTGGCATCCTGTTTTTTGGTGTGATATTCTTGTTTGGTGGCATGTCATTGAAGATCAACTCTTGCTTTTATGCTATTTATAATAATGGAGTCCAAAATAGCATTTTACACTTGTGTTGATCCGTTCATGCCAGGCATATAGTCATCAAGAACAAAGCTCGCATGCTGACATATCACTGTCATCAGTCTCTTTTTCTTGAATATTTGTCCATCTCATTCAGCAAAAGATTATAGAGATAACCCCCTCAGAGAAGAATACATTCAGTGAAAGCTTTGCCATCTGTGGTTTTTTTAACAAACTTTTTGGCGTTTTAAAGTGAGTGGTTTCTAGGGAACATGGCGTTTGTTTTTCTGGGTGTGATCAATTCATTGTGTAGAAACCCCTCTCTTATAGGAGGTTTTTGGCACGTAGTTTAGGCGAGATTTTTTTATTATAATAAATGATAGTAATAAAGTAACTTTTCAGTTTCTGTGTGTATTTACTATTTTGTTCAGCTTTTATCAGTTCTAGGGTGATAGACGTCCCATCTTCCAAGTTTGGTGTTTTTTTAAATGGCGTTACGCAGACCAAGATGACAAAATACAATAACGGAGAAAATATTAAGCAGGAAAAATATTTTTTTTTATTATTTTTGGCGTTTTGTAAGCAATAACTTTTTGTAGTATTTTTTTGCCGTTTTGCAACTAAATAGAGAAATATATCATTTAATTATCTTAAGAAAAAAAAAAGATTACACAGAAGAAAACTAACAAAAAAAATTAAAACTCTTCGTCAGAAGGTACTTTATCCGAGAAGTATCCATCACTTGCGTCATCTTCTTCCTCAAAGTCTTCATCTAGACCTTCATCCATGTCATCACCTTCACTTTCATCGGCTTCTTGTTCCTGTAGATTCTGAAGCCTCCATTTGAACATGTCCTGCATTAACGCCATTTTTGAGTCAATGTCTGTGTTCAAATGTAACACCTTGAAAATTCGTGTTCAATGAAATAACGACACGTGTCATGTAAGACAAAAAGCGTTATAAACCCGGATTTAATAAGATGTTTGGCATGATTTAAAAGTGTCGTCATGTTAATTTTCACCTCTGAACGACCTCATTTATAAATCCCAAGACCCAATTATATATTATGAACATCTAATATACCTTCAATCCAGCAAATTGATCGCAATAATTGAATTCAATAGTGCAAGATAGGATCCAATGGAATTTCTACGATAAACCTTCATTTTCGGCACTTTCAAAGGATTCAAGAAAACATATCAAAGTGGTAGGGGATATAACTGTTCAAGACCCAAAACATGAGGCCCCATAGTGATAAAACATGGCCAAAATCGTTACACATCAGTTGCCCTTTCGAAATTTGAAAGAACAAAAGTTTTGGCTTCTGATCATAGGCTTGCGCACCGCAAGCACAATCCTTACGGTGCGCAAGGAGTGCCCAGCTCCAACAGATTCGCCTGTTTGCTGGTTAAACGCAATAACTGACCTTTAAACGATTTTCCTCATATTAGGACGACCCCTAAATGACTCCTAGACACTAGGGACACTTGTGGATGAGTTGTGGTCAGTTGTAGACTTGCATGTCAACAATCTAGTGGGTTTGAATCACTATATAAAGTCCCACATGTGGCAACATTGATCATTCATTCCCATTTGCATTCTTGATCATTTCTGGAGCTCAAGTGCAATTCCAAATCATCCCCGGTCGTTCATAGGACTCTTGTAAGTTTGCTTAACCTTCCTTAGTTAAGTTTTTGCTTAGTTTTAGCTTAAAAGTCAATCCGTCGTAATTAACGGTTGACTTAACGATCAATCACTGTTGGTCCAGTGATTAGCCGAATTGAAAGTAGTTATAAGTTGGTAATTATGTGGGAAATAAACCCTTAAAAGGGCACCCTCTGATTTCCAATCTACTAGGTCAAATGTCGGGTCAAACTTGTTATTAAAAAGTCAACAGGATGCTTATTTTCTAAATTATGCATAATTAGCAATGTAGAACCCATACAACCTGTTAGATTATTAATATAACTTGGTAATTAGTGTAAGAACATGTCTAAACATGTTTGACCCGACAATTTTCTGTTTAGACCCGGTTCGGAACCGAAAGTCGCAAAGCTTTGACTTTTGCTTTGACTTCAGTTCTGACCCGATTTAGTATGATTTGGAAATGCCTTAGAGCTTCCTTTGGACCAGGCTACATGTTAGCATAACCCTCTGTGGTTGGTTCATTGATTGACCGATTCGTTTACACATTTCCGTTAATTGCCTAATGTTGACCAATATGCCCTTTAGGCCATAAAATGAGTTTTACAAGCCCTTTTGATACCAATCCAATTGCTACTGATTTTATATAATAAATAAAGTATTTTGAACTTTATAACCTTACCAGAAAACTCAGATTTCCTATATAACCCGGAAATCGCTTAAAATAGCTTTTTACGCATATTAAACATGTAGTTTGGGTTTAAAACCATTTTGTCACATAAGACCTATTACCAACTGATATGACCTAATAAAATAAGTTATTTTACTGATGTATTCAGACCCGAATCTCAGAATTTCATTTAACCTCTTTTATAATCTTTAAAATGACCAAAATACCCCTACGGGGCTTAAATCGAGAATTAAACTCGTTTTGGGCATAATGGAAGATATCCTACTGATATCACAACATGTTTAAGGCATATTAACTTAGGAAACCTGTATATGACTCTTATGGTTACCCGTTACGCCTCTTGCGCGTTCGGTTCGGTTTATGTAACTAGTTTGCATAAGTTAGCCGAAACGGGTCAAACCTTATCATTTTTATCTCAAAATCCAGAAGATGTTTAGATTACCAATATTATACAAGTCTTCAAACTTGTCGGGTCTAAAACACATTCTACTCCGGTCTTCGCTAAATCATGCGTTTGAACCGTATATTTCCTTAAAACTAACCGGTCTAAGTTTAGGCTTAATTAAAGACCCGTTAGTATTCTAATTGGTTATTTATACCATCATTCCAGACTAGAGCTTTCTGGTAAATTGTACCTACGCTTACTTAAGTGAATACGGCTGAGTTATTATAATTCTTGCTATTTAAGACAGGAGCTAGCTCAGGTAAATACTCTTAACTTATTTTCCCTATTACGGGCTTGGGATACGGTAATATAAATACCGCATGGTCAGGTATGGGATTCAAAGACCAATGAGTCAGGAAATCCAAATAACCTGTTTTAATTCGTATTGCTTGACTGAAACATTGGGGGTTAATGGGACCGTGTCCTGGATATCCTTGACTCATTAAATGCAATGGCCACGACCTAAGCACGGGGTGTAGGCATACACCTGACAGATGCCATATGTTTATTAATTAATTATACCCAATAAGGGATTCCCAATAAGGGAATAGTGGTGTGTCGGTTAATCTTGAACCGACATAGAACTGGGCCCCGTATGTAGAGCAAGTTATGTAAAACTGATAACATGAGATATAGTTTGTCCCAAGTATAAAAGATTAATTTTGCCTTGTGCATTTTAATCAAAGTGTCGAAATATTTTCGTGCCTTGTGCACCTAAACCAATTTTCATAAACATTTTCAAATGAGTCGGTTGAGTGTATTTACCAGTGAAAACCGACGTATTTTCCAAAGTCTAAGTGATAGGTACAAGTACGTAATAGGCTGGAAGCTGCTCAGGACTTGTTAGTTGAGGACTTTGCAACTCCTTCACAAAAGCCATTAGTCTGATAACTTCTTTTTATTTGATCCGCCTGTGGATCCTTTACTTTCCGTTGTAATACTTGATATTACTTTATATTCGGATTGTAATATATTTATCTTTTGCTTCCGCTGTGCATTTATATATTGTGTTGTTTGACTATGATGATATCAACTACGTCACGATACTCCCCTACCGGGCCCACCGGTGAAACGTTGAAATATCGGGGTGTGACAGGTTGGTATCAAAGCCAACATTGAGTGAATTAAACACTGGCTTTTGTGTTTAATCTCAATGAAACATTAGCACATTCCTTGACCTTCTGAGTCTAGACTTAACATAGGAATACTCTCAACCATAATCTGGAAAACTTTGCTTTCAAAAAAAAAAATTTTGGATACGTCGCCAAGCGAAGAAGCTGTAATAGAAATTCTCCACATCCGGAGCCTTGAAAAGCTGAGCTTCGTACCGCGACAAGGACGAAACGTGCAACCAAGGAGAAAACATTCAGAAATAAAATGAAGAAGAAACTCCTTTTGCTGAAGATCGTTCCCTTAATAGTCCTCATAAGGACATATTTATCTTTCAGTCCCTTCGAGGACAGCATTATTCCTTTCAAGTCCCATTTAGGGCAATTATGTACCTCTTTTAAAATCATCGGGATGTTTTATCTAAATCTATTTATCATTACGTATGAATATGAAATACGAAATAATAACATTCCTTTTTATAAGATCTACCATTATAATAAAATGGCAAAATCTAAAAAGGACAAGACCTAGCCATGTATCATTTTAAAGAACAGGGCCAAGATGGCAGGTCCTCAATTTAGATTCAGATCCTTATTAACATCTCAATTCGGGATTGTTCTGTGTTTAAATATTAAGAAGAATCTTAAAGGTAAACCTAGCCTATATGACGAGGCCAAGATGGTAGAACCTATTCAAGAGATTCAAATCCTTGTTAACATCTGTAACATGTTAACATTCCTGGTAAACGTGGTTCGATAAAACCGCATGAGTCATCCTTAAATTGGATTACTCCACTTTTCCTTATTAAAATAATCATCCCTTAGAAGGGAAGTACCTACGGGCTATAATTAATGTACTCTGAGACTAAAGACAGTGGTAGCCTACAACTCCCTGTCAAGAAAAGGTAATGAACTTTGATTCACACCTTAATGCCTCGATTCTCTGAAATCATGGCTTATAAATTAAACATGTCTACGCGACTAGGCCATTTGTGCTATTATTAAAACCTTAATGCCTCGATTCTCTGAAATCATGGCTTATAAATTAAACTTGTCTACGCGACTAGGCCATTTGTGCTATTATTAAAACCTTAATGCCTCGATTCTCTGAAATCATGGCTTATAAATTAAACTTGTCTACGCGACTAGGCCATTTGTGCTATTATTAAAACCTTAATGCCTCGATTCTCTGAAATCATGGCTTATAAATTAAACTTGTCTACGCGACTAGGCCATTTGTGCTATTATAAAAACCTTAATGCCTCGATTCTCCGAAATCATGGCTTATAAATTAAACTTGTCTACGCGACTAGGCCATTTGTGCTATTATTAACTTGTAAATTAGGATTTATGATAAAAATCCTAAATAAAATAAATATCCTTCCTTCCCTGCCTGTATGCATTTCTAAAAAGAATCTTAAAGGTGAAACCTAGCCTACGCGGCCAAGATGGTGAAATCTACTCAAGGGATTCAGATCCTTGTTAACACCTAAGAACGTGTTAGCACTCTCGACAAATGTGATTCGAGAAAATCACAATAGTCATCCCTATATTTGAATTTTTTTTCAAACTTCCTATTTGGCCTAACAATCCAGAAATCATGGCTTATATCATCCTATAAGATGATTAACTTATAACCATCCGTAAGTGATGAAGTGCCTACGGGCTAAGTTTGTTGTCCGATAAGACAACGACAGTGGTGGTCTTTGACCCTGTCTAAAGATGTTGGAATACGTCCAAGCATAATAGTCGGTAGGGTCCATACGATCTCGACTAATAGCATCTGAAAAGATGATCATACCATAAATATCCCTTAGAAGGGAAATGCCTACGGGCTATAATTAACGTCCTCCGAGACTAAAGACAGTGGTAGTCTTCAACTCCCTGTCAAGAAAAGATGTTTTGCCTACTGGCTATAATAAATTGTCCATTTGAGACATTGACATTATGATCTTTATGATTCCTTGTCTAAGGTGGTGAGCTATGCTCAAGCCAAATAGTCAATATGATTAATGCAATCATGACTTATATCATCTAAAATGATGAATCTATTATAAACATCCATTAGTGATGTTTCGCCTCCGTGCCATATTATATTGTCCATTTGTGACACAAACATTATGATATCTGTGATCCCCTGTTTAAGGTAGTGAGCTGCGCTCAAGCGTAATAGTCTATATGATCATTGCGATACTGACTAGTATCATCAGTATGATGATCATAAATTCATAATATTGACATCCATAGTGATGAATTGCCTACGGGCTATACTTTACTCTATCGTCGATAAGACAAAATAGTGGTGATCTTTATGATCCCCTATTCAAAATGGTGGGATTATACCCAAACCTAATAGTCAATATGATCGAGGTGATCATGACTAATATCATTAGATACGATAATTATATATAGACATCCATTAGTGATGCTAATTGGTTTACCTTTCTGTCAAGTGAATCGCCTTTCAAGACGATGACAGTTGTAGTCTATGACCCCCTGTCCAAAGGTGAAGAACTATGTTCAAGCCTTAAAACTCCTGATCTAATAAGATTGCAGCCTATGAATTGATGTCCTTCTGACAAATCCACGAGTTATATTTCAAGTCACCCATAACAAGCCTCCGTGCTATAATTCGTCGTTCGTGACAAGTTAACATACTAAATGTTAACATCCCTGGTGACAGGCCTTAGTGCCATATCCTATAACGTCCTAGAGACAAGGCCATTTGTACCGTATCTAAATGTCATTACGACAAGGCCTTCGCGCCATATGATTACTTATGTCCTTCATGACTGGGCTTTATGCCATATCTTTCTACGTCCCTCGCGACAGGCTTCTATGCCATATATGTATATATATATATATATATATATATAACCAAAGTCATGTAAGGATAGCCTTTGAGCTATTTATAATCGTCCTTGTGACAAAGACAGTTGTGACATTATGGTCCCCTGACAAGCAGGTATTGGACTCACTCCAAACCTTGAATGCCATTGATCGTCCTTTTGTGACCTAAGCTAAATGTAATAGATATACATTCAAATAGCATTCATTAAGAATGTTCGGAACATAATAGCCCATACGGTTTATGAATGCCGTGGCTAATCTAAGTCAGGTCATCAGGATGATGACTAATAATTGTTAAATTTTGGTGATTGGTACCAAGTTTCGAGTATGGAAAACTCGGATGAAGTAGGCGACAGTCGCAAAACTATTAATGCGACGAAAGTTAATGAAGCTACAAACGTAAACCTCAATATTAATGGAGTTAATCTTCAGGCTGTGGTTGACGCAGCAGTTGGAAGGACCATGGAAAAGATCATGAAACAATCCAAAGAGCCGAATGCTTCTCGCTCTAAATTTCATTCAAAACCACGTTCAATTGCTCATGAGAAGAGCTTTATTCACACTTCAAATATGAAGGATGAACCAAAGGAGGAGGATAACTCCCAGAAAATCTAAGAAAAAGAGCAAGTACAGGCTTAATAAGAACCAACAAAAGTTCAGTAAGAAGCCTGTATGTAAGAATTGCTATAAAAGACACTAGGGACAGTGTCGATTAGAACAAGGACCAAAGCAGTGTGACATCTGCAAAGGAACGGGTCATCATTTTCCCATGAATATAGGGACATAAAGAATGCAGTCTGTCATGGCTGTGGTGAGTAAGGCCGCATCAGAACTCGATACCATAAAGCTGCCAAAGAAGGTGCAGCTAAGCCTGGAAAGGCTAAGAGAAGAAATGCCTGAACTCACCTGATGAATGCCAAGAGGCAGTTCACGATGTCATCAAGTACATTCCTTATCATTTACCAATGATAATTTATGCTAAGTGTCCTGATTTAATACAGGCAATAATAAATCTTCATAAACCATAAGCTTAGCAAACTTTTATATTATCCACAAGGTATAACTTACCAAGGAAACCATAGTAACCGATTCTTCTAGTATCGGCAAGGAATCCTTCCGAAAAATCTAAGAGTACTCTTTCTTCGCATAGAGTACGACAACATATGTTATTTTAATTATTTTTCTCATTGTTTTTCTATCGCCTGCGAATGCCAAACTATGTTTGATAAAAGTGCCATATGAGGATTGGCGTATCCTAGTGTGTCCCATAGATTACTTCCATGCCTGATCAGTATGGAGGTTTAATACATGGAACCCTTGAGATATCCCAATGGTCATATTGTACTAAAGTCGACTAGTAGTATTCAAAGAAGATATCCAGAATGGAATTGTCCAAGTAAATGTTCCCGATTAAGGAATTCGTGGACTTATAACATAAATGTGTCACTTATTTGACACAAGCAATGATGGATGAACTGGAGCCTGAGATATGGAAAATCTCTGTAGCCTCCTTGTATCTTGATTATCTTCTCATAAGTTTTCCCTGCTTACCTCCTGGGAGGCAGGTAGAGTTAAGATTAACATCCCGCTGTGGGCTGGAGTATTGTGAAAACTCCATATTGATTATGGAATAATCGAAACCTTGATTAAGTAGGTTTTAAGACATAGGCTCATATAGCCTTACTCAATATTATGAGGATTTTATGTTATTGAATAAGAAAGACGGTTCATATTGCTTATGTATTAATTGCCGCAACCCTAATAAGGCAACGATTGAGAATCGCTATCAGTTGCCCAGGATCATCGGTTTGTTCGACTAACTGTAAGGATTAGCTACTCCTTAAGATTAGTTTTGAGCAATGGTTGGAATAACCATCTCACCTTAATATAAGCTTTTCCGTAATAGTTGCTATATAAGTATCAAGGTGGCTCCTTTGGAGACCTTGTATAAATGAAATATCAAAACATCCGTTGGATGGACGAGACTTTGGGAAGTCCACTTATATGGATCTGAAGGTTGCATGGGAAACAACGAATGAGATTTATACAAATCCCTAATCATCTGTAAGTTGCCAGTATTCGGCAGAAGATCAAGAATTAATGAAAGTAGCAAACCTCCTAAGATCTTGTTAAAGACTAAGGCTCAACAAAAGATAACACCCAGGAAGGGTGTGCCAATTTGTTAAATAATCAGGCTAGTTAAGCTCTGAATATATAGAATCATTCGAAGGAAATCGAATGTATCAAGATCAAATAACTTATGAGCTAAGACCTATATAAGGAGCTCAGTGGTATTCACAATGTATTCCACATCTGCAATCTGAAGAAGTGTTTCGTTGATGAATCACTAGTTATATCACACACATATGTGCACATAGAAGAGAGCTTAAAGTTTGTTGAAAAACCTGTGTCGATCGAGGATCGACAGGTTAAGAAGCTTCGAAGGAAGCGTGTGCCTATTGCAAAGGTAAAAGGGGATGCCCGTAGGGGTCCCAAGTACACGTGGGAGGATGAGACCACAATGAAAGAAAAGTACTCTCATTTGTTTCAGTAAATCTCGAGGTCGAGATTTCTTTTAAGGGGGTGAGGATGTAACACCTCGAAAATTCGTGTTCAATGAAATAACGACACGTGTCATGTAAGACAAAAAGCGTTATAAACCCGGATTTAATAAGATGTTTGGCAGGATTTAAAAGTGTCGTCATGTTAATTTTCACCTCTGAACGACCTCATTTATAAATCCCAAGACCCAATTATATATTATGAACATCTAATATACCTTCAATTCAGCAAATTGATGGCAATAATTGAATTCAATAGTGCAAGATAGGATCCTATGGAATTTCTACGATAAACCTTCATTTTCGGCACTTTCAAAGGATTCAAGAAAACATATCAAAGTGGTAGGGGATATAACTGTTCAAGACCCAAAACATGAGGCCCCATAGTGATAAAACATGGCCAAAATCGTTACACATCAGTTGCCCTTTCGAAATTTGAAAGAACAAAAGTTTTGGCTTCTGATCATAGGCTTGCGCACCGCAAGCACAATCCTTACGGTGCAAAAGGAGTGCCCAGCTCCAACAGATTCGCCTGTTTGCTGTTTAAACGCAATAACTGACCTTTAAACGATTTTCCTCATATTTGGACGACCCCTAAATGACTCCTAGACACTAGGGACACTTGTGGATGAGTTGTGGTCAGTTGTAGACTTGCATGTCAACAATCTAGTTGGTTTGAATCACTATATAAAGTCCCACATGTTGGCAACATTGATCATTCATTCCCATTTGCATTCTTGATCATTTCTGGAGCTCAAGTGCAATTCCAAATCATCCCTGGTCATTCATAGGACTCTTGTAAGTTTGCTTAACCTTCCTTAGTTAAGTTTTTGCTTAGTTTTAGCTTAAAAGTCAAACTGTCGTAATTAACGGTTGACTTAACGATCAATCACTGTTGGTCCAGTGATTAGCCGAATTGAAAGTAGTTATAAGTTGGTAATTATGTGGGCAATAAACCCTTAAAAGGGCACCCTCTGATTTCCACTCTAACTAGGTCAAATGTCGGGTCAAACTTGTTATTAAAAAGTCAACATGATGCTTATTTTCTAAATTATGCATAATTAGCAATGTAGAACCCATACAACCTGTTTGATCATTAATATAACTTGGTAATTAGTGTAAGAACATGTCTAAACATGTTCGACCAGACAATTTTCTGTTTAGACCCGGTTCGGAACTGAAAGTCGCAAAGCTTTGACTTTTGCTTTGGCTTCAGTTCTGACCCGATTTAGTATGATTTGGAAATGCCTTAGAGCTTCCTTAGGACCAGGCTACATGTTAGCATAACCCTCTATGGTTGGTTCATTGATTGACTGATTCGTTTACACATTTCCGTTAATTGCCTAATGTTGACCAATATGCCCTTTAGGCCATAAAATGAGTTTTACAAGCCCTTTTGATACCAATCCAATTGCTACTGATTTTATATAATAAATAAAGTATTTTGAACTTTATAACCTTACCAGAAAACTCAGATTTCCTATATAACCCGGAAATCGCTTAAAATAGCTTTTTACACGTATTAAACGTGTAGTTTGGGTTTAAAACCATTTTGTCACATAAGACCTATTACCAGCTGATATGACCTAATAAAATAAGTTATTTTACTGATGTATTCGGACCCGAATCTCAGAATTTCATTTAAGCTCTTTTATAATCTTTAAAATGACTAAAATACCCCTACGGGGCTTAAATCGAGAATTAAACTCGTTTTGGGCATAATGGAAGATATCCTACTGATATCACAACATGTTTAAGGCATATTAACTTAGGAAACCTGTATATGACTCTTATGGTTACCCGTTACGCCTCTTGCGCGTTCGGTTCGGTTTATGTAACTAGTTTGCATAAGTTAGCCGAAACGGGTTAAACCTTATCATTTTTATCTCAAAATCCAGAAGGTGTTTAGATTACCAATATTATACAAGTCTTCAAACTTGTCGGGTCTAAAACACATTCTACTCCGGTCTTCGCTAAATCATGCGTTTGAACCGTATATTTCCTTAAAACTAACCGGTCTAAGTTTAGGCTTAATTAAAGACCCGTTAGTATTCTAATTGGTTATTTATACCATCATTCCAGACTAGAGCCTTCCGGTAAATTGTACCTATGCTTACTTAAGTGAATACGGCTGAGTTATTATAATTCTTGCTATTTAAGACAGGAGCTAGCTCAGGTAAATACTGTTAACTTATTTTCCCTATTACGGGCTTGGGATACAGTAATATAAATACCGCATGGTCAGGTATGGGATTAAAAGACCAATGAGTCGGGAAATCCAAATAACCTGTTTTAATTCGTATTGCTTGACTGAAACATTGGCGGTTAATGCGACCGTGTCCTGGATATCCTTGACTCATTAAATGCAATGGCCAGACCTAAGCACGGGGTGTAGGCATACACCTGACAGATGCCATATGTTTATTAATTAATTATACCCAATAAGGGATTCCCAATAAGGGAATAGTGGTGTGTCGGTTAATCTTGAACCGGCATAGAACCGGGCCCCGTATGTAGAGCAAGTTATGTAAAACTGATAACATGAGATATAGTTTGTCCCAAGTATAAAAGATTAATTTTGCCTTGTGCATTTTAATCAAAGTGTCGAAATATTTTCGTGCCTTGTGCACCTAAACCAATTTTCATAAACATTTTCAAATGAGTCGGTTGAGTGTATTTACCAGTGAAAACTGACGTATTTTCCAAAGTCTAAGTGACAGGTACAAGTACGTAATAGGCTGGAAGCTGCTCAGGACTTGTTAGTTGAGGACTTTGCAACTCCTTCACAAAAGCCATTAGTCTGATAACTTCTTTTTATTTGATCCGCCTGTGGATCCTTTACTTTCCATTGTAATACTTGATATTACTTTATATTCGGATTGTAATATATTTATCTTTTGCTTCCACTGTGCATTTATATATTGTGTTGTTTGACTATGATGATATCAACTACGTCACGATACTCCCCTACCGGCCCACCGGTGAAACATGGAAATATCGGGGTGTGACATCAAATAAGTGGCGTTGTGCAATTCTTCCACGAACCCAAGCCCCTGCTTTGTCATGTTGTTTTCAACCAGGTAGTTTTCCTGCTCTCCGCTGTCATATATAACAGTCACCATGTCTGTTTCATCATCAAAACGCCATGATGTCATGACAGGGTCTGGCTTTTCATCTACTTTGATTGGTCCAAATTTCCTTGTTAATGCTTTCATAAGCGTATATGTTTCATGGCATTCGTTATCCAGAGCGATGCCAAGAGATAGGATACCCCTCTGTACCTATTCTTCCATCTTCAAAACTGCTTTGATCGTCCTAACATACACCCTCCATCTGTTGTCAAAACGTAGGAGGAATCTCCTGATTGCGAGAGTGTATCTCCACCAAACGATGGTTGCCATTTTTGGCGTTTTGGTTAAATTGGCGTTTTTGGTAAAAGATGTTTTTTGCAGAATGATAGATTGAAGTGATTATGGAAGCGATGTTTTACGTCGTTTATATAATAATGTCTTTGGCGCGTAATTTAGGAGGGAATTTCTTCTAATAAATGTTAATAACTGAATTTCAGTTACTGTGTTTTGTTTCCTCTTCCTGTAATCTCCAACGCGTTTTATCACTAATTTTTGGCGTTTTGTACTTAATGGCGTTTTATTTTTTTGAATGGCGTGTTATCATTTTTGTTGCCGTTTTGAATTTGAGCGGTAAAAGACCCTTTTACCATTAATGAAGCGCATCCCACATAACAAAATTGATGTTATTTACCAAAACGCCACCGCGCCATCTAGTCCATGGATTGTTTTGATCTGACGATCCATAACCGTTCTCACACTTTCCCCCATTTTCTCTAAATCCTACCCCTATATATATATATATAGGGTGGGAGTTGGCTACAAAGTCCATTTTTCCTACAAAGTGTACAAAGTCATAAAACACCACAATTTCAGCCATTAAACACACTTAAAACCCACAAATAACAAAGTGAAGATTACTAAAACGCCATATTTGTGGGTTTTGTGTTGTGTTTTTGATGATAAGGCTTTGATTATCGAATGACTAACATTAGTGCGTTTTATATTGATTATCATGTTGTGTTTTATATTCATAGTTCTATGATGGTGTGTTTGAAGTTTTTATTGACTGATAGGGTTTGGATATTGTGTTTTAGTGATCTTCACTATGTTATTTGTGGGTTTTAGGTGTGTTTTATGGCTGAAATTGTGGTGTTTTATGACTTTGTACACTTTGTAGGAAAATTAGACTTTGTAGCCAAACCCCACCCTATATATATATATATATATATATATATATATATATATATATATATATAAAAAAATAGGGTAAGGATAGTGTAAAAAGGGCCTAAAGTGTGAGAAGTGTGAGAAGTGTATTATAACACTATATATTATACTATATAACACCATATAAACACCGTATAACAATATGTAACACCATATAATACCATATAACACTATGTAACAATATATATCATTATATAACAAATATAACACTATACATCTATCATAGACATGCTATCAGACAACTTATAGTGTTATATTTGTTATATAATGATATATAGTGTTACAAAGGGTTATATGGTATTATATGGTGTTACATATTGTTATACGGTGTTTATATGGTGTTATATAGTATTATATATAGTGTTATAATACACTTCTCACACTTTGAGCACTTTTTACAGGATCCTCTACCTAAATATATATATAAATTATTTAATAAAAATAATTCGAGTGAAACCGAGCGATCGACGAGCGAGCGGACCTTTGCTCGTGCTTGGCTCGTTTTCAAATCGAATCGATCCCAGCGGCTCATTTACAAATTGAGCGGGAATCGAACGAGTATTTTTCAAGAGTGATCCTCGATCGTCGAGCAGTTTGGACAGCCCTAAGCAAGATGTGAAAATATGATTAGTTGTTTTTGTACCTTCTCCATTACGCAAACAAAGTTGAGAGTTCACATGTACCTTTCTCTTAGCTAGATGGAATCCATTTGTGGGAAGACGATTCATATAGTATAACAACCCTCCTAAATGTATCCTAAAATATTTATAACATCCCTATACGTCTTAAAATACATCCCGTATACGAAAAACAGCCCGAAATACCTTTAATTTTACAAAAATTAAATTAAAATACATCCCGTATACGAAAAACAGCCCTAAATACCTTTAATTTTACAAAAAATAAATAAAATAAAAATCAGAGGTGCGCTCGCGGGGCGCGACCCCCTTGTCCATATTTGTCGCGGGCCGCGACTTAGTGCCACCAGACGAAACCCTATGCTGCCACATGTCCCACTCGTGTCAAGCCTAGCTGGTGATTGGTCAAGGCTACAGCCTAGGTAGCCTAGCTCGCGGGGCGCGACGACCCCTTGTGTTTCTTTCGCGGGCCGCGAGGAAGTGGCTGAGCAGCCCAATAAATAGATGGGATCGGCTCAGTTCACAAATCGTTCATCACAATTCTCTCTCTCTAAATTTCTGATAGTATAAGTAATTCCCGGGTACTATACCTACTAAAATAGCGAAGCTCTGCCTCGATGTAAGTATCATAACCCCCAGTTACGTATTAAATACGCTGCCTGATTGATCTAGTGCTCCGTAATGGCTGTCGAGGCTCTGCCCGACGTAGTCATTGGAGTTCTGTCTCAGGGAGGGTATTACTAATGTAAATTGGGTTATTATACTAACGCGTGTGCATTGTTTAATTAATTGATTATATATAACTAGTAAGTCACAAGGAAAATACCTAAGTTAGCAATGTGAGTAATTCCTCTTTTTGTAAACTGTTTTTACAAAACCTCAAATGTTTTACATTTTAATGAGCAGTGATTGAGTATTTGTAATTCTACAATTATCGTCGGTATGTTGGGGTTTTGTATACAAAATTTGTTACTACACTGGGAGTAGTAACATGACCACAAGTCAGGATTGACAGTGACGTGGGTGGTAATTAAAGTAAGAATTGGAAACAAATATAATATCACCCTCAATACTGTAAAATGATAAAACCTGTTTTGATTAAATTGGGATTCATTCACCAGTATTTCCCACTGACAAATGTTTTTAAAACGCGTTTCAGGTAACAAAATGTGACAGCCAATTAGAAGCCAGCTGGACAGCACTGGAGGCTTGGAAAATGTGGCTATAAAAGTTACCTAAATAAAGAAGATGTTTTAATTTAATAAATTAGGGTTTATCCTTATAAACATGTTTGTAATAGAAACTTGGGTTTTACCCATGTGTTTATTATTATAAAAATGTGGTATTGCTCTGTAAAATATTTCCTAACTACGGTCCTGATGTAAATTTCGCTGCCAAACTGATAAACACCGATACCATTGATACTGGCTCTCGGCCGCCCGTTCCCAAAAGATAGGGGCTGGGGGTTGCGACAGAGAGTGGTATCAGAGCTACAGTCACTCATTTGAGCCACATAAGTGCACTGCTGACAATGAAATTTCCAAATATGTTAGGAAATAATTTATGTGACTATGTGTGTACGTGTATATTATTGTTTTGCTATTTGACAATTTGTGAGTTTATAGTATGAGTGATCAAGGACCATCGGACGCCTATCGTCAATTGTCTAGTTCCCCTAGAGATGAAGGAACTTCTTCCCAGCTTACCCCCTCGGGGTATTCAGCTGACACAAAAGAGGGGATCTTTATATTTAAAGCGTAATCCAAAGAGCCATTCCCTACCAAAAAGAGAGGATGGTTCAGTCGGGGAGCTCACGAGCATAGGAAAGGATGAGAAAGTTGCACCAGCAAAGAGCTTTAGTAGCAGCAAATAGGGAGATGAATGCCCTGATTCAGGATATAATCAATTGGAGACTGGCCAATTTTCACATACTAGCTACCACTGCCACAGACCCAAACTTAGAACAAATCATTGCACCACAACCACTACCCTTGTTCCCAACTCAACCCATGGAAATAGAATCTAACCTATGAGACCAGATTCCCTTACCTGCCTTTGACCCAAACGAAATCCCTAGAGTCCCAGCACCCCATCCTCCAAATTATGACCCATGGTTTGACGACCATAGGGATTATCAAGAACTCTACCCAAAGGAGGAGCCCATACAAAACCCAGTAGCATCTTACCCAAACCTTGACCTTCTAGATCCATACTGGGATAATGACCAGTATATTCGGGAAATCCAAGAGAACCCATACCCATACGAAGAACCGATGCCCCAGTACCCTGATCCAATACCTGCACCCGCACCACCCATGAGTACCGAGAATGTGCAGGAACTCCGCACTTTTGGTGAGGAGTTGTTAGATGAAAGTGAAAAGATAAGGCAAATAGGGGAGAGGCTCGTTTGGAAGTACGACGAGCGTAATATGCAGTATTGGATGGACCCCCACTAATAATATATATATATATATATATATATATATATATATATATATATATATATATATATGTGTGTGTGTGTGTGTGTGTGTGTGTGTGTGTAACTTGAAAAAAAATATATATCCACTAAGATAGATAATTCAATAGCTACTGATGCATAACTAGTATTGTATTTTAAATTCCAGTTACGGTTTGTATTAGATGCATAATATATAAAATAGAGTAAATGTCGCAATGCACGACGATTTTGATCAATATGCTTGTTGTGTGATTGTTCGCATTAAACATTGCTCTGTGATATTAATATTTGGTAATTGTTTATAATCTAGATGGACAACGAAGTGAATCAAGAAAACCAGAATAACGATAATAACGACAACCAGATAGATAATAGTGCCATCCAACACATAGTGACACAAGGGATTATAGATGCTATGCCATATATTATCAAAACGGTTAAGGAAGCAGAAAATAAAAATAATAATGGAAGTAAGCGACCACCAGCTGAACCCAGTCACAGTGTAAACAATGGACCGTTACTTCAATTGCCTATTCCGAAAAGAAGAAGAACCATGTCTTATGGTTGTTCTTACAAAGAATTGTGGTCCTACAAACCTATAGAATTCTCAGGCAAAGAAGGAGCCATTACAGATCTATGCTGGTTAGAAAAGACCGAGACAGTCTTAAAAATAAGCAAGTGTGCAGAGGAAGACAAAATCATGTTTGCTTCCAATCTTTTTAAGAATGCTGCTCTAGAATGGTGGAACACTATTCTCCAACCTAGGGGAAGTGACAGAGTCTATAATATGGAATGGACTGAGTTTAAGAACATAGTTGAAAGGAAATTATGTCCACCCAATGAAAAAGAACAGATCACTAATAAGTTATTAAATATTAGAATGACTGGAGTAGACTGTAAGGGTTACACTACCGTATTCTTTGAATATGCTAGAATAGTGCCAACCCTAACCTCACCAGAACCAGTATTAATCTCCCGTTACATTTGGGGATTAATCAGTGAGATTAGACATGTAGTCAAGGTAGCTAGACCACAAACTATAGAAGAAGCAGTAGAACTAGCAAATACCTTGACTGATAAACTTGTACTTACACAAGAAGAGAACCAGAGAAAGAACCTAGTTCAGAAACTTACCCAGGAATTCCGCTATGGAAATTTCAACCGTGGGAAAAGTGTAGGTTCTACTTCTGCACCTTATTGTAAGGCTTGCAAGTAGAAGCATTCAGGAAGATGCTCCACCTATTGCAATTTCTGCAAGATACCAGGACACAAGGAAGAAGACTGTAGAAAGAAACCCAGTAACGGAGTATGCTTCAATTGTGGAGAAAAGGGACATATCAAGCCGAACTGTCCAAAACTAGCTCTAGCCATGAACAACAAGACTACTAAGAATGCTAGGGCATTTGTTCTGACAGCCGAAGAAGCAAAGATGATCCCGGATATGATTGCCGGTACGTTTTTAGTTAATGATGTTTTTCTAAAGTATTATTTGACTCTGGTGCGAACCAAAGTTTTATTAATACTTCATTTTGCAAAATTCTCAATCAACCATTAACTAAACTCTAACAAGAATGTCTAGTAGAGACAGCAAATGGGGAATCCATTTAGATCACTGAAATCTTGCAGGGAGCAAGAATAGAAATTCTAAACCATAACTTTATTGCTAATCTTTACCCAATGAATCTGGTTGGATTTGATATCGTATTAGGAATGGATTGGTTAGTAGCCAATAAAGCCAATATTCTATCTGATCAAAAGTCAATCCAAATAAGTTCACCAAAGGGTGAAAAGATCACAATTAAAAGAAATAAGCCATCTAGATCCACGAAATTCATCTCTGTGATGAAAACCGCAAGTTGTGCAAGGAAATGATCATTCGTATATATGATTTCCATAATCATTAACACTAAAGGAAAAGAATTGAAAGATATTCCCATAGTATCTCAATTCTCAGATGTTTTCCCAGAAGAATTACCAGGACTACCACCAGACAGGGAAGTCGAATTCAGAATTCATCTGCTACCAGGAACAGCACCGATTGCCAAGGCACCTTACCGTTTGGCACCAGTAGAGATGTAAGAGCTAAAGAAACAATTGGACGAACTTCTGGAGAAAGGATTCATACAGCCAAGTTCATCACCGTGGGGAGCACCAATTTTGTTTGTCAAAAAGAAAGATGGGTCAATGCGTATGTGCATTGATTACGGAGAATTGAACAAAGTCACGATTAAAAACCGGTACCCGTCACCGAGAATCGATGATCTGTTTGATCAATTGCAAGGAGCTAGATTCTTTTCTAAGATCGATTTACGATCAGGATATCATCAATTAAAGGTACAAGAAGAGGACATTCCTAAGAACACTTTTAGAACAAAGTATGGCCATTATGAATTTACCGTCATGCCATTTGGTCTAACTAATGCCCCAGCCGCATTTATGGACATGATGAACAGAATATGCAAGCCATATCTTGATAAATTCATAATGGTTTTTATAGATGATATTCTCATTTACTCTAAGAGTAAAGAGGAACATGCAGTGTATCTGTATGCACTCCTAAATTTGCTGAGAAACGAAAAGCTTTATGCTAAATTTTCGAAATGCGAATTTTGGTTAGAAGAAGTGCAATTTCTTGGACATTTAGTTAATCATGAAGGAATTCATGTGGATTCCACAAAGATTGATGCGATTACCAAATGTAAAGTCCCTGAATCACCAACGGAGGTGAGAAGTTTTCTAGGACTAGCAGGTTACTATAGATGGTTTATTCGAGATTTTTCTAGAATAGCCATTCCCTTAACCAAACTAACCTGTAAATCTGTTAAGTTTGAATGGGGACCAAAACAGGAAGAAGCCTTTAGAATTCTTAAGCAAAGATTAACCAACGCACCCATACTAGCGTTACCAGAAGGAACTGAAGACTTTGTAGTCTATTGTGACGCTTCTAAATTAGGTTATGTATGTGTGTTAATGCAACGTCAAAAGGTTATAGCCTATGCTTCTAGACAACTTAAGAATCATGAAAAAAATTACTCAACCCATGATTTAGAATTAGGAGCCATAATTTTTGCCCTTAAGATTTGGAGACACTATTTATATGGAAATAAATTTGTAGTCTTCACAGATCATAAGAGTTTAAGGTACATTTTTGGGCAAAAAGAGTTAAATATGAGGCAAAGACGTTGGATGGAGATTCTTAGTGATTACGATTGTAATATCCAGTATCATGCAGGAAAAGGTAATGTAGTAGCTGATGCTTTAAGTCGAAAGTATCACGAAAAGCCAAAAAGAGTACGTTCTCTTAAATTAAATCTGCAGATAGATTTAAATGAGCAAATTAGAAAAGCACAAGAATCAGTAATCAAGGTTAATACTGAAAATTTGAAAGGAATGATTAAGGAATTAGAATAAGGAACAAATGGAATTTGGAGATTCCATAAGAAAAGGATATGGATACCCAAACAAGGAAACCTACGTCACCAAATATTAGATGAAGCTCATAAGTCTAAGTATACGATACATCCTGGAAGTGATAAAATGTATCAGGACTTAAGAAATAATTTCTGGTGGATAGGAATGAAAAAGGATATAGCAGCTTATGTTGCCAAGTGTCTAACTTGTTCACAAGTTAAAGCTGAACATCAGAAACCCTCAGGCTTGTTGCAGCAGTTAGAAATGCCTGTATGGAAATGGGAGTTGATAACAATGGACTTTGTTACCAAATTACCCAAGACACGAAAAGGAAATGATACAATCTGGGTGATTGTAGATAGGTTAACCAAGTCTGCTCATTTCTTACTGATGAAGGAAATTTTCAGTATGGAACAATTAGCCAAGTTGTATGTAAATGAAACAGTTTCATTACATGGAATTCCTTTACTATTGTTTCTGATAGATATAGCCGTTTTACTTCTCATTTTTGGACAAGTTTCCAAAAAGCAATGGGAACCAAGTTAAATCTAAGCACCGCTTATCATCCTCAAACGGATGGACAAAGCGAAATGACTATTCAGACAATGGAAGATATGCTTAGAGCTTGTGTAATTGATTTCGGAGGAAATTGGGATGATCATTTGCCATTAATAGAATTTTCTTATAATAACAGCTATCATACCAGCATCAATGCTGCACCATTTGAAGCACTTTATGGACGAAAGTGCCGAACTCCAGTCTGTTGGGCAGAAATTGGAGAAAAGCAATTGTCTGGACCAGAGATAGTACAAGAAACAACGGACAGGATCATTCAAGTCAAGGAAAGACTGAAAGCAGCACGCGATCGTCAAAAGAGTTATGCTGATAACAGGCGAAAGCCATTGGAATTCCAAGTAGGAGACAAGGTATTATTAAAAGTTTCTCCTGGGAAAGGAGTGGTAAGATTCATCAAAAGGGGAAAGCTGAGCCCCAGGTATATTAGACCTTTTGAGATTATTAGAAGAATAGGACTGGTAGCTTACCAGCTACAACTGCCAGAAGAAATGGAAGGGATACATGATGTATTTCATTTATGTAATCTCAAAAAGTGCTTAGCTGATGAATCATTAGTGGTACCTCTTAAGGACACAGAGGTAAATGAGAAACTTAAGTTTGTAGAAAGGCCTCTACAAATTGAAGACAGGAAAGTCAAGAACCTCAAACACAAAAGATTGCTTCTAGTCAAAGTAAGATAGGATTCCAAGAGAGGACCAGAACACACTTGGGAGCTTGAGTCAGAGATGCAGAGGAAATATCCACACCTGTTCCAGTAGACCTCGAGGACGAGTTCTAAAACAAGGTGGGGAGGATATAACAACCCTCCTAAATGTATCCTAAAATATTTATAACATCCCTATACGTCTTAAAATACATCCCGTATACGAAAAACAGCCCTAAATACCTTTAATTTTACAAAAAAATAAAAATAAAGGGTAAATTACACTTTTCGTCCTTTATGTTTGTATCGGATTGCAACGGATACCTTTTAACTTCAATAATTACAGTCACCGTCCTTTGTTTGTAAAACTCATTACACCCTACGTCCTTTGACCATAACCAGGTTTAAATTTTCAGCTAAGAAAGGCATGTGCCTTGCACACAAGGGTAGATGTCACACCCTGGCTTTTGCGGAAGCGTGGGTTTATTTGGTGTGACTTCTTAATACCATAGCAACAATCACAACAATGCTATATGATAAAAATACGAGATGTTCATCCATTAAAAATAGTGAGAAAATACCACAATATCATTGTTTAGAAACATCGACATTACAAACCACAAATTATTTAAAACATTTTCATAGGACACCAAAAGACTTTAAATAAGACGAGGTTTAGAGATATGTAACCCGTCCAGGAATAGGTTACACTTCTCAAACTTCACAGCTTTGGATGACATCTATTTATCCAACACAGCTAGACACATGCATACCCTGCCAGATCCTGCTAGTTCCCTGAAATACATGTAGTTTGAAAAATCAACAAAAGGTTGAGCGAGTTCATGTGTAAGTCTGTGTGTATAAGCCTTTAAAATATGTCTTGTGTGTATAAATGTCCCTTTGTAACGATGTATGTATAATCCTTTGTAAACAGTGTATGAAAGTCCCTGGTATGTAGCAATAAGGAAATAAAGAGATCACCAATGGTTTGCAAGGCCATTGATATGTGTGAAATGCAGTAGGAAGACTCAAACCTAGCAGATTTTTGCGTCGGGCACCAAGTCACCCCGAGGTCCGTACTGTTGGGCCTGGGGCTGGGCTCGCTACACCCAGATAGATCTATCGCTCCTGTCCCTCGGTCCTACAATGAGGATTAATGGCCTCAAGTTCCCGCCTACCCACTCACATGATCTGTACGTCCTAACCCTCCTTAAGCTAACCATACCATGTATAAAAATGTCTATAATAGTTGTAACATACTTGGTACTCGTTCTCACCAAGAGTGCTTTTTGTATTTTTGTATTCTCAAATTTCATCATACTTGGTACTCGTTCTCATCAAGAGTGTTTCTTGTTATTATATCATTTGTAAACATTGTAATATTTGTAACATGTATTCCACCCCCGAAGTATAAAACTGAAAACAGTTAAGAGAAAAGGGGGACATGAACTCACTTGTCTGTAAACATTTAGTAACATATATTCCACCCCCGAAGTATAAAACTGAAAACAGTTAAGAGAAAAGGGGGACATGAACTCACCTTGATTACGAGTAAGTCCTAACGAGTATGTAAATGTGAGAGTTCTTGGAAATAATATTCCACGTCACTCTAATTGATTGAACATGCAATAATATGGAATATGTATCAACAATAATGTTTAATCGAATGAGCGGAGATCCTAAATCTATAGGATTCGGTAGTGTTTTGTCTAAAAGAAATAATGTGATAATTATATAACTAATTATCAAAAATAATTAATTTAAATCAGAATAATTAAAATCACATTTTTAATTATTTGATCTTGAATATTACTGATTTAAAATAATTATTATGGCCTTTGAATCATTTTAAATAAATAAAATGAATTAAAATGATTATGATAACAATAAATAAGTTTATATAAGTTTAATTATCTAAATAATTAAACATAATAAAAATTCAGATTCTAAATTTATATAAATTCAGAATAATGCATATTTTGTCATAAGAATAATTTTGGATCAAAATCATATAGTTATATAATTTAATTACATTAAATTAAACTATATAAATAAGTATAAATACTAATTTATTTATATAAATATCAGATTTATATAAAATACGAGCAACATTATTATTTTCGTAAAGATTATTTCTTGAAATAATTTGTTTAAAAATTTCAGTAATTAACTCATAAAAATCGATTTATTATAATTTTGCAAAGATTAAACTATTTTTAATTTATAAAAAATAGTTTTATAAACATTTTGACTATCAAAATATTTTTAATAAATGAATCAGTAATTAAAGTATATCAGATAAAATTTTCGGACTTAAACTGATTAAAATCAATTTAATATGAATTATTGAAAAATATGTTAAATAAAAGGAATTAAATAAAACTACTATTCATCTTCTTCCTCAAAACTGGTCAACGAAAGTCAACAGGCCCGATTTCTCGATCAAAACTGAACCATATTCAAATTAAATTTACAGGAATGTTAAAAGAGTAATAACATACCGATTGGACAACTAAAATCGATCCGGTATCGATCGGAGGTGCGGTTCCGGCTAAATCCGGCGATTAGCTCCGGCGACAACTTACAGACATGAACCAGAAAGTGTTTTGTGTAGTTTGAAAGGTGTGAGAGTTTCGTATGGGTTCAGGGACTTTAAATAATACATCAATTCCAACTGAATTCGACATATAATAGTGGTTTAGATCCACTTTAATTTTTATAAAAATTCTTTATAAAAAGTTCCGTTTATAGTGGTTAATGCACGATTTTGTGTCGTTTGAATTATTGGGATTTGTTGGGTTAGGTTAGGAATCATGTGGGTAGCTTTACAGGTCGAAATAATGGATTAAAATCGAGTTTTGGTATGTTTTTGGCGAAATCCCGTAGCTGCTGTTGCTGTATATATAATTCAGGTTTATTCTAAAGTCAATATGTATATTAAACAATCTAAAACATAACACATCAGTCATGCAGCCCAGTTGGTTGTCTTGTTGTTTGTTGATTGGGTGTACCCGGGTTCGAGTCTCATCTATGACCGGTTCAAAGGTCATTTTTTTGATTAATTTTGAAATATTTACACTTTGGCCCCTCAAGTTTCATTTTATACAAAAACAGACCCTCAAGTTTTGAAAATATGCAACTATGGTCCCTGAAGTTTCAGAAAATGTCACAAATAGTCCCTGTAATAGTCAGTTAGTTTAACTAACTGGGTTAAGTTTTGAAGAAGGATTCATTATATGAGAACTAACTCAGTTAACATATTTCAGTTAAATGAGTTAACTGAGTTAAGCTTTAAAGAAGAAATCCTTTAACTAGGTTAGGATATTTAGTTAAAAGGAGTTTAAGAAGATCAACTTTAGTCCCTATAGTTTAAGTTTGAAAGAATGACCAATTGAACCTTGTACTTTTAAAACAAAATATATATATTAATTTTCTTTATAAATAAGTTTCAAAAATTACCAAAAGAACCATAAACTTGTAGTTTGAAATAATTGCACTTTAACCCTCTTATTTATATAGTTTCGGAAATGACAATTTAGTCCCTAAACTTTGTACTTTCAAATAATGACGGTTTTAGTCCTCGAAATTAAAGTAATAACTTTAAGCAAGTTTCAAAGAATGTCGAATAGGTCCCTCAACCTATTGTTTGTCTATGTGTTAGCATTGTCAGCATGTTTCTGAGTTATCCGTTCACTGTGCTAACTGTGTTTTGTGCATCATTTTTATCACTAAAGCTTGTGTGTAATAAATGGAGTGACTGTATAAAATATGATGCATGTGTATGTACGATATAAAAATCATAGAGCAGTTTAAATTGTCAGTTGTAATCAAGCACAATCATTAAGTACGAAATAAAAATAAATTATAGTACCTGTAATTTTGAGGGTTGTCACATTCTCCCCCCGTTAAGAAAATTTCGTCCCGAAATTTATTCGAAAGAGATCATAGAATGAAATTGTAATGATTAACAATATAAGCAAGTCATTGTTTGGTGCTGATAATTTTGAGGAAATTATCATTGTATAGAAATTATTTTGCATGGCACTATGTTATGCTGGATTTGTAATGTAAACATTATGCAAACAATCGTGTGTACAAATGAGCAGATAATGGATAATCACATAACCACATAATGTTTTTATATGCCACCTTACTTAACAAGGCTTACTATGATTCTCATGCATCGAATCCCGTAATTAAGTGTGCACCCAAAATTACGCGTTTCGTTGCATGGTCCACATAGCACTTCTAGTTAGGTGAGGAAAACAAATAAGATTGAGGTATTGTTTAAATCAAACAAGCATCAATATTGCACAACATTAGTTGAATCAAAACGTATTTCAGATTCGTAATGATAGCATCGTTTGTTTTGTATACAAAAAAATTAGTCGTAGGTATTTCATTCAAGCAAAATGAAATTTTGTTTCACATAATTCAAACTAATAGTGTGCATTTATAAACTAAGCATGGATTGTCATTAACAATGTAAGTTTACTGTACCAAGAGTACATGTGTTTGTAATTTATGCATTCAGTATCAATATACGAAGCAAACTGTATTTGTTTGAAGATTAAACAAACAAGTATAAACATGTCAAGAATGGCACATAATTAATGGGACAATAAAACAATTATTAACAACATAAGGAGGATAAGTAGGTGTCTTTTAGTAAGAAGTAAGGGAGTTATTGTACATATGCTTATATTTAACCCAAAACGGAAATTTCACAAACTAGGCACCTAGCTCGGTTGGCTAGGCGCGCGAAAGGGTGTGGCCTATACCCGGGTTCGATTCCGGGGACGGCCAGTTTCACCATTTTTTTTACACGTTAAACGAAAATTTTTGATACACTTGAGGTATGTAAGGTATGTTTAATATTGATAAATCGTACGGGTACATGTAGAACAAGTATAGCATAAGTGTTAACACATAAGTGACATATACGTTTAAAAGATCGTAAAAGAATAAATAAAAGCAATTAAGGTATCATGTAAGTAGTTTCAAGCAAATCATAAGAATGAGGCTCTAAAACTATAGACTAGATTTAAGCATTCCTACTTCAATCACCTTTTGAGAACTAGGCATAAGGTTGTTCTCGTCTTAGGAGTTCAAAGATAAAATGGAATGGAATCAAATTCAGACTCAGAACTAAAAAGTGGTGGAAGTGGTAGAGTCAATTCCTTCCGAGCAGCTAATTGTCTTAGCATGTCTTCCAACCAGTTATTTCTTTTTGTCAGCCATTGTACTTGTCTTGACAAGTCTTGGACCTGATTGCTTAACCTAGCCATTTCAACTACCACTCGATCTGGAGGTAGATGCATTTGAGGCATCGTACTTGGGCATGCTCTATCAGTTGGTGGTAGTTGTCCTACTTCGTTCATCAGTGACTGGAAGAAATGTGGCGATAATGGTGACTGCAAAAATGATTCCGATCCTAATTGATCTTGGATCATCATGCTTCCATCAAACAATTCATCTTGCGTTATTGGAGCCTCCTCGAAGACTATCGGTGTGAAGTCTTGCGAGACGTTTGGTGCTAATGATTGGGGTGGGTCAGTTGGAATATTTTCGTGTATGTATGGCAGCTGTGGTTGTATGTCATAACGATAAAAAGACGATGAAAGAAATTGTGACGATGACTGTCGTAAATTTTGTGGGAATGTATTCTCTAAGATGACTGGAGCTCCCTCCGACTGTGATGGTTGTGATAGTGTACTAATATGAATAGGGGTTAGCCTCATGGTGTAAGGATTTATAACCCCAGGTGCCTTTGGTGGAGATAATCCTTGGATAACCTGGTCACTTAAGATACCTAAAGATTTTGCTAGTCTAGTAATGTAGGATCCTCCCATAAGACTTCTCAGAGGATTTGATTGTTGACTAGAAAAATATTTAGCAACCTCGTGGGCAATATTACAAGGAACTTGCTCAAAAATACTATGCAAATGGAAGAGTCCGGTTGAACTAACCCTTTGTTGACAAATTTGGCGTCCCCCCGTGATGGTGTTGGCTAAAACAATGTGCATATACCGATAACGAGGGTCTTTGAAGTTTATAGAATTATTGTTACCGCACCATGCTTTTGATGCATGGCGTCGCCAATATTCTTTCATTTTCACATAGGTATAGGAGGTTGATGCCTTCGTAAAAATGGGTCGTCTAACTTCTTCATTGGTATATATACCCAGACGAACTGCGAATTCTGTTAATGACATGTTATGAAGTTGTCCACAAAGCCGAAAATGAATGGATTCATCGGCAAAACTTCTTTTAGGTTTGTAATAGAAAGTGGACAAGAATTCATATACCAGTTCATCATATGATGGCTCTAAGATGTCGAAGAAACGACGCCAGGGTGTATTATGCGATAGTAATATTGACAGTGATCCACTGGGGTCAACCATTTCTATTCGATGCCAATCAATACTGCCGATGGTAAAAACTTCAAGGTTCTTGAGTTTCTGATACTTCTCACGAATGGGTAACTCAGCAAACCGAAGGAATGGGTGAATTCCTGCTGCGGTTGAGGATTCAGCATGTGTTACTGGGAAATATGCCATTTGAATGTTGGGTTTTGTTGAACTAAGAAAAGTTTGAGTATGGGTTACTTTGGGTTGTTAGGTCATTTGAGACCGTTGGTACTTGTTTTAGATGGTTCTGGATTGCTTTGGTTAAGTTTATTAAGCTTTAGAAAGTCTAGGGGCTTATTTTGTAATTTCATGAAACTAGAATTCCTGACTTGGTGTAGTTAAGATTCCAGCAAATTTATAAATTTGCTGGCAAGTCAGGAACACTATAAATAGCCTTCACATTGTAACCTTGGCAAGCTTTTGGCTCTTGAATGAATATTGGTGTTGTTACATTCTTGTGTTGATCTTGTGCTCAAATCTGATATCCAAGGTGTTTTATTGTTATATCTTATTGTTTGGATTCAATACAACACTGGTTGTATTCATTAATCCATTAGCTTCACCTTCATCTTTGATCTTTCTTAACTTTTCATATCTCAAACACCTAATCAATAGGTGTTATGGGTTAAAACAACCAACCACTGTGATCCAGATTCGTTTTTGGGATCTACAATTTGGTATCAGAGCCTTAGTGCTCTTGGTTGTTGTGCCCTTGTTGAGATTTTTTTTGTTTTGAAGGTTTTTCAAGAGTTTCAAAGTTTTCAAATTTTTGGACTTAAAATGGATTGATTTGGTGTGTTTAATCGATAGGTTGTTGTTAATACATGATTAGGGAGTCATTTTGGACATTTTGATGCATTAAAACATGGTTTTTGAGCTGTTTTTGAGTGATTAGAGGGTTTTAGTTCGTGTTAAACCCTCTGTCCTGCGAAATTAACATGAATGCAGCGAACAATATTTGAAGGCAGCGAACTTATTTTTTTGAATATAGCGAACATAGCTTGAATATAGCGAACATAGCGAAATTGTTGAGAAACTCATCGCAGGATCACTAAATTCGACGATCATCATTCGAGCGAAATTACTGATCATCAGCGAAATAGTGTCCGGTGACCCTTGAGCGAAATTATCGAAGGCGACTTCGAGAACTGTGATACTGAACCACAGCGTTCTTATCACGGTAATCTGCGGAATTAATCTAACTAACGTCTGTGTTGTGTTTGTCAGCGAAATTAGCGTGTTCGCTCGTGCAGGACTACCTAAAGTACCAGCGAAGGTCGAAGATTCGTCAGCGAATTTGATCAAGCTCCTTTGGTCATCGGCGAAATTAACTCTGTAACTGGTCTTCTGTGACTTGTCAGCGAAATTAGCTTCTGATCAGCCCCATTTTGTCAAAATCAAGTAAAGATGTCATTGAATCAACTAAGTCCAATTGCTCAAGCGGAACTTGAGACTGGAACCACTACTCGGCCACCAAAGTTGAAAGGGGATGAAGACTTTAGCACCTGGAAGACTCGCATTCAATTGTTCTTCGAGTACACGGACTACAATCTGTGGCTCTCAGTCACCGCCGGACCCCACATTCCAACGGTGGTTCGAGGAGATGCGATAGTCGCTAACAATGACGCCACAACCTTCACTGACGAAGACAAGGCCCTAATCCAACGCGATAGCCGTGCACATGTCGCCTTAACCATGGCTCTGTCAACTGATGACTGTAACATGTTTGAAAAATACAAAACGGCAAACGAACTCTGGCTCGCTTTGATCGAATATTACGAGGGAAACGAAGAGCTGATTGAGAGCAAAAGAATCATGGTGCAGAAGCAATACGACCTGTTTTGTGGAATTCATGGAGAAAGCCTTTCCGATCATATCAGTCGCTTTCGAAATATGATGACCAAGATGAAGAAGGCAGGAAATCATATCACTAACCGTGCTGCCATAAAGAAGCTTTTGGACTCACTTACAAAGGAATGAAGCCTGAAGTGCATGATGATCAAAAGGGATTTCATCAACAATCCAAATCCTGTCACTCTAACCGATTTGATCAACACTTTGAAGGTTTTTGAAATGGATGTTAACAAACGAGAAATGAATACGACTGGTTACACCCCAAAGCCTGCTCAGACTTCTGCAGGATTGAAGAACGTGGCACTTCTTGCATCTGAAGGTGTCAATCAACAAGCTTCAGACACGACTTACTTCAACGCTTCCGCAAGCGCATCAAAGGCTCCATGGTCCAGTGAAAAGACAGCTGTGCTCTATGACACTCAAGCTGAAGAGAATGCTGAAGCTAAGGAACAAGTTCACAAAGCACTCATGGCAAAAATCTCGAGCGAGTCTTTATTTTCATCGTCAAAACCCACCGAGAAACAGACTATGGGAATCCCAAAAGGAGATGATGCTACCGACAAGGGTCTGAAGAGTATTTTCACTTCCTCCGAGCCTGAGAAAGACAAGAAGGCTGAAGAAGCTGTGAAGGCCACAAAGCAGGTTCAGAAAGAAACAACTTCTGTGAAGGAAGAGAAAGCGAAAGCCTCAGCTGCGGCCATGAAAACCGAATCCTCAAAAGAAAAGGCAGACAAAGACTTGGTAAACAGCATTCCACATAACTTTAAAGTAAAGTTATGCACACCAGCATGTGTTGATGTCGTGGCACATTACAAGTCTCTTAATCTAGAATTGAGAGACAAAAGGACAAAGCCTTAAAAATGAATAACGAACTTAAACTGAACGAGGCCGCATATCAGAGAAAGTTGAATTCAACTTTAGCTGAAATGCAAACTCTAAAAGAATTTGTGATTAGAAAAGATCTTATCATTAACGATCTCACATATAGACTAGAAAAGGCTTTGAACGAAAAGAATAAATTGCAAATTATCATCGATAAATGGAATGTCAGTCAAAAGGCCTTTACTGACATCAAAAACTGCCAACGACCAACGTATGTAAAAGACGGGATCGGGTACAAGGATAGGCAAGGAAATGAAAGAAAACTTTTTCTTCCTCCACATAGCAAAAACTATGTGCCTATACCAACTCCTCATCCCGAAAATGATCTCATTGATGAAAAGGCCTCTGTAGAACAAAACAATTCTTGTGAAAACGAAACAACCGCTAACTTTTCTAAAAGTAATGCAGATCCAATTATGTGTAAAGAAGATGTGTGTGATGAGGATGGAGACTGCGGCGGTTCAAAAATAGGAATAGGCTATTCAGGCGACAGTTATTCCACTGTTAACTGGTTCGCCTGGAACTGTGATAAGAAAAACAATATTCGGGATGACTGTAATGGCCGTGTGCCTAAATTTAAATCTTCGGATGACTGTAAGGGCCATGCGCCTACATTTGAGACCCGTGATCGTGAACATGTTATGTCTGAATGTCATGATTTAAATTATGCATTTTGTGATGATAAAATTGTTTGTGAATCTCCTGTATTTGTGCCAGAATTGAAAAAGAATAGCTTTGGAAAATTCCTCACAGAGGAAATTCCAGAATTTATTCCATCTCGAACAGGTATGACAGATTCAGAAAAGAAAGTCACTAAAGATCACTGCAATCAAGACTCAAGCATCGCTGCCTCAGAAGATGAAAAGGAGACTTCAAATTCCGAAGATGAGCAAAAATTCTCAAGTGAAGAAACCCCGAAAACCTCAAGTGAAGATCAAACAACAAATGATGAAAGCTCTGAATGTTCAAGTGTTGAGATAATTGAAGACCAAGACTCAGAAAGTTCAAGCGAAGATCAAAGCTGCAATGATCCAAGTTACGAAGCAAGTGAAGAGCAGAGCTCAAGTGAATACCAAACGTCTGAAAGTTCATCAGACCCCGACAATGATGATGACTCTTCAGAAGATGAAAGCCGTATAGATAAGAAAATGAAGAAAGTCAAAAGCTCAAGCTGCAAGGATTCATCATCATCAGACAACATCTCATGCAGATCAAGACTTTCATCACATACCTTACCCTCTAACACATCAACCCCCAAAAGAAAAAGAGCTAATTGCAAACGATGTTTTCGCTGTGGTCGTTTAGGACATACAGTGAAACATTGCAAATGCAAGAAATTTTCCGAACCTGAAAATAATTTCGTCAAAAATTTCACTGAGCAGTTTTATAACCTTAAGAAAACAGTCAAAAACTTAGTTAACTCAACTTGTTTTTGGACACAAAAAGAAAACTTTGTGATTCAAAATCATGATAGATTAAAATTGAAGCAAGTATGGGTTCCGAAAACTAACTAACTTGTATTTTTTTTGTAGACTAGAATAAAATTGCGTTGGGTGGCGATGGAGCTCATTAGACACATGATGAATCTTCAAAGGGCTTCTCAAGAACTTGAAACTCGTCGATGATGAAGTTGTATCGCTTACCGATGTTCAAAAAGGAGGCAAGCTAGTTGTACATTGGACGCAATTAGTCTAAGAAGATATTCTCTATGCTTCAGATTCATGCTAGAATCCTATGAGCGCATCAGAAGTTTGTGACAAAGGAATGTCAGCTCCATTCAACGATGTAGAATGCGTCTAACTACACAGCTTCCCACAACAAAAAAGCCGTCATCCCCACAGAAATCTTCAAAATAGACCCGTATCAACCAGATTGGTAACCTGGTTGGAAATGGTTGATTTCCTTGAGTGGAAATGGTTGATTTCCTTGAGTGGAAATGAATCTTGATGTCCAAAAGCTTTCGTAAATACTCTATCTTTTGTTCATAATTTTGTTAAAAAAAAAAAAAAAAAAAAAAAAAAAAAAAACGTCTGTTGAAAGTAAAACAAGTATCGTTAAACGTTGCCCACCAAAAAGATTTTCTGCAAAATTTAAAATTTCATTTTCGGGCAAATGGACTCTCGAAAATAAAAGTTTTAGGGGGGATATTTCAGAAAATCAGATGCTTGTGTCTGACTCCTGTTGGAGGAAATGATAGAAAATTGCTAACACTTTGTCTTTTCTTAAAAAAAAAAAAAAAAAAAAAAGGAGAAATCGGGGTACCAAGCAACGACGTGTCGGTAGATTCAGCAACACCGACGAGTAAACTGCTGTTAGGGAGCAAAACATAACGTCTACACAAGGATTCTGGCTTTTCTCAGGCATTACGCATCTTGTGGGTAACACGTTGCGGCATATGGCTTAATGGTCTTAAATCTTGCGTTGATAGATTGCCAAAGTCTGAGATCTCGGGTCTTTATATTGGTTTTCATTCGGGGGTATCATAGTTGGTCTTCTGCTGCATCCAGATACATGCTGACCTAGAACTTCTATGATATCCTTTCATAATAAGTGCCTTAAAAAAAAAAAAAAAAAAAAAAAAAAGGCCAAACCCTTTCGTAATAAGCGCCAAATTTTGGCCAATACCTTCAGATGGATTAGTTCTGGTCTCTCTGCTGTACGGAAGTACTGACCTGTTCACCAAACTATCTATCTTAGCCCTCGGTAGTTCTTGGAATCTCTGTTGTACGAAAGTACAGACCTGATCTCCGCTCTACCGTTGAAAAGAATGAAAACAATATACTCACCTGTTATGAGGAGTCTTTGCGCATACCTTGATCGCGGGGGTATGTCCTGATGTGGGACTCACGGGCGTAATGATTCTATTCTCAATAGCTTGTGTGGGGGCCATTGAAGACTTGTCAATATTACCGAAAACATGATAAAAGCGCTCTCCGAAGGCATGTTGAAAGAAGGATGCATGGATTTAAGTGGACAAACATACTGGCAGTTTTTCTTGTGCCTTGTTTCAATAATAATACTAATAATATATAAGAAATTGACAGGTGTTGGCAATATGATCTTCTGTAGGTAAATTGACGAGCGTCAAAAGAAAAAGGAAATCAGTGAAAAAGGAACCTCCCGGTTTAAAAAAAAAAAAAATTTCGAAGGCCAAAATTATCCAAGTTTTGACATTTTGTAAATATTTTCTAAGTGTTTATGCAGTTTTAAGATAACATGGGCATGCTTTTCGAGAAAGTTTGAAATTTTCGAGCGTTTTAATCATGACTCGTATATAATCCGATGCTCTTAACATAATCTGACTGACGTATTTATCTAAATTTCAAAAATGTGTAGTGTTCTTACCTGCATACTTGACTGCGCCTTTGTAAATATTCTTATATCTTTCATTACTACTTCTATCCTAAATATAGCATTATAGCATTATCTAACCTTCTCATTTTGCAATCCAGATCTCACTTAGCTCGTTTGTGTGTTTCAGAATACAAGAACTGTTAGAAACGAGATCAAGAGAAACGGGATGGTGTAGGATTGAAAATATATTTTGCATATGTTCTCTTTGAAGTCTCTCACACGGAAACGAAGAACAAGATATTGAAGAAGATCCCCAACAGGTTGCAAAAAGCGGAGACAAGCGAAAGAAAAGGTGGGGTGATTCGGCACTACAAGCTGATCTTTAGATGAAATCTTTACCTGCGTAGGGATACACGTGGGCTGTGAGAAAGGTGAAAGAAAGAAAGACTGAGATGATGGAGATCTTATTTAAAAATTGAAGAACAAGAGGAGTGTGACGAAGGTTGAGAGAAGAAAGAAGCTATCATCAATCACCTGCTCCAAAAGTCATGAATCGTTCATATCAGAAGTTCGAGAGATTCAATCTCCGGTGTCATCCACATACAATGTCACAATAGGGGGCGCAAGTGAAGCTGATAACAAGCAAACTCCATCACAGCACAACGTGGGAAAAGACACAGCAAATCCTGAAACCAGAGTCAAAGAATGAAGACGCTCAAGTACGCAACGGTCTAGGGGGAATATTGTTGGACCATTTTGAGATCGTCGGTACTTGAGTCGCTTAGGGTCTGAAATGCTAAACAAAGAATGAAGAACGATCAAGTACGCAACGGTCTAGGGGGAATATTGTTAGGTCATTTGAGACCGTTGGTACTTGTTTTAGATGGTTCTGGATTGCTTTGGTTAAGTTTATTAAGCTTTAGAAAGTCTAGGGGCTTATTTTGTAATTTCATGAAACTAGAATTCCTGACTTGGTGTAGTTAAGATTCCAGCAAATTTATAAATTTGCTGGCAAGTCAGGAACACTATAAATAGCCTTCACATTGTAACCTTGGCAAGCTTTTGGCTCTTGAATGAATATTGGTGTTGTTACATTCTTGTGTTGATCTTGTGCTCAAATCTGATATCCAAGGTGTTTTATTGTTATATCTTATTGTTTGGATTCAATACAACACTGGTTGTATTCATTAATCCATTAGCTTCACCTTCATCTTTGATCTTTCTTAACTTTTCATATCTCAAACACCTAATCAATAGGTGTTATGGGTTAAAACAACCAACCACTGTGATCCGGATTCGTTTTTGGGATCTACATGGGTACTTCTGACAACGGCAGTGGGTTAGGTCGATACAGAGGAAAGTTCAGAAGTGAAAGGAATGATGATGGTGTGAGAAAATATTATGACTAGATCTTATAGAGTTCGAGTCTCTCGAATGTTGAGAATAAACTTGTGATAAATTGTATACAGGTATGAGCGTAGCATGTTTCCATTACTAAAAAGAACCGCGTGTGTTGGTTTAATCCCTGAAAATCAGGGTGAAAGTTTTGTCGTGTTTTGGCAGCATGACGAAAAAGAAAGAAATGAAATGGAAGAAAACAAGCAATTCTGTCGGCACGATAATTCATCGAGAGAGAAAGGAATAGGGATCAAGTGGTGGAGTGGTTAATATCTTAGTAAGTTAGGTGTAAACCCTGAAAAAAAATTTGAATTTGGAAAGAGTTTCGGTAAAACAATCTTCCATTATTGATAAGATCTTGTAGACATACGATAAAAGTTGGTTTGGTTTCTGCTTGGTAGTGGACATCCTTAGTAAAATGATGTAGTGTAATCGTTGTTTTAATAACTACGTTAAATAGAAATTTTATGGGCAAGAGAGTCATTGGACCAATTAAGTATCTACAAGCAGTAGGGGTAAGCATGTGGTCATCGGAATCAAGATGAAATGTTTTGATGAAACAGTTTCATAAAATTAATGATGAGGATAGAAAACACATAATAAGATGGATATCGAATAAACGACATCGGTAACAAGTCAAAATATTTGGGTCCTTATAATTTAATGAAGTCATGCTTTAGCCTATAAGTGAACACTCATCCCAAGAGTTCCCATTACCAGCTCAATTATTGCCTGCTCCCTGGTTATCAGTTTAATTCCCACGGTGTCCTCAATTTCCATTCCCGCCATTTCCTCCCTGTTGGTGGTTTTCAATTCCCATATCCATATCATTGCTGACCACCACTACCAGCACCATTACTAGCCCAGCAGGTTTCTTTTGTGTGGCCATTCTCCCCACATGACTCACACTTCCTGAATCGACATGGTCCGGGGTGATGATATTGGCATACATCACACTTGGGCAAAGTGCCCATGTATCCCTTCCCTCTTGCTTCAGCACCAGTTTTAGCTTCCTCTAGTGGGTTCACGTTCTTTTTCTTACTTGCGCTGCCGATACTCCTTTTAAAATTGGAGATTTTCCTTTTGTTTTCTCCCGAGGACTCCTCGCGAGTTTCTTTCTTCTTGGGGTCAGAGTTTGGAAACTTGTTTAGCCGGATAGCTTCCTCAGTAAGTGACACGCTCAGGTCGATGGCTTCAGTAATGGTTGGAGGCTTGGACGTCGGCACCATGCTAGACCCTAAGTTTGAACTTGCAGGTTCCACCAGGATAAAGCCCCATCGAGATAGAGTCCTGAGACGTAAGTAACTTGGTTCTCCGGAGCACACTTGCTCATCCTTATTACCGAATCCGTCTTTTCCGTCCACCTGACGAAAGCAACAGCGCCCCCAATGCCGTCGAAGTTTAAGGGCTTACAATCCAGGAATTGTTTGTAGGTACAACCATTGGATGGGTTGTTGTTGTTTGAGTTATTCCTGCTTGTTTCTGTGCGATGCCTCATAATCTGCTATTGCTTGTGAATTACGTTCCTGTAATTCTGCCTCAGTGATAGGCAAACGCGTGTCTAGACGCGGAGGCATATTCTAAAAGAAGATCGTATTGGTTCGGTCGTCGTAAGTATAGTAAGTAAGTAATTATGCTTATGTAATAATAACTCATAACATCCCATGTCATAACACAAAATAAACAGTTCAACAACGCATGTAAGTCACAATCAATGTAAGCAAGTAATCATGCTAGTCTTCCCCAGACTATCCCACCCAGTCTCCTAGACTGAACTCCTTAGTTTCTCAAACTAACTCCCTGGCCTCTAAGACCCAACCTTCCCAGTCTCTAAGACTAACTCCCTGGCCTCTAAGACCCAACCTTCCCAGTCTCTAAGACTAACTCCCTGGCCTCTAAGACCAAACCTTCCCAATCTCTAAGATTGACTCCCTGGCCTCTAAGACCAAACCTTTCCAATCTCTAAGATTGAACCCCTCAGTCTCTAAGACTGAACCTCCCTCAGTCTCTAAGACTGAACCTTCCCAGCCTCTAAGGCTAAACTCCCTCAGTTTCTAAGACTGAAATATAAATTTTTGAACGGTGTATTTGTGCCTTTTGTTTGTAAAATGTTTATGCCCCGGATCTGGACTTTTAGTGTATGCAATGTAAAAATGTTTGAAAACATTTTCGTGAGAGCCCTAGTGATCATAGTCTAGACTCGAGAATGAATCCTAGTTCGCTATGATCGAGGCTCTGATACCAAGCTGTCACACCCTGGCTTTTGCGGAAGCGTGGGTTTATTTGGTGTGACTTCTTAATACCATAGCAACAATCACAACAATGCTATATGATAAAAATACGAGATGTTCATCCATTAAAAATAGTGAGAAAATACCACAATATCATTGTTTAGAAACATCGACATTACAAACCACAAATTATTTAAAACATTTTCATAGGACACCAAAAGACTTTAAATAAGACGAGGTTTAGAGATATGTAACCCGTCCAGGAATAGGTTACACTTCTCAAACTTCACAGCTTTGGATGACATCTATTTATCCAACACAGCTAGACACATGCATACCCTGCCAGATCCTGCTAGTTCCCTGAAATACATGTAGTTTGAAAAATCAACAAAAGGTTGAGCGAGTTCATGTGTAAGTCTGTGTGTATAAGCCTTTAAAATATGTCTTGTGTGTATAAATGTCCCTTTGTAACGATGTATGTATAATCCTTTGTAAACAGTGTATGAAAGTCCCTGGTATGTAGCAATAAGGAAATAAAGAGATCACCAATGGTTTGCAAGGCCATTGATATGTGTGAAATGCAGTAGGAAGACTCAAACCTAGCAGATTTTTGCGTCGGGCACCAAGTCACCCCGAGGTCCGTACTGTTGGGCCTGGGGCTGGGCTCGCTACACCCAGATAGATCTATCGCTCCTGTCCCTCGGTCCTACAATGAGGATTAATGGCCTCAAGTTCCCGCCTACCCACTCACATGATCTGTACGTCCTAACCCTCCTTAAGCTAACCATACCATGTATAAAAATGTCTGTAATAGTTGTAACATACTTGGTACTCGTTCTCACCAAGAGTGCTTTTTGTATTTTTGTATTCTCAAATTTCATCATACTTGGTACTCGTTCTCACCAAGAGTGTTTCTTGTTATTATATCATTTGTAAACATTGTAATATTTGTAACATGTATTCCACCCCCGAAGTATAAAACTGAAAACAGTTAAGAGAAAAGGGGGACATGAACTCACTTGTCTGTAAACATTTAGTAACATATATTCCACCCCCGAAGTATAAAACTGAAAACAGTTAAGAGAAAAGGGGGACATGAACTCACCTTGATTACGAGTAAGTCCTATCGAGTATGTAAATGTGAGAGTTCTTGGAAATAATATTCCACGTCACTCTAATTGATTGAACATGCAATAATATGGAATATGTATCAACAATAATGTTTAATCGAATGAGCGGAGATCCTAAATCTATAGGATTCGGTAGTGTTTTGTCTAAAAGAAATAATGTGATAATTATATAACTAATTATCAAAAATAATTAATTTAAATCAGAATAATTAAAATCACATTTTTAATTATTTGAACTTTAATATTACTGATTTAAAATAATTATTATGGCCTTTGAATCATTTTAAATAAATAAAATGAATTAAAATGATTATGATAACAATAAATAAGTTTATATAAGTTTAATTATCTAAATAATTAAACATAATAAAAATTCAGATTCTAAATTTATATAAATTCAGAATAATGCATATTTTGTCATAAGAATAATTTTGGATCAAAATCATATAGTTATATAATTTAATTACATTAAATTAAACTATATAAATAAGTATAAATACTGATTTATTTATATAAATATCAAATTTATATAAAATACGAGCAACAGTATTATTTTCGTAAAGATTATTTCTTGAAATAATTTGTGTAAAAATTTCAGTAATTAACTCATAAAAATCGATTTATTATAATTTTGCAAAGATTAAACTATTTTTAATTTATAAAAAATAGTTTTATAAACATTTTGACTAACAAAATATTTTTAATAAATGAATCAGTAATTAAAGTATATCAGATAAAATTTTCGGACTCAAACTGATTAAAATCAATTTAATATGAATTATTGAAAAATATGTTAAATAAAAGGAATTAAATTAAACTACTATTCATCTTCTTCCTCAAAACTGGTCAACGAAAGTCAACATGCCCGATTTCTCGATCAAAACTGAACCATATTCAAATTAAATTTACAGGAATGTTAAAAGAGTAATAACATACCGATTGGACAACTAAAATCGATCGGAGGTGCGGTTCCAGCTAAATCCGGCGATTAGCTCCGGCGACAACTTACAGACATGAACCAGAAAGTGTTTTGTGTAGTTTGAAAGGTGTGAGAGTTTCGTATGGGTTCAGGGACTTTAAATAATACATCAATTCCAACTGAATTCGACATATAATAGTGGTTTAGATCCACTTTAATTTTTATAAAAATTCTTTATAAAAAGTTCCGTTTATAGTGGTTAATGCACGATTTTGTGTCGTTTGAATTATTGGGATTTGTTGGGTTAGGTTAGGAATCATGTGGGTAGCTTTACAGGTCGAAATAATGGATTAAAATCGAGTTTTGGTATGTTTTTGGCGAAATCCCGTAGCTGCTGTTGCTGTATATATAATTCAGGTTTATTCTAAAGTCAATATGTATATTAAACAATCTAAAACATAACACATCAGTCATGCAGCCCAGTTGGTTGTCTTGTTGTTTGTTGATTGGGTGTACCCGGGTTCGAGTCTCATCTATGACCGGTTCAAAGGTCATTTTTTTGATTAATTTTGAAATATTTACACTTTGGCCCCTCAAGTTTCATTTTATACAAAAACAGTCCCTCAAGTTTCAGAAATTTACAAAATCAGCCCCTGAACTTTTGAAAAATATTCAAAACAGACCCTGAAGTTTTGAAAATATGCAACTATGGTCCCTGAAGTTTCAGAAAATGTCACCAATAGTCCCTGTAATAGTCAGTTAGTTTAACTAACTGGGTTAAGTTTTGAAGAAGGATTCATTATATGAGAACTAACTCAGTTAACATATTTCAGTTAAATGAGTTAATTGAGTTAAGCTTTAAAGAAGAAATCCTTTAACTAGGTTAGGATATTTAGTTAAAAGGAGTTTAAGAAGATCAACTTTAGTCCCTATAGTTTAAGTTTGAAAGAATGACCAATTGAACCTTGTACTTTTAAAACAATATATATATATTAATTTTCTTTATAAATAAGTTTCAAAAATTACCAAAAGAACCATAAACTTGTAGTTTGAAATAATTGCACTTTAACCCTCTTATTTATATAGTTTCAGAAATGACAATTTAGTCCCTAAACTTTGTACTTTCAAATAATGACGGTTTTAGTCCTTGAAATTAAAGTAATAACTTTAAGCAAGTTTCAAAGAATGTCGAATAGGTCCCTCAACCTATTGTTTGTCTATGTGTTAGCATTGTCAGCATGTTTCTGAGTTATCCGTTCACTGTGCTAACTGTGTTTTGTGCATCAATTTTATCACTAAAGCTTGTGTGTAATAAATGGAGTGACTGTATAAAATATGATGCATGTGTATGTACGATATAAAAATCATAGAGCAGTTTAAATTGTCAGTTGTAATCAAGCACAGTCATTAAGTACGAAATAAAAATAAATTACAGTACCTGTAATTTTGAGGGTTGTCACAGTAGATTTGTAATTTTGTTCTATTTATTTATCTAAAAACTCTCTCCCCACACTACTCTTTCTTCTAAAGACAGTCTCTCTCAATATCCCGGCAACCACCCATCACGTGCCACCGCCATAAGCACCACTCACCATCACCACTCTCAAAAGCACTCACTATTCGAGCGATTCACTGATGTATATCAAAACCCCAATTCAATTTGGGGATTACCGAACCCAAACATCACCTTAATAACAAAAAAAAAAGGTAAAGCCACTGATGTAAATCAAAACCCCAATTCAAAGCTTTAACTTCCACAAAAGAAGAATCATGATGTTAGAAAATATTACAGTCTTTAAGAATATTCTACATCAGAATCCTACTCTGAAGCTTTGTGGGTATTCTTCTTTTTGTGTTGGCGACCAAAACATTCATCTTATTCATCTCTACCGTAACAGAGTTTTTGGATCTGTGTTTTTCGATATTCAGGTCGGGTAATCGAGGTTTTTTTCAGGAGTGTTTTGGGTCTCAAGTTCTGATTCGAGAAGTTAGTGGGTTTCTAAAACACAATAACAGAAATTGGCGGCGGTGGAGGTTTCATGCTATGGTGCTGGTGCTTGTGGAGATGGTGGGGATACGATAGTCATATTGCAAATTGGATAGGGGTGTCGGTAATGGTAGTGTGCAGTGGCAGCGGCAGTAATGTGTATAGGGTGGGTGGTGGTGTGGTGGGTTGGTGGTGGTGGGTGGAGAAGAAGGAAGAAGGAGAGATAGGGTTTTCAGATTCTGGAGAGAGGGGGTGGGTTATATGTGTTTGATTAAATATATTTTAAATATACTAGTAAAATTACCAATCTACCCTCATGTGCAAGGCACATGCCTTTCTTAACTGAAAATTTTAACTTGGTTATGGTTAAAGGACGTAAGGTGTAATGGGTTTTACAAATAAAGGACGGTGACTGTAATTATTGAAGTTAAAGGGTATCCGTTGCAATCCGATACAAAGATAAAGGACGAAAAGTGTAATTTACCCTAAAATAAAAATCAGGGGTGCGCTCGCGGGGCGTGACCCCCTTGTCCATATTTATCGCGGGCCGCGACCTAGTGCCACCAGACAAAACCCTATGCTGCCACGTGTCCCCACTTGTGTCAAGCCTAGCCGGTGACTGGTCAAGGCTACGGCCTAAGTAGCCTAGCTCGCGGGGCGCGGCGACCCCTTGTGTTTAGTGGCTGAGCAGCCCTATAAATAGATGAGATCGGCTCAGTTCACAAATCCTTCATCACAATTCTCTCTCTCTAAATTTCTGATAGTATAAGTAATTCCCGGGTACTATACCTACTAAAATAGCGAAGCTCTGCCTCGATGTAAGTATCATAACCCCCAGTTACATATTAGATACGCTGTCCGATTGATCTAGTGCTCCGTAACGGCTGTCGAGGCTCTGCTCGACATAGTCATTGGAGTTCTGTCTTGGGGAGGGTATTACCAATGTAAATTGGGTTATTATATTAACGCATGTGCATTGTTTAATTAATAGATTATAACCAGGAAGTCACAAAGAAAATACCTAAGTTAGCAATGTGAGTAATTCCTCTTTTTGTAAATTGTTTTTACAAAACCTTAAATGTTTTACATTTTAATGAGCAGTGATTGAGTATTTGTAACTCTACAATTATCGTCGGTATGTTGGGGTTTTGTATACAAAATTTGTTACTACACTGTGAGTAGTAACATGACCACAAGTCAGGATTGACAGTGCCGTGGGTGGTAATTAAAGTAAGAATTGGAAACAAATATAATTGCGAGATCGCCCTCAATACTGTAAAATGATAAAACCTGTTTTGATTAAATTGGGATTCACTCACCAGTATTTCCCACTGACAAATATTTTTAAAACGCGTTTCAGGTAAAAAAAATGTGAAGGCCAATTAGAAGCCAGCTGGACAGCACTAAAGGCTTGGAAAATGTGGCTATAAAAGTTACCTAAATAAAGAAGATGTTTTAATTTAATAAATTAGGGTTTATCCCTATAAACATGTTTGTAATAGAAACTTGGGTTTTACCCATGTGTTTATTATTATAAAATGTGGTATTTTGCTCTGATAAAATATTTCCTAACTACGGTCCTGATGTAAATTCCGCTGCCAAAATGATAAACACCGATACCACTGATACTGGCTCGCGGCCGCCCGTTCCGAAGAGATAGGGGCTGGGGGTTGCGACATATAGGTTCTCTGTTCGAAAGATGTTAATGGAATTCACTTGTTCCATTATATAATGACATTTTTGGTTAGAAATATGAGTAACTATACCAACATTCAAGCATTCATACTAAAGTAATGTTATATCCTAGGGTGTTAATTGGTTTGGGTTTTAGTTTCCTCGTTTTCTGGTGGTAGGGCGGGTGTAGGGGTGGGGTAAAGGCAGCAATATTAGTGGAGGCGACAGTGGTGGAACTAGTCCAAAAATTTAGAGGTATCCCAATTTTTTTTGGATCAAGGGCATCCTTTGTATAATGAAGGTGGAGTTGAGGGGAATTTTTAAACAATGGAAACGAAGTAGAGGGGCATTTTTACACTACGAAGACGGGGTTGAGCCGTAGCCCGTGCTATCCCTGCTAACACATCATCTCCGCCCCTAGGAAGATGATGGTGGTGAGATGGAGACGGTGGAGGTTTTGGATGCAATGTGTGAGCGGATATCCCGATTTCTTTGGTTAAATCCTTCTAGAATTTGAAAGGAACGTTGAATTCTTTTACATATGGACTTTGAATGTATAAATTCAAATTCCACTTAAATTCATTTATTACTCAAACATATAAAACTAAAACTTAGTTTTCAATCGTAACAAAATCTTAGAACCAAACATATTGATAAATGTACTAAGCTTCGAATTCCATTTGACATTGGGAACCAAACGCACCGTTAGGGGGCGTTTGGTTCGCAGAAATTCAATGGAATTTAAGGGAATTGGAATTTGAATTTGAATTCCATCTCTTAAGATGTTTGGTTCACAGAATTTGATGGAATTGGAATCCCAATTTCAAGCTTCATTTGTTTGGTTGACAATGGAATTGGAATTGGAATTAGGCATGAATTCCTTTAACTAAAGGAATTCAAAATCCTTCCTATATGTGAAGGAATTAAAGTAAATTCATTGGAATCTTCCATCGTTTCGACCCGCACCGTTTCAACCCGTACCGTGTTGACCCATATTGGTTTCGATCCAAACCGTTTTGACGCGAACCGTTTCGACCGTACCATTTTGAAGCGAACCGTTTCGACCAGAACTAGTGGTTGTGGGTGCTGGGGTGATGGATTCCAATTTATTTGACAACCAAATACAACAAAAATGTAACTGAGATTCCAATTCCAACAATTTCCGATTCCAATTGGAATTTTTAAATTGCAAATTCAATTCCTTCAAATTCTAATTCCTATACAAAGTCCAATTCCAATTCCAAATCATTACGCGAACCAAACGCCCCCTTAGATTTTATATTTGTTATTAAAATGATAAGTTGGAGAAGTTATTACTTTTTTATAGTTTTATAAATTAATATTTGAACTAAAATTAAAAAATGCCTCTCATATGGTGTGATGTACATGCACGGACCTATTTATTTTAAATTTTTTAGCAGAAACGGTTCATACAACTTTTTGTGAGAACATAAGAATCTTGGGTCCGGCACTGATGATGTAGGTTACACGTGACTTAGTATTTTGACATAAATCTCATATTTTATATTCCACACACATAATGTTTAAATAAAATAACTTGAAGTAATTTCGCAAAAGTTTTGCGTTTGTATAACCATGTGTGTTTAAAGAGGAAGTTGTAAAAACGTATGGAAAACGCAAAAGTTTTCGTTTGTATAACCATGAGTGTTTATAGAGGAAGCCGTAAAAACGTATGGAAAACTAGAGCATAGTTGTAAGAGTAAATTACAAAAATCATCCTTTATGTTTACAGCAGATTGCAAACTATGTCCTTTATATTCAAAAAGCACAAAAATGTACTCTATATTTGCAAACTCTTGCACATTATGTTCTTTAGCCCTAACTCAGTTTATTTTTAAAGTTAAGTCTTGTCTTGTCTCATAGGACCCACGTAAGAGCATTATTGTTTTCCCCTCCTTTTTTATTTCCATTTTATTTAAATCATTCCCTAATTAATAATATATATTATTGAAATAAAATTAAACCAATTAGTTTTTATTCTCTCTCATCTCTTTATTCTCTTTCTTATCTGTTCCATCTCTTTATTCTCTTTTCAAACCATCAGGTAAGTTCATCAGAATTCTACATGTACAACAATAAATCAAATATTTTTTTTGGCAAATTGGATTTAAATAATCTCATTTTTCTCAATTTGGCCGATAATAATCCCAACTCAGTTATTTGCCAATAATAATCTGAACTGGTTCACTTTTGGCTGATAATATAATGCGTTAAAAATAGCTTAACAGAGTTAAGTTTTTTTTTTCCGAATTACAAACCGATATTTTAGGGCTTTTGATTAGAACGAGGATACAAGTTGATTGATGTAAAAGTTACCTCGAAATACTGCCTCAAACAACGAAAACGGTGCTTCAATTTGGGTGTTTAAACTTCTAATTAAAAAAAAATCAAGCCGTTTGAAGCACCGTTTCAAGGTAAGTTTTATATAAATCGACTCGTATCCTCTTTCTGATCAAAATCCCTAAAACGTCTGTTTTTGTAATTCAGAAAAAACTTAGCTCTGTTAAGCTATTTTTAACGACAGACTATTATCGGCCAAAAGTGGACCCGTTCAGATTATTATCGGGAAATAACTGAGTTAGGATTATTATCGGCCAAATTGAGAAAGTTGAGATTATTTAAATCTAATTTGCTTATTTTTTTTTTGAACATAAAGTGGGAACTTATTCAAATCAAACCTCTAGCTAGGAGCTAGAAGTTCATTCATACACCAACACTATAGAATAGATCAGAAACGAATGCAAGTCTGCATCGGTTCGTTGCGTCAGAAAGGGAGAAGTCGGGAAGTGTTTTGGTTCTAGTTGAACTTCGTTAGAATACAAGCATAAGCGTCGATCCCACCGGTGAAACCCTAGCCCCCAAATCTTCATCAAAATCTAGCCCCAAAAAAATCATTGTGCGAATCAGATCTGCAATCCAAAGCTCCATCGTTTGAAATGCAACTTCAAACCGATCACACAAATTTGCTTCACAATCCTGATAAGCTTTTCAGTGGTGGTGGCGGTAATGATGGTTGGGTGGTGGTAGTTAGCTGGGCTGGTGGTGGTTGTAGTGGTGGTTTGGTGGTGGTAGTTGGCTGAGATGTCGGTGGTGGTTGCGTGGTGATGCTTGAGTGGGCAGGTAGTGGTGTGAGAAAGTGAGAAAGGGATAGTCTATAGAGAGAGAGAGAGTGTGTGTGCGTGTGTGTATTTTTAGAGAGAGAGAGAAACGGTAGATGAGGTGGATGTGTTTTATTTATGTTTATTTATTTAAGTGTTTAGGATAGAATGACGAAAATACCCTTATGTGGGGTCCACTAGGTCATATTTAATCATGAAAATTAACTGAGTTAGAGTCAAATGATATAACATGCAAGGGTTTGTAAACATAGAGTACGTTTTCTGTAATTTTTTAATGTAAAGGACATACTTTGTAGTCTAGTGTAAACATAAATGACAACAGCAACAAAAACAACCATCCCAGTAAATCCCACAAATAGCAAAGCTACATCACATGTAGGGTCCGAGGAAGGTGTGATGTAGATAGACCTTGCCTCTATCCCTAGGGATAAAGAGGTTGCTTCCAGAGAGACCATTAGCTCCAAAACAAACAACATACCAACACACCAAGTCAAAGAATATAGATATAAGAAGTCACCAATACCAAGGAAGTGATCAGAGAGTAACAATATAATATAAAACATGTATAATATCATACATCATATAGGCATAAACACAAGAACGCAATCACCTGTAAACATAAAGGACATTTTTTTTGTAATTTACTCTTGTTATAACCCATGACCCAAGATCAAAGTTTCATGATTTAATGAGCTTGAAAATATACAAGATCTAATTTACCTTGTTAATTATATGTAATTCATATCAATCCATATTGAATTCATATATTCTTTTTTGCTAATTCTAATCCATGACTCATGTATTTTTTGCATCTCGATCTTGATAAAAATGCGTAGTGTAATTATATGAAGATTTGGTATTAGGGAAAAACGAAGTAAAGTAAAACTTCAAGGGGACTTAGCAAACAAGTGACTGATTAAAGTTATAGAGTAAATTACAAGTTTTGTCCTTTATGTTTACATCAAATTGCAGGCACTGTCCTTTTGGCCAAAAAATTACAGGCGGTGTTCTTAACCTTTCAAAATCTTGCACGTTTTGTCCTTTAGACCAAAACTGGTTAGAAATCTCAGTTAATTATTGTCATGTGCAATGCACATGAGGGTACAATGGTGTTTTTCCAATTATTATTAAAGTTTCCATAGTGTGGGTCGAGGAAAGTGATGCAGACTTCTGTACTAGGAAGCGATTTCGTTACTTTAGGACTTCCGATGAGTAGTTTTAAACATCTATGCTTGAAATCAGACCCTTGAGCTTTAATAGTTACATACTTGATGTTATGTTCATGTAGTCGACCCCTGTTATCATTACCATTGATTAACTGCAGGATAGGTTTTTGATGAAAATCTACACTGACTTACTTTGGGTATACTCTCCTCCGACTGTAGTTCATAAGCTAAACCCTTAAATACCCAAATGTGGGTAAACTAATCTGAATAAAACCAATGATGCATATGTTTGATGGAATCCACAGTGTACCCTTCATTTAATCTTCCTCTATTTCATTACACACCCTAATCAACACACATGACCTCCAGCTCTCATAATTTTGTTTTACACTCAACCCACTTCTTCAAATCCCTCTAACATCAAATCCCTCTAATATCTTCCTTCAATTTCATTTTTTGCACCAAATTCGAAATGGGTAATCTATAACGCCCTGCGTTTTCATACTTTCCATATTTAGAAACCGTTGCTTGTAATTCTATTTTTGGAATTCTTGTGTTCTTGTAATCGTTCTTCCGTTGTAATCGATGTAAAATCCGAGACTTGGATCATAATGAAATTCAAATTTTCGTTACATTTACGTTATATACACTTCATACATGTTCATTGTCACACCCCGATATTTCCACGTATTACCGGTGGGCCCGGTTGTAACATTCCTATTTTTATATAAGAATTATAGGTTTGGTTAAATTTATTAACCACTAGTAACTAGTTTATTTTTAATATAAATATTCAACCCAAATAGTTTTAAACACTATTTTATATATAGTTGGTTGAAATATTATTCTAATTAATTGGCCTGTATATAGGTGACCTTTCTAATAAAATAAAAGTCTATAAAAACTTATATTATTAGACAGATATATTACGGGTAACTCGACTGTTAAAAATATGAAGTACCTAGATGGGCCTAGGAACCGTATAATAATTAAATTATAAAAATACATTGTATTTTGAACCTATTCTATTTTTAATGAAACTTGGTTCAAAATGTAGATAAAATTATTCTCGTTCTGATGATATATTTATTGTTTTATAAAACATTATATTTTAGAAGTTATAAGAGCCAAATAAGTAAATCAGTTAAATTAATATATATATATATATATAATAAAATAATAAAGTTTACAATTGAAAGATTGTTTGAATTATGTGTGGGCATGTCGAGATAATCAAAAGAATCAAAATAAAATAATAATAATAATAATAATAATAATAATAATAATAATAAATTTAACTAAATTGAAACCAAGTTACGTGTACAAAGCAAATTCTACATATCATAAATTACATGCAAGGTGTCTGCATATATAGCATGCATGTATAGAATGTAGATACGTGTCCTCAACTTTACTTCAACTCTAAGTTTACATTCAATATATATAGTAGGCACTATCCAATATTCCTGTGCTTACCCATCTCTTGGTTTATATCTCTCTCGAAATTTTATTTTTATTTATTTCACTTGTAATAATAATAAAGCCCTGTCCCGTTTTAAGTGTTCTTACTCCCGATCACCGCTACCCTTTCCGATTGATCTGAGCCCCATAACATATGTCAAGTCTCTGCCTGACTAAGTTCGTTGGGGTTCTGTCTCGTGACATAGGTACAAGGTTGAATTAGGGGTACTATACTTAACACAAGTGCATTATATATTTTTTATAGCTCAGAAGTTATACCCAAAATTTATACCAGGAGGCTTTCTAGTTGAACCCTAAAGTTACAGAGTGGGTCCATTCTCTTTTTCTCACCGTTTTATTCTGTAACAACTCTCGTCAAAAATCCTATCTATTATTTTATTTTATCCAAAAGTAAACCCTAATTGAGACACCCAAGTAATATTACATGATCCCTAAAAATTTTCAGATTAGTAGGAATCAGGATCAGGGCCCCTAAAACTTAGGGGGGGCATTTCCCATTTGATATTATCATCACAGTTTTACGTGTAATTCGAATTTAATCGATCTGTCGACTCACCAAGGCTTCAAAGACACGTGGCTACCCTATGCTAAAAGGGTCCCCGTCGCGTGGCGCGACCGCGCCTTTTTCCAGATATAAATAGAGGGGCGTGGGACTTGATTTCTGGCATTCGTTCGACGTTAAAATTCGCTTTATACCTCGAGATATCACCAGATTACTACCAAACACACACAGCACTAAATACTGCCGCAAAACAGGGTAATAACTCGATGGCTGCTACGATTCAATGTCCGATCGATTGAAACTATCCGATGAATGTTTTAGTGCTGCTCAAACTTGGGTTATGCTTTGTCATTCGTCGTTAATTCGATGGATGTTTAAGTATTGCACTTTGTCATTCGTTGTGAAGGTTTTAATCTCGTGAGTTGTCGTAAAAGTTGGATTAAAGTTACTTACCGAGTTCGTGTGCACTAGGTTACAAGACTAACTAGTAGACTAAACTCTGCCCGTATAAATCTGCATGCTTATAATGTGAGTCATTCTCTTTTTATCAAAGTATTTTACAAAATCATGTTTATTTTCAAAGTTATAATTACAGGGATTAAGTCTTTGTAATCTCCAAATTACAGCCGGTATGTGGGGTTTTGTATACATTACTTGATAACCGTCACCATTGGACAACGAGTTAGCCAAGGGGTGATATGACCATGATCACAGACACCATTGGACAATGAGGTTACCAATGGATGGTCGAGTGATATATACCGTGGGTACTTGGTTGATATATGGAAACATTGTAATCGCTCTTAATACTGTATATTATAACAAATGCGTCGTTTTAAGCAAAATGAATGAACTTACCAGTATTTCCTTCTGACAAAACCTTTTTAAAACGCGTTTCAGGTAATTACAGTAGATTGGAGTAAGAGTTGGATCCGGCACTGAAGGGCTTCAAGAAGTGGCTTATTTTATTAATTAATTCAAATTAAGAAATATTGTTTTATGTAAGTGGGTTTATCCCTTATTAAGCTACCTTTGTAAAACATGGGTTTATCCCATCTATTTAATAAATAAAATCCGGTGTTTCTAAACTCTGATATTTTTCCTAACTCACGGTCCTGATGAAATTTCTGCTGCAATATTTTTCAAAATAATCACCGGTACCACTTGGCTGTTCGCGGCTCCCGATTCCGTCCAGGGTGGGTCGGGGGTCGTGACACCGGTGGGGAGTATCATGACGTAGTTGATATCATCATAGTCAAATATTCACAGTTATCGCACAGCAGAAGTCTTGGTAGAAAATATTAATACAAACCGAAATGCAAAGTGTTCATAAATATTATATAGACGGTTGTACGATATGATCCACAGGCGGATCTAAAAACGGAAATACAAAATATTGTTCAACAGACTTTAAGCGTTTAGAACTTTGAAGATTCTCTAACTAACGCCTAGAGCTCCCAGCCATTTGTGATAAGTACCTGCCACTTAATCTTTTGAAAATATGTCAGTTTACACAGGTAAATACAATTAACCGACTCTTTTGAAAAGTGTTTATAAAATTGATTTAAATGCACAAGGCACAAATGTTTTTATAACTTGGGACAATTATATTAATAACAATCTTGTATCAGATTTACATGTTTGTCCAACATTTAGGGCCGGTATAAAAGCCGAACAAGAATAATCAACACACCACTAATATAATCCCACAGTGAGTAATCCTCAACAAATGGGTATATCTTTACATACGCAACTGTCAGGTGTATGCCTACACCCCGTGCTTAAGTCATGGCCATTTGCAATTCTTTAAATGAGTCAAGGATATTCAAGACACGGTCGTTAATCCCCAATGTTATTTGTTATCAAGCAACAGTGATTAAAAACGGGATTTTGTCATTTAACCATCTTCGATTTAAGTGTTTCTACATCCGACCAAGCGGTAATATTTTACCGTATCCCAGGCCCGTATAAGGGAAAATAAGTTAAAAGTATTTACCTGAACTAAAAATGTAAATTTTGTGTGCTCAGCCGTATAGTCTACTCACACAAGTGCAAATAACTTCTACCAGGGCTCTTAATCTGGAACGAAGGTTATATTAACCTATGAGATTACTAACGGGTCTTATTTTAGTAGTAAACTTAGACCGGTTAGTTTAAGGAAAGGTTTACGGTACGAAATGCTAGATTAAGCGATGACCGGATCGGAATGTAATTTAGACCCGAAAAGTATGGAGAGTTGTATTATATGGGTAAACTAAATACATTCTGGAATTTGAAGTTAAAATGCTAAGTTTTGACCCGTTTCTGCTAATTTATGTAAACTAGTTACATAAACCGTACCGAACGCGCGGATGAGTCGTGTACAAGTTCCATAAGTTATTATGCTTTAATTATGTTATGATATCAGTAGGATATCAACAATTATGCCCAAAAAGATTTAAAAACCTTATTAAGTACCGTAAGGGTATTTTGGTCATTTCACATATGGTTTTAGGGACAAAATTGGAAGTCTGAGTTCATGACTTATGCCTACTATAAAAGTATAAAAATTTTGTTACATATTCTGTAGATAACAAGCCTTAGGTGCTAAATATAGCTTTAAACCATACTATGCACCTAATTAGCGTAAAAGTCGACAAATGACGATATATGTGATGTTTATGAAGTTCTGAGATTTTGATCAGCCTTGAATGTTTAAACTATTTTATTTAACATATAATATCAGTAGGAAAGGGTTTGACATGTTAATCATATGTTAATATCATTTTATTAACAAAAAGAGTATTATCGTCATTTATCGAATTATACGAGAAATCAATGATATGGTCAGTTTATAATCTGACCCAATATTCCAAAAATCCATAAAAATATTATCATAACAGTAGGTAATGAGTTTGGTACCAAAATTTGGGTTTAAATATGATTTATGCTAAAAACGTAATTTAATTAATAAAAAGATTTATCTTATGATATCTCGCATAACTTTAGTTTTAGACCAGAAACTGATGTCAAATATATTTGGCATGCATATATATTAGTAACAAAGATATTTGTATGTTCATATATCCAAAATTACAAGGGCATAATAGTCAAATTTAAGCAAATAACGAAAACATGCAAATGAACTCTGATTTCTAAGGGACCATGTAGTATAACCTCAGAGGGTTATACTAACATATAATATGGTCACAAAGGAACCCTAAGGCATAAAGATACTAAGCTAATTTAGGTCAGAACTGAAAGTCAATGCAAAAGTCAACCTTTACGACTTTAGGTTGCGAACCGAGCCTAAACTCCGAATTGTCGGGTTGAACATGCCTAAACATGTTCTTATAATATTTTACCAAGTTATTAAAGTGATAAAATGTATTTTATAGTCTCTACATTATTAGATATGAATTCTTTTATAAAAACTAACTCGTTTAACTTTTCTGTTCAATACTTTGACCCGACAATTGACCAAGTAAATGTGATAATTAGGAGGTGCCCTTTTGAGGGATTATCACCTACTTAATTACCAACACATAGCCTAACTTTGACTTTCGGTCCTTATACTAATAAAAACTTAACTACATAAGCTAAGAACACTTACAAAGGTCCTTAGCACGAAAATTTGAACTTAGAGAGCTTCCTTTATAACCAGGATGCTCCAGAAACAAAGCTTGAGAGAGATGTATGAGAAATTATTTGAATGAGCAAGTTTTCAAAGCTCTAAATGAGCTCTATTTATAGTGAATTCCATCTCACAAGATCAAGGCAGGTGTAATCTGATGTTTCTAGATGATTACAAGTGTCCAAGTGGTATTTAAAAACCATTAGCAAGCTGCTGAATTCGTTCCAGTATTGTAGAGAATCAGAAAAGATTTGCTGGTTGCATGCTGGGCATCTACCAGTTCTGGCTAGAAATAGGTCTCCCCCGCGTGTCACGCCAGGTGCAGGTGGATCCTGCGCGACACGCCTGTGACGCCAATTTCAAAAATTGTTTTGTTATTTAAAAGATCAGCCCCTACACTTATATAACTCGTATAACTTTCATTTTCAGCATTAGGGGCCCATATATTCAGGTATTAAATGTTCTTGGGAGTAAAACCATACATTCATATGTTTTGGATTTATTGAAATGGTCTCCCGGGAGTAGAATTGTCAATTTGACACTTTTAGCCCTTCTTCTTGGAAATTGCAAATTACATCATATAATTGTACCGAAACTTCACGAAATCATTATCCAACATTCATGAGAATATAATAATATATTACAATGCCTCGGGATCGAGAAAAGGTCACTCAGAGGTAATAATTAACATGTTGACACTTTTAACCCCTGTGTTTTGTAAACTTTTGATTTTAAGCACAAACGGCTTCTTGCGTCCAATAATTTATTCATTAAAGAATACGAACATCATGTGAGGTCAATCAGAGGCACAAGTTTGGCATGTTGACACTTTTGGTCCTTCTACAAACAACTTTTCACTGTTTGTCAATTTTAGTCCCTCAAAGTTAATCTTTTACATGACTAGGGTTTATGACACGTGTCATCACTATATTGGACATGATTTTACGAGGTGTTACATCCTCACCCCCTTAAAAGAAATCTCAACCTCAAGATTTACTAAAATAAATGAGGGTATTTTTGTTTCATCGTGGATTCAACTTCCCACGCATATTCTGGGCCTCTACAGGCATCCCATTTTACTTTTACAATTGGCACGTTCTTTCTTCGAAGCTTTTTAACCTGTCGATCCTCGATCGACAAAGGTTTTTCAACAAACTTCAAGATTTCATCGATCTGCACGTCCTTATGAGACATTACTAGCGACTCATCGGCTAGACATTTCTTTAAATTGCAGATGTGGAACACATTGTGAATTCCACTAAGCTCTTCAGGTAGATTCAGCTTATATGCCATGCTCCTGACACATTTGATGATTTCGAATGGTCCGATATATCTTGGGCTGAGTTTACCTTTCTTACCAAATCTCATCACACCTTTCTAGGGTGACACTTTAAGTAGTACCTTATCACCTACTTCAAATTTTAGAGGTTTGCGCCTCTTATCAGCGTAACTCTTCTGTCTATCCCTGACAGCTTTCAAACGGTCACGGATCTGAAAATTTTTATCTGTCGTTGCCAGAACTATTTCTGGTCCTGATAGTTGGGTTTCTCCAACATCCGCCCAACAAATTGGCGTTCTGCACTTCCTTCCATACAAGGCCTTGAAAGGCGTGGCTTGGATGCTCTAATGATAACTGTTATTATATGAAAATTCAATCAAAGGAAGATGGTCATCCCAACTTCCGCCCAAGTCAATAACACAAGCCCGGAGCATGTCTTCTAGTGTTTGAATCGTACGCTCACTTTGTCCATCCGTCTGAGGATAATAAGCAGTACTGAAATTCAAAGGAGTGCCTAAAGATTGCTGAAAGCTTTTCCAAAAATGAGATGTGTATCTTGTATCCCTATCAGAGATGATAGATACTGGCACTCCATGGAGAGATACAATCTCATCCACATATAGCTAGGCTACTTTATCGAAACTATGCGTCTCTTTGATGGGTATGAAATGAGCTGACTTCGTCAGTCTGTCGACTATAACCCATATTGTATCGTTCCCATGTTTCGTCTTTGGTAACTTGGTGATAAAATCCATAGTTACCATTTCCCACTTCCAAGTGGGAAGTTCAGGCTGTTGTAGTAAACCTGACGACTTTTGATGCTCGGCTTTAACCTGTGCGCACGTCAGACATTTAGCCACATATGTGGCTATAGCTTTCTTCAAACCTATCCACCAATAATTTGCCTTCAGATCCTGGTACATCTTATCACTGCCCGGATGAACTGAATATTTAGAACTATGAGCTTCTTGGAGGATTACATCTCTAAGTCCTCCATGAATTGGAAACCAGATTTGACCATTCAATCTAAGGATTCCATTTTTGCCAAAAGATAATTGATCAACAGTTACACCTAACTTCTCATTCAGAAAGTTAGCTTCCAATATAGCATCCTTCTGAGCAGCTAATAGCCTTTCATTCAAGTTGTTCTTTAGTTCAATGCTTTTGGAATTAATCCGTATAGGCTTAGTCCTTTCTTTCCTGCTTAGTGCGTCGGGGACCACATTTGCTTTGCCTGGATGGTAGCGAACTTCGCAATCGTAATCGTTCAATGTTTCCATCCAATGACGCTGCCTCATATTGAGATCTTTATGGTTAAACAAGTGTTGGAGGCTTTTGTTATCTGAGTATATCACACATTTTGTTCCATACAGGTAATGCCTCCAAAGTTTGAGCGCAAATACAACAGCACCCAATTCCAAATCATGGGTGGTGTAATTCTTCTCGTGCACCTTCAGTTGACGCGATGCATAGGCAATCACCTTGCCCCTTTGCATGAGCACACAACCCATACCAGTGTGCGATGCATCGCAATAAACAACAAACTCTTCTTTCCCTTCCGGCAATGTCAACACAGGAGCATTGCTCAATTTCTGCTTGAGAATCTCAAAAGATTCTTGTTGTTTGGGACCCCAATCAAACTTCACATTTTTACAAGTTAAAGAAGTTAGAGGGGCAACTAGTCTTGAAAAGTTTTCAATGAAACGCCTGTAGTAACCTGCCAAACCTAAGAAGCTGCGAATTTCTGTGGGCGTCTTAGGTGCTTGCCAATTCATAATCGCTTCAATGTTAGCGGGATCCACCTGAATTCCACGCTCACTTACCACGTGTCCAAGGAATTGGACTTCTCGAAGCCAGAATTCACATTTAGAGAACTTTGCGTAGAGCTTCTCTTATTGTAGAAGTTTAAGAATGCATCAGAGATGTTTCTCGTGGTCAGCTTGGCTTTTTGAATAAATAAATATGTCATCAATGAAGACAATGACAAACTTGTCTAGATACGGCCTGCAGACACGATTCATGAGATCCATGAATGCTGCAGGTGCGTTAGTGAGCCCTAAAGGCATCACTAAAAATTCGTAGTGGCCATATCTTGTTCTGAATGCAGTCTTGTGTACATCTTCGGTCTTGACCTTCAACTGATGATATCCTGACCTCCAATCGATTTTTGAGAAGAAACTTGCCCCTTGAAGCTGATCAAACATATCATCGATCCTGGGCAATGGATAACGGTTCTTGATTGTAACTTTGTTCAACTCACGATAATCAATGCATAGACGCATTGAACCATCCTTCTTTTTCACAAATAGGATAGGCGCCCCCAAGGAGACGAGCTAGATTGAATAAAACCTTTTTCCAATAAATCATCCAACTGCGTTCTTAATTCTCTCATCTCGGTCGGTGCCAAACGATAAGGAGCTCTTGTGACTGGTGCTGCTCCTGGTATAATATCAATCCTGAATTCCACTTGTCTGTCGGGAGGTAAACTAGGTAGTTCTTCAGGTAAAACATCTGAGTATTTTGAAATAACATGAATATCTTCAATCTTGGACTTTGGCTCATCTATCGTCACCTATGCCATGTAAATGACACAACCTTTCTTCAAACATTTAGATGCCTTAAGCATAGTTACCTGATCAGGCAATCCAAACTGCGTATCTCCTTGAATAGTAAGTGATTCACCATAAGGGGACTTGATAACAACTTGCTTTTTATCACATGCAATTTGAGCTTGGTTAAGGGATAACCAATCCATGCCTATAACTATGTCAAAACCTGCCAATTTCATTGGTAACAAGGACAACGGAAAAGAGTGGTTCCTAATGGATATAAAACATCCATATAGAATTGTTGAGGAAGTTTCTAAGGTACCATCGGCCAATTCTACCTCATATTTTATGTCTAGAGTTTTAACCGGCAGATTTAATAGTTTACAAAATTTATTGTCTATAAAGGACTTATCCGCACCAGAATCAAATAAAACTCTAGCAGAAATATCGTTTATGAGGAATGTACCTGTTATAACATTATCATTCTGTACTGCCTCTCTTGCATTCATTTGGAACACTCGAGCGTTAGTCTTTTTAGCCTTATCCGGCTTCTTTGCGAATTTCGGGCAGTTGGTTTTGATGTGCCCTTTTTCATTACAATTGTAGCAAGTTGCATTATTCAGTTCTTTGCATTCTAAAGTCTTATGCCCCTTTGTCTTGCAAATTCCACAAAGTTTAGCCTGGGGATCAATCGTGCACTTTCCAGAATGGCTTTTCCTGCAGTTCTTGCACACGGGTCTATCACCCGACTGGTTTGAGTTTTTCTTAAACTCAGAATTCTTCTTAAACCCAAAATCACCTTTCTTTTTCTTATCAAAATGTCTCGAGTTATCATCATCTCTTTTTCTCTTCCCATCATCTGTATTCCTTGCAGCCCTACTCCTGTTGATATCTAAGGTTATAGACAAAGACAAATCCACTGCTGACCTGTATGTTGCAGGCCTTGAAGCTTTCACATGAACTTTTACCTCTGGAGCCAATCCACCAATAAAGCGCGCAATACGCTTTAGCTCTAGAGTAACCAAATAAGGTACCATACGAGACATGGAGTTGAAGCTAGTGACATAAGATGGACAATCTAAATTTTTCATAACTAGAGTTAGAAAGTCAGCTTCAACTTTCTCTATTTCATGTTGTGGACAGAAAGTATCTATTATCAGATCAACAAATCCATCCCAAGATAGATTATAGAGCAGGATTTTCCCTGAGGCCTGTAACAGCGCCTTCCACCACACTAAGGCTTCACCTTTAAAAGATTGAGAAACGAACTTAAAAATATCCCGTTCAGAACACCCGCTGATGTCAACCACAGTTTCCATTTCTTCTAGCCATTCCATACAATCAATGGCACCTTTTTCACCCGTGAAGTCCCTTGGCTTGCACGAGACAAAATACTTGTAAGAACAAGTTTTGGAATGTGGTTCCTGATTAAATACTATTTTCTTTGATGGCTGACTTTTTTTGATTTGACGAATGCTGAGAATCGTCCTTCTTAGATGCATGTGACTTGGAAGGGGGCTTAGAGTGAGCTGCTGATTGGGTCTTGGTGCGCGTAGCACCTGATTCTTTGAACATTCTGTCCCTAGCTTTTGTTACAGCATTGTCTATCATTGCTTGTAGGTTAGCACCCGTTACATTCATTATGGTATTATCATTCCTTTCATTTGGATGACTATTAGCTTCATCTGAGTCTGCCATAATGAAGCTTGATTGCTATAAAACAATTGACAACAACTCACTTAGTGATTCTATTATGGAGTCACCATTTTCGGTGATTCATTAACCATGGTATAAATAGACCATATTGGTTAATTTGTTAATCAGATTTATTTAAATTTCTTTTATTACATTTATTCTCAGTTATACAAATATTTAGAGTATTCGGGGTGGCACAAAAGGCCTTGTCACAAGGACAGTTTTAATTTATAAGTCGTGATCTTCTAGGATCGTGGCATTAAGGTTTGAACATAGTTCATCACCTTTCTTGACATGGAGTCATAGACTACAACTGTTATTTGTTATGTATTTGAAATAATTTGGCCCGAAGGCGAAGTAATGACATCGCATAATGGATGCTTTAGTATGATCATCTTATTTGATGATATAAGCCATGATTTCTATATCCTTAGGCTAGATGAGGAATTGGAAGAATCCTATATTTTAGAATGACTAGTGTGATTTTCTCGAATCACGTTTGTCAAGAGTGCTAACACGTTCTCAGGTGTTAACAAGGATTTATCATCTTAAAAAGGCTTTACCATCATAACCATGTCTATAATGACATATAGGCTAGGTTATACCTTTAAGATTTTCTTTTGAGGTTTAATGGCAGATCAATTATAAATTGAAATGAAAATTTTGGATTTGTGACATTATATATATATATATATATACATGTATGTATAATGATAATGTAATTGCAAAAGGAAACTTCTCATAATAAGTCCTAAGAATTACAATAATTACCCTAAACAGGACTTTAAACAAACAAAATTTTCCATGCAGGGACGAAATAAAGAAATAAGTCCACACAGGGACTAAATACTTAAATTAAATGTCCACGTAGGGACTTAATTGAAATGAAATTACAAAAAGATAAATAATTAAGAGTCTTCAACGGTCTTTCTTCTTTTCCCCCTTAATGCGGTTTGCCAAACCCTTTAGAAGACCGCAACGACTTCTATGCTCTTTTTCTACCCTTTGTTCCACCTCGTGCAACATCTGGAGGATTTCTTGTTGCTGAGGTTGCTGGAGTGGAGGTTGTGGTGGCTGCTGCTGCTGCTGCTGAGGTTGTGGAGGCGGTGGGTATTGATACCCATAAGTAGGGTACCCAGTTGGGTAAGCGGGTGGAAAGGGCGAGGGGTAGTGAGCATTGAAGTTTGCTGCCTCAACGTATGGGTCGACGATAGGTGCATGGTAGTTATAACCCGAGTAAGCTTGTTGCTCATACGGGTTGTACCCAGCTGCATCTGGGTAAGCCGGGATTGGGTTTTGATAACCCATGGGTGGTGGTGCAGGTGCGACTGGTGCAGAGTCGACTTTAGAAATAGCGTTTGAAGGCCCACCCATTTGTGGGTCTTCATATATCGGCGGGTAGTTTCCGGAGTGTTGGGGGGGGGGGGTGCTAAAATGAAAACCCCCACGGACGGACATTCGTGCACTTCTTCTTCGCCTCAACGATTCTGGAGGCGGTGGCTGCTCTGGCGCTGGTGGTGGCGGTGGCGTGACCGCTTGGAAACGTGGGTCCTTAGAAAGGACCTGTTGATGTGGAGGTGAGTTGTGGTGAGGGGGAGTAAACTCCCACTTATACGTGCTCCACCTTTCGGCCCATATGTCTGGGCCTCTGTATGGCAAACTATGAAAAGAAGATCCGCTTGAAATCTCGATGGGATGCGTCGGCGTCCTAGATGGCGGCATAGCAGTATCTGGATCTTCATCCATATCCATGTCTTGGTATTCGGGAAATGGTCTGTTGGCCCTAGTGGGTTAGGACCCTCTGGTTCTTCAACTTGGTTCATTGGGTTGAACCGACTCTGGAAGTAGGGTGTGGGGACCTAGAAGGAGCGGTGAGAACCGGAACACTGCAAAGGTATGTATGAGTGGTGTGAATCGTGGGGCTCGTCCTCCTATGGTGGTCCGAATGAGTGATGGTATGACGGTGAGGAGCTAAGCGAGACAGAGCGTCTCGCGGGTTCGAGATAGCTTCTCCAGTCTTCCTGCGGGCTGGAGCCAAAGGAGGCTAAGGGTGTGCGCCGGTGTGACGACCCTGCTTCATGGTCATTTCTACCCCTCATCGGGGCTTTGCCTCGTCCACTTCTGCCTCTAACTCTTGGCGGCATGTTTGAATGTAGTCCTGTCAAAACAAAGAATAAACAAAAGATATAATCCAAAAGATTAAGGTTAGGATTAATCCTAGGTCGTTTGCCTAGACTCGGAAGTCAAGGAATGTGCTACTATGTCATTGAGATTAAACACAAAAGGTTAGTGTTTAATTCACTCAATGTTAGCTCTGATACCAACCTGTCACACCCATATATTTCCACGTATTACCGGTGGGCCCGGTGGGGAGTACCGTGACGTAGTTGATATCATCATAGTCAAATATTCACAGTTATCGCACAGCGGAAGTCGTGGTAGAAAATATTAATACAAACCGAAATGCAAAGTGTACATAAATATTATACAGACGGTTGTACGATAGGATCCACAGGCGGATCTAAAAACGAAAATACAAAATATTGTTCAACAGACTTTAAGCGTTTAGAACTTGCAAGATTCTCTAACTAACGCCTAGAGCTCCCAGCCATTTGTGATAAGTACCTGCCACTTAATCTTTTGAAAATACGTCAGTTTACACTGGTAAATACAATTAACCGACAATTTTCAAAAGTTTTTATAAAATTGATTTAAGTGCACAAGGCACAAATGTTTTTATAACTTGGAACAATTATATTAATAACAATCTTGTATCAGATTTACATGTTTGTCCAACATTTAGGGCCGGTATAAAAGCCGAACAAGATTAATCGACACACCACTAATATAATCCCACGATGAGTAATCCTCAACAAATGGGTATATCTTTACATACGCAACTGTCAGGTGTATGCCTACACCGCGTGCTTAAGTCGTGGCCATTTGCAATTCTTTAAATGAGCCAAGGATATCTAGGACACGGTCGTTAATCCCCATTGTTATTTGTTATCAAGCAACACTGATTAAAAACAAGATTTTGTCATTTAACCATCTTCGATTTAAATGTTTCTACACCCGACCAAGCGGTAATATTTTACCGTATCCCAAGCCCGTATAAGGAAAAATAAGTTAAAAGTATTTAACTGAGCTAAAAATGTAAATTTTGTATGCTCAGCCGTATAGTCTACTCACACAAGTGCAAATAACTTCTACCAGGGCGCTTAATATGGAACGAAGGTTATATTAACCTATGAGATTACTGACGGGTCTTATTTTAGAAGTAAACTTAGACCGGTTAGTTTAAGGAATGGTTTACGGTACGAAATGCTAGATTAAGCGATGACCGGATCGGAATGTAATTTAGACCAGACAAGTATGGAGACTTGTATTATACGGGTAAACTAAATACATTCTGGAATTTGAAGTTAAAATGCTAAGTTTTGACCCATTTCGGCTAATTTATGCAAACTAGTTACATAAACCGTACCGAACGCGTATATGCATAACGGGTAGCCGAATGAGTCATGTACAAGTTCCATAAGTTATTGTGCTTTAATTATGTTATGATATCAGTAGGATATCAACAATTATGCCAAAAAAGATTTAAAAACCTTATTAAGTACCGTAAGGGTATTTTGGTCATTTCACATATGGTTTTAGGGACAAAATTGGAAGTCTGAGTTCATGAATTATGCCTACTGTAAAAGTATAAAAATTTTGTTACGTATTCAGTAGGTAACAAGCCTTAGGTGCTAAATATGGTTTTAAACCATACTATGCACCTAATTAGCGTAAAAGTCTGTTTGAATGTAGTCCTGTCAAAACAAAGAATAAACAAAAGATATAATCCAAAAGATTAAGGTTAGGATTAATCCTAGGTCGTTTGCCTAGACTCGGAAGTCAAGGAATGTGCTGCTATGTCATTGAGATTAAACACAAAAGGTTAGTGTTTAATTCACTCTATGTTGGCTCTGATACCAACCTGTCACACCCATATATTTCCACGTATTACCGGTGGGCCCGGTGGGGAGTACCGTGACGTAGTTGATATCATCATAGTCAAATATTCACAGTTATCGCACAGTGGAAGTCTTGGTAGAAAATATTAATACAAACCGAAATGCAAAGTGTACATAAATATTATACTGACAGTTGTACGATAGGATCCACAGGCGGATCTAAAAACAAAAATACAAAATATTGTTCAACAGACTTTAAGCGTTTAGAACTTGCAAGATTCTCTAACTAACGCCTAGAGCTCCCAGCCATTTGTGATAAGTACCTGCCACTTAATCTTTTGAAAATACATCAGTTTACACTGGTAAATACAATTAACCGACTCTTTTCAAAAGTTTTTATAAAATTGATTTAAGTGCACAAGGCACAAATGTTTTTATAACTTGGGACAATTATATTAATAACAATCTTGTATCAGATTTACATGTTTGTCCAACATTTAGGTTCGGTATAAAAGCCGAACAAGATTAATCGACACACCACTAATATAATCCCACAGTGAGTAATCCTCAACAAATGGGTATATCTTTACATACGCAACTGTCAGGTGTATGCCTACACCGCGTGCTTAAGTCGTGGCCATTTTCAATTCTTTAAATGAGCCAAGGATATCTAGGACATGGTCATTAATCCCTATTGTTATTTGTTATTAAACAACACTGATTAAAAACAGGATTTTGTCATTTAACCATCTTCGATTTAAATGTTTCTACACCCGACCAAGCGGTAATATTTTACCGTATCCCAAGCCCGTATAAGGGAAAATAAGTAAAAAGTGTTTAACTGAGCTAAAAATGTAAATTTTGTATGCTCAGCCGTATAGTCTACTCACACAAGTGCAAATGACTTCTACCAGGGCTCTTAATATGGAACGAAGGTTATATTAACCTATGAGATTACTAACGGGTGTTATTTTAGTAGTAAACTTAGACCGGTTAGTTTAAGGAATGGTTTACGGTACGAAATGATAGATTAAGCGATGACCGGATCGGAATGTAATTTAGACCAGACAAGTATGGAGACTTGTATTATACGGGTAAACTAAATACATTCTGGAATTTGAAGTTAAAATGCTAAGTTTTGACCCATTTCGGCTAATTTATGCAAACTAGTTACATAAACCGTACCGAACGCGTATATGCATAACGGGTAGCCGAATGAGTCATGTACAAGTTCCATAAGTTATTGTGCTTTAATTATGTTATGATATCAGTAGGATATCAACAATTATGCCCAAAAAGATTTAAAAACCTTATTAAGTACCGTAAGGGTATTTTGGTCATTTCACATATGGTTTTAGGGACAAAATTGGAAGTCTGAGTTCACGAATTATGCCTACTGTAAAAGTATAAAAATTTTGTTACATATTCAGTAGGTAATAAGCCTTAGGTGCTAAATATGGTTTTAAACCATACTATGCACCTAATTAGCGTAAAAGTCTGTTTGAATGTAGTCCTGTCAAAAACAAAGAATAAACAAAAGATATAATCCAAAAGATTAAGGTTAGGATTAATCCTAGGTCGTTTGCCTAGACTCGGAAGTCAAGGAATGTGCTACTATGTCATTGAGATTAAACAGAAAAGGTTAGTGTTTAATTCACTCAATGTTGGCTTTGATACCAACCTGTCACACCCATATATTTCCACGTATTACCGGTGGGCCCGGTGGGGAGTATCGTGACGTAGTTGATATCATCATAGTCAAATATTCACAGTTATCGCACAACGGAAGTCTTGGTAGAAAATATTAATACAAACCGAAATGCAAAGTGTACATAAATATTATACAGACGGTTGTACGATAGGATCCACAGGCGGATCTAAAAACGAAAATACAAAATATAGTTCAACAGAATTTAAGCGTTTAGAACTTGCAAGATTCTCTAACTAACGCCTAGAGCTCCCATCCATTTGTGATAAGTACCTGCCACTTAATCTTTTGAAAATACGTCAGTTTACACTTGTAAATACAATTAACCGACTCTTTTCAAAAGTTTTTATAAAATTGATTTAAGTGCACAAGGCACAAATATTTTTATAACTTGGGACAATTATATTAATAACAATCTTGTATCAGATTTACATGTTTGTCCAACATTTAGGGCCGGCATAAAAGCCGAACAAGATTAATCGACACACCACTAATATAATCCCACGGTGAGTAATCCTCAACAAATGGGTATATCTTTACATACGCAACTGTCCGGTGTATGCCTACACCGCGTGCTTAAGTCGTGGCCATATGCAATTCTTTAAATGAGCCAAGAATATCTAGGATACGGTCGTTAATCCCCATTGTTATTTGTTATCAAGCAACACTGATTAAAAACAGGATTTTGTCATTTAACCATCTTCGATTTAAATGTTTCTACACCCGACCAAGCGGTAATATTTTACCGTATCCCTAGCCCGTATAAGGGAAAATAAGTTAAAAGTATTTAACTGAGCTAAAAATGTTAATTTTGTATGCTCAGCCGTATAGTCTACTCACACAAGTGCAAATAACTTCTACCAGGGCTCTTAATATGGAACGAAGGTTATATTAACCTATGAGATTACTAACGGGTTTTATTTTAGTAGTAAACTTAGACCAGTTAGTTTAAGGAATGGTTTACAGTACGAAATGCTAGATTAAGCGATGACCGGATCGGAATGTAATTTAGACCAGACAAGTATGGAGACTTGTATTATACGGGTAAACTAAATACATTCTGGAATTTGAAGTTAAAATGCTAAGTTTTGACCAATTTCGGCTAATTTATGCAAACTAGTTACATAAACCGTACCGAACGCGTATATGCATAACGGGTAGCCGAATGAGTCATGTACAAGTTCCATAAGTTATTGTGCTTTAATTATGTTATGATATCAGTAGGATATCAACAATTATGCCCAAAAAGATTTAAAAACCTTATTAAGTACCGTAAGGGTATTTTGGTCATTTCACATATGGTTTTAGGGACAAAATTGGAAGTCTGAGTTCATGAATTATGCCTACTGTAAAAGTATAAAAATTTTGTTACATATTCAGTAGGTAACAAGCCTTAGGTGCTAAATATGGTTTTAAACCATACTATGCACCTAATTAGCGTAAAAGTCGACAAATGACGATATATGTGATGTTTATGAAGTTCTGAGATTTTGAGCAGCCTTGAATGTTTAAACTATTTTATTTAACATATAACATTAGTAGGAAAAGGTTTGACATGTTAATCATATGTTAATCTCATTTTATGAACAAAAAAGGTATCATCGTCATTTATCGAATTATACGAGAACTCAATGATATGGTCAGTTTATAATCTGACCCAGTATTCCAAAAATCCCTAAAAATATTATCATAACAGTTGGTAATGAGTTTGGTATCAAAATTTTGGTTTAAATATGATTTATGCTAAAAGCGTAGTTTAATTAATAAAAAGTTTCATTTTACGATATCTCGTATAACTTTAGTTTGAGACCAGAAACTGATGTCAAATTTATTTGGCGTGCATATATATTAGTAAAAAAGATATTTGTATATTCATATATCCAAAAATCTCGTTTTTACATTACAAGGGCATAATAGTCAAATTTAAGCAAATAACGAAAACATGCAAATGAACTCTGATTTCTAAGGGACCATGTAGTATAACCTCAGTGGGTTATACTAACATATAATATGGTCACAAAGGAACCCTAAGGCGTAAAGATACTAAGCTAATTCGGGTCAGAACTGAAAGTCAAAGCAAAAGTCAACTTTTGCGACTTTCGGTTGCGAACCGAGCCTAAACTCAGAATTGTCGGGTTGAATATGCCTAAACATGTTCTTATAATATTTTACCAAGTTATTAAAGTGATAAAATGTATTTTATAGTCTCTACATTATTAGATATGAATTCTTTTATAAAAACTGACTCGTTTGACTTTTCTGTTCAATACTTTGACCCGACAATTGACCAAGTAAATGTGATAATTAGGAGGTGCCCTTTTGAGGGATTATCACCTACTTAATTACAAACACATAGCTATATTCGTTTAGAACTATGGCTGGACCGTTTATGAATAATTTACAAGTCAAAGCAGAATTATGCTAACTTTGACTTTCGGTCCTTATACTAATAAAAAAATTAACTACAGAAGCTAAGAACACTTACAAAGGTCCTTAGCACGAAAATTTGAACTTAGAGAGCTTCCTTTATAACCAGGATGCTCCAGAAACAAAGCTTGAGAGAGATGTATGAGAAATTCTTTGAATGAGCAAGTTTTGAAAGCTCTAAATGAGCTCTATTTATAGTGAATTCCATCTCACAATATCAAGGCAGGTGTAATCTGATGTTTCTAGATGATTACAAGTGTCCAAGTGGTATTTAAAATCCATTAGCAAGCTACTGAATTCGTTCCAGTATTGCAGAGAATCAGAAAAGATTTGCAGGTTGCATGCTGGGCGTCTGCCAGTTCTGGCTGGAAATAGGTCTCCCCCACGTGTCGCGCCAGGTGCAGGTGGATCTTGCGCGACACGCGTGTGACGCCAATTTCAAAAATTGTTTTGTTATTTACAAGATCAGCCCCTACACTTATATAACTCGTATAACTTTCATTTTCAGCATTAGGGGCCCACATATTCAGTTTTTAAATGTTCTTGGGAGTAAAACCATGCATTCATATGTTTTGGATTTATTGAAATGGTCTCCCGGGAGTAGAATTGTCAATTTGACACTTTTAGCCCTTCTTCTTGGAAATTGCAAATTACATCATATAATTGTACCGAAACTTCACGAAATCATTATCCAACATTCGTGAGAATATAATAATATATTACAAATCCTCGGGATCGTTAAAAGGTCACTCAGATGTAAGAATTAACATGTTGACACTTTTAACCCCCTGTGTTTTGTAAACTTTTGATTTTAAGCACAAACGGCTTCTTGCGTCTGATAATTTATTCATTAAAGAATACGAACATTGTGTGAGGTCAATCAGAGGCACAAGTTTGGCATGTTGACTCTTTTGGTCCTTCTACAAACATCTTTTCACTGTTTGTCAATTTTAGTCCCTCAAAGTTTATCTTTTACATGATTAGGGTTTATAACACGTGTCATCACTATATTGGACATGATTTTGCGAGGTGTTACATTCATACGTTCAAAAATATTAAACAAGTGATACTTTGTTCATACTATGTGCTAATTATGTTAACTTGCAAACATATGCCCCATAAACTCAATTTATGCGAAGTACGACACTTTTTCTCGACCAATATACATGTTTATACTCATTTTATGTTTGCTTTGTGATATTATTTCACAACATGCCTTGAAATATGACTATTGTGCTTAAAACATCCAAAATACATCTTAAAACATCAACTTATGAAGTCTAGGGGTATAAAGTGTCAAAAAATCAAACTTTCGCCCAGCCCTGAATCCCTGGCGGCCCGCGACCCGGCCTGCCCACTCCTTACGCGGCCCGCGAGCCCATCAATTCGCAGAAACAATGACCAACTCGTTTCTTTGGCGGGTTTTTGTGTTTATTTTGAGTTTAAACTTGAATTATTGCATTTATTACACATTAAACCCAACCCTAATCACTTCCCTATAAAAACCAACTATCCTCCACACATTTTCCACTTTACAACACTCTCAATTCACTCTCAATCTGTTGGAAATCAAGAACTTGGACAGATTCATATCAAGTTGTTCAAGTATGCATAACTCACTCATTTCTTATCCTTTTTCATTGACTCTTTTTCTCAATCACTTGGAACAACCTAAGGGACGATTCCACAGGTTTTCCATGGAAAACCAAGATCTGGAACATCACCAAAAAGGCTCCAAAGTGGACTGAAACATTCTGTTTTGATTCAACTTTGTTAATCTTGCTTAAACTTGAGTTATCTTATACACATTCCTATGTACTTATGCTTATAATCAATTGTACGGTTAGTTGGGCTTAAAAACAAGGTTGTGACACTCAAAATCAGAGGTTAAAACCTCATAAACTTTCTGTTTTGTTTAGGGTTTAACCCACAAGTAATGAACAAGCTTCAAGCTTGATGTTGGTGTGATTATAGGACTAGCTTTGGCTATCCTACTCGAAAATCCACACATTACTTGATGTTTTACTTAGATTAGTTATTTCATTCCTTATTGTATGTTCTTGACCCTCCTTGTTGTTTATAATAACATGTTTAGTGGTGCACAAAGAGGTACCTAAATGGAAGACTTGCTCTTCTTACCTCATGCATGAATTAAATGATACAAAAGTGGTTCCTAAATGGTGGATTTATTCTCCTACCTCATGCTTGACTAATACGAATTATGATAACTATATATAACTTATATGATAACATTCAAGTAATCAAACTCTTGATGATGAACTATTGGTCATTTGTCAAGATAGTAGGTTGCATCATCTATGACTTAAATAAACTTGTTATGATTCTAATGGGTATTTTGACCCATGAAAACATTCCAACCCTTTTGGGTTCATAGTGTCACAACAAGTATTATAAGCCTAGATGATTATTTTCCTCACAAGTCTATTTTTATACATATTAAACTCCGAATCCTTAAACCCGACTATAAGCATCCTTTAAACACCCAACCAAGCACATTCATCCTCCTAGTCTCGACATTTCCTTCACATTGGATAGTTGGAAAGCATATGCAATTTTGTGAGTATACCGAACCCATTTTACTTTTAACACTTTTGGGTGCAACATGTATTCTATATAAACACACGAAACACTTGAAACTATTTGAAACACTCTCTATCCATGTTGAACATGAAACTATATGATGCTTGTTAATCACGTATGTTATGTAGACTTTTCGTGTCTATATGCTCATTAACTTCGTACAAGTCTACCTTAACAATTATAGCGCTATAGGAGTAATGCACCGCCCACGAGTCTTGGGGTATTGTTAAGTTAAACATGTTAACCTCCCGTTATTCTTTGGGATAGGCTATATTAATGCATTGGATTCTTGGGTTTGAACATATAGCTTACACCGTTTCAACATAGCTAGTAACTTGCATATTGTTATTAATGTTGGATATGAGCCGTTGAACTATTTTAATCTATATTATGCTATGTATGAAAACTTGTATACTCGCCAACTTTTGTTGATTTTATTTTAACACATGTTGTAGGTTTAATAGACAAGATGATGCTAAGCGAAGAAACAAGATTTAGGTGGACTTAGAAACGCACTTAGATTAATCTATTTTATTATTGCATGTTAGAAGCAATGTTGTCTTTGTTCGAAACTTTATATGACATTTTAGCATGTAATGAAATTTAATTTAAATTATATTGTCACATAGTGTTATGATGTTTTGAACAATTTGTTCGTCTCATCCCGATGTTTCCGCCATCGGTTGGGGTGTGACAGATTGGTATCAGAGCCATAACTATAGGGAATTAGAAAAAATATGAATGCTTTTACCTAGTCTATAATTTAAGAGCCTTATTTTTATGTTTTGCTCGAAACTACTTGCATTCTACTATATTTGCTTCTTTTTCATTCTCTTTAGATCTTTTAAACATATATGCCATTTATGCGTTAATACTTGACATGCTAATCTTGTGTGTTAATACTTGCTTTATTATGTGTTAATACTTGTTTTATTGTCCCATTCTTTATGTGCTACTCTTGATATGCTTTCATATGTGATTATACTCGTTTGTTTATTCGTTTAACATACGCCTTTCCTAAGGTATTTTACTCGATTTTACTAAACTCGAATTATACAAATGAGACGACTTCACCAAAATAGGCGTGAAACCCACAATTTGGTGAACGACCCTCAATCTACCTATTCTTTTTACACGAAATTCACCATCGAGTTAGGAGTGAAGTCCTCATCTTGATGATGAAGAATTTCAATTTCAAATTCTATTGGAACCTCGTCAACGTGTCGAAATTAATTTTTGAACCGACGAGTACCAACCACACTTAGGGTACTAAGTCGTCAAGTTAGGAGTGAAACCCGCATCTTGTCGACTAGTCCCATACCTTGATTTTTCATAAATCCCGCCAAGTCTCGAATTTTCGATTGAATTGAGTCATGTAGTAACCGAAAGGGTGAATACCGTTAACCGACATGTCGGCGAGAGTATTTCACCTATTAGGCCAAAGCATGCTTCTCAAATTCAAAAGACTTTTCGACTACTTTGGTTAGTCAACGTTCCATTTTGGAACCATCCAAGTTTTAATCGAACCTACGTTTTACTATTATCAACTTTATTTGATACAATAATCTCTTTCCACATTCGAATTATCCTTGAGATTATTCTTTTACACACTCATCATACTAAACCTTTCATATATATATATATATATATATATATATAGGAGAAGGATCCGTTAGGAACCACCCTTTATTGCGAGAACCGCGAGAACCAATGTGAACAGAACCAAAAAATACCTAAAAAAATCTAAAAAAACACCCAATTTTTTTACTATTTTTTTTGTTGGAAAAATCGCTATATTTCGTCAATAATAAAAAAAATTCAATTTTTTTTTGTTCGAGTAACAGTTATCCATGAACATGTGCATTTGTATCGTTTCTTTGACAAATTGCGTAATTCATTACAAATATCATACAATTGCACTTTCATTTACACTACCATTCATAATACACTACTTTTTACATTAACAATAATAGAAATGCACATGTGCATCTATATGTATGAACTTGTTATAACATTAACAACACTAGAAATGCACATGTGCATCTATATATATGAACATGTTATAACGTTTTTTAGTACACCACTTTGAATACACATTCACTTTCATCTATCATACCATCCAACCTACACTACCATTACCTCCTACCATCCGTAATACAATACCATTGCTTTTTACCATCCATAATACAATATTATTACCAATATTTCACTTTATTATATGTACATCAACACCCTTTATACCATCCAAACAACATATTACATCATAAAGTGACAAATATAATCAAACCATCAACCACTAGATATAACTAACCAAAACACATGTATATGGGCCTACTTCGTCATTTAAAATCACAAACTTTTTGTACCAAAACACCTTATTTCATGTTGATACATATAGATGCACATGTGCATTTCTAATATTGGTAATGTAAAAAGTAGTGTATTACATATGGTAGTGTAAATGAAAGTGCATTTTTCTACTACTGGTAATGTATTATGGAATTTGTCCAAGAAATGATGCATATGCACATGTGCATCCATAACTGTTACTCGAAAAAAAAATCGTTTTTTTGTAACAAAATATAGCGATTTTTATTAGAAAATATTAAAAAAAATGTGGGTTTTTTGAATTTTTAGGTATTTTTTTGTGTTCACATTGCTTCTCGCGGTTCTCGTAATAAGGGTGGTTCTCAAATGAACCTTACCCTATATATATATATATTATCTCACATGCATGATTTCACATAATTTTATTTACGCTCCTTGTAACCACAAATGGAGACATGTCATCAAGATATGAGTGATTTCCTTACCTTGACGACTAACTCCGTTTCTTTCTCACCTTACAACAACCTCACCAACGAGTTAGGGGTGATTCCCTTACCTAGGCGATTGTTACAAATACTTTCTTTTCATATACTCTATTACGTAAACACGATCATGTTTATATCCACATCGTTTATCATTAGTCAAATTTCTATTTATTTCAAAATGCATTGTTTATTTAAACGTACTACTTATCCTATAATCTATTTTCACATCACTCACATACACAAAATTTTAATGTTACCATAAACGCTTGTTCCTCGATTTTCAAAATCTTACGAAATGCTACTCATCAACTTATCTGGACTAATAAATCCGTTGCCCACAAAATTTCGTATTCAACGTAGTCATTAAAACACACTCACATCCTTACACTAAAAACTTTATTTTCCATTTGGGGATAGAAACGACTTTTCGCACACACCTATAAAATATTACAAATATTATTCAATCGTTTACTAAAAATCCTTCCAAAATCAATAAAACATTTTATTGACGCTTTTCAACAATCACCAAGTTCACATGCCAAGGTTCTTTTTAAGAATCCACGTTTTCACAAGAACCTCTAAACTTCGAAATCTGTCGTTAACGCAAAGTTATCTAAGACAAAGCAATCTTATAAACTTCTAGAACCTTTTCAAACATTACTCAATACGTCAATTGAATTTAAAACATGTGGGCAAGGAAACTTCATAAGAACCAACAATTTTCAACTTATGTAAATTCTTCTTAAAACAAGAGTAGCATTTCCATTCTTTCACAAAGTATGACACACATAACCAATAGATGTTTTATACTCTCTTTGCATTCACAAACTAGATTCTACATTTCATACCAACTCAATCTATATTGATTTAATTAAACTTCACGTTTTGTTCAAACAACTATACGTGCATACTATCTTATGTGTTTTAGCTTATATCTCACGACAATTTCACACACACCGCTCATTTTTATTTTCTTTTCATACTCGAAACTTCTTGATCTTTTACGTGCTTAAATTCATATATTTCAATTAATACCATATACAAAATCATTATTTCTTACACTCATACTCATATTCGTATTTATACATCTTATGTCTACACTTATATTCATACTTACACATTTATGTTTATATTCATATTCATACATTTTACATTATACTCATACTCACAATTATACACTTACGTTATACTTATATTCAAAAATTTACATTCATATTCATACAATTATACGTCTATACTTATATTCACACTTATACACTTACGTTCATACTTATATTCACATTCATATTCCTACATTACACGTTTATACTTACATTATCCTTATATTCATATTCATGTTGATACTCATGCATTTTACTTATATTCATATTTAAAACGATTATGATTCCACTTATATTCATACTCATACATTTTATTCATACTTATACAATTATGTTTACACTTATATTCATACCCACACATTTTATTCATACTTCTACATTTATGTTTACTCTTATATTCATGTTCATATTTATACTCACACAGTTTACGTTTATACTTATACTCATACACTTACACTTATATTCACATTTATACTCATGCAATTTACGTTTATACTTACATTTATACTCATACGCTTATGTTTACACTTATATTCATATTCATATTTATACCATTATGTTTATATTCACACTCATGCTCATGCATTTCACGTTTATACTTATATGCATATTTTCACATTTATGTCTATACTCATATATATACTCGTACTCATGCTCACACATTTTATGTTTACACTTATACTCATACTCACACCTTCTATGATACTCATATATATACTCATGATTACCCAATAAGTTTCATGTTTATACTTTATTTATACTCATACTCACCCAATACGCTTTATGCTTATGTTAGTACTCATAATTATACTCACATTCATACATTTTATGACTATACTTATATTCATATTCATACTTATATGTTTATCATTCATACTTATACTCATACTTTTATTCGTATATTCATGTTCATAACAATGCGTTTTATGCTCATACTTATCCTCATATTCCTACTCATACTTATACGATTGGTGTTTATACTCACATGTGTATTCATACTTAAACTTATACTTATGCTCGTACTTTAGTCATACTCAAAATTTATACATTCGCACCTGTACGCGAGCGAAACCCGAGGGATTCGCTTACGTGGGTCTCATGCTTATTTGAATGCAAACATGCTTGTATACTACATTCTTACACACACACAATCTTATTTTCAGAATTTATGTATACCTTAATTCATACACAACTAGTACAAGCTATGCGGATCATGCGACGAACAGTATAATTACGGGTACACACAGGATTATAGTGATAAGCGCATGAGAACCATATAGTGTACTACTGTGTATGGTAAGACACGGAACGTAACATTGCACCGAATAATGAAACGGACGCAACATGGTCAAACATGGTGGATACGCCGCTGGTACTTCCTATATATAAGTGTTTTCACCATGTTACCAAACTTCCGTAAAACGTGCCATGAGAAATTCAGTGTTTTGCAGACCTTTTGGACCTGATACAAACTTTGAACAACTCACAAACGCATTATATCCGATATCCATGACGAGACTTCACTCTTAACACATCGTTTTCGTTTATCCAACACTCAAGCCATCCTTGTACCCGTATCCGTCTATTAGATTAATCATTCACTTTTATACCTCCATCATTCTCCAATCTTGTCATTTATACAAACCTCATTTACAGTAAATCGGTTTAAACGTTCAAATCTTAATGTACCTCCTTACTTTTAAAACTACCTTTCTATTCTTTATTCATGTGCAAACACCCGTAATTGTTCGTTACCTCCAAAACCGTTTTATGTAACATCAAACATTCTCGTTCCTCTCCATAAAACAATTTTCTACAAATATGCGATTTGGTACTATCCTTTAAACTTTCCATGCAAACTACCTCGCTTTTCATCAAATACAAGCCATTTTATACAAGATTTTCGTTCTTAATACAACACATTTTTTTAATACATCTCGATCTTGAATTATTCAAAAACTTTCTTAAGCCCACTTGGCCTATACACGCACACACACATTTTTACTTATGTGTAAATGCCTCAAGCCATATTAGTAAAATGGACTTTTACAAACCATCTCTTCGCTCTTCAAAATTCCATACTTTTCAAAACGTCTCAAACTTCTAAATCTCAATTTTAAACAATCACCTTTTTGCCAAAATCCTTTTCAAGTCTTCCTCTTGAATAAATTTCGGGATGAAATTTCCTAAAGGAGGGGAGACTGTAACGCCCTGCATTTTCATACTTTCCATATTTAGAAACCGTTGCTTGTAATTCTATTTTTAGAAGTCTTGTGTTCTTGTAATCATTCTTTCGTTGTAATCAATGTAAAATCCGAGACTTGGTTCATAATGAAATTCACATTTTCGTTACATTTATTTTATGTACACTTCATACATGTTCATACGTTCAAAAATATTAAACAAGTGATACTTTGTTCATACTATGTGCTAACTATGTCAACTTGCAAACATATGCCCCATAAACTCAATTTATACGAAATACGACACTTATTCTCGACCAATATACATGTTTATACTCATTTTATGTTTGCTTTGTGATATTATTTCATAACATGCCTTGAAATATGATTATTGTGCTTAAAACATCCAAAATACATCTTAAAACATCAACTTATGAAGTCTAGGGGTATAAAGTGTCAAAAAAATCATTTCGCCCAACCCTGAGTCCTTGACGGCCCGTGAACGGGCCTACCCACTCCTTATGCAGCCCGCGAGCCCATCAATTCGTAGAAACAATGACCAGCTCATTTCTTTGGTGGGTTTTTGTGTTTATTTTGAGTTTAAACTTGAATTATTGCATTGATTACACACTAAACCCAACCCTAATCACTTCCCTATAAAAACAAACTATCCTCCACACATTTTCCACTTTACAACACTCTCAATTCACTCTCAAATCACTCTCAATCTGCTGGAAATCAAGAACTTGGACAGATTCATATCAAGTTGTTCAAGTATGCATAACTCACGCATTTCTTATCCTTTTTCATTGATTCTTTTTCTCAATCACTTGGAACAACCTAAGGGATGATTCCACAGGTTTTCCATGGAAAACCAAGACCTGGAACATCACCAAAAAGGATCCAAAGTGGACTGAAACTTTCTGTTTTAATTCAACTTTGTTAATCTTGCTTAAACTTGAGTTATCTCAATTGTATGGTTTGTTGGGCTTAAAAACAAGGTTGTGACACTCAAAATCAGAGGTTAAAATGTAACACCCCGAAAATTTACGTCCTACAATGTATTGACACGTGTCATAAGCTTGAACGTGTGAAAGTATACTCTAGAGGGACTAAAGTTGACAAACATGGAAAGTATGTGAATATAAGGGTTCAAAATGTCAACTAGGGATAAATATACTTTACTATAACCTTACATGATGTTTATAACCTTAAACGATTAATTATGCTCACTAGAATGCGTGATAAAAATTTCACCAAGTTTCGTTATCGTATGAGAAAGTTATGATAAAATTCATGTGCGAGGGGTTAGATGCGTCAACGATGAAATTTATGACTTTTCGGGTAAACACAAAGTGACCAAGGGCTTCACAAAGATGGTATAAGTCTTGAAGCCCTTATAAATCAATTTAGAGGGCTTATAAGGCAATAAATAAAGTGAAAATGACGTTTAGGAGGACCGGGGACCAAAACTGCAATTTATAAAAACTTGGTAACCTGATCAGGGGACTCACGCGGGCCGCGTAAGCCCAAGCATATCCTTACGCGGGCCGCCTGGCCTGCCCAGATGCAGAAAATGTAGACAGGTGGCTGTTAAGTCCATTTAACCGACTCTTGTTGCCATTTCTCAATACCATGAGCTCCCTAAGATGGTTTTTAGAGTATAGGGACACTCGGGATGCATCCATGATCATTGGTAGCATTACTTGTCATGATCTTGATCAATCAAACCCACTATATAAGAACCCACTTTGTGCAATTGTTGATCATTCATTCCATCACATCTTCTGGTCATTTCTGGAGCACAAGACCAATTCCTAAGCCTCATAAATCGTGCATAGGACCTTGGTAAGTATGCTTAGCCTTCCTTAAGTAAGTTTTGCTTAGTTTATAGCCTTAAAGTCAAACTGTCGTAATTAACGGTTGACTTATTGATTAATCGCTAATGGTCCAGCGATTAGTCAAACTTAGGGTTGTTATAAGTTGGTAATTATGTGGGTAATAAACCCATAAAAGGTTACCCTCTGTTTCCCTTTCTAACTAGGTCAAATGTCGGGTCAAACGTAATCCGAAAAAGTCAACAGAAATGCATTTTTCGAATTAATACATAATTAACATTGTAGAAGGCGTGTAACCTGTTTTAACACTCATATAACTTAGTAATCAATGTAAGAACATGTCTAAACATGTTTGATCCGACAATTTTCAGCTTAGGATTGATTCGGAACCGAAAGATGCATAGTTTGACTTTTACTTTGACTTCAGTTCTGACCCGATTTAGATAAGTTTGGAAATGCCTTAGAGCTTCCTTAGGACCAGGTCACATGATGGTATAACCCTTTTGACCTTAAAACGAGAATTTTGAATATATGAAAGGAAAATAATCTTTGTTACTAATTTATAAACATGTACCTAAAATTTCACATCAGTTGGAGGTCTAGATTAGGAGTTATGCTCTTTAGCGTAATCATTACGCCTTTTATTAATTAAAGGGCGTAATTAGCGTATAGCCTATCTAAACCCAATCTTTGATACCAAACTTTTTACCCACTGATAAAATATAATATTTTGAGATTTTTGAAGATTTTTAATTAATTTTAGGGTGAGCATAAAATCGCCTTTTTAAGCGTTTTTAACGCATAGTATGTATCAAGACCATTTTATAAATATAAGACTTGATACCCTACCGTTATAACTTATTAAATTAAGTATTTTACTGATTACATCAGAACCGAAACCCAGATTTATATTTGAACACTTTTAAAATCTTTAAATTGACCAAAATACCCGTACGGGGTTAATTGGAGATTAAACTCGTTTTGGGCATAATGGAAGGTATCCTACTGATATCACAACATACCTAAGGCATATTAACTTAGGAAACCTATATATAATTCTTATGGTTACCCGTTACGCTTCTTGCGCGTTCGGTTCGGTTTATGTAACTAGTTTGCATAAATTTGCCGAAACGGGTCAAACCTTATCGTTATTATCTCAAAATCCAGAATGTGTTTAGATTACCCATATTATACAAGTCTTCAAACTTGTCAGGTCTAAATCAGATTCTATTCCGGTCTTCGCTTTATGATGCTTTTGAACCGTATCTTCCGCTTGAAAACTAATCGGTCTAAGTCAAGGCTTAATTAAAGACCCGTTAGGATTCTAATAGGTTATTAAAAACCTTCGTTCCAGATTTAGGAGCCCAGTAAAAGCTATCTGTACTTGCTGATTTGATACGGCTGGGATTGAATTTATATTTAGCTCAGGTAAATACTTTTAACTTATTTTCCCTATACGGGCTTGGGGTACGGTATATAAAGTACCGCTTGGTCGGGCATTCGACCTTAATCATTTAGTGGTTAAGTATTATCGAGATGACCGTTTAAATTGTTTTGTTTGCTTAAAAGCCTTTGGGGGGTTAATGACCATGTCCCGGATATCCCTGGCATCATTTTTGGAAATGGCCACGACCTAAGCACGGGGCGTAGGCGTACGCCCGTCGGTGTTTCATATAATTAATGTGGTGTGTCCATTGATCTTTAACCCCGCACGAACCGGGCTACTGAACGCATAAGAAACATGTAAATCTTTTACGAGTATTATATTCAAATAATTATCCCAAGTTATAAAATATTATTTGTGCCATGTGCATTCAAATCAATCATTTTAAACCCTTTTCAAAATGAGTCGGTTAATTGTATTTACCAGTGTAAACTGACGTATTTTCCCAAAAAGGCTAAGTGCAGGTACTAATCGGAATAGGCTGGCTACTCCTAGCATTAATAAAGAGTCTCGCAAGCTTAGATGCCTAAAGTCTGTTGAACAGTTGTTCCTTTTATTTGATCCACCTGTGGATCCTTTACTTTTCGTTGTAATACTTGATATTACTTTATATTCGGATTGTAATATACTTATCTTTTGCTTCCACTGTGCATTTAAATATTGTGTTGTTTGACCATGATGATATCAACTACGTCACGATACTCCCCACCGGTGATACGTGGAAATATCGGGGTGTGACAGGTTGGTATCAGAGCCAACATTGAGTGAATTAAACACTAGCCTTTTGTGTTTAATCTCAATGACACATTAGCACATTCCTTGACCTTCTGAGTCTAGACTTAACATATGAATAATCTCAATCCTAATCAGGAAACTTTGCTTCCAAAATTTTTTGGATACGTCGCCAAGCGAAGAAGCTGTAATAGGAATTCTCCCCATCAGGAGCCTTGAATTGCTGAGCTTCGTACCGCGGCCAGAGTGAAACGTGCAACCAAGGAGAAAGCATTCAGAAATAAAATGAAGAAGAAACTCCTTTTTGCTGAAGAGCGTTTCCTTAATAGTCCTTCTAAGGACATATTTATTTTTCAGTCCCTTCAAGGACAACATTATTCCTTTCAAAGTCCCTTTTAGGGCAAACCTGAATTTTTATAATGGAATGACTGAATTTTCATCCTAAACATGAAATATGAAATAAATGAAAAATAACATTACTTTTATAAGATCTACCATTATAATAAAATGGCAAAATCTAAAAGGGACAAGACCAAGCCACGTGTTATTTTAAGACATGGCCAAGACGGTAGTTCCTCAATTAGATTCAGATCCTTATTAACATCTCGATTTAGAATTTGTTATGCGTTAGTTATTAAAAAGAATCTTAAAGGTAAACCTAGCCTATATTACAAGGCCAAGATGGTAGAACCTATTCAGGAGATTCAAATCCCTGTTAACACCTGCAACATGTTAATATTCCTGGCAGACGTGGTTCGATAAAACCGCATGAGTCATCCTTAAATTGGATTACTCCACTTTTCTTATTAAAATAATCATCCCTTAAGAGGGAAGTGCCCACGGGCTATAATTAACGTCCTTTGAGACTAAAGACAGTGGTAGCCTACAACTCCCTGTCAAGAAAAGGCAGTGAACAACGTTCGAGCCTAAATACTTTGATTCTACGAGAATCATGGCTTATAAATTAAACTTGTCCACGTGACTAAGCCTTTTGTTGTAACACCCCGTGTTTTCACGAGTGAAAGTCAAAGTCAAGGTCAAAGTCAACGACCGATTTCGCGCGACTCGACTTGCAGAAATGTTTTTATTTTATTCATATTATGTGGAGTAAGTGTCGTTCATTACAATAATCGCATCATATTAATCGTATTTCAATCGACCTACGACTGAGAATGATAGGAAGTAACAATGCGATAAAGCAATGCTAATCGAATCGACACCAAATCGTAACTCGAGCTGTGTATTTTACTTGTTGTTTATACGTGTATGTGTGCCTTACGTGTTACCTGTGCATGTTTATTTTATGTTATGTTGTGATAATCAAGCGAACTCAATCGAACTCGAAGTCTAACTCGAATGTAAACGAACCCGAACCCGAATTCCGAGTCGAACCATATAAGAAGTAGTTGGGACTGAAAGTAATTTGACTAGGAAACTCTATCGAAGCGTCATCGCACCGAACGCACCAAATCAGGCGACATCCGCACAGATGGTCAATCCGCACGGATTGCCAATCCGCACGGATGACCAACCCGGACGGGTAGCCTATCCGGGTTACGTGCCATCCGCACGACTCACCCTTTCCCCTTTTAGCATCCTATAAATACACGGGTCACTCTCCAACTTTTCCACTTTTGGCAAGTGACGTCCGAACCGCACGCATTCTTCACTTTTTCTCAGATTTCTCTCAATCCAGGTAAGATCTTGCACTAATTCTTGTACATCCTTGATCACTACACAATTCTACACATTTCCATCTTTCAACTCTCAACTTCCAACCATGAAATCATCCAGATTTGAGGTATTCTCGGGTGACGTCATCATGAAGTTCTTATGAACTTCAAGCTCGACTTCATTCCACCAAGAATAGCTCAGATCTGAACGATTTCCATAAGATTTCACTACAACTTCACCTAAATCTAAACTTTTCTAAGGATAAAAAGTTGAAAGAAATAAACCTAAGTTCTCTGCTTCTTTTACCCTTAATATCGGTACGAATCTGATCGGTTCTAGTATTCCACTCATTAATAGTGATGCACTAGTCCTAGATCTGGATTCTACCCACCAGGCACCTGATTTCGGGGTTAACCGGAATGACCGTTCTGAGTCGCCGACAGGCCAAGTTAGGGTGGTTCCTGACCGGTCTAGTCACGCGAGTAAGAATACGATTCCAAGTTGTTGCCACGTAATCAGAACGTCTCGATAAACGACAACAGAAACCAAGAGTAGACGAAAGGAACAATCAGACCAGGGACTGTCCGCACGGACAAGCTGTCCGCACGGACAAGCTGTCCGCGCGGACAGGCTATCCGGACGGTTGTCACCCGGACGAACTACCCTTGGGACCCACTTTCCAAACAAGGTTTGAGTATCGACGAATGAGCAATCCGGACGGACGACCTCTGAATGGATTACTCTTCGGATCATGAGATACTAAGGCCTTAAAACAAATTCCAACATGATCATCCGCACGGACAGGTTGCCCGTACGGACAGACTATCCAGACGGATTGTCACTATCCGCACGGATTACTATCCGGGCGGATTACCTAATTCAATTAGTGACTCAGCCCTAAAGACGTTGACCGCATGGACTGCCATCCGGACGGATTGTTGTCCGCGCGACCGGCTTGAAGGGTAGAGATGCTTAGATGTTTTCTAAATGCTACAACGAAAACTTCAAAGCACAAGCCATCATACACAAACACATCTCACACTTAGGAAGAAACAATCCACTCGAGCGTTTATCCGCACGAACAACTTGTCCGCACGGATAAGCAATCCGCACGAGCGACTAATCCGCACGGTTTACCATCCACACGGACAGCTCACTCGCACGGATAGCTTATCCGGATGGGTCACCATCCGCACGGATCACCGTGCGCACGGATAACTTCCTCTCACGGATAGTTGATCCGCACGATCAGTTACCCTACCCACTTTCACTTTGCACTGTTTTACGCGCCACTTATTGTTATGCTATCGAATCTATTCAGGCTGACCGTACTCGCTGAAAAGTGCTCCCTTCAATCCATAATCGATGTGAGTATACTCGAACCCTTTTTGCTTTTAGCACTTTTGGGTGTTACATACGTTACGAATATTCAAACTACAATTATCACACTACTCAAGCTATTTTAACGCTAACCGTCAATGCATGTTATACGTGGCTCATGAATGCTTATTTGTTATGTTTACACATGGAATGCTGTCTACCTGCCTTAGCAACGATAGTACTATAGTTTGGACTCAGCACCCGTTCACACGGGGGTTGTTAAGGACCTTTTACTTGCATGGATTACGGTGGTAATCATGTATTGCGAACTGCCTCGGGCAGTCAACCCGCAGTCATTGGTATCGATGGATCTATGTCGATAACTAACGTGCTTCATTTCACTGCGTGTATGTGCTGGTTATGCGTAAACGAATTCAAACTCTATATGCTATTATCAAACTTGTATGCTCACCTTTACATTATATGTATTGACTTTATTTTAACGTATGTGACAGGTACTTAGGTTGCTTTTATGCTCTTTGTGCTGTGACGAACTTGAAGCTAGGAACTGGAGTCCTAGAAACCAACGAATAAATTTGTTATGTTTAAATCTGAGTTGTCGGAACAGAATATTTGTCTTGATGCTTTGCCTGTAATAACTATTTAAATGTTTAAGTTACGGTATGGGACGTGATGTTTAATTAAATGGTAATGATAGTTGTTATGGAAACTTCTGGACAATCTGTTTCGCTCAGTGTCACGCCCCGATGATTCCGCCATCGATTGGGGTGTGACAGATTGGTATCAGAGCCATAACTATAAGGAATTAGGCAAGACTCGACCTAGTCCGGGTCGAAGTCTTAGAGACCTAGTCTATAGTTAAGAACCAACAGACCAACTCACGCGTATGCGTAAACTCGCCACTATCACTCGCTCTTTTCTATCACTGCACTCGAATTTTCAAGTTATGAACAGGTAATGAGGCCGAGAATAGGTGTGAAAACCGCAAACTCTCGACTAAAGTTGCCTAATCAGCTTGCGTTTTAGCTACAAACGAGGAGAATCATACCAAATTAGGAGTGAAATCCATATTTTGATGAATAATCTCCTCAAATTTTATTAAAAACAAGGACGAAGTTGTAAGATAGGGGTGAAACCCTAACCTTGGTGACTTGTCCTGCTTTTATACAAAACTTCCACCAAAGTTTCGACGGACTCCAACGATCTAAAGACACAATATAACCAATGGGAATTGCGCCAACGCCCAAGAATCGAGGCAAGGACATAGTCCTGGAGGTAATTGTGCACACAGGATCCTTGCGAATAGTCGAGCCACTTTGGTTAGTCGAAGTCTATTAGCCGCAGACAATCTACCTTTGATTTATCGACCTTTATGAAGATTTTATGTATTTCCTGCTTATTTGTTAACGTTTGAGGTGCTATTGGTTTCAACCCAACACTATTGCTCTGCTAAAACACAAAACCCACACAGCACATCGCTAACAAATCGACAATAGAGGCATCCAGAATGCTTTGTATGCTCGTGTATATCCCTAGTAACTAAGGTATATGTGTTTCTTGCTATTGTGCTCACGTGTTTAGGAATACTGTGATTATGTGCTCTATGTGCTTATATGATTTTGTGCAATTCTGTGATTTTGTGACTATATGCGTTTACATGGTACGTGTTACTGAGCTTTAGTAGTAATAGACGTGTGAGGTGAGATTCGAATACATGTGTTGAGTTCCGTGGCGATGTCTATTACAGACAATGTCGTCTGGATCTCGTCATACGCTCACTCGTCAGGAAAAGAGGGACATACGCCTTGCTTCGATCATCGCGAAGAGTGTAGCTAAAGCCGTGAGTGATGCGTATGAGAATGCTAGCAAATCATCCGAGGAATCAAGGACTGAAGGTCCTAAAGCTGTAGCAAGACCTTTCAGTTTCAAACAATTCAAGTCATGTGGGCCGAAAGAATTCACAGGCGAAGGAGGTCCTACTGCACTATTCCACTGGTTTGACTCTATCGAGGTTACTCTGCGACAAAGTGGTTGCCCTGATGACCTTCGAACTCTGAACGCTACCGGCGTCTTCCAGTCCCGTGCTCTAGACTGGTGGACGGCCGAGAGGAACAAGCGAGGGAATGATGCAGCCTACGGTTTGTCGTGGGACGAGCTCAAGGAAGTCATGCTAGAGGAATTCTGCCCTCCTCACGAACGTCAAAAGCTCGAAGATGAATTCTGGCACATACATCAGAAGGATGGAGACAACGCTGGTCTTACCGCTCGCTTCAAACAGCTCCGCATTATCTGTCCCGACCAGGTCAAGACTCCCGAGATGACCATCAAAAAGTACATCCGAGCTTTGCCCGACTGCGTTGCTGATTTCGTGCAAGCGGCTAAGACTACCACGATCGAGGAAACCTATCTGCTAGCCGCTGAAATCAATGACAAAAGGGTTAAGGCTGGGGTGTGGGATAAGACCTCCAAGCATCTGCATCAAGCTACCGCTACTACCCCAACTGCTGAACCTACTTCATCAAGCAACAAGAAGAAGAACAAGAGAAAGAATAGCTCCACCAACAAGAACTGTGCGATCACTGCTGCACCAATTCAAACCGTACCTGCCCAACAACGTCAAGCGGCAGCACCTGTGGCCAATGCACCGCCTGCCAAGCGTGCATACACTGGGCCACATCCGCTCTGCCCTACTTGCACCTATCATCACCCGACTGCTATTCTATGCCGCTTTTGTGCTCACTGCAACGTGTACGACCACTTTACTGCCAACTGCCGTATTCGCCAAGCTCCTGCCAATCAAGCTTTACTCGCTGCCCCACAGGGTCAACAAGCTCCTCCGGCACCCGCAGTCAAAGCTAGAGCATGCTTCACGTGTGGCGACCCGAATCATTTCGCTAACTTGTGCCCGAACAGGGTGGTGAAACAAGAACCGCAACAGCAGCAACCACAGCAACAACAGCAGCAACAACAACAGGCCGCACGCGCCAGAACTTTCAATCTCAATGTGCGTCAAGCCCAGGCTGACAACAACGTGGTCAATGGTACGTTCCTTGTGAATGGTATTTATGCTTCATGTTTGTTTGATACTGGAGCCGATAATTGCTTTGTGTCACTCGAATTTGAGAAACTCCTTAGTCGTAAACGTTCCCGACTCTCCTCTGCATTCGATGTCGAAGTCGCTACCGGAAGAACCGTCGCTGTAAATTTTGTTATTCGTGATTGCACTCTCGAGCTCAACAATCACATCTTCTCAATCGACCTCATTCCGATGCAACTCGGAAGTTTCGACGTCATAGTAGGCATGGACTTCCTTCGAGATAACCATGCCGAAGTTGTGTGCTTCGATAAGATGATTCGTTTTTCGCTCGTAAACGGTGATTCATTACGCATTTATGGTGATACTACTTCGAAGGGTCTCAAACTTATGTCATGTGCATTCAAATCAATCATTTTAAACCCTTTTCAAAATGAGTCGGTTGATTGTATTTACCAGTGTAAACTGACGTATTTTCCCAAAAAGGCTAAGTGCAGGTACTAATCGGAATAGGCTGGCTACTCCTAGCATTAATAAAGAGTCTCACAAGCTTAGATGCCTAAAGTTTGTTGAACAGTTGTTCCTTTTATTTGATCCGCCTGTGGATCCTTTACTTTCCGTTGTAATACTTGATATTACTTTATATTCGGATTGTAATATACTTATCTTTTGCTTCCACTGTGCATTTAAATATTGTGTTGTTTGACCATGATGATATCAACTACGTCACGATACTCCCCACCGGTGATACGTGGAAATATCGGGGTGTGACAGGTTGGTATCAGAGCCAACATTGAGTGAATTAAACACTAGCCTTTTGTGTTTAATCTCAATGACACATTAGCACATTCCTTGACCTTCTGAGTCTAGACTTAACATATGAATAATCTCAATCCTAATCAAGAAACTTTGCTTCCAAAATTTTTTGGATACGTCGCCAAGCGAAGAAGCTGTAATAGGAATTCTCCCCATCAGGAGCCTTGAATTGCTGAGCTTCGTACCGCGGCCAGAGTGAAACGTGCAACCAAGGAGAAAGCATTCAGAAATAAAATGAAGAAGAAACTCCTTTTTGCTGAAGAGCGTTTCCTTAATAGTCCTTCTAAGGACATATTTATTTTTCAGTCCCTTCAAGGACAACATTATTCCTTTCAAAGTCCCTTTTAGGGCAAACCTGAATTTTTATAATGGAATGACTGAATTTTCATCCTAAACATGAAATATGAAATAAATGAAAAATAACATTACTTTTATAAGATCTACCATTATAATAAAATGGCAAAATCTAAAAGGGACAAGACCAAGCCACGTGTTATTTTAAGACATGGCCAAGACGGTAGTTCCTCAATTAGATTCAGATCCTTATTAACATCTCGATTTAGAATTTGTTATGCGTTAGTTATTAAAAAGAATCTTAAAGGTAAACCTAGCCTATATTACAAGGCCAAGATGGTAGAACCTATTCAGGAGATTCAAATCCCTGTTAACACCTGCAACATGTTAATATTCCTGGCAGACGTGGTTCGATAAAACCGCATGAGTCATCCTTAAATTGGATTACTCCACTTTTCTTATTAAAATAATCATCCCTTAAGAGGGAAGTGCCCACGGGCTATAATTAACGTCCTTTGAGACTAAAGACAGTGGTAGCCTACAACTCCCTGTCAAGAAAAGGCAGTGAACAACGTTCGAGCCTAAATACTTTGATTCTACGAGAATCATGGCTTATAAATTAAACTTGTCCACGTGACTAAGCCTTTTGTTGTAACACCCCGTGTTTTCACGAGTGAAAGTCAAAGTCAAGGTCAAAGTCAACGACCGATTTCGCGCGACTCGACTCGCAGAAATGTTTTTATTTTATTCATATTATGTGGAGTAAGTGTCGTTCATTACAATAATCGCATCATATTAATCGTATTTCAATCGACCTACGACTGAGAATGATAGGAAGTAACAATGCGATAAAGCAATGCTAATCGAATCGACACCAAATCGTAACTCGAGCTGTGTATTTTACTTGTTGTTTATACGTGTATGTGTAACACCCCGTCCCGGAACGGGCCGAAGTGTCACAATAACAGTGGTCAGATCAAAAACATAATTCCATTTATACTTAAATGTATTATAAGGCTTTACAGCTTAATGAAGGATATCTAATCCAGTACAATTATTTCTACCGTCTTTTTTTTTTAAACACTCGAGCACTCTTCCATATTCCGTCCCAGCTTGTCTTGATAACCTGACGTAAAGAAGAAAACAACAACAACAAAAACGTACGTCTGAGCAAAATTTTGAAGAGTTTTGCCCAGTGTGCGGATAGAGGAAAACAAAAGCTTATTTTATTTTAATAACCGGATGGAACTTGACGATGCAAATAACTTAATTTCATAATCATATCTTATGGATGTACCCATGAGCAAACTGAAAACGTGACAATACACAGGTAGCTACTCCTGCATATTTATCACACGAAATGGCAAGTTGGCATACCCGTTATCCATTTCCTGAAAACTTAAATCCTAGGATCTGATCCATACGCCTCCTAATATATGTACCACACTTGTACTTAAGAGACGCCGTGAACTAATCTCTCCGTCACGGATGGAGCACATGAGGTTGATGCCACAACAACATGCTCGTGGGACACTCCACGAGAAGCGATACTCAGGGTATCAGAGTACAAATGGTCTTATTCACATAACTTATAAAACTTATTTTCAGAACAGAACGGAACATATATTGGAACATGCGATAATGAGTACAACTTAATAGAAAACTATCGCATGATAGGAAAACTTAATCAAATTGATTAGAATCGGAATCGAACGGACTGTCAAAGGAATCTATAATCAAAGATGTGAGGAGTTTTATAATCAAAGAGTGGAACCAGTCACCAAGGTATGGATATCAATCCTATCTTGACAATTTCGTCCCCAAAATGTGGTTTATTAAACGAACAAGATAAAACCTTGACTCGTTAACAAGGAACCACTAGAGTATGAAATGAAAACCACTTTGTAAAACAAAACCTTTTCAAAATGTTTGGAACTTCCAACATGTATTTCCTAACTTAATCTTAATACGGAACTTGTATTCAATTGACATAAATCAAAAGAAAGGATTCAATCCGTACCCAACGGACATAAATTGAAAGAAAGGAATTCTATACGTACCTAACTGACATAAATCGAAAGAAAGGATTCTATTCGTACGAAACTTATAACTTATTTCATAACTTAATCTTAATACGGAATCTATAACTTATTTCATAACTTAATCTTAATACGGAATCTATAACTTATTTCCTAACTTAGTCTTAATACGGAATCTATAACTTATTTCATAACTTAATCTTAATACGGAATCTATAACTTATTTCATAACTTAATCTTAATACGGAATCTATAACTTATTTCATAACTTAATCTTAATACGGAATCTATAACTTATTTCATAACTTAATCTTAATACGGAATCTATAACTTATTTCATAACTTAATCTTAATACGGAATCTATAACTTATTTCATAACTTAATCTTAATATGGAAACTTAAATTCAGGAACGACATCAATCAAAAGAAAGGGATTCTATCCGTACCCAACGGACATAAATCGTCAGAAAGGGTTCTTATAAAAACGACATAAATCGAAAGAAATGATTCTTATAAAAACGACATAAATCGAAAGAAAGGATTCTACCCGTACGATATATCAGAATTGACAGAAATCGAAAGAAAGGAATCTACCCGTACGATATATCAGAATTGACAGAAATCGAAAGAAAGGAATCTACCCGTACGATATATAAGAATTGACAGAAATCGAAAGAAAGGAATCTACCCGTACGATATATCAGAATTGACAGAAATCGAAAGAAAGGAATCTACCCGTACGGAATTTATAACTTATACTTAGATCTTAATACGGACTTTAAAATCAGAAATGATATACTTGTATCAAATGAAGTAAATTGAAAGAAAGGAACCTATCCGTACTGAACTTATAACTTATAACTTAGATCTTAATACGGACTTTAAAATCAGAATGATATGACGCAAATCGAAAGAAAGGAGTCTATCCGTACCTTAAAATCTCCAGGTGATGCTATCTTGTTTTCAATTGTAGGTTTATACGGGCAGAGTTTAGCCTACTGATTATCTTCTTAACCTAATTTGCTCACAAACTAGGTATTTAACTTAATACAGCATTTACGATAACTCACGAGATCAAATTCTCACAATGAATGACAAAATGCAATACTTTGCCCATCGAATTAACGATGATCCGTCGAATTAACGACGAACGACAAAGTATAATACTTTACCTATCGAGTTAACGACAATCCGTCAAATTAATGACGAACGATAAAGTATAACCCTAATGTGGGCAGCACTTAAACATCCCTTGGATAGTTTAATTGATCGGACAATGAATCGTAGCAGCGATTGAGTTAATACCCTGTTCTGCAGTACCCCGCTATACCTAATTTGTGTTCTGTGTGTGTTAATTGTGATAAATCAGACGATAATTCGGTGCCTAGAGCGAATTTCTTCGTCAACTGAACACCAGAATTCGAATGCCAATGTCCTCTATTTATAGGTGAAATTTGGTCACCCATACGCATCGTATGCCTAACATCCCCTACGCATCGTATGCTAAGCATACGCACCGTATGCCATATTCCTCTACGCATCGTATGGCTTTTAAATAGCCTGCGCATCGTAGGCCATACTTTGATACGCATCGTAGGGCTTGAAAAATAGGCCTATAGACTAGCCACGACTGGGACTAGCCTTGATGAGTCAGTACTTTCATATTTCAGTTATTTGACAACGAAATATAAGGATAATTATCAACTAGGGTTTACCCCCCCTGAGTTTTAGGGGCCCTAATCCTGATTCTGAAAATTCTGAAAATCTTAGGGTTTGTACAGAATTACTTGGGTGTCTTAATTAAGGTTTCCTATTGAACTATAAATCATAAGGGTTGTTACTTTTTATGTTTTAAAATTTTCGGGTGTTACAAATCTACCCCTCTTAAAAAATTTCGTCCTCGAAATTATGACATACATATATATATATATTAATAATCATACTTAAACGCGACCCACTATGATCAATAGTTATACTTGAAATAAAGCCAGAATAAAAACAATGAAGATGACGAAATACTTATGTTCGAGACTATCATGAAGTGAAAAGAAAAGTTACTAACCTATGTATCGACTGATTGGACCTCGAAATCCTAACCCAATGTCTACCCATTACCTCACAGGTCTTAACTTATGTTTAAGTTTTCTACAGGAAAGAGCCTTTGCTCTGATACCATAGCTGTAACACCCCGTCCCGGAACGGGCCGGCGTGTCACAATAACAGTGGTCAGATAAAAAACATAATTCCATTTATACTTAAATGTATTATAAGGCTTTACAGCTTAATGAAGGATATCTAATCCAGTACAATTATTTCTACCGTCTTTTTTTTTTAAACACTCGAGCACTCTTCCATATTCCGTCCCAGCTTGTCTTGATAACCTGACGTAAAGAAGAAAACAACAACAACAAAAACGTACGTCTGAGCAAAATTTTGAAGAGTTTTGCCCAGTGTGCGGATAGAGGAAAACAAAAGCTTATTTTATTTTAATAACCGGATGGAACTTGACGATGCAAATAACTTAATTTCATAATCATATCTTATGGATGTACCCATGAGCAAACTGAAAACGTGACAATACACAGGTAGCTACTCCTGCATATTTATCACACAAAATGGCAAGTTGGCATACCCGTTATCCATTTCCTGAAAACTTAAATCCTAGGATCTGATCCATACGCCTCCTAATATATGTACCACACTTGTACTTAAGAGACGCCGTGAACTAATCTCTCCGTCACGGATGGAGCACATGAGGTTGATGCCACAACAACATGCTCGTGGGACACTCCACGAGAAGCGATACTCAGGGTATCAGAGTACAAATGGTCTTATTCACATAACTTATAAAACTTATTTTCAGAACAGAACGGAACATATATTGGAACATGCGATAATGAGTACAACTTAATAGAAAACTATCGCATGATAGGAAAACTTAATCAAATTGATTAGAATCGGAATCGAACGGACTGTCAAAGGAATCTATAATCAAAGATGTGAGGAGTTTTATAATCAAAGAGTGGAACCAGTCACCAAGGTATGGATATCAATCCTATCTTGACAATTTCGTCCCCAAAATGTGGTTTATTAAACGAACAAGATAAAACCTTGACTCGTTAACAAGGAACCACTAGAGTATGAAATGAAAACCACTTTGTAAAACAAAACCTTTTCAAAATGTTTGGAACTTCCAACATGTATTTCCTAACTTAATCTTAATACGGAACTTGTATTCAATTGACATAAATCAAAAGAAAGGATTCAATCCGTACCCAACGGACATAAATTGAAAGAAAGGAATTCTATACGTACCTAACTGACATAAATCGAAAGAAAGGATTCTATTCGTACGAAACTTATAACTTATTTCATAACTTAATCTTAATACGGAATCTATAACTTATTTCATAACTTAGTCTTAATACGGAATCTATAACTTATTTCCTAACTTAGTCTTAATACGGAATCTATAACTTATTTCATAACTTAATCTTAATACGGAATCTATAACTTATTTCATAACTTAATCTTAATACGGAATCTATAACTTATTTCATAACTTAATCTTAATACGGAATCTATAACTTATTTCATAACTTAATCTTAATACGGAATCTATAACTTATTTCATAACTTAATCTTAATACGGAATCTATAACTTATTTCATAACTTAATCTTAATATGGAAACTTAAATTCAGGAACGACATCAATCAAAAGAAAGGGATTCTATCCGTACCCAACGGACATAAATCGTCAGAAAGGGTTCTTATAAAAACGACATAAATCGAAAGAAAGGATTCTTATAAAAACGACATAAATCGAAAGAAAGGATTCTACCCGTACGATATATCAGAATTGACAGAAATCGAAAGAAAGGAATCTACCCGTACGATATATCAGAATTGACAGAAATCGAAAGAAAGGAATCTACCCGTACGATATATAAGAATTGACAGAAATCGAAAGAAAGGAATCTACCCGTACGATATATCAGAATTGACAGAAATCGAAAGAAAGGAATCTACCCGTACGGAATTTATAACTTATACTTAGATCTTAATACGGACTTTAAAATCAGAAATGATATACTTGTATCAAATGAAGTAAATTGAAAGAAAGGAACCTATCCGTACTGAACTTATAACTTATAACTTAGATCTTAATACGGACTTTAAAATCAGAATGATATGACGCAAATCGAAAGAAAGGAGTCTATCCGTACCTTAAAATCTCCAGGTGATGCTATCTTGTTTTCAATTGTAGGTTTATACGGGCAGAGTTTAGCCTACTGATTATCTTCTTAACCTAATTTGCTCACAAACTAGGTATTTAACTTAATACAGCATTTACGATAACTCACGAGATCAAATTCTCACAATGAATGACAAAATGCAATACTTTGCCCATCGAATTAACGATGATCCGTCGAATTAACGACGAACGACAAAGTATAATACTTTACCTATCGAGTTAACGACAATCCGTCAAATTAATGACGAACGATAAAGTATAACCCTAATGTGGGCAGCACTTAAACATCCCTTGGATAGTTTAATTGATCGGACAATGAATCGTAGCAGCGATTGAGTTAATACCCTGTTCTGCAGTACCCCGCTATACCTAATTTGTGTTCTGTGTGTGTTAATTGTGATAAATCAGACGATAATTCGGTGCCTAGAGCGAATTTCTTCGTCAACTGAACACCAGAATTCGAATGCCAATGTCCTCTATTTATAGGTGAAATTTGGTCACCCATACGCATCGTATGCCTAACATCCCCTACGCATCGTATGCTAAGCATACGCACCGTATGCCATATTCCTCTACGCATCGTATGGCTTTTAAATAGCCTGCGCATCGTAGGCCATACTTTGATACGCATCGTAGGGCTTGAAAAATAGGCCTATAGACTAGCCACGACTGGGACTAGCCTTGATGAGTCAGTACTTTCATATTTCAGTTATTTGACAACGAAATATAAGGATAATTATCAACTAGGGTTTACCCCCCCTGAGTTTTAGGGGCCCTAATCCTGATTCTGAAAATTCTGAAAATCTTAGGGTTTGTACAGAATTACTTGGGTGTCTTAATTAAGGTTTCCTATTGAACTATAAATCATAAGGGTTGTTACTTTTTATGTTTTAAAATTTTCGGGTGTTACAGTATGTGTGCCTTACGTGTTACCTGTGCATGTTTATTTTATGTTATGTTGTGATAATCAAGCGAACTCAATCGAACTCGAAGTCTAACTCGAATGTAAACGAACCCGAACCCGAATTCCGAGTCGAACCATATAAGAAGTAGTTGGGACTGAAAGTAATTTGACTAGGAAACTCTATCGAAGCGTCATCGCACCGAACGCACCAAATCAGGCGACATCCGCACGGATGGTCAATCCGCACGGATTGCCAATCCGCACGGATGACCAACCCGGACGGGTAGCCTATCTGGGTTACGTGCCATCCGCACGACTCACCCTTTCCCCTTTTAGCATCCTATAAATACACGGGTCACTCTCCAACTTTTCCACTTTTGGCAAGTGACGTCCGAACCGCACGCATTCTTCACTTTTTCTCAGATTTCTCTCAATCCAGGTAAGATCTTGCACTAATTCTTGTACATCCTTGATCACTACACAATTCTACACATTTCCATCTTTCAACTCTCAACTTCCAACCATGAAATCATCCAGATTTGAGGTATTCTCGGGTGACGTCATCATGAAGTTCTTATGAACTTCAAGCTCGACTTCATTCCACCAAGAATAGCTCAGATCTGAACGATTTCCATAAGATTTCACTACAACTTCACCTAAATCTAAACTTTTCTAAGGATAAAAAGTTGAAAGAAATAAACCTAAGTTCTCTGCTTCTTTTACCCTTAATATCGGTACGAATCTGATCGGTTCTAGTATTCCACTCATTAATAGTGATGCACTAGTCCTAGATCTGGATTCTACCCACCAGGCACCTGATTTCGGGGTTAACCGGAATGACCGTTCTGAGTCGCCGACAGGCCAAGTTAGGGTGGTTCCTGACCGGTCTAGTCACGCGAGTAAGAATACGATTCCAAGTTGTTGCCACGTAATCAGAACGTCTCGATAAACGACAACAGAAACCAAGAGTAGACGAAAGGAACAATCAGACCAGGGACTGTCCGCACGAACCAGCTGTCCGCACGGACAAGCTGTCCGCACGGACAAGCTGTCCGCGCGGACAGGCTATCCGGACGGTTGTCACCCGGACGAACTACCCTTGGGACCCACTTTCCAAACAAGGTTTGAGTATCGACGAATGAGCAATCCGGACGGACGACCTCTGAATGGATTACTCTTCGGATCATGAGATACTAAGGCCTTAAAACAAATTCCAACATGATCATCCGCACGGACAGGTTGCCCGTACGGACAGACTATCCGGACGGATTGTCACTATCCGCACGGATTACTATCCGGGCGGATTACCTAATTCAATTAGTGACTCAGCCCTAAAGACGTTGACCGCATGGACTGCCATCCGGACGGATTGTTGTCCGCGCGACTGGCTTGAAGGGTAGAGATGCTTAGATGTTTTCTAAATGCTACAACGAAAACTTCAAAGCACAAGCCATCATACACAAAAACATCTCACACTTAGGAAGAAACAATCCACTCGAACGTTTATCCGCACGAACAACTTGTCCGCACGGATAAGCAATCCGCACGAGCGACTAATCCACACGGTTTACCATCCACACGGACAGCTCACTCGCACGGATAGCTTATCCGGATGGGTCACCATCCGCACGGATCACCGTGCGCACGGATAACTTCCTCTCACGGATAGTTTATCCGCACGATCAGTTATCCTACCCACTTTCACTTTGCACTGTTTTACGCGCCACTTATTGTTATGCTATCGAATCTATTCAGGCTGACCGTACTCGCTGAAAAGCGCTCCCTTCAATCCATAATCGATGTGAGTATACTCGAACCCTTTTTGCTTTTAGCACTTTTGGGTGTTACATACGTTACGAATATTCAAACTACAATTATCACACTACTCAAGCTATTTTAACGCTAACCGTCAATGCATGTTATACGTGGCTCATGAATGCTTATTTGTTATGTTTACACATGGAATGCTGTCTACCTGCCTTAGCAACGATAGTACTATAGTTTGGACTCAGCACCCGTTCACACGGGGGTTGTTAAGGACCTTTTACTTGCATGGATTACGGTGGTAATCATGTATTGCGAACTGCCTCGGGCAGTCAACCCGCAGTCATTGGTATCGATGGATCTATGTCGATAACTAACGTGCTTCATTTCACTGCGTGTATGTGCTGGTTATGCGTAAACAAATTCAAACTCTATATGCTATTATCAAACTTGTATGCTCACCTTTACATTATATGTATTGACTTTATTTTAACGTATGTGACAGGTACTTAGGTTGCTTTTATGCTCTTTGTGCTGTGACGAACTTGAAGCTAGGAACTGGAGTCCTAGAAACCAACGAATAAATTTGTTATGTTTAAATCTGAGTTGTCGGAACAGAATATTTGTCTTGATGCTTTGCCTGTAATAACTATTTAAATGTTTAAGTTACGGTATGGGACGTGATGTTTAATTAAATGGTAATGATAGTTGTTATGGAAACTTCTGGACAATCTGTTTCGCTCAGTGTCACGCCCCGATGATTCCGCCATCGATTGGGGTGTGACAGATTGGTATCAGAGCCATAACTATAAGGAATTAGGCAAGACTCGACCTAGTCCGGGTCGAAGTCTTAGAGACCTAGTCTATAGTTAAGAACCAACAGACCAACTCACGCGTATGCGTAAACTCGCCACTATCACTCGCTCTTTTCTATCACTGCACTCGAATTTTCAAGTTATGAACAGGTAATGAGGCCGAGAATAGGTGTGAAAACCGCAAACTCTCGACTAAAGTTGCCTAATCAGCTTGCGTTTTAGCTACAAACGAGGAGAATCATACCAAATTAGGAGTGAAATCCATATTTTGATGAATAATCTCCTCAAATTTTATTAAAAACAAGGACGAAGTTGTAAGATAGGGGTGAAACCCTAACCTTGGCGACTTGTCCTGCTTTTATACAAAACTTCCACCAAAGTTTGGACGGACTCCAACGATCTAAAGACACAATATAACCAATGGGAATTGCGCCAACGCCCAAGAATCGAGGCAAGGGCATAGTCCTGGAGGTAATTGTGCACACAGGATCCTTGCGAATAGTCGAGCCACTTTGGTTAGTCGAAGTCTATTAGCCGCAGACAATCTACCTTTGATTTATCGACCTTTATGAAGATTTTATGTATTTCCTGCTTATTTGTTAACGTTTGAGGTGCTATTGGTTTCAACCCAACACTATTGCTCTGCTAAAACACAAAACCCACACAGCACATCGCTAACAAATCGACAATAGAGGCATCCAGAATGCTTTGTATGCTCGTGTATATCCCTAGTAACTAAGGTATATGTGTTTCTTGCTATTGTGCTCACGTGTTTAGGAATACTGTGATTATGTGCTCTATGTGCTTATATGATTTTGTGCAATTCTGTGATTTTGTGACTATATGCGTTTACATGGTACGTGTTACTGAGCTTTAGTAGTAATAGACGTGTGAGGTGAGATTCGAATACATGTGTTGAGTTCCGTGGCGATGTCTATTACAGACAATGTCGTCTGGATCTCGTCATACGCTCACTCGTCAGGAAAAGAGGGACATACGCCTTGCTTCGATCATCGCGAAGAGTGTAGCTAAAGCCGTGAGTGATGCGTATGAGAATGCTAGCAAATCATCCGAGGAATCAAGGACTGAAGGTCCTAAAGCTGTAGCAAGACCTTTCAGTTTCAAACAATTCAAGTCATGTGGGCCGAAAGAATTCACAGGCGAAGGAGGTCCTACTGCACTATTCCACTGGTTTGACTCTATCGAGGTTACTCTGCGACAAAGTGGTTGCCCTGATGACCTTCGAACTCTGAACGCTACCGGCGTCTTCCAGTCCCGTGCTCTAGACTGGTGGACGGCCGAGAGGAACAAGCGAGGGAATGATGCAGCCTACGGTTTGTCGTGGGACGAGCTCAAGGAAGTCATGCTAGAGGAATTCTGCCCTCCTCACGAACGTCAAAAGCTCGAAGATGAATTCTGGCACATACATCAGAAGGATGGAGACAACGCTGGTCTTACCGCTCGCTTCAAACAGCTCCGCATTATCTGTCCCGACCAGGTCAAGACTCCCGAGATGACCATCAAGAAGTACATCCGAGCTTTGCCCGACTGCGTTGCTGATTTCGTGCAAGCGGCTAAGACTACCACGATCGAGGAAACCTATCTGCTAGCCGCTGAAATCAATGACAAAAGGGTTAAGGCTGGGGTGTGGGATAAGACCTCCAAGCATCTGCATCAAGCTACCGCTACTACCCCAACTGCTGAACCTACTTCATCAAGCAACAAGAAGAAGAACAAGAGAAAGAACAGCTCCACCAACAAGAACTGTGCGATCACTGCTGCACCAATTCAAACCGTACCTGCCCAACAACGTCAAGCGGCAGCACCTGTGGCCAATGCACCGCCTGCCAAGCGTGCATACACTGCGCCACATCCGCTCTGCCCTACTTGCACCTATCATCACCCGACTGCTATTCTATGCCGCTTTTGCGCTCACTGCAACGTGTACGACCACTTTACTGCCAACTGCCGTATTCGCCAAGCTCCTGCCAATCAAGCTTTACTCGCTGCCCCACAGGGTCAACAAGCTCCTCCGGCACCCGCAGTCAAAGCTAGAGCATGCTTCACGTGTGGCGACCCGAATCATTTCGCTAACTTGTGCCCGAACAGGGTGGTGAAACAAGAACCGCAACAGCAGCAACCACAGCAACAACAGCAGCAGCAACAATAGGCCGCACGCGCCAGAACTTTCAATCTCAATGTGCGTCAAGCCCAGGCTGACAACAACGTGGTCAATGGTACGTTCCTTGTGAATGGTATTTATGCTTCATGTTTGTTTGATACTGGAGCCGATAATTGCTTTGTGTCACTCGAATTTGAGAAACTCCTTAGTCGTAAACGTTCCCGACTCTCCTCTGCATTCGATGTCGAAGTCGCTACCGGAAGAACCGTCGCTGTAAATTTTGTTATTCGTGATTGCACTCTCGAGCTCAACAATCACATCTTCTCAATCGACCTCATTCCGATGCAACTCGGAAGTTTCGACGTCATAGTAGGCATGGACTTCCTTCGAGATAACCATGCCGAAGTTGTGTGCTTCGATAAGATGATTCGTTTTTCGCTCGCAAACGGTGATTCATTACGCATTTATGGTGATACTACTTCGAAGGGTCTCAAACTTATGTCATGCCTCCAAGCTAGCAAGTATCACCGCAAGGAATACAGGGCTTTCTTGGCTAACGTCGTAGCAGCGGAGAAGGAAAAGAAAGAGAAGAAGGAAGTGAAAGGCGTACCCGTGGTTCGAGAATTTCCTAATGTTGATCTCATTCCTAGAGCTAATCCTACCGCCAGAGCTCCTTATCGACTCGCACCGTCCGAAATGCGCGAACTCTCAACCCAACTCCAGGAATTACTTGAGAAAGGCTTCATTCGCCCGAGCACCTCCCCTTGGGGCGCGCCAGTTCTTTTCGTCAAAAAGAAGAACGGGTCGTTCCGGTTGTGCATCGACTACCGGGAGTTGAATAAGTTGACTATCAAGAACCGCTATCCTCTGCCTCGCATCGACGATTTGTTTGACCAACTACAAGGCGCCACGTGTTTCTCAAAGATCGATCTACGTTCAGGATATCATCAACTGCGTATACAAGAGGAGGATATACCCAAAACCGCGTTTCGTACTCGTTACGGCCATTATGAGTTCGTTGTCATGACTTTTGGCCTAACAAACGCACCAGCAGTTTTCATGGATCTGATGAATCGCGTGTGTAAACCATATCTCAACCGTTTCGTCATTGTATTCATCGATGATGTCTTGATCTATTCCAAGTCGAGAGCCGAACACGCGCAACATCTACGTTTGGTTCTCGAGTTACTTCAGGGGAACCAACTCTACGCCAAATTCTCCAAGTGCGAATTTTGGTTGGGGGAGGTTCAGTTTCTGGGTCACATTGTAAATAGTCAGGGTATTCACATCGATCATGCGAAGATTGAAGTTGTCAAGAGCTGGGTTACGCCTAAGAATCCGTCTGAAGTCCGTTCCTTTCTCGGACTAGCGGGCTATTATCGACGATTCATCCAAGGATTTTCGAAGATTGATGTACCACTTACCTCTCTTACTCATAAGGACCAGCCTTTTGTTTGGGGAACCAAACAAGAGACTGCCTTCCGAACCCTCAAACACATGCTTTGCAATGCTCCTGTTCTCACACTACCCGACGGAAACGATAATTTCATTGTCTACTATGATGCTTCCAACTTTGGTCTCGGTTGTGTCCTAATGCAACGAGACAAGGTCATAGCTTACGCATCTCGTCAGCTCAAAGTCCACGAGAAGAACTATACAACCCACGATCTCGAGCTAGGCGCAGTTATTTTTGCATTAAAGATTTGGCGACACTACCTGTATGGTACAAGGTGTACGATCTTCACCGATCATAAGAGCCTACAACACATCTTTAATCAGAGGGAACTAAATATGCGTCAACGCCGATGGGTAGAACTTCTCAACGATTATGACTGTGAGATTCGTTATCACCCAGGCAAAGCAAATGTTGTTGCCGACGCACTTAGCAGACGGAGCTATCTGCTTAGCACTCGTAATGTTCAAGCCCAGCACAACCTCGAAGCTCTCATCCGCGACGCCTAGCATGCATGTTTCAACGAACGCACCTTGAAGAAAGAAAGAATCTACCACGATGGAGCCCAGCTTGTGAGCAAATCGAATGGGATATTCCACTTCTTAGACCGAATTTGGATTCCTAAGCGAACCAATTTGCGACAGATTATCATGGATGAAGCCCACAAATCCCGATACTCTATCCATCCCGGTGCTGACAAAATGTACCATGATCTTCGCTATAGGTACTGGTGGCCGGGTATGAAACGGGATATCGCTCTCTACATCGGAAAGTGCCTAACCTGTGCTAGAATCAAGGCTGAACATCAAAGACCCTCTGGCTTGCTCGAACAACCACCAATTCCCCTGTGGAAGTGGGAGAGCATAGCTATGGATTTCGTAACCAAGCTTCCAACCACGTCATCAGGTCACGACAGCATTTGGGTTGTTATTGACCGTTTGACTAAATCAGCTCACTTTCTGCCAATACGAGAAGACTACAAGGTAGAACGATTAGGCCGAATCTACACCGACGAGATCATTTGTCGACATGGGACGCCTCGTGACATCATCTCTTATCGTGATGCTCGGTTTACTTCACGATTGTGGGAAACATTCCAAGCGGCACTCGGTACAACGCTTAATCTAAGTATTGCGTTCCACCCACAAACCGACGGCCAGACTGAAAGAACGATTCGTACACTTGAAGACATGCTCCGTTCATGTGTCCTAGACTTCGGTGGTAATTGGGATAGACACCTTCCGTTAGTCGAATTCTCGTATAACAACAGCTACCAGGCTAGCATCCAGATGGCACCTTTCGAGGCCCTATACGGAAGAAGATGTCGATCGCCTATTGTGTGGCACGAGATCGGTCACTCGCAACTAACCGGTCCGGAGCTGCTACAAGAAACGACAGACAAAATTTTCCAAATTCGAGACAACCTAGCGAAAGCTCGGGATCGACAGAAGGTTTACGCCGATAAAAAGCGCAAGCCCCGTGAATATGGCGTTGGTGACTACGTACTCCTAAAGGTATCACCTTGGAAGGGTGTAGTCCGATTCGGCAAGAAGGGGAAGCTCGCGCCTCGATATGTTGGACCTTTTAAGATTCTGGAAAGGATCGGAAAAGTCGCCTACAGACTCGAATTACCGGAGGAACTTAGCAACGTCCACCCGACTTTCCACGTGTCAAACCTCCGAAAGTGCATCGCCGACCACGATCTACATGTTCCTTTAGACGATCTACAAGTGAACGAAACATTACACTTCGTGGAGAAGCCTGTAGAAATCATGGATCGCCAAACCAAAGAACTCAGGCGCTCACGCATTCCTATTGTGAAAGTCCGATGGGAATGCAAACGAGGCGCGGAGTTCACTTGGGAACTCGAAAGCGACATGAAGGCAAAGTACCCACAGTTGTTTACTTAAGAAAATTGTAGACTTATAGATCAAGTGCTTTCGCACAACATATCTAAGTTTTAGCAATTTCTATCCATAAAAGTCGTTTAATTTAGTGATTTTCAGTAGAAACGTGAAAAGATAAAAGAAGTAAAGAGAATTTGACAAATCTGAGTGTGTTTGATCATCACAATCGAGCACCTGCTCAGATACCACATGTAGGTCCCGATTTGACTCCGTTACGATTTTGTTTGGTCACGATCGTTCACGGATTCCGCACGACTCAGAGTCGATAATTATCCATGCGAATAAGCTAGTCAACAAAAGTCAACACGGATATGTTATCCGCACGGATTGCCATCCGTACGGTGAACATCAACAGCAACATTCCACATTTTTAACGAACTCAAATTTCTCACAAATGGCTTCGAATTAAGATCTGAAACTTTATAGGCTTTTAGATCAGAAAATTTCGCATAACATATCCGAAAATCAGCGATTTTATCCGTAAAAAGTCGATTAATTTGACGATTTTCAGTGGTCCAAACGAAGAACTCTCACATGTGATCCACGGTTAATACGGCTTTCAGCTTAATTTCGGGACGAAATTCCCTAAACAAGGGGAGGCTGTAACACCCCATGTTTTCACGAGTGAAAGTCAAAGTCAAGGTCAAAGTCAACGACCGATTTCGCGCTACTCGACTCGTAGAAATGTTTTTATTTTATTCATATTATGTGGAGTAAGTGTCGTTCATTACAATAATCGCATCATATTAATCGTATTTCAATCGACCTACGACTGAGAATGATAGGAAGTAACAATGCGATAAAGCAATGCTAATCGAATCGACACCAAATCGTAACTCGAGCTGTGTATTTTACTTGTTTTTTATACGTGTATGTGTGCCTTACGTGTTACCTGTGCATGTTTATTTTATGTTATGTTGTGATAATCAAGCGAACTCAATCGAACTCGAAGTCTAACTCGAATGTAAATGAACCCGAACCCGAATTCCGAGTCGAACCATATAAGAAGTAGTTGGGACTGAAAGTAATTTGACTAGGAAACCCTATCGAATCGCTCGCAAACCGAAGCCGAAGTGTCGTCGCACCGAACGCACCAAATCAGGCGACATCCGCACGGATGACCAATCCGGACGGGTAGCCTATCCGGGTTACGTGCCATCCGCACGGCTCACCCTTTCCCCTTTTAGCATCCTATAAATACACGGGTCACTCTCTAACTTTTCCACTTTTGGCAAGTGACGTCCGAACCGCACGCATTCTTCACTTTTTCTCAGATTTCTCTCAATCCAGGTAAGATCTTGCACTAATTCTTGTACATCCTTGATCACTACACAATTCTACACCTTTCCATCTTTCAAATCTCAACTTCCAACCATGAAATCATCCAGATTTGAGGTATTCTCGGGTGACGTCATCATGAAGTTCTTATGAACTTCAAGCTCGACTTCATTCCACCAAGAATAGCTCAGATCTGAACGATTTCCATAAGATTTCACAACAACTTCACCTAAATCTAAACTTTTCTAAGGATAAAAGAGTTGAAAGAAATAAACCTAAGTTCTCTCCTTCTTTTACCCTTAATATCGGTACGAATCTGATCGGTTCTAGTATTCCACTCATTAATAGTGATGCACTAGTCCTAGATCTGGATTCTACCCACCAGACACCAGATTTCGGGGTCAACCGGAATGACCGTTCTGAGTCGCCGACAGGCCAAGTTAGGGTGGTTCCTGACCGGTCTAGTCACGCGAGTAAGAATACGATTCCAAGTGGTTGCCACGTAATCAGAACGTCTCGATAAACGACAACAGAAACCAAGAGTAGACGAACGGAACAATCAGACCAGGGACTGTCCGCACGGACAAGCGGTCCGCACGGACAGTCTATCCGGACGGTTGTCACCCAGACGAGCTACCCTTGGGACCCACTTTCAAAACAAGGTTTGAGTATCGACGAATGAGCAATCCGGACGGACGACCTCTGAATGGATTACTCTTCGGATCATGAGATACTAAGGCCTTAAAACAAATTCCAACATGATCATCCGCACGGACAGGTTGCCCGTACGGACAGACTATCCGGACAGATTGTCACTATCCGCACGGATTACTATCCGGGCGGATTACCTAATTCAATTAGTGACTCAGCCCTAAAGACGTTGACCGCACGGACTGCCATCCGGACGGATTGTTGTCCGCGCGACCGGCTTGAAGGGTAGAGATACTTAGATGTTTTCTAAATGCTACAACGAAAACTTCAAAGCACAAGCCATCAAACACAAACACATCTCACACTTAGGAAGAAACAATCCACTCGAACGTTTATCCGCACGAACAACTTGTCCGCACGGATAAGCAATCCGCACGAGCGACTAATCCGCACGGATTACCATCCGCACGGACAGCTCACTCGCACGTATAGCTTATCCGGATGGGTCACCATCCGCACGGATCACCGTGCGCACGGATAGTTCGCCCGTACGGATAACTTCCTCTCACGGATAGTTGATCCGCACGATCAGTTATCCTACCCACTTTAACTTTGCACTGTTTTACGCGCCACTTATTGTTATGCTATCGAATCTATTCAGGCTGACCGTACTCGCTGAAAAGCGCTCCCTTCAATCCATAATCGATGTGAGTATACTCGAACCCTTTTTGCTTTTAGCACTTTTGGGTGTTACATACGTTACGAATATTCAAACTACAATTATCACACTACTCAAGCTATTTTAACGCTAACCGTCAATGCATGTTATACGTGGCTCATGAATGCTTGTTTGTTATGTTTACACATGGAATGCTGTCTACCTGCCTTAGCAACGATAGTACTATAGTTTGGACTCAGCACCCGTTCGCACGGGAGTTGTTAAGGACCTTTTACTTGCATGGATTACGGTGGTAATCATGTATTGCGAACTGCCTCGGGCAGTCAACCCACAGTCATTGGTATCGATGGATCTATGTCGATAACTAACGTGCTTCATTTCACTGCGTGTATGTGCTGGTTATGCGTAAACGAATTCGAACTCTATATGCTATTATCAAACTTGTATGCTCACCATTACATTATATGTATTGACTTTATTTTAACGTATGTGACAGGTACTTAGGTTGCTTTTATGCTCTTTGTGCTGTGATGAACTTGAAGCTAGGAACTGGAGTCCTAGAAACCAACGAATAAATTTGTTATGTTTAAATCTGAGTTGTCGGAACAGAATATTTGTCTTGATGGTTTGCCTGTAATAACTATTTAACTGTTTAAGTTACGGTATGGGACGTGATGTTTAATTAAATGGTAATGATAGTTGTTATGGAAACTTCTGGACAATCTGTTTCGCTCAGTGCCACGCCCCGATGATTCCGCCATCGGTTGGGGTGTGACATTTGTGCTATTACTAACTTATAATTTAGGATTAATAGTGAAAATCCTGAATAAAAAAATATCATTCCTTTCCTGCCAGTATAAATATTAAAAGAGAATCTTAAAAGGTATAACCTAGCTTGAACGTCATTAAAGACCTAGCTAAGATGGTAAAACCTGTTTAAAAAGAGATTCAGATCCTTGTTAACATCTGAAAACATGTTAACACTCCCGGCAACAGTGATGCGATAAATCACACTTGTCATCTTTATATTAGGAATTTTCCAAACCCCATATTTTGGCGTAAATGATCAAGAGGGATCATGGCTAATAAACGTCGAACATGATGTACACATCAAAACATCCATTTTGGGATGTATACCTACGAGCAAAGATGAATGCATGAAAAAGATAGTTTTATTTCATAACTTCTTGTCAAGACAATGAACTATGAAATTTTCCGATCCAAAGGAAACATCGATTATGTTTTAAATTTTTCCCTAGTGACAAGGCCCCTGTGCCATCGAGAGTCCTTTGGAGCAAGCTTGTGCTTTATATATAAAATGTCGATACGACATTGACAACCGTGATTTATGTCCCCTGTCTAATAAATATGAAGGATTATATTTAGTTTACACGCCAAGGATGGTTTATTTAAAAACCTAGGCAAAAACATAATCAAATAAATTTAATACTATCTATTCGCCTATATGGTTAAATTATACCATGGCTATTTAATCATCAAATTCGACAATTCACCATATAATTAAACAAATTTTTATTACTTGGTTTGTAGCCTTCAAAGCTTCACCATGGCTGACCCATCTGAAGGTCACAATCATCCAGTCGATCAGAATAATGATGCAAGACTGAACTTAATGGGCACCGAGCTACAGGCTATGTTAGACACAGCCGTAAACAACGCCGTGGACCGTGTGTTAAAGGATCATAAGCGAAAGTGTGATAATACCCCAAATAAGGGTTATAAAAAGGGTAAGACCGGTACAAACTATAACCAGTCCAAGCCAAAGGAGGCAAAACCCGAATGTAAAACCTGCAAGAAGAAGCACTTCGGAAAATGTTTCTATGATCGGACTAGAGGAGATGTGTCATCTGTAAGGGGACGGATCACAAGACCCATGAATGCAAGGGCTTGAAGGACAACCAGCAGTTAGGTGAAAAGACCAGTGCAAAACCTGTAGGAAATACCACCTCGGGAAATGCAGATTTGAATCTCAGCCTTCACCTTGTGGAATCTGCAAGTCCAAGGAGCATAAGACTTTGGATTGCAAGAAGATGGGAGATGCGACCTGCCATGGTTGTGGCGAAAAAGGGCACATAAAGACCCGCTGCCCAAAGAAGGCGACTAAAGGAAAAGGCACTTTAAATGCACAAGCTAAGCCTTGTGGAATTTGCAATGAGGAAGGGCACAAGACTTTGGAGTGCCAAGACATAAAGGACGCAACCTGCTATGGTTGCAATGAAATAGGGCACATCAAAACTAATTTCCCTAATAAAACCAAGAAGTCTGACAAGGCTAAGAAGACTGAAGATGGGGACTCTCCAATGAATGCCCAAGAGGCCGTTCAGGATGGAAATGTCACAACAGGTACTTTCATTATCAATGGCGTTTATACTAAAGTATTATTTGATTCAGGTTCAGATAAGTCTCTCGTAGACAATAGATTTTTGAAAATCATTAAATCTGCCTGTTAAAACTCTAAACGTTAAGTATAAAGTAAAATTGGCCGATAGTACCTTAGAGACTGCTTCAGCAATATTAGATGGATGTTTTATATCCATTAGGAATCATTCTTTTCTCCTGTCCTTGTTCCCATTAAAATAGAGGGACTCGATGTAATAATATAAAATGGGTTGGTCATCCTGTAACCAAGCCCATACTTTATGCGATAAGAAGCAAGTAGTCATCATGACCCCTTTGTGGTGAGCCTTTGACAATTCAAGGAGACACTGGGTATGGAAAACTCAGGAGAGACAAACAACAGTCGTGAGGCTGGAGATGCAACAAATGTTAACGGTGTGTCCAAGGTGAACCTCAATGTTAATAGAGTTAATCTCCAAAACTGTAATTAACGCAACTATTAGAAAGGCTATAAGAAAAATTCATGAAAAGGCTCAAGAAGCCAATTACTGCTCGCTTTAAAACATATGTCACTGCTCATGAGAAGAGCTTTATTCATACTTCAATTGCGAAGGATAAACCAAACAAAATCATATATGGCAAAGAGCCCATTCTTTTAGGATGTACTTAAAAGTACCTCATCTCTTGGAAGTCAAGAGACTTCAATATTAAAAAGGGACCATCGATTGCAAGAAATCGTTAGATGAAGTAGAAACCATTAGTTATAGCAGCGGTTATGCTGGAAAGGACATGGTGAGGTATACATCACAGTCATTCGATGGCAATACCCTTAATTAGTAAGGACATTAATGAAATCCTCAAGAAGGATCCTCTTATACATTGTGGGATGGTCCAAGTTTTAAGGATCTTATTAGAAAAAACCTAGTATCCGCTTCGCGAAATGGGAAAAAGATGGAATAAGAATTTTCCGACTCTCGCCATAAAAGTTCTAGATTGTCGACAGTAAGTCGCAAATTTTAATTCATTGGCTGAGTTAGTGCTCTATTCAATTTACCCAAAATCTAAGCTTAATGCAAATGATTATTGGTGGTTAGTATCGAAAATAAGAGGGCACATTAAGGTTTCAAAGCCTGCTCATTATAAACCCATTATGGATCTATCTCAGCTACTCACGTGTATAGACTAAGAAACAACCAGTCAAAGCTGAGACTACCCTGAAATTTGTCAAAGATTTTACAGCTAAGTTTAAAAGGGATTAGGAATGGAGGCGTTTAACCCTCCTGATGAATAATTAGGGATAGCTCATGTTAATAATGACACCAGATAAAACCCTTATTGTGTTTTTATTGCTAAGAGTTATGTTGGGTTCAGGTACTGCTAAGTCTTTCATAAGATCTTAAGCTTAGCAAACTTTTAGAAATTTTCCCGTACGAACTCCAGATATTAAGTGTAATATAAAACTTACAGGTGAAATCATAAGAACCATTCCTTCTGTTCCTGTTAGAAACCTTCAGGCGTAGAATTTTAGAAGTATCCTCTCTCTAGGTGAAATGCGTCTGCATTTAGAGTTGATATCTCTTTGACCTCTAACGATTGCGAATACCAAACGGTATGACAAAAAACGCCATATGAGGATTGGTATATCTTAACATGTTCCATAGATTGCTTCCATGCCTGGTCAGTATGGAGGTTTAATGCATGGGACCACAAAGATATTCCGATGGTCATAGAGTACTAAAGTCAGCTAATGGTATTCAAAGGAGATATCCAGAATGGTATTGTCCAAGTAAATGATCCAGATCAAGGAGTTCGTGGACTCGTAACATAAATGTGTCACTTAATTGACCCAAACAATGGTGGATGAATTCCAGCCTGAGATTTGTAAAAAAAATCTCTGTAACCTCCTTGTACCTTGATTATCTTCTCCTAATATTACCCTGTTTACCCCTGAGAGGCAGGTAGAGTTAAGGTTTATATCCCATTTAAGGTATTATTATTATTATAAAATCACCAAGACGGTTAGTACCATCATTGGAAGAATCGAAACCCTGATTAACTAAGTTTTAAAATAGAGGGTTCATATAGCCTAACTCAATATCCTGAGAATTCGGTATAGTTAATTATGAAAGACGGTTCATTTTGCTTATACATTATTACCGCAACCCTAATTAGGCAACAATTAAGAATTTGCCATCAGCTGCCCAGGATCATTGATTTGTTCGAATAAATGCAAGGATTAACTACTCCTTAAGATTAGTTTTGAGCAATGGTTGGAATAACCATCTCACCTTAAGATAAGCTTTGCTATAATAGTTATTATATAAGTATCAAGGTGGCTCCTTTGGAAACCTTGTATAGATGAAATATCAAAACATCCGTTGGATGGACGAGACTTTGGGAAGTCCACTTATCAGGATCTGAAAGTTGCATTGGAAACAACGAATAAGATCATACAAATCCCTAATTATCTGTAAGTTCCCAGTATTCGACAGAAAATCAAGAATTAATGAAAGTAGCAACCCTCCTAAATTCTTGTTAAGGAATAAGGTTCAACAAAAGATGTCACCCAGGAAGGGTGTGCCAAATTTGTTAAATTATCAGGCTAGTTAAGCTCTGAATATATAGAATCATTCGAAGGAAATCGAATGTATCAAGATCAAGTAGCTTATAAGCTAAAACTTATTTAAGGAGCTTGGCGGAGCTCGCAATACATTGCACACTAGTGACTGAAGGATGTGTTTCGCCAATAAGTCAAGAAACGCTATCACATAATGATATGCAGATTTATGATGTGAGAAGCATCCTGTATCGATTGAGGATCGACAGGTTAAGAAACTCCAACATGATACATGTACCTAATATAAAAGTCGCTTTGGGAGCATGGAGAGACTCCAGATATGTTATAGAAGTTAAGTCCATTATGCGACAAAAAGTACTTCCAGCATCTTAGCAAATCTCAAGGTCGAGATTTCTTTTAAGGGGGTAAGGATGTAACACCCCGAAAATTTACGTCCTATAATGTATTGACACGTGTCATAAGCTTGAACGTGTGAAAGTATACTCTAGAGGGACTAAAGTTGACAAACATGGAAAGTATGTGAATATAAGGGTTCAAAATGTCAACAAGGGATAAATATACTTTACTATAACCCTACATGATGTTTATAACCTTAAACGAATAAATCATGGATCGTACGAAGCTAATTGTGAAAGAAAGTGAGGAATTACAAACGACAAGGGTTAAATATGTCAACATGTTTAAAGTATACCTCTGAATGACATTTTAGCAAACCCGAAGCTTTGTAACGATTAATTATGCTCACTAGAATGCGTGATAAAAATTTCACCAAGTTTCGTTATCGTATGAGAAAGTTATGATAAAATTCATGTGCGAGGGGTTAGATGCGTCAACGATGAAATTTTTGACTCTTCGGGTAAACAGAAAGTGACCAAGGGCTTCACAAAGATGGTATAAGTCTTGAAGCCCTTATAAATCAATTTAGAGGGCTTATAATGCAATAAATACAGTGAAAATGACGTTTAGGAGGACCGGGGACCAAAACTGCAATTTATAAAAACTTGGTAACCTGATCAGGGGACTCACGCGGGCCGCGTAAGCCCAAGCATATCCTTACGCGGGCCGCCTGGCCTACCCAGATGCAGAAAATGTAGACAGGTGGCTGTTAAGTCCATTTAACCGACTCTTGTTGCCATTTCTCAATACCATGAGCTCCCTAAGATGGTTTTTAGAGTATAGGGACACTTGGGATGCATCCATGATCATTGGTAGCATTACTTGTCATGATCATGATCAATCAAACCCACTATATAAGAACCCACTTTGTGAAATTGTTGATCATTCATTCCATCACATCTTCTGGTCATTTCTGGAGCACAAGACCAATTCCTAAGCCTCATAAATTGTGCATAGGACCTTGGTAAGTATGCTTAGCCTTCCTTAATTAAGTTTTGCTTAGTTTATAGCCTTAAAGTCAAACTGTCGTAATTAACGGTTGACTTATTGATTAATCTCTAATGGTCCAGCGATTAGTCAAACTTAGGGTTGTTATAAGTTGGTAATTATGTGGGTAATAAACTCTTAAAAGGTTACCCTCTGTTTCCCTTTCTAACTAGGTCAAATGTCGGGTCAAACGTAATCCGAAAAAGTCAACAAAAATGCATTTTTCGAATTAATACATAATTAACATTGTAGAAGGCGTGTAACCTGTTTTAACACTCATATAACTTAGTAATCAATGTAAGAACATGTCTAAACATGTTTGATCCGACAATTTTCAGCTTAGGATCGATTCGGAACCGAAAGATGCATAGTTTGACTTTTACTTTGACTTCAGTTCTGACCCGATTTAGATAAGTTTGGAAATGCCTTAGAGATTCCTTAGGACCAGGTCACATGATGGTATAACCCTCTGTGATTGGTTCGTTGTTTGTCCGATTCGTTTACACGATTCCGTTAAATGCCTAATGTTGCCCATAATGCCCTTTTGACCTTAAAACGAGAATTTTGAATATATGAAAGGACAATAATCTTTGTTACTAATTTATAAACATGTACCTAAAATTTCACATCAGTTGGAGGTCTAGATTAGGAGTTATGCTCTTTAGCGTAATCATAACGCCTTTTATTAATTAAACGGCGTAATTAGCGTATAGCCTATCTAAACCTAATCTTTGATACCAAACTTTTTACCCACTGATAAAATATAATATTTTGAGATTTTTGAATATTTTTAATTAATTTTAGGCTGAGCATAACATAGGGTTGTAGCTTTATGTCGGTTAATGCCGGTTTTGCCCTTTCGGGCTATAGAATGAGTTTTACAAATCCTTTTGTCCCCAAACCTTTTTCTAGTGATCTAATATGATAAATAAAATATTTTGAGCCTTCTGGAATAATAAAAAATATCAGCCGTCCTTTGAAAACCCGGAAATGGCTCCAAATCGCCTTTTTAAGTGTTTTTAACGCATAGTATGTATCAAGACCATTTTATAAATATAAGACTTGATACCCTACCGTTATAACTTATTAAATTAAGTATTTTACTGATTACATCAGAACCGAAACCCAGATTTATATTTGAACTCTTTTAAAATCTTTAAATTGACCAAAATACCCCTACAGGGCTTAATTGGAGATTAAACTCGTTTTCGGCATAATGGAAGGTATCCTACTGATATCACAACATACCTAAGGCATATTAACTTAGAAAACCTGTATATAATTCTTATGGTTACCCGTTACGCTTCTTGCGCGTTCGGTTCGGTTTATGTAACTAGTTTGCATAAATTAGCCGAAACGGGTCAAACCTTATCATTGTTATCTCAAAATCCAGAATGTGTTTAGATTACCCATATTATAAAAGTCTTCAAAATTTTCGGGTCTAAATCACATTCTATTCCGGTCTTCGCTTTATCATGCGTTTGAACCGTATCTTCCTCTTGAAAACTAATCGGTCTAAGTCAAGGCTTAATTAAAGACCCGTTAGGATTCTAATAGGTTATTAAAAACCTTCGTTCCAGATTTAGGAGCCCAGTAAAAGCTATCTGTACTTGCTGATTTGATACGGCTGGGATTGAATTTATATTTAGCTCAGGTAAATACTTTTAACTTATTTTCCCTATACGGGCTTGGGGTACGGTATATAAAGTACCGCTTGGTCGAGCATTCGACCTTAATCATTTAGTGGTTAAGTATTATCGAGGTGACCGTTTAAATTGTTTTGTTTGCTTAAAAGCCTTTGGGGGGTTAATGACCATGTCCCGGATATCCCTGGCATCATTTTACGAAATGGCCACGTCCTAAGCACGGGGCGTAGGCGTACGCCCATCGGTGTTTCATATAATTAATGTGGTGTGTCCATTGATCTTTAACCCGGCACGAACCGGGCTACTGAACGCATAAGAAACATGTAAATCTTTTACGAGTATTATATTCAAATAATTATCTCAAGTTATAAAATATTATTTGTGCCATGTGCATTCAAATCAATCATTTTAAACCCTTTTCAAAATGAGTCGGTTGATTGTATTTACCAGTGTAAACTGACGTATTTTCCCAAAAAGGCTAAGTGCAGGTACTAATCGAAATAGGCTGGCTACTCCTAGCATCAATAAAGAGTCTCGCAAGCTTAGATGCCTAAAGTCTGTTGAACGGTTTTTCCTTTTATTTGATCCGCCTGTGGATCCTTTACTTTCCGTTGTAATACTTGATATTACTTTATATTCGGATTGTAATATACTTATCTTTTGCTTCTGCTGTGCATTTAAATATTGTGTTGTTTGACCATGATGATATCAACTATGTCACGATACTCCCCACCAGGCCCACCGGTGATACGTGGAAATATCTGGGTGTGACATAAAACCTCATAAACTTTCTGTTTTGTTTAAGGTTTAACCCACAAGTAATGAACAAGCTTCAAGCTTGATGTTGATGTGATTAGAGGACTAGCTTTGGCTATCCTACTCGAAAATCCACACATTACTTAATGTTTTACTTAGATTAGTTATTTCATTCTTTATTGTATGTTCTTGACCCTCCTGTTTATAATAACATATGTAGTAGTGAACAAAGAGGTACCTAAATGGAAGACTTGTTCTTCCTACCTCATGCATGAATTATATGATACAAAAGAGGTTCCTAAATGGTGGATTTATTCTCCTACCTCATGCTTGACTAATATGAATTATGATAACTATATATAACTGATATGATAACATTCAAGTAATTAAACTCTTGATGATGAACTAGTGGTCATTTGTCAAGATAGTAGGTTGCATCATATATGACTTAAATAAACTTGTTATGATTTTAATGGGTATTTTGACCCATGAAAACATTCCAACCCTTTTGGGTTAATAGTGTCACAACAAGTATTATAAGCCTAGATGATTATTTTCCTCATAAGTCTATTTTCATACATATTAAACTCTGAATCCTTAAACCCGACTATAAGCATCCTTTAAACACCTAACCAAGCACATTCATCCTCTTAGTCTCGACATTTCCGTCACATTGGATAGTCGAAAAGCATATGCAATTTTGTGAGTATACTTGAACCCATTTTACTTTTAACACTTTTGGGTGCAACATGTATTCTATATAAACACACGAAACACTTGAAACTATTTGAATCACTCTCTATCCATGTTGAACATGAAACTATGTTAATCTCGTATGTTATGTAAACTTTTCGTGTCTATATGCTCATTAAATTTGTACAAGCCTACCTTAACAATTATAGCGCTATAGGAGTAATGCACCGCCCACGAGTCTTGGGGCATTGTTAAGTTAAACATGTTAACCTCCCGTTATTCTTTGGGACAGGCTATATTAATGCATTGGATTCTTGGGTTTGAACATATAGCTTACACCGTTTCAACATACTAGTAACTTGCATATTGTTATTCATGTTGGATATGAGCCGTTGAACTATTTTAATATATATTATGCTATGTATGAAAACTTGTATACTTGCCAACTTTTATTGATTGTATTTTAATACATGTTGCAGGTTTAATAGACAAGATGATGCTAAGCGAAGAAACAATATTTAGGTGGACTTAGAAACACACATAGATTATTCTATTTTGTCGATGTATGTTAGAAGCAATGTTGTGTTTATTCGAATCTTTGTTTGACATTTTAGCATTGTAATGAAATTTAATTTAAATTATATTGTTACATAGTGTTATGATGTTTTGAGCAATTTGTTTGTCTCATCCCGATGTTTCCGCCATCATTTGGGTGTTACATAATCGGTTTAGTTGCAAAACAAAGAGTACCCATAATAATGGGGCGAAGAGTAGCCGGAGATTTGCCAGTGGAAATCGATCGCAGAGGAAGCTGCAGACCGATGAAGAGTTGCTGCATATGCAAGCTCTTTCGTTAACAATTCAACATCATCAAGCGTCTCAACGGTTTTGATTTTAACCTGCCCCTGCCTAATCCCTCAAAACCTTGCCAACATTTGAATCTGTCGTCTCTCCTCAAAAAAAGGACCACCCTTCTATGGCAACCCTTCATTTCCAGTCAAGTAAAATTAAGCAGAAAGAGATTGTTGAGGTACCTTTTGTATGTGTTATTTCTATAGCAACCCTTCTTTTGAATATAGACTTTTGAGAGGACACTGGATGCCCCAGATGTTATCGATGATTACTATTTGAATCAATTGGATTGGGGAACCAGATGATGTTTGAAGGAGAGAGAGAGAGAGAAAGAGTGTTGAGAAAGAGATATTGGGTTTATATATGTATTTTTTATTTTTTAATTAAATAGGTAAAATTAAAATAGTACCCTCATGTGCCTTGCACATGACATAACTTAACAGAAAAATCTAACTGTGTTTTACCTAAAGGTTCAAACATGTAAGATTTTGAAACATAAAGCACAAAACTTGCAAAGTTTTGCATTAAAGGACACCGCCTGCAAAATGGTGTAAATATAAAGGATAAAACTTGTAATTTACTCAAAGTTATATGATTCACTTCCTTTCTAGTTATTCATAGAACCTGGTCTTAATTATAAATGAAATCAAATTAGTACATGGTCCATGGTTCATAGGCATCATACTATACACATTAATCGAGCGATTACATATTACTTGACTTAATCCTAATCATTAGTTATAATAAGTTGCGACCTAGTAATTACTTGAATGTTTAAAAAATAACATATCAATATATTAACATATTTGTTTCAATAAGATAACACTTATGACCCAAAAAATCATTTTTCCCTCAAAAGAATCAATATATTATATATTACAATAAATGACTGACGTGACGTGTTTATAAGCTTAATTAGTGTGGTCCATTATATAGCAAAACTTGAATATTTATTGTGATTTGCATGGCATATAAATCATTTTGTTGACATTTCATCCCCTAATGTGTTGTGGTCGCAATGTAGCCCAATGTGTCTAGTCTACTTATTTTATTGTCTTTGGGAAAGTCATATTAAATGTATTAAGAGTCAAGTGCACAATTAGTCCATGTGGTTTTCCAAAATTTTAGAAATCGTCCCAAAGTGTGATAAGTTACACCGATGGTCCAAACTTTCCCAATTTGTAACATCTTTAGTCCATGGTTTTAAATTCCGTTTAATTTCCTATTAAATACATGTGAAAAGTCCAAAATCGAACAACAGAGGCTAGGGCTGAGTTAAAATCTAGAAGCTAGGGTCTGATGAAGATTTAGGTGGGGGGATAAGGTTTGAGGCGAGATGGGGATGTTGTGGGAATGGAGATAATTTTCCAGTTGAGGGGAGGGTTGTTGTTGGTATGGCGAAAGACGTCAGATGGAATGAATGGTGAGCGACTGTGATGTTGACAAGTGTAAACCTAGGGATGATGGTGTGGTGGTGGTTGGAGTTGACTAAAGGTGGTGGTTCTGGCTGGGTGAGCAGTGGTTGAACGTTGAAGGATGGTTGGTTGACATGAGTGTCTCTGATAACTTGCGTCGCCCTTAGGGGCCCTGTGCGAGTAGAAAAAATGGGTCCGTAAACTTATTATAAACTTATAGGTAGTTAAGAGCGTATATTCTTTAGAGTATAAGAGATGAAATTAAGTCATAAAAAATAATAATGTTGATATAAACAAATTGCTAATTTGTATTAGAGTAAATTGCCATTTTAGTCCCTGAGGTTTGTCCAAATTTGTCATTTTAGTCCAAATAGTTTTTGTTTCTCCTCTAGGTCCCTGACTTTTCCCTTTTGTTGCCATTTTGATTACATACCCTAACTCCGTCCGAAAACCCCATTTTTAACCATGAGTATTTTGGGGATTAACTTTATAAGTTTTTTCACTTGCCATTTTGATCCATTCTTTCATTACAATATATAAACACATTTTAACCTTTTTAAAACCCTACTTCACCATACTCATCCATCTTCTTTCATCGGTCTAGACTGTGCAACAAATCATCTTCACTCTAAACATGAAACAATCGTCTCGTTTCCATTGAGTCGCTGGACCAGAGGCCACGCCGGGGGTGCTCCGTCGATGATTCCAACAGTGGAGATCGAGTTGTGAGAGTTACTGATTTGTTCTCGGATGGTTCCAGAGAAATGTGAGACTCTGAACGATTCGTTCTCGGATCTGCGGCAAAATTCGTGTGATGTTATGGTTTGTAACAGACTTACTGATCTGTTTGATGTTGATGATTAGAGATCGAGTTGTGAGAGTTGAATCGAAGAATTTATGTTTTTTTTGGTTGAAGATAATGGTGAAATTAGTGAAATTAAGGTTTCAGGAGTTAATGAGTTAATGATAATGGTGAGATTGAAGAAGAAGAAGAAGGAGAGGATTTTAGGACGATGAAGGAGCATATTGAGATTGAATTGCAGAATAGAAAGAAGAAATTATGTAAAACAACTTCGGTTTTCGGCGATAAACTACGAAAATGGAGGAAAAGGAATAAAGAGAAGAAGGAGAGTGAGAGCGATAGGTCGAATTTAAGTTGATTTAAGGATCCTGAACTGCAATGTGGTTGGAGATCATGTGATGTGGCACCTAGGTTTTCGGTTGATAAGCATTGGATGTCGGTAGAGGATCCGCAGTTTTCATATGATGAGCATAGGGCTTCTTGGGGTGGGTATATGATTGCTAGGACGATTCCTTTGCTTACGCCGATGCTGCCAATTGTGGATGATATGATTTTCCCCCGGTAAACAAGAGGGTTATGGTGAAGGAAGAGGGGTCGAGTTCTCGTGCGTTAGCGAAGTCCAATTCAGACTCATGTTCGTCGAATATTGCAAGTAGTTCGAGCTCGATGAAAAGTTCGAGTTCTAAAGGTGTGGGATTAAAGGGTGGTTATGTAAAATTTTCATTTCTAAAGATGTTATTTGTTGAAGAGTCTATGTCACACCCCAACCAATGGCGGAATCATCAGAGTGGGACGAAGATAGATTGCTCATCACGCATAACGATAATTGTGACAATGATTAAATCAAAACCGTTTTCAGTTCATAACTCAAATTGTCATTACAATACATGGAATTCAAATTAAGACAAATAAGAGACAAATACAATGAGTTCAACATAACATAAATATCCAAATCTAGCAATTTCTCGAGCGTGTTTCTAGTCATCCCTACTAGATTTCATATGATCGTCATCATCAACCTGTAACATGTTTAAAATAAAGTTCAATCCACAAGCAAAGGCGAGTATACAGGTTTTCATACATAGCATAAAAAGATAAGTTTTAAACAATTCCACATGGCAAGCTAGTCGAAACAAGATAAGCAATAATCTGGCATGTGCATAACTAATCAAACCAAGATGAAACACAATAAGCTCTTAACATTACCCAATGTTCACAGGCGGTGCGTTAGTCCTATAGCGCTATATATGTCAAGGATAGGCTTGTACGAAGTTAATGATAAGTCTAACACAAAACGTATAAAGGCAGATTTAAAGTAACAAGTATGCATGCATGTATAAGGAATGTTTGTGCATTTTAGAAATAAATATAAGTGTAAGTTTTCATAGTTTAACATGTTACACCCCAAAAGGTGGTAAACGAAAAGGGGGTTTCAAGTATACTCACAAAATTGCTAATTCTTCCGATTATCCAAGTGTTGACGAGTGAATGAGATTAGGAGGTTGAATGTATTCGGATTGGATTTCAAGGTATGTTTATATTTGGCATTAGGAATTTAGGGTATATAAAGTATGTATGTAAGAAAGTAATCATCTAGACTTAGCACTCGTTTTTGACACTATAAAAACCCATAGGGTTTAGAATGATTTCATGGGTGTAACATCCATTAGAATCGTAACGAGAAATTAAGTACTTGGATGATGTAACTTAGTACCATGATGAATAATCACTTTGTTATCATCAAGGGTTCGGTTATTATATGTTTTATATATTTTATATGGTATATAGTACAACATGTATATTAAGGATTATCATATAAGTCATGCATAGAGGTAGGAGGGTAACCTTCCTTTTAAAACCTCTTTCTTAGATTCACCATTGCACAACTTGTTAAAAACAACAAGGATGGTCATTAATGAATAATATGAAAATGAAACATACATATTAAATAAGAGGAAATCATCAAGTGAGGTGTGAATTGTAAGTAGGATAGCCCAAACTTTCCAAGTAATCACACATACACAAGCTCAAGTCTTGTTCCACACTTGTGGGTCAAAACCCTTTTAAAAATAGAAAGTTTGGAGGGATTAAACACCTCCGATTTGTATGTAACAACCTTGTTTTTAAGCACACTAATCATAGACTTGATTAGTGACATAAGGACATAGGTTAGTATGAGTAAAATATGAGTTTTCTTCCAAAATATGAAGAATTAAAAAGATAAAAATAAGCAGAATTATAGGTGCACTTCGGACCTAAAAAAATGGTGAGGTTTCACCTTAGTTTACCCAAGTAAACTTGTGAAAACCTTCCTAGAGGTTATCCAAGTGTTAAGATGGAAGAAACAAAGAAGAAATAGAAGAAGAAGTGAGTTAAAACTCACTTTTAATTGCTGGAACTTTCAGATATGTTGCTAAAAACTTAGTTGAGTTTGAGAGTGTTTTTGGTGAGGTTTGAGGGTTGTAAAAGTGGGAAAGTGGCTAGAAAATAAGTGGTATTTATAAGGAAGGGATTAGGGTTTCAATGGGCTGGGCTTTGGAAGAGATTAGTGAGCATTTAACATTGAAACAAGGCCGACAACATCATCCATGGGGCTGGTCGCTGATTATACAACCCATCTATTCTTTTTTTTTTGAACATTAAAAGGTGTATATTTGTTGTATATTCAGGTGTTACATGTTATTTAATATATGACCAACGTCTAACAAGACCTAATATGCAAAGGGGACATGAAAACATGTGTTAAACAAGTATGTAGACATAGGTTTTGTGTTGTAATAATAAAAGAAGTATTGTAAGGATTAAACAAGCCTCGTATTTACAAGGTTTCAAAACGAAATACGATTACAAGGAATACAAGTTTCTAAAAATAGAATTACAAGACAACTTTCTAATTAAGGAAAGTTACAGAAAAGCGGAGCGTTACAGTCTAGACCTGTAATAAAAGAATGGATCAAAATGGCAAGTGAAAAGATTTATAAAGTTAATCCCCAAAATACCCCTGGTTAAAAATGAGGTTTTTGGACGGAGTTAGGGTATGTGATCAAAATGGCAACAAAAGGGAAAAGTCAGAGACCTAGAGGAGAAAAAAACTATTTGGACTAAAATGGAAAATTTAGACAAACCTCAGGGACTAAAATAGTAATTTACTCTTTGTATTAAAAAAAACTAAAAAGATGAAAATTTCTACAAAATGAATAGTAGAGACCACCTCAAGGTTTTGGCAAGTGAGGAACCATGTGGAAAATATCACTAAATAGTGGATGATATAGGATGATATAAAAGAAATGAGAAAGCAAAAACCCCAGGTGAGTACTTTTTATATTCGAAGCAAACCAGTAGGCTATCTAAAGTTTTGTGTTAAGATTCAAGGTTAATTATATATATATATATATATATATATATATATATATATATATATAGGGGAAGGTTCATTTGAGAAGAATATTCTTGTAAGAAGAAAACTAAATTAATCTAGGCCCTATATTTTTTTGATCAATGGTTGTAAATCAAGATATTATTGTTGTTCACTTTCAGTTAATGTTTTAATTAATAAGGGTAGAATAGACAATTTGATGTATAACACTATTAAATATTATAAAGGGTTACTCCAATCTCATTAATGTCACCATAATTTTCTCCTTTACTATCATTAATGTGTTGGGTCCTACACCAATTTTATAAGGAGTGACTAAATTATCTAAAGTGTAGTGTCCTACACATATATTATTATATGTCGTAAAATTATTTAAAAGTGTTGGGAACCTACACATTTGGTACCCTACACCAAAACATTGTTTTCTTGGTGTAGGAAACGTTGTTATTATGGTGTAGAAAACATTGAATATGTAGGATCATGTTCATGAATGTTTTTATTGTGTAAGGTGCACAACTATTTAATAGGATAGACTCATTAAATGATTAGGGTTTATTAATTTAAATAACAAAAATAAAGGCTAGACTAATTAAATGATTGGTTTAAATTACCTTTGTACCCTTGTATTCTTAATTTGTGATTCTTCTCATTTGAACTCTCCACTATATATATAGGGGAAGGTTCATTTGAGAAGAAATTTAATGTGAGAAGAAAAAGAAGAAAGGGCAAATTAGTAAAATGCTATTTAATTTATAACTCATATCATTAATTTTTCTCTCTTTAATTAATTAGTCAACTAATTATTAATTATCCTACATATAATCTACAAAACCTACACATATCAAAATTTTCCTACATATACCTTACACATTATAGAATTTTATCCTACACAGTGGAAATTTATCCTACACACCTCGAAATATATCCTACACAACTCGTGATTTATCCTACACAACTAGTAATTTATTCTACACTTTAAATTAAGTTATTTTTTAATTTGAAAAAAGTATATATTTTGAAAATGAGTTACAAATTTAATTTAGCTAGTTATTAAAGTGGAAGAATACACATTAATGATTTATGTAAGTTTACCAAATATACCCTTATATTAAAATTAAATACAAATATTAAATGAAGTAAAATGAAGCATTCTTATTGGTTGAAACTTCTTCTTTTTTCTTCTTAAAAAAATTCTTCTCATTTGAACCCTCCACTATATATATATATATATATATATGATTTAGAGAGAACCATGAAAAGTGTGAGAACGGTGAGAACGATTTTGGTGATGACATGTGGCATTAATGCTAAATTACACTAAGGGGTAATATTGTCAAAAAAACTCACTCACATGAAGTGGGTGTTCAAATAAAACGCCATAAAAACACCCAATTCAGAAAAACGCCATGAAAAATACCCGGTTAAAAACGCCATAAAACTCACAGTTTAGAAAAACGCAATGAAAAAACTCAGTTGAAAACGGCATAAAACACTCAGTTCAGAAAAACGCAATGAAAATACCTAGTTAAAACGCCATAAAAACACCTAGTTCAGAAAAACATTGTTAGAAATGTAGGCTTAGAAAACAAATGCAGTATGCAAGCAATGCAGAATAGAGCAGCAACAGATGCTTTATTGTTTGATGTGCTAATCAGATAATAGATGCTCTAGTACTAGATGCTCTAATCAGATGCTCTAATAGATGCTCTAGTACTAGATGCTCTAAAAGATGCTCTAATATGTGGCATGCGTTATTATGTGGGATGTGCTATTATGGAGCAAGTTCAGAAAAACGCCATGAAAATACCTAGTCTAGAAAACGCCATAAAACACTCAGTTCAGAAAAACGCCATAAAACTCAGTTAATTTTTTTTCGAAAAGTATATCAATAGTATACTCGTTGGAAAGATAAAAAACGCTGAGTTTTATGGTGTATTTTTTTTCGAAAAATAATCACGTATAAAAAAGTTATTGTCGTTTAAATATGATGGGGGAAAATGGCATTTGATTAGCATGTGCACATTTGCTTGGATCTTCATATTTTATCCCTCCTGGTAGTTCCAAGGCCCCTATTATTTACAAAAATGACACCGCATCAATCTAAGCCAAAAACCACTAAGATCTTGTGGCTGAGAATCGTTCTCACCGTTCTCACACTTTGAGGCGTTCTCTCCTGATCATGTTCCTATATATATATATATATATATATATATATATATATATATATATATATATATATTTGTAGAAATTTTGGCCTTCGTGAGAGTAAATCCTGTGCAATCGCTCACCTTGCACATGGTATGGCCCGACCCTGTGATTGAATGACGATGATTGGTTTTAAAGACAATAAAGAAGGGGTGTGGGTGGTGCTATTTGTGTGGAGGATGATGAGTTAAATATATAATAAGTTATAGTAGGGCCCATATTTAATATAGTAATTTATTATCAAATTAGTTTTAGGTATTAATTTTATGTTTTAATATTTTTTTAACAACCAACGGAATCAATCCCTAGCACTCTCGGGGCACCCACTGGACCAAACGGAGTACTCCGAGAGTAACCCGAGTCTGCCATCAATTCCGGGGAAAACTTGGTAACCCACCCGCCCGTAGGCACGATGGTGAAATTACCGGTAAAACACGTTTGGCTCAAGTATCGAACCCATGTTTCCCTGAGTCTCATATCATTGCCTACCAGTGCCTCACTTTGCACTAAGTGAGATTCGAACCTGCATCTCCCAAGAGAAATGCAAGCCTTCCACCACTTTATCTAGATTTCATTGGCATTATGTTTTAATATTAAAGGGAATTTTAGACATTTCACACAGGGGCGGACCCATGTTATGGGGTGGGTGGGCCGCCGCACCCCTTGAAAAAAAAAATTTTAGTGGTATTTTTACGCGAAAAATCCAGACCGCACCCTTTGGAAATTTTCGTCTGCACCCCTTGAAAAATTCCGACCGCACCCCTTGTCTGCACCCCTTGAAAATTCTGACCGCACCCCTTGGAGATTTTCGTCCGCACCCCTTAGAAAAAAATGTTAGGAATTTATGTAAAAAAATTTGTGAACACGGATTGAAACCCGATCAAATTATGTAAACAAGTTAGCCTACTAACCCCTTTAATAAAACTTAAATTCAATCCATCAAGCCCAATAACTTAATACCCATTCAAGCCCAACCCAACTACTAGTTTTGTTAAAAAACCAGTCCACATAATAAAAAAATCCAAATCTCTGCCACTTGCCAGCGACTCCCGCCCTCCCTCTACCTCACTTCAGCTCCCAGCGACAGCATAATTCTGCCGGCTACTGCAAAATTTCGGCTGCAAACTGGTTAATTCAGGCCGCCCCTGACAGGTACATGTTTTTTACTAGGGCTTATAATAATTACTAGGGCTTGAAATTCAAAATTTTGGTTGGTAAACATGTTTGTTGATTATATGATTGTTGGTTGGCAAATAATAATTACTAGGCCTTGAAATTCAAAATTTTAAATTCAAAATTAAGGAACATGGGCTATGGTTGAACACTTGAAGATTTTTGTTTATTTTGCATGTGATAGGATTAGGAATGAACAATGAGTAGGGAAGTTATGCCACGATTTCTCAAGAGAAAAGGGGTTGAACCACTTTTTTTCTCCGGGTTATTCTAATTAAAGACCAAGGTATGTTATAGATAAGTTTTTTTGTTCTTTTATTGAATGATTAAAAGAAATAAAAGTATGGATGGTTTGAACTTTGATGTTTTTTTGTTTGTTAATGTGATAGGAAGTTAGGAACTAGGGTTTGATTGTTTGAGAATTGAAATGGACCCGACCCGATCTGATTCGACCCGCTATGAAACTTTGTTTTTACTTGTTTTACATGACCCGACCCGATCCGACCCGCTATGAACCGATTTTTTTATATAGCTAGAGGTCTAAAATCTTTAAAAATTTTCCGCACCCCCAGGAAAAAAATCCTGGGTCCGCCACTGATTTCACATGTAGTTAACAGTGAAATTAGTCCGAGTTTTAAACTAGGGTTAAAGGTGTTATAAATTGAAAAAGTTTGGACTATTTGTGTAATTTCTCACACATTAGGTGGGAACTTAACACGTAATTTGGTCAAATCACTAAGAAGTGATCAGAGCTCTTCCTCATTTTGCCACCATAAGCCATAAGGCAACCAACTTTACGCACAAGCGCTTCGTCTACCACATAGTTGCCATAAAGGGCGTCGTCTTCCACATAGTATCATAAGAATGTGACCATCGTTTAAAATACCACAAGGGTGCTACATCATTCAAAGCCCACCTAGGCAAAAACACACACACGTTGTCCGGAACTAGAGGTGCTAAATGGGTCAAGTTTGTGGGTTGGCAGGTTCATCTTGACCCGAACCTGAAAATTTTAAATGAACCCTAACACGGTCCGAACCCAAAAATCGTGTCACACATAAGAACCCGAATATTCGCGGGTTGACCCGCACACAACCTGTTCAACCCGAATTTTTTCTATTATTTTCCCGCAAATTAATATATTAAAAATTAAATTTTACTACAAAAAACATAAGTGTATACAATACAATTACATTTAAATTATAAAATCTTACGTCAATGTCACTTTTTAAGTTATAACTGTAACACAAAATACACACCTAATTTATTTATGACATAAAATATATCGTAAAAAATAATATATTATAAATGGGTTAAACCAATCAATCTGCTAACCCGACTGGGTTGACCTGAGCTCGACCTGTTTAGCTAAACGAGTTCATGAGTTCAACCTAAAACTAGCCCTAATCCATTTAGACTCAACCCAAACCCATGAATTTTGGGTTAGGTTCGTGTCGTATCCAAATTCACACCCCTATCTGGAACACACCAACTTTCATTTCCTCATGCATCAACAACTAACCTCTAAGCCTCCTCATTAATCTCGTCCCATTACCGCTAACGACACACCCAAATGTTCACACATACGTTCCATTTAACACGTTACCTCAACAACTCAACTCATACATGCTCACCCTATGGCTATAACCCGACATCTCTCTATTTATAAACCTTCCTAGTCTAGTCCCGAAACAATTATTTGATTATTAAAACAAGACATTTCGCTACACAATTCCTACAACATCAATAACTCATGTGATATCTCGTACCTCATGCAAAACTACACATCTCGACTCAAACATGCCCACCCGAGGTTAATCAAATTTCAATGACTCATACAACGTAAAATAACCCCACCCTGTGGAAAATGTTTGGAAATCATCTTGAACACCAAAACACATCGTTCAACAAAACCGACACACTCACATGTAAGACCCTACTCATAATACATATATAGATTCAATGTTTAACACTAGTGCTTTTACCAAAATATCCAAAAAGTTCAGATAATAAACTAACAAGTTACTAGTAGCTTGTCTTGACTAAACACAATACTAGATTCATTAGAATTTTAACAAAAAGCGGAAGACATTTCATCGTTGAAGAGTGTTCAGTTCCTCCGGGACTTGACCTTCATCATCCAACATTTGACATGAGTTTACCTATCATACGATATTATGTTCCATCAGTTAGTAAACATAACGATTGAATGAAAGCTGAAATCGCACAACAAACTTAACTAAAGTAATTTTTATTAAAACAGGCCTTGTCGCGCCACGTGATAGGACATACTTTCTCCTTCGCGTGGCGCGAAGAAGCTCGTTTACCAGCAAGTTTGCTAGAGCTGGGTGATTTCCCAGCCATGACCAATTTCTCTATTTTTCACTCAAAACTCGTCTAAATAACTTCAAACCCATTTTAATCGCTTGGAATCTATACTTTAACATATCCAATCCACAATCCATTACCCGGATTCATAATTCGTATGTTTTACACTCCCAGTACCTGACAGTTTCGGATCCGGCGGGTTTAGACGGAAGTTTGGATAAGATAAAGCTAGTTCGGTAGAAATTTATTAAGAAGAAGCAAAAGTAGAAGATTCCATTTCATATCGAAAGAGCATACATCATTTTACAAGCTGGAGAGAAATTTGAGGTCTATCCAACCTTTCCCCAAAACTTATGAACTTCAAACACATGACTCATCCGTGTGGTGACATCTATACGAACGAGCACTCATCCTCCCCAAAGTATCATGTGTGCGTATCTAACTCTCTACTATACAATATTCAACACACGCTCTATCTAGCCTATTCGTGTTGTGGCGGACACACAAAATATGTACTAACAATTTCCCCATTGTACGTCACTGTCAATTCTTGATTTTCAAAATGTAAGCCGTGTTTGAATATTCTGCAACTTCAATAAAGCATTTTTATTGATGTCGTAGATAATTCCCCTTGATTGATGATTCGGGCTTGCATTTTGCAATAGCATATTCCCCTTGGAATTACACTTCAGTTCTTTATTTGTACAGTTCCTGACCTCCTCTGATTTGCTAAAATGAAATATTCACGAATAATCACCAACTTGAAATAACACAATGTAGCTTCTCCATTCAACATTCAACATATCGGCATTTGGTTTTTGATTTATCTCTCATAGGTCAATCTCTTAATCTTCAAACCCAACCGACAATTTGTAGAAACTTCGAACACCACACTGGTAAACTTCAAGTCTGTGAATACCCACGAAAATTTGAAATCCCGTCTTTCGTAATCACTTTTATGCAAACTCCTGAATGATTGATCAATGTAAATGGTAATCTCAACAATCAACAAATCTTCATTGGATAATAGATCATCTGGTAACACATTGTGATCAAGAAACCTTCTTCCATGATCAAACTCACATTCTTCCTGTTCAGTCACAAAAACAGATGTATAGCCTTCTCCGTTAGTCCCGGCAGCAACTTAATCAACAAACATCATCATTCCCCGGCGGTTAGTCTAGAAAACAACTCATTTGCTCGAAGATTAACCATTCTTACACTTTAGACTATCACAGAACTATCATGTGAATTTTTGAAAGCCCTCTAATATCTTTTAAGTATCGACAATACTGATGCATCACTCCTTTGACGCTAATCCTGCTAACCGGCTTGTACGAAGACTCGGGACTCAAACCCTCAGACATCAATCTGATCACGATCTTAATGAACCCGAACTTCCTATGATCACTGACTAACAAATCCAAGATCCTATGCATCCCCAGTTAATTTGAATCGGAACCACCCAAATATTGTTGCACGTTTTCCTGTCTGAATTTCCAAAATGTCCTAATATTCGAAAATTTTATTTCCCCTCATTTTTGGCAAATTCTGACTTCTCTAAACTCATCACTGAATTTCCCCCCTGAAAACTCAACTATGTGGAATATGTGCCATTTTGCTCCACAAAAGTTTGTTTTTCATCAATGCGGATATTTCATTTTTGGCCCATTAATAGTCATTTTACCAAATGATACATGTTATACACTGGTCTTCATGACTACTATGCTATCTTCACTAATCTGTTATCTCATCATCTTAATCATTCTCCGAAGCCTCCAACAGTGTCCCCAAACAACCCGTATTTGACGTTAAAGTCTTGAAAAAAATTTCAATCACCAAATTTTTTCTAGACACTCGTCTCATCGCCACAATCAATTTTTTTTGGCTATGTGACTCATTCGCGTGCGAGAGTCCTCGAACGGATGACTCCTTCGTGTAGGGATGAGAATTTGGTATCAAATACCGATCCTGATCCCGTACCGATCCCGATCCTGAAAATACCATACATGTATACTTCTTATAACCTTGTATTCTACTAAGTGTGTTATGATATACCTAGACACGTATTTATACGTATACGTATATATACTTTTGTTGCTTTTTTCGGAAATATACTTTTAGGAAAATATATCGTTAATATTTCTTCAAAACAATAAACTTCTATGATTGGCTGTAAACTATATATTTCTTACACGACATCGAAATTATATATTTTTATTACTTGTCTGAAATTATTTATATTTTACCGAGTCTTGTTAATATATATTTTTCATTCAATATATATATGTACTTTTAATTTGTCCGAGTGTCCGTATCGTCATCATGTTTTGTGGGAATCCGGATTCGTCACGGTTATATATTTGTTTCATGTCCAATGTAGTTTGTCATGTTTTTGTGGAGTTCATGTATGTAACACTTTGCATTTTGTTTTCCATCTTCTACCAAGTACCCATATACAATACTTTGTATATATATATATATATATAGTGAAAGTGTAAAATATAATATATATATATATATATATATATATATATGGTTTTGAGTGATTATGGTTTTTCAACATGCGTGATTAGGGTTGTGAGTTTTACAATGTGCGTAATTTCATAGCGTACCTTCGTACGTTAATGAATATTGTACGTTAACCGACCTTTATATATATATATGTTAATTATAGAGGAAAAACTCTACCCAGTTCAAAAAACTAAGAGAACTTTTTATATGGACAAGGTTAAGCCACATGTCCATTGTTACATATGCGAAGAATGGTATTATCGGAACAATTTTTGTGTATACAGAAGAATGGCTGACACTTTTTTGTTGCATATCATAACTTTGGTTCATGTAAGAGATGGTTTGACTTTACTGTTTCACTTTTCTATCTTTTTTATATCTATGTTAGAAGAAATGGCTGACACTTTTTTGTTACACATTACTTTTGCATTAAATAGGTGAACTTGTATTAATTTTTTCATTTTCTTTTTCTATTTTTTTTTCTTTTTGCACATTTCACACATTTTAAAGAGATTGAATCTCATCCACCCTTTTTTTTCATTTGCAAGAGACGTGTTCTCCTTATTCCTTTCCTTTCTCTCTTATTCCTAAATCAAAACTCATGCTTTTTCACCTCAATTTCTTCTTTAGATCTAATAGCATTTTATCAAATACCATGAGTGTATCAACAAGATCTCAACAAAACAAGGAAAATAATAGTAGTTGAAACAACGAGATTGATGACGGTGTCGAGGTGGTCAGTGGTTTCGGTTCAAGTGGCGGAGTTCAAGCCGGTTCGAGAGTATTGGAGGTGGCGGTGGTTGTGGTTGACACTTAGCTCACATGGTGGTTTGGTTCCATGGCTACATACAAACATTAAAAATGTATGTTTTTGTTTTAAAAAAAGGGAATGTTGTAGCCCAGCTATAACTCCACAAACAACCAAAAGCAGCCTAACAAAATAGTTGATATTACTTTTTAATTTTTATGGCTTTTAATTCAAGAAATTTTGGATGTTTGTTGACACATGTTTCTTTGAAATTAAAAAGAGTTATTTATGTTATTTTTGTGACCGACGGAGTCTGTGTTTGGGGGTTAAAGTGGTGAAGGTAAAAATCTTGAAAATCAAGATGAACCCACTGGTTTTCAGATCTCTATTAAGATCCGATGAGCATAAAGAAAATGGACATTGAAGAGCATACTGGAATTCATAAAGAAAGTTGGCGTTAAATCGGTCTGTCGGGTGTGAGATCCGGATCGGTGTTTTTTGCTATGGAATTTGTACTACGAAAATGGGTCAATGGGGCGTGAGATCTGGATCAGATTTTTTTAGTTGAAAGGTTAAAATGTTGTTACATTTATGTGTTACAGAAATGTTGTTACATTTGTGTGTTGCAGAAATAAAGTAGGATGTTACATAAATAAAGTGTGTTGTTACATGTTTATGTTATAGAAATAATGTACGTTGATACATATGAGGTGTAAAATAATGTGTGTTGCTACTGATATAAAAGTGACAGTTACAAATGTAACATCTCTGTATATACGTAAGATTTATAATTTTTCACATGTAACATCTCTACAGTCATAGTAACACGTAACATTTACGTGGTTACATATTTAACTGCCCCGTTACATTCTTATGTTACCTGTCCAGTTACAAAAATAAAGTGTGTTTTGTTACATACATAGATGTTACTTTGATTATGTAAAAAGTGGTTGTTGTTGCTACATAAGTGGATGTTAAGAAGAGAGAGGGAATTGTATCAGTTGAAAAAAGGTTAAAGAGAGAGGAAGAGGAGAGAGAGAAAGAAAGGAGAAGGATGAAGAGGAAAAGTACACTTTTTGTCATACTACTACAAATAAAAAGTCATTCAGTGACACACATTTTAGTGGTATTTTGCTTTTGTGCCAATAATTTAAGTTTTTAATGGCACTTTATGTAACACCCCGTGTTTCCGAGAAGTCAAAGTCAAAGCCAAGGTCAAAGTCAATGACCGATTTCGCGTGACTTGACTTGCAGTAGATTTCTTTTGTATGTTTATTTTAGCTGTATTACGTGGAGTAAGTGTCAATAATTACAATAATCGACGTATGTTACTCGCAATCTACTCGACTTACGACTGTGAACTATAGGAAGTAACGATGCGATAAAGCTAACTAAACGATAATCAAACTATGCTAATCGAATCGACATCAAATCGCAACTCGAACTACGCATTTTAGTTATTGTTATACGTGTGTGTGCGCCTTATGTGTTACTTGTGCATGTTCATTTATGTTATGTGTGGTAATCAATCGAATCGCAATCGAACTCGAAACGCAATCGAACTCAATCGAAATCGAATTATGATAATAGTTGGGATTAAAAGTAATTTGAATAGGAAACTCCATCGTATTTGCATCGCTCATAATCGAAACCGAGTCAGCAAAACTTGCCGCGTCAAACACATGAACCAAGTGCCATCCGGCCGGATAGCCATCCGACCGGGCTGCCACTTGGTCATGGTGTCAAGATGCCATCCGACCGAGATGACATCCGACCGGATAGTCATCCGGGAGGGGTGCCATCCGACCGACCCACACTTTCCCCTTTTGGAATCCAATAAATACCTATGTCACTTTCATTCTTTCTACTTTTGGAAACTCTCTGACCGAAAAGCACGCTCTCCTCGCCTTTTCTCCGATTTCTCTCGATTCCGGTAAGATCTCGTCCTAAATCTTGTACTTTCTTGATCTACACACACTCCTACACCTTTCTATCTTTTGAATCTTAACTTTTAACCGTGAAATCACTCGATTTGAGGTGTTCTAGGATGATGTCATGATGAGTTCTTGAAGAACTTCATGTTTTGGCCTCAATCCACCAAAAACAACTTAGATCTAATAGATTTCCACACAAATAAACAAAGATCTATGCTAGATCTAAACATAAACATAGTGAAAAAGGATTGAAAGATGGTTTCTAACTTTCTTTCAACTCTTTTACACTCAATGCACTCAAAACTGGTAAAATCGGACCTTGTGCTAGTCTCCTGCTCATTCTTAGTGTTGTACTAGTTCGAGATCTGGATCCTACTCACGGGACCACCGATTTCGGGTTAAACAAGAACAACCATATTGAACCGGTTAACTGGCCGAACTAGGGTGATTCCTGGTCGAACAGGTCACTTGGGTCAAGATGGGGTTCTGTTGGTTAACACGTTGTCAAAACGTCTCGATAAAACAACAAACAATCAAAACAACCAAGTGTAAGATGAACGGAACAATTGGGACGGAATACTGTCCGACCGGACTACTGTCCGAACGGATAGGCTACCCGAATGGATTGCTGTCTGAACGGATCACACCTTGGGTCCCACACTTCATCAACTCTATCTGAAGTTTGAGTATTGAACGAATTTCCATCTGATCAGATTACTCTTCGGATCATGAGATACTAGGACTTTAAAGACTTAAACAATTTTCAACATGTTCATTAACAGGGTTGCCACCAGGTCGGATGGACATCCGACCGAGTGACTCTTCCGCTATGAATTTGTTCCCACTAAGTAACCTCATCACTAGAGTCGCCGTCCGACCGGATGACCATCCGAGCGAATTGTCATCCGCACGATTGGCCATCCGATCGACCGACCGACTTGAAGGATAGAGATACTTCAATGTTTTCAAAATGCTACAACGAAAACTTCAAAAGACAAGCCATCATACACAAACACATTCTTCTCATAGGAAGAAACAATCCACTCGAATAGTCATCCGACTGGACTACCGTCCGACCGGATGACCATCCGAACGGATTGTCATCCGCACAAACAAGCCGTCCGATCGGATTACCATCCGACCGAACTGCTATCCGACCCATTCACACTTTGTATCGTTTTACGCGTCACTTATCGTTATGCTATCAATCCATTCAGGCTAACTTTACTCGCTAAGCGCTCCCTTCAATCCATCAACCGCTGTGAGTATACTTGATCCCTTTTTGCTTTAGGCACTTTTGGGTGTTACATACGTTAAGAATATTCAAAACACAACAAACACACTACTCAATACTATTTGAACGCTAACCGTTAATGCATGTTATACGTGGCTTATGAATGCTTGTTTGTTATGTTTACACATGGAATGCTGTCTACCTGCCTTAGCAACGATAGTACTATAGTTTGGACTCAGCACCTGTTCGCAGGGGTTGTTAAGGACAATTACTTGCATGGATTACGATGGTAATCATGTATTGCGAACTGCCTCAGGCAGTCAACCCGCAGTCATTGGTATTGATGGATCTATGTCGATAACTAACATGCTTCATTTCTCTATGTGTACGTGCTGGTTATGCGTAAACGAATTCGAACTCTATATGCTATTATCAAACTTGTATGCTCACCTTTACATTATATGTATTGACTTTATTTTAACGTATGTGACAGGTGGTTAGGATGCACATCTGGTAGGAAATCGAAGCTAGAATAAAGCTCTAGAGTCCAAAAAATAGTTGTCTGTAGTAATTGAATCAAGGGTCTCTAGAAGAAGATAAACAATTGTTGTATTTAAATCTGAGTTGTCGGAACATAATGATTTGCCTAGATTGTATCTGTAATAATTGTTTACTGTTTGAGACATGGTATGGGACATGTTATTTTAAATTGAATAGTAATGATAATTGTTATGGAAACTTCTGAACAATCTGTTTCGCTCAGTGCCATGCCCCAATGATTCCGCCATCGGTTAGGGTGTGACACTTTAGGTATGTCGTATTTACTTAGCATATACTTTTAATGGTATTTCAATTTTGTACCACTTATTTAGTTTTTTAATGGCACTTTATGTATGTCACTAAAAAGTTTGGGCAAATTGGAAAATAATAATCCCATCTTTCTGAAATTGGCCGATAAAAATCCCAAGTCAGTTATTAGCCAATAATAATCCGACCTCGTCCAATTTTTTGGTAGAATAGTCTGCTGTTAAAATAGCTTAACGGAGTTAAGTTTTTTTCCGAATTACAAACCGATGTTTTAGGGCTTTTGATCAGAAGGAGGATACGAGTCGATTGATGTAAAAATTACCTCAAAATACTGCCCCCAACCCACAAAAATGGTGCTTCAATTCGGGTGTTTAACTTCCAATTAACAAAATTCAAGCCATTTCGAACACAATTTCGAGGTAAGTTTTACGTCAATCGACTCGTATCCTTGTTCTGATCAAAAGCCCTAAAACATCGGTTTGTAATTCGGAAAAAAAACTTAACTCCGTTAAGCTTATTTTAACGGCGGTCTATTTTACAAAAAAATTGGACGAGGTCGGATTATTATTGGCTAATAACTGACTTGGGATTATTATCGACCAATTTCAGAAATATGGAATTATTATTTTCCAGTTTGCCAAAAGTTTGAGAATTTTTCTGTTTTATTTCCCCATAAAATTTGCCAATCATCCTAAAAAAAATTAAACCAAAATTTCCCTCCAACTAAAATTTTAGATTTAGAGCGTTTTTTCCTAAACCCTAATTATCGGGGGTGTTTGGGTTAGCTTATTTTGGAGCAACTTAGGACTTATTCACTTATAAAAGTTAATAAGTTGTTTTTGTAGTGTTTGAATTAACTTATTTAAGAAGATTTTATGTGTTAAAGAAGTTATTTTTGATAAGTTAGAATTTCTAACTATTGAGAAGGAATCCCAAACACCCCCTCGACCACAATCCCCCCATTTAGCTTGATTATCATCGGTAACCGTCGCACATCACCATCTTGCATTAAGATTCCAACCCGTTTACATCTTCAATTTACCCGAGTAACCCACTTCTTAAAATCCTAGAGTCACACTTCCTTATTTAAGGGTAATTTCTCATTATTAGTGTTTGTTTACTGATTAAACTTTTGTTGTTAATTTTCCTGCATTTAGTTTTAAGTTAAAACATCATTGATATGTAATCAGTTGTGCTACTAGTGATGGATTATGGTCAAGTTTGTTTGATGCACACCAAGTGCTTGATGAAATGCATAAGTGGAAATTTTTATTTGAATGCTATATTTGTTACTTTTTGCTTAAATTTTAAGAAGTTTTGTTTAGTTTAAATGCACAAGTAACTTCAACTAAGCAAGCTTTAATGAAATTTCATGACATTAGCTGTTTATTTGTGTGTACACACGATGTTACTAAATTTGAACTTGAGATTCGCTTATTTTATATATAGTTGTTAATCTGATGGCTTTATATTATGTATACATTTCTCTCTATATATCCATATTCAGTTGATGAGCAAATCATCTCATAGAATGTATTCAAATTGGGAAAGTTGTTGGGTCTCTGTGCAGGATTGAATCACAGATGGGAGAAGCTGATTTGGTTGACTGGTTAATACCTCTTGTTAAGGTTTGTTAATTTAATTATTTTTTCCTAATTTGTTTTTCCATGTTTAGTTGGAATTCTTATTATTTTATCTTTTGTGGTTGCAGACGCTTATACCCAGTAAATGGTTTACTGCTAGATTTTTTGCTTATGGATTTTCACATTGCTTATTCTAGTGCACCAGTGTTTGTTGAAGGCAATTGACGTATGCCAAGATGCCATGCCAGTGGTTAGGAGACCAGCTTCAACAAAAGGGTCGGGTTCGGGTTGACACGTATTAAAAACATGTTGGGTCCAGGTTGACCCGTATTAAGAAAACGAGATGGATATGTGAACTTCTCTCCTCTCGCCTTGGAGCGCCTCACACTTTTAGAAAGCGACCTCCATCCGCCATAACTTTAATCTTTTATTGATGTTCATAACTCTGTTTGGCAGAGAGCACTTGGCTTATCTGTTGTTGAGGGTTATACTAGTTATGGAGGTGAAAAGGTATCATAGTTTTGATTTTAGAGCAATCAAGTATACTTATTATGAACTGGTTAATATGCATATTTGCCATATTTATGGTATTAGCACATGCTTGTGATGGGACGTTGAAAAATTAACATTTACATGTTCAGCAGGAACTAGGAACTGAGAGCTCGAATTGCTTCACCGTTCTATGCAAACCTTGGCATAAACAAAGATGACATGTTTGTATCTGATGGTTCAAACATTCTTGTTTGTATTTTCTTATTTTTACTATATGTATGGTATTAACACAGGTGTGTGTATTCTACATTCTTATTTGTATTTTCTTGTTATTTTTTTTACTTTTATCGAAATATCCAGTTCAGTGAATATCATCTAGTTCATTTGCGACTTGTTTTTTAGTCCTCATCTCATACTTTCTTCACGCTTATGTAGATTCAAGCATGATTATGGGTTAGACGGTCGTTCCAAAAGGATGTTGATTGTTGAGAAATATACAAGCATAGAATACATGAGATGTACTCCAGAGAACGATGTTTTCCTTATTCATTTAGAGTTTCTCGATCAAATATTCGCAAATTGACTGGTTGGCTCTCAACGGATTGACACTTGTCTACGGAACTAAAGTCTCCAGGTTCTATCCTTAGAAGTGTTTTTTTTATTTACTTTTATTGATTTCTCTATGATATATTTGGGCATCAAGATTATTATTAACACGGGGAAAGGCCCACAAGAATTGCAAGCTAACAAGCTTTTTAACCTATAATTTTTGTTTTTTCACATCTAAATTTTGGCAATTTTATTTCTTAATTCTCATTTAACCATTTACATAGAACTTTACATGTTTTATTATTTAAACTTTTTTTTGTTCTAAATTCCTGGTTAACCAAAATTATACAATTATTTAGGAGGTTTCGTTGATCAAATTATATTTTGATGCAATTATCGATTTGTTTATTGTTTAGCCAACTTTGTGACCCCTTTCTATTTTTTTCTTCCATTATATCTCTAATAGTGCATTCTATAATATTTAATTCATTGTGTTATTAACTTACTGTAGATGGGTGGGGGTGGGGGTGGGGGTGGGGGTGGGGGTGGAGGTGGAGTTTGGTTGTTCCCAAACAATTTTATGTCCAATTTTTATTTTATATAAATAGTTAACGCATTACTAACTATTGCAAAAACAATATTATTACAATAATGATCTAAATCTTATAATAAAACAATTTAGGAAGTTGTAAGCGTAATAATATAGAACTCCATTTTTGGCGACTTCACCCTGTTTGCAAAGTCAACCCATTTGACCCGTTCTCGTCTTCTCACTTGAGATTATTTTTATTTGACCCTCTTTTGATATTAAACAACTAAAGTTGACTCGTTGATGAGAATGGGTCGAAATTTCCACCTTTGTCTAGAATTACATGATGCTCGTTTCATTTCTACCTTTATGTAGAAGTAAATGATGTTAGTTTGATGTTTTGCTAGACTTGTTCATTAAATGGTATAGTTCTAGCAATTTTTGAAATTTATTATTGTATTTTTTGGTTTTTATTTCCTTTACTAACCATCAAACATAAATTATAGGTGGCGAAGAATAATGGTGTACATCCAACGCGAGGAGAAGTGTATATAACAAATCGCACTCAAAAAGATGGAAGTATTGTTGATTATAAAAGTGTGCTCATGTTGTGGTAATTTTTTTTATCCAAGAAAATCAAATTAATTATATATATGAACTGACCGAGTTACATCAATATCGCAGGTAAGCGAGCAACAAGCTGCGCCGCTACCCCTTTCTGAATAGCAAACCCTAGCCTATTAAAGACAAACCCCTACCCCCTGTTGGTGAGCAACTGCTGTGGACAACCTTTTGGACCCTAGTCAACAAACGGATAGCTTCTGGAGCTAGGGAGCCAAAGGTGGCGAAGGGGACAAATGCATGTTGGTTATCAGCACAGGCTTTAGCGTGTTTATCCACCTTTTTTGATTCCGCTTTCCTTATAGCTTGTCCTGCTACAAACCCGCTTCCCCTTAAACCAGCTAAGGGGGAGACTCCTGTGAGATCCACACAAGCATGTTTCCCTCCCGCCCAGCCAAAGACGAGCAGATCTGCTGGCCTCAATGTAGATCTCCCTTCCATGGGATCTATAAGGAAATTTACAGGGGCCTCCTTCTTGGCAGAAATCCCCGCTCTCCTCAAGATGTCCCCTAAAACATCCCTCACCCAGTCATGCCGATATTTGAACCCAGGGAGCTCCTTACAATGAACAGCATGCTCCCCGTATTTATCCATGCAGGCTTTATGGCAGATTGGGCAGGTTTTGTCTTCTGGATACATAGGGATCATCAGCCGGTATTTAAGGATAGCCCTATACTGAACAGCCGACATGCATTGCCCCAGCCCCTCGATCGGGATAACAGTCAAAAAGTCTTGCGCATGGGGGCCCTTCAAGCACTCAATCACCGCCTTCTGGCGGGGAGACAAATCAAATGTTTCTCCCAGACTCCGAGCGATTTTGTCAAATAGGGCATTCGCCAAAGTTTTTTGTGGCTTTGAGGGGGCGGTGTCCATATTAGAGAAACCGCCAATATCAATTTATTTTAATGTTCCTATATAATATGGGTGTGTGTAATTTTTTCTGTTATTACCTATTTTATTATCTTTAAGAAGTCATAACGATAATGGTAATTATTTTAACTTGTTACTTTTTAACTATTTCGCAATATTAAATGGATGTGTATGTTGTAATCTTGGTATGAAATTGATCAGCCAAAATCTTCCATTTTACAGGGCAAGAAAAACGCTTAGATAATTGATCTTTAAATTTTTGTTGACGTTGTAGTTAAGGTAATATGTTTGCTTTTTGTCTAACCGTTAGGTATTCGGGCCAATTATAAATGGTTGCGTATTATTAGACTATGTCGGTTTAGATAATTAAGTTTAATATTGTCTAGGGTACCAAAGTGTAATTAGTATTCATATATATTTGATTGTAATCTCTTGTTATTATCAATAACAAACTACGATACCTTTTCCTATGCTGATTTGGTATCAGAGCTATCATTTATCCCTAACCCTAATTCTTCAGCCGACCACAATAATTGGCGCCAAAAAAATAAGAAGAAGAAAACAACGCAGTTTCAGCCAACAGCAACCAACAATTTCAGTCATCCTCCAACAGCAACAACATCGCGGCAACAGTTTCTGATCAACAACAGTTTCCAATCAACAACAACCAACAGTTTTCATGGCAGCAATAATCTTTTTTTCACACCAAGAGAAAACTGTTCACAACTCATAAATTTTCCTTTGGTCTCAAACCTAACAACTATGGCTATTTGTGCTCTATGATTGAATCGTTTCTCACCTCTCATAATCTCTTTGGTTGTGTTGATGGAACAACACCGTGCCCTGAACGGAAAGTCACCAACGAATCTGCAACTACCGACAATCCAAGCTACACGCCGTGGATCTCAAACGATGCTCATATTCGTATGCTTATCATCTCTACCGTGTCTGAAGATTCCTATCAACATATTCAGGGTAAAACATCACGTGAGGTATGGTTTTCTCTTGAATGAGCTTACGCGCTTGTTACATCTTTTCATGAGTTTACTCTCAAAAATCAACTTCTTAGAATCACCATGAAAGGTGATGAAAAGCAGCCGATTACCTTAGTAGGGCTCAAGAATATGTCACTGCTCTTGCTAATACTGGAGAACCCATGAAGGACAAGGATTTAGTAATGCTAACCCTTGTTGGGCTTCTAGAGGAGTACAATGGTCTTAAGGCTAATTTACTGGCTCGTTCACCTCTAGTTAGTTTTCATGAACTACATGCAGGGGCGAAGGATAAGAGGGGCGGGGAGGGGGCGCCCGCCCCCCCGAATTTTTCGCTCAGTAGTGTTATATATGTAGTTTTCGTATAGAAATTTGTGGGTATATACGTTTTCACCCCCCCCCCCCCCCCCCCGGTTCTATAGAAATTTTTGGGTATATACGTTTTCGCCCCCCCGGCCGAAAAATTCAAGCTTCGCCACTGACTACATGGTCTTTTGAGTAATCATGACTATGTTATGTTGGTTTTTTTTTTCTAATTGTTAGGTGTTCGGGCCAGCTTTTTATACATGTTTTTTTATCAAGAACAATGAGTTTCATAAATTAAAGAACATTTAGATTTTTTAATCAATACTAATGCTTGTTCATATGGTTGATGATGATATGGTAGATAACGTGAGAAGTTTTGGAGCTAAGTTTTATGACACTGAAATTCTCACTCAAAATAATGTTTTAGACTTTTCGTGTAAACATTTGAAATATGTTACTTATTAAACAAATAACATTTCGAATAGGAATTATTGTTGAAGTTATAATATTATGATTTCTACATTTACAGTTGTATCGAATTTTTATTTTATATTTTTTATATGTAAGTAATGTATTTTTTTGGCAAATTTATGAGCCATTAAAATAGTACTTACATTTAACTAGAAACTGTTTTACGTACACAAAATTTGTGCCACAAACGGTATTTTTTATATGGTGGCAAAAAACGAGTACCACTAAAACTAGTATGGATATGTAACTAGTATTAACTTTTAAAGGCACAAAAGATAAAAGCTCAAAAACTTTCTGCGACACATTGAAAAAGTGCCACTAAAATGCTTTACCGTCAACGCTTCTAGTGACACTTTTTTGTGTGCCGCCCATTCGTACAGGGGTCTTTAGTGACATTTTTTTTAATTAAATTAGGGTTTCTTTGGTTTTCTTAACTGAATAGGTTTTTCTATTTATCCTTCCCATATATATATATATAGGGTAAGGTTCATGCGAGAACCACCCTTATTGCGAGAACCGCGAGAACCAATGTGAACACAAAATAAAATCTAAAAAAAATCAAAAAAGCACTCAAAATTTTTTTTTTATTTTTTTTAATATTTTTTTAAAAAAATCGCTATATTTCGTTACTAAAAAAAAAAAAACTTTTTTTTTTTCGAGTAACAGTTATCCATGCACATGTGCATATGTATCATTACTTCAACAAATTTGGTAATACGTTATCAGGAATAGACAATTGCACTTTAATTTACAATACTATTAGTAATACACTACTTTTTACATTACCAATATTCAAAATGCACATGTGCATAATTAGGTATAACCATGATATAACGTGTTTTGGTACAAAAATTTGTGATTTTGAATTGAGAAGTAGGCCCATATACATGTTTTTTGGTTAGTTATATCTAGTGGTTGATGGTTTGGTTATAGTTGTCAATTTTTTATGTAATATGTTGATTGGATGGTATAAATGGTGTTCATACATGTAATAAAGTGAAAATATTGTTAATGATATTGTATTATGGATGGTATGAGGTAATGGTATTGTATTATGGATGGTAGGAGGTAATGGTAGTGTATTATGGATGGTATGATAGATGAAAGGGAAAGTGTATTCAAAGTGGTGTACCAAAACACCTTATTTCATGTTGATACATATAAATGCACATGTGCATTTCTAATATTGGTAATGTAAAAAGTAGTGTATTACATATGGTAGTGTAAATGAAAGTGCAATTGTCTAATATGTGTAATGAATTACGGAATTTGTCAAAGAAATGACAAAAATGCACATGTGCATGCTTGTGTATTATGGGTGGAATGATAGATGAAAGAGAAAGTAGTGTACCAAAACACCTTATTTCATGTTAATACATATATATGCACATGTGCATTTCTAACATTGTTAACGTAAAAAGTAGTGTATTACACGTGGTAGTGTAAATGAAAGTGCAATTGACTATTATTTGTAATGAATTACGGAATTTGACAAAGAAACGATACATATGCACATGTGCATGGATAAATGTTACTCGAAATTTTTTATTTCTTTTTTGAATTTTTTTTTATTTTTTTTATTAACAAAATATAGCGACTTTTTCAAAAAAATAGTAAAAAAATAAAAAAAAAAATTTGGGTGTGTTTTAGATTTTTTTAGGAATTACTGTTTGTGTTCACACTGGTTCTTGCGGTTCTCGCAATAAAGGGTGGTTCCTAACGGATCTTTGTCCTATATATATATATAGTGTGAGGTTCATTGGAAAACACTAAAAAAGTGGGAAACCGGGGAACACTCTTAACAATTTAACTTAACATGTTAAAAATCAATTTTTTCAAAATTATTTTTGGCGCTTTTCTTTATATATACTTTTAGAAGCATTTTTAATAAAAAAATCCAAAACTAAAACTAAAAAAATAGTTAAAAAAGGCCTAATTTTTTTTTTTACAAAAATGATTTTTTATTGGAATAGTTTCTACCCATTTTTATAAGGAAAAGCACTGAAAAAATAGTTAAAAAAAGGCTTAACTTATTTTTTTTATTTTTTTTTATTAAAAATGTTTCTACATGTATTTATAAGGAAAAGCATCTAAAATTTTTTAGAAAAAGTTGATTTTTAACATATTAAGTTGAAATTTTTAAAAGTGTTCCCGGGTTCCCTACTTTTTTAGTGTTCCTCAATAAACTCTCTCCTATATATATATGATTAGGTTTATTTGTGAACAACTTCTTGAGAGTGAACTAAGTGAACTAATCTTTGCCCTTGATCATTTTTTAGATTAAAAGGGTAAGATTGGCATTAGTTAAGTATTTGTAATTAAAATCGCTTAATTTTCTCATCACTTAACTTTCTCTCTCTCTCTCATTTTTAATTATTTCTCCATTATTTTAATTATAAGAGATTGAAGGGCTAAGGGGCTGTTTGGTAACCTCTTAATGACCATTCAGATGCTACCTCTTAATGGTTTAAAACCTCTGAATGAATAAGAGGTAACCTCAAGTCTGAATGGTTAAGAGGTAACCTCTGAATGATAAATCATCACATGTCACATTCTTCTACCTTCTCATTGGTAAAATTCTTAATGGTTCCATTAAGAGGTAGCCTATTAATGACCATTCAGAGGCTACCAAACAGCCCCTATCTATTCATATACTAAAGCAAAATATTGTTTGACTTTTTGACCATGATGTGGCTACTCTCTTTGGCCAGATAATTGGGAATTTTGGGCGGCATTTTCATCCTTTGTCTATTTCCTACAATTTTCTTCAATTAGGTATTCAATTCAATGCTCTTCAATCCCCGAAAACGTTCCACCGCCTTCTCTCTTCAATTCTCTAGAATACCAAAAGCTTTCCATATTTCAATGGATTTTATAAATCAACCTACATATATAGATTTCATGTTCTTCATCTTCTTCATCTGCGTCGTCATTTGCTTCAATCGATTTTTGATTTTCTTCGTTTATCCATATCGAAAGCTGTAAGTGTAGATTATTAAATTCTTAGTTTCATCATTCTTTATTTGTTCCGAATTTGATTTACTTTTTGAAAAACTATTTTACTGATAAATAAACCCTAGCTCCGATTGTCATTCTAGATCTGTTGTTTATGTTTATTGTCTTTATGTTTTTTGGTATAGATGTTGATGTTTACTCATAGCCCTAAACCGATTGTAATGTATAATAACTTTTATTTCATATGTTAATGTTATCTATCACGCCACAGACGTGATAGATAACCTAATTGTTATGTAAAATCAGTTGTAATTTTGTTGATTATGTTAATATTTGTTCTGAATTTGATTTATTTTTTGAAAAAATGTTGTTCTGTTGTATAAACCCTAAGTCCGATTGTAATTCCAGATCTGTATTTTTTGTTTATTAACATTATGTTTTTGTTATTGAATTTTATGTTTACTCATAGTCCTAAGTCCGATTGTAATTTTTTAAAAAGTTTTATTTCATGTCAATATTTGTTCTGAATTTGATTTATTTATTTTTTAATATTGTTCTGTGGTATAAACCCTAAGATTGATTGTAATTCCAGATTTGTATTTTATGTTTATTAACATTATGTTTTTGTTATTGAAATTGATGTTTACTCATTATGCCATATTCCGATTGTAATGTTGAAAAAGTTTTATTTCATGTCAATATTTCTTCTGAATTTGATTTATTTTTTGATTTATGTTATGTTATAAAAAATATTTGTATGCAAATCCCTAAATCTGATTTTCATTACAAAAATGTTTAGTTTTGTTTGAATCTGTATTCTATGAACCATATTTGTTTATGTAAATTTTTTGAATTAATACTCAAAAATCATCAGATTTGATTGTCATTCATCATTTCTATTTTGAAAAATTTTGTTTAAATGTGTTTGATTGGTCTGGTTTATTGAATTTTACAATATATTATCTGATTTTTTTTGTCATTCAAACCTGTTTTTGTAGGTTGCTAATATGCCTGGATCTTCTTCATTAAGGTATCTTTTGTTTTTATTATTCACTAACTTATTGTATTATCTTATCGTTATGATTAAATAAATTTCAATGCTTTCATGTTTGTTGCTTTTGCTTTCCTTCTTTATCATTTGTTTTGAACAATAACATTTTAATGTTTACTAACTTATTATTTTTTAAATTAGTATTAGAGAACCCTGTTTCTGTAGACATGTGAATAAAGCAGACGAAGTTATTCTGGTAATTGATATATTATTACAATTTATTATAATTTATTTTTATATTTTTTATGTAATTATAATTCATGTTCCACTGTTTTGGTTTGTTAGTCTGTTCCTTCTGATGCTGCTTGCAAAGTGTGGGGTGTGGGTAAAGGCCCTACAAATGTTATGATACATACTGACGATGGCCGGATTTTTAATGTTTGGTTAAGCGAATATGAAGGAAATTTGTTCTTTTTCAAAGGATGGTCCAATGTAACCCAACATTTGCGACTATCCAAAGGATGTTTGGTAGTATTCAATCCCCTAGATTGTACTACGTTTAAAGTAACATATTTCCTTGATGGTGTTAGTGGTAGCTCTTTTTGGACATATCTGCTACGTACATCATCTCATTTTTATGTAAGTTATTTTTTACTTTTATCTATCTTAATGTATTTTTGTTGTTCTTTGTTGATATTAAAATAACTTACTTATTTTTTTTATCGGTTTTACAGGCCATTCCTGAATTTATTTTGCCGGAATCCTTTAATACATCCATTGATGTAATATCCACTATAATGATAGACAATAACACTTTTCACGTTATGATTGGAACGGTTGACGGTAAATTTGGTTTTACCGTTGGTATTGACGTTATTGTTAGTCAGTTACAGTTAGAGCCTGGTTGTTTTTTGTTATTTACAAAAAATTTTGGTAATTGTTTCAATTTAAAAGTTTTTGGAAGAAACGGTGTTGAAAAGAACTTTGTTGATGTAGACGTTGATGTGGTAAGTATACATTTGGGTATTTGTATATATTTTTTATATACTTTTTCATCTAATAAATGTTCTATTTTGCTTTGCAGCCTTTAGTTGCACCTATTGATGTTGTAGATGAAATTTATGAAGTACCACATGCTCGTGTTCATCGGTTTTCCCGTATGGCTGGTACCGATTTTGTAAGTTATACTATCATTTTATAAAGTATAAGAATTTGGCTGCTTCTATATTTTTATTTTTATTTTTGTTATTAATTATATTTTCATAACAATACAAATGCTTCCCGATTGTGTTTCTGAAATGGCCGAACTTCATCTTTGTTTAAAAGAGATTACCGTCAGACTTTTGTATCGGGATCCCCAGTGCAGTTTACCAATGGTATTAGACGTGAAAGGAAACGTAAAGGTTTTCGATATGCTTTAAGGCGATGGTCGAAGTTCATGAAAACTGCTGGAATTAAGGTCCGTGACACCGTTGACTATTCTTTTGACGAAAATGAGCAAGTGCTAAGTGTTGAAAAGGTTGTACCTTACGTTAGGCGTAGTAATTAGTTATTTGACAATTTGGTTTATGTTTTTTCCTTTTTCATCAGTTAGATATTTACTTTTTCTATCGTTTTTGGTTTTTAACATTGTTAGTTGGTTTTCATTAGCAATATAGTACATTTTATCATATCTTAAGTTTTATTTTAACAACTATAATTATACCAGTTGGTGATATGTACATATAGCAGTCATATTTAACATGTTGATATAAATGAATAGCAGTCATACTTAACATGTTGATATAAAAAAAGTATGTCATTACTATTTTTATGCACATGTTTATTAATATCATAACTGAAATAAAAAATTTCGTAATTTACTTTGATATTTTATATTTTTGTTAATTTAGTTCTAAACGAATTAGATTATTTCATAATATGTATTGTTCATCAATTTTTATTAACACCCATTTTTTATATGTCATCCACGTCGCGTTGTGTATGCTCATGGTATGTTTGATACTAATGGATCTATATTGAAAACCCTTTTAATCTACTGATTTGCTTTGTTGATGCTCATGGTATGTTTTGATATTAATATAAATTTAGTATTTTTCTGTTATGTTGATTTCTGATGACTACAAATTAATTTGGATATGATTCGATTGCTATTTGTGGTAGAATTTGATTGAATTTAATGTTTTATCTAATTAAAAGTGTTCATTTTTATATAATTTTATACCTTTTTGTACTAAGTTGCTTAATTTTACAAATTTAAAAATTACAGTTCTAATTCGTGGATTTTGATTCCATGTATTGTTTTCAGAATGACATCGATTTGCCTACGTGTCATCTTTTTAGCTATTAAGGAAGAGAGGAAGGCACAAATGATGTGTCAAATACAGTTTAGATGATACATGTTCAAGGTAATAAGAAGAATCCCTCTGTTGAAGAAGCAACCAGTGAGAATGTTTTGCTTGAAACATGGAGGGGTCGGTGATGTTGTCGAGGAGTGTCAGGAAATGGTAAGTGATATCATTTCATTATACTCCTCGACAATGTCACTGACCCCTCTACAACAGAGGGTTTCTTTTTGTTACCTGAACCTGTATCATCTCAACTGTGTTGACTGACCCTGAATTACATCAAGATTCAATGATATTTTTTTGCCTTTCAAAATTGATCTATTCAGTTTTGATCACCATAGATCATCTCATTTTTATGTAAGTTATTTTTTGCTTTTATCTATCTTAAAGTTATTTTTATTAAAAATATTGTTGACTTTTTTACTTTGATGTGGCTATTCTCTTTGGCCAGAGAATTGAGATTTTGGGCGGCATTTTCCTATCCTCTCTATTTCCTTCAATTCTTTAACCATCTTCTTTATAATATATATGGAATGTTGAAATCTTATTTAATAATCGGAAGTTTTTTTAGGAAATTATGGAACCGTTTCCAATTGTATCTATTCATATACAAAATCTTGCTTTTAATCGAATGTTTCAATCGATCAATGAAGAAGCGTACTCTGTTTTATGTTCATGTTTCAATCGATCACTGAAGAAGCGTACTCTGTTTTATGTTCATCATCAGACATCCAAATTCAAGCATCGGTAAGTATATTCCACCTCTGTTTGTGATTTTTATTTTTTATTAGAATTTTTGTGATTTAATAAAACAATATTTTTCTTCTGCTTTTTTGAATATAACATTGTTATAAATACAATTTTCGTGTGTGTATTTTTTTTATTTTCAGAAATGGATGTTGGGTTTCTGGTTCATATGACGGATCCGTATAAATCTGAGTTGGTTAGGAACTCTGCTTTATTTGCCTATTTTTTTTGTTAGATGTTATAAATTTCCTTAGTTATATCTTTATATTGTTTACCTTCTGTTATAATCATATTGTTATATTTCTTTTCAGGAATTCCCTAAGGGATATAATTCATTGATAGATGTTGCTAATTATCCTGTCGGATGTGTAGATCTAATAACTGATAGTGGTTGTAAGTGGTCTGTTGTTATTGAATCCAACACAAGGGGTTTTTTTATAATTCAAGGTTGGGTGACAGTTATTATAATGCTTGCTGTTGAGCAGAATGATTTGATAGTATTTGAAAAAGTGGATATAAAAACATTTAAATTGAAACATATCAAATGCCACCACCGTACATATGTCAATCCTATGTTCTATTGTGTGATGACGGATACAGAATCAAAAGATCTGGTATTATTCTCATATGTTATATATTTGTATTGTATTTTTTAAATTATTTTCTTTCATTATGTTTACTAAATATTTTTTCTGCAGTTGCTTCAATCCGGCTTCATGGAAAATTATTTCAAGAATGATCCCTTGGATTGTCGTTTCACAGTACGTTTTCAAAACAAATTCGTTTGGACGGTATACATCGTACGCCGTTATGGTACCAACTATAGTATTGTTAACTGGATACATATTTCAAATGATCTTCAACTGGAAACAGGGGATTTTGTTATATTGAATTATTGGGATATAATGATTTCAGTATTTCAGTTTTCCACAAAGATGGTTTGGATCGTATCCATCAACAAGCTTTAAGAGTACAAGAAGTAATTCAAGTTCAACAGCATGGTATTTTAGATGGTATAGTAGAATCCCCTGTACATGTGGGTGATTTTTATGAACTGAAATGGGTATTAACGAACCGTTTTGTAAGTTTCCTCTTTTAATAATTGTTTAATATGTTTTATTTTTATTCGGTTGACTTTATTGCATACTAATATTTGTTTATGTTATTTAAATGTAGATATTTCCAAAAGAGTTTGCTGCGAACGTTAACCTAGCCGACATAGAATACATGACTGTTGTGTCTGGAAATGGCTTTTCAAATACTTTGGCTCTCCGTTTCGCCACCGGTAACAAAAAGCTTAGATATGCATTTAGAGGTTGGACAAAGTTTATGCGTCAAGCTGGTTTGGAGGAAGGATATCTTTTTCTACTTCGTTATTATTTTAAAAGTGCTACCTTGATGATTACCTACGCAACATAGGAATATTAATTTTTTTAGCATGGTTATATTTTGATTTCACTTTTTAATCATAATGGAAATGATAATAAAGAATTTTTTTTGTTTATTTATACATCTGTATTTTTTCATTGGAATTTGAATTTTATTTTGTTTTATGTTTGTCTTTTAACCATAATGTATTACTATTTATCCGAACAATTTTTATTTACCGATAATTTGTTGTTTTATAGTATCTTAATACTATTTATACAATATCGTCATATGTTAGAACATTATGACATCTTTATACTACGTCATTTGATAACATTTTATTTGTCAGAAGTTGTTAATATGACATATTAAATTTATAGTATTGTTTCCATTATGCTTGATAGATATTCTTTATTAACGAACATGAATATGCTCCGGTTTTTTTCCAATGTCATATTAACAGACCTATAATTAGCAAAATAAAGTTATTGACTATATGATTATCTATATATATATATATATATATATATATATATATATATAAATGAGATGGATTTGGGCTATGTGGCATTTGTATTTGGCCATCTTGGCTGATGTGGCAATTTAGTTTAGGAGGGAACTTACATTTTCGTTCAACGATCACGATTCCAAGGAAAAACAAGCGGGATCCGAAAACAACTTTGGGTCACCTAATAATCCAAACGGATCCTTTATGTATACATCTTTTCCATTCTTTTCCATTCCCCATTCACTGTTCACTCTGGAAACCCTAGCGCCTCCTTCACATTTTCTGCATATCGAAGAGTCTTTGTTCCGATTTGATGGTCTGCGATTTGGGTGCCCGGCTTTTTCCAAAGGGGGTTGTTTGATTCTTAACATTCTTCTTCAATTCCTCTCTTCGATCTAGCCTTCTTCAGGTTTGATTGTCCAAGCGACAACACATCTGGTAGAATTATGTATCCTTTGATTTATCAACACTCTATTCTATAATTGATTTACTTGATTTACGTTATGCTTTATTGATTTAGGTTTTCATCAACAAACACATGACCAATCTGGGTCGATTCTCTTCGATACAGGCTCACTTTTCTGAAACCCTAAATCTCAAAAGGCGATTCTCCTTCAATTGTTCTCCGCGAATTCATCATTCGGGTATCTGGATTGTTTTATTGTCTAATCAATCATATACAGTGTTTAATTGAGTAGTTTTTTAGCGTTTTTGATGCTTTTATGGGTTGTTTAGTGATTCAGTGACGCACAGTTGATATTAAACGTCTTATATTTGTGTAAGTTTCGAGGATTATGCTCATCTGAATCGTTTATTTTTGTTTAATTGATCATTTGATTGTATACATTGTTTAATGGATTTTTTTAGCGATTTTGATGTTTATGCGGTTTGGAACCAATGAGTTCACTGAACGCGAACGACTAAGCTTTTGGGTGTTCGTATATGAAGCACTTCAATATTATAGATCTCTTACCAAACAATCCTCATCGGATTTTGTCTGCAATCAAGGTCAGTTTGTATATGTTATTCTTTTATTTTAATTTTCCCCCTGTTTCATGGTTTAGTTGTTCATCTATTGGCTGATTAGGTATTTGGTTATCTTATTCTCACTGTGGTTCCAATCAAGAGTTTAGCATCATACACATTCTGTTTATATATTTGATTTTTTTTAGTTTCGTTTTTGTTCATATAATTGTTTAACTAATCGCTATTTACAACAATCTTCCATTCGATAGGTTATGGATGTTCCTGGTTGTCTCCATATGTGTAATAGACAATGGCTCGAGGGTTTCTTGAGGTTGAAGACAACAATGGCAGGAGGCACTCTGGCGGCACAATTAGGGTTTTGTTTTATGTTGTGTGGCAAACGTGGTAAGTTAATCCTCTCCATTCCTTGCTTATTTTATCTTTATTTTGCCATATCTAATTGTTTACATTCATCTCTTGAATGATTCATGTACTTTTGGGCCAAAGTTGGTTAAAGTAATGGCTGTAGGAGACTGGTATGTAAAAACAATTAAACAAATGAAGAAATTATGAAATGTTTGCTTCAAAAAAGGTTTATGTAAAATAGGTGAGAGAGGCGCAGCAGCCCCTGGTTGTAAATAAAGCTTATTTTGTTGTTTTGTCTTTAATCTCCGACAGTAATTAAGATGCTTTTAGATGTTGTTTTGTATGCAAGAAACCAATACCGAGTTCATGATCAAAGTTCTATTTATCTCTTTTTTTTATAAAGATTGTCGATTTAATATTAAACAAGATTAAGACCTGGCAAAGTAAACAAAGATATGTGCTTTTGTTTATTTATAATAGCCCGATATCTAACATGGTTCTTTCTTTCAGATTTCATATGTTTGACTTGCCTTTATCAATGCATGTTGGGATGAAGGTGTTTAGGGAATGCAATTGGGAGAAGTTGCTCGGCTAACGGTAACATACATCACCTGTTTATATAATTTGATTTTCTAAATAACAAAACTCGTGTACTGTTTTGCTGCAAGGGTCATCGTCATGACATCAGTTAATTATTGCAGTGCACTCCTGACGACGCTTATGGCGCTGGCGGTTTTCCTGCTTTGGGGATCCAGCCTAACTCAACTTTGGTTTTCGAGATTGAAGTTCTTCGTGCTCAGTAAACAGTAAATGATGCATGGGTTCTTGATTCGGTACTACTCTAGACTTGCTATTATTAACATGTATCCTTACATTCGTGATGCTATTGACAGTAAACATGTTCTTCTTGAGTGGCATTCCCAACCCGGTCAAGAATCTCCACCTGTTCCCTTATTAAAGGTCAACGATAAATGGATCCAACCTAACTCAACTTCAAATAAACGTTTTAAAATGCACCAATATCGACTATATAATCAATTATAATTTTAACTGTCTTTATTTGGTTGTATGTTAAACTTATTTAGCATTGTTAACGTTGTAGTTGCTTCAAATCTTTGAAAGTATGTTACTAGGTTTAGATTTTTAGTTGTTGTTATTTAAATGAGCTCATTTGGTTGATTTAATATTGGGATGGTTTTGAGTTATGTAGGGTCATCAGGGTTCGATAATGGTGATGACATGTCACGCTTATGATGGATTGTTGGCAACAGCTGGAGCAGATCGCAAAGTACATGTATGGGATGTTGATGATCGTTTTTGTACACTTTCCTTTATGGGTAACAAGGGGTTATGACAATAGAGATTAGGTATTTTTTTAACTATTTATTTTCTAATGTGGATTTATTTAATATTAGTTAAGTTATATTTTATTCTTGCTTTATTTTGTATTTATACATGACTGAGCTTTGGAATTGCTTAGGATCAACTCGGACCTTCAATCAATTGGTAGGGTGTTCTCACAAATTGCTACTGCACAGAGTGAGGCAAGTTCATTTTGCATTTGAAAATATATTGATTTAGGAACAAAGAAAGGTTTTATTTACATGTTGTTAGCTGACAGGTACACCTGGATATCTAAAATCCACCATAATGAATGGGATGTCCTTTGTGGACAATTGGGCCTTTGTTTGAATGTTGCAGCTGATTGACAAAGGTGTATAATGTTGCAGCTGATTGACCTTATCCGTCTTTGTCATGGTAAAAATAAATAAACGCATATTTAGACCGGAATTTGTCTTTCCCCATTACTCAATCCACCTATTTGACACAGCTATTGAATCTTTATTGGTTCTTCTGACAAAATAAGCTTACTTACATTCGTGATTTTTTTAGGCTGGTGAACTAAAGAGGGAGTGTTTTAAAGTCTCTAAGGTAATAAAGAATCTATCTTTCATCCAAGCTAAATTGATGTTACGTCAGAATTTTGCTCTATATTTTATTTGAATGCATTATACTACTTATGATATTTGCCAAAAAAAATTGTATGCAATCTTCATAACTGCTTTGTTGGAATGCAATGGAATGGGCCAAGAAAAAATTACTCCAGTGCAGAAGATAGATAATGAGAAAAGAGAGAAATGGAAAGGGAGAGAGAAGTGAAATGGGTGGTGGCTTGAGGGTCACCACCGTCACACCACCAGCATGGTCACCATCTCGACCGTTTCCCATTCAAGCAAAAGAAAGAAGGGGTGGTGACTATTAATCTATGAAATCGACGGTGTTTAACAGCTGCGAGGGATTCGATTTGTCGTCGACTACCAAGAATAACCGTGATAATTGACGAATGAGGGTTTCGGAAGTGGTGATGGCCGACCGTCATGATAGTGGAGGTGAGACTTATGCCTTTTTCTAAGGTTCAAATGATGGCGTGATGGTATGTTATATGTAATGGTAGATATTTCCATTCTATTAAAAAATCACTTTCTTTTGGTTATCTTGCTTTAGGGTTCTTGCGTTTGCTTTTGTTCCATAAATGCAAGGTTGATTAGTCGTGGTGCACGCTTTCCATATCTGGATCGATTTATATTGAATTTCCTCACAGAGCTTGACAGAATTTAGTAATTGCATCGAAAACTGTCGCTTTTTCCGATAGACCATCTGGTTTAGATTCATGAGGTGTTAAATGGCATTTAAGAAAAATAAAGTGCGTTAATTCGAGGTATTTTTTTATAATTTTACTTACTTAGCAATAGACGCTAATTTTCGAGGGATTTTTCTTCACCCATTGTTTTGTTTAATGTAGATGACAAGTAAGACCCAAATTGCGTTAATTCGAGGTATTTTTTATATTTTTACTTACTAATGAGATGTCCCTTACATGTATTTAAATGTTATCCAAACGAATGCTTCGCATCTCTTGCACTATTTTGCCACTGATACAAGGCTGCGAATGTTTTGGGTTTGGGTTATAATGGCTCATATTATATTGCATTTTATTGATTTAGGATTTTTTTTAACCAAACTACATTATTTCATTTGGTTGTAGGGAAGGCGGCTTCAAAGCAATCCAAACCACCTCAAGTGATGATGTTTTAAAGGATTAGCGGATAAGTCATATCTCAAAGAAGAAAGTTCAGATGAGGACTTCAGTTTTTTTTTGTTCTAAAAACATGTTTCTTTTGTCATTTCTGTTAATTCATAATATTATCATAATGCCTTCATCTTTTTGACTCAATGGCTCTACGTGCTTGGATCATAATCGGCTCTGATTCAGATCTTCCAGTGATGAAAAAAACTACCAAAGTTTTGAACGACTTTGACGTGTCGACTGAGGTTATTCCTTAACTTTTTTTGGTAGAGCTTGCAAAACCTCAAGTGATGATGTTTCAAAGGATTAGCGGATAAGTCATGTTCAAAGAAGAAAGTTCAGGTGAGGTATTTTTTATAATTTTACTTACTAATGAGATGTCGTATTTAAATGTTAAACGAATGCTTCGCATCTCTTGCATTATTTTGCCATTGATACAAGGCTGCGAATGTTTTGGGTTTGGGTTATAAGTTATAACTGCTCATATTATATTGCATTTTATAGATTTAGGATTTTTTTTTACCAAACTACATTATTTCATTTGGTTGTAGGGAAGGCGGCTTCAAAGCAATCCAAACCACCTCAAGTGATGATGTTTTAAAGGATTAGCGGATAAGTCATATCTCAAAGAAGAAAGTTCAGATGAGGACTTCAGTTTTTTTCGTTCTAAAAACATGTTTCTTTTGTCATTTCTGTTAATTCATAATATTATCATAATGCCTTCATCTTTTTGACACAGTGGCTCTACGTGCTTGGATTATAATGGGTTCTGATTCAGATCTTCCAGTGATGAAAGAAACTGCCAAAGTTTTGAACGACTTTGACATGTCGACTAAGATTATTCCTTAACTCTTTTTGGTAGAGCTTGCAAAAACTGTGGGTTGGGAAACAGATCAAAACAAGTATGTGAAATCTGTTGGGTCGATCAGATTATGTGACATCTGAATATTGAGTGACCTATGAGAGTTGCTCAGAGTTGATCTAAATATGATGTTCTAAACCGGCACATAAAGTTAGCTAAGAAGTACACGGGTCAAATTATCAAAAGTCATTAACATTGTATCTTCAACGTTAGAGAACATTCTAAAGTCATTTTACTAATTAATATTATTTTCTTAATGTTTTTTTACAAGACTGTCACTCCTTTTGCAGACCATAATCATTTAATTTAGTTAGATATAGATGCACATGTGATTTTACATTTATTCCAATTAGTGGTTGTCTTAGGACTTATCACATGATTCCCCAAACATGTTTAGTTGACACTAAGTAACAATTCAAGAAGGCTAAGGTTAGTAGAAACACTGAAGTTTAGAGTTGATTAAGTTACTGATGTATGTCGGCTTAGATTTAGTGCAGTTTTTATTGATCTCATCAACTGTGTTTAATTATTTATTTTTATTTTTCCGAGTTACAGGATAAGAAAGAAAAGGAACAAAAAAAAAACGAAGCATTGAATAATGAAATCATTTAGATGCATTTGAACAACCAGCAAGTAGAAAAAATGTTGTGGCATTTAGTTTTGTCAAGCAAAGATATGTTGTAACTACTTCAAATATAGTTGGGTAGGGGGAAAACTGACAAGTAAAATAAGTCAAGTCATAATTGGTTTTGTTGACCTGTTGTTCAAAGCTTTTCCTGTATAGGTTTGTATGCAGCATGCAACTCTTCGTTATGGATCTTTAATGAGTTCTGAGTTTTTGTTTTAATGTTGCATGTGGTAAAAAGAATACAAAAGAGTTTTGTTTTATTGAAAAGTCATATAGACTATCAAGCTTTAAATCTATTATGATAATTTTCAATAGGCTGAATGGGTCACTAACAAGTGTGTATGAATCTGGTATTGAAAAGATGATGGAAATTGATTTCCCTATTGGTTTGAAATTGAATATTGTTTCTTCAGTGACAACGACCCGTTTCGACCCATACTCATTTTAATTAAAACCTGTTTTTGTTAAAATAATCAGTTTTTTTTAATTTATTTGAGACTTCAATATGTAATTATTAATAAACAAAATAATAAATACGATATGTATTTATTTTTATTTTTTATTTAAGATTTATATAACCCAAGTCACGTTCTATGGAGATAATCTCTGGTTGCCTCAACACTGGCATATCTGGTACGTTTTTTGTTTCTCAAGATCCATTATAGATTTTGAATTTTTATAGTTTGTTTTCATGATAAACTGGCGCGTTAAACCATTACTTTACTATATGCTTGTGTTTACTTTCTCAATGGAAGTTTTGGTTTCCTTTGTAATTATTCCACATTATGAGTTATTTTTTTATTACTTTGTCTTTTTAAGTTTGTGAATTGCTTTTTGGAGATTATACATTTGTATTAAGATCATTTGAAGGTTGGTCTTCATTATTTTTTGTAACATGTATTCACATTTTGTTTTGTGATATTATTCTTTGTGAATGGATTTACAAAATCGATAGTGTGAGAGAAGTTGAAGCAGATCTTATTTGAGAAGTTGACTTTTCGAAGTAATTTATGTTTGTGCGTCCCTTGACATGGCATAAGTAGATTCTTCATCATTAAACGGGTTAAATAATTAATTATTTTTTTTCGAGTTGTATCTTATCTCAAATTTTATACTTAAAAAATTTGCTGAAATGGAAATGGTTCGCTTTCTTTACATTTTCTTTTTGGTTTATTTTATGTTTAGTTAGAATGGTAGTTATGTGCTTACTGGTGAAAGAGCAGGGAATCTAATTAAGGCTTTTTGATATGTTAACAAACACCCTAGGTAACCTGCTTCAGGTATACACCAATAGTGTACAAGGAATTTAGTCAAATGGGTCAAAAGTTGCACGAACTATGACTAATATAGTTTATTATGGACCAATCCAGCATGTTTTAACCCACAATAAGCAACACGTTTTGACATGTTACGTATTAATGAACAGGCATGGGGCCTACTTAGTTTCACCGATGTTAATGTTCAATTAATACACCTTATTCGTCCTGCATTATTTATTTTTAAATTATATATACAATTGTGTTGAATAAAATTTAAATATCACCCGTGAGTACTCACGGATGATAACCTAATATTTTATTATATAGTTGGTTTAACACTACTGCTAGGGTTGGGCTTTTAGTTATGGGCTGAGTTGAAGGTAGGCATGTAAGGTTTTGTTATGCAAAATTCATGTTTTGGTCTTTACTTTATAGAATATGGGCTTTTATATATTCTGTTATAACCCTTTTTGATCTAAGCGGTTAACAATGGTTTATATTTTACATTTGAAATTTAAAGTTGATGGGATTATTTAACATATTTAATCACTAACATTTGTTATTTTTCTTTTTTGTGGATAAGGTTGAATTGCTTAAGCGATACAAATTTGGCATAGCTTTTAAGAATGCCATTGAGGAAGTCTATGTTACTGATGAAGTCATTTTGTGGAAATGTTTTTTTGTTGGTGATGGGAATCTATGTATCAAACAAGACATGTCAATTAAAGATACCATTTTATTATATTTGACATGATTTTTGAGTCAAAATTTGATATGATAGTTTTTACTGTACAAGAAACTTTGGTTCATCCTTGAGAACGACGTGTTGCATGTGTTAAGCAAAAAGTTTAGGTTCCAGTAATTTAAGATTCTTTTAACAATCAATTAAACGAATATGATCAAGTTTTTTTTTTCTCTCTTATAAATATACATAATATCTCATCATCTTCATCCAATTGAATACTCATATATCATTGAAGATGTTTAATTGTTTTTTTACGTTATCTATCAAACAAAAAGATGAATTCTTGGGTATTTCTATGTTATTATCAACTTTGTTTCTATATAATATGTTTGTATTAATTTACATTGTGTATATAGATTTTGCCGAGGACTTGACACAATTGGGTTAGTGATTACAAGTTAGCTCCTGATGGATGGTATGGTTCGAATCATTATCATGGATGGAATAATTTTTTTATGTCAAATTTAGGATAGCATGTTAGTCATACTTTTTCCACGACTGATGATCCAATATCATTTAATCGTTAATGTTACCAAAGGATTCCTTGCTTTTGTTTCGGTATGAAGGCAGATTAACTTTTAGATAATATGCTTTTATCAAGACTTGGCACTTGCTCGAGGTGATTTCTTATATTGCAAAACCTCCCAGTTCTCCGAATATAAAGACTATTTGGTAATTATATTATCTGTTATTTTTTTTAACTATGCACTATATTAGTATTTAACCAATTATATAAAACTTTCTTTAATATAAAATACTTATATAATACCTACGGAACATGTTACTATAAGAGCTTTTCCTAACCATATATGGTTGGTTGTTATGGAAAAACATGGTCAAACTCTTTATATGACTACCAGATGGAATCACTTCCTAAATTTTTTTTACATTTTGTTATGATATCGATTCATCTAATAAGCCATACATGCTTTATAAAATTTAGGAAGTTAATATTTTGCTTGATGATTTGTCTAATGAAGTGGAAGAAAACGTAAAAAAACGTACCGATTACCATTGTTTTTAAAATTTGGTTTCGATATTTGTAAGGCTTTATAATTTTAGTCTTATTTTTTTTACATATTCTTTAAACCATATAAGGTCAAAATAAAATAAATAAAAAGTAAATATATTTTTTGTTTCTGAGTAAAGATATTTTTTTTCAATTTCATTTATATTTGACTTTTTTCTTGCTTCTTCAAGAATCTTTTTATTTTGGTAGTGATATTATATTTTTTTGGAATGTTCCATCAAAGTCTAACAAATTCTTTCTATCAATATATTTGGAAATATGTATCTGCCGAAAATTGATTAATTTTTTAAACAATTGATTTCGAATTATAAGTGAATAGAACAAAGGAAATACAAATCATATAATGCAAAATATGTATCTGCCGTGTAATAACATTGATTTCGAACTATAACCTATATATATATATTTCGAATTCTTATTGTTATATTGTAAGAAAAGGCTTTTCCACATTAGCCATAACAGGAGTAACAATTAGGGTTTGTAGGTTTTCAATATGGGTGAAAGTTCATCAAGGTATTTTTTTGTTTTTAATGTTATCAATCTTTTGTTTATTTATTGTTTCTAATTTGTGTTTCGAAAAATACCATTAACATGTAATGTTTTATTAATATCATCTTTTTTGAAGCAGTATCAGAGATCCTTGCTTTTGTAGGCACATGAATCGACCGGACGAAGTTTTACTGATAATTTCTAAATTCAGACATGAATTATAATTATAACTTATTTTCGATTCTTTGCTTTATCAGGCGATTCCTTCAGACGCTGCGCCCAAATTGTGGGGTAACGATAAAGCGCCTACAAATGTTCTGATACAAAGTGAGGATGGCCGAACATTTAATGTTTCTTTAAGCGAAGCCAAAGGAAAACATTTTTTTTCCATGGTTGGTCGAATGTTGTCAAACATTTACGACTGAAAGAAGTATGTTTGGTAGTCTTCAATCCTTTTGATTATACTACATTCAAAGTAACATATTTCATTGATGGTGTGAGTAGTAGCTCTTTCTGGACGTTGCTGTTATCTACAACATCTCACTTTACTGTAAGATTATTTTTTACTTTCTCTTTATTTATGTTAATATATTTAGGTTTTCTAAACAAAAGTAACATTTAGGTTTTCTTATAACAAAAGAAACATTTTTATTATTTTTCTTATTATTCTTTCTACAGCTCATTCCCGAGTCTATCCTGCCCAAGTTCTTTGATTATACATCAAATGATATAATTTCCATTATCGATATAGGCAACAGAATCTTTCACGTTAAGATTGAAACGCTTGATGGTAAAGTTGGTTTCACCATTGGTATTGATGCGTTTGTTAGTCTGTTTCAATTGGAGGCCGGTTGCTATTTGTTATTTACAAGAGGTTTTGGGAATTATCTCCATTTAAGAATTTTTGGTAAAAACGGTGTTGAAATTAATTTTGCTGATGTAGAAGTTGATGAGGTAACTATACATTTGCTTGCTTCTTTATATATTTAATTACTATATTGTTATTCTAATAAATGTTATATGTTATTTTCAGCCCGAAGTTGCACCTATTGATTCAGTTGGAGAGCCAGCTATTGATGAACAACAAGATGGTCGTCTTTATAAGTTTTTTCGTATGACTTCTAAAGATTTCGTAAGTTTTAATATTATTCTTGAAACTACTAAATATTAAATATTACATATTTTTAATTGACATAAAAATACATTAATCCTTTTATATTCTTCTTCTTATTAAATTTATTTTAAAAACAATACAGCGGCTGCCTGATAATGTTTCAAGGATGGCTAAACTTGATTCTGATTTAAAACCTATCACCGTCAGACTTCTGCATCTGACTCAGCAAGAGGAGTTTCCCAACCGTACCAGACGTGAAAAGAAAGGAGAAGGTTTTCGTTATGCGTTATGCAAATGGTCGAGATTCATGAAACGTACTGGCATTAAGGATGGTGATAGGGTTCACTTTTCTTTTGATAAAACTGATCAAGTCTTGAATGTTGAATTGGTTCTACCTCACAAAAGGAGTACTGATTAGTTGTTTTACATTTAGGTTGATTAGGTGTTTTACATTTAGGTTTTGGATATTTGGTTTTCATATGATATACATTTACTTATGGTTATTAGTTTTTAACAATGTTTAATGGTTTTGAATTTCAAGTTATTACATCTTATCATATGTTAGTTTACTATTAGTGTTTCTTTTAATGGATAACACAATTTTGACATTATTCACAGTGCATACTTTATCGATAATTGTTTCGACTTCCAATGCAGTTTTTGTTATGATATCCATTCATATAATCAGCCACAGACGGTTTTATCATTTATTCATCCACCTTATTCATCATACAAATTTTCATTTATTAATATATATGTATATATTTATTTGTTTAGAAAGATAGATTAACAACCCGTGAGTATTCACGGGTTATAACCTAGTATTATATATATGCTTTCACACTATATCGATATGCGACTGAATGTGTTAGATATCATATTATAGATATTGTTGTGCAGTGTTATACAGTACTCAAGAACATCTTTGATATGTTGGTTTCCGGATGTGTGTCTAAGAAGGAGGTCAGTGCTGAATTTGGAGCTGCTAAGGTTGTAGAATGCTGGAATGCTTTTGATTCAGGTAAAGCTGAAGAAGGAACTTAAAATTTAAAAGGAGTTTAATAAGGTGGTTAGTGGCATTTTAATTTAGCATATTATTTGACATATTAAGCTATTTATGGACATGTAAACTTATTGACTGTATTTTTAGAAATTACTATTATTTGACATATTTCCATCTTCATGCGTTTTTATAATTGATTTGTTAGATATTTTAATTTTGTATAATATACAATGTTGCCTTAATTAACATTGCCTACCTATTATAAATATTCTTTAAACATTTCACCATGAAATCATTCATCTCTACTCTGAAAATTGTCTATCACTTTACATAAGCATAGGTAAGAATACCGTTGACTGTTGTATAAGATATTGATTGATTTTTTATTTCAATGTGTTAGTATATATTGTTGTGTTTTTCTTACTAATCTTTCCTTTTAATTCTATGCAGTAATGGAACAAGCTGCAATCACATTGTTGAATAATTTGGATCTCAACGTTGATAACTACACCATCAAAATACGCATTGTTCGTTTGTGGACAAGAGCTGATTTCAATAACGCTAGAAAAGTGTATTGCTATGATATGATAGTCATGGACAGTGAGGTAAGCGTTCATAGACTTCTTTTTTAATTTAATATTATATACAGTTAAATCTTAAAGTACGTATTTTTTTTTATAAAAAAATGCTGTTTTTTTGTCGGGGAACAAAAATGCAAGCTTTTGTTTTAGCTAAAAACGCAACTGGATATCAACATCTTTTAGAAGAAAAGCGTTGTTTGACGATTCGAAATCCTTCGTTGGGTGAGAATCGTCAGAAGGTCAAGTACGCTCACGGTGGTTTGAAGATTAACCTTAATAACAACACCGTTGTTGAGGAATGCCACGAGGCTATTGGTTCTGAATGGGGTTTTGATTTTACTCCGTTTGATTCTGTTGTGGAGGATCCAACAGATGACAACAAGTTTTTTAAAAGTCCAATTGATATCATATACAATTAAAACTATATAATACAACGTAACACGTATTTATTTTTTTGACACTATTTATATTTTTCTCAGATGTAATTGATTTTGTGGTCAAAAGTTTTCCCTTCGAGGTAGACATGGAAACTAATAATGGAAAAAACCAGAAGAAAGTCACCTTTATGCTTGAAGACTTGAAGTATTTATTGATTTTTTCTTCACTTTTATTACCGATACTATTTTATTTTTTATGTTATGTTATCTAGACTAATAATTTTTTTTAACTACCTTTAATGTTCAGCAATAAGCAGATTTTTGTGACACTGTGGGACGGTTATGCGGATCAAATAATGGAGTATGAGAGCAGTAATCGAGGTGAAAAAAATGTGGTCGTAATCATTCAGTTTGGGAAATACAAATTTTGGGGAGGTATCGTATTTATTTAAATATATTCTGAATTTTCTTTACTGTTTCAATTTAAATAGTTGTTTAATACTTTTTAATTTTTTTTTATTATGTACAGGGCATTTGTATGTTTCTAATTTGTATACCGTCACTCGAGTCTTAATTAACAGTGATATTGATGAAGTTGTTGAGTTTAAAAAAAGGTTCACTATCATAATTCTTTTTATAATTTTGTAACCAGCTTTGTGAGTGTAAATACTTACATTTCATGTTTGATTAGATTTATCGAGAAACTTTCTCCCGAAACTTCTTCCAGTTATTCTGGGTTAAGTTCTTCTGTTGTCAAGTCCGCCACTGAAGAGTTCCTTTCTGACTTGACTTTTTATCCCATTGGGTCGTTAAACTCAATAGATATGGTAACACATATTAAAATTGTTTTTATATGTTTTCCTTTATCTTTGTTGTTATACATTATCTATTTATTAAACACAGACGAAGTTTGTTGTCATTGTTGGGACTATCAAGAGTTTTGCATCGAACAATGAGTGGTTTTACAACGCGTGCACAAGCTGCAACAAAAAGGTTTCAACCGTTACTGTTGTTAAAGAGAAGCAGGATGGTACTGATGGTTTTGAAGAGGTTACTGTCTTGGAATGCAAGACTGATGTTTGTAATACAAGGACCGTTTCATCAATTCCAAGGTAAATATTATCCATATTAACCTTTGTTTGTAAAAAAAACAAAATCTTATTAATATATTATGCAGAATTAGGCTTTCTATACGTGTGCAAGATTGTACTGGCATTGTGACTTTGACATTGTTTGAGCGTGAGGTGACAAAGCTTTTGAAGGTTAATGCGAATCAGCTGTTGGACAACAACATTGAAGTATGTACTAAATAATTGTTTTTATCATATGTTTGGTTATTCTACCACATTGAAGTATATTTTGTTTTTCAACAGTTAGCAAACGAAGGAAACTTTCCAAAGGAGCTAAATTCTTTACTCAATATGAAGTTTGCGTTCAAGATTGCTGTTTCTTCTTTTAACATTAGCAAGAAGGCTGATGGCTACTCGGTCTCCAAGATGACTGATAACCCGGTGATTCTGTCCGAGCTTGATAAACATTTTGACACTATTCAGGTATATTTATTCCATTTCACGTTTCCTACTATAATTACAATTTGCCAACAATGTTTAACTTATAATTATTATCATTTTTTTGATACTTTTTTTTAAAATAAAATCAGCCTATTGATGAGGAAGCCGTCAATGTCGAACCATCCGATGCAAATCGTAATGTCGATTGGCCTGTTAAGGTTTACTATCTTTTAGTTTATATATGATTTAATTTTTACTCTTCATTTGTTAAAGGTATATATAACTCATCCCTCTTTAATTATTTGATATTTGTAGGATTCTATATCCCAAACTGGAGACGATGTAACCCCTTGCTCAAATGTTTTTAAAGTTGGGTTTACAACATCCTTTGATGAGAATGATGCTACTTTGGATACGATGAGCGAAGGTGACTTGAAACGCAATTTGGAAACCGTGTATGACGTGGATGATTTTTCTTCGCAGTCTTCATAAAAAATGCGTAAAGAGGGTGGTGTCGATGCAGTGCTTCTAATTCCAAAAACAGAAAAGTAGTAACCTATAATTCAAACATTTTATCTCATTGTTTCTTTTTGCTTCAGTATTTGGATATTTTTTATGTTTTTTTTTGAAATTTGACAATGGTTTGAATTGTGTGGTTTTTTATATGAACATGATGATTCTGATGGTTTAGTTAATTGTTTTGAATAACAATGTTTTTTTGGTAATTTTACTTTTTGTTTCTTATATATATGTCATCATTATTCTTTTTGCTAACTCTTATTGTAATAATATATCGTTTCATTATTTATACTGTTACTAAAAATATATGAGCTAATATATTTTATACTCTAAATCAGGTTATATAAAGTATTACATAATATTAAGATAACAATATTTTACGTTTTTTAATTAATACAGAAACAAAAAAATACTTTCCATTTTCAAAAAAAATAATGTTATTAGAATATAAGACCCAATATATCTTTCGATAATCCGTTTTTCAAAAAAATACAATCCGTTTTTCAAAAAAATAATGTTATTAAAAAATTGTACAATCTGTTTTTTCAAAAATATAATGTTACTAAAAAATTTACGTTTTTTAATTAATACAGAACATTTAAAAAACTATACTTTTATATTATTTAAAATATTCATATTAAATTATAATATTTGTAACTAAAATTCAAATTTTGGTTGATTTTTTAAAATTATGAGCAATTTAATTATAGATGTAATGTAATGTATTTAAGTAATGTAGTTAATACATTATCTAATTTTTTTATATATAGTTACCATAATTATCTAATTTTTTTTTAAAATTATGATCAATTTAATTATAGATGTAATGTAATGTATTTAAGTAATGTAGTTAATACATTATCTAATTTTTTTATATACAGTTACCATAATTGATTCTAAACATATATATTAATCAGGTTATAGAAAGTATTACATACTATTTAAAAAAAATAATGTTTTTAAGTACTACAAAATTTTAAAAATACAATCCGGTTTTAAATTTAAAAACTTTAAATACACTCCTTTAATTTCGTAGAAAAATTTATTTATACTTTTAATTTTCTAATTCCCACTTTTTGTAACAAATAAGCTGTACTCTTACATCTTATTTTATAAAATAGTAATATATTTGTGCATAAAATTGACAAAATATATTTTTCCATAATTGAGAGTATTTAGTACATCTATAAATAATTTTATCTTCTAACTATACATAATACATAATCATCTTCATTCCGTCCAACATTCATATATCAATGGAGTTTTTTAATTGTTTTTTACTTTATCTTTCAGACAACAAGATGAAATCTCGAGTATGTAAATGTTATCTTTATTTTTATTTTTATTTTAATATTTAATTTTTGTTATTTACTTTGTATACAGATTTTACCAAGGAATTACCACAATTGGGTAGCTGATTTCAAGTTACCTCCTGATTGTATGGTTCAAATCATCACGACTGATCGAAGAGTTTTTTCTGTCAGGGTTAGAAAAGCAGGGTCTTCATATTTTTTTCATGATGGATGGTTTAACATGATACAGTCACTACTATTACCAAATAAGTCATTTCTTTTATTTTGGTACGAAGGTAGTCTAACTTTTCGACTCATATACTTCTATCAAGATTTGGCAATTGCTCAAGATGATTTCTTATACTGCCAAACATCACAGTTTTGTGAACATAAAGATCATTTGGTATTTAATTTTTTATATACTTATACTATATTAGCTATTTACTAATTTTATACAACTTTCTTGAACATAATTATTTATTTTTGACTTGCAGCTTATCAATAGATTTTTTGTTCATCATAAGTTAAAGAACACAATACCTACCAACCATGTTACTATTACTGCTTTTCCTAACCGTACATGGTTGGTTTTTATGGAGAAGCATGGTCAAAATTTGTATTTCACTACTGGATGGAAACAAATTAAAGAAGACATGAAAATTATAGACGAACACTATATTATTTTTGAGATGATTTCGGAATCAAAATTTGATATGATGGTTTTTAGAGGCACAGAAGATTTGGTCCGTATTCCTGAACGTCGTCTTGCACGTGTTAAAATAGAGTGTAAAGAAGAAGTTATTGAAGAAGGTGCTCCTTAAATTGTTTTAGGATACAAAATTTAGTAGAAAATTATTTGTTTCCTTAGTATTAAATTTTTTTAATTTTTACTCATACATTCATTTTTATCGTTTATTAACCCACCTTTCATACATTCTTTAATTATTAATATTTCTCGGTTTTTTATTTTTTGTTTATAAAGATAGATTGACAACCTTTCATTATTTACGGTTGATATATTGGAGGTTACACTATATGTTATATTAACATCTGACATAATTGGAGGTTACGCTTTATTTAAACTTAATTATATAAATTTAATATAAAAAATGAAAAATTGAACACAAAAAATTTAAACAACATTTACCAATTCACTAATTTATTACATATGTACTAATGTAATAATAATTCTAATTATTTAACACTTTATTCAATATTTAGTAACCATTAGTGGAACATAAAAGGGTGTTGTTGTAATTTATTGTTAAATCCATGTTATTCTCGTAAATTTTAAAACTATAGGGGATGTTTATGTAACATTTCAAATGGCGGTTCTAATTATGGACATTGTCCTTACCATACTCTACCATCATATCATCACTCTTATCATCCCAAGGAGAAAGCTAATCGCCGATCGGAACTACTGCTCGGATTGTCGCCGGAAACATCGTTCTTAAAGTTGTAGGCGCCGGAACTAGGGCTTGGAATCTTTATGTAAAGGTAACAACATTTAAGTTCCTTCAGATTTTTCATAAATTTTTGATTTAATTGTTCCTATCGTTGAGTTTTTACCATTACATTGATTTACTTTGAATATTAACCGTTTATATTGTTGTTTATTGTAAGATTGAGTCTTTAATTGTTTGAAAATTAGTGTTTGTAGTTTATTTTTGTTATGCTATGTTCAACTTGTGTGTATATACCGATCGTAAGTTAGACATAAACCTTAAATGATGATTCTGTATTTAATCATTGACTTAAAATTTGATAGATACGGGTATACGAACATTAAATTTCAGAATCATTGAAGTTAGTTATAATATTGTCTGTAAGGTCATAGAAATTTTGATTTTTTGAACCATATAAGTTTGGTTGTTGCAGGATTTGAATCTTCAGTATTTATAGTCAAATCAGTGTTCTGTTCGTAGTGTTTTTTGTGTATAATGTATAGATTAGTGTTCGATAAAGTATGAGAATGTGATATTATTTGTTTTTTGAAATCATTCGTCTTAGCATATTTATTGTTGCAGGTTTGAAAATGTATACTTCGTTTGTAAAGTATCTTCTGAACCCATCATCATTGAGTATAGTAAGCATTTTTTATGTTACCTATAATTCAATTTTTTGAGTATTATTTTTTAGCATTTTGATGTTTGAAACTTTTAATACTAAATATACTTAATATTAATATATATATACAGGATGTCCCGATCACATTTGTTACTCAATTCTATGGAGAGAATTGGGCTGATAGGAAGCTGCGTATATATCACTCAAGTGGGAAAAAATGGGTCGTAATGTTGAAACGAGTACAATGTATGCCAGTCTTAACTGACGGCTGGCAAACAGTTGTTTCAGAACTCAAACTTCAAAAGGATTGTCTGCTGACCTTTCTTCCATTGAGCCATTTTGGTCTCCATCTTTCATCTTATGTTAACAGCGTCTGTGATCAATCTTATTTCACAATTAATCGTCATCTAAGTTTGGGTTTTACGGTACTTAATCTGATTTTATTTTCATTACATTTTATCGTTAACATGTTTTTCACACTTTATAGTATAACGTACAAGTGAACATTCAATGTGTTATGTTTCATATTATGTAGATAATTGAAGATTCTTTTGTTCAACAATGCTTTGAAGACAATGTAGTGGCTGAGTCATATGAAATAAATTACAAGGGTTCTCCGTGGACAGTGTCAACAAGTAAGTTTAATTCAAACTATGTATTTTCACAAGGTTGGACTCAACTTTGCAACGATCTTGGCGTTCAAGAAGATGATTTACTGGTTTTTGAAAAACTTAATGATGTTATGTTTGGCTTAACCGTGTATCGAGATGAGGTTGAGATAAGGTTGAGCAAGAAGGTTGAATCTGATGATGATGATGTAGTTCAGATCTCTAAGGCCGATTACTCTAAAATGCTTTTGAAGGTTTGTATTTATTAAGTAATAGATTTTGTATCCATTTTGAACCTTCTTTTATTTTTCTTTAAAATGTTGTTTTTCAGGACATAGATGAAGATTATATCCAAGATATTCCTGATGAAAGTCCATCACGAACAGTCCCGTCACGAACACCGAAGAAGGGTCATGTTAAAGAGAAGTTGAAAGAAGATGATGTTTTACATTTCAAGACAATGCAACATGTAAGTTTACCACGACTAATACATAAATTTATATTATTTAAATGATGATAATTGCGTATTAACCATACGAACTTCAGTACTTATTTGAAACCTAATGTTGCATCTATATCATTAGTGTTTTAGGCTGTGTTTGGTTGTTTGTTTGTACAAAAACATTGTTAAATCAATTTGCCGGATAAGTAAGGTACATGAAATAGTTTCAATGCTCATATTAGTTGTATATATTTATATTATTTAAATGATGATAATTGCTTATTAAAACTCATGTTTACAAATCCAAGTTTGAATTAACCCATACGAACTTCAGTAGTGATTTGAAACCTAAGCTTGCATCTATATCATTAGTGTTATAGGCTGTTTTTTGTTGTTTATTTGTACAAAGACATTGTTAAATCAATTTGCTGAAAACAACTATCTATGTACGACTTTACGGTGTTCATTTGTCTGTTTTGGGCTTAAAATTAACCAAAACCAAAATTTCACATTCATCTTTAAACTTTACCTCTAAATTGTCCGGTTTTGTGCTTAAAGACTAAATTTGAGCTTTAAAGTTTTTGCCTAAAGTTGTTGTGAATCACCTAATAATGAATGTCATGATTAAATGGTTGCCCTAAAAATGAATTTGGTCAATAAATCCAATAACCAGCATTTAAACAAGGTGCGCTTTGGTTTATGTTTTGGTTAGGTATGGTTTTGGAGCAAGGTGGGTAACTTTCAGTTTATAAACAAACCTTGGTTATTCTGTCTCATTATGTTGGTTTAATTATAGCTTTATATGTAAAATAAAGGATGTGCTTAGACTATTATTTCACAACAGGTTAAGGGAAAAGGAAAAGCTAAAATTTTTGTCGACGGATCCGAAACTGTTGAGAATTTAAACAGAGAATGCAAAGGCCGAAAACGTTTTACAACATCTGCTGAAACCGTCAAGGTATTTAATATTTATTTTATTTTTATTAATTTTACTAACGTGTGTTTACTTATAATTGTTTATAAGTCGTACAAAGTGTATATATCATATTTAAATGTAAGTTTATTTAAGTAAAATAATTGTTTTCCAGTCAAATCAGTATGTTATCCGTTTTCATAAATAGTCTTTGTACAAGATAACTTTAAGTGTCCTATATATACAAAATTTGTTGTTAACTACCTGTATATATCTTTTTTTGTTAAACAAGGCAAACAAATGGTTAAGTGTTGTTCAAAATGTGAAGCATCGAAAGAAGGTTACAAGGAATGCAAGCAAAGTTTCCGGTGTCGGCATGGATCCTGAATTCTTCAACTTTAGTCGTAAAACAGAATATAGGCTGGTAGGTTTTTTTTTACATGATTTACCATCATATTTTTTTAAAATTATTTCTATTCACTTATATTTTGTTTTCTTTCAATGCATTTAGCGGCTTCCTGTTGAGGTTGTTAATAGAGCAGGCCTGTCTGAAAGCTTGCAACCTTTATCTGTGCAAAACATGAATGGTGACGTTGAAGTTTATGAGACAAAGACAGAATTAAAAGGTGGTACGTTACGTTACGCCGTTGATGATTGGAGGAAATTCATGGAAGATAACCAGTTGCAGTTTGGACACATGCTGCACTTCACATATGTAACTTCACAGAGGAAGATTGTGTTGAAAAATGTAAGTTCGATCTAAGGAATACTGGTATACATTTTGTTTAAAACAGTTATCGTTTGGTAAGTTTTTTGTTAGTGTTTTAAATAGATACATTTTGGTGGTTGGTTTGATGAACATCAAAACTTTGCTTACTTTACTATGGTTTAGTTTATTTAGATTTTTTGTAATGATACCAATAACTTATTTTCTAATAGTTTCAATGATGTTTGTGTTTGATATGTCTATTTTAGTAATTAGTTACAATCTTCATATTTCCACAATACAATTTTGTTTTTTAATTTGAAAGATGTGATCAATTTTATTTTCCTTAAAAAAATATTTAATATAAGGTAAGTATATTTATTTATGGAAAGCTATATTACAATTTAATCACTTCCAAAAGTACTATTTATCATAAATATATTTCCATTTTTTTGTATGTTCTATCTCTATCTCTATATATTGATATAGAGTTTGTTTGAATTTGAATGTTCTATATCACCAATTCACTTCGTATTGGGTGATTCAATAAGAATTGATTACAACACGTTTCTTCCGTTTCTTATTTGCTCCTGGTCATTCAACCTTTGAACTCGGTTAGTTTGTTCACTTTGTATTTTAATCTATTCTTATGCTAATGATTTAACATTTCATTTTTACTGGTATGTTTTTTTTTCACAATATTTGTTTTCGCATAGTATCATTCAGTTAACTTACATGCTGTGATTATCATTTTTCACAATATTTGTTTTCGCATAGTATCATTCACTTTAGTTACATGCTGTGATTATAATGTATATTTATATTAATATATATATATATAGATATACACAAATCATCATTGTTATGTATTTCATATTTGTTTTCTTCCGATGTAGTTCAGTTCATGGAAGCTATTGATTTTGACACCTTAGTCGTGGAAGTTTTGTCTAGGCTCCCTGCAAAATCAATTTGTCAATTCAAATGTGTTAGTAAAGCATGGTGTGCAGAATTATCAACTAATCAGTTTGCCATGTTGCATTGTGTATGCCTTAATAAAGCTAAAAATCGGAAGCTAATATCTTTGAATGATATGTCAATAGATGTTGATAACCTAATCTGTGGCAAGATTGAATTTGGTTCAACGAAAAGTATATCTTTTCCTTTCGAGACTCCACTAATGTCATTACGTTTTCTTTCTTCTCTCGACGGACTTTTATTAGTTTACTGTATTAGAAAACTTATCCTTTGGAATCCAACTACTAATTGGTATACTATTTTATCTGATGACTACCCGAAACATGGATACGAGCACGAATATGATACTGGGGCTATCTACTATGATCTATCTAACGACCTTAAAGTACTCCACATCAAACGTCAATACAATAATGTATTTGCAAGTGTGTATTCTCGATGTTTTGGTATATGGAGAGATGTCGAATTCATGAATGCAACTAACTTTGGTTCAAGTTCTTATGCGTGGTCTGTTGGAACACTATCCGCTAACACTGTATACTTCATTGTTTCACAATCTTGGCGGGTAATTGGAAAGAAGTTTATAGTTGCTTTTGATGTTTTATCCGAAACATTCAAAATTATTAATTTTCCTTTGAGTAAAGATCTAATTCCTAGCCAAGGGCATCTTATCACAATAAACCGGAAGATTCACATGTTTGTTGTTTCCGAACCTGAAGAGCTTATTGTTGAACTCTTCAAACTCGAAGGTGAAGTATGGCATAAGGTTTTGTCTTTTCAGAATTCTCAAACAATTTCTTTCCAAAGTAGGCGGCACCAACCACATATAATGGAGTACAATACATGGATTTTAATGAGTGAATGGGGACATATGGTTACCGTTAAACTAACGAGCGAAGAGTTGGAATATGTACAAGATGTTGATACATTTAACGGAGTTAACGGAGCGTTATTTATAGAGACTATTATTTCTCCTTTTAGTTAGAAATTATATAATTTGTTTTGGTTTTTGTATTTATTGTTCCCAAGTACTTACTTTATTTAACAATTTTTTGGTTTTAGTTTGTTTTTATAAATTTTGATGTTTTTCATATTAATTTTTGTTCATTAATGTTAATGCATTCCATTGTTAATATAGACTGATGTGGAACCGTTTTTTGTTTATATTTGTTGAAATAAATAGTATGATTTATGACTGCTTATAAAATAGAGATTGATGTACACAATTACCACCATAATTGTTAGTTAGAGTTTATATCTTCATCTGGATTGATTAAATATTACTTAACATGTGATTCAACATATCAACTCTTTATTGTAACAATTTTTTTTAAATTGCCAGCAATGCCTAAACGACCAAAGACTGTTTCCGTATACAATGACATCGATAAAGAAAACACTCAGGATGGTAAGTTATTAATAGTTTTTCAACTTTTTTCGTACTCATTCCTAAAAAAACAATAACTTTAAAATTATATAGCACATGATAATTATTTTAACAAGTATTTGACTATAAGAGATATATTTTTTTTTATGCGCAGTTCACCGAAATGGAAACACATCCACCGACATTGTTAACGGTATAACACTAATTATTTCATTATCCATTTCGATTATTTTATGCCTACTTAGTTAGGTAAGTATTATGCTCGAATTGTTTATTAATTCTTCGATTTTTTTATTTATGTCTCTTCAAAGTTCGACGAGGCAGAAGACCTTTATCAAGCATAACTAATGGTATTATTTTTAGTTTTTTTTAACAAAATTCAAATTATCCTTTCTTGATTTACAACTAACTATTTTTATTTGTTTTTATTTTTTTATTATAATTTTGTGAATATGTATACGATTTTCTGTTAGTTGTCCTCCCAATTGTTACTCAAGACGAGGCTTCTCATAGAAGGAAATTAAGGAAATTATTCTTGGATAATAAGAGATCAAATGGAGGAAGTACATCGTCATCCCTTAATAATGTATCCACCAATATTAATTCCATTCCCACTCCGTGTGTTACACAACATCACATCACATCAACCACCTGCACATCGTCTTTGAGTTGTAATTTTCCAAGGCTATCATCTGGGAAACGTAAGTTGGTAAGCAAACCACGTATTTCATATCCTATACCAATGATCGACTTGACCACAGAGGAAACCGTAGAACGAGATCCTTATAAAGGTGTTTCTACAGGTAAGGTTTGTTTATAAGTAATGCTACATAATGTAAAAATATAGACTTATAAATATGTATATCTTATTATTTTAATGAATGTTGTATATATAACTCTAATGTTGTATGTTTTAACAGATTATTTGGATCATGGTGATCAAGTTATTACTTGTGAAGTTTGTTTTGCAAACTTATGGGATGCAGAGAAAGGAAACGGAAGAAAAGAAGGTGGCAAAATATGTCATATGTTATGTTGTGGTTATGCCAAAGTTGTGTTACCTGATTACAAATCTGCGTCACCTTATTATAAAAGTCTATTCATGTCCAATGATAACGAAAGCTGGCACTTTTTGAAGAACATTCGACGTTACAATTCTATGTTTGTGTTTACGTCAATGGGTGGTAAGGTTGACCACACCGTCAATACTGGTACTGGTCCTTTTTGCTACAGAATTAGTGGTGAAAATTATCATGCTATTGGTAGTCTTGTGCCAGAAAACGGAGGGAAACCTAAATTTTGTCAGTTATACATATACGATACTGAAAATGAGTTGTCAAACAGGCAATCAGTTTTTAGGTACCATGGAAATACTTATTTTTTTTATAACATTTGTTTTAACTACATATTTACTTACTATGTCAATTTTATGAAACAGATCTTTAGATGATGCTTCTGCATCAACTTCTTCAGACGAAACTGATAATAAGTTGATACAACAAATCAAAGTAATGTTGGATGCCAACAATGTGCTTGTGAAAATTTATAGGATGGTTAGAGATTGCTTCCAAGAGAATCCTAATACTACTTTGAAGCTTCGCCTTATTGGGAAAAGAGAACAAGATGGTCGGACTTATAACTTACCTACTTCCTCCGAGGTTGCCGCTCTTATTGTTGGAGATATTGATAACGGCCTTGAGAATAGAGATATCGTTGTCGAGACACAAACAGGGTCATTAAAAAGAATAAGTGAGTTGCATCCTTCGTATCTTGCACTTCAGTATCCTATTTTGTTCCCATATGGAGACGACGGTTACAGAATTGACATACCTCATAGGGGTGTCATTGATGTTACTAACAAGAAACGTCCGAATTGTACAATGAGAGAGTTCTTTGCGTATCGTGTACAAGATCGTAGGAACCAGTTTTCATTGATTCTAAATTCTCGACGGTTATTCCAACAGTTCTTGGTTGATGCTTATACGATGATTGAGAGCGAGCGACTTAACTTTATAAGATTTCAGCAAAACATGATCTCAGGTCTGATACATATGAGAGTATCCGCAAACTAAGATCTAACGGCCAACAAGATTTGTCTAAGGTTGGAAAACGTATTTTCCTTCCATCTTCGTTTACAGGTGGGTCACGATATATGATGCAAAATTATCTAGACGCTATGGCTATTTGTAAATGGTATGGTTATCCCGACTTTTTTATAACCATTACCTGCAATCCCAAGTGGCCGGAGGTTCAAAGGTTTCTTAAGGACACAAATCTTAATCCGGAGGATAGGCCTGATATTCTATCGCGAATGTTTAAAATAAAGCTTGATGCAATTTGCAAAGATTTGAAAGACCGTCATTTGTTTGGAAAAGCTGCAGCTGGTATGTTATTAATTTTACCTTTTTAAACATGATCTCAATGATATGTAACAGTTTGTTACCTTTTTGTGTAGTTGTTTACACTATTGAGTTTCAGAAGCGAGGATTGCCTCATGCGTATATGTGCTTATTCATGGAGAATGATTACAAACTTCCAACTGTAGACCATGTTGATCAGTTTATTTCTGCAGAAATCCCTGATATAAACGAAGACCCGGAACTATATACGCTTGTGAAAGACCATATGATTCACGGTCCATGTGGTATCGCTAGAATGAGCTCTCCATGTATGGTTGATAGAAAATGTTCAAAAGGTTTTCCCAAGCAATTTCAAGATTACTCAACCTTGGATTGTAACGGATTTCCCTTATACAGAAGAAGAGATAACGGTGCTTTCGTTTTAAAAAATAGAATTGAGTTAGACAACAGAAGTGTTGTACCTTACAACAAAAATCTTTTGAAAAGATATCAGGCGCATATAAACGTTGAATGGTGCAACCAAGCTGCGTCAATAAAGTATTTGTTCAAATATATTAATAAAGGGCCTGATAGAGCAACAGTTGTTGTGGTTCCGAGCAATAATGAAAACGAGCAACCAGAAAATGATGAAATTAAAGAGTATTATGATTGTAGGTATATATCGGCTTGTGAAGCCTCTTGGAGGATTTTTTCGAATGAAGTTAATTATAGGAGCCCTTCTGTTATGAGGTTGCCTTTCCATCTTCCTGGACAACAAACAGTTTATTTCGGTCCTGATGAAGATATTAATCACGTCCTAAACAAGCCATCTGTGAACTCATCAATGTTTTTGTCTTGGATGCAACGTAATCAAGATCCTAACGACACCGTTGCACGTACACTAACATATGTACAGTTTCCACGTTTTTATGTGTGGAAGCTTGACCAGCGTATATGGGTTCCGAGAATAAAAGGAAAAACAATTGGCAGAATTCATTCCGTTTCTCCGTCTACTGGTGAAGCCTACTATTTAAGAATTCTTCTTAACAAAGTTAAAGGACCAACATCGTTTGATGATATTAAAACAGTTAACGGTCGAGTGTACGATACTTTTAGAGATGCTTGCTATGCACTTGGTTTGTTGAATGACGACTCGGAGTACATTGAGGCCATCAAAGAAGCAAATATATTAGGTAGCGCATGTTATATTCGCAATTTATTCACCACCATATTACTGTCAAGCACTTTATCTAGACCTGAAGTAGTATGGGAAAGCACATGGAAGTATATGACAGATGATTTTCTTTACAGATTCTCAAAGTATCATCGTGTTTCAGGTAAAATTATAAAATTCATATTATATTTTTGTTACAGTTACTAGGAATTTATCATTAAATTTATATGTTATTCTGAATTTTCACAGGTTTATCAATTCCTGATGAGCAACTAAAGAACTATGTTTTATGCGAAATTGAGAAGTTTTTAACTCGAAATAATTCATCGCTTCGAAGATTTGTATCAATGCCTTACCCAGATACTTCATCTTTAGATAACTTTCGCTGCCGATTGATTAACGAAGAGCTTGCATACGACAGAACAGATTTACAAAATGTTTATCAAGGTCAGGTGAATTTGTTAACGGATGAACAACGTTCAGTATATGAAGAAATTATGAACGCAGTTGATGGAGACAATGGAGGAGTATTTTTTGTTTACAGTTATGGCGGGACTGGTAAAACATTTTTATGGAAAACATTGTCTGCTGCAATTAGGTCAAAAGGTGAGATCGTATTAAACGTTGCATCTAGCGGAATTGCATCATTGCTATTGGATGGAGGAAGAACGGCGCATTCTAGGTTTCATATACCTTTAAATCTTAATGAGGATTCTGTTTGTCACATTAAACCTGACGATGATGTAGCTAAATTACTACAACAGACCAAACTCATTATATGGGATGAAGCTCCTATGGTTTATAAACATGCATTTGAGGCTTTGGATAGAACTATGCATGACATTTTCAATATCTCTAATTCATCCAGATCTGATGTATTATTTGGAGGAAAGGTTATTGTTTTTGGTGGTGATTTTCGGCAAATATTACCTGTTGTTCCAAACGGTGGACGACAAGAAATTGTGAATGCCTCATTATGTTCGTCTTATTTGTGGAGGAAGTGTAAGTTGTTGACGTTAACTAGAAACATGAGGTTAACCGTTGGAATACCGTCATTTGAACTTGAAGAGATCAATAATTTTGCAAAATGGTTGTTGGACGTTGGTCAGGGAAATGTTGGTGGTTCGAATGATGGTGAAGCAATAATTGAAATACCACCTGAGCTTTTAATTGACAACACATCTGATCCAATTTCTAGCCTGATTGATTTTGTCTATCCGTCAATCTTGGAGAACTACAACGATCGTAATTACTTTAGTACTAGAGCTGTACTTGCGCCTAAGAATGAGGTGGTTCACGAGATTAACGATAGATTGTTGGCACTTTTCCCAGGTGAAGAAAAACAGTATCTTAGTTCAGACAGTCTATGCCCTACTGAAGATGGCAATGCTATTCAGCAAAAGTTATACTCACCCGACGTGCTGAATGGTCTTAAAGTATCTGGTTTACCAAATCATAGGTTAGTGCTTAAAGTTGGTGTTCCAATAATGTTGTTACGAAATATTGACCAACGAAATGGTTTGTGTAACGGTACAAGGTTAAAGGTTACAAAACTTTACAGCCGTGTAATTGAAGCTGAGATAATTTCAGGTGGAAATATTGGTTCACGGACATTCATACCTAGAATGAATTTGGTACCTTCGGATAGAAAGATTCCTTTTGCATTTCAAAGGAGGCAATTTCCAATAATGGTATGTTTTGCGATGACGATTAACAAAAGCCAGGGCCAGTCGCTATCTAAGGTTGGTTTGTACTTAAGACAACCAGTTTTCACACATGGTCAATTGTACGTAGCTTTATCTAGGGTTACAACACGAGATGGAATCAAGTTACTAATACTTGACAATGAAGGCAGACCTACAAATAAAACAATGAATGTTGTATATAAAGAGATATTCAATTGCTTGTGAATTTTTTATGTTTATCATGTATTTATCTTAGTTCACATACTTTCTATCATTTTTGTTTCTATTAGAACGAACGTATAAAACTATTTACGCGTTAAAGTATAAATTGGTTTTTGTTTAGCAACCCGTGTTTTGCCATTTGTCCTTTTATTACCCATCTTACTGCCAATATTAAACCGTTTTTTTTCCTACCTTAGTTCCCATTTCCTTTTTCATCTATTCCTTTGAAATCCTTTCAAATAAAATGGTGCCTACAATTCCCCTGTTTCATATTTTTTCATGTGTTAATGTAAATTTAGATGTCAACACTGCTGGTTCAAGTCTTATTCGCCAAAAGGCATGAAAACATCATGAAGATTTCGTTAAGAAAAACTTAATATCTAACGAACATTAGGTAGATGTAGTATTGGCAATTTGTCAACAATCTTAAAATATTATTCTTTCGAAATAACAGTTTAACGATTAAACGTTTACAATTTGTATGTGTTTAGTTGTTGTTAAGCCACCCGTGTATTACACGAGTACTTAGACTTGTTTTTTTTTTTAAATAAACTCTTTTAAAATTAAATATTAAACCTAATTAAATTATATTTTTAACATATGTGTATACATGTCAGTATATACAAGACTTATACACTTGTGTCTTATTACATCTTGTTCCCACAGGTCGGTATAAACTAGATTTATACACATGTGTATTATTCAAGTACATATGTGTATACAGTTCAGTATATACCAGACATATACACTTGTGTATTATTCAAGTACATAGTTTATACAGGTCGATATATACCAGACTTATACACTTGTGTATTATTACATATTGTTTCCATTATGCATCTTTTCATCAAACACTGATCTAATACATATAGGAAAATTGGTTTTTAATAAACCAACCTTTGCCCCATTGGTAAATAATAATGTTACCTACAGATTTGGTAGTTAATAATCCTACGTTTCAATATGTTGGTACTCAATGGACCTCCGTTAGTTTTTTTTAACTGAAGTAAGTTTTTAAGTTTTATTTATTACACAAACAGTCCCTGTAGTTATAATTTACTAGTTTTAAGTTTTATTTATTACACAAACAGTCCCTGTAGTTATAAAAAAAAATCAAAAAAAAAAAATAAAAAAAATCTAAAAATTCAAAAAAATCATAAAAATTCTAAAAAAATCAAACAAATTCTAAAAAAATCAAAAAAATCATAAAAATTCGTAAAAATTCTAAAAAAATCAAAAAAAAATCATAAAAAAAACCGTTTCGACCCGTACCGTTTCGACGCGAACCGTTTTCGACCCGGACCGTTTCGACCCAGACCGTTTTCGACCCGGACCGCCACCACCACCACCACAGCACCGCCACCACCACCACCACCACCGCAACGCCACCGCCACCACCACCACCACAGCACCGCCACCACCACCACAGAACCGCCACCACCGCCACCACCACCACCACAGCACCACAGCACCGCCACAGCACCGCCACAGCACCGCCACCGCCACCGCCACCGCCACCGCCACCGCCACCGCCACCACAGCACCGCCACCGCCACCGCCACCGCCACCGCCACCGCCACCACCACCACCACCGCACCGCCACCGCCACCACCACAGCACCGCCACCACCACCACCACAGCACCGCCACCACCACCACCACCGTTTTCGAAACGGTCCGGGTCGAAAACGGTTCGGGTCGAAACGGTACGCGTCGAAGCGGTCCGGGTCGAAAACGGTTCGGGTCGAAACGGTACGCGTCGAAACGGTACGGGTCGAAACGGCCCGGGTCGAAACGGCCCGGGTCGAAACGGTACGGGTCGAAACGGTACGAGTCGAAACGGTCTGGGTCGAAACGGTACGGTTTGAAACGGTTCGCGTCGAAACGGTACGGTTCGAAACGGTTTTTTATCATTTTTTTGATTTTTTTAGATTTTTTTTTGATTTTTTTAGAATTTTTATGATTTTTTATGATTTTTTTGATTTTTTTAGAATTCTTTTGATTTTTTTAGAATTTTTATGATTTTTTTGAATTTCTATGATTTTTTAGATTTTTTTTTATTTTTATGATTTTTTTTATAACTACAGGGACTGTTTGTGTAATAAATCAAACTTAAAACTAGTAAATTATAACTACAGGGACTGTTTGTGTAATAAATAAAACTTAAAAACTAACTTCAGTTAAAAAAAACTAACGGAGGTCCATTGAGTACCAACATATTGAAACGTAGGATTATTAACTACCAAATCTGTAGGTAGCATTATTATTTACCAATGGGGCAAAGGTTGGTTTATTAAAAACCAATTTTCCATACATATATGTATAGAGAATTTAATTAAATATTTTTAATCGTGTTCTAAATGGAACAACATTTGATAATGTTTATATTTTTTTTAAATTATCAAATATTAAGTTACGTAAATTGTGAGAGAAATAAAATATAGAGAATGTAATTAAATATTCTTTTAATTGGAAAGAAAAATCAGGAGAGAGAAAAAAATCAATTACTTAAATGAAGAGAGAAAAATACATTTATACCCTTGTGTTTATTAAAATACATGTAAGTTACAAAAGATAATTACAATCTTGCCACTAAAGAAAAAATCTAACTCTACAAAATCAATGGTCAAGATAAGTTCATTTTGTTCACAAATATATCAATGTTCACTCATGAACCCTACCATATATATATATATATATATATATATATATATATATATATATAGGTTGAGGATCCTGTACATTAATCTAGAAGTGTGAGAAGTGTATTATAACACTATATATAACAACATATAAACACCGTATAATACTATGTAACACCATATAAAACCATATAACACTATGTAACACTATATAACATTATATAACAAATATAACACTATATTTTGTCTCATAGCATGTCTATGATAGATGTATAGTGTTATATATTGTTGTATAGTGTTACAGAGTGTTACATAGTGTTATATGGTGTTACATAGTGTTATATGATGTTTATAAGGTGTTATATAGTGTTATATATAGTGTTATAATACACTTCTTACACTTCTGAATTAATGTACACTATCCCTATCCTATATATATATATATATATATATAGGGGATCGCTAGAATGAGAACCACCACGAGTTATGAGAACCACGAGAACCGCGCCCCGCAGGTGGCCGTCGGCGACGAAATTTTTTTTACACCTAGATCCGTATATTTTAGCGGGGGGTTTAAATTTTGGGTTCAAACGGCGCGCCCGAGGGGGTAGTTTTTTACGCCCAAAGTTTGGGTTTTTTTAATTTTTTTAATATTTCTTTTTTTTTTTACCAAACTTTGGGCGTAAAAAACTACCCCCTCGGGCGCGCCGTTTGAACCGAAAATTTAAACCCCCCGCTAAAATATACGGATCTAGGTGTAAAAAAAATTTCGTCGCCGACGGCCACCAGCGGGGCGCGGTTCTCGTGGTTCTCATAACTCGTGGTGGTTCTCATTCTAGCGGCTCCCTATATATATATATATATATAGGGGAGGGTTATCTTGAGAACGCTAAATATTGCGAGAACCGTGAGAACGAATGAAAAAACCAATCAAAACCAATTTTTTTAACAAAAAACCCATTGTAATTAAGATACAACATCAAAAAAAGAATTTACAACATCAAATAATTCATTTCTCCTTTCAAAATCATTTTTTTTAGATTTTTTACACATGTGTAAATATAACAGATTTACACATGTGTAAATGGCAAACTTACACATGTGTAAATTTTCTTTATTTACGAATTCACGTAAATTTAAACGTGTAAATTAAATTTCTAACATTGTATTCGAATAATAATGATAAGTGTAGAATTTTTTTTTGAATTTGATTCGTTTTTGACCAAGTTCTTGCGGTTTTTTCATTTGTTCTCACGGTTCTCACAATATTTAGCGTTCTCATTTAAACCCTCCCCTATATATATATATACATATATATATATATATATATATATATATATATACATATATATATTTTGAATTTGATTCGTTTTTGACCAAGTTCTTGCGGTTTTTTCATTTGTTCTCACGGTTCTCACAATATTTAGCGTTCTCATTTAAACCCTCCCCTATATATATATACATATATATATATATATACATATATATATATATACATATATATATATAGATATATAGTGTGAGGTTCATTGGGGAACACTAAAAAAGTGGGGAACCGGGGAACACTCTTAAAAATTTAACTTAAGATGTTAAAAATTAAATTTTTAAAATCTTTTTCGGCACTTCTCCTTATATATACTTGTAGAAGCATTTTTAATAAAAAAATCAAAAACAAAAAATATTAAAAAAAACAATTAAAAAAGGCTAATTTTTTTAGAAAATTTATTTTTTTATTGGACTAGTTTCTCCTCCTTTTTATAAAGAAAAGCGCTGAATTTAAAAAAAAAATTATTTTTAACATGTTAAGTTTATTCTATAAGATATAACTGTTTTTTAAACATTTTTTTTAATATTTTTAGTTTTTGATTTTTTTATTAAAAATGTTTGTACTTGTATTTATAAGAAAAAGCGCCGAAAAAGATTTAGAAAAAACTAATTTTTAACATGTTAAGTATAATTTTTAAGAGTGTTCCCCCGTTCCCCACTTTTTTAGTGTTCTCAAATGAACTCTCCCCTATATATATATATATATATATATATATATATATATGATCGCTAGAATGAGAACCACCACGAGTTATGAGAACCACGAGAACCGCGCCCCGCGGGTGGCCGTCGGCGACGAAATTTTTTTTACACCTAGATCCGTATATATTAGGACCGGGTGTAAATTTTCGGTTCAAACGGCGCGCCCGAGGGGGTAGTTTTTTACGCCCAAAGTTTGGGTTTTTTTAATTTTTTTAATTTTTCTTTTTTTTTTACCAAACTTTGGGCGTAAAAAACTACCCCCTCGGGCGCGCCGTTTGAACCGAAAATTTACACCCGGTCCTAAAATATACGGATCTAGGTGTAAAAAAAATTTCGTCGCCGACGGCCACCCGCGGGGCGCGGTTCTCGTGGTTCTCATAACTCGTGGTGGTTCTCATTCTAGCGGCTCCCTATATATATATATATATAGGGGAGCGCTAGAATGAGAACCACCACGAGTTGTAAGAACCACGAGAACCGCGCCCCGCGGGTGGCCGTCGGCGACGAAATTTTTTTTACACCTAGATCCGTATATTTTAGGGGGGGTGTAAAATTTTCGGTTCAAACGGCGCGCCCGAGGGGGTACTTTTTTACGCCCAAAGTTTGGTAAAAAAAAAAGAAAAATTAAAAAAATTAAAAAAACCCAAACTTTGGGCGTAAAAAAGTACCCCCTCGGGCGCGCCGTTTGAACCGAAAATTTTACACCCCCCCTAAAATATACGGATCTAGGTGTAAAAAAAATTTCGTCGCCGACGGCCACCCGCGGGGCGCGGTTCTCGTGGTTCTTACAACTCGTGGTGGTTCTCATTCTAGCGGCCCCCTATATATATATATATATATATATATATACACACACACACACTCCTCCATATCATCCGACTATATACATGTATAACAAAAAATATGTAGTCACATTTCCATATTTCACTAAATGTATATTTGTTCCTAAATATATATATTAATATCCATTTTTATGTCTCAAACCCTAATCCACCATAAGGTTATATGTTAACTTATATTTTCACCAAATTTTTATATAATCATGTGCTTAGTGGCACTAATGCATTTTTAAACATTGAAATCCCAAGTTAATCCTGCTTTTAACATAACTTATTTTTTTATAAATTTCGACATAGTGTCCTCTAAATTACCACTAATCCCTTTTAATCATCATCATCAGTTTTCTAAATCATCATCATAAACTTTTCAAACCATCAAGAAAAACCTTTTTCTATATTTTTCAACAAAACCCAAGAATATGCAAACTATATAAAACCCTAGATTTTTCCAAAGATACTTTTCATGATCATCCATTTTAAAAACAAGTTATACCAACAACTTTTCGTATACTTTTTGAATCAAAATCCATGGTCATGAAGTTTATATATATGTATGAACTCTAAAGATACCTTGTTAAAACAACTTTCAAGATCATCCATATTTCTTAACAAGTTTATCACAACATATTACTTAGATATCGTGATAGATAACATTTTATTACTAACTTTGCAAGTTCATTATGTATACTAGCTTTATCAACTTCAAGATCATCACATAGTCACCGACATTTCACAGATTATATTGTTTTCTTTTTCTATATTTTAAATGTTTTAACAAGGTTTTCATGGTGATCGGTTATACTTCCATAATCTACACTTAACTAATAACAAAAGTAAAGGTTTAGATGCTTACAACTAGCTCAAGGCTAGGGATGATCTAATCTTGAAAAAGTAGAAGAAAACTCCACCAAATTGTAAAAGAACAAGTCTCTTGATGATCCTTATGCCTTGCACCACCTTAGATCACATTAAAATGCTCTTGGATAACCTTAGATTATGAGTTTGGAAGTTGAAAATGGAGAGAAAGATATGAGAGAATGGAGCTGTGGGGTAGAGAGAGAGAGAGAGAGAAAGGAAAGGGAGTGATGAGGGTTGTTTGGAATTTTGAAAATGATAAGTGTTGAATGGTGAAAATGATATTGTGTTCTTATGTAACCCCTTCTAATCATCTAACAACTCAATATTCTAAGTTAATATCTTCTCTTCTAGGCCATACCTTCTTATCCCAAAACAAATTATCACAAAGTTGTGGTGGTGGGGGGCCCACCAAAACCGTCAGGGGGGTGGTTTGGTTGTTTTGATTTGTTTATTAGATTTAGACATGTGTTGAAATATTTTGATAGATATTTTAGTGTTCAGGGTTTAAGTAGATGTTTAGTGCACTAATCTAGTCTTAGGAAGACAACCATGCTTAACTAGTTCATTAGTTTTAGGCTTTGATAATTATTTGATATTAATCAAACAATTAATTATCCTCATGATTTGATCAGCAATCACTTATGTAATGTTACTTGATAATTAATTTTTAGATACCCTTAGGATATACAAAATACCTTTGATGGCATTTTATGATAGTTAACATTATCTAGTGACAATATATTGTTCCCATGAATCATGTACTAGTAATCGGTTATTGGAAATTATAAGTTTATAGCTCGGATTGGACAATTTAATACTTGTGTATTTTTCCAGAAAATTATAATACCTATACTTGTTTCCGCTTAGGGTTTTGTCCATGTTTTTTATTAGAAATGATATAATGTCCTTTTTATAGCGTTCCAGTGCGTACCGGAACCGTCCTTGTAACCATTGTGCAAGATTTCAGGCTTTCAAAAACTTTTTCTTTTGGAAGCAATTCGCTAACCGATACTTAATCATAATCCATTTAATGTAACATACACATCAGGACAAGGACATAAGCTACACATATCCTAAATACCCTTCACATAACTTAGGTATAAGTTTTGAAGGGTTAGGAATGAAAAAAACACGTTTATACAAGTTCAAGGACTATTTCTGACAAACTGCGAAAGTCTGCCAGTTCTCGTATTTTTGAATACGGACCACTTATACAAGTCCAAATATTTTTGTCCTCAATAAAATCTTGTATTTTATTGAGGAGAATGCAAAAATGTCAATCGTTTCACAATTTCGATCATTTTCATGTTCGTTAAAGCGTTTTACGTATTTTTGTGAAACGCGTAATTGTACAACCGAACGAACCGATATCCATGACATTTTCGGGCAAAAACCAAGTTACATATGCTATAACACCTTTATATAACCTAAACATTAGGTTAAAAGGGGTTAAAAGTGATAAAACGCGACGAAACAGGTCAAGAGGCCAAACCTGCCAATTAAAGAAAGTTTGCCCCAGCCTCCTCTTTGTGGACTGTATGTGGTCACCGTCTACGGTCTGTAGAGGGTACCCAACACCTGATTTTTGGACAACAGTTGGTTTTGTTGTCTTGGAGCCCAAGGACTTGTGTTTTCCAAGCATGTTCTTGCATTTGACAAGTGTTTAGACCTCCTTTGATCCTTGACACCTCATGTGACATGTGTAATCATCTTAGAGCTTCCAAACAACTATAAATAGCCACCCATTTTCACCATTTCAACTTGCTCATTCACATTTTCTTTCTCCTATCTTCTTGGAGCTTGTTTCCAGATTTATGGAAACCTCCTACTGAGTTCTTATAGTGTTTTCAACAGAAGTAAGTACTCTCCCTTAGTCTATTTCATTTCTTTAGTTGTTTTTGAGCTAAAAGTCAAATAGTTTGACTTTCTATTTAACTTTTGGTTCTGACCTTAATTGGTCAAGTCAAAGTTCGATTGAACTTTGCAACGTGATCGTAATCACGAAGATTATAATCCCTTGCGATTACACCTTCTGATTACCACGTTTACTAGTTGAAGTGACGAGTCAAAGTTTACGATGAAACTATTTTCGGGTATCAAAACTCCAATTTTTGATACCGAATCAGTTTTATAACTTAGTTAGATATGTTTCAACATGTCTAACTCGTCACTTCAAGTTTAGTGCTTTATTAGGGTCGCAAGTCGAGCGGTCTTGACTACCGCTTTGACTTTCGAATCCAACCTATTTGGTCGACCTTAGGATCCGACCAAACATATGTTTGTGACCATAGTTGTATAGGGAATAACCTACCAAGGTTATACCTTATGGTCATGTCGTTTGGTTAGTGTTATGATAAGTCGCTTCTATGTTCTTTAAAAATAACCAAAATGCCCTTTTTGCGCATAAATCAATTTTAAGCATATGTAACCAAAGTTTTGACATATAAACTGATGTTACAACATTATCAAACAAGTTTTGACATATTAGTCTTATCCTAAGACATATTTAACCATTCAAACATATATTTACGCAAATGTCCCGTTAACGTAGCGTAAACTATTTTAACGAGTCATAACGGGTCAAAAGCGCTTAGGATCCTTTCCAAATCAGAATGTTAAGTTTGTTAAACCATATCACATGAGTTCCAACAATCATTTGGTTTATAAGACTTCATTCTATCTGATCTCCCGTTTTCAAGTTTTGACACACTAACATGTAGTTATCCGATACACTAGGAACCACTTCAACACTTGAACTCTTGATCCTTTAAGCTTTGTTTAATCATTTGAACAAGACCTATACGCAATCCCAAGTGAGTACATAGCTCCCATCTTTTTTACTTTTTGCAAATGTTTTGGGGTGATTCATACGTGTAATTAATTTTTCTCAAATGTATGGCATATATGTGTTTACTAAGTGCTTTTTGTGTATTATTCCTATTAAGCGAAACACGACGATTGAGAACACGAACTAAATCCTTATAGGATCTATCTATCTTCATAGTTAGATTCTTATAGGATATTTGAAGTACAGTCTTAAATCTTTCTATCTTCATAGTGAGATTTCTAAGAAGTGCTTTAGACGCCGATAGTTATTGTTTATGTGTAGAGATTGTTGGTGATTTAGATAACGAAACTAGAGTAATACAATAAGGACATGGTGGATACGCCGCTGGTACTTCCTATATATAAGTGTGCTTATTGTATTACCGTTCGTGGCATTATCCGAATCACCATTAGGATTTAGGATTTTGTGATTCAATGATTCAATGTGACCAAACCAAATCCTTATAACATCTATCTATCTTCATAGATTGATTCTTGTGGGATGTTTCAAGTGCTAAATTGAAGTCCTTGATTGGATTCTTTATGTACTTTAATGCGTATGTTAAGATTCACTGAGACCAAGCTAAATCCTTATAGCATCTACCTATCTTTATAGATTGATTCTTGTGGGATGTTTAAAGTGCTAATTGAAGTCCTTGTTTGGATTCTTTGTGTACTTTAATGCGTATGTTATGATTCACTATGACCAAACCAGATCATTATAGTATCTATATGTCTTCATAGTTAGATTCTTGTGGGATGTTTAAAGTACTAAATTAAAGTCCTTGATTGGATTCTTTGTGTACTTTAATGCATGTGTACAAGTTGATGACCAAGTTGATGATTATGTGTTTATGTGATTAGTAGTGATTTAGACAACGGAACAAGTGTAATACCATAAGAACATGACGGCAATGGTACTTCCTATATATAAGTGTTCTTATTGTATTACCTTTGTAGCGTTATCCGAACCACTTTAGAATTTTTGAGTTTAGTTGATTCAAATGTTCACTATCCAAATCCTTGTAGAATCTTCCATATTTTCATACGTTAGATTCTTAGAAGGATATCTAAAGTATTATTATAAATTATTGATTTGATTTCTAATAATACTCCTCACAAGTTGATAACCAATTTCAATGTTGTTATTATTAATCCTTGAATGGATTTCTAATAATACTCACACAAGTTTATGACCGATTTCAATATTGTAACAAATACCAAAGTACAATTTTCAATGGCATAAAAATTACCTAATAATAATCATATTGCCATATACAAAACTCTTTTGTCACAAGTTTCACAATCAAGATAATGTATTGCAATGCTAAACCTTTTTGCCATTCCTTGGCTTCAAAGAGTCCATTTTCAATTGAAGACTCTCGTAGTTGTCAAAGCATTGCAATACCAAACTTTTTGCCATTAATTTGGCTAACAAAACCTATGTACTCGCCAGCTTTTATGCTGACTCTCATTTTCACATATGTTTCAGGATTTCGATTATTCAAGCATGCAACACATAGAATCACATGCGGGCCTTAGACTTCTTTAAACAAAAAGATAGTTTCATGTATTCTTTGTATTGTAAAACAATGTTACCAATAATGAAACAACTTAGTACCAGTGGTTGTGAGCAATTTGTAACGTGACCCCTCGACATTTCCGCCACGTGTTGTTGTATTACGCGATTGGGGCGTTACAATCCTGACATGAATTGTCTAATCGGATAATCTACCAACGGTCTCTGAAATTGTTTTCATCATATGCGAGACGACGAATACGAACATGTAATATGCAAATGTAAATGCATTTCCTGGATATTGCTAGATTTGTGGGACTCAATTAATATAAATCAAGCATACATGCACGTAATTGTATAGTTAATCAGTGATTAAGTTGTACGAATATATCTGCTAATTTGCCATTTGTCACATAATCACTTAGCAGTCGATCAATCAAGCTCCATACTTTTAATTTTTCGAATTATTAGTATAGTGGAGCTAGGTAGTTTCTAGCTCCCGGCTTTTGTTCATCACTTAAATGTGAACAAACGAGATATCAATTTGGAAGGTGAAGAATGTTTTTCTCAACCAACTATGAAATCATCTAGTTGGTCCCTAAAAAAATGGAGGTGCCCGTAAAATCAAATTGGAACTTCATCACCTGATATGGAGAACTAGCAAGAACTAACATGAAAACTCACCGGCTAATGAAGAAAATAACTTTGTGCATAATCGACAAAGTTTTCACCAGCACAATGCGGGCAAATGGGCAATACCAGATGATAATTGGTTCAAAGATGTTGTCACCTTTTGCAATAAAGGGACATTCCATTTTTTTATTCCGCTGTTTTTTTTCTAGAACGATATAATTTGACCAAACCTTTTGGGGAACTTTGTTGGGCTATCGGTGTAACAACCATCTTACATCAACAATATAATTTAATATTTTCTTAAATATTTTCTTTATTATACTTTGATTTACATATAATTCATATATTAATTATTACAACATATTGAACGATGGGTTGGAAGAATAATGAATTGGAGGAGTAGAGAGCTTCAATAAGATGCAATGCTAAATATGATGTGGACCATTCTACCACAACAGTTTTTTGATTGTTTAGTAAATTATGCTCCAAAAATGTCATGTTAATGGTAAATCCAACCCTTTTCCTTCGTTTTTCTAAAGTTGATTACGTTTACTTACTTTCCATTTCCCCTTGAAAATAAGGAGTGGCTACTTGCCCGGTTAGACTTGCTAAACCAAGCGCTGGTTTTTTATAGGACTGAAAATCTGTGTGTTGGCGACAAATACAGAAATGTGATTCACCCAAGGTTGACAAAGATTAAAGTATAATTTGTAGCTTTGTTGGTAAACATATCCCGAAAGATACATAACGTTTAATCTTAATGAAGATTATGTCATGTCTAACTAGTCACTAGTTGGTAATGAATTCGTCTATCTTTGTATGCTAATGTAGCATCTAGTAATGAATAAATCTATTAGTCTGACCGGTGACATTAAACAAAAATGAAGGAGGACCCACGGTTCATGACTGATAAATTGGATTTTTAGCGTTTACCACCAGAGCCGTTCCAACGTTTCTGGAGGCCCTAAGCGAACTGCAAAGTCAGGGCCTTATTATTGGTATAAATGAGTTGAGATTGAGATTTGAGACATTGAATAACCAGAGCGATGATTTTTCCTAGTACCGGCCCTAATTTCGCTCAATCCGCAATCAATTTCACATTGCTTACTCAAAAGACGCCAACGAGGGTTGATGTGTTGCGTGCGTGGACAGTGCGGACTCCTAGTGTAAAATCCTAAATATTGAGCCTAGAATCGTTGTTTAAATGGCAAAAAAAAAAAAACAAGTCTAACATATGAAAAGAAATAAAATTGGAGGCCCTCGTTTTTTGGTGGCCCTAGGCCTTAGCCTAGGTTGATAAGCCTTACGGGCCGGCTCTGTTTACCACGTCCCAACATAGTTTAGTACTCAAATTTAATCAATGACAATGGTTATGTTTTCTTCTGTTTTTAGGGGGGGGGGGGGGGGATATTCCACGGTCCTCCCAACCGCTGGAGTGATAACACTCCACCAGCAACCTAGCCTCATGGTGCTAGGGGGTGAATACCCCATCCCGAGCTGAGTCCGTTTCCTTTTGGGAAGAAGGTGGCCGAATGTCCCCGTGCCTGGACATTCTTCTGTTTTTATGTGTGTCAATATAAAATGTTCTATTAATATTTATTAAACATAACGAAGTCTCTAACATATATATAGGGGAAGTTTCAAATGAAAACCACTTTTATTGTGAAAACTCGAAAAAAAGCCTAAAAAACACACCAATTTTTTTTTTACAATTTTTTATTAAAAATCGCTATTTTTTATATATAAAAACAACTAAAAAAAAAAACATTTTTTTGTAGTACACATGTGTAATAATACACATATTACACATACACATGCGTAGTTACACATGTGCACTATAAAGTTTTTTTTTTTGAATTTTTTTTATATATAACAAATTACGAAAATTGATATGCAAAAAAAAAAAAACAAATTTTTTGGTATTTTTTTTGGGTTTTTAATTAGTTTTCGAGTTTTCACAATAACTAGTGGTTTTCATTTGAACCTTCCCCTATATATATATATATAGGCGAATTAGAAATAAATAATCTCACCTAACTCAATTTGGCCGATAATAATCCCAAGTCAGGCCGATAATAATCCGAACTGGTCAATTTTTTTGTAAAATAGTCCACCGTTAAAATAACTTAACGAAGTTAAGTTTTTTTCCGAATTACAAACCGATGTTTTAGGGCTTTTGATCAGAACGAGGATACGAGTCGATTGATGTAAAACTTACCTCGAAATTGTGCTCGAAATGACTTGATTTTTGTTAATTGGAAGTTTAAAGACCTGAATTGAAGCACTGTTTTCATGGGTTGGGGCTGTATTTTAAGGTAAGTTTTACATCAATCGACTCATATCCTGGTTCTGATCAAAAGCCCTTAAACATCGGTTTGTAATTCGGAAAAAAATTTAACTCCGTTAAGCTATTTTAACGGCAGACCATTTTACAAAAAAAAAACTTGACCACTTCGGATTATTATCGGCCAATAACTGATTTGGGATTATTATCGGCCAAATTGAGTTAGGTGTGTGTGTGTGTGTATAGGATTAGGTTCAGTTGTGAACAACATCTTCATAGTGAACTGTTTGAACTAATTAGGACCATTAATTTCTTTTTTAGTTGTTAAGGGTACGATTGTAATTATACAATAAATTAGTTTTAAATCTTTATTTTAATCATTGAGTTTTAGTTACACTTTTAATTTTGGTAGTTTTCTTAAATTGCATAATTATCTTCTTCATCTCTCTTAATTCAAAATAATTTTATTTTGCATTTCTCTGTACGTTAATGTCGTTCAGCAGACCCTTGATAAGGGATAATTATATTCACACAAGACTAAGAAGTACTATTTTTTAATAAATGAATTCATATGTTTGTGTTATTTATTCTTTTTTTAATTGCATATTCATGCAAGAATGGATTATTTACAAAACGTTTGATTACATATTGTTTTATTTTTAGATTAAATATTCAATTTTTTTTATAATTGCATATCCATGATTATTTTTCATGTACTCATCATGAATCTTGTGTGATAATGTACACTTGTTCTGAACATATAACAACCCTCCTAAAATATTTTAGAACGTCCCTATACGCCCTAAAACACACCCCGCATAAAAGAAATAGGCCCGAAATACCTTTAATATAAAAAAATCAAATAAAACAAATTTTGGTAGGCGCTCGCGGGCCGCGACCCTGATGGGTGTGTGCTTCGCGGGGCGCGACAGGGTAGACACCAGCCCGCACCCGGTGCTGCCACGTGTCACATCGCATGTCGAAGCTAGTTTCTGAATCAGCCAAGCTAGGGCCTACCCTAGGTCTCTCGCGGGGCGCGAAGACTTTGTCTTCAGCTCTCGTGGGCCGCGAGAAAGTGCTGGATCAGCACTATAAATAGGATCGATCGGCATCAGTTGCAAATCGTTCAAAAACTTCGAATCTCTCTCAAAATCTCTGAATAGCAATTATAATCGGGTATAATACCCTCCTAATTAGCGAAGCTCTGCCTCGTTGTAAGTATTATAACCCCCGGTTACGTATTAGATACGCTGCCCGATTGATTTAGTGCTCCGTAACGCCTGTCAAGGCTTTGCCTGATGTAGTCGTTGGATTTCTGTCTCGGGGAGGGTATAACTAATGTAAATTAGGTTATAATACTAACACTTGTGCCTTGTTTAATTAATAAATTATAATCAGGAAGTCACAAGGAAAATACCTAAATTAGCAATGTGAGTAATCCATCTTTTTGTGTAAACCTTTTTGTGAGTAATCTTCTTTTTTGCATAAACTGTTTTTACAAAACCTCAAATGTTTAAATTATACTTCACAGTGATTGAGTATTTGTATTCTACAATTATCGTCGGTATGTTGGGGTTTTGTATTCAAAATTTGTTACTACACTGTGAGTAGTAACATGACCACAAGTCGGGTTGACAGTATCGTGGGTGGTAATTAAAGTAGATGGAAACAAATATAATTGCGAGATCGCCCTCAATACTGTAAAATGATAAAACCTGTCTTGATTAAATTTGGATTCACTCACCAGTATTTTCCACTGACAAATGTTTTTAAAACGCGTTTCAGGTAACAAAATGTGAAAGCCAAAATGGTAGCCAGCTGGAGAGCACTGAAGCCTTGGAAAAGTGGGTATAAAAGTTACCTAAATAAAGAAGATGTTTTAATTCAATAAATTAGAATTTATCCCTATAAACATGTTTGTAATGGAAACTTGGGTTTTTCCCATGTGTTTATTATTATAAAATGTGGTATTTTACCCTGATAAAATATTTCCTAACTACGGTCCTGATGTAAATTCCGCTGCCAAACTGATAAACACCGATACCACTGATACTAGCTCTAGCCATGAACAAAACTACTAAGAATGCTAGGGCATTTGTTCTCACTGCCGAAGAAGCGAAGATGATTCTGGACGTGATTGTCGGTACGTTTTTAGTTAACGATGTTTTTGCTAAAATATTATTTGACTCTGGTGCGAACCAAAGTTTTATTAATACTTCCTTTTGCAAAATTCTCAATCAACCATTAACTAAACTTCCACAAGAATGTGTAGTGGAAACGGAAAATGGAGAATCCATTAAGATTACTGAAATCTTGCGGGGAGCAAGAATATAAATTTTGAACCAAGATTTTATTTCAAATCTTTACCCAATGAATCTGGCTGGATTTGATATTGTATTAGGAATGGATTGGTTAGTAGCCAATAAAGCTAGTATTCTATGTGATCAAAAGTCAATACAAGTAAATTCACCAAAGGGTGAAAAGATCACAATTAAAGGACATAAGCCATCTCGATCCATAAAATTCATCTCTGTAATGAAAACAACAAGTTGTGCAAGAAAATGATCACTAGTGTATATGATTTCCATAATCATTAACACTAAAGAAAAAAAATTGAAAGATATTCCCATAGTATCTCAATTGCACCAGGGATATCACCAATTGAATTTAGAATCCACTTGCTACCAGGGACAACACCAATTGCCAAAGCACTTTACCATTTGGCACCAACATAAATGCAAGAGCAAAAGAAACAAATGGATGAACTTTTGGAGAAAGGATTCATACAGCCAAGGTCATCACCGTGGGGAGCACCGATCTTGTTTGTCAAAAAGAAAGACGGGTCAATGCGTATGTGCATTGATTACCGAGAATTGAATAAGGTCACGATTAAAAATCGGTACGCATTACCGAGAATCGATGATCTGTTTGATCAATTGCAAGGAGCTCGATTCTTTTCAAAAATCGATTTACGCTCAGGATATCATCAACTGAAAGTTCAGGAATATGACATTCCTAAAACTGCCTTTAGGACAAGGTATGGTCATTATGAATTTACAGTCATGTCATTTGGTCTAACCAATGCCCCAGCCGCATTTATGGACATGATGAACATAATATGTAAACAATATTTGGATAAATTCATAATTGTCTTTATAGATGATATTCTCATTTACTCTAAGAGTGAAGAGGAACATGCAGCGTATCTGCATACACTTTTAAATTTGCTGAGAAAAGAAAAGCTTTACGCTAAATTTTCGAAATACGAATTTTGGTTAAAAGAAGTGTAATTCCTTGGACATTTAGTTAATCATGAAGGGATTCATGTGGATTCCACAAAGATTGAGGCAATTACCAAGCGGAAAGTCCCTGAATCACCAACGGAGGTGAGAAGTTTTCTAGGACTAGTCGGTTACTATAGACGATTTATCCGAGATTTCTCTAGAATAGCCATTCCCTTAACAAAACTAACATGTAAATCTGTTAAGTTTGAATGGGGACCAAAACAAGAAGAAGCCTTTAGAATTCTTAAGCAAATATTAACCAACGCACCCATACTAGCGTTACCAGAAGGAACTGAAGACTTTGTAGTCTATTGTGACACTTCTAAGTTAGGTTATGGATGTGTATTGATGCAACGTCAAAAGGTTATAGCTTATGCCTCTAGACAACTTAAGAATCATGAAGAGAATTATCCAACCCATGATTTAGAATTAGGAGCCATAGTTTTTGCCCTTAAGATTTGGAGACACTATTTATATGGAAATAAATTTGTTGTCTTCACTGATCATAAAAGTTTAAGGTACATTTTTGGGCAAAAAGAGTTAAATATGAGACAAAGACGCTGGATGCAATTTCTTAGTGATTATGATTGTAATCCAGTATCATGCAGGAAAAGCTAATGTAGTAGCTGATGCTTTAACATGAAAAACCTAAAAGAGTACGTTCTCTTAAATTAAATCTGCAGATAAATTTAAATGAGCAAATTATAGCCGTACAAGAATCAGTAATCAAGGACGATACTGAGAAATTGAAAGGAATGATTAAGGAACTAGAACAAGGAACAGATGGAATTTGGAGATTCCATAAGAAACGGATGTGGATACCTAAGCAAGGAAACCTACGCCACCAAATATTAGAAGAAGCCCATAAGTCTAAGTATACGATACATCCTGGAAGTGATAAAATGTATCAGGACTAAAGAAGGAATTTCTGGTGGATAGGAATGAAAAAGGATATATCACCTTATGTTGCCAAGTGTTTAACTTGTTCACAAGTCAAAGCTGAACATCAGAAACCCTCAGGTTTATTGCAACAACTAGAAATGCCGATATGGAAATGGGAATTGATAACAATGGACTTTGTTACCAAGTTACCCAAGACACGTAAAGGTAATGATACAATCTGGGTGATTGTAGATAGGTTAACCAAGTCTTCTCATTTCTTACCAATGAAGGAAACTTTTAGTATGGAACAACTAGCCAAGTTGTATGTAAATGAAATAGTTTCATTACATGGAATTCCTTTATCTATTGTTTCTGATAGAGATAGCCGTTTGACTTCTCATTTTTGGACAAGTTTCCAAAAAGCAATGGGAACCAAGTTATATCTAAGCACCGCTTATCATCCTCAAACAGATGGACAAAGCGAAATGACAATTCAGACAATGGAAGATATGCTTAGAGCTTGTGTAATTGATTTCAGAGGAAATTGGGACGATCGTTTACCATTAATAGAATTTTCCTATAATAACAGCTATCACACCATTATAAATGCTGCTCCATTTGAAGCACTTTATGGACGAAAGTGTCGAACTCCAGTCTGTTGGGCAGAAATTGGAGAAAAGCAACTGTCTGGACCAGAGATAGTACAAGAAACAACAGACAAGATTATTCAAGTCAAGGAAAGATTAAAAGCAGCACGCGATCGACAAAAAAAGTTATGCTGATAACAAGCGGAAACCGTTGGAATTCCAAGTAGGAGACAAGGTATTATTAAAAGTTTCTCCATGGAAAGGAATAGTCATATTCATCAAGAGGGGAAAGTTAAGTCCCAGGTATGTTGGACCTTTTGAGATTATTAGAAGAATAAGACCTGTAGCATATCAGCTACAGCTGCTAGAGGAAATGGCAGGAATACATGATGTATTTCATGTGTGTAATCTCAAAAAGTGCTTAGCCGATGAATCATTAGTAGTACCTCTTAAGGATATAGAGGTAAATGAGAAACTCAAGTTTGTAGAAAAACCTCTACAGATTGAAGATAGAAAAGTCAAGAATCTTAAACATAAGAGATTAGTTCTAGTCAAAGTAAGATGGGATTCCAAGAGAGGACCAGAATATACATGGGAGCTTGAATCAGAGATGCAAAGGAAATACCCACACCTGTTCCAGTAGACCTCGAGGACGAGTTCTAAAACAAGGTGGGGAGGATATAACAACCCTCCTAAAATATTTTAGAATGTCCCTATATGTCACACCCCGACCACGTGGAACAACCAAACGTGGGGGAAACGTCGGGGAGTGTTGTAACAGAATTATTGTTTCACAACCATGGATACAAAGTTATATATTATTTATCAAACAAGCGAGTTACATTGTCTTAAAACATGAAATAAAGAGTTCAGAACATAATTAAACTAAGTCTATCTTCATTTTAAGTCTCTAAGTTATATATTATTTATCAAACAAGCGAGTTACATCGTCTTAAACTAAGTCTATCTTCATAACTAGGGTTTTTAGAAGAAAAGTTTAATAAAAATTAGTCATGAATCTTGTAAATTGTTTTGTTTAGTAAATCATTTAAAAAGCGATAAGATCAGATGATATGTATAAATAAAAGAATAATATACGGTTAAATGAATAACCAAGTAAAATGAGTTGTATAAAATAAGTTGTTTGTAAAGCAATGTCTTGTGAAAGATATGTTATTTGTATAAAATGTTATATGTCTAAATTGAAATGATTTAAATAACGCTACGATATGTAATACCATACAAGCACTTATATATAGGAAGTACCAGCGGCGTATCCACCATGCTTATATCATATTACACACGTCTCGTTACTTAAATCACTTAAACAAACCACCAATGTATAAAGTCCATGTTTAAACCAATTGTCAAAAAGTCCTTGTATAAGCCATGTCAAATGTTAAAAAGTCCAAATGTAGTCAAGTAATGTGTAACAAATGTTATGTATTGTAAGTAAAGTATTGTCACATAAACCAAATGTAGAAATGTACAAAACAAAGTATTTTGAATATATCAAAAAGTTATGTTTTGCAAAGTAAATGCATGTTTTATTGATACAAACATTTATGTGGTAAGTTAACGCATACATTCAAGCCTTGAGACAGTCGGATAACCCTTTTAGTCAAGGTTATCAAAAGAAATGTTTTCGGATTCAGTCATTCCTTACATCCAAACAAACCCGGGATGTCAGGAATGGGAATTGTCAAGTCCTATGGTACCACTACTTACTACCGAGCGGCGTAGCAAATGTTAATGAACGTATATAAGTCCCGTTTGTGCTAACCAAATGTTATAGCAAATGTGAACATGTTATATGAAAACAATGTACTAAGTATGCTAAGTTAACATACAAAGCAGAAAAGTCATGTAAATCAATGTGCTAGCATGCTATCAGTCAACATACATAGCAGAAATGTAAAGTAAAACAATGTACTAAGTATGCTATCAGTCAACATACATAGCAAAATAATGTAATGTAAATCATGTACTATAATTGTACTAATGGACATAGCAAGTATATGATGTGAAAACAGGAAAGCATGAAAGTAACAAGTAGGCACATGTGTTTCACCCCAAAACAGTTTGAAAAATAGTAAAAGAGGGGTCTATGTACTCACTTGAGATTGCTTAGTAGTCCTTGAGTAACAACCAAACAATGCTAGAGATCACGGATATCAAACGGCACCTAATATAGGTAACTATGTTAATATACCGGACCTAAATCGGAGGATTTGGATAGAATGAGGGCTCGTAAACCAAATGAGTATGGGAACTCATGTAGTATGGTTTAACAAAGCCTACATACTAAATGAAACCTAACCTAAGTGCTTACGACCCATTACGACCCGTTTAGGTAGCTTATGCTACTTTAACGCGTCGTTCGCGTGAAACGCGTTCGGACTGCCTAACTAGCCCTATGATAAGTAAAATATGCCTTAACATGTCTAATATTGTTACCAAATCAGTTTAGATACCAAAAGTTATGTTACATATGCTTAAAATGAATTTTGGCGTCAAAAGGGCATTTTGGTAATTTACCTAAGGCATATATACTACCTATTATACAACTACTCAAACGATGTGACCATACGGTATAACCTCGGAAGGTTATTCCCTATACAACTATGGTCACCTAATGTGTTTGGTCGGATCCTAATGATCGACCAAACGGGTCGGGTTCGAAAGTATAAGCGATTGTTTAGATCGCTTACCTTACGACCCTATATAAACACTAAACTAAAAGTGACGAGCTAAGCATGTTAAAACATGCTTACCTAAGTTAGAAAACAAGTTTGGTATCAAAACAAACGGTTTTGATACCTAAGAGTAGTTTGGTTACAAAATACGCGTAAATGCGCATTTTGGCCGAAACTACGACTCGTCACTGAGCCTAGATAACGTGGTAATCAATAGGTATAGTCACAAGAGACTATAACCATCGTGATTGCGCTCACGTTATGAAGTTCAACCGAACTTCGTGTTGACCATAAACTGGTCAACGCAGAAAGTCAAACATAGTTTGACTTTCGGACTCGAAAAGCGATAAAAGAACGAAGGAACACTTACAAAGGGTCCCCGAAAGCTAATCTTGATCCGAGTAGCTCAGGCATGAAGCAATGGCTTCAACTTAGAGCTTTTAGATCATATTTTTGTGGGTTTTGCAAGGAAGGGGGGTTGGGTATTTATAGGATTTCTCGAACCGTTAAGATCGTTTCTTGAAAACCGTGATGTAATCTCAACCTTACACTTGTTGGAAATGTTATGGAACATCAATTTGGCCCCTCATTATCCTGAAGAGGCAAGTGCAAAAGGTGGAAATGCCAGATTCAATGTTTCTGCATTCTGCTGTTCTGGAGATTCCTTACGGACCGTAAGGGTGATGGCTTATGGTCACCATCAACTTTCGCAGAATGTCAGTTTTGGTCCCTGTTATGCGTTAAAGCCATTTCCGACAAGTTTAAGCCCCGTTAGCCCCATTTCAAAGCTCTAGAATGAAGTTAAAGTACAGGGAACTTAAAATGTGCTAAAAAATATCTCGGATGTCGGTTCGTTTGTCCGTACGGTTGCGATGTTCGCTTAATTACGACGAAATGCGCATAAGCGCGAAAAATGATCCAAATTGCGTGACGAATGGATTTTTCTTATGCTAAACACTAAAATAAACTATTTTAGTGCTTACATAAATTTTTGGATGTCCGGATGTATTCAGAACGTAAGTTATGCGCGAAAATGCAAACTTATGCACTTTTTGACGCTTTTAGTCCCTGAATGACCCAAAAGTTTATTTTAGCACACCGAACCCCTCAAAGCCTATTTCTAAGCTATGTAAAGGATATTTATGGTATGTTTAACTTATGGTCATGTTCCAGAATGTCTGTTACAGTTCAAATTGGCATACTTTCGCAGTTTGTCAAATTTAGTCCCTGTAAGTGAATTGACTTGTTTTTGCCATACCAAAGCCTTCAAAACTTATTTCTAAGTCATGTAAAGGTTATTTAAGGTATGTTTAGCATATGTTGATGTTCCGGAGTATTTGTCGCATTCAACTGATTACGTTTACGCACCATTTTGCGTATAACTCTCCAGAAAGCGATGTATAGTTTGAAATTGAATAAAAGTCAAAACATGAAAAATGTCAAACATAACCAAACAAACATTGGGATCAAATAACATTGTTTTATTGATAACTGAACTGTTCACAATGATTACAAGCACAGATGTTACAGTCTCCCCTACTTGTGGAAACATCGTCCCGAAATTTATTTAGAGGAAACTCGTGGAAAAAGATGCGGATATTTCGCCTTCATTTGATCTTCGCATTCCCAAGTAAACTCGGGTCCACATTTAGATTCCCAGCGAACCTTGACCAAAGGAATGCGCTTGCGTTTGAGCCACTTGACTTCACGTTCCATGATTTCCACTGGCTTCTCAACAAATTTCAGTGTTTTATCAACACGAATTTCGTCAAGCGGTATGTGGAGGTTCTCATCAGCTAAACACCTCTTGAGATTGGACACGTGAAAGGTTGGATGAACATTTCCAAGTTCAGGAGGTAACTCAAGTCTGTAGGCTACCTTACCGATTCTTTCGACGATCTTGAATGGTCCAACGTATCTAGGTGCAAGTTTTCCTTTCTTTCCAAATCTGATCACACCTTTCCAAGGTGAGACCTTAAGTAATACACGATCACCGACTTGAAAATCCAAGGGCTTGCGTTTTAGGTCCGCGTAACTCTTTTGACGGCATCTAGCTATCTGAAGGTTATCACGAACTTTCTTAACCTTATCAGTTGTCTCTAAAATGAGGCCAGGTCCAGTAAGCTGAGCCTCACCGATCTCATTCCAGCAGACTGGTGAATGACATTTTCGACCATAGAGAGCCTCGAAAGGAGCCATGTTGATGCTGGAGTGATAACTGTTGTTGTAGGAAAATTCAATCAACGGAAGATGTGAATCCCAACTACCACCAAAATCGATCACACAAGCTCTAAGCATATCCTCCAGAGTCTGGATTGTTCTTTCAGATTGACCATCCGTTTACGGATGATAAGCTGTGCTCAGATTAAGTTGGGTTCCAATAGCAGATTGCATGGTTCTCCAAAAATGAGAAGTGAAGTGAGCATCTCTGTCAGAAATGATGTTCAAAGGAACACCATGTCGAGCTACAATTTCATCCGCATAGATTTTAGCAAGTTTGTCAGCAGAAAAATCCTCACGGATTGGCAAGAAATGCACTGACTTAGTAAGACGATCAACGACTACCCAGATGGCATCATGACCTTTATTTGTGCGCGGAAGTTTGGTAACAAGATCCATAGTAATGTTTTCCCATTTCTAAACTGGGATCTCTGGTTGCTCCAATAAACCAGAAGGACGCTGATGTTCAGCCTTAACCTTAAGACAAGTAAGGCATTTTGATACATATAAGGCAATGTCTTTCTTCATACAAGGCCACCAATACTGAATACGAAGATCCTTATACATCTTATCTGAACCAGGATGAACAGAATAACGAGACTTATGGGCTTCATCCATAAGCAAGGTGCGAAGATTATCTTGGTTTGGGACCCACAAACGGTCCATGAAGTAATACGATCCATTGTCCTTCAGTTCAAGACCAGGTGCTATGTGATAGAGAAATTCCTTATCCATCAAACCTTGTGAAACACAAGTGTGTTGAGCCTGAGAAATGCGGGCTTGGATATCGGATTGAGCTTGAATATCAGATTTGTTAGGGGTCATTTTCTTTGCATACATATCCTGACCAATATCCTGCCTTTGTTTGTTTATTTGTGACCAGGATGCTGGAAGAGGATATTGCTAACATCTTGGGCGATATCCTGAGGTTTATTGAATTAACCACGTGCAGGTTAAAGGCTGAGGCTTGCTAACGGTCAAGTGGACTTCTTCTCCTCAAGACTCGGACGAGTTTGTTGAAGGAGAGACGTTGAGCCCGAAAGACCAGGTCTACAACGTTCGATGAAGGAATATTCGGTGGATCCCGGAAGTTTAGGATAATTTGTTATTTTATCTTTACTATAAATAGATGGGGGCGGATCAGCTTAAGGCACACAATTTTCACTAACACTCTCGAACACTTTCACTCTCTAGCTCATTGCAAACACCACACTTGTATTCAAATTTCATTGTAACACATAGTCGATCCGCACCACATCCTGCACTGTATCCTGACGTTTGAAGTAATAAGAAGAACAAGGCAGCTGCGATTGTCAGCTCCCGAGGTTTTATGCCGGCGATCTAGATTGATCAAGGGCTTTCCTCGTACATCTCGTGTCGTTTACTTTACTTTTGCTCATTGTTTGATCATAGATACAACTCAATATCCTGAGCCGTATCCTGAATACTGATTTCCTAATTAACTCAACAAGCATATTTTCAAATACACTTTCTAGCACACTACCTCACTTTACTAATTTGATCACTTAATTGCTTCGGTAATTTTTGACCAAAACAATTTGGCGCCCACCGTGGGGCAAGTGGTGCTCTCTTTACTAAAATTTTTTGTGAAATCGCTAATCGGCTTTCTATTTTCAAAACTTTTTGCCACATTGTCCATAATGGCCTCAAGATCAAACATGAGTTCCTCTACTGTGTCTGCTATGACTTCTGCTACTACTGGTTCGGTGCTTCCACCACCTCCTCCAAGGATGCCAGCCTCTTCACGACCTCAGGATATTATCCCTACTCGCAGTGTTCAGGAATCTGCTCCTGTTCTAGCTTCTAATGAAATTCTCACTTTATTTGGAAGTGTGCAGGAACAAATGAGGCAGCAACAGGAAACAAACCAAATGCTTTTAAGGGAAATACAACTCCTGAAGTCTAGCTCGAGCAGATCTGCTGAGGATAATGTCACTCCATTACATCCCAGAACGTTGAACTTTAGTTCAGCTGTGTATACTGAGGATAACAGGGGGAATATTGTGCCCAGCCTTCCTCAGAATCATACTCCTGAAATACCCTCCTCGGTCAGGATGTCAACCATGAGGAGCTCAGGATATGTTTCAGGATATGGGCAAAATCCTCCAACGGGTAACGTGTCAAATAATAATAATACTCATGCTACTAACAATAGTGGATCTTTGCAGGATACAGGTGTAACATCAGCACTTACTAGGGAACTTCAGAAGTTGAAGGGCATGATATCTAGTGTACCTGGGGTGGTCCAGCCGATCCCAGAAGTGTCCCTAGACAGCCACTAGATATCTCGTTTTGCATATCCTATCTGTGATGCTGAGATCCCAAAGAGATTCCAAACCCCCAACATGAAGCTTTATGATGGGACTACGGATCCTGAAGAGCATATTGCTCAGTATAGGGAAAGAATAGAGATTAACCCTATCCCTCCGGAGCTCAAGGAAGCATGCTTGTGCAAGGGATTTGGTTCTACTCTAACAGGATCAGCCTTAAAATGGCTGTTAAATGTTCCTCCTCACTCAATTACTTCATTTGCTCATTTGGTTAATTTATTTAACAGTCAATTTTCTTGTAGTCGGAGTTTTGAGAAGCTAACCAGTGATCTTTACAGGATAACTCAAGGGCCTCAGGAATCCTTGAGGGATTATGTGAACAAATTCAGTCGAGAATCCTTGGATATCCCACATCTTGATGTTGCAACAGCTGTGCAAGCTTTTAAGATGGGATTACAAAAGGATTCTCAGTTTTATCAGGATCTTGTAATGAATCCCTGCAGGAATCTAGACGAAGCTCGTAACAGGGCTTTGAGATATATCCGTCTGGAAGATGACAAGAAGATGCAAGAAAGGATGAACTCATCTAACACTTATGAGTCAACTAACAGGAAGTCAGAATCCTCATTCAAGTCATATCGGCCTAAGCCATATGGTAGAAACGAAAACAAGAGAGTGAATGTTGTCGAAGATGAGGATCCTGAAGAGTATCCTGAGTTGTCTGAATATTGCTTTTCTGTTAACATTCCAGAATTGATGTATGCCATGCAGGGTCTAGGAGACAAGGCTAGGTGGCCTCGAAAGAATCAACAAAAGGCTGACTGGAAAGATAAGTCAAAATGGTGTTCTTTCCACGAAGATTTCGGACATGTAACTGAGGATTGCATTGCTCTAAGGAAAGAAATAAGCTATCTTCTAAGCAAGGGATATCTGAAAGATCTCTTAGGAAGAAAGAAGAATAAGGGTCAGGATACTGAGAAGGATCCTGAACGAGCAGCATCACCTCCTGCGGATGCCAAGATAATCAACTTCATTTCGGGAGGATCCGACATTTGTGGAACTTCGTATTCGGCAGCAAAGAGACATGCAAAAGAAGCTAAGGCCGAAAGGGGAGACAAACCTGTCAGGATGACTACCCTCACAACTGACAAAGTGATCACTTTTAATGCTGATGATAGGGATACTGTCCAGGATCCTCACCATGATGCTCTGGTAATAACGTTATATGTGGCTAACCATTTTGTACGCAGGATATTAGTTGATAATGGCAGCTCCGTCAACATAATCCAACTAGAAACTCTGAAGAGAATGAATGTATCTCCAATGGATATCACTTCAAAGTCTACTGTGCTTGTTGGGTTCAGTGGAGAGGCTAGAAACATAGTGGGAGAGATAAAGTTGCCAGTATACGTTGAAGGAGTCAACTCGATACAACGTTTCTGTGTGATGGATTCTCTCTCCTGCTACAACATCATACTGGGAAGACCGTGGATTCACGATATGAAGGATGTGCCATCAACATATCACCAATGCATCAAGATACCTACACCTTGGGGAGTTTTCAAAGTCGATAGTGATCAGCAGGAGGCGAAAGAATGCTACTCATCCTCTATGAAATCCTCAACCAAACCTAGTGCAGCATAGCAATTAAAGACGCGGGCCCAGGATATCATGGAGGATCCGGAGCAGGATGTGAAGAAAATTATCCTGGACCAGGATAATCCCGATATTTTGGTACTCGTAGGGACCAATATCCCTCAGGATATTGAAGAACAATTAATTAACTTTTTGAAATGCAGGATGTCAACGTTTGCATGGAAGCATGAGGATATGACAGGCATATCCAAAGATATTATCACTCATAAGCTTGGAATTGATAAATCATTCAAGCCTGTGCAGCAAAAAAGAAGGAAGTTTGCTCCTGAGCGGAACACAATTATCCAGGAGGAAGTTGAGAGATTATTGAAGTCCAGGATGATCAGAGAGGTTAAGTTCCCAAGGTGGCTAGCAAACGTGGTTGTAGTACAGAAGAAAAATGGGAAATGGAGAGTTTGTGTGGACTACACAGACTTGAACAAAGCTTGTCCTAAAGACCCATTTCCTCTTCCCCACATTGATGCAATGGTAGATGCCACTGCCGGGCATGAAATGCTGACCTTCATGGACGCATCTTCAGGATTTCAACAGATCCAAATGGAGCCTTCTGACCAGGAGGATACTGCCTTCATGACACCAACATGTATTTATTGTTATACAGCTATGCCTTTTGGTTTGAAAAATGCAGGTGCAACATACCAAAGATTGATAAACATGATGTTCAAAGACAAACTGGGGGACACCATGGAGGTATACATCGATGATATGGTGGTGAAATCTAAAAAGGCTGAGGATCACCTCCAGGATATCAAGGGAGCATTTGATATCCTGGATCGATACAACATGAAGCTGAATCCTGCTAAATGCCATTTCGGAGTGGGGGCAGGAAAGTTTCTTGGATATATGGTGACAAAAAGGGGGATAGAAGCAAGCCCAGAGTAGATCAAAGCTATCCTGGATATAAAATCACCCTCAAATATGAAGGACGTACAAAGATTGGCAGGCCGAGTAGCAGCTTTAAACAGGTTTATCTCGAGATCCTCAGAGAAGTGCAAAGATTTTTATGATATCCTAAAGAAGAACAAAAGATTTGAATGGGGGGAGAAGCATGAAGCAGCCTTGCAGGATTTTTAACGATATCTCTCAACCGCACCTTTATTGATGAAGCCTGAAAATGGTGAACCACTATCCCTATACCTTGCTGTATCAGGGAATGCTGTAAGTGCCGTTCTTGTAAAAGACCATGAAGGTCAGCAATATCCTGTTTACGATGTTAGTAAAAGTTTGCTATATGCTGAAACTAGGTATTCTCATTTAGAAAAATTGATATTAGCTCTAGTTATGGCATCGACAAAACTTAGGCATTATTTCAAGACACATAGGATACATGTTAAAACAAATTATCCTGTCAAAAATGTGCTCAGGAAACCAGAGATGTCAGGCAGGATGGCCAAATGGTCAGTAAAGTTAAGTGCTTATGATTTAGTATATGAACCTAGAAATGCCATAAAGTCTCAAGCTTTAGCTGACTTTGTGGCTGATTTTAGTAGTGATATTCAGGATGAGGTAGACCTAGAAGTTCAACAGTTAGGAGAATCCTCAGGATCCTGGACATTATATACTGATGGAGCATCTAATGTAAGAGGAGTAGGATTAGGAATACTACTAAAATCGCCACAGGGGGACATATTACCCCAGGCTATTAGGTGTGAATTTCCTGCTACTAATAATGAAGCAGAGTATGAGGCTTTAATTGCAGGATTAGAGTTGGCTAAGAGCATGAGTATAAAAAATTTGCAAGTATATGTTGACTCTTTGTTAATTACTAACCATTTTAATGAATCCTATGCAGTTAAGGGTGAGAAATTAATCGAATATCTCGATATTCTCAAAAAATTAGCAGCATATTTCGATGTTTTTATACTTGAACAGGTACCGAGGGAGGATAATGCTGAAGCGGATGCCTTAGCAAATTTGGGATCATCGATCAGGATACCTGAAGGGACCCAAATACCAATATTACATGTCTTATATCCTGCAACGAATCCTCGGGATAAAGAAGTAGCGGGTATTCAGGATCCTGGAGCAGAACATCCTGAAGAGGATCCTAAATCCTGGACGGCTCCAATCATGAGATATCTCAAAGAAGGACACATCCCTGGAAATGAGAATCCTAAGGCATTTAGGATGAAGGTATCACGATTCACTATTATAAATAATATTTTATACAAGAAATCTCTTGCAGGACCGTATTTGAGGTGCTTAGAGGATCCTGAAGCCAAAGAAGTACTTCAGGATATACATGAAGGGGATTGTGGTAACCATGCTGGGGGCAGGTCGTTATTCTCAAAAGTGTTAAGGACAGGATATTATTGGCTAACAATGAGAAAGGATGCAACAGAATATGCTCGAAGATGTAACGCATGTCAAAGACATAGTAAGATACTGCATCAACCTGCTGAACCATTATATCCTATTGTTTCCCCTTGGCCGTTTATGAAGTGGGGTATGGATATAGTGGGAAAGCTACCAAAAGCTCCGGGAGGAAAAGTCTTTATGCTAGCAATGACGGATTATTTCTCTAAGTGGGTTGAAGCAGAAGCATTTGTTCAAGTGAGAGATCAAGAAGTAGTATCCTTCATAAAGAGGAATATCCTAACCAGATTCGGAGTACCAGCCGAGATAATCTGTGACAATGGTTCTCAATTTATAAGCAAGGGAACTACTGACTTTTGAAAAAGTTGGGGAATCAAAATAATTACATCTACTCCGGTACATCCTCAAGCAAATGGACAAGCAGAATCCTCAAACAAGATAATTGTCAATAACTTAAAGAAGAGACTTGGAGCCAAAAAAGGAAGATGGGCAGAAGAATTACCCTTTGTCTTATGGGCTGATAGGACAACGGTAAGGAATGCAACAGGCCAAACCCCATTTTCCTTGGTACTTGGAGCAGAAGCGATGATTCCAACGGAAATGACAATACCTACTGCAAGATCTACCCTAAGTGATCCTGAGCAGAATCCTGAAGCCTTGAGTCAGGATTTAGACACTATAGATGAGAAGAGAGATGCGGCAAGGCTAAGGATGGCAGCATATCAACAGAGAATATCCAGGGCATATAACAAGAATATTAGGACCAGAAGATTTAAGGTTGGAGATTGGGTGCTAAGAAAGGCTTTTCAGAATACTACTAATCCTGCCGATGGTAAGTTAGCTCCAAAATGGGAAGGACCATATGAAGTTGAATCAGAAGCAGGGAAAGGAGCATACAAACTCAAGAATATGGAAGGGGATATGCTACCGAGGTCTTGGAATGCTACACACCTTAAGCTCTATTTCAAGTGAGTTTAGAATTCAATTTCTAACTCAGGATGGGATGAATTCTATCTTTTTTAAATATGTTTTGGTTTAATTTATTCTTTGAAACCCAATACTAACTTAAGCATCGGAGGGGTGTTAGCCAAGCTAACACCCACCTTAGTTTACAATTGTTTTGCAGAATATGTTTCAGGATATAGCTCCAGGATATATACTCAGGATAACTCGAAAGATTAGAGGATTGGCCCCCTCTCTCACGTACAAGGGATCCTGATCCCTTCACAGGTTTAAAGGTATTCACCTTTCTTCCGAATTGGGTTTAAACACCCCGCCTGGAGCGCAAGTTATTCAGGGATAGTTCAAGGTGGTGGGACCAGTCCATGTAAAAGTGGCTGACAATTTCGTTACTACTGGCTATATCCTGAATCCTAAAGGTATATGAGGATTGATCACCCTCTCTCACGAAAGGGTATTTTCATACTCTCTAAGGTTTAAAGGTTTTCACCTTTCTAAGTCTTGGAGTTTATACACTCCCGCCTGTAGCGCATGAAAATTTGGGATTTTCCCCAGGATACAAGGGATTTATCTCCAGTACATCCTTGGGTTTTACCCTTGGGACCTAAAAAATTGCCTATACAATGGAAACTGACATTCAGAAGATTTCTAAGTATTTGAAGACATTGTACACATGGGACATTCCTACCAAGGCAGTGATGTAAAGCTCAAAGGCTAAAGTTCGGAACTAGTATGCTAAATATCTCACACAGGGGACATCTTCATTGGAAAAGTTGCAAGGAGATTGAGGTTTGATAAAAGGGTTATATACTACTCCGGGTATGATATTTCCTTTGTAAGCATCGTCTAAGTTTTTAGTAACATTATGTTAAGTATCCTGATATATTCTCAAAGTCCTTTTCAGGGTATTTGATTAGGGTGTTTGAAACTAGTATTAGGTTAGAACTTTGATCATTTTAATATTATCAAAACTTGGTTTTGAAAAGATAGATTGTTTTTCACTTTCTAAAGAAATTTCTACAAAGTTGAAGGAACGTTTGGAAGTTCTATCTAATAAAAGGTTTTTACAGTATATCGCTGAGCATACTGATCAGGATATTTTCATAAGATAGTAATATAAAATTTTTACAAAGCTAAGAATTACACTAAGTAATGCGAGGCAATAACAAACAAATAAAAAGATGAAATTATTCTTGAAGCAATCAATACTGGTTGATAACCGAGGGTTTCATCCTGAAACCCAGGACCCATCCACCTTCGGCTATCAAATTGTTTCGACATAGAAATAAATTGTTCATAAAAACATAAAATTGTTCGAATGATTTAAAGGAAATAAGCTCTAGGGGGTAGTGCCTTCTTGGTCCATAGTGGTTTCAGCAACATCCGTCTTGGGATCCGCCTCATGTCACACCCCAAATTTCCACGTGTTACCGGTGGGCCCGGTAGGGGAGTAACGTGACGTGGTTGGCAACATCATAGTCAAACAACACAATATATAAATGCACAGCGGAAGCAAAAGGATAAATATATTAAAATCCGTAATAGTGTAACATCAAAGTATTACAACGGAAGTAAAGGATCCACAGGCGGATCGCAAATAAAATAACATGGTTCAACAGACTTTAGGCATCTAAGCTTGCGAGACTCTTTATTGATGCTAGGAGTAGCCGGCCAATTCCAATTAGTACCTGCACTTAGCCTTTTTGGAAAATACGTCAGTTTACACTGGTAAATACAATCAACTGACTCATTTTGAAAAGAGTTTAAGAAAATGATTGTTTTGAATGCACATGGCACAAATAATATTTTATAACTTGGGATACTTATCTAATATATAAACTTGTACAGGATTTACATGTTTCTTATGCGTTCAGTAGCCCGGATCGAGCCGGGTTAAAGATTAATGGACACACCACTTTAATTATGAGACACTGACAGGTGTACGCCTACACCTGAGTGCTAAGGTCGTGGCCATTCAGTAGAATGATGCCAGGGATATCCGGGACACGGTCATTAACCCCCCAAAGGCTTTAAGCAACAAAACAAATTAAACGGAGACATCTCAATCATTTAACCATAATAAGATTAAATATTCAACGCCCGACCAAGCGGTATTTTATATACCGTACCCAAGCCCGTATAGGGAAATAAGTTAAAAGTATTTACCTGAGCTAAATATAAATTCAATCCCAGCCGTATCAAATCAGCAAGTACAGATAGCTTTTACTGGGCTCCTAAATCTGGAACGAAGGTTTTTAATAACCTATTAGAATCCTAACGGGTCTTTAATTAAGCCTTGACTTAGACCGGTTAGTTTTCCAGAAGAAGATACGGTTCAAACGCATGATAAAGCGAAGACCGGAAAAAAATGTGATTTAGACCCGACAAGTCTGAAGACTTGTATAATATGGGTAATCTAAATACATTATGGATTTTGAGATAATAACGATAAGGTTTGACCCGTTTCGGCTAATTTATGCAAACTAGTTACATAAACCGAACCGAACGCGTATGAAGCGTAACGGGTAACCGTAAGAGTCCTAAACAGGTTTCCTAAGTTAACATGCCTTAAATATGTTGTGATATCAGTGGGATACCTTCCGTTATGCCCAAAACGAGTTTAATCTCATAAAAAGCCCCGAAGGGGTATTTTGGTCATTTTAAAGATTATAAAAGGGATTAATTACATTTCTGTGAACCGGGTCTGAAAACATCAGTAACTTAGTTTATTTTAACAGATTATAACATTTGGTTATAAGTCTTATATGTCAAAATAGTTTTAAACCCTAACTATGCGTATAATACGCGTATAAAGCCGTTTTAAGCGACGTACGGTTTAAAATAGTATTCTGAGTTTTCTGATTATTTAAACAAGTTCAAAACACTACATTTATTATTTAAAATCAGTAGCAATTGGATTGGCGTTAAAAGGATTTGTAAAACTCATTTTATGGCCTAAAAGGGTATATTCGGTATTTACCGAATTAAGGCGCTAATCCAAGCTTATGATCAGTCTAAAAATAATTAAAAATATTTAAAAATCCTAGAATATTATTTAACATCAGTGGGTAAAAGATTTGGTGTCAAAACTGAGTTTAGATAGGTTTTACGCTAATGGCGCCGTTTAATTAATAAACATGTTTATAAATACGCCATTAAGCATAACTCCTAATCTAGACTTCCGATTGACGTGAAATTTTGCAGACATGTTCAATAGTCAGTATTAAAGACTTTTGCACTTTTACATTTTCTAAAATCTCGTTCTGCGGTCATAAGGGCATTATGGTCATTATTTAGGCATTTAACGGAAACGTCGGATAGTTACGGATTCGGGTAGTATAAACGCAGAGGATTATACTGACATGTAACTAGGTCCTAATGGAACTTTAAGGCATGTCTAAACCTATATAAATTGGGTCAGAACTGAGGTCAAAGCAAAAGTCAAACTTTTGCGTCTCTCGGTTCCGAATCGGTTCAAAACATAAAGTTGTCGAATCAAACAAGCTTAGACAAGTTATTATACTTATTTTCAAGTTGTATGACTGATAAAACAGATTACACACCTTCCGTATCATTAAATATACGATTAACATTTCTGTTGACTTTTCGGAAGAAGTTTGACTCGACAAACGACATAGTTAAGATTGAAATCAGTAGGTGACCTTTTAGGGGTTTATTACCCATATAAATACCTACTTATAACAACTTTCGATTCGACCAAACTCTGGACCGATTGTGATCTATCGCTAAGTCAAACCGTATTTACGACGGTTCGACTTCTAGGCTATAAATTAAGCAAAACTTGATCGAGAAGGGTTAGACATACTTACACACGTCTAATGGATGCTTTAGAATGCTTGGGATCTGTTCTTGAGCTCTTGAAAATGTCCAGAAGATGAAATGTGCATGTATGTGGAAAATGTGACTTTTTATAACAACTTCAAACATCACGGATCATCAACACCTAAGTCTAGTAGTGTTACCATACAACCACAAGTGTCCTACAAGCTAAAAAAACATGTAGGGGTGCTCACAAATGCAGATAAGATCCAACTAAGTCGGTTAAATGGCTGAAACAACCATCTGTCATGAATCTGGTCGCTGGGCATGCCTAGCGCACCGTTAGGCTATCAGTGTAGCGGTGCGCTAGCCTGTCATCAGCCTTGTCATTTTTGCATTTTTGGTCCCTAGTCCTCCGAAACATCGCATTCATAGTATTTCTTGCATTTTAAGGCTTTGATATTAACATATAGGGGCTTTAATACTTATACCCACTTTGTCAAGTCCCCGGGTAACTTTGTGATCACCCGAAAAGCCCTAAATTCCAATGTTAACGATTCTAACCCTCACACACGAATTTTATCACAACTTTCTCATACGGTAACGAAACTTGGTGAAATTTTTATGGTACATTCTAGTGAGCATATTTAATCGTTACAAGGCTTCGGGTTTGCTATAAGGTCACTCATAGGTATATCTTTAACATGTCGACACATTTAACCCCTGTAGTTTGTAATCTCTCACTTTCTTTCACAATTTGCTTCGTATGATCCATGATCCATTCGTTTAAGGTTATAAACATCATGTAGGGTTATTGTGAAGTATAATTATTCATGGTTGACACTTTGAACCCTCAAATTCACATAGTTTCTTTGTTTGTCAACTTTAGTCCTTCAAGAACATTCTTTCACACGTTCGAAGGTTATGACACGTGTCAAGACATTATAGGACGTAAATTTTCGGGGTGTTACATCCTCACCCCCTTAAAAGAAATCTCGACCTCGAGATTTGTTAAAATGCTGGAAGTACTCTTTGTCGCATAAGGGACTTAACTTTTATAGCATATCTGGAGTCTTTCCAAGCTCCCACAGTGGCTCTTATATTAGGCGTATGTATCTTTTTGGAGCTTCTTGACCTGTCGATCCTCAATCGATACAGGATGCTCATCACATCATAATTCTGCATATCATTATGTGATAGTGCTTCTTGACTTATTGGCGGAACACATCCTCCAGTCACTATTGTGCAATATATTGCGAGCTCCGTCAAACTCCTTAAGTAGGTTTTAGCTTACAAGCTACTTGATCTTGATACATTCGATTTCCTTTGAATGATTCTATATATATTCAGAGCTTAACTAGCCTGATAATTTCACAAATTGGCACACCCTTCTAGGGTGATCTCTTTTGTTGCATTTTATTCTTTAACAAGAACAAAGGAAGTTTGCTATTTTCGTAACTCCTCGATTTCTTGCCATATACTGGCAACCTACAATCGATTTTGGATTTGTATAATCTTATTTGTTGTCCCCCAGGCAACTTTCAGATTTTGATAATTGGACTTACCAATTCTTTATCTAACACTAGACATTTAACATTCCATCTATACAAGGTCTCCAAAGGAGTAGCCTTAATACTTACATATCCATTATTATAGAAAAGCTTTATTTTTAAGGTGAGATGGTTATTCCAACCATTGCTTAGCTAATGTTTAGGGAATAGCTAATCCTTTCCGTTAGTCGAACAGATCGACGATCCTGGGCAGTTGATGGCAAATTCTTAATCGTTACCTAATTAGGGTGGCGGTGATAATGCATAAGCAACATGAACCGTCTTTCATACTTGACTATACCGGATTCCCAGGATATTGAGTTAGGCTATAAGAATCTCCTATCTTAATAATTTACTTAATCAGGTTTTCGGTTATTCCATAATCAACAGGGAGTTCTTACAACACTCTAACCCAAAGCGGGATGTTAATCTTAACTCTACTTGCCTATAGGGAGGTAAACAGGGTAAACTTAGGAGAAGATAATCAAGGTACAAGGAGGTTACAGAGATTTCCATATCTCAGGCTCCAGTTCACTCATCAACGCTTGTGTCTAATAAGTGACACATTCATGTTATGAGTCCACATATTCCGTTACCAAGGAATATTTATTTGGATAGTTCTATTCCAGATGTCTCCTTTGAATACTACTAGTCGACATTAGTACAATATGACCATTGGGATATCTCAGGGGTTCCATGCATTAAGCCTCCATACTGATCAGGCATGGAAGTAATCTATGGGACTCACTAGGATACACCAATCCTCATATGGCACTTTTATCAAACATAGTTTGGCATTCGCAGACGATAAAAACAATGAGAAAAAAATAATTAAAATAACATATGTTGTCGTACTCTATGCAGAGAAAGAGTGCTCTTAGATTTTCGGAAGGATTCCTTGCCGATCTATAAGAATCGGTTACTATGGTCTCCTTGGTAGTTATACCTTGTGGATGATAATAAAATTTTGCTAAGTTTATGGTTCATGAAGATTTATTATTGCCTGTATTAAAACAGGACACTTAACAGAAATTATTATTGATAATTGATAAGGAAGTTTATTGTACAAGTGCTTATATTTAATTAGAATGGAAATTTTCACAAACTAGGCACCTAGCTCAGTTGGCTAGGTGCGCGAAAGGGTGCGGCCGGCCTAGACCCAGGTTCGATTCCGGGGACGGCCGGTTCCACCATTTTTTTCGCTGGGAGCCTGACGCGGGCCGCGTAAGGTATCACTCAGGGCTTACGCGGGCCGCCTAAGTCTTCTTATTAATAAAACAAGGACAGCGGAGAAGGGAATTTCCTAATGGATATAAAATATCCATTTAATATTGTTGAGGCAGTCTCTGAGGTACTATCGGTCAATTTTACTTTATACTTAACGCTTAGAGTTGTTAACAGGCAGATTTAATGATTTACAATATCTATTGTCTATGCGAGACTTATCTGAACCTGAATTAAATAATACTCTAACATGAGCGTTATTGATATAGAAAGTACCTGTTGTGACCTTGTCATCTTGGATAGCCTCTTGAGTATCCATTTGGGAGTTTTCGGTTTTGGTCTTTTTAACTTCCTCAAGCTTTTTAGCATACTTAGGGCAGTTGGTCTTAATGTGCCCTTTTCCATTGCAACCATAGCAGGTTGCGTCTCCCAATCCCTTGCAATCCAAGGTCTTATGCTCCCTGGACTTGCAGATTCCACAGGGTAGAGGCTGGGATTCATATCTGCATTTCCCGAGGTGATATTTCCTACAGGTTTTGCATTTGGGCTTTTTACCAGTTCGTGGTTTGTCCTTCGAATCTTTCCCAGACTTCTTGGTTTTATTAGGGCAATTAGTTTTGATGTGCCCTATTTCATTGCAACCGTTACAGGTTGCGTCCTCCATCTTCTTGCAGTCCAAGGTCTTATGCCCCTTGGACTTGCATATCCCACATGCAACAGTTCTCGACTGTGTATGCAAGTTCGATTCATACCTGCACTTACCGAAGTGCTGTTTCTTGCAAATTTTGCATCTGGGTTTTTCACCCGACTGTTGGTTGTTTTTCAATTCCTTGCATTCATGGGTCTTGTGATTCATCTCTTTACAGATACCACATCCCCTGATCTGTTCATATATGCATTTACTGAAGTGCCTCATCTTCCCGCAATTCTTACATTCGGGTTTAGCCTCCTTTGGCTTGGACTGGTTATAGTTTGAATCGGTCTTACCCTTTTTACAACCTTGAATTGGAATATTATTGCCCTTTCGTTTGTGATCCTTCAGTACGCGATCCATAACGTTATTTATGGCTCTATTTAACATAGCCTGTAGCTCGGTGCTGGTTAAGTTTAGTCTTACATCATCATTCTGATCAACTGGACGTTTGTGATATTCAGAGGAATCAGCCATGGTGAAGCTTTGAAGGCTACAAACCAAGTAGTAATAATTGGTTTAATTATATGGTGAATTGTCGAATTTGATGACTAATTAGCCATGGTGTAAATAAACCATATAGGCCAATAGATAGTATTTGATTTATTTGATTATGTTTTGCCTAGGTTTTTAAATAGACCATCTTTAGCGTTTAACAGGATAAAATCCTTCGTATTTATTAGACAGGGGACATAAATCATGACTGTCAATGTCGTACTGACATTTTATATATAGCACAAGAGCTTATTCCCAATGACTCTTGATGGCACAAGGGCCTTGTCATTAGGGAAAATTTAAAACATAATCGATGATTCCTTTGGATCGGAATAATTTCATAGTTCATTGTCCTGACAAGAATTTATGAAATAAAAACTATCTTTTCATGTATACACCTTTACTCATTTTTATATACATCCCAAATGGATGTTTTGATGCGTACTTCATTTTCGACGTTTACCAGCCATGATTCCTATTGATCATTTACGCTAAATAAGGGATTTGGAAAAATTCCTAATATAAGGATGACAAGTGTGATTTTTATAGCATCACGGTTGTCGGGAGTGTTAACACATTTTCAGGTGTTAACAAGGATCTGAATCTCTTTTTAAACAGATTTTACCATCTTAGCTAGGTCTTCAATGACATTCAAGCTAGGTCAAACCATTTAAGATTCTCTTTTACTATCTATATTGTCAGGAAAGGAATGATATTTATTTTATTCAGGATTTTTATCATGAATCCTAATTTATAAGTTAATAATAGCACAAATGGCCTAGTCGCGTAGACAAGTTTAATTTATACGCCATGATTTCAGAGAATCAAAGCATGAAGGTATGAACCTAGTTCATTACCTTTATCTGACAGGGAGTCATCACTACCACTGTCTTTTGGTTCATATGGAAATGAACAGGGCCTGTATGCACTATATTACCACGTATGGTCAAAATGTGATCATCTCAAGTGATGATCTAAACCCATGATTCAGAGATCATTACATTGGGTTAGGAATCTTTTGAAGAATCCATTAATAAGAATGACGTGTGTGATTTTAATGAATCACTTATTCCAGGAGTGTTAACATATTTACAGATGTTAACAGGGATTCGAATCTTTTAAACAGGTCTAACCATCTTGGCCCGGTCTTAAAATGACCCGAAGGCTAGATTTCACTCTTAAGATTCTTATTAATATTTAACGCAGAACAATCCTAAATTGAGGTGTTAAATATGGATCTGAATCTAATTATGGAACTACCATCTTGGCCCGGTCTTAAAATGACATGTGGCTAGGTCTTGTCCTTTCTAGATTTTGCCATTTTATAATAATGGTAGATCTTATAAAAGGAATGTCTGAATAAAAATTTAAAGTTAATTATTCCTCTATAAAATAAAATAAAAATACAGATGTGCCCTAGACGGGACTTGAAAGGAATAGTGTTGTCCTCGAAGGAACTGAAAGGTAATTATGTCCTTATAAGGACTATTAAGGAAACGATTTTTAGCAAAAGGAGTTTCTTCTTCAATTTATTTCTGAATGCCTTCTCCTTGGTTGCATGTTTCGTCCTAGCCGCTGTACGAAGGTCAGCAAATCAAGGCTCCTGGTGTGGAGAATTATTATTACGGCTTCTTCGCTTGGCGACGTATCCAAAATATAAAAAAAATTTTGGAAGTAGAATTTCCAAATAAGGATTTAGAATATTCCTATGTTAAGTCTAGACTCAGAAGGTCAAGGAATGTGCAAATGTGTCATCGAGATTAAACACAAAAGATAGTGTTTAATTCACTCAATGTTGGCTCTGATACCAACCTGTCACACCCCAAATTTCCACGTGTTACCGGTGGGCCCGGTAGGGGAGTAACGTGACGTGGTTGGCAACATCATAGTCAAACAACACAATATATAAATGCACAGCGGAAGCAAAAGGATAAATATATTAAAATCCGTAATAGTGTAACATCAAAGTATTACAACGGAAGTAAAGGATCCACAGGCGGATCGCAAATAAAATAACATGGTTCAACAGACTTTAGGCATCTAAGCTTGCGAGACTCTTTATTGATGCTAGGAGTAGCCAGCCAATTCCAATTAGTACCTGCACTTAGCCTTTTTGGAAAATACGTCAGTTTACACTGGTAAATACAATCAACTGACTCATTTTGAAAAGAGTTTAAGAAAATGATTGTTTTGAATGCACATGGCACAAATAATATTTTATAACTTGGGATACTTATCTAATATATAAACTTGTACAGGATTTACATGTTTCTTATGCGTTCAGTAGCCCGGATCGAGCCGGGTTAAAGATTAATGGACACACCACTTTAATTATGAGACACTGACAGGTGTACGCCTACACCTGAGTGCTAAGGTCGTGGCCATTCAGTAGAATGATGCCAGGGATATCCGGGACACGGTCATTAACCCCCCAAAGGCTTTAAGCAACAAAACAAATTAAACGGAGACATCTCAATCATTTAACCATAATAAGATTAAATATTCAACGCCCGACCAAGCTGTATTTTATATACCGTACCCAAGCCCGTATAGGGAAATAAGTTAAAAGTATTTACCTGAGCTAAATATAAATTCAATCCCAGCCGTATCAAATCAGCAAGTACAGATAGCTTTTACTGGGCTCCTAAATCTGGAACGAAGGTTTTTAATAACCTATTAGAATCCTAACGGGTCTTTAATTAAGCCTTGACTTAGACCGGTTAGTTTTCCAGAAGAAGATACGGTTCAAACGCATGATAAAGCGAATACTGGAAAAAAATGTGATTTAGACCCGACAAGTCTGAAGACTTGTATAATATGGGTAATCTAAATACATTCTGGATTTTGAGATAATAACGATAAGGTTTGACCCGTTTCGGCTAATTTATGCAAACTAGTTACATAAACCGAACCGAACGCGTATGAAGCGTAACGGGTAACCGTAAGAGTCCTAAACAGGTTTCCTAAGTTAACATGCCTTAAATATGTTGTGATATCAGTGGGATACCTTCCGTTATGCCCAAAACGAGTTTAATCTCATAAAAAGCCCCGAAGGGGTATTTTGGTCATTTTAAAGATTATAAAAGGGATTAATTACATTTCTGTGAACCGGGTCTGAAAACATCAGTAACTTAGTTTATTTTAACAGATTATAACATTTGGTTATAAGTCTTATATGTCAAAATAGTTTTAAACCCTAACTATGCGTATAATACGCGTATAAAGCCGTTTTAAGCGACGTACGGTTTAAAATAGTATTCTGAGTTTTCTGATTATTTAAACAAGTTCAAAACACTACATTTATTATTTAAAATCAGTAGCAATTGGATTGGCGTTAAAAGGATTTGTAAAACTCATTTTATGGCCTAAAAGGGTATATTCGGTATTTACCGAATTAAGGCGCTAATCCAAGCTTATGATCAGTCTAAAAATAATTAAAAATCTTTAAAAATCCTAGAATATTATTTAACATCAGTGGGTAAAATATTTGGTGTCAAAACTGAGTTTAGATAGGTTTTACGCTAATGGCGCCGTTTAATTAATAAACATGTTTATAAATACGCCATTAAGCATAACTCCTAATCTAGACTTCCGATTGACGTGAAATTTTGCAGACATGTTCAATAGTCAGTATTAAAGACTTTTGCACTTTTACATTTTCTAAAATCTCGTTCTGCGGTCATAAGGGCATTATGGTCATTATTTAGGCATTTAACGGAAACGTCGGATAGTTACGGATTCGGGTAGTATAAACGCAGAGGATTATACTGACATGTAACTAGGTCCTAATGGAACTTTAAGGCATGTCTAAACCTATATAAATTGGGTCAGAACTGAGGTCAAAGCAAAAGTCAAACTTTTGCGTCTCTCGGTTCCGAATCGGTTCAAAACATAAAGTTGTCGAATCAAACAAGCTTAGACAAGTTATTATACTTATTTTCAAGTTGTATGACTGATAAAACAGATTACACACCTTCCGTATCATTAAATATACGATTAACATTTCTGTTGACTTTTCGGAAGAAGTTTGACTCGACAAACGACATAGTTAAGATTGAAATCAGTAGGTGACCTTTTAGGGGTTTATTACCCATATAAATACCTACTTATAACAACTTTCGATTCGACCAAACTCTGGACCGATTGTGATCTATCGCTAAGTCAAACCGTATTTACGACGGTTCGACTTCTAGGCTATAAATTAAGCAAAACTTGATCGAGAAGGGTTAGACATACTTACACACGTCTAATGGATGATTTGGAATGCTTGGGATCTGTTCTTGAGCTCTTGAAAATGTCCAGAAGATGAAATGTGCATGTATGTGGAAAATGTGACTTTTTATAACAAATTCAAACATCACGGATCATCAACACCTAAGTCTAGGAGTGTTACCATACAACCACAAGTGTCCTACAAGCTAAAAAAACATGTAGGGGTGCTCACAAATGCAGATAAGATCCAACTAAGTCGGTTAAATGGCTGAAACAGCCATCTGTCATGAATCTGGTTGCTGGGCATGCCTAGCGCACCGTTAGGCTATCAGTGTAGCGGTGCGCTAGCCTGTCATCAGCCTTGTCATTTTTGCATTTTTGGTCCCTAGTCCTCCGAAACATCGCATTCATAGTATTTCTTGCATTTTAAGGCTTTGATATTAACATATAGGGGCTTTAATACTTATACCCACTTTGTCAAGTCCCCGGGTAACTTTGTGATCACCCGAAAAGCCCTAAATTCCAATGTTAACGATTCTAACCCTCACACACGAATTTTATCACAACTTTCTCATACGGTAACGAAACTTGGTGAAATTTTTATGGTACATTCTAGTGAGCATATTTAATCGTTACAAGGCTTCGGGTTTGCTATAAGGTCACTCAGAGGTATATCTTTAACATGTCGACACATTTAACCCCTGTAGTTTGTAATCTCTCACTTTCTTTCACAATTTGCTTCGTATGATCCATGATCCATTCGTTTATGGTTATAAACATCATGTAGGGTTATTGTGAAGTATAATTATTCATGGTTGACACTTTGAACCCTCAAATTCACATAGTTTCTTTGTTTGTCAACTTTAGTCCTTCAAGAACATTCTTTCACACGTTCGAAGGTTATGACACGTGTCAAGACATTATAGGACGTAAATTTTCGGGGTGTTACACCTCAGCATCCTTCTCAGCATCGGTTGCTTTTTCAACTGCTTTGGAAGCTTCTTCGACAGTTGGTTTGGAAGAGGTGCCGCCGAGGTTCTTCAGCTTGGTCTCCCAAGCACCAACATCCCAAGAAGGGCATTCGAAACCTAATGTTTTGGCTTCATGAGCCATCTTCAACCTGACTTAAAGGAGAGAAATGACGACGGAACTTTTGAGGCTTTCCCGGTAGCTGACCATATCCCGTTCGTACTGCACATGGGCGGCTTCCAGATCGGCCTGGGCTTGAAGAGTAGCTTTGTTGAGAGCAACTTGGTGTTCCTGGATCATAGCTTTGAATTTCTCCTCGTAGTGACGAGATTTGGCGGCTGCAATCATGCCTTGGTCGGAGATTGTGATTTCTGCTTCCTTTAGCTTAGATTCAAGCGTTTTGTTAAGCTTGCAGGACTCTTGATATAAATGAACCAAACGCTCAAGACCCTACAAAGGTAAGAGGACAGGGATTAATATTGTTAAATCTTTGAAAATAATGTAAATCGCAGGATATGATATGAGAATACTAACCTGGTTAAGAAAAGAAGTCATAAACCCGCTGGCTTCAATGAACCCGTGCTTCTCATAAGGAAAGGTGTCAGAAATGACAGGGGAATCAGGTTCTTTCCTTTTGCGGGAACTGGAACTCCGGGGTTTGGTAGCCGGTGAAGGTTTGGGAATAATGATGGCTTTGGAATTGCTAGGTTTAGATGTGGCTGTGGTCTTGGGGCTAGGTTCTTTCTTGACCTGGATCTGGTTAGAATAGCTGTCCAATTCGTCAAGGTCAAAGACTTCAGGGATCTTAGCTGGTGCTACATAAAGGGAAAAGTTTTACTCTTTATCTTATCATTATACTGTTTTGACTAATTATTTTGAAAGTAATTCTTACCAGACATCTCGGATGATGAGTATTGACTGGAACTCGGGACGTGTGTGGTGAAAGTCCTGTCTATTACAGGTAACTGGTAAACAGTATTGATTCTCTCTTCTGACTCAGCGGTAGGGGGAGCAACTTCCTTGAAGTTCACTGCATAAAGATAAAAAAGAAGAGTATTAATAGAAGATAACAATCAAATGGTCTATGAGGATATTTATGATCCTACCGGTGGTTAACCACTCCACCGGAAGGCTGGCACCCTCAGCAATGGAGTCTCGTTTGACAAAGAAAAATTTGCGTTGCCATCCGTCTTCATTTTTGGTGGCCTTGAGAATCAGGGGTTTGCTGGAGGTCGAGAAGAGCAAGAACCGGCTAGAGCCGTGGGATCGGAGGCGATAAGCAATAGGCTAATCCTCGATGCGAAGGTCAGAACAATGGAGATTTTTTATTTGATTAAGTACAATTAGTACTCTCCAAACCATGGGCATGGTTTGAGCAAAAGAGATGCCGGTGGTTCGAAATAATTGCATCATGAATTCAGGAAAAGGGTATCGAAGACCTAGTGAAAAAGGATATGCTGGAAAACAAACCCATTCAGTGGAAGAAACATCCGATCGGATTGACCGATCGAATGGTCTGAAGACCGTGTTATCAGGGAAAGCGCCGGAAGCTCTTAAAGCTGCAATGTCTGCGTTGTCAAAAGCACAGATCTCCTTTTCGGGATTTTTAAGGAGATTCTGCTGGGTGAAGGTTTCGGCGTCCATTGCGAGTAAGGTGATGTAAATTGATAAAAAGTAAATCGGAAATGGAGGATTACCTGAAGGTTCTGTTGAAGATATCTGTTTTTCAAACAAGAAAAGAGAAGATATAGGGGCGTTGTGGATCTCCATTGAGTAAAAAACGCGTTGGAGGTTACGATGTGATCTTGACCGTCGCTTCGTTTTAAATGTCTTGAGTTATGGGATAAGATTTTTGAAATATATCCGTTGGATTGGAATACCAACCGATATATTTGGGGACAATTGTTAGGGGTCATTTTCTTTGCATACATATCCTGACCAATATCCTGCCTTTGTTTGTTTATTTGTGACCAGGATTCTGGAAGAGGATATTGCTAACATCTTGGGCGATATCCTGAGGTTTATTGAATTAACCACGGTCAAGTGGACTTCTTCTCCTCAAGACTCGGACGAGTTTGTTGAAGGAGAGACGTTGAGCCCGAAAGACCAGGTCTACAACGTTCGATGAAGGAATATTCGGTGGATCCCGGAAGTTTAGGATAGTTTGTTATTTTATCTTTACTATAAATAGATGGGGGCGGATCAGTTTAAGGCACACAATTTTCACTAACACTCTCGAACACTTTCACTCTCTAGCTCATTGCAAACACCACACTTGTATTCAAATTTCATTGTAACACCTAGTTGATCCGCACCACATCCTGCACTGTATCCTGACATTTGAAGTAATAAGAAAAACAAGGCAGCTGCGATTGTCAGCTCCCGAGGTTTTATGCCGGCGATCTAGATTGATCAAGGGCTTTCCTCGTACATCTCGTGTCGTTTACTTTACCTTTGCTCATTGTTTGATCATAGATACAACTCAATATCCTGAGCCGTATCCTGAATACTGATTTCCTAATTAACTCAACAAGCATATTTTCAAATACACTTTCTAGCACACTACCTCACTTTACTAATTTGATCACTTAATTGCTTCGGTAATTTTTGACCAAAACAAGATTGAACACGGACACAATGAAGTTTAGTACGTTCCTTACGACTTAATGCATCGGCTATGACATTCGCCTTACAAGGATAGTAGCGAATTTCGCAGTCATAGTCGTTTAGAAGCTCAACCCAACGTCGTTGCCTCATGTTGAGTTCTTTCTGATTGAAGATATGCTGAAGACTTTTGTGGTCCATGAAAACCACACATTTTGTACCGTACAAATAGTGTCTCCAGATCTTAAGAGCGAAGACAACTGCACCTAACTCAAGATCATGAGTGGTGTAGTTTTTCTCATGTATCTTCAACTGCCTCAATGCATATGCTATGACTTTGTTCCTTTGCATCAGAACGCAGCCAAGACCCAATTTAGATGCATCGCAATAAACGACGAAATCATCATTGCCCTCAGGCAAAGTCAGAAAAGGCGCGTCACAAAGCTTCCGCTTCAAGTTTTGAAAAGCTTCCTCTTGTTTGAATCCCCAATCAAAGGGTTTGTTCTTCTGAGTTAGAGCAGTTAGAGGAACTGCAATCTTTGAGAAGTTTTCAATGAAGCGGCGATAATAACCTGCTAGACCAAGAAAAAAACAAACTTTAGTAGGAGTAGATGGTGTATCCCAATCCTTAATCGCACTGATCTTGGAGGGATCTACATGAATACCTTGTTCGTTGACAATATGTCCTAAAAATTGAACTTCTTTAAGCCAGAATTCACACTTGGCGAATTTGGCGAAAAGTTGCTCTTTCTTTAGGAGTTCCAAAGTAAGACAAAGATGTTGCTCGTGATCAGCTCGCGTCTTAGAATAAATCAAGATGTCATCAATAAAAACAATGATGAACTGATCCAAATAAGGCTTGCAGACCCTATTCATTAAGTCCATGAAAACAGCAGGAGCATTAGTCAATCCGAATGGCATAACTGTGAACTCATAATGCCCATATCGAGTGCGGAACGCTGTCTTGGGAATATCTTCTTCATGCATACGAAGTTGATGATACCCAGAGCGCAGATCAATCTTCGAAAAATAAGAAACGCCCTGTAGCTGATCAAAGAGATCATCGATGCGAGGTAGGGGATATCGATTCTTGATGGTAAGCTTGTTAAGCTCATGATAATCGATACACATCCTAAAAGATCCATCCTTCTTCTTGACAAAAAGAACGGGAGCACCCCAAGGTGAAAAGCTAGGACGGATAAAACCTTTGTCAGAGAGCTCCTGAAGCTGCTTAGACAACTCTTGCATCTCAGACGGTGAAAGACGGTAGGGAGCTCTAGCAATGGGATTTGCACCAGGTACGAGATCAATACGGAACTCGACTTGGCGTGCTGGGGGTAGACCAGGTAAATCTTCAGGGAAAACTTCGGGATAATTCCGAACAACAGGAATATCTTGGATAGACTTACCTTTGCCTTTATCTGCTGTAACATGTGCCAAGAAGCACACATAATTCTTTCGCAGATACTTCCGAGCTTTAAAACAAGACATGAGTTTGAGACCACCAGTAGGTTTCTCACCATGAACCTGTAGGATCTCACCTGTCGGAAGCGGCACACGAACAATCTTCTCGAAACAAACTACCTCTGCGTGATGCTTGGCTAACCAATCCATACCCACAATAATGTCGAAGCTTCCAAGTTGCATAGGCGTGAGGTCAATAGGAAAAAGATGGTCGTTAAGGTTCAACTGGCAGTTGCGAAGAACAGAATCAAGAACAATGGGTTCACCACTAGCAACTTCTACTGTCAAGGGTTTTCCTAGTTTTGTTCTAGACACGCGAAGCAATGGCTCAAAAGATAATGACACAAAACTCTTATCGGCACCCGAATAAAAAAGAACAGATGCAGGCTGATTACTAATAAAGAACGTACCGTTTACCACTTCATTGTCTGCTTGTGCTTCTTGTGCATTCATGTTGAAGACTCGACCTCGAGCCTGAGCCTGAGCCTGATTCTGATTTGGATTCTGATTCTGGTTTGCTAGCCTTGGGCACCGGTTTCTGTAGTGGGTCAGATCCCCACAATTGTAGCACGAACCAGGAGGGAAATGAGGTCGTGCAGCTTGACCTTGTTGCTGAGCAAGAAGCTGAACAACTTGTTGGGCTTGGTTCAGAACTGCCTGATTCTGGTTGACAGGAATGCGGCAAGTAGCGGCAAGATGACCATTTCTTTCGAAGTTAGTGCAATGACGACATTGGAGATGTGGTAGGTGATGGCCGTTACACCTGTTGCACAAAGGTGCATTGCCAACATATGGCTTCTTGGCTAGTGGTTGCGCAGGCTGATTTGGTGCAGCTTGAGCCTGTGCAATAATGGCATAGTTTTGGGAAGCCTTTCGCTTCCTAGATCCCCTTGAGGAACCAAAATCCTTTCCCTTCTTGTTTTGACCTTTCTTGCTATCTTCTTTGTCAGACGACTGCTTCTTACCTTTGTCACCCTTTTTGTGCAGCTTCCCCTTTCGAACCTGCGACTCAGTCAATGTCACTGCTAACTCGATCGCCTGACGGAGTGTGGTAGGGTTACTACCAGTAATGATGTCTTGTACTGAGTCAGGTAGACCATCGATGTACCTTTCGATAGCCTTGTCGAGTGGGGTAACCATAGTCGGGCAAAGCAGACTCAACTCCTCAAACCTATCAGTATACGCCCGATGCTCACCACTATCTTGCTTCAAATCATCAAACTCTCTCTCCAAAGCTCGCAGTTCATGACGAGGACAGAACTCCCTCATCATAAGGGCCCTAAGTTCGGCCCAAGTCTGAGCTAGATCAACTTCTGCACCCCGGTCTCTCATAACCCCGTTCCACCACGTAAGAGCCCTCTTCTGAAACACACTCGAAGAAAACTCGACCTTGCGATTGTCAGGACACTGAACATGACAGAAAGTATTCTCAATGCTCTCGAACCATTGAAGAAGCCCAGTCGCTCCCTCAGAACCACTAAACTTGAGTGGTTTAGCCGAGTTAAAATTGTTGAAATTGCATGGAGCATTGTTGTTGTTGTTGGGTTGGTTCCATTGAGCAAAGAGGTTTGGGAATGCAGCAGCCATTTGCTGCGCAATGATTTCTGCCAGTTCGGAAGTCGCTATCTGGTTTTCGCGTCGAGGAGGCATTCTAAAAGAGGAAACATGAAAGGAAACGAGTGAGATGATTGGGTGAAGAGAATGAGATGAAACAAAATCAACAAAAGCAAAGATGGTGGTCATTCGTCCGCATCACAAAGCAAACAAACGACACACATTGACTAATCAAGGTAGATGGGTCAAAAATAATGTATCGCGAAGACATGCTCGCCTATAAGTGAACACTCACCCCAAGAGTTCCCAGGTAAGAGAGACTGGTCCGATTATGTGGATTTGTACGAACACTCTAGCCTTAGACAGAAAACCCAGGGTACAGGCATTCACTCTTCCAGTTTGCACGTGTTCACACTATTAAAAACCCAAAACTTTGACGAGATTTTTGAAAATTCAAAGGGGTTCAAAACCCTATAACAGAGGGTTCATAACCTTGTAATAAATCATTTAAAAACAGATGATTGATTTTCAAAAATCATTTCGGAAAATTGGGTTCTTGTTTTGATAATCACCTAAGGATAGGTGAAGTGCATGTTTTAAGATCTAAACACAAGACAACTTGTGTTAGGGTCCTAGAAAGGTTATAGTCTAGGTCAAAGCATTACTAATAACCTAATTCTCTATAACCATTGGCTCTGATACCAACTTTTCTGTCACACCCCGACCACGTGGAACAACCAAACGTGGCAGAAACGTCGGAGAGTGTTGTAACAGAATTATTGTTTCACAACCATGGCATACAAAGTTATATATTATTTATCAAACAAGCGAGTTACATTGTCTTAAAACAGGAAATAAAGAGTTCAGAACATAATTAAACTAAGTCTATCTTCATTTTAAGTCTCTAAGGCACAGGTCCGCCCTAGTGTCACGATCATCATCTTAAGCAACACCTCCTGAAAACACATGTGAAAATAGGTACGTCAGCATAAAAATGCCTGTGAGATACATAGGTTTTGTGAAAATAGGATTCATGACTAGGGTTTTTAGAAGAAAAGTTTAATAAAAATTAGTCATGAATCTTGTAAATTGTTTTGTTTAGTAAATCATTTAAAAAGTGATAAGATTAGATGATATGTATAAATAAAAGAATAATGTATGGTTAAATGAATAACCAAGTAAAATGAGTTGTATAAAATAAGTTGTTTGTAAAGCAATGTCTTGTGAAAGATATGTTATTTGTATAAAATGTTATATGTCTAAATTGAAATGATTCAAATAACGCTACGATATATAATACCATACAAGCACTTATATATAGGAAGTACCAGTGGCGTATCCACCATGCTTATATCATAATACACACGTCTCGTTACTTAAATCACTTAAACAAACCACCAATGTATAAAGTCCATGTTTAAACCAATTGTCAAAAAGTCCTTTTATAAGCCATGTCAAATGTTAAAAAGTCCAAATGTAGTCAAGTAATGTGTAACAAATGTTATGTATTGTAAGTAAAGTATTGTCACATAAACCAAATGTAGAAATGTACAAAACAAAGTATTTTGAATATATCAAAAAGTTATGTTTTGCAAAGTAAATGCATGTTTTATTGATACAAACATTTATGTGGTAAGTTAACGCATACATTCAAGCCTTGAGACAGTCGGATAACCCTTTTAGTCAAGGTTATCAAAAGAAATGTTTTCGGATTCAGTCATTCCTTACATCCAAACAAACCCGGGATGTCAGGAATGGGATTTGTCAAGTCCTATGTTACCACTACTTACTACCGAGCGGCGTAGCAAATGTTAATGAACGTATATAAGTCCCGTTTGTGCAAACCAAATGTTATACCAAATGTGAACATGTTATATGAAAACAATGTACTAAGTATGCTAAGTTAACATACAAAGCAGAAAAGTCATGTAAATCAATGTGCTAGCATGCTATCAGTCAACATACATAAAAGAAATGTAAAGTAAAACAATGTACTAAGTATGCTATCAGTCAACATACATAGCAAAATAATGTAATGTAAATTATGTACTATAATTGTACTAATGGACATAGCAAGTATATGATGTGAAAACAGGAAAGCATGAAAGTAACAAGTAGGCACATGTGTTTCACCCCAAAACAGTTTGAAAAACAGTAAAAGAGGGGTCTATGTACTCACTTGAGATTGCTTAGTAGTCCTTGAGTAACAACCAAACAATGCTAGAGATCACGGATATCAAACGACACCTAATATAGGTAACTATGTTAATATACCGTAACTAAATCGGAGGATTTGGATAGAATGAGGGCTCGTAAACCAAATGAGTATGGGAACTCATGTAGTATGGTTTTACAAAGCCTACATACTAAATGAAACCTAACCTAAGTGCTTACGACCCATTACGACCCGTTTAGGTAGCTTATGCTTCTTTAACGCGTCGTTCGCGTGAAACGCGTTCGGACCACCTAACTAGCCCTATGATAAGTAAAATATGCCTTAGCATTTCTAATATTGTTACCAAATCAGTTTAGATACCAAAAGTTATGTTACATATGCTTAAAATGAATTTTGGCGTCAAAAGGGCATTTTGGTAATTTACCTAAGGCATATATACTACCTATCATACAACTACTCAAACGATGTGACCATAAGGTATAACCTCGGAAGGTTATTCCCTATACAACTATGGTCACCTAATGTGTTTGGTCGGATCCTAATGATCGACCAAACGGGTCGGGTTCGAAAGTATAAGCGATTGTTTAGATCGCTTACCTTACGACCCTATATAAGCACTAAACTAAAAGTGACGAGCTAAGCATGTTAAAACATGCTTAACTAAGTTAGAAAGCAAGTTTGGTATCAAAACAAACGGTTTTGATACCTAAGAGTAGTTTGGTTACAAAATACGCGTAAATGCGCATTTTGGCCGAAACTACGACTCGTCACTGAGCCTAGATAACGTGGTAATCAGTAGGTATAGTCACAAGAGACTATAACCATCGTGATTACGCTCACATTATGAAGTTCAACCGAACTTCGTGTTGACCACAAACTGGTCAACGCAGAAAGTCAAACATAGTTTGACTTTCGGACTCGAAAAGCGATAAAAGAACGAAGGAACACTTACAAAGGGTCCCCGAAAGCTAATATTGATCCGAGTAGCTCAGGTATGAAGCAATGGCTTCAACTTAGAGCTTTTAGATCATATTTTTGTGGGTTTTGCAAGGAAGGGGGGTTGGGTATTTATAGGATTTCTCAAACCGTTAAGATCATTTCTTGAAAACCGTGATGTAATCTCAACCTTACACATGTTGGAAATGTTATGGAACATCAATTTGGCCCCTCATTATCCTGAATAGGCAAGTGCAAAAGGTGGAAATGCCAGATTCAATGTTTCTGGATTCTGCTGTTCTAGAGATACCTTACGGACCGTAAGGGTGATGGCTTACGGTCGCCATCAACTTTCGCAGAATGTCAGTTTTGGTCCCTGTTATGCGTTAAAGCCATTTCCGACACGTTTAAGCCCCGTTAACCCCATTTCAAATCTCTAAAATGAATTTAAAGTATAGGGAACTTAAAATGTGCTAAAAAATATCTCGGACGTCGGTTCGTTTGGCCGTACGGTTGCGATGTTCGCTTAATTACGACGGAATGCGCATAAGCGCGAACAACGATCCAAATTGCGTGACGAATGGATTTTTCTTATGCCAAACACTAAAATAAAATATTTTAGTGCTTACATAAATTTTTGGATGTCCGGATGTATTCAGAACGTAAGTTATGCGCGAAAATGCAAACTTATGCACTTTTTGACGCTTTTAGTCCCTGAATGACCCAAAAGTTTATTTTAGCACACCGAACCCCTCAAATCCTATTTCTAAGCTATGTAAAGGATATTTATGGTATGTTTAACTTATGGTCATGTTCCAGAATGTCTGTTACAGTTCAAATTGGCATACTTTCGCAGTTTGTCAAATTTAGTCCCTATAAGTGAATTAACTTGTTTTTGCCATACCAAAGCCTTCAAAACTTATTTCTAAGTCATGTAAAGGTTATTTAAGGTATGTTTAGCATATGTTGATGTTCCGGAGTATTTGTCGCATTAAACTGATTACGTTTACGCACCAATTTGCGTATAACTCTCCAGAAAGCGATGTATAGTTTGAAATTGAATAAAAGTCAAAACATGAAAAATGTCAAACATAAACAAACAAACATTGGGATCAAATAACATTATTTTATTGATAACTGAACTGTTCACAATGATTACAAGCACAGATGTTACACTATACGCCCTAAAATACACCCCGTATACAAGAAATAGGCCCGAAATACCTTTAATTTAACAAAAATCAAATAAAACGAATTTTGGTAGGCGCTCTCGGGCCGCGACCCTGATGGGAGTGTGCTTCGTGGGGCGCGACCGGGTAGACACCAGGCCGCACCCGGTGCTGCCATGTGTCACATCGCGTGTCGAAGCTAGTTGTTGAATCAGCCAAGCTAGGGCCTACCATAGGTCTCTCGCGGGGAGCGAAGACTTTGTCTTCAGCTCTCGCGGGCCGCGAGAAATTGCTGGATCAGCACTATAAATAGGATCGATCGACATCAGTTGCAAATCGTTCAAAAACTTTGAATCTCTCTCAAAATCTCTGAATAGCAATTATAATATCGGGTATAATACCCTCCTAATTAGCGAAGCTCTGCCTCGTTGTAAGTATTATAACCCCCGGTTACGTATTAGATACGCTACCCGATTGATTTAGTGCTCTGTAACGCCTGTCAAGGCTCTGCCTGACGTAGTCGTTGGAGTTCTGTTTCGGGGAGGGTATAACTAATGTAAATTGGGTTATTATACTAACACGTGTGCATTGTTTAATTAATAGATTATAATCAGGAAGTCACAAGGAAAATACCTAAATTAGCAATGTGAGCAATCCTTCTTTTTGTGTAAACCTTTTTGTGAGTAATCTCCTTTTTGCATAAACTATTTTTACAAAACCTCAAATGTTTAAATTATACTTCACAGTGATTGAGTATTTGTATTCTACAATTATCGTCGGTATGTTGGGGTTTTGTATACAAAATTTGTTACTACACTGTGAGTAGTAACATGACCACAAGTCGGGTTGACAGTACCGTGGGTGATAATTAAAGTAGATGGAAACAAATATAATTGCAAGATCACCCTTAATACTGTAAAATGATAAAACCTGTCTTGATTAAATTTTGATTCACTCACCAGTATTTCCCACTGACAAATGTTTTTAAAACGCGTTTTAGGTAACAAACTGTGAAAGCCAAAATAGAAGCCAGCTGGAGAGCACTAAAGGCTTGGAAAAGTGGCTATAAAAGTTACCTAAATAAAGAAGATGTTTTAATTCAATAAATTAGGGTTTATCCCTATAAACATGTTTGTAATGGAAACTTGGGTTTTTCCCATGTGTTTATTATTATAAAATGTGGTATTTTACTCTGATAAAATATTTCCTAACTACGATCCTGATGTAAATTCTGCTGCCAAACTGATAAACACCAATACCACTGATACTGGCTCGCGGCCGCCCGTTCCCAAGAGATAGGGGTCGGGGGTTGCGACAGAACATAGGTGTGATAATGTACATATGTGTACATACGTGTTAAGAATATGACTTGTTAATGTATATATATATATATATATACACGTGTTGAGACTGTTATGTAGACATATGTACAATGCCGAACAATCATCTCAGATACTTGCTATACACATGTGTACCATGTTGAACAACCATATCATTAACTTCTTTTTTAGAAGTATATTATGAATGTACATATGTGCACATTACAAATCGGACATGTACATTTAAAGAAAATGGAACAATATATTATATAATGGTTATATTTTTTAGAATTAAAAATTAGTTAATTGGTGAGAGGAAAAAAGGAGAGGAAATGTAATTAATTATTTAATTGGAGAGAGAAGTAGTTAATGTTTTGGTAAAAAATCACACAAGGATAATGTAACCAAATCTGATTTTTGTGGGGTTGGATGCTTGATTATATGAACAAATATGAGGACAATGATTGAATGAAAATGACAATGAACACAAGGATTTATATGAGGAAAAATCCCTTGATCAATGAATGATCTCCGGCATAAAATATCTCGGATAGTGAAAACTATCACTATCAACTATATTAAACAATAAAGGTTATAACTTTGGATGATAACAAGCTCAATACAATGATTTATAGTATGTTTGTGTGTGTATTCGCCAACAGTTTTTCAGAGAGAGTTCGAATGTGTGTAATTGTGTTCCTAAAAATAGCTTGTTATCCCCTTTTAGAATGAAAAATATCTAGATAACTAACTATCCGAAAATTGTGCTTGCCATCGACGATCACCACAACGGTCATCAACTCATGCACGTGCCATAATAAGGAGCATATTCCCCTGGAATCTCGGTTAGAACAAGTCTCCTTCGAAATAAATCTACAAAACAAGCTAAAAGGTGATGGAAACAATTGTTAGTTTTAGAATACCAAAGAGGATCCTAGATCCTTAGTCTTCCTGCACCATTTCCTAAGGATCCTTGATCCAGGCTGAACTGAGGATCCGTGATCCATAATCATTAAAATTCTATCCGTAACAATTACCCGCAAACATGACTAGTTAAATATCAATTGGATAGTCATGTTTCAGTGAAATTCGGACTAGCCATTAGACATGAATAGAGCCGTTACAGGCTTACGTCAGAGAGGGCCATCCCTACAACAAACATTGATTATAAATAGGATAGAGATAGGGGCGATATTTTGCATTTAAATTCGAGATACTTCCCCTTTAAATCCCCATTCGAAGATCTCTACAGGTATCTCCTTCCTTCTTCTCTCTAAATTTCTTTCTTCCGATCCTCTGTTTCTTCAAGATCCCATAGCCAAGATGAACACCCGATCCTCTCCTGCCAAGGATCCTAAACATGATAGCCCTCCGAAGAGCTAAGGCCTCACTAAAAATCCCTCCATGAAGCTTTGTCGCTTCACTGATCCTGAAGTTGATCAGTTACATCATTGCTTCCCGGACGATACTATCTTCTGGCCCTTTGACTCTTCGATGAAGAGTGACTGTTTATCAGAAATCTGGATCACCTTTCCTGCAGCCCCATTGCAAATAGGCTTCACATATCCTTTCCCAACTTTCACACAGAGTTTCTTCACACTAACTGGTCTGTGCTATATTCAGACCATGCCAATAGTGTGGAGAGTTCTGTATACACTTGAGCACATCATAGAAAATGAGGGAATAGATATAAGTCTGTCTGAGTTGAGCCGCTTGTATAACCTAGTCAGCCATGGTTCTCACCGCTTCCTCTTCAAGCATAAGCCACAAAACCCCACCCCTTGCTGAAGGTCACCAAAAATGACAGTAACTGGAGAAACCAGTTCTTCTTTGTGAGGAGAGATTCCATCCCAAACAGGAATCATCATCCTAAGAAGTGGAACACCCAGGGTAGTATCTAGGATCCTTAGGCCAGGACCACGGTAAGATTTTTCTTTTTAGTTGAGGATAACTGATCCTTTTTCTTTTGTTTATGCAGCTATTTCCCTGTCACATATTCAAGGTTTACCTGCTACTGAAGGGAGAGTCACTGCTTTCTGGAAGCTCGATCCTTCTATCAGAACATATCTACCCAGAACAAAGGATTCTCAAGAAATTTCTTCGACTTCCTACACCATGTCAAGTAAGTATCCATTTTTATAAATATGTAATTGAAAAGTTAAATAATGAATACTTATCTGGTTGTTTTTGATGTGTGTAGGCACTGCTAAGTCATCAAAGTCTGCCTCTAAATTCAATGTTGGTGATATCCAGGATATCGTATCTCCAAAATCCATCAAAAAAGAGCTGGCTACAAGCCAAAGCATCCCAGAGGTCAAGGGCATGAGCACTAGGGGCAAAGGAACCAAAAGGAAGAAGTCCACTGAACCCTGTGAAGGTCTTCCTCTGATGGAACGTCAACTCCATGATTACGTCTCTGAGGTAAGAATCATGTATCCTGAAACTTGCACTCTTTCTGAGGATAAAGGATCCTGAAAGTTGAATCTTCCTTTGCAGAAATTTGCTGAGGTCCAAATCCTCCTAGATCAACACTTGGCCGAAGCTGAAGAGAAAACCCTCGACCTCCAAACAATAGCAGCTGCCAAAGACAAGAGGATCTCTAATCTTGAAAAGGAGAATAAGGCACTGCAAAAGGAACTTCTTCTTACTAAAATCACTGCTAACAAGGAGAGGTTGGAAGTTATCGACGGAGCCAAACACTTTGCTGTCATTGTGATGCTGAAGATTAAGCTTCAAATGGTTAAGGAAGCTGCTGATCCTTCCTTTGATAGGTCAGAGTGGGACGTGGAGGCTTGGACAAAGAGGCTGGCAGAGCTTGGAGTCGATGAGGAGCCGGAGGAGATGCTGACCATCGAGGCTGGTGGAAGTGGAAGCAAGGATCCTGAGGGTGTAGCAACAGCTGGTGACAGCGGTGAAGGCGAAGAGGTGAAGGTGGATGAAGCAACCAAGCATGAGCTGCACAAATAGGCGATGATGGAAATTTCTAGACGTGGTCGGAGCCCATTTTTTATGGTTTAATGGTTTTTGTTTGATGGCGCTTTGAACAATGTTGGTCTGTAATAACTTGAACAATAGCCTTAGGATTAAGGATCACTGATCCTTTTGAACAATAGGGGGTAGCAAAGGTGGATGGGTCCTTCTATTTGTGGAGGATGAAGCCTTTGATGCCCCTCGCCTTTTAATTTCCTGCACTACTTAGAACCTTGTTAATATGGACACCCTTTGCCAACCCAAGTGGACAGGCCACGTTTTGCTGGTAGAAGCTTGGGTTGGTAATTTTGACAACCTTTAAAGGGGTTTAATTGATAAATAAATAAAACTTTAACTTTTGGCTATCTTTTGTGTTGTTGATTTTATCTTTGAATATTGTTTCACATACATTTACTTGTCAATTTCCATTCTATAACTTTAGAATTTATAAATTGTTAGAAAAGGTATCAAATGTATGTTAAAATCAATTTATGTCAAAAGATTATAAACTGTATGATCAAGGATCATATATCCTGTTGTCAAAGTGTCACACCCTGATTTCCACGTGTCACCGGTGGGCCCGGTAGGGGAGTATCGTGACGTGGTTGGCAACATAATAGTCAAACAACACAATATTTAATATGCACAGCGGAAGCAATTTAAAAGATATAATACAACCGAATTTAATATTGTATATCAATATCACAATATCCGGAAGTTTATCCACAGAAGGATCGGAAACAAAATGAAACAATAGTTCAACAGACTTCAGGCATCTTAAGCTTGCGAGACTTCTAATGATGCTAAGGAGAAATCCCAGCCAATTACGCATAGTACCTGCATTTAATCTTTTTGGGAAAATACGTCAGTTTACACTGGTAAATACATTCAACTGACTCATTTTGGAAAATGATTGAAAATTGGTTTGGATGCACATGGCATAAACATTTTATTTAACTTGGGAGAATTATTTAATATTATAATCTTGTGAACGAATTACATGTTTCTTGTGCGTTCAGTAGCCCGGAACTTGTCCAGGTTAAAGATCAATAGACACACCACAATGTTCTTTTGTGCACTGACGGGTGTACGCCTACACCCCGCGCTTAAGTGGTGGCCATTTCGTAAAATGATGCCGAGGATATCCGGGACATGGTCATTAACCCCCCAAAGGCTTTAAGTAACAAGACTGTTTAAACGAGCCGATCAAACTTATTCAATTACCCACTCAACGGTGGAGAATTTGATGCCCGATCAAGCGGTATGCTATATACCGTAACCCAAGCCCGTATAGGGAAAATAAGTTAAAAGTATTTACCTGAGCAAGTATAATTCACAATTAGAAAAATGCACGTAGCTTTTACTGGTCCTCCTAATCTGGAATGAAGGTTTTATAATAACCTATTAGAATCCTAACGGGTCTTTAATTAAGCTTAAGCTTAGACCAGCTAGTTTCAAAGATACGGTTCGTACGCACGATTAAGCGAAGACCGGATAGAATGTGATTTAGACCCGACAAGTTTTAAGACTTGTTTAATATGGGTTTATTATTCACATTCTGGATTTTGAGATAAAACCGTTAAGGTTTGACCCGTTTCGGCTAATTTATGTAAACTTGTTACATAAGCCGAACCGTACGCGTAATAAGCGTGACGGGTATTCATGAGAGCTATATACAGGTTTCCTAAGTTAATTATGCCTCAAATATGTTGTGACATCAGTAAGATGTCTTTCATTATGCCCGAAACGTGTTTAAACACAAACTAGGCCCCGCAGGGGTAGTTTGGTCATTTAAAAGTTTATAAAAGAGTTTAAGTAACAACCTGAGATACAGGTCTGATGTAATCAGCAAAAATACATAATTTGCTAAGTTATATCAGTAGGTTAAAGTATATATGTGAAATTTATCATTTTTAACCAAACTATGCCCCGTAAGGGTATTTTGGTAATTTCACATAAGCCGAAAAGCTCAAAACTGAAGTCTGAGTTTATCAACCTTAGCTTACTATTAAAATGTTATAATTTGCCTCATATATCAGTAGGTATCAACCCTGGTATGTCCAATATAATTTTAATACATACTATGCGTTAAAAACGCTTAAAAAGGCGATTAAAGGCCATTTCCGGGTTCGATACTTAAATCTGATATTTTTATAATTCCAGAGGGTTTTAAATAATTTATTTATCATATGTGATTAGTAGCAAAAGGTTTGGAGTCGTTTAGATATGTAAAACTCATTTTATGGCCCGTAAGGGCAAAACCGACAATTACCGGATTAAGCCTACGACTATAAGTTATGCTCAACCTAAAATTAATTAAAAATCTTTAAAAATCCCAAAATAATATATTACATCAGTGGGTAAAATATTTGATATCAAAAAGTATGTTTAAGTAGACTATACGCTAAATACGCCGTTTAATTAACATAAAGCTTTAATTTTACGCTAACGAGCATAACTCTTAACCTACACCTCAAACTGATGTCAACTTTTGTATGCACGTTTATATATCAGTAATTAAGATTTCTACTCTTTTACATTTCCAAAAATCACGTTTAAAGGTGAAAACGGCATAATGGTCAACATATGAGCAATTAACGGAATCATGCATATTAATTGTATAACTAATGACCCGTGGTGTATAATCACAGAGGGTTATACTAGCATGTAACCTGGTCCAAATAAAGCTCTAAGGAATTTCTAAAACATACCATAACGGGTCAGAACTGAAAGTCAAAGTATAAGTCAAACTATGCGACTTTCGGTTCCGAACCGGGTCTAAACAGGAAATTGTCGGGTTGAACATGTTTAGACATGTCCTTACACTAATTACCAAGTTATATTAATGATCAAACAGGTTGTATGTGTTCTACATTGCTAATTATGCATAAATTGTAATTTATACATTCTGTTGACTTTTTAAATACAAGTTTGACCCGACATTTGACCTAGTTAGAGTGGGAATCAGGGGGAACCCTTTTGAGGGTTTATTACCCACATAATTACCTACTTAAAGGTACTTTTAATTCGAGATTTGACTAAGCCATTATTAATTAATCTTGAAGTCAAACCGTAATTACGATGGTTTGACTTTTAGTTAAATAACTAAGCTAAACACAACTAAAGCAGGTTAAGCAAACTTACAAGTGTTTAATGACTGATTAGGAAGTCTTGGAATGTGCTCTGGTGCTCCACAATTGATCAGAGTTGCTTGAGGAATGAATGACCAATGTGTTTGCACAAAGAGGCTTTATATAGTAAACCAAGACACCACAAAGGGTTGACAACTAAGTCTACCACTGACCATAACATTCCCACAGGTGTCCTAGATGTTTAGGGATTGTTTAGGGGCCAAGGGATATGAGGAGAATCGGATAAAAGGTCAAGAATGCGTTTAAACAGCAAACAACAACTTTTCTGTCGCTGGGCATTGCTTGCGCACCGTAAGGATCAATGCTTGCAGTGCGCAAGCGTTCATCAGGAACCAAAATTGTTTGTTCTTTGGTGTTTCGAAGGGGCAACCACTTATCTCAACTTTGGGACATCAATTATCAGTTACGGACCTCCCAAAATGGCCTTGAACAGTTACATACCCTACCATTTTGAAGTGTTTGCTTGAATTCATTTTGAAAGTGCCGAACAAGAAGGTTTACCATGCATTTTCTTCGTAGGAGTCCACCATTTCAATTATTGTCAAGAAGTTCTGGATTTAAGATATATTGGATGTTTAAGATATATATACTTGGGTCTTGGGATTTATAAATGAGGTCGTTCAGAGGTAAAAATTAACATGACGCCACTTTTAAATCCTGCCAAAACATCTTTATTAAATCCGGGTTTACAACCCTTTTTGTCTTACATGACACGTGTCGTTATATTACTGAAAACGAATTTTCGAGGTGTTACATCCTCACCCCCTTAAAATAAATCTCGACCCGAGATATACTGAAATAAATAAGGGTACTTTTCTTTCATGGTGGATTCAACCTCCCACGTATACTCGGGACCTCTACGGGCATCCCATTTGACCTTTACAATAGGTACATGCTTCCTTCGAAGCTTCTTTACCTGTCGATCTTCAATCGAAAAAGGTTTTTACACAAATTTTAAGCTCTCATCTATATCCACATCTGTATGTGGTATTACCAGCGATTCATCAGCGAAGCACTTCTTCAGATTGCAGATGTGGAACACATTGTGAATTCCACTGAGCTCTTCTGGTAAGTTTAACTTATAGGCAACTGACCCGAAACGTTCGATAACCTCAAAAGGTCCTATGTATCTCGGGCTTAGCTTGCCTTTCTTACCAAATCGCATCACCCCCTTCCAGGGCGACACTTTAAGCAACACTTTGTCACCTACTTCGAAGTGAAACGCTTTACGCTTTGGATCTGCGTAACTCTTCTGCCTATCACGAGCAACTTTGAGACGGTCACAAATCTGGACAACCTTGTCCGTCGTTTCAAAGACTATCTCTGGTCCTGATAATTGGACATCTCCAACTTCTGCCCAACAAACGGGCGATCTACACTTTCTACCGTATAATGCCTCAAAAGGCGCAGCCTTAATGCTGGTATGGTAGCTATTGTTGTAGGAGAATTCGACTAAGGGTAGGTGCTTATCCCAACTACCACCCAAGTCAATCGCACATGCACGTAGCATGTCTTCCAACGTTTGAATAGTACGCTCACTCTGACCGTCTGTCTGAGGATGGTAAGCTGTACTAAAGTTCAAACGTGTGCCCAAAGATTGTTGGAAGCTTTTCCAAAAATGGGATGTGTATCTAGTATCACTGTCAGAGATAATAGACACAGGTATGCCATGTAAAGCTACAATCTTATCAACGTATAACTGGGCTAACATATCGGAGCTATAAGTCTCCTTGATGGGAAAGAAATGTGCTGACTTAGTCAGTCTGTCAACTATAACCCATATTGTATCATTTCCTTTCCTTGTCTTAGGTAACTTGGTGATAAAATCCATGGTTACCATTTCCCACTTCCACGTAGGAAGTTCAGGCTGTTGTAGTAAGCCTGGCGGCTTTTGATGCTCGGCTTTGACTTGCGCACATGTCAAGCATTTAGCTACATAGGTGGCTACAGACTTTTTCAAGCCTATCCACCAATAATTTGCCTTTAGATCCTGGTACATCTTATCAGCTCCAGGATGAACGGAGTATTTGGAACTATGGGCTTCCTGGAGGATAACATCTCGAAGTCCTCCATAAATTGGAACCCATATTCGTCCATTCAATCTTAGTATTCTGTCCTTGCTAAGTGTTAACTGCTCCTCAGTTACCCCTAGCTTTTCGTTAGGATAGTTAGCTTCCAACACAGCTTCCTTCTGTGCAGCTAACAACCTTTCAATCAAATTGTTCTTTATTTCCATGCGCTTGGCATTGATTCGGATGGGTTTCACCCTCTCCTTTCGACTCAAGGCATCGGCGACTACATTCGCCTTGCCGGGATGATATTTGATTTCACAATCATAATCATTTAAAGTTTCCATCCAACGGCATTGCCTCATGTTTAATTCCTTCTGATTAAACAGGTGCTGGAGGCTCTTGTGATCGGAATAGATCACACACTTGATTCCATAAAGATAATGCCTCCACAGTTTTAGTGTGAATACAACGGCACCCAACTCCAAGTCGTGGGTGGTGTAATTATTTTCGTGCACCTTTAACTGTTGTGATGCATAGGCAATAACTTTGCCTTTCTGCATAAGCACACACCCCATGCCAGTGTGCGATGCATCGCAGTAAACCACAAAATCTTCTATTCCATCTGGCAATGTCAGTACTGGGGCGTTGCTCAACTTCTGCTTTAGGATATCAAAGGATTCTTGCTGTTTAGGGCCCCAAACGAACTTTACTTTCTTCTTAGTTAAGGAATTTAGGGGTGCAGCAATCCTTGAAAAATTTTCAATGAAACGCTGGTAATATCCTGCCAATCCCAGGAAGCTACGAATCTCTGTAGGCGTCTTTGGTTCTTGCCAGTTCATAACTGTTTCAACCTTAGTGGGGTCCACTTGGATACCACGCTCACTTACCACGTGTCCAAGGAATTGGACTTCTCGGAGCCAAAATTCACACTTGGAGAATTTGGCATAGAGCTTCTCCTGATGCAGGAGCTTGAGAATACAACGAAGGTGTTTCTCATGGTCAGCTTGATTCTTCGAATAGATAAGAATGTCGTTGATGAAAACGATGACGAATTTATCTAAGTACGGCTTGCAAACGTGATTCATGAGATCCATGAACGCGGCAGGTGCATTAGTGAGCCCAAAAGGCATCACTAGGAACTCGTAATGACCATAACGAGTCCTAAATGTTGTTTTATGCACGTCTTCATCTCTAACTTTCAGTTGATGGTAACCTGACCTCAAGTGAATCTTCGAGAAGTAACTTCCTCCTTGCAATTGATCGAACAAATCATCGATCCTAGGCAAAGGATACCTATTCTTGATCTTGACCTTATTAAGTTCACGATAATCGATGCACAGACGCATCGATCCGTCCTTCTTCTTGACAAACAGGACTGGCGCTCCCCAAGGAGACGAACTAGGTTTTATGAAACCCTTGGCTAGCAATTCGTCTAGATGTGTCCTCAATTATTTCATCTCTGTTGGAGCCAACCTATAGGGTGCTCTGGCAACTGGTGCTACTCCGCGGATGATATCAATCCTGAATTCCACTTACCTATTTGGTGGCAAACCAGGTAGTTCTTCCGGAAAAACTTCTGGGAATTCAGAGATGACAGGGATGTCTTCTATCTTTGGTTTGGGCTCATCAATAATCACTTGTGCCATGTAGATGACACAACCCCTCTTTAAACATTTTGAAGCCTTGAGCATAGTCGCTTGCTCAGGTAGCCCATACTGGGTATCTCCCCGAATGGTAAGTGATTCACCAGACGGAGTCTTTATTACCACTTGTTTCTTGTTACAGACAATTTAGGCCTGGTTATGAGATAACCAGTCCATACCCAGAACTATGTCAAAACCGGCCAACTTAAAGGGAAGCAGAGATAGAGGAAAAGAATGGTTCTTAATGGATATAACACATCCATCTAACACATTAGAGATGGTTTCTAGGGTGCCATCTGCTAACTCCACCTCATAATTCACATTTAAGGTTTTGACAGGTAATTTCAGTAATTCACAAAACTTATTAACAACAAAAGACTTATCAGCGCCTGAATCAAAAAGTACTCTAGCATAGACGTCATTTACAAGGAAAGTACCTGTAATAACGTTGTCGTCTAGAACCGCTTCCTTTGCGTCCATTCTGAAGACTCTAGCATTAGTCTTCTTGGCCTCCTCAGGCTTCTTGGTATATTTAGGGCAGTTGGTTTTAATGTGGCCCTTTTCATTGCAACGGTAGCACGTTGCGTCTTTCATATTCTTGCAATCCAAGGTTTTGTGATCCGTGGACTTGCATATACCACAAGCATAGGTTTTTGACTGAGTCTGTGAGTTTGACTCAAGTCTGCACTTTCCAAAGTGCTGCTTCTTGCAAATTTTGCATTTGGGCTTCTCACCAGAATTATGCCCATCTTTCCTTGACTCTGATCCTTTCTTGTTGTCACTGTTCCCACGGTGCTTCTTGTTCGATCTACGTGAACTATCATCCTCACGTTTTCTCTTCTCAGCCTCCTTATTCCTCAGCGATCTCTGCCTGACCGCATCCAAAGTGAGGGACAAGGATATGTCAGCTACAGATCTAAAAGTAGCTGGCCGAGAAGCCTTCACGCTTGCCTTGATTTCCGGGGCTAAACCACCGATAAAATGAGCTATTCTTTTTGGTTTCGGGGTTACCAGATAAGGAACCAACCGGGACATCGTGTTGAAGCTCGTTAGGTAAGCTTGACAGTCAAGGTTTGTCATCACCAATGATAGAAAATCAGACTCTATCTTCTCTACCTCATGCTGAGGGCAGTAATTTTCCCTGATTAGGGCAACAAATTGTTACCACGACATGTTGTACAATGGGATTTTTCAAGTGGCTTGAATCAGAGATCTCCACCATGCTAACGCTTCACCCTTAAAAGACTGCGACACAAACTTGACCACGTCTCTCCCAGCGCATCCGCTGATATCCACAACCGTATCCATCTCATCCAGCCACGTCATACAGTCAATGGCTCCTTTCTCCCCAGTGAAATCCCGGGGTTTGCAGGAAACGAAATATTTATAAGAGCAACCCTTCTCACGGGGTCCTTGGTTTAGTACAACCTGCTGAGATGGAGCACTGTGGTTCGAGGAGCGTCGATCATCATCTTTCTTCGGGCCGTCCTTCTTGGACAGTGGCTTTGAAGGCTGTGTAGATAGGGTCCTACTAAGAGTCCCATTATACTCTTCGTACTGCCTTTCCAATGCCTTTGTAACTGCGTCGTCGACCAACGCTTTTAATTCAGCACCCGTTAAGTTAATTTGGGCGTTATCAATGTTCTCCACTGGATGACTATTTATCTCGTCTGAGTTAGCCATTTTAATTGAACTGTTACAGAAAACAAGGACAATAGTTTATTTGGGAGTTTATTATGGAATTGCCCCTTAGGGAAATTCATTAACCATGGTAAACAGAGACCATATTTGGTTAATTTATTAATCATATTTATTTAGGATTTCTATAATAATTTATCCTAATTATAAAACAATAACAGTTTTATTTGTGGCACAAAAGGCCTAGTCACGTGGACATTTTTAATCTATAAGCTATGATTTCAGAGAATCAAAACCTGAAGGTATATTGGCACAATAGGCCTAGTCACAAGGACGTTTATAAATTATAAGCTATGATTTCAGAGAATCAACGCATGAAAGTTTGAACCTAGTTCATTACCTTAATCTGACAGGGAGTCATCGCTACCACTGTCTTTTGGCTCATATGGAAATGAGCAGGGCCCGTAGGCACTATATTACTACGTATGGTAAAAATATGATCATCTTAATTGATGACCTAAACCCATGATTCAGAGATCATAAAATTGGGTTAGGAATCTTTTGAAGAATCCAATGACACGAATGACGTGTGTGATTTTAACGAATCACTTCTGCCAGGAGTGTTAACATGTTTTTCAGATGTTAACTAGGATTTGAATCTTTTCAACAGGTCTTACCATCTTGGCCCGGTCTTATAATGACCCGAAGGCTAGGTTTCACTCTTTAAGATTCTTATTTAAAAATTTACATAGGCAGATTATTTCAAAAGGAATGATTTTAATTTATTTATTTCATATTTAATATTTATGCATATAACAGCAAGATGAAATTTATAAACATAGCATTCCATTTATTTATTAAAATATTACACGCTGCCCTAAACGGGTCTTTTCAAATAACAAACTTACCCACGCAGGGGTTTAAACAAACATTTACCCACGCAGGGGCTTCATAGCAAACATACCCACGCAGGGGCTTAATAACATAATAGTCCACGCAGGGACTTACACAAGTAACATACCCTCGTAGGGGTTTACAGAAAAGATAGACACACGCAGGGGTAGAAACAAACAAACATACCCACGCAGGGGTTTATACATCAAATGGAAGGATTTAGCGGTCCTTCTTGTTCTTCCCTTTAATTAGGCTCGTTAATCCTTGGAAGAAAGTTTGTCACTCCCTTCGTTCCCTGTGAAACTCTCGCTCTACATGGTCCAACCTTTGCAGAATTTCTTCACGCTCAGGTGGGGAGAACCTTGGTGGTTGCGACTGTTGCCTGATAATGGGTCTTGCAGGTATCTGGTACCCATGTGTTGGGTACCCTACTCCCCATGGATCTCCATTGGGTCCTTGGGTGTTGTAGTTAGCCGCTACCATGTAAGGATTGGCTTCGGCGTAGTTGTAGTTGGTGTGCACTGGCTGTTCAAACGGGTTATACGCCATGGAACCCGTGAATGCTGGAATTGGGTTATCAAAACCCATCGGCGGTGATTGGGGTGCAACTGGGTGTGAAGGTCCACCCATTTGTGGATCTTCTTGATGTGGCGGGTAATGGCTGCCACTTGATTGCCGAGGAGAGCTGAAATGGAAATCTCCTCCCCGAGTAGACATACGAAGTCCAGATCTCCTACGCCTTGGCGGTTGCGGAGCTGCTGGTTGAACTGGTGGCGGTGGAGGTGGTGGCGTGACTGCCACAAATCTTGGATCCTCAGAGGGATCCCTTTGCTGTTGCTGCTGTTGCTGTGGCGGTGAATGGCGAGGAGGTGTATAGTACCATTCATGCCTGGTGAACATAGCTTGAAAGCTATCTAGACCAACATAGGGTGATCCGTGGAAAGAAGATCCGTCAGAGATCTCTATCGGGTGGTTTGGTGTACCACTGGCAGGCTCGACGGGGTCCGTATCCTCGTCCATGTCGTCCGCATGATCTCCAGAGAAATGATCTTCTGGACCCAATGGGTTAAAACCCACTGGTTCTTGTAAAAAGTTTGCCGGGTTAAACCGGCCCCTAAAAAATGGTGTAGGGTCGCCAAAAGAATGATGCGATAAGGATCGCTGCAACGGTATGTATGAGGGTTGAGGGTTGTTGGGCTCATACTCCGGCTGAGGCCCATAAGGGTTAGGAGGTGTTGAGCTGTGAGAAACCGACCGTCTAGCCGGTTCAAAGAAGTTTCTCCGGTTCTGCCGGGGATCATCACTCTCCGTGGTAGATGGAGCTCGCACATTTGAAGGTCCAGCTTCATTATCATTGGGGGCGGTGATTGGCCCCTTGCCTCTTCCTCTTCTCCTGAAGAATCTTGGCGGCATTTTGTTAATCCTGTCAATATGGCATGAGATAACAAAACAAAAAAATATATGCAAAATAAAGGACAACACAAACAAAGTGGAATTTGTCCTATGTTATATGTCTAGACTCGAAAGTTTAGAATTGTGCAATTGTGTAACTGAGATTAAACACAAAAGGCTAGTGTTTAATTCGCTCAGTGTTGGCTCTGATACCAACCTGTCACACCCCGGTTTCCACATGTCACCGGTGGGCCCGGTGGGGAGTATCATGACGTGGTTGGCAACATAATAGTCACACAACACAATATATAATATGCACAGCGGAAGCAAATGTAAAGATTTAATACAACCGAATTTAATATTGTAATATCAAATGTCACAATATTCGGAAGTTTATCCACAGAAGGATCGGAAACAAAATGAAACAATAGTTCAACAGACTTCAGGCATCTTAAGCTTGCGAGACTTCTAATGATGCTAAGGAGAAATCCCAGCCAATTACGCATAGTACCTGCATTTAATCTTTTTGGGAAAATACGTCAGTTTACACTGGTAAATACATTCAACTGACTCATTTTGGAAAATGATTGAAAATTGATTTGGATGCACATGGCATAAACATTTTATTTAACTTGGGAGAATTATTTAATATTTTAATCTTGTGAACGAATTACATGTTTCTTGTGTGTTCAGTAGCCCGGAACTTGTCCGGGTTAAAGATCAATAGACACACCACAATGTTCTTTTGTGCACTGACGGGTGTACGCCTACACCCCGCGCTTAAGTCGTGGCCATTTCGTAAAATGATGCCGAGGATATCCGGGACATGGTCATTAACCCCCCAAAGGCTTTAAGTAACAAGACTATTTAAACGAGCCGATCAAACTTATTCAATTACCCACTCAACGGTGGAGAATTTGATGCCCGATCAAGCGGTATGCTATATACCGTAACCCAAGCCCGTATAGGGAAAATAAGTTAAAAGTATTTACCTGAGCAAGTATAAATCACAATTAGCAAAATGCACGTAGCTTTTACTGGTCCTCCTAATCTGGAACGAAGGTTTTATAATAACCTATTAGAATCCTAACGGGTCTTTAATTAAGCTTAAGCTTAGACCGGCTAGTTTCAAAGATACGGTTCGTACGCACGATTAAGCGAAGATCGGATAGAATGTGATTTAGACCTGACAAGTTTGAAGACTTGTTTAATATGGGTTTATTATTCACATTCTGGATTTTGAGATAAAACCGTTAAGGTTTGACCCGTTTCGGCTAATTTATGTAAACTTGTTACATAAACCGAACCGTACGCGTAATAAGAGTGATGGGTATTCATGAGAGCTATATACAGGTTTCCTAAGTTAATTATGCCTCAAATATGTTGTGACATCAGTAAGATGTCTTTCATTATGCCCGAAACGTGTTTAAACACAAACTAGGCCCCGTAGGGGTAGTTTGGTCATTTAAAAGTTTATAAAAGAGTTTAAGTAACAACCTGAGTTATAGGTCTGATGTAATCAGCAAAAATACATAATTTGCTAAGTTATATCAGTAGGTTAAAGTATATATGTGAAATTTAACATTTTTAACCAAACTATGCCCCGTAGGGGTATTTTGGTAATTTCACATAAGCCGAAAAGCTCAAAACTGAAGTCTGAGTTTATCAACCTTAGCTTACTGTTAAAATGTTATAATTTGCCTCATATGTCAGTAGGTATCAACCCGGGTATGTCCAATATAATTTTAATACATACTATGCGTTAAAAACGCTTAAAAAGGCGATTAAAGGCCATTTCCGGGTTCGATACTTAAATCTGATATTTTTATAATTCCAGAAGGCTTTAAATAATTTATTTATCATATGTGATCAGTAGAAAAAGGTTTGGAGTCGTTTAGATATGTAAAACTCATTTTATGGCCCGTAAGGGCAAAACCAACAATTACCGGATTAAGCCTACGACTATAAGTTATGCTCAGCCTAAAATTAATTAAAAATCTTTAAAAATCCCAAAATAATATATTACATCAGTGGGTAAAAGATTTGATATCAAAAAGTATGTTTAAGTAGACTATACGCTAAATACGCCGTTTAATTAACATAAAGCTTTAATTTTACGCTAACGAGCATAACTCTTAACCTACACCTCAAACTGATGTCAACTTTTGTATGCACGTTTATATATCAGTAATTAAGGTTTCTACTCTTTTACATTTCCAAAAATCACGTTTTAAGGTGAAAAGGGCATAAAGGTCAACATATGAGCAATTAACGGAATCATGCATATTAATTGGATAACTAATGACCCGTGGTGTATAATCACAGAGGGTTATACTAGCATGTAACCTGGTCCAAATAAAGCTCTAAGGCATTTCTAAAACATACCATAACGGGTCAGAACTGAAAATCAAAGTATAAGTCAAACTATGCGACTTTCGGTTCCGAACCGGGTCTAAACAGGAAATTATCGGGTTGAACATGTTTAGACATGTCCTTACACTAATTACCAAGTTATATTAATGATCAAACAGGTTGTATGTGTTCTACATTGCTAATTATGCATAAATTGTAATTTATACATTCTGTTGACTTTTTAAATACAAGTTTGACTCGACATTTGACCTAGTTAGAGTGGGAATCAGGGGGAAACCTTTTGAGGGTTTATTACCCACATAATTACCTACTTAAAGGTACTTTTAATTCAAGATTTGACTAAGCCATTTTTAATTAATCTCGAAGTCAAACCGTAATTACGATGGTTTGACTTTTAGCTAAATAACTAAGCTAAACACAACTAAAGCAGGTTAAGCAAACTTACAAGTGTTTAATGACTGATTAGGAAGGCTTGGAATGTGCTCTGGTGCTCCACAATTGATCAGAGTTGCTTGAGGAATGAATGACCAATGTGTTTGCACAAAGAGGCTTTATATAGTAAACCAAGACACCACAAAGGGTTGACAACTAAGTCTACCACTGACCATAACATTCCCACAGGTGTCCTAGATGTTTAGGGATTGTTTAGGGGCCAAGGGATATGAGGAGAATCGGATAAAAGGTCAAGAATGCGTTTAAACAGCAAACAACAACTTTTCTGTCGCTGGGCATTGCTTGCGCACCGTAAGGATCAATGCTTGCGGTGCGCAAGCGTTCATCAGGAACCAAAATTGTTTGTTCTTTGGTGTTTCGAAGGGGCAACCACTTATCTCGACTTTGGGACATCAATTATCAGTTAGGGACCTCCCAAAATGGCCTTGAACAGTTACATACCCTACCATTTTGAATTGTTTGCTTAAATTCATTTTGAAAGTGCCGAACAAGAAGGTTTACCGTGCATTTTCTTCGTAGGAGTCCACCATTTCAATTATTGTCAAGAAGTTCTGGATTTAAGATATATTGGATGTTTAAGATATATATACTTGGGTCTTGGGATTTATAAATGAGGTCGTTCAGAGGTAAAAATTAACATGACGCCACTTTTAAATCCTGCCAAAACATCTTTATTAAATCCGGGTTTACAACCCTTTTTGTCTTACATGACACGTGTCGTTATATTACTGAACACGAATTTTCGAGGTGTTACACAAAGGATAAGGGTTGTAATAAAGAATAAAACAAAGGCAAACAAGGATCATACTAGAGAACCCAAGTTAGGATTCTATATCCTTAACACTTACAACTGTGCCAACAAAAGATAAGAACCAGCAGAAAGTTAGGATCTTGGATCCTTAAGTGTTTGAGTCTGGAAACCTGTAATAATACATAACTTGGGACTAAGCCAACCATCATAGAAAAGAGCCATTAGTAACTGGGGACAAGCCCAATAAGCTGGGGACAAGCCCAAAAACAGGGGACCAGCCCAAAAACTGGGGACAAGCCCAAAAATTCTTTTGTAAACTGGAGTGTTGCCCAAACTGGCGACTATCCAAACTTTAGTGACATGAAGATGCCAAAACCTTAGCTAACGTGAAAACGTTAGAAGCCTTAGGAACGGATGTATGGTACGTCTACCATTATACTTAGGATCCTAAATACAGCCAATAACAATTAAATTGTCAGCCCCTAAAGTAGGTACTGGTCCCATTGCCTTGAACTATACTAGGATAATCGTGCGCAACTTGCAAAGGTGTTGAAACCTGATTCGTTGAAGGTAATAGATACCTTAGACTGGGTACAAGCCCATAAACTAGGGATAAACCCAAAAACTTTGGAGACTTGATCAATCACTTTATCCTTTATCAGAAATGCACCTAATTCTGCAAAACTTAAAACTTGATGCAAAAGGATAAAGGATTCTAATACCCTCTCCTTATAATCAAATGAATTAATGAACTTGTGAAATAATAAGTAAATCATTAGCAGAATGAGGATCATATATCCTCCGAGGATCCTTACCATGAACTAAGTATCAAGGTGTCTAAGGATCATGGATCCTTCTTACATGAAGTACTTTTTCAGATGAACAACATTCCAAGTCCTTGGTAAGAGATCACCATTCATTGTTAACAAACGATATTCCCCCTTTCCTGCCTCAGCTTCAATTAGGTAGGGGGACCTTCCCACTTTGGTGCTAGCTTGCCATCAACATGATTTATGGTATTTTGGAATGCCTTACTCAACACCGTGTCACCAACTTGAAACTTCCTGATCCTAACATTCTTGTTATAGGCTCCAGCCATTCTCTGTTGATAGCTAGCCAACCTTATCCTTGCTAAATCCCTGAGTTCTTCTATGGTATCCAAATCTTGAACCAAGTTTTCAGCATTTTCTTCAGGATCACGGATGCTTTTTCTTGCAGTAGGAACTACCATCTCTGTATGGATCATAGATTCAGCTCCAAAGACCAAAGAAAATGGAGTTTGACCAGTAGCATTCTTGGGAGTTGTTCTATTAGCCCATAATATATATGGAAGCTCTTCTGCCCATTTCCCTTTCTTGGATCCAAGCTTCTTCTTCAAGTTGTTGATGATGATCTTGTTGGATGATTATGCTTGACCATTAGCTTACGGGTGGACTGGTGTTGATGTTATCATCCTAATTCCCCAGCTGTCACAAAAGTTAGTAGTTCGGCTCCCAATGAATTGGGATCCATTATCACAAACAATTTCAGAAGGTATGCCAAATCTAGTAATGATGTTTCTTTTGATAAAGGATATAACTTCTTTCTCCCTAACTTGTGCAAAGGCTTCAGCTTCTATCCACTTGGAGAAGTAATCAGTCATGGCCAACATCCTCCTGGTGCCTTAGGAAGTTTGCCAACTATGTCCATTCCCCATCTCATGAATGGCCAGGAAGAGGATATATGATGCAGAAGCTTTGCAGGTTGATGAAGGATATTACTATGTCTTTGAGAAGCATCACACTTCTTAGCATATTCCACAACATCCTTCTTCATTGAGGGCTAATAATATCCTGTTCTAAGGATCCTTGAAAATAGTGCTCTGCCCCCAGTGTGGTTCCCACAATCTCCTTCATGAAAATCCTTTAAAACTTCTTGAATTCCTGGATCCTCAATGCATCTTAAATATGGACCTGTAAGAGACCGTTTATATAAGATGTTATTTAATAATGTAAATTGAGATACCTTAATTTTGAAAGCTCTAGGATTTTCTTCAGCAGGAATCTCTCCATTCTGTATATATCTTAGGATTGGAAGGATCCAGGATCCTGAATTCGATTATGCACCATCCCTAGGTACAATTGCAGAATCCTCCACTATCACCATGGCTATGTGATCCTAAATAGCAGGAGTTAAAATGTGGATGATGCGTATCTTAATATCCTCTGGAATCTTCAATGATGAAACAAGGTTAGCTAAGGCATCGGCTTCTGCATTTTCTTCCCTGGGTACCTGTGTTAAACTAAAAGAAGCAAAAGAGTCTGCCAATTTCTTGAGTATCTCTAGATATTTGATTAGCCTTTCAACTTTGACAACATAAGAGCCATTATCATGGTTAGTAATTAACAAAGAATCTACATGTACTTCAAGATACCTGATCCTCATATGCTTGGCTAATTGCAAACCTGCTATTTAGGCCTCATATTCAGCCTCATTATTAGTGGTTTGAAACTCAAAAGCAATTGATTGTGGTATAATGTCCCCCTGTGGCGATTTTAGTAGTATGCCTAGTCCAGTTCCCTTGACAGTTGAAGCCCCATCTGTGAAGAGTATCCAAGGATCCTTAGTCTCTTCAAGTTGTTGAACTTCAAATTCAGCTTCCCTTTCTAGATCACTACTGAAATCAGCCACAAAGTTAGCTAAGGTCTGGGATTTAATGGCAGTTCTTGGTTCATACTTAATGTCATATGCACTAAGCTTGACTGCCCATTTTGCCATCCTTCCTGACATTTCAGGTTTCCTGAGAAAATTCTTGATAGGAAAGTTAGTTTTCACAATAATTGGATGAGTTTCAAAATAATGACGTAATTTAGTAGATGCCATGATTAAAGCAAGAATAAGTTTCTCTAAATGAGAATACCTGGACTCAGCATTAAGTAGACTTTTACTTACATAGTATACCGGATGTTGAGAACCTTCATGATCCTTAACAATGACCACACTTACTGCCTTATTAGAAACAGCTAGGTATAAGGATAACGTTTCCCCATTTTCTGGTTTCATTAGAGCTGGAGCTGAGGATAAGTAATCCTTGAGGGCTTTGAGGGCATTCTCATGCTTCTCAGTCCATTCAAACTTTTCATTCTTTCTCAGTATGTCATAGAACTCTTTGCATTTCTCTGATGACTTTGAGATGAATCTGTTCAAGGTCGCGATTGTTCCTGTCAACCTTTGCACATCCTTAGCATTGGCATGAGACTTGATGTTCACAATGGCCTTGATTTGTTCTGGACTTGCCTCTATCCCCCCTTTTTGTCACCATGTAACCTAAGAATTTACCAACTCTTACTCCAAAGTGGCATTTGGAAGGATTCAGTTTCATGTTGTATCTATCAAGGATATCAAATGCTTCTTCCAAATCCTTAAGGTGATCATCAGCTCTTTTGGACTTAACCACCATATCATCTATATAGACTTCCATTGTATGTCCAATCTGTTCTTTGAACATCATATTCACTAGCCTTTGGTATGTAGCACCCGCATTTCTTAGTCCAAAGGGCATAGCAATATAACAATAGATACTAGTGGGAGTCATAAAAGCTGTATCCTCTTGATCAGATGGTTCCATCTGAATTTGTTGGAATCCAGATGAAGCATCCATAAAAGTTAACAACTCATGACCCGCTGTAGCATCCACCATGGAGTCAATGTGGGGTAAAGGGAAAGGATCCTTGGGACATGCTTTGTTTAAATCATTAAAGTCAATGCATACCCTCCACGTTCCATTCTTTTTCTGAACAACTACCACATTGGCTAACCATCTTAGATACTTTACTTCTCTAATCATACCTTCCTTGAGGAATTTGTCTACCTCTTCTTGGATTATGGCATTTCTTTCAGGTGCAAACTTCCTCCTTTTCTGATGGATTGGCTTGAAGGACCTGTCAATACCAAGTTTGTGAGTAATTACATCCTTAGAAATACCTGTCATGTCTTCATGTTTCCAAGCAAAGGTAGTTTTTCTTCTATTCAAGAAGGATATTAAATCCTGTTCAATATTGTCAAGGATCCCGAATCATATAAAAATATTGGATTCAGGATCCTCCGAGTTCAGCAGAATATCCTTGACATCTTGCTCTCTTGCCTCCAGGACATCTCTTAGAGGGTACTTTAATTGCTATGCCTCCCTAGGCTTTGAGGTTGGCTTCATTGATGATGTGTAGCAATTCTTGGCTTCTTGCCGATCACTTTCAATCTTCACCACACCCCATGGAGTAAGGAGCTTCACACATTGATGATAGGTTGAGGGGACTGCCTTCATATTATGTATCCATGGCCTGCCAAGGATAACATTACAGCAAGTCAAAGCAATCTATGACACATAATTTTTGAACATAATTTACTCCCTCTATATAAATAGGAAGTTTGATGTCCCTCAATGTATTCTTGGTCTCTCCACTGAATCCCACAAGAACAGATGATCTTGGGACAATATCGGATTCAGGAATGTTCATTCTTTTGAGGACATCTAACTGGATGATGTTCACTAAGCTTCCCCCATCAATGAGAATCATGCGAACAAAATGGTTAGAAATGAATAATGTAATAACAAGACCATCGTGATGAGGATCCTGAATATCCGCATGGTCATCCTCATCAAAGGATATGACTTTTTCCTGTGTAAGGATGAAAGTTTGAACAGGTCTATCCCCATTCTCCATCTTTGTCTCCTTTGCATGCCTTTTAGCTGCCGAGAATGAAGTGCCACAGATGTCAGATCCATCGGAGATGAAATGGATAATTTGAGCATCGGCTGGTGGAGGAGGAGCCTTTTCAGGATCCTGGATCATTGATTTCTTCCTTCCAAATAACTCCTTCAAATATCCTTTGCTCAAAAGGTAACCAATCTCTTTCCTTAACGCTATGCATTCATCTGTGAGATGACCAAAGTCTTCATGATAAGCACACCACTTTGATTTATCTTTGGTAGCAGCTGGCTTGTCACTCTTCCTCGGCTATTTGGCTTTATCACCTAAATTCTGCATAGCAAGGACACTATTATCTACAGCAAAACAATACTTAGAAATAGGAGGATAATATTCATCATCTTCCTCTTGTTCCACCACATACACATTCTGGTTATCAGATTTAGTATATAATTTGGATTTGTTATTCCTGAAATAGGATCCTTGATTGTCTTGCTTTGAGGATCCTGACAGCCTCTCCTGGATCCTTTTGCCATCCTCTAAACGGATGAACCTAAGAGCCTTGTTCCTTACCTCATCTAGGTTCCTGCAAGGTATCATAACAAGATAATCATAGAATTGTGAATTCTTAAGTAAACCCATTTTAAAAGCTTCAACAGCTGTAGCAATATCTAAGTTAGGGATTTCTAAAGATTCTCTACTGAATTTAGTTATGTAATCCCTTAATGATTCATTATGACCTTGGGTTACCCTATATAAATCACTAGTTAACCGTTCAAACCTCCTACTACATGAAAATTGACTATTGAACAAGTTAACCAGATTAGAAAATGAAGTAATTGAATAAGGAGGAAGACTTAGCAGCCATTTCAGAGCTGATCCTATTAATGTGGATCCAAAACCCTTGCAAAGACATGCTTCCTTTAACCTTTCTAGAATGGGGTTGCTCTCCATTCTTTCCCTGTATTAAGCTACATGTTCTTCCGGATCGGTTGTACCATCATAGAGTTTCATATTTGGTGTTTGAAACCTCTTTGGTATCTCCGCATTACATATAGGTGGTGCAAAGCGAGACACCTTGTGACTCACATCTGGAATCTCAGGAATGGGTTTAACCACTCCTGGGACACTGGATATCATATCCTTGAGTTTTTGCAACTCCCTTGCCATAGCTTGGTTGATCCCTGGTTCCTACAAAAAACCATGGTTACTATTGTAAGATGTGTTGAAAGTGTTACCTCCTGACTAGTTCAAGGTTTGGATTCCAGATGTGAATCCAAATTATGGATGCTCTGGTGCAATTGTGGGACTGGATGAAGCAATAGTTTGCATATGAATGAAGTCTCCCACATGAATCTCAGAACTTCTGGGTTGTTGACTCCCTAAGGATCCTTGATCCTGAAAGATATTGGATCCGGTATACATCGGAGCTGAAGGTCTTGGAGGATACTCCATGGATCCTTGAACTTGCGATAAGGATCCTTGAACCTACGATGAGGATCCTTGATGCTGAGGGTAGGATCTTTGATCTGACAGCGTCCCCATGTATCCTCCCGAACTAGAGAAGGATCCTTGATGTTGGAAGGAGAATCCTTGAGGCTGAAGAGAGGATCCTGAAGGCTGGAAGTAGGATCCTTGAGCCTGTGTCATAGCCAATGATCTATACTGCATACTTGATGATCCTCCATGGTACTGGACACCTAATGCCAAAGAATGCTGGCCTATTGTTGGTGGAGTAGTGAAATCTAATGATCTGGGCACCAATGGAGAGTGATCCTCTGCTGATTTCTTCAATTTCTTGATTTCATCAATCTCACGAAGGATTCTGCCATTAGTTTCATCCTGCTGTTGCATGTAATTCTTCACCTGCAAAATCAAAGAATAAAGATCATTGTTAGTAGGAGCAGAAGAAACAACAGTAGTTGCTTTTGTGAAAACGAGGGTTGTTTTCTTCGCTTCATTCTCAGCATTCTTCTGGGATCCAGAAGAAACAGGAGGCAAAGGTGGAATGCCCTGTGATGAGGTGATCACCGGCATGGAGCTTGAAGTGTTTTTCCCTTGAGAAGCCATATGGTTGAAGGTAATGAGCAGAAATGAACAAAATTTTCAGAATTGAAGCACTAATTGCCCCACGGTGGGCGCCAAACTTTTTTGGTCAAAAATTACACAAGGACAACGTAACTGTTAGGGCATGGATTTTATGCTAAGGATCATCTATCCTGAGACTGGGCATGGATCACGGATCCTTAATGGATGATGCAGGGAGTCTGAGGATCCAGGATCCTTAACTGAACTTATGATTTCTAACAATTGTCACGTTTTTAATGTTTAAATGCAGATAATGGACGTAGTGGACTACTTCTTTGTTGGAATCTCATGAAATGTGCTTCTTAGGCACGTGCTTAATGAAGAAATAACCGTTAGTGGTGATCATGGGTGACTTCCACCTTTTTTGGGAAGTTAGTTAGTTGATTTTTTCTTTTTTTTAAGGGGAAAACGAGCTCATTTGAGGCATAAGTCGAACACACCACAGAAAAAAACACACAACACTCGAATTCTCTGCAAACACTTAGCAAAAACACACACTTACACTAGCAATTCAATGTATTGAGCTTGTTTTCTTCCGAAGTTATACAAGGATCATTATTGTTTTTCCAAAATATTTGGTGATCGGTAGTTTCCATCACCCGAGGTTTTTTATGCCGGAGATCTTCTAAAGATCAAGGGATTTTTCCTCGTATAAATCTTGGTGTTCATCGTTGATTTCATATACTTGTCGTTCATACAATTAACCAAACATCATACCTCACAAAATCAGATTTGGTTGCATTATCCTTGTGTGATTTTTGACCAAAATAGTTTGGCGCCCACCGTGGGGCAATTGGTGCTTCAATTCTGAGAAATTTTGTTCATTTCATTCATTTCGGTTCATTACTTTCAACCACATGGCTTCTCAGGGAAAAACTACTTCAAGTTCCATGTCGGCGATTTCCTCATCACATGGCATTCCACCATTGCATCATCTTCCCCCTGCATTCCAGAAGAATGCTCCGAAGAAGACAACCCCCGTTTTCACAAAACCAACTGTTGTTTCTTCCTCTACACTTACTAACAGTGATCTTTATGCTTTGATTTTGCAGATGAGAGGATACATGCAACAACAGGACGAAACTAATGGCAGGATCCTTCGCGAAATTGATAAAATCAGTAGAGGATCATCCCCCTTTGCTGCCGAGGTCGCTGAATTTCGACACTCCGGTCATAACTTCCCAGCACTTTGCAGCTCCAGATGTCCAATACCAGGGTGGATCAACAGGAATGCGTTCTGGATCATCGGCAATGTCTCAGGCTAAAGGATCCTCTTTCCAGCCTTCAGGATCCTCATTTCAGCATCAGGGATTCTTCACCAGTTTAGGAGAATGCATGGGGACGTAGCCAATTCAAGGATCCTCTCAGGTTCAAGGATCCTCTCAGGTTCAAGGATCCTCTCTGGTTCAAGGATCCACTCAGGTTCAAGGATCCTCTCAGGTTCAAGGATCCTCTCAGGTTCAAGGATCCTCCTTCCAGGTTCAAGGATCCTCATCTCAGGTTTCCGGATCCATGGATTATCCTCCAAGACCTTGATTCACAGCACATCAAGGATCCAACATCTTCCAGGATCAAGGATACTTAAGGAGTGTGCAACCCGGAAGTTCAGATGTTCATCTAGGAGACTTCATACCGATGCAGACTATTGCTTCTTCTGGTCCCTCAGTTATACCAGAATCCCGTCAATATAGATTCACATCTGGAATTCCAACCTTGAATCCATTAGGAGGTAACACTTTGAATACTTCTTATAATGCTAACCATGGCTTCGTGCAGGATACAGGAATCAACCAAGCTATGGCTAAGGAATTGCAGAAACTCAAAGATATGATATCCAGCATTCCAGGAGTGGTTAAGCCCATTCCTGAAATTCCAGATGGAAGTCACAAGGGAAAGAATGGAGATCAATCCCATTCCTGAGAGGTTAAAAGAAGCATGTCTATGCAAGGGTTTTGGATCCACACTCACAGGATCTGCTCTTAAATGGCTGCTAAGTCTTCCCCCTTACTCTATTACTCCATTTGCTAGTCTAGTTAATCAGTTTAATAGTCGATTTTCATGTAGTAGAAAATTTGAACGATTAACGAGTGATCTATATAGGGTAACACAAGGTCAAAATGAATCACTTAGAGATTACATCACTAAGTTTAGTAAAGAATCCTTAGATATCCCTAACCTGGATATAGCTACGGCTGTAGAAGCCTTTAAAATGGGTTTACTTAGGGATTCAATGTTCTATGATGATCTTGTCATGACCCCTTGCAGGAACTTAGATGAGGAAAGGAACAGGGCCCTTAGGTTCATCCGTTTAGAGGATGACAAAAGGATCCATGAGAGATTGCCAGGATCCTCAAAGCAAGACAAATAAGGATCCTATCTCAAGGATAACTGATCCAAGCAATACTCCAAGCATGACAACCAGAATGTGCATGTTGTGGAACAAGAGGAAGATGATGAGGATTATCCTCCTATTTCTGAATACTGTTTTTCTGTTGATAACAATGAACTAATTCTTGCAATGCAGAATCTAGGTGAGAAAGCAAGATGGCCAAGGAAAAGTGATAAACCAGCTGCTACAAAAGACAAATCCAAATGGTGTGCATATCACGAGGATTTCGGGCATCTCACTGAAGAGTGTATTGCACTTAGAAAAGAAATTGGTTACTTGTTAAGCAAGGGGCACTTGAAGGAGCTTTTGGGAAGAAAGAAGTCAAGGATCCAGGATCCTGAAAGGATCCCGGAAAAGGCTCCTGCTCCTCCAGCAGATGCACAAGTTATAAACTTTATATCCGGTGAATCAGACATTTGTGGTACTTCCTTTTCAGCAGCCAAAAGACATGCCAAGGAAACCAAGATGGATAATGGAGACAGACCCATCCGGACCTCCACTGTCACCAAGGATAAGATTATAACTTTTGATGAGGATGATCGTGTTGATGTTCAGGATCCTCATTATGATGGTCTTGTTATTACTCTGTTCATTTCTAACCATTTTGTTCGCAGGATCCTGATAGATGGAGGAAGTTCAGTAAACATCATTCAACTTGATGTCCTTAAGAAGATGAACATCCCTGAATCAGACATTGTCCCAAGATCCTCACTACTTGTGGGATTCAGCGGAGAGACCAAAAATACATTGGGGGACATCAAACTCCCCATCTATATCGAAGGACTCCATTCTTATAAAAAAATTGTGTTATAGATTGCTTATCTTGTTGTAATGTTATCCTTGGCAGGCCATGGATACATGACATGAAGGCAGTCCCATCTACCTATCATTAATGTGTAAAGCTTCCTAGTCCGTGGGGAGTGGTGAAAATTGAGAGTGATCAACAACAAGCTAAGAATTGTTATACGTCATCAATGAAGCCAGCCTCAAGACCAAGGGAGCAATAGCAACTAAAGTATCCTCCAAGAGATGTCTTGGAGGCAAGAGAACAGGATGTGAAAGAAATCCTTATGGATCCCCATGATCCTAAATCCATCGTTTTCATAGGATCAGGGATCCTTAGCAACATTGAACAAGATCTAGTATCCTTCCTTAAGAGGAGGAAAACCACCTTTGCCTGGAAGCATGAGGATATGACAGGTATATCTAAGGATATAATTACTCATAAGCTTGGCATTGACAGGTCATTCAAGCCTATACATCAGAAGAGGAGGAAGTTTGCACCTGAAAGGAATGCTATTATCCAGGAAGAGGTAGATAAACTACTTCGAGCAGGTATGATAAGAGAGGTTAAGTATCCAAGGTTGTTAGCCAATGTGGTTGTTGTACAAAAAAAATGGAAAGTGGAGGGTATGTGTCGATTTTACTGATTTAAACAAGGCATGTCCCAAGGATCCTTTCCCATTACCCCACATTGACTCCATGGTGGATGCTACCGCGGGTCATGAGTTGTTGACTTTTATGGATGCTTCATCTGGATTTCAACAAATTTAGATGGAACCATCTGATCAAGAGGATACAGCCTTTATGACCCCAACTGGTATATATTGTTATATTGCTATGCCATTTGGACTAAGGAATGCAGGTACTACTTATCAAAGGCTAGTGAATACGATGTTCAAGGAACAAATTGGACACACTATGGAAGTTTACATAGACGACATGGTGGTTAAATCCAAGAAAGCTGAGGATCACCTTAGAGACTTGGAGGAAGCATTCAATATCCTTGATAAATTTAATATGAAACTAAATCCTTCCAAGTGTCACTTTGGTGTTAAAGCAGGTAAATTCCTAGGCTATATGGTGACAAAAAGAGGCATTGAAGCAAGTCCAGAACAAATCAAGGCTATTGTGAATATCAAATCTCCTGCCAATGCTAAGGATGTGCAAAGATTGATAGGCAGGATCGCAGCCTTGAATAGGTTCATATCCAAATCCTCAGAAAAATGCAAGCAATTCAATGACATTTTGAGGAAGAACAAGAAATTTGAATGGACTGAAAAGCATGAAAATGCTCTCAAAGCTCTTAAGGATTACCAATCCTCAGCCCCTGCCTTGATGAAACCAGAAAAAGGGGATATATTATCCTTGTATTTAGCGGTATCCTCTAAAGCAGTAAGTGCGGTCCTTGTTAAGGATCACGAAGGTACACAACATCCTGTCTATTATGTAAATAAGAGTTTGCTTAATGCTGAATCCAGGTATTCACATTTAGAAAAAACTTATCCTTGCATTAATTATGGCATCTACTAAATTAAGACATTATTTTGAAACTCATGCCATTATTGTTAAGACTAATTTTCCAATTAAGAATGTTCTCAGGAAACCTGAAATGTCAGGAAGGATGGAAAAGTGGGCAGTGAAGCTTAGTGCATATGATATAAGATATGAACCAAGGACTGCCATCAAATCCCAAGCCTTAGCTGACTTTGTGGCAGATTTTAGTAGTGACTTGCAAAAGGAAGCTGAGTTGGAAGTCCAACAGCTAGAAGAAACTAAGGATCCTTGGATACTCTTCACTGATGGAGCCTCCAATCTCAAAGGAACAGGACTTGGAATACTACTAAAATCGCCACATGGGGACATAATACCCCACTCCATAGCTTGTGAGTTCCAAACTACTAATAATGAGGCTGAATATGAAGCCTTGAGGATCAGGTATCTTGAGGTACATGTGGATTCATTGTTAATTACTAATCACTTTAATGGATCCTATGCTGTTGAAGGTGAAAAGCTAATCAAATATTTAGAGATAGTCAAAGAATTGACACTCTCTTTTGTTTCCTTTAGTTTGACACAGGTACCAAGGGAAGAGAATGTAGAGGCTGATTTATTCGCCAATCTAGGATCATCCTTGAAGATCCCGGAGGATATCAGGATCCCTATTATTCACATCCTAACCCCTGCTATCGAGGATCATGTAGCCATGGAGATAGAAGAGGATTCTGCAATCATCCCTAGTGATGATACTCAATCTCATTCAGGATCATGGATCCTTCCAATCATGAGATACATACAACATGGAGAGATTCCTACAGGAGAAAACCCCAGGGCTTTCAAAATCAAGGTATCTCAATTCACAATATTGAATAACATGTTATATAAACGATCTCTTGCAGGGCCATATCTAAGGTGCATTGAGGATCCTGAAATCCAAGAAGTCCTAAAGGATTTTCACGAAGGAGATTGTGGAAACCACACTGGGGGCAGGGCATTATTCTCAAGGATCCTGAGGACAGGATACTATTGGCCTACTATGAAGAAGGATGCTGTGGAATATGCCAAGAAGTGTGATCCTTTTCAGAGACATAGTAATATCCTTCACCAACCAGCAGAGCTTTTGCATCCTATATCCTCTTCTTGGCCATTTATGAGATGGGGAATGTATATAGTTGGTAAGCTTCCTAGGGCACCTGGTGGAAAAGTATTCATGCTTGCTATGACTGATTACTTCTCCAAGTGGATAGAGGCTGAAGCCTTTGCTCAAGTCAGAGAAAAAGAAGTGATATCCTTTATTAAGAGAAATATTATTACTATATTTGGTATCCCTTCTGAAATTGTTTGTGATAATGGATCCCAATTTATTGGGAATAGAACTACTAACTTTTGTGACAGCTGGGGGATTAAGATGATAACATCAACACCAGTCCACCCACAAGCTAATGGCCAGGCAGAATCATCCAACAAGATCATCATCAACAATTTGAAGAAAAATCTTGGATCCAAGAAAGGGAAATGGGCAGAAGAACTACCTTATGTACTTTGGCCTGATAGGACAACTCCCAAAAATGCTACTGGCCAAACTCCATTCTCTTTGGTATTTGGAGCAGAATCAGTGATACCTACAGAAATGGTGGTTCCTACTGCAAGAACAAGCATTCGTGATCCTGAAGAAAATGCCAAAAAGTTGGTTCAAGACTTGGATACTATAGAAGAACTCAGGGATTTGGCAAGGATAAGGATGACCTGTTATCAACAAAGAATGGCTGGTGCCTACAATAAAAATGTCAGGATCAGGAAGTTCCAAGTTGGTGATATGGTATTAAGGAAAGCATTTCAGAATACCACCAATCCTGCTGATGGGAAGTTAGCACCAAAGTGGGAAGGCCCCTATTTGATTGAAGCTGAAGTAGGAAAGGGGGCATATCGATTGCTAACAAAGGAAGGTGATTTGCTACCAAGAGCTTTGGAATGTTGTCCACTTAAAGAAATACTTCGTGTAATAAGGATCCATGATCCTTAGCTAACAAGTATCCTTGAAGGATCCTTACAGGACAGAGGATTCTCATTCTGAAGGTTTAGGTATCCTTAACAAAGGAATGAGTATCCACAGAAGTATCCAGTTTTTTGGGCTTGTCCCCAGTTTTGGGCCTATCCCCAGTTTTGGGCCTGTCCCCAGTTTCGCCAGTAGCGCACGATGATCCTGGTGCAGTTCAAGGCAATGCGACCAGTACCCGCTTTAGGGGCTGAAAATTTCATTGTACTGGCTATATTCAGGATCCTACGTATAATGGTAGACGTACCATACATCCGTTCCTAAGGTTTCTAACGTTTTCACGTTAGCTAAGGTTTTGGCATTTTCATGTCGCTCAAGTTTGGATAGTCGCCAGTGAGGGCCATACTCCAGTTTACACAAGTTTATTTGGGCTTGACACCAGTTTACATCCGTTTATTTGGGCTTGTCCCCAGTTTATTTGAACTTGTCCCCAGTTTGTTGGGCTTGTCCCCAGTTTATTTGGGCTTGTCCCAAGTTATTATGGGTTCATTCCCAATTATTTGGCTTGGTCCCAAGTTTGTTTTTCTTGTAGGATCTTGGAGCTCTAAAGTTATACAAGTTCTGACAATAAGGATCCTGGATCCTGGAAACTTTACTTATCACACATTTTATTCAGTATTAGTTTACAAGTATATAGAATCCTAACTTGGATTCTCTGGTATGTTATATTCTAACTTTTTCTAAGCTGCAAGTTGTCTCTTATCCTTTTTGGTTAAGGATCATTGATCCACATTTATATGAACACTTCAAGTATAATGTTAAAAGTTTAACATTATCATCAGATATCCAATAACTTTCCAATTGTTTGGCGATGATATCTTTGAAAATAGAAAGCATACATGAAAAATAAAGAGGAAAGAAACAACAACAGTTGTAGCTAAAAAACTTTAATGTTATTACCCATTCATTATGTATCAAAATCATCTGGCCTGGATTTCACCAGCAAAACCGTGGACCATCCACCCAGGCCGGACATGGCTATCTAACAGTTAAAGTGTCTATGCAGATATTAAAGCGCAGGAAGGTTAATAGCGAACGGTGTAGAAGGATCCATTCTCCATAAACAGAAGGATCTTCTGATATTTAAAGGCACTTGAGGAGTTATCTCTAACTCAATATTTTGCAATGATGATTATAGCAGGTCTTATCAGTGACGACAAGTAGTGTAACGACTAGATACCGGCAGCAACGGCTAGTCCACTTTTAACGGAAATATGACAGCTGTGAATCCTTATCACAACTGCCATATTGGGGGCAATTGTTAGGGCATGGATTTTATGCTAAGGATCATCTATCCTGAGACTGGGCATGGATCACGGATCCTTAATGGATGATGCAGGGAGTCTGAGGATCCAGAGTCTGAGGATCCAGGATCCTTAACTGAACTTATGATTTCTAACAATTGTCACGTTTTTAATGTTTAAATGCAGATAATGGACGTAGTGGACTACTTCTTTGCTGGAATCTCGTGGAATATGCTTCTTAGGCACGTGCTTAATGAAGAAATAACCGTTAGTGGTGATCATGGGTGACTTCCACCTTTTTCGGGAAGTTAGTTAGTTGATTTTTTCTTATCTTTTAAGGGGAAAACGAGCTCATTTGAGGCATAAGTCGAACACACCACAGAAAAAACACACAACACTCGAATTCTCTGCAAACACTTAGCAAAAACACACACTTACACTAGGAATTCAATGTATTGAGCTTGTTTTCTTCCGAAGTTGTACAAGGATCATTATTGTTTTTCCAAAATATTTGGTGATCGGTAGTTTCCATCACCCGAGGTTTTTTATGCCGGAGATCTTCTAAAGATCAAGGGATTTTTCCTCGTATAAATCTCGGTGTTCATCGTTGATTTCATATACTTGTCGTTCATACAATTAACCAAGCATCATACCTCACAAAATCAGATTTGGTTGCATTATCCTTGTGTGATTTTTGACCAAAACAGTAACCAAATTTGATTTTTGTGAGGTTGGATGCTTGATTATATTAACAAATATGAGGACAATGATTGAATGAAAATGACAATGAACTCAAGGATTTATATGAGGAAAAAGCCCTTGATCAATGAATGATCCTGACATGAAAAACGTCGGATAGTGAAAACTATCACTATCAACTATATTAAAAAACAAAGGTTACAACTTTGGATGATAACAAGCTCAATACAATTATTTCTAGTGTGTTTGTGTGTGTATTCGCCAACAGTTTTTCAGAGAGAGTTCGAATGTGTGTAATTGTGTTCCTAAAAATTGCTTGTTATCCCCTTTTAGAATGAAAAATATCTAGATAACTAACTATCCGAAAATTATGCTTGCCATCGACGATCACCACAACGGTCATCACCTCATGCACGTGCCATAATAAGGAGCATATTCCCCTAGAATCTCGGTTAGAACAAGTCTCCTTCGAAATACACCTGCAAAACAAGCTAGAAGGTGATGGAAACAATTGTTAGTTTTAGAATACCAAAGAGGATCCTGGATCCTTAGTCTTCCTGCACCATTTCCTGAGATCCTTGATCCAGGCTGAACTGAGGATCCGTGATCTATAATCATTAAAGTTCTATCCCTTACAGTTAATAATTTACCTTTATTCCCTTTTCATTTATCTTTTATATATAAATAGTTGCAAAACTACGATTATTAAAATTTCCAAGATCTAAACAATTAATGGCTCAGATTAGTTCACAAAGTTCACTCTCAACCTAATGTTCACTCTAGAACCTTACCATATATATATATCCCTATCTGTCACTACTCAAACTTTCTCACATCCAAGAGAGTTTATCTACTTAAAGTATAAAACTATTATTCTGGTTGAACCTGCTAATTCTCTGGTTCCTCATGCCAACTCTTCGGTTCCTCCAGCTAACCCTCTGGTTCCTCCTGTTAGGTATCCAATTGAATTTGCTAACCCTCTGGTTGAAAACGATATACATCCTACTGAAGCCGTGCTAACCCTTTTGTTGACCCATACGGGGATGATAATTTTGATTGGAACCGGGCATTTGACAACACGTTTATGGAGAACAATCAGCCAAACTTAGAGGGGAGCACACAAGAAGTTCCTGATTCGGATGAAGGGTACGAAACAGACCCAGGCGGAATTTGTCCCACGATCAGACGAAGAGGAGGGTTATGAATTTGAATGAAGCTTTCATGATCCATGGGAGGATGAACGTGGAACTGATTCTGACCGCTCATTTGATTCCATATTTAATTACTAGTGGTCAGTGGTTTAATTATGTTTAACTATCTGTTTAATTTAGGTTTAAGGTCTAAGTAGGTTATTATGTAATGTATGTAGGTTCTTATGTAATGCATGTATAATTATGTATTTTAAGTAAGTTATGTAGGTCCGTTTTTCTCGGAGGATCCGATACGAAAACCTATTCCCTGTTTATCACAAACACGATAGCGGGTGCGGAATCCCCGTGATGGTGCAAACCAAAAAAAGTAGATAAATAACAATAACAAGTAACCAGAGATTAACTTCGATTAAATGGATGAGAACATTCACAAACATATACACACAATGCTTGTACAATAAACTCTTACAAGTCTCTCAGCTCTCGTGGAGTCTCACAATAATCTCATGGAGTCTCACAATGATCTCATAACTAAACTGTGAAACAACTTAGCTATTTATACTGACCAATGATGAAAACCCATGCGACGGAAACCATGTGTAAGGAAATCAGGGATTTTGCCACACACACATAATGACGAAAATAGGGGATTTCATCACACATATATTATGATGAAAATAGGATTTCGTCATACATTTTTCCCTTTGAAATCTTCTGCGGGAATCGCCGCGGCTCTCCATGCTTCGCGTGTCGATCTATGGGGTGTACGACGGAGGAATGTCACAACGTCGGACTTGAGCCGGACCTAACCATGTCGAACCGAACCGAGTCGAACCGAGTTGAGTCGCGTCCACATAAAGTGTACAAACAAACTCCCCCTTGGACGCTACTCGTGATGGTTCGTTCTTCACATTGTCGGATCTTTAAAAGGTCTTCACGTGTCGCAAATAGGGAGTGTATCAACAAACTCCCCCTTGAATGATGCTCGTGAATATTTTGATCTTCAATACTTCAGATCCTTTCGGTGTTGATGAGCGGTCAGCTGCAACTTGATCATCTTGATCTTCTGGTTGCATCAATGTTGAACCTTCACTTTACAGCCTGTCATCTGACATGTTCTCTTCGTCTTTAGCTAGATTGAATGCCGCATCTGCACATACAACAGAGCTAAAAACGTAATGAGAACAACCGAGAAGAATAAAATCAATCTAAGAAAGTTTTCAAAACCTTACTAAGAATTGACATCAAACAATATAAGCGCATGACACATATGAGACCAACTCTCATTTAAACACCGACTGACAGTAGTTTGAAAGTTTAAAAATTGATCAATTTTAATCTTTTAACTTTCAAAACTTGTTAACTTCGACAGTTTATGAAGGTGCAATTGTTTTCCGGCTTACAATCAGGATTTTGGGTAGGATAGACTCGAGTTCCAACATCGGTCAATCAAAAATAAACTACAAGCAAAAATTTTTTGGATTTTATAAAGTTTATATTAAAACACACCTAAAATCTATTTGGAATTTTTCATTTTTCAAATGTAAAGACGGAAAGCAATAAATAAATATATACAAACATGCAGAAACTAAAAGCAGTAAATAAATATATAGAGAGATTCTTTTTGCGAGTTTCGAGGGTAAGAGAATCATATCAGTGTACGGTCATGCCAAAACGCTCTTGTTGTTCATTTAGTTAACATTTAGATTAGCATCCTATAATGATTATCGGTATTATTGTCCACATAAGCTCAACTTATCAGATGTAATCATGGCGAGGGGGTACGATTAGTGTATGATTTATACTTATCGACCGGTGTTCATCCACTCACGACACATTCCCGTATCAAGGTATGCACGAGAGTTCATCTTACCAGTGAGTATACCGTTTATCATCTGTTTGACTGTATAAAAGATGTGAGAAACTCACTTATTTTGATTTGAAAACAAGCCATATTTGATAGAATCACTTATTGATGAGGAACTTGATTTTCATATGCATGAGGGCACAGGAGCAAGTCCATGAACAGGTCAGTACAAACGTACAGTAAAGAGACGAACTTGACTCCCGCAAGAAAGCTGTGATATATTATCACTTATTTTGTTTGGACATGTGATTGCTGATCACTTATTGAGGTCGAACGCAGTATGTACACGTATGTATAGTATCATGGAAGATCTAGACTTCGTCTCCGTTTTGTTTCGGTAAAAGAAACAACCATGATACCCAGATGATAAACAGCATAAAGACCGAATATCTCAGAACCTCGACAATCTCTCAAACGAAATTTCGGTACTAAGACCATATGCCAATGTGTGGTTCCCACCTGGTCTTTAGTCGATTTAAGATTTATATCACCCTGCACACTTTAAAATGATTGTGAGCCTACCGATACATCTTATATAAAGCTGCTTAACATTTTTCATTTTAAGTTCATTTCAAAGAGGTTTAGACAAACCCCTGATGTACTATCATTTTCTCTTTTTCTCGCCAGGAAACTCATTTTTGTTTTTCCATGTTTTTTTGTTTTGAAATTTTTTCGATGTTTTTGAATTTTCAAATTTGGATTTACTCCCCCTAAAATCAACAAACTAAGATAAATTTAAAAGACACAAAGATATTTACAAAAACAATTTTCCGATGTCGGTTAACTCATGTTTTACCTCAATGCCGTTTACCAAAATTAATTTTAATCAGAAATCATTTTATCAAATTTTGGAAAAATGAGTTGGCACACTGGTAATCGGTGTGGACCATGACAACATTGACGAGTTTCATAGTGTAACAATCACGTGTGAGGTGATATTCGAGATCAACGTGTCAGGTTAAAGAGTGCTGTATGAGATGATAATAATTCATAAAGCAGCTTAAATATCGACAAGTATAGGAGAGATATGAAATTTAAAACCGTATCCTGCAACTGTTTCGTGCATTGCAAGGAATCTGAGCGCTCTCCCAAACTGGATATCCACCCGGTGTGGACTTCAAAGTCGATTTTTGTAGCTACTGAGAAATCTCTTGACAGCAACAAGATCATAGACCTCTGGGTCCGGCTGGTCTTCCACATTGCACCAGCGAAGGTCTTTGTCTTTCGCTTTCAGAAGTAGTGTGCGGTTGTTCAATCTACGCCAAGGCATCCGCACACCCGGTTGGTTTGTTCAACAAACACATTTTCTTCAATGACACCGTGAAGTAATGTACACCGCACGTTCATCTAGTAGACTTTGAACTTCAGATGTGCTTCAGGTGCGTACATTTTACTTGAATCTATCCCGGGGACCCGATCAAAGCCTTTAACAATTAAACTTTGAAATGATTTGCATTTTGTCGAAGCTTTCAATTTCTTTCGACAGACAATTCTGTCTTCTTTTCTTTTTCTCTCCATCAAAGGCAACAATTTCTTTTGTCGCCAATCTTGTGCTTGGACACTCCACTATCAACAATCCGATGACTATCGATAGTTCCTCCTGGAACATCCTGCACACTCACTCAGAGATTAGTTGGAGAGGGGAACCCAAGCCTTCAAAGACTTGGGTTGCCCCTGAGAATCAAGAAATGTAATTTCAATTTCTTGAAGGTCCTTAAATTGCAAGCCTCCCCCTGAATCCTCACCTGTTTTCGGTTTCCAAGCCTGTTTCCTTTTACCAGTTTGTGTATTATTACCAATTTCTGGTTTTAATGGTTGTGACAAACTAGGTTTCCTATTAACAGATTCTGGTTTTAAAGCCTTTTCGATTACTTTCACATTTTGACGTCATTGTTTTGTTTCTTGTTCTTTAATAGAGCGTTTGTCAGTTTTTGGTGACACAGGACGACGTTGTTGGTGACCTTGTTCAGAAGGGGCTCTTTCTACAAAATTTGGTTTCGGAGAGTTTGTGCAATTTCTGATAATGTGGCCAAACTCCCCGCATTTAAAGCATGATCTCCTTTCAACAAACTTAGGAGATTCTGTTCGATGGCCTGACATTGAAGTTGTAGACCCAGAGGTACTAGCTTCACACCCATTTGTGTGTTGGGTGTAATTGTTATCACTATTACGTTTCAAAATGTTGACTTTTTGAACAAAATCGGTATTTGACTTATTTTCAAAAGTCTCCACTTTATCAGTACCTTTGGAGGCCACAAACTTCACGTCTTTTGCTTTCTTCTTGTAACGAACTCCCTTTGTTTCCACCCTCGGTTGTGAACCTTTAGAATTTTGAGCTCGTTGTTGTTGCTGTTTACCCTTAAAAGCGATAGGTTGTTGCTTCGTTGGTGATTTTTGATTTCCAAATTTTCTGCTAACTTCAGCTTTTGGAATCGGATCACACTGAGTTACTGAAACTCTCGGGATCGCTTTACCCAAAAACTTAGTTGTATTATCTTCAAACACTTTATCAATCAAGGATTGATTGACGTTTTTGATTGGAAAATCTTTGTCTGAATAAATTTTACTATCACCGACCAAAGTATACAACACGTTATCACTTTTAATGGTAGACACTGTCTCAGTGATAGGATCTATCTCTTGTTTAGCACCACTTGATTGCACATCAGGAGTAGGAGGATTACACAGAATGTGATTCTCAAAAGGCACTTCTACTCCTTTTCTATCGTCAAGAGATTTATCCTCATCACTCACATCTGATTCATCATCCGAAGAATCATAGTCCTCAACGGTTGGAGGAATTTGATTTTGTAGGATCGTTTGCACGACCAAAACAAGTCGTTCAGAAGAATTATAATCAATACGAGAGGCGGAAAGTAACGTATCGACTTTGAAACAACTTGATATACACTAAAATTGTCTTGTTTATTGATATAACAATGTTTTACAACCTGGAGACACTTCGGCAGCACCTCAGTACCGGAATCACAAAGTTACAAATGAAATGATCAAGTCAGTTATATATAGGCAATCCATTCCCTACGAAATGGCCTCTTCCATTTCGTGCGAAATGGCTTGTTCAGCCCAGTTCTCGTTTTTCTCGAACTACGTGACTCGATCTATCAAACCTAAATACAAGACTCGATACAAGACGAAGTCGACAGACATATGCACCAACAGAATCCCCCTTGGATGTTGACAAAGTCTTCGGTGTCGAGTCTTCAAAGTCTTCAGTCTTAATCAGTCTTCTCGCTCTTTCCAAAGTATCTGACACTGTAAGCATCCTCAATCTTTTCTCTTCTCTTTATCAGCATCAACAGCTAACCTCCCCCTTGGATGTTGATCTAACAATCTTCAAACTCCCCTTTTGCTAACAGACTCCCCCTTAATTTGTTCCGGGGTCGCAATCTTGACATAGCTCTCTTTCTAGAATCGTAACCTGGCTTATCCTCTGCTCAGGCTGCACAAATCTCTACCTCAAAATAAATTTCACAAATTTTTAAAAATTTGACAAATTTAGAATCCACTTGTAGATATCATTCAAACATCAACAATTTATATCAAGTTCAAACTTACTTTTGAGTAGATTTTTTTATAACAATTTTCATTTCAAAACAAACTCTCTCAACCCATTTGTCGTCATGTATAGCACTTGGAATTTTGAAAATCAGCTTTTCAAACATCAGTTGTCAAAAATAAGTTGAAATAAAATCTTTTTGGATTTTTCAAAATTTTATGCTAAAACACATTCTCTTTGGATTTTGTTTTTAATGAAAAGCAGTAAAGAAATATTTACAGACAATATTTTTGTGAGTTTGCGTAAGAGGATCATATCAGTTTTTAAGACCAATCACTAGCACTGTTGAGCTTTAAACACTTTAAGTTCTAAACGATTCACTTAGATTGTCACTATACTGATCCACTTAAATTTTCACACAAAGTTCAATTGAATCGAGATACGAGATTAGTGCTTTAATGGACTTAAACTTATTCGCGTGTCCCACCTCAGAATATACTCCCGTATCCAGACTCCAATATTCAGTCTTACAGGTGAATGTACACTAATGATATCTGTAAGGGGTTAAATGCGAGACCATGAGAGCTCAGGCTATTGCTTCCGCAAAATCAGAGAGATGATGGTTCGACTTTAGGTGTGTTCCCTTTAGAGAATCTTTTCTTCAACAGCACATGATTAGCATTTTTCAATGTTTCATCATTTTTATGCTGAGGGCGAGCTTTATGATTAAAGCAGTGCAAAGTATTATACGAGGACTAGGCTATTGCTCCCGCAAAATCAGAAGTCCTGGTATAATACCCCAGATATCACCACGCACAAAGACCTAGTATGTCAGAAATAGAAAGCTCTTCAAACAAGATTTCGGGGGTTACCCATATATCCAAGAGATGTTCCCCACGAAATAAGTAAGTATGATATTTAGGTTTATATCTCGAAGTCAAACTACTAAGCGTGCGAAAACCTACTAGCATATCATCAGTGAGACCGTTTATCACATTATAACTTTTCAATTCTTTAGCATGCTGTGATAGTCCACTGATGTACTATCATTTCCTCTTTTCTCAACAAAACTTATTTTTGATTTTTATCAAGTTTTTGACATTTTTAAATTTTCTAATGTTTTTGGATTTTCTGAAATTTCTTACTCCCCCTAAAATTCAAAACCATTTAAAGAAAAATTTGACAAACCGATGTGAATTGCTTCAAATCGCCATCCACTTGACATAAACAATCAGAACTCCCCCTGACAACAAACTATTTTCCCATTATGATTTCAAAACACTTATGTTTGTTTTAATCAAATGGTTTTTCCGGAAAATAAGTTTTGTTGGGGTTTCATCACATTGTATTTTCAAATATCACATGTAGGAATAGTTAGATCAACTTCAACTTAATGACCTTGATTAACCACTTGTAGTTTCACATCAACCAAACCACATGTAAGTATATAACAATTTTCAAGAATAAGAATACCACTTTTAAGACGAAATATCACAGATGTGAATTTCTCAAGAAAGATGCCGATTTCTGCTCCACGATTACCAACATTGGGAGCTCCGACATGTCAGAATTTTTACATATGAAATACAGACACCCAAGCCTGACCAGCTTTGGGTGTGACCTTTTCAGTTTCACTTGGGGTTTGAACATTCCTTTTTTCTTCATTAAAATCTTTTACCCCTTTGGCCCTACCATCGACCGTCTTACCAAAAATATGCTTTACTTTGCCATTAAAATCCTTTTCGACATCAAATTCTTTCTTTTCAGAATAGAATTGATTCGAAATTTCCACTTTTCCAACTTTTTGTTTAAAATTTTCAGCCCGCAAAGGTGGAAAATTGACAACATCCATTGGCGGTACTGACGTTTCTAATTTTAGCTCAATTGGTGGCTCCTCTGACCTTGATGAGTCAGATTCATCGCCAGATTTAACATCTATTTTCTTAGCAACCCATGTTTGGTTGTTAAGATTCACCCTTCTTTTGTAAAACCTTTTCGAACACTCACCAACTTCAAATGTTGAATTTTTAAACACTTTGAATTTTTCAGTTGGTGGTTCAGTTTTATCAACAATTTTTTCTTTAAGTTTAGAAACAACTTCCTGTTTTGTGTTGGTTGCCATTTGACAATTCCAGGCGATGTGACCAACTTCTTGACATCAGTAATAGGTTCTTGTCTCTTTCTCTGATAAGCTCCATTCTTCTCAAACTTTTGTTTTAGTCTTTGTTCGATTGTTTCCAAAATGAGCTCTTTTCTTCTTCTTCTTCAGAACTTGACCCTGAAACAAATACTGTTTTTGTTTTAGAAATTTTCTTATTTTTATGATTTTCGGATGGAATGAAACCCAATCCTTTCTTTTTGAAATTACTGTTATGGTTTGGTTTCTTTTGATAACTAGACCCAGAACTGTAACCCCTTTTCTTGTTTAACCTTTGTTGAACTCTTGAGGTGTAAGATTTAGGTTTTTCAATAAGATTTACACCTTTTATTTCAGAAATATTAATTTCTGTTAATTTGAAAACCTTGTTAATCATTTCAGTTTTAACACCTTTTATTGGAAATTCTTCATCAGAATATAATTTGTCGGAATCATTCAAAGTATATGCCACTTTGATTGGTTCGTTATTCAAATTAGATTTTGATAACAAGAATTCTTTATTGTAAACCCTTTTGACCGATGATTTTGAACTGTTGACTGATGTACTCGAAGTTTCTGACTCCGACTTTGACCCTGACTCCTCATCTTTATCCAACACTTGATCGACCACTTTCTTTACTAACTCAGACTCATGATCAGTGTCAGACGATGTGAATGTGACATCAATGTTGTCTGGTAAATCATCAGTTGTTTCGGACTTTAACTTTATATTGACTGCCTTTTTGACTTGTTCCTCATTTGGTTTTCTAGGAGAATAAACTTCCCAGATCGGAGGCGGACACTTGTTGTAATTTTCACTTTGTTTCTTACCAGTATTTGTATCCTCCGACTTCTTATCTTGAAAGGCTTCAAAACCTGCAACAGTAGGATAAATTCTATCAATCAAATAATCAGAACTTGAATAACTTTGCAACAATCGTCTGATTCTTTCATTTTCTATCTTTTATGTCTCTAACTCCTGCTTCAACTTAGCACATTCTTCTATATAATGATTGATAGCCTTCTGCTTAGACATCATCACTGCATTCATCATGGTTAAAGCATCTTCTCTTTCTGAATTTGTCTTTTGCAGACTATTCACCGTTCTGTTCAACACATCATACGATTCTTTCACATATTTAACATCGAACAATAATTTTTCTTTCATCTTTTCAAGCTCACTAAACTTCTCGTCTTTTTCTTCACAATGTTTGCATGATTCCAAGCGTTTTAAACAAGGTTTCGTGATCTCAACAATTTTTTAAACTTCGATAATCTTTTCAACTTCGACTATCTTTTCAACTTCAACCACCTTTTCAACTTCAACCACCTTCTCAGCAACTTTAACATCTTCACTCTGTTCAGACTTCTCTTCCTGAGCAATATTATCGCATTTTACCTTTTTCTGATTCTTTGCTGCTCGCTTCTCCTTTAGTTTCTCCAATCTATTTGCAAAATAAAATTTAAAACTTTCAGGAGATAATTGAGTTTTTCCAATGTTTATTTGTATCTCTTCTTCATCATCACTGCTATCAGTTGAAGATTGATCAAACACTGTTGTCTTTTCTGAGTTTTCATCTGAAGAAACAGACTCTTCATCTTGACTTTTCTCATCATTAGCAAATACATCCATCCATTCCTTCATCAAATCTGGTTCTTGAACTATTTGAGCAATGAATGCTCCCAACTTGGAATCAGCCGGAATGTATTTGTCCCAGCTAAAACCTTCTGCCACTTTTTCATCATCTTGATTAACGAGATAAGCTTTCTTCTTTACACCTTCAATAGCATTGGATGATGATGGTTGTTGAGCAACTTGTTGATATATAGCTTTCCGATAATAATCATTATTCCCGAACGGATTCTGAGCTCCTCCTGCTTCTCGATTTGTACATTCCCTCTTGAAATGTCCTTTTTCCCTGCATAAAAAACAAGTAACTTTAGATTTATCAAAACCTAAAGTAGAAACATTAGCATCACGAAAGTCATCTCTTCCTGCAATCAGCTTAAATTTCTCAGCTCTCCTCAACACACTCGCTAAACACCACTTAATATCCATAAGCTCCATTTCCTCAGCATCGATCTGATCGTAATCCTCTTTTGTCAACATAGGATTTCCAATCCTTCCTGCAACCAAACCCTCATATGATTCTAACACTGTAGCTAGTAATGTCATGTGACCTTTAGTAACTTCTTCAGAAAATTTTTGACTATTCTGAAGATGCAATGCGATGTTGCAGTGTAACACATGACCATTACCATTGTTTGAGCTTTGAGACTGATAACTTGAGTTTGAAACATTTGGATTAACACTCGAGTATGAAGAAAATCCACTATTGCTGATTGGACTTTGATTGACTAATATGGATGAGTTTTCTGCACTGAAAGCGGTTTGTACCTTCGGACTTGCTTTAACATTCTGAACATTCCCTTTGTAATACATTTTAATGTCTTGTTGACCACTTGGATTGTTCATTCTAGCAATCTTTTGTTGTTCAAGATCTTGTCCTTCAAGTTTTTCAATGAACTGAGAAATTGTCAATTTATCTTATTCTCCAGTGTTCTTTAAGATCATCAGATATGTACCCCATTCTTTCTGAGGTAAAGCATCAGCTAATTTGTCAACCCATTCTTCTTGATCTTTGTTTATATCTAACAGTGACATTGAACGAACAAAATGACAATATCTCTCAATCAGTTTCTTTGTAGTTTAACCCTAAAACTTGAAAACAAATCAAATTCTTTCTTTAACAATGATTTCTTACTCCTGATCATCTCCGTACTTCCCTCAAACTTAATTCGAAGAGCTTCCCAAATCGAACGTGAAGTATTATCATGTTGAAGTAGTATGAAAATGTCTTCTTTCACAGCTTGCTGAAGTAAACTGATCATCATTTTTTCTGCTTTGTACATGTCTCTCTCTTTATCTGACAATTCAGAAAATAGTTTTGATAACTCCCACATCTGTACGAGGTTTAACATACTTTTTCTCAATACACTCCCAAGACCTCAAATGATTTGCTTGAACCCAATTTTCGAATCGGTCTTTCCAACAATGGTATTCTTCAATGCCCATCAACTTTGTAGGTTTCTGTAACATTCCTGTCTCATTTTCCATGTTCATACTCTGAGCAATGGTAATAGGAGTACCCGGAGCAGTAGCAAACGCGTTATAAAATTCTTCTTCCATGTTTCGGTAAATAATATCACAAACTCAGACTGTTCAAATGAAATGGATATCTCAAGCGAAATGAATTTGAAACGAAATGGTCAATTCATGCGAAATGGTACTTTCAAGCAAAATGGACAATCTGGTACGAAATGGATGATTTCGTACGAAATGGTTGACTTTCAAATGAAATAAACAACTTTGATGCGAAATGGGTGACTTCGTACGAAATGGCACAATTTTCAAGCGAAATGGACAACAAATCTCAATTCGTGCGAAAAGGAAGGTTCAATCCGTGCGAAATGGTGCTGATGTCATCCAATCGACCATGATTTTGACAAATTGATCATGTTTTAGGTTGAATTTAGGTCTAATTCTTTAAAGGATTGATTAAAACAATGTTTCGCACGTTATATGTGAAAATTATCCCATTTTAACCGTGAAATCTCGTTTAATTTTGAAAAAAACTTGTAAAAGAAGGTGTAGAAATCAGAATTGTGAAGAAATCAAGCTGAAATCGGTAAGAACTCTTCCTCCTGAGCTTTGATACCACATGTAGGATCGTTTGCACGACCAAAACGAGTCGTTCAGAAGAATTCTAATCAATACGAGAGGCGGAAACTAACGTATCGACTTTGAAACAACTTGATATACACTCAAATTGTCTTGTTTATTGATATAACAACGTTTTACAGCCTGGAGACACTTCGGCAGCACCTCAGTACCGGAATCACAAAGTTACAAATGAAATGATCAAGTCAGCTATATATAGGCAATCCATTCCGTGCGAAATGACCAAGATCCATTCCGTGCGAAATGGACAATGTCCATTTCGTACGAAATGGCTTGTTCAGCCCAGTTTCTCATTTTTATTGAACTACGTGACTCGATCTATCAAACCTAAATAGAAGACTAGATACAAGACGAAGTCGACAGACATATGCACCAACAGATTTGAAGCACATGATGACTTTTCCTTGCTATCAGATGAGCCCTCCGATGATTTGTCCGTTTTGAACCCTAAGCTAGTTGTAACTTCCTCATAATCAAGAGGTACAGCTGGCTCAAAACGCGACATTTCCTCCTCATTGGGCATCTTAGTATAGTTGTGTCTCATAGGAGGCGGACACGACTTATACCCAACGCCTTTAACATTACCCTTTAGTTGTTGAACATCAATGATGTGATCAAGCACATATCGGGAGTTTGAGTAACTCTCCAATTTGAGCTTGATCGCTTCATGCTCACATTTCGCCTCGGCTAGCTCTTTCTTAGTTGCCTCAATGATATTAATGTAATTATTAATACCAGTTTGCTTATTAAAAACCTTTTTTGATAGTTCAGAAACACTTTTCTTGAGTGTTTCAATTACCGATTTAAAATCTTTTTCGTTGCGAGCTAAGGCCATGTTTGCCTCTTTGCACTTTGACAGTTCAATAACCAAACTCTGATTGTGACTGTGAATCTTTTCAGATTCTTGTTTCATATCAGCACATTCATGTTTCGTATCAGCACAATCACTACATATGCTAGGAGTTTCAGATTTTACCTGACTTGTAAAAGCTAAGACATTAGCCATAAAGACAGTCTAAGAAGAGAAAGATCCATCTTCGGTGAGAATCTTCTCCATTTCTTGTGATGTAGCATCAGCTTTCTTGATCAAGACATATTTCTGACACTTGACCTCCTCAGCATCATTCAACAAACTATCACCTTCAGAATCCATTTGTTCATTCACATCTGATTCTGAATCAGAACTGCCACCGTATCCCGAACTATCATCTGATTCAGAAAATTCTTCCTTGTGCACATGCTTGATGTGACTGATGATTTTTGCGTAACATGCAGTTCCTCCTCCCAACTGTACGGACCAATCACATCCCTCATCGGCTTGTACCACTAATGCTCGATTAGTATTAGATGGCCCTGACTAGTTTGTTTGGTTGTTATCAGCTACTATCCCTCTTTCGTTGTTAGCTTGATTTGAAGTACTTGTTTGATTTTGGAAGGGATTTTGGTTGCCTTGTTTCTTCGGTTGCGTGCATTAACTTTTGAAGTGACCCTTCTCACCGCAATTGAAGCATGTGACAACACCCTTGTCAAACCCGTACTTGGTATCTCTTTTGCTTTCCAAGCTGGTTTTCCCTGTTCTGCTCATGTAATCCTTTGCCCTTCTCACAGCGCTAGCAAATTCCCACTTAATGTCCATCAACTCCATCTCATCTCTGTTTATCTGCGGATAATCTTCATTGGTCAAATTAATGTTTCCAATTTGACTTGCGACTAATCCGCTGTAGGCATTAACCATAGTGGTAAGAATTTCCATGTGATCCTGTGCAGCTTCTACACTCACTTTCGAAAGATTTGGAATATCAGGTTTGTTACCATAGAAGGCTTGTTGTGGTTGGGCTTGGGCTTGAGGTGGTTTAGGAAAATAGGCAGTTGGATCAAATTGGGGTTGAGGTGTGGCAACTTGAGGTTTCGAAAGATAGGCATTTATATCAAATTGGGGTTGAGGTGTGGCAACTTGAGGTTTCGGAAGATAGGCATTTATATCAAATTGGGGTTGGGGTGCTGCAACTACTCCTCCAAAATAGGAATTTGGGTCGAATGCATTTGACACAAAAGCTGTTTGTATCTTTGGTTGCTGGCTTGTACTAGCAGCAGGAGCAATCCCTCAAAAGTACATCTCTGGATTTTGAGGGACAGGAATTAGTTTAGCTTTTCTGATTTCTTCTGCATCCTTGTTCTCCAGCTTTTGAACAAACTCATAGATACTGACAGTATCCAATACACCTGTATGCTTTAACAACTCAATGAATGGGCTCCACTTTGGTGGTAGAGCATCAGCAAACCGTGCGACTATATCCTTCGAAGATACAACAACCTTGTAAGAAGTCATTTCACTAATTAAATGATAGAAACAAGTTGTCATCTCATTCAGTGTTTCAGTCCGCATAAACATAAACCCTTCAAACTCCTTCTTTAGTAAATCATGACGCGTCTTCCTTGTGGCCGCATTTCCTTCTCCTCTGTTAACTAGGATGTCCCACAAGGCTTTGGTGCTGGTACAATGGGCGAATTGATGATAGATATCTTTGTGCAATGCTTGCGTAAGAATAGCAAACGCTTTCTTTTCAAGGTCATACGCCTTCTTGTCATTTTCAGCCATGGTCGCCAAAGTCGTAGCATTTGATCCGGCTTCCTCAAGAGCGATGTTATATGCTGTGGTGAAACACGTCCATAACTCGGTGTTTTGACCTAAAACATAATTCTGAAAACGACCTTTCCACGATGGATAGTCGTTCATGTGGTTGACTTTTGGCGGACGGTAATTGCTACCCGTTTCACTTTCGCTCATGAGTAGGTTTTGGATACTTTGATTTTGATTTGCTACGCACGCCCATTGACTAGCCGAAATTCTTTCTTGTGGCATCAAAGACTTAACCCATGACATATCAGGGACCGTGCTAATGCTCCAATCTAATGGATTTGTACTCATATTTGATGTATGAACAAGTTTACCTGCTTAAAAACTTGAAATTAAATGGTTAAAACACTTTTGTAAACCTTCTGTGTAAAAAAGACAAGTTAATGCGACGAAGTTCCTTTTGACGAAATTGAAGATTTCGTCCAAAACACTCTTTGACGAAGACCTGTTGATTGACGAAAACACCCTTTGATTGACGAAAACACAACACAACTAACAAAGTCCTGTTGATTGACGAAAATAGTTTGAGGTTGACGAAGATAATTTTGTTTGACGAAGATGTAGGTGATGACGAAATCTGTTGTGGAAGTTTGTGGGTGACGAAAATGTATAGATGACGAAGACTGATTGTGTTTGACGAAAATTCAATGTGTTTGACGAACTTGGAGGTTGACGAAAATGTATGGTGACGAAGACTGATGGTGACGAACACTGTTGTGGTTGACGAAGACTCTCGACGAAGACTCTTGTGTGGCGAAGATTGATTAGGTTTGACAAAGACCATGCATGACGAAGATAGGAGGTTGACGAAATATCTTGTGAGGGTTTCGTGGATTGATGGATTTTTATTGACAAGGAGATAAGGTTTGGTGAGATATTTTTCAAAATGACCTTATCCTTTTCTGACAAGGACACTCTTTTTCAAACTTTCAGCATGTCTATCTTACCAAACAACAAGGTGTTACAATATTTTAATAAAATTTCCTTTTATACTTTAATTTTAAAATTCACCAACAACTTATACCTTCACTTCACATGAGATCAAAAAGTGGAAATATGAAGAACAATTATGAACCTTTTGAAGATCTGATGAACTTGATAAATTTTCGAATACGATTTTGCTTAAACTTTCAATAAAAACCAAGCTCTAAACATGCACTCATGTAATGTAACAAGGTTTTCAATAAAACTATAGCAAAACAAACACCTTAAACACAGATTTTAAAGTTTTTTTCAGAAAAATAAGAACTTTTCAAGAACAACAATCTGAAAATCACAAGAACACACTTGTTTCAAACAACACAATGTTTGGTTTTAAACAAGGAAAAGAGCCAAAGCTCTGATACCACTTGTAGGTCTTCTCGGAGGATCCGATACGGAAACCTATTCCCTGTTTATCACAAACACGATCACGAGTGCGGAATCCCCGTGATGGTGCAAACCAAACAAAGTAGATAAATAACAACAGCAAGTAACCAAAGATTAACTTCGATTAAATGGATGAGAACATTCACAAACATATACACACAATGCTTGTACAATAAACTCTCACAAGTCTCTCAGCTCTCGTGGAGTCTCACAATAATCTCATGGAGTCTCACAATGATCTCATAACTAAACTGTGAAACAACTTAGCTATTTATACTGACCAATAACGAAAACCCATGCGACGAAAACCATGTGTGACGAAATCAGGGATTTCGCCATACACACATAATGACGAAAACAGGGGATTTCATCACACATATATTATGACGAAAATAGGATTTCGTCATACATTTTTCCCTTTGAAATCTTCATGTGACATCATCATGACATCACAAAGGTGATGTCATGGATGATGTGTCTGCGGAATGGCCGCGGCTCTCCGTGCTTCGCGTGGCGATCTCTGGGGCGCACGACGGAGGAATGTTGCGACGTCGGACTTGAGCCGGACCTAACCGTGTCGAACCGAAACGAGTCGAACCGAGTTGAGTCGCATCCACATAAAATGTACCAACAAGTTATCATGGAATTTTTTTGTGGTTTTTATCTATATGTCTTAATTATGTCAAAAACAATTACATAAAACACTTTGTTTTGCTATAGCAATATGCAATTAAAATATATAAAAAATAATATCCCACTAACATTAACATTTCATTAACTTAAACAAATGTTCCATATTGCTGGAAAAAAAAAAGGTAAAATACATGAAAATAATATCTTTGAAATGAATTTAAAGCTTAGGAAACGTTTGCTAGTGTTCCTTCTTTGTCAAGGCGAAACATGTCTCCTAGGACGAACAAAGTTTCTTATTTACCGCAAGACATATTTTCTCTACTAAAGTTAATATTTAAGATAACCAACTCTAATAGGTAGAAAATTGAATGTAGCATGAGAAAAAACAAAGTTAGAGAATAAATATGGTTTTTCATGAAAGAAGATATAAAAATTTTGTATCTTAACAGGTTGCGCAATGCAAAAAGTGTTACTTATTTATAGAAAAATTTGAATTTATAAACGAATTAAAGAAAAAAAACATAAACGCTAGCCGCTAAATATGAAATGGCTAAAATAATCTAAAAACAAATATGAAAAAGGAAGTGGCTATGTAAGCCGCATAGTAGACCAATCTCTTAGCAAAAAATCTAGTGTCTAATTTAAATACAATTTAAAAACATAAAAAATGAATAAATTGAAGCGGCTATGTAGGCCGCATAGTTGTTTGGAAGGGGCTAAAGTTTGTGAAGCCGTTTAAGACTCAAAGAAGCCAATCGTTTAAATTGTCGAGGTAGCGGCTATGCTCGAACCTAGCCGTTTCAGTTCATCCCACAACCTCTTGATCTTACTAAAGTTATAGAGGCTACACAAATTTGTGGAGGCTACATTCAGACGCATCAACAAATATAGGTGGTGTTTGTTTTTTCAGACCCAAAAGGTCTGCAGTCTGCGGACACATCTGCAGGCATCTGCAGAAGAAGAGGTGGACCAAAGGTCTGCAGTCTGCAAGGAGAAGAGGGTTTGTTTTTTTTACTTCTACAAAAACCCTTCACAACACACACAACACACTCCCATCTCTCTCTCTCTCTCTCCAAACCCTAGCCCCCATTGAAGAACCCACCACCACCGCCTTCAAACTCCGGCCACTATACTCCGGCCGCACACCCACCCCATCCTCGTATACCCCCTACAACTAACCCCTTGTCCCTTTAACACACACTCAGAACTTCATCAAACACCTATCACACCCACACCCACCTGATCCCTCGCTAAATAATGGCCAGCAACCGCCATGGCGGCGGCACACGGCGGCAGACATTGAAGAGAGAAAGAGAGAGACGACAGAGGAAGAGAGAGAAACAGAAACGCCGGCGACGACATGGTTCCGGTGACGGTCGTTCGAGGTGACGTCAACAGTGGCTTGGTGGCGGAGATGTGGGGGTGGAGGTGGTGGCGGAGATGTGGGGGTGGAGCTGGTGGCGGAGATGTGGTGGTGGAGGTGGTGGTGGAGATCTGGTGGTGGAGGTGGTGTCTGTGTTTTGAAAGTGAGAAGAGGTGTGAAGAGGTGAGAAGATGTGGGCTTATGTCTGCGTGGGGAAGAGGTAAAAGGTGAGAAGTGCTTTCAGAAAACAAACAAGCTGCAGGACCCAAAGATCTGCGCGTGTTTGCACGGCGCAGACATAAGTGGCCAGAAGTGCTTCTAGCCAAAAAACAAACAGCACCATAGAGTCTATGTAGACTCTTTCAACACATGTCTAGCTGCTATTTGTTTTTCAGGGTGGGCCCATCATTATTTAGAGGCTATTTTACACGCTTGGGGACAAATGACACCTTCTGAACTCAAATTGAGTTACTCAATCGATTTTTTTGTGTGTTCCCTAGATTTAGATGTATCAGATGTGTTATTTTGGTGAATTTGGTTTGGTCAATGTTTATTTCACACGGTGAGTTTCCCTTTTGTTATTCTTAATATTTGTTTTTTTTTTCTCAAAAGGGTAAAGAGGATGAATAATTTAGTTAAAAATGGAAAAAAATTAAAGAAAGTAAAAGAAGACAAAAATGTCTCTTATTTAGAGATAAAATATAGATGAGATTTGGGATGAGTATTTGATACTGAGTACCGGTATCGAAAATCTACAAGAAATCGGAGCAATAGGAGCGACACATGTAGCCGCTAAAGACCACCTTTGTCGCCGCTAATACTTTTAGCGGCGGTATGTCGCCGCTACTGATAACGCGCTATTACTCGGCCGCTAATGCTTGGTATATTGTGGGAAAGGATTTCATCTTTATTATTCCTAATCGCCGCTATTGTGTCGCCCCTAAAGCTTTGGCTGGAGCTTCGCCTGAAACTTCATCGAAGATGGCTTAATCAACTTTCAAACCAACAAAAAACCATTAATATGTTAGTAAACATGTTTGAACTCCAAGGTGAAGTAAAACACTACGTTTTTTTCTCATTAAAATCAGATTTACATAACATGATTCTATATGATTTACAAGAGATAAAAAGTAAACGGTGGCCGGAGACGGAGCTTGACGGTGGTGGTGGTGGTGGTGTTGTAGCTTGACAGTGGGGGTGAAGTGACGGAGCTTGATGGCGGTGGTCCGATGGTGGTCGTGAAGCCTCACAATGGTGGTGTTCCGGTGGAGGTAGCTTCATGGTGGTGGTGGTCCGGTGGTGGCATCTTCACGGTGGTGGTGGTCCGGTGGTGGCATCTTCTGATGGTGGTGGTGGTTGAGGTTGTTGGTGTGTGGTTGAAGATTAGAGTGTGTTGAAAAATATGGGTATAAATGAAGATTGTGTTTGTTTGAGTCAGGAAACAACCCAAGCCATTGGATCATCTTCTCATCAAGGGCCAAGATCAAAATTTTTTCAGCTTCACACGGATCGACTGTTAGCGGCGACGCTATTAGTGACGACATGAAGCAATAGCAGTGACTGGATTGTTTGTCCCCGCTATTGCTTCATGTCGTCGTTATTAGTGTCGTCGCTAATAGTAGGTATCTCTTGTAGTGAGATTTGGAAACCACGAGCACCTAGAAATATGTTGAAAAAACCTTATGGATGAAACTTGTAAAAACGACCAAACCACAATAAAAGTTTGCTCTTTTCGAAAAGTTTGATGAAACTCGTAAAAACGACCAAACCACAATAAAAGTTTGCTCTTTTCGAAAAGTTCACAAATATTGTTCAAACTTTACAAGTTAGACGACTTCAATATGGAAATATTTGGTATAGGGACTTTATAAGAATATAACGAAAATATGTTGGTGATTTTTTTTGGTATTACTGCTATTTGCCAAAATAAAAGAAAAAGACAATAATAAATATGTCCTGAAAAAGCAGTATAAGTATGACTACAGAACCTTCTTTCGCTGCATATGAATTTACACCAACAACTCAGCTTGGTTCCAACTTCCAACCAAACACTAATGGAAGGCCACGCTAATTCAACCGACAACGATGCCGATCAGATTCAAATTCCGATTCAGAATCGTGTTATCACCGATTCAACCAATCAACACAACAACGATGGCGATCAGAACCAAATTCCGACTCAAAATCACCTTGAATTTCAGGTAATTGCACCACCATATCCGAACGAAGGAAGCCCCAGTTCGGATTCATCATTTCTTGGGCTTGATGATACATTCACATATGATATTCATAACGCTCCTGACTCCGATTCACTGTTACATGAAATACTTTCTAGATTGCCTCTTAAATCACTTTTCAGGTTGAAATGTGTTTGCAAACACTGGCAAACCCTCATTTCTCAACGTTCGTTTTCGCGGTTTTATATCTCGCGTATAATAACCTCCAACACAGCATCATCGTCACTGCCTTTCAGAATCTTGTATAGGTACATTTGTGAGTCAGAACCTGAAGATGTTCTTAACCGATTCCATTCCGAAAGTTACAATTCATCTGGACTTTATTTGTCTAGGGAGGAACATAAAGCTATCAAGTTTAAAGTGTTAGGTGTGAGTAATGGCTTGATTCTATGTTGTTCGTTGGGACCTTTGGTTTACCATGTTTGTAATCCGGTTACCAGGCAGTGGGTTACTTTAGCTAAATCCGCGAAAACACAAAATTTCTTTGCGGAAGGTTTTGTTAGTAGGGTTAATGAGGATAATGTTGTTACTGGCTATACAGTTGTGAGGCTAGAAATGGATAAATGGTACCCAGTTGTGAGACAAGAAATGCTCACCTCACTCACAGACTATCTCCGTTTAGAGATTTTTTCGTCTGAAACCGGTGAATGGGTTGGTTATAGGGTGCCTTGTCCTTTTCAAATTGCATTCCCGAAGCGTGGTGCAGGTCCTATATGCTTTAAAGGAGTTCTTCATTGGTTTGTTAGTGATCATGGTATGGTTGCGTTTGATCCTTATAAGGATCCAAAGTCTTGTCGGCTTATTCAATTACCTGCTGACAGAGATGTCCAAAGTGAGGTTACGCATGACGGGCTTTATCGTTTGTGTGACGCGTGTCAAGGAAAGCTTCGTCTTTTTCAGGTGGCACCTGATGCTAGTTCGTTTTACTGTTTTAGTATGTGGGATATGAAAGATTATGATAAAGGTGAATGGTGTTCTGAATTCAAGGTGACCCGTAGTGATCTCTCATCTTCTGATCCTGAACTGGAGAGCTGGTTAATGAAAGCAACTTTTCTTCCACTATCTTTCCATCCATTTGATCTGGATATTGTTTATCTGAGGTGTGTGGAGCTTGCTTGTTTGGTATCATATAATATTCAGAACAGACAGCTAGATGTTGCCTGTAAACCTACTGGTGCTATTGATGACCTGTCATGGCGGGTGGTGGTGCCATTTGTCATTCCAACGTGGCCAACACCGGTTCCTATTCCTCCTGTTAAGGTTGTTATACCAGAAGTTGGTCCGCTCGGTGTTTTCAATGGGTGAGTTTCTCCTTTTCTTGGTGATGTTTTGAACCCTCATAAAAGGTTTTATCTTACATTTTTACTTAAACTTACCGAATTCACTTTGCTAGCCAGTATTCCGTTTTCATCTTCTTTATTTATAAGCTTGCTTGCAATCTAGGTTTCGGAAAAATGTTGTCCCTTTCATGGCACCATCATCGCAAACATTAATTAACAAGCACAAGAATGCAATAAAAAATCCTTACCGAACACAAGAAAACATTCAAGATTCATTGCCAAACACACGGATACAATAAAGATGAATTACCAAACACACTTACAAGGAGCCAATGGTAACATACTTGATTGTAGAAGGAAACCAAACTCAATCTTTATGGAACAAAAGCACATCAAGAACCATATTGCACCATCTAGTTTTTGAACATATTTTGATATAAAGCTAAGTTAAATTAATCTCCACCTGATATGTTGGATTTCTTTTGTCAACTTTTCACGTACTCTTTCGGACTTTAGACGTTAAATTGAACCCGTCATATTGTCATTAAAACTAAGCTTGTATATCTTATGTAAACTTAATCGTAAATGTTGTCATTTCGCTTGTATTTCCAAGTAAGCTTATGTTTCCATTTACAAGAACCTGACTTGCTTTTATTTGACCTATCTGCGAGTGCCTAGCAACTTCTGCAACCATGTATGTTATTGAACTTTGATATGAAAAGTGACTTTTGTTTTTAAACATGTATTTCAGGTGGTGGTGAAGGAACGATAATTCAGGAAGGAAAAATCAAGGTTTAGAGAATTATGTTGACATGAAGATATATTTCTACAAAACTTTCGTTTAACTTTGCATTGTACTGTCATATGACATATCATATGTTTTACTTTTTAAGTATTGTACTCTAAGATATGAAGAAATAATTTAAGTTTTTCCTGTTAAGTCTGTATCAGTAGGTCACATTAATTAGTATCTGGAAAAGTGGGTTGTGACAACAATAGTCCTGAACATACCAAGAATTGGTAAACTCTTCTGAATAGTAACACTTTTATTCACTAGAAGGACAACTCCAACACCATCACTCACTTGGCGTGATACGAATAAGGGTTCACCCATCTTTCTTAAATATCAACTTCATGTTTGCAAGATCTGCTAAACTTACCCTTGGGTGGATCCCATCATCAATAGAATTTTTAAACCTTTTTTTTCCTCAGGGGCCAACAATCATAGCTTTGATTGGAACGATATCGTCCATAAATGTTACACCAGCATGTGCAACAATCTTCCTATGGGACTTAACTACAACTTGATCTTGTTCCTGCCAATTGTTATTCTAAAACGTTGTGCAATATTTTATGATATAACCTCATTGGTAGAAAGACGATCTTAAGCTTGTGCCATGGTCTTCAGTTTTGGTTTAACAGCATCTGAAGCAATAGAATTGGAGGTCAAAAATTCGAACCAGGTATCAATGTCATACATTGGTGGTCTTGGTGTCCTAAATGCCTGAAAATCCAGCTATAATAGCAACAATCCACATCAGCAATAGCATAAACACTTATCTCTCGTTTTATTTTCTTTTTCTTCACAAGCTTGAAAATCTTGAAAGCACACTTCCCATGATGTTCACATTTGTCCGTTCAAACTTCACTAACTTCATAGTCATCCTGACCACTCTTCATTTCCCACAGCAAGCCGCACCACAATCCCAAGTATAGGTTTTCAAAGATGCATTATCAGTCAAGTTTTCGATTTCGATTTATGAGATTGGAAATAACAATTTGAATAGGTTTTCAAAGATGGGATATCAGTCTAGTTTTCGATCTGAATAAAGTCGGATATCTTATGAAGCCTTTACAAAACTAGACCATTTACGATATCTCATTTCCCTTTTTGGTTATTGCATAGTATTTAGCAGAATCTTGTATTGCAAATTTTAATGATGATGAGATTTGCCTTTAAATGATCATATATTTGATAAATTGGAAATACATTTAGCAATCGGTCGGGCTTACAACAAAGTTATTTTAAATTGCATTGGACATGATCTTCAAGAATTTTTATGTAACCTTTGCTTCTTGGGGAGACATCAGGTTTCAATTCTTCGCATAGGGTAAATTTGGTGTAATTTAGAAGTAGCGATTATGTAACCTTAGTTGTTTTCTTGGGGAGACACCAAGTTTCAATTCCTCGCATAGGGTAAATTTGGTGTAATTTAGAAGTAGGGATTATGTAACCCTAGCCGTTAAAAAAACGTAATAAGGTTTAAATCTTTTTTACTGATTACATTAGTCTAGGTAATTAAGTATATCATGTAACCTCTTACTTCAACAAGTAATATGAGTCTTGTTATGTTATGTTATATCATTTAATTTCCAGTTTGGACAAATAATTATTTTAGAAAACTTAAATACAAAGTGAATTCAAAAGAAATTAATTTTAGAACTGTAGGTCCCGAAATCTGAGGATCGATAACGAACCGAATCACTTGTTTATAGTAAACACGGTTACGTGTGCGGAATCCACGTAACTATGCCAAATCAAACATATAAAGCAATAATAACAACGGATTAATCAATGAAACACACTCGATTGATTAACGGGATGAGAACCGATTACAAACTGATACAAACACAGTTCAGACAGAATTTCGGCAGAGTTTTGTTACTATGGTTATTATCTCATCTCTATGTTCAAATGAAACAGAGATGTTGTTTATATAGTCCCTGGGCCAAGACATCGACGAAACACAAGGTGTTCGGCGAAACTGAACATGGGCCAGATATTGTGCTCGAAACAGCCCATTACATGACGAATCAAAGTGTGATTCGTCATGACCTTCAACGAAACAGAAGTATAGAACATTGGTCTGTTTCGTCATTATGTGTTCCGACGAAACAGACCTGTTTCGTCGAGGACTGCAACTGTTGTGGTTGTTTCTGTTAACAGACAGCAACAACAGCAACATATAAACATAGTAATGACCAAACTACCTTCTAATGCAACATGCATTGTTCATAATACTTTACATATCAAAAGAGACAAACAAGTTGTACACAAGTAGATAGGAGGATATCTGACTTGGTCAACATAACATACAGACTCGATAATTAATAAAAGACCATACAAAATACATCGTTAAATAAGACTAGTCACAGACACTAAAAATGCATCAACAAACTCCCCCTTGTCTGTTACTCGTCTTTAGTCAGTCTTCTAATCTTCCATCAGTGTTGTTCGGACCACGAAATGCCCGAATGTATGCCCCTGTAGTAGCAAAAACACGCTACTCGCTGAAACTTTAAAGCTTGACGTGCATCTTGATCTTCATAGAAAATATCATGACGATATAATCTGCTAATATCAGCTTCAGACATGTTGACGATCCACATCGGATCCAACATCCGGTAATTTGCACGATTGTCTCTAAACACAATTACAGCTTCATGAGTATCCGAGTCGTAGCACCATAATGCCATGTCTTCAAGAAAATCCTGCTTCATAGGCATCAATGGGATTTTATCTACCACCTTCGGAGGCTGGTACACAAGTTTGTATCTGCAAGTGTTGGTGTCCGGATCAAGAGTAAACTTGATCGGTTGATAAACAGGAAATTGTGGCTTATATGATTCATCCTTCCAGCCCGACTTCTTGTTTACTTTCACCAGTCGCTCAAATAAAGTAGCTCCATCGTATTTTGACCGATTGATAAGCTCAAGCCTTGTCAACCCAGAGACATCATAAAATGGCAAGGAAAGAATGCTCAGCAGTGAATTAAAATACAGAATTCCATATTCACGTTTAATAGCAATGCAGTGAATATCTTGAACAAACATCCAGCATAGAATCCTTCCACTTGGCTTTGCCTTTTCAAATTGCAAATAGTCTACTTGAGCTTTTTCAGGTACAGGCTTGGAGACTTTAGATAAAAACTGTTTTCTCCATTCAGAAAATGCATCTGTGTCTTTTTCAGAAGAATTACGATTCTTTAAGTGCTCGTCTATGTCATCAATGTTTTCTTTCATCCAATTTTCATCAAACGATGCAAATTCAGTACCATCTTCTCGAACATACTTTGATTTTGGTGCTTCACATTCAAACACAATCTCATCAATCTCTTCAACATTCGTTGTATCAGTCTCAGTAGACATTTTGTCTATCTCAGCATCATCTATTTCTCTCATAGACTGTAAAATACTCAATTGCTCCTGAGAAAGATCTTCTATTAACTCCCCTTCTTCAAGCAACTCTCCCGTAAATGGATGAATAGCCTGTAGAGCAATATCAGCACTGCTAACTATAGAAAAAGTACCTTCTATCTGTTGAACTTTTCCAGTAGAAGTTCCCTGAGATGATTCAACAACTGTAGTTTGAACTGCAACAACTTCAGAAGCAAGTGCGGTTGGCTGCTTCTGTGATGTACCAGAAGTATCAGGATTTCCTTGGTCTTCCGTATCATCATCATTTTTCTTCAGTACCTCTTGTTGTTTACAATGATAATCCCACAGAATAGCAAGCCTTCTCTCTTTCTCTTCATCAAGAGCCTTCAAGCGAGCATTTTCAGCTTTAAGCAAATCAATTTCAGTTTGTTGTCGCTCTATTACTGTTTGCTGTTGACCAACGGTTGACTTTAATTTGTTAATTTCCACCGATTGTTTAAGTTGATCATGCTTCGTGAGATTACCAAAATGAGATTGCCTTTGAAGACGATCAGCAGCTGCTTCAAGTGTAGAAAACAGATATCTGATCTTTTCGTCTTGAGAAAATCCGGAAAATGTCCTATGACGTTCAGCACTGATTTGTGAAGTGGTTGCTCTGATTGCAGAAGCCATAGTTCTTTCAGGAACTGCCTGAGGAATAACAGATGGAGTAGCAGTAGCTGATGTAACAACTGGAGTTTCTGTAGCTGAAGTAACTACAGGAGCTTCTTGTACAGGCTCCTGAGGAATAGATGAAGACTCTTGAGGCACAGATTTCCGAGTATAAGTACTCAAATATCTCCTAGACTTCTTCTTTTGTACTTCAACAGCTTTCTCTGCTCTTCTTTTTGTTCTTCTTTCACCTTCAGGATCCTCTGGAACATATTCTGGATCATCCTCAGTTCTAATCTTTCTATACCTTCTTACTCCACGTATATCAATATACATTCCGTAACCAGGTTCAACTATATGATCACTAGAACTCGAATCAGATCCATCATCACCACTTGCTGACGAACTACTAGTTGATGTACCAGAAACAGCACCTTTGCTTGATGTACCAACAGCACCTGCATCACCTGCATCACCATCATCACTTTCACCACTACTTTCATCACCATCACTATCAGACTCATCTGAATCAACTGGGTCAGGACCAAATTTTTCTATCCTTAACCTTCCAACTCAGGTTCTTCATTGTCAGATTGGCTGTCATCATGACGCCATCTGTCATTTGCAGGAGCAACATAATCAGGATTCACTAGTGCGCCAAAAAGCTTCCTTGGAGGAACACTTTCTGTGTATCTTTTGGCAGCCATAGTCTTGATTAGCCTTAAAGAGTTGAAATTCATCGCCTCTATTTTCAAAAGATCATTTTCAGCTTTAGGAAGGTCTGGATGCTGAACATTCATAATCATTTGCAGAAACCGTGGATACATCCAAAACTTGTTCCCGGTGGTTCTACTACCAGTCCTTGTCATATTCTCTTTCATGTTGCTGAAAATATACTTTGAGATGCTAAACGGTTTGTTTAACACCAAAGCAACCATGAAACCAACTAGATCATCTCCAGCCATATCATATCCAGATCGTCTATTGCTGAGACACTGAATAAGAACATGCAATAAAAACTTGTATCGTAATGGAAGATCACCTTTGTTGATTTGTTTAACGAAAAGATCTCCTTTACACTTCATCCTTAGCAAACAGCCTCGTGAACACATGATTGGTATTGAATATGGAGCATTCGGTTGATCTTGTAATTGAAGAACTTCATTCAATATCTCCGGAGTAACAACGACATACAGATCATTCACACGACCTCTGATAATATCCTTTCCATCGATTTTGACGACGCTTGCAGAATCCCAGAAAGCTTTAATCAGTGATTTGTAGACGGGCGTCGAGTATGTAACAGCATGATTGATACGTGACTCCCTGATCCACTTCGTCATATCTTTAAATTCAGTGAGCTTGTCTTCCAGATCTAAATATGCAACTTGATTATGACGTTTTTCTGACATAATTTCTTCTTCAGTTTTGTTTTCTTTCTTTATCGCCTTCTTGCGTTTTCCTTTTTCTTGCGGTGCTTTAGGAGCCATCTGTACATAAAAATGTCCATAATAAGTCACATTTGATAAAACATTGCATTTAGACATGTATGGATACAATTTCATGTATCCACATAACAGATAACCTATCTAACATGTCTACTGTGAACAAACAGCAACATCAGAAAACTGCTAAGGCATGTACGACGAAACAGAAGATCAACGACGAAACAGAAGTTTGAACGACGAAACAGAGGGTTGACCATTGACTGGTTTGATTCGTCGACTTTTTGATTCGTCGAGTCTATTTCGTTCCTTTTCTGATTCGTCATCTTTGATTCGTCGTCTGATTCGTCGTATGTTTGATTCGCCGGAATTAGGGCTAATTTGATTCGTCAAATTGGGGGTTTTTCAGTTTCGCCGTATTGGGTTTAAACAAAGATCAGATATAAACACAAACACATTCAATCAACATTATTTATACCCAAACCATTTATAAACACCCATAAATGATTTCCGAACAAAAACCCTTGTAAAAACAGTTAATAACTTTATCAAAAACAAACCCCTGTTTTTGTTTATAAAAACCCACATTCAAATCAAAGCAAATCAAACATAATAAACCTAAATCTATCAGATTCAGAAGGAAAACACAAAACATGCAACATCAACACATATATTATCAAAGAAAAACAAGGTCTCAAAGGGGTCTCTGAGGGTTTCGGATGAAAAACCGACGGTTCAAAGTGTTCGGAATGTGAATCAGAACATGTTACTACCTTTGATTTTTGTAAGATTTTGATTAAAAACTGATGTTTTGAGTGATTTGTGAGAGTAACCGTAGGTATGGGTTTTTGATTGTTTGAAGAAGATGAAAAACTTTGATGTTTTGAAAAAGTGAACAAGTGGGACCTTTATATACACCGCCCTGTCTCGACGAATCTGAGAACTCGACGAAACTGAAATGGGCCCGGCGAAACAGAAACTTGGGCTTGAACTTGGGCCTAAACTTTAGCCCATGACGAAACAGATTTGGGCTCATGTGATTCGTCGTCTGTTTTGACGAAACAGATTTGATTCGCCAACATTGGTCTGATTCGTCGACTCTTTTGATTCGTCGACCAACCTGTTTCACCAACATATTTTTCAAAACAGTAACACAGAGGCTGGAAATATTTTGCAGTCAAAACAGTGGTAAGATTTTGCAGTCTAAACAGATTATGAACACATTTCCATTCAGTTTGAATTTTCAAAAGCAAGAACGTTTTTATGAAGAAGGTTTCAGGCTTCCGGTAGAAAACACCAAGCAACAACTTCGGCTTAATCAAAAACGAACTTTACACAAATATACTAAAAACAAATTTAAAGCACAGTAAACTAAATGAAAATGCGGAAAACTGTTAAAAACACTAAACAACTGTACAAGTGCAATCTTTTTGCGAATCTCAAGGACAAGGAATCATACCAGCTTACGGTCTTAGTCAACATGATTTTGATTTCTGTTTAAAGCTCTGGATAAGTATACTACCTCGATTATCGGTATTGTGGTCCACATAAGCTCAAACTAATCAGACATAATCATAATTTAAGAGATACGATTAACGGTAAGGATTATACTTACAAGTCGATGTAAATCCACTCACGACACATTCCCGTATCAAGGTATGCACGAGAATTCATCTTACCGGTGAGTATACCGATTATCATCTGTTTGACCGTATAAAAATGTGAGAAACTCACTTATTTTGATTGAAAACAAGCCCTATGTGATAGAATCACTTATTGATGAGGAACTTGATTTTCAGATGCATGAGGGCACAGGAGCAAGTCCGTGAACAGGTCAGTACTTTCGTACAGCAGAGAGACGAACTTGACTCCCGCAAAGAATCTGTGATATAAAATCACTTATTTTGTTTGGACATGTGATTGTTGATCACTTATTGAGGTCGAATGCAGTATGTACACGTATGTATAGTATCATGGAAGATCTTAGACTTCGTCTCCGTTATTTTTACGGTTTGATACAACCATGATACCCAGATGATAAGCAGCATAAAGACCGAATATTTCAGATCTCGGCAATCTCTCAAACGAGATTTCGGTACTAAGACCATATGCCAATGAATGGTTCCCACCTGACTTGAAGTCTGTTAGGTTTGTATCATACTGCACATTTTAGTCTGATTGTTAGCCTACCGATACATCGTTAGTAGAGATACTTATCATTTTTCTTTTTATTTTGCATTTTGAGCACATTGACCGACCACACCAGTGAAATTCATCATTTTCCTTTATCCAAGAAACTCATTTTTGGTTTTTCTATTGTTTTTGAATTTTTGAATTTTTCAAACGAAAACGACAGAAAGTAAAGACATCTTTTTGGATTTTGAACTTTTGCAATGTTTTTGTATTTTCTTGAAATATCTCCCCCTAAAATTCGCAAAGTTTACGAAAACTAAAATCTTTTTGAATTTTCAAAGTTTATAAAGAAAATATTTACAAAAACGATCAGCCAAAGAAGTTTACTCAGGTATCACCTTAATGCCATTGACCAAAAGTAGATAATCAAAACGTGATTTATCAAAAGCTTTTGTAAACAGGTCGGCACGAATCTGAGGATCGATAACGAACCGAATCACTTGTTTATAGTAAACACGGTTACGTGTGCGGAATCCACGTAACTATGCCAAATCAAACATATAAAGCAATAATAACAACGGATTAATCAATGAAACACACTCGATTGATTAACGGGATGAGAACCGATTACAAACTGATACAAACACAGTTCAGACAGAATTTCGGCAGAGTTTTGTTACTATGGTTATTATCTCATCTCTATGTTCAAATGAAACAGAGATGTTGTTTATATAGTCCCTGGGCCAAGACATCGACGAAACACAAGGTGTTCGGCGAAACTGAACATGGGCCAGATATTGTGCTCGAAACAGCCCATTACATGACGAATCAAAGTGTGATTCGTCATGACCTTCAACGAAACAGAAGTATAGAACATTGGTCTGTTTCGTCATTATGTGTTCCGACGAAACAGACCTGTTTCATCGAGGACTGCAACTGTTGTGGTTGTTTCTGTTAACAGACAGCAACAACAGCAACATATAAACATAGTAATGACCAAACTACCTTCTAATGCAACATGCATTGTTCATAATACTTTACATATCAAAAGAGACAAACAAGTTGTACACAAGTAGATAGGAGGATATCTGACTTGGTCAACATAACATACAGACTCGATAATTAATAAAAGACCATACAAAATACATCGTTAAACAAGACTAGTCACAGACACTAAAAATGCATCAACAAGAACCTTTTATACAAGTTTTCCCTAAGCTACCCTTACGATTCTACCTTGTGACCATCACGCATCTCCATCTCGCAACTGAGAAAAAGTAATCATTGTCCATCTCCTTCTCGCATCCAGATTCCAACAGCCATAACCGACAGTTACGTTGCAGTTAAATTAAATTACGATAGGAACATGGAGACTCAACGGAAGAGGGTTTGTTGTGGCAATTATTGTTCATAAACTCAACCATTTTTGGCGGTGGATGCGACGGGAAAATGTAGACTTAAATGAGGTAGTCATTTTTGGGGTACTGGCAGGTGGTGCGGCGGGATACGAAACCAGGGAGAGGCACGACTGAAGTCTCTGGTAAGCAGGTTTATGCCGTTGGATTATCATTTCCCGTGCAAAACCAGTGATTGTTAAGTTCTCCTCAATCTTTTATTTATCATCCGATTTTGATGTACTTCTTGCAATTGATTGTGTCACCATACTTTTGTTTTCTACCCTTTTTTGAACCTGGATAATAGCCTCTAACCAGCTATATCACACGGGCAAAATATGGTAAGTAGAGGTGAAAAGGACTCCAGAGAACCCAAGATTAACACCACACACATGGCATGTAAGTGTTCATTTTTCTCATCAATCTTTGAGTCTTGTAATCACCTTTTCTGCCAAATCTATCACCAAATGACGCGTCACTTTCTACTTGTTTTTTTGCATGGCAGAATGGTGTTCCAACCAAAAGGTCTTAAACATTATCTAACAAAAACATGGCCTTTTAATGAACAATATACATCCATAACCTTAAACAACCACATGGAGATTCTGAAGGTGCAGTGGAGTTAACAAATGGATCTTCTAAGAAGTTAAGGATGTTAATGGTGATGCCCCCTGAGAATAACCCATTATATATGTATATCAACATTGACAAATTTGCTCTAGAAGTCACTCAACTTGAGCTCCATCGCCATTTTCATGCCCCTGGTGCTGGAATAATTGAAGAGGTCCATATTCAACCCGATAATGAGTTAGGTTTTGTGAGATACAAAAATCATGTAAATGTCGCTCTAGGAAACACTCAGTGCTCGTAGGGCAGTGGGCCGACTATTACGTTGCAGGTGATAAAGAGTGGTCAGGATGAACTACGAAGTTAGTGAAGCTTTTCAATAGATGAATGCGAAAATCAATTGAGGTGTGCATATGGAACAAGTTTCTTATAAAGATAAAGAAAAACAAGTCGATCTGTAGGCATTTGCTGATGTGGATTCGGCTATTACAACTTTATTTAAGGCATTTATGACCATCAAGACCACCAATGTATGACACTAATTCTAGGTTGGAATCTTTGACCTCCAATCCTATGGCTTGGGAAGGATTTGTTAAACCAAAACTGGAGACCATGGCACAAGCTTAAGATCGTCTTCTTCCAATAGGGTTTATCAAATATTGCATATCATTTTGGCAAAATGAGGCACGAACAAAATCAAGTTACACTTGACTACCATAGGAAGGTTGTTGTTGCACTTGCAACTCGAAGATTTAAGGGGGAGATCATTCCAATCAAACTAAGATGTTGACCTGAAAACTAAGACGAAAAAAATTCTTACAACTTCTATTGCTGATGGGATCTGCCCAGGAACAAGTTTAGTAGATCCTGCAAACTTAAAGATGGTATTTAAGAAACATGGGTCAATCATTATTGGTACATCCAGCAGGTGAGTGATGGTGTTGGACATGTCTTCCTGATGAATAAAGTGTTGCCATCCAGAAGGGATTCAGGATTATTCCTATCACACCCCACTTTTCGAGGGGATTAATGTTACTGATAAATATAATCTTAAGAGAAGAAAAAACTTCTATCATTTCATCATATGTATCATAGGTCTTCTCACAGTACAATACAAAGTTTAATGATAATTTTATAGAAATAAATCTTCACGTCAACATAAGTCTTTAAACCTTGATCTTTCTTTCCCGGCATCTTCCTTCAATGACCATCTGAGATACATGTTTAGAAAACACATGTCAATTTTCATTGGTGTGTCCAGTAACATATTGTTGGTGCACTTGTGTCTGTACTTTGTCTGTATTTTGTCATGATACAAAACGATGTCTTGTGTTAGTCTGAGTTACGTCTTAGGTTTGTTATTATGTGTGCTCGATGTAAGTTTGACCAAGTCAACCATCCTCCTGGTTTGACTTGGCCAAACAGTTAGAACATGTTTGTAAGATGTTTGTGTCGAAGGTTGAGTGATCGAAGGATTGTTTATATCCTTCGATGAGCTCGAAGGATAAACCTTCGAAGGATATAGATGGACCTCGAAGGATATCATCCTTCGAGGTATATGTGGATCCTTCGATAGGCTTCTGATCGATAGATGATCCTTCGATCAGTCTAATTGATCCTTCGACCAGACAAGCTGTGATGGATATAAATAACCATGTAATGTGTTCACTTCATTTTTAGAGAACAAAGAGGTAGAAAAAGTGTGTGAGTTTGGAGTGAACTCAGTCTTGTAGAGAGAGTATTTTCAGTTGTAACCGTGTCCACTGAATTACAAGAGAAAACTTTGATATCTCGTGTGTCTACCTTTCTATTCTCGTATAAACTACCGGTTTGCATTCTAGCTTGTATTCCGCACTTGCTAGTGTGTTAAACATAACAAGGATAAGGTTTGACCTCATCCTCCGAGGGACCTACAAGTGGTATCAGAGCTGTGGCTCTTTTCCTTGTTAAAAACCGAGTTTATACAAGACTTTGGAGTGTTTTGGACAAAAACTCACATGGTTTAGCACCCGTTTTTAGTGTTTTTCTCGCATTTCTTGACGTAAAAACGTGTTCTAAACTAACCGGGTGTGTTAAAGGACGGGTTGGGTAACTTAAAAACTTGTTTTTAAGAAGTTTGGTAATTTCCGGCCAAACTCCAGCTTACTCCGGTGGCCGGTTTTCTGGATAAGATCAGTCTTTTTATCTAATATTTTATTGTTCAAATCTTGTTTTTGGTGAAAGTATGGTCTGACCATACCTTTCTGCCGAAAGATTTCTACCAACCCATCACCTTTTCACCAACCTGTCACTTTTGTCAACTGTGTCAGTGCAGATCGAAGGATATCCTTCGAAGTCGAAAGATCATCTTTCGATCAAAGGAAGTTCGATAGATAATCATCCTTCGAACATCCTTCGAAGTCTGTGTCTTATCCTTCGATCCAAGGAATCTTTTCAAAGGATACATCTTTCGATCTGCAGTTCTGGTTCGAAAGATAAGGATCTTTCGTTTGGAGAATCTTTCGAACACTGTTGATCCTTCGAACAAGTTTTGATCCTTCGATCCTAGTCTGTTTAAGTTTAACAAATTTGTGTTTTTCTCGTCTTTCGATCAGGGATCCTTCGGCTGGTTGGTTGTTAACAAGGAGAACCCGAGAGAACTTGTGTAACAATTTTTTCTTCATCAAAAATGAATTCGATGTGGGGTGTTCCGATAAATACTGAGATGTATTATGGTACTCCGTCTCCGGATTCGGGAAAGTATACTAATACCAGTTTATCTCCTGCATGGGCCGAATCTCCCGCACCGAGTATTCAAAGCCAACTACCTATCAAAGCAACTGATATGTTCGGAAATCCATTACCTGTTCGATCTACCGGACCAACAGACCTGTACGGAAATCCGCTTCAACCAGTTCCTCAACCAGTGCCTCAACAACAAACCCAAAGGCCTCCTGTGACAACAGATTTATATGGCAATCCGATACAAGTTCCAGTAAAGCCAGCTCCAACAACAGACTTGTATGGAAATCCTCTACAACCAGCTCCACAACGGCAAGTCTATCGGCCATCTACTGTAACCGCTTGTTTTGCTGAGGTTGTCAAGATTTTAAATCACGCCAGTGGTGGAGAATCTTCCACCAATGTTGATGAATCTTCGGAGGATGAAGACTCTTCTGGTTATAGTGGAAGCTCAGATGAAGAATCCTCCACTTCAGGAAATGATCATGTGGATGAGACATCAAGTGCGTCAGTCGATGCAGATATTGATGAGCTTTTGGAAGAAGCTGCAGCAGGAACTGAAAGAAGATCTATTTTGGTGGATCAAGCTGCTTACTCTTCGTCTTCTCTCCATTCAGCCTTTATGGCTAATGTCGACAGTTCATCAAGTCAGGTATGTGTCGATGAACCCACTGCTATTATTTGTGATAATTGTGATAGTTTGAGTATTAAATGTGCTGATTTAGATGCAAACATGTCTGAGTTGCAAGGCAAACATGATGCTTTACAAGCTAGTTTGTTTGATTTGCAAGACAAACATGTCTCATTGAATGATAAGTGGTGTGAGTTGCAAAGCAATCACGAGGCTTTGCAAGACAAGTATGATGTGACATTCATTCACAACCAAAAGTTGACCGTGGATCTTTCTAAGTGCACAGAAGCCAACATGTTTTATGAAAACCATGAAAAGGAATTTAAAACGATGATTGAAACTTTAAGAAAAGATAAAACCGAACTGACAAAAATGGTTTCAAGAAAACAAACGGAAATAAACCATTACATCAGTAGGCTTGAGATAATGCAAAAAGAGATGGCTTGTGTTAAAACTGAAAGTGAGGCGATCCGACTCAAGTTAGACAGCTACTTAAGCTCTAGCTATGTGTTGGATCACATCATAGATGTTCAGAAAGAGAAACGGGATGTCACATGCATTGGATATAAGAAATGTCCACCACCCGTGAGAAACAATTATGATGCTCTGCCTGATGAGGAATATAGAACTCACTTTGAACCATCTGTTCCTTTGGACGTTGAGGAATTTGCAACAGGGCTTGGATACAAGAAAGAAGTTTCATCCGATTCAGATGTGTCAGCAGATACATGTGTGTCTTCTGCTGAACAGAATCAGGATCCTCCAGTTGTTGTTGAGGATGCTGATTCTTCTGATGATGAATCCGATGATACTGACTCAGCAAAGTCTGATGCGGTGATCAAAGAAGAGGACATACCTCTTGAGAATCACATTCTTTGTGATCCACCTGCAAAACCGTTTGTGACTGCTGCAGCCAAGTCTGTTGAATCCTCATCTGGAAGCTGTGAAAGCGTGAACTTGCTTTACACGTTGATTGGATCTGATAAAATATATTCAGACAAGGATTTCCCTATCAAAAATGTCAATCAATCCTTGATTGATAAAGTTTTCGAAGATTCTACCAGTAAGTTTTTGGGAAAGTCGAGCCCAGGAGTTGTAGTAACTCAGTGTGCTCCTATCCCAAAATCCGAAGTTAGAAAGAAATATGGGAATCAAAAATTGCAAAAACAAAACAATCAACGAAAGCAAAATCACGCTGCCCAAGGAAATGGAAAAGGCAAACAGAGCCAAAACAAGAAAAGGGACAAGAAGGTAAACTTTGTGAAATCAAAGGGAACAGACAAAATTGAAACGTTTGAAAACAAATCTAACTTAGATTTTGTTAAACAAGCAACAATGTTGAAAAGAAATGAACCAAACTGTTCGAAACCTAGTACCTCGAGATCACAAAGTTCATCATCATCGGCAAGACGATCACATGATGCTTCGGGGTTTGTTGAACGAAGATCATGTTTTGAATGTGGTATAATTGGACACATAATTCGAAACTGTCCGTATCTTCATAAGTTGAAAGCAAAGGTTGATGCCCCCCATGGTAACAGTTACCATAAAAGATCTGTTTCACCAAAACAGGACCCTCGTCTTGTTAAACAACGGGAAATGAAACAGAAAAAGAAACAACGACAAGAAGTTGAAAAGGTTTTAAAACCAGAGGTTGTCCAAACACAGTCTGTTAATTTAGAAATTAAAAATGAAAAACAAAAACAGATTTGGAAACCAAAACCAGTAACTGTTTCAGGGGGAGCTACATCAATTCCGAATCATCGGGAAATGGATGTCACAATTCTCGATGATGACGGACGACCCAAGTCTGTGAAGGCTTGGGTCCCCCTCTCCAACTAATCTCTGAATGAGTGTGCAGGATGTTCCAGGAGGAACTATTGATAGTCTTAGGATTGTTGATAGTGGAGCGTCCATGCACAAGATTGGCGACATAAGGCTCCGAAATATTGTTACATTTAGGAGAATATTGTTGCCATTGATGGAGAGAAAGGAAAAAGATAAGAAGACAAACATTCCGTTGAAGGAATGATGTTGAAAGAATGTGGTTGAATGAAGCTGAAAAATTCGACCAGATGAAATATGTGCCAAAATTTGGTTGTTATGGTTTTTGATCGGGTCAACATGAAAGATTCCAATGAAAAGTACGCGCCTGTAGCACGTCTGAAGCTTTTCGAAGATTCATGGATTTTTCTTCCACAAGAAATTCAAAGTCCACAAGATGAACGTGTAGGGTACTTTTCTCTTCGGTGTGATTGAAGAAAATGTGTTGGTTGATCAAACTACACCGGGTGTGCGGATGCCTTGGCGTGGATTGAACGACCGCACACTTCCTCTCAAAGAGAAAGACAAAGACCTTCGCTGGTGCAATGTGGAAGACCAGCCGGACCCAGAGGTTTCTGATCTTGTTGTTGTCAAGAGATTTCTCAGTAGCTACAAAAATCGACTTTGAAGTCCACACCGGGTGGATATACAGTTTGGGAGAACACTCAGATTCCTTGCAATGCACGAAGCAGTTGCAGGATACGGTTTTGAATTTCTAATCTCTCCTATACTTGTCGATATTTAAGCTGCTTTATGATTTATTATCATCTCGTACAGCACTCCTTGTCCTGACACGTTGATCTCGAATATCACCTCACACGTGATTGTTTCACTATGAAACTCATCAATGTTGTCATGGTCCACACCGATGACCAACGTGCCGACCTTTTTACCAAAGCATTTGACAAATCAAGATTTAACTATTTATTATTGGTAAACGGCATTAAGGTCAAGCAAGAGTAAAACCAACATCGGAAAATCATTTTTGTAAATACCTTTGTGTTTTAAATTTATCTTAGTTTATTGATTTTAGGGGGAGTAAATCCAATTTGAAAATCCAAAAACATCGAAAAATTTCAAAAACACAAAAACAATAGAAAAGCAAAAATGAGTTTCCTGGCGAGCAAAAGAGAAAATGATAGTACATCAGTGGTCTGTCCAAACCTCTTTAAACCCTTAAATGAAAAATGATAAGCAGCTCTATATAAGATGTATCGGTAGGCTCATAATCATTTTAAAGTGTGCAGGGTGATATAAACTTAAATAGACTGAAGACCAGGTGGGAACCACTCATTGGCATATGGTCTTAGTACCGAAATTTCGTTTGAGAGATTGCCGAGGTTCTGAGATATTCGGTCTTTATGCTGCTTATCATCTGGGTATCATGGTTGTATCTTTTACCGAAAAATAACGGGGACGCAAGTCTAGATCTTCCATGATACCATACATACGCGTACATACTGCATACGACCTCAATAAGTGATCAACAATCACATGTCCCTCAAAATAAGTGATAAAATATCACATTCATCCGGGAGTCAAGTTCGTCTCTCTGTTGTACGAAAGTACTGACCTGTTCACGGACTTGCTCCTGTTCCCTCATGCATATGAAAATCAAGTTCCTCATCAATAAGTGATTCTATCACATTGGGCTTGTTTTCAAATCAAAATAAGTGAGTTTCTCACATCATATACGGTCAAACAGATGATAATCGGTATACTCACCGGTAAGATGAACTCTCGTGCATACCTTGATACGGGAATGTGTCGTGATGTGGATGAACACCGGTCGGTAAGTATAAATCATACCTTAACATATCCCCTCACCATGATTACATCTGATAAGTTGAGCTTATGTGGATAACAATACCGATAATTGTTATAGGATGCTTATCTTAATGTTAACTAATTGAACAAAGAGAGTGTTTTGACATGACCGTACACTGATATGATTCTCTTACCCTCGAAACTCATAAAAAGAATGTCTGTAAATATTTATTTAATGCTTTCAGTTTCTGCATCTTTGTATATATCTATTTACTGCTTTCTGTCTTTACTTTCGAAATATTCAAAAATCCCAAAAAGATTTTAGGTGTGTTTTAATGTAAACTTTCTAAAAGCCAAAAAGATTTTATTTCTATCTTATTTTCGATTGTACGATGTTGGATCTCGAGTCTTCGTTACCTGAAACCTGATTGAAAACCGAAACGACTAAATCTTCATAAACGATCGAAATTTGCAAGTTTTGATAGTTAAAAACTAAAATTGATAAATTTGTTAAACTTTCAAACTGTCGGGCGGTGATTGATTGAACAATGGTCACATGTGTGTCGTTTGCTTATGATATTCCAGGCAGTTGTTCTCATTACGCGTTTAGATTCCTTGCATGTGCAGATTCTAAAGGCAAGGAGAACATGGTCGATGACAAGCTTCGGAATGAAGACACGACGTGAAGGCACTCAAGTGATGAAGATGATCGAGTTGCCGCTGACCACCATCAACACCACAAGGATCTCAAGTTGTAAAGATCAAGACATTCACGAGCATAACTCAAGGGGGATCTTATGTTAAGGGGGAGTTTGTCAACACACTTCCTACATGAAACGGGGAGTTTGTTGGTGCACTTGTGTCTGTACTTTGTCTGTATTTTGTCATGATACAAAACGATGTCTTGTGTTAGTCTGAGTTACGTCTTAGGTTTGTTATTATGTGTGCTCGATGTAAGTCTGACCAAGTCAACCATCCTCCTGGTTTGACTTGGCCAAACAGTTAGAACATGTTTGTAAGATGTTTGTGTCGAAGGTTGAGTGATCGAAGGATTGTTTATATCCTTCGATGAGCTCGAAGGATAAACCTTCGAAGGATATAGATGGACCTCGAAGGATATCATCCTTCGAGGTATATGTGGATCCTTCGATAGGCTTCTGATCGATAGATGATCCTTCGATCAGTCTAACTGATCCTTCGACCAGACAAGCTGTGATGGATATAAATATCCATGTAATGTGTTCACTTCATTTTTAGAGAACAAAGAGGTAGAAAAAGTGTGTGAGTTTGGAGTGAACTCAGTCTTGTAGAGAGAGTATTTTCAGTTGTAACCGTGTCCACTGAAATACAAGAGAAAACTTTGATATCTCGTGTGTCTACCTTTCTCTTCTCGTATAAACTACCGGTTTGCATTCTAGCTTGGATTCCGCACTTGCTAGTGTGTTAAACATAACAAGGATAAGGTTTGACCTCATCCTCCGAGGGACCTACACATACAATTTCATCAAATCATTTCAAAACATATCTAAACTTTCTGGTTTAAGAAGAAAATAATTATTTCTAAGTTTATGGTATATGTGAAACCAACTAGTAATTCTTCTCTTACATTCTATTATATAACTGAATAGCCTTTTCGCATGTGATAGTTACAGAAACTGATGGCTAATAAATAATAATAGCTACATAAGTTCATTAACTTTTCAAGTAATAATGCTATACATCTATAGCTTATAACAAGATATATATTTGCTTGTTGTGTGGATCTTCAAACTTTGTGATATACACTCATCATTGTCAGCCCAGAGAACTAAACGGCCTAGCCAATTGCCTAATTAATGATCAGATAATCAAACTAATATTCAGCGGATATGAGATAATGCAACGGAATTATGTGAAGGAAATATTCAAAATCTATGTGAAACGAAAACAGATAACATTAAGTTCTTGTAAAAGAAATCATAAGCTGACTTGAAAAATAATTTAAAGTACCACATAAATATTCAAAATCTATGTGAAACGAAAACAGATACAATTAAGTTTACATAGGATATAAAACTTAGTTTTAATGAAAATATGACAAGTTTAGTTTACTGTAAACTACGAAAGAGTGTGAAAAGTATTAGAACATATAAACTTGATTATATTATACTTAGTATGTGTATTATGTATATTATGATTACCATACTTATTTATGTATGCGTATATTTGTAGGTCCCTCGGAGGATGAGGTCAAACCTTATCCTTGTTATGTTTAACACACTAGCAAGTGCGGAATCCAAGCTAGAATGCAAACCGATAGTTTATATGAGAGCACAAGCTACAAAGAGAAGGTAGACACACACGAGATATCAAAGTTTTCTCTTGTATTTCAGTGGACACGGTTACAGCCCTTGACCAAACTGAAAATACGCTCTCTACAAGACTAAGTTCACTCCAATCTCACACTCTTATGAAGTGAACACATTACATGAGTATATATATCCATCACAGCTCGTCTGGTCGAAGGATCAGATAGCCTGATCGAAGGATCATCTATCGGTCTGAAATCTATCGAAGGATCCACATATACCTCGAAGGATGATATCCTTCGAGGTCCATCTATATCCATCGAAGGTTTATCCTTCGAGCTCATCGAAGGATATAAACAATCCTTCGATGACTCATCCTTCGACACAAACATCTTACAAACCATGTTCTAACTGTTTGGCCAAGTCAAACCAGGAGGATGGTTGACTTGGTCAAACTTACATCGAACACACATAATAGCAAACCTAAGACGTAACTCAGACTAACACAAGACATCGTTTTGTATCATGACACAATACAGACAAAGTACAGACACAAGTGCACCAACAAACTCCCCCTTGGTTGTAGCTTTGTCTCGATCTTCGTGTCTTCAAGTCTTTGACGTCCTTTCAAGTCTTCAATGTCGGAGGATCTTTAAAGTCTTCAAGTCTTGAAAGCAGAAAGTGTACCAACAAACTCCCCGTTTCATGTAGGAAGTGTGTTGACAAACTCCCCCTTAACACAAGCTCCCCCTTGATTTATACTTGTGAAATACTTGTTCTTTATGAATTGAGATCCTTGTGGTGTTGATGATGGTCAGCGGCAACTCGATCATCTTCATCACTTGAGTGCCTTCACGTCGTGTCTTCATTCCGAAGCTTGTCATCGACCATGTTCTCCTTGCCTTTAGAATCTGCACATGCAAGAAATCTAAACGCGTAATGAGAACAACTGCCTGGAATATCATAAGCAAACGACACACATGTGACCATTGTTCAATCAATCACCGTCCGACAGTTTGAAAGTTTAACAAATTGTTCAGTTTTAGGTTTTTAACTTCCAAAACTTGCAAATTTCGACCGTTTATGAAGAATCAGTCGTTTCGGTTTTCAATCAGGTTTCAGGTAACGAAGACTCGAGATCCAACATCGTACAATCGAAAATAAGACAGAAATAAAATCTTTTTGGCTTTTAGAAAGTTTATATTAAAACACACCTAAAATCTTTTTGGACTTTTTGAATATTTCAAATGTAAAGACTGAAAGCAGTAAATAAATATATACAAAGGTGCAGAAACTAAAAGCATTAAATAAATATATACAGACAGACATTCTTTTTGTGAGTTTCGAGGGTAAGAGAATCATATCAGTGTACGGTCATGCCAAAACGCTCTTGTTGTTCTTTTAGTTAACATTAAGATAAGCATCCTATAACAATTATCGGTATTGTTGTCCACATAAGCTCAACTTATCAGATGTAATCATGGCGAGGGGATACGTTAAGGTATGATTTATACTTACCGACCGGTGTTCATCCACATCACGACACATTCCCGTATCAAGGTATGCACGAGGGTTCATCTTACCGGTGAGTATACCGATTATCATCTGTTTGACCGTATATGATGTGAGAAACTCACTTATTTTGATTTGAAAACAAGCCCTATGTGATAGAATCAATTATTGATGAGGAACTTGATTTTCAGATGCATGAAGGGCACAGGAGCAAGTCCGTGAACAGGTCAGTACTTTCGTACAGCAGAGAGACGAACTTGACTCCCGGATGAATGTGATATTTTATCACTTATTTGTTTGGACATGTGATTGTTGATCACTTATTGAGGTCGAATGCAATATGTACACGTATGTATAGTATCATGGAAGATCTAGACTTGCGTCCCCGTTATTTTTCGGTAAAAGATACAACCATGATACCCAGATGATAAGCAGCATAAAGACCGAATATCTCAGAACCTCGGCAATCTCTCAAACGAAATTTCGGTACTAAGACCATATGCCAATGAGTGGTTCCCACCTAGTCTTCAGTCGATTTAAGTTTATATCACCCTGCACACTTTAAAATGATTGTGAGCCTACCGATACATCTTATATAGAGCTGCTTATCATTTTTCATTTTAGGTTTAAAGAGGTTTAGACAGACCACTGATGTACTATCACTTTCTATTTTTCTCGCCAGGAAACTCATTTTTGTTTTTCTATTGTTTTTGTGTTTTTCAAATTTTTCGATGTTTTTGGATTTTCAAATTTTGGATTTACTCCCCCTAAAATCAACAAACTTACAATAATTTTAAAAACACAAATATATTTACAAAAACGATTTTCCGATGTTGGTTTTACTCTTGCTTGACCTTAATGCCGTTTACCAATAATAAAAAGTCAAATCTTGATTTATCAAATGCTTTGGTAAAAAGGTCGGCACGTTGGTCATCAGTGTGGACGTAAGCAACATCGATTAGCCTCTTCTCAAAGCAATCACGTATGAAGTGATACTTAATTTCGATGTGCTTAGTCTTTGAATGCTGCACAGGATTTCTAGTGATCTGTAAGGCAGCAGAATTATCAACGTAAATAGGAGTAGTTAGGAATTCAAAACCGTAGTCTCGCAATTGTTGTTGGATCCATAGGACTTGGGAGCAACAACTTGAGGCAGCAATGTATTCAGCTTCACATGTTGATGTAGCTACACAGGTCTGCTTCTTGCACTGCCATGTGACTAGGTGATTTCCCAAAAACTGACATCCAGCCGATGTGGATTTGCCGTCGATTTTGCATCCGCCAAAATCAGAATCACTGAATGCGATCAAGTCAAAGTTATTATCCCTAGGGTACCATAGACCGGTGTCAGGGCAACCCTTCAAATAACGAAAAATCCTTTTTACAGCTGCAAGATGTGAGGCCTTCGGGTTGAATTGATATCTGGCAAGCAGGCACGTTGGGTACATTATATCTGGTCTTGATGCTGTGAGGTACATAAGAGATCCGATCATCGCGCGGTAGTATGAGGGGCTAATAGCTTCACCCTTCAAGTCTGGAGTAATTCCGTGATTTTGTGGCAATGGGGTACCAGTGGGCGTTGCATCGGACATCTGGAACCGGCTCAAGATGTCACCAACATATTTAGTCTGATGAATGAATATCCCAGACTCGGTTTGTTGTACTTGTAGGCCCAAAAAGAAAGTCATTTCCCCCATAGCACTCATCTCGAATTTATCCTGCATGATGCGCTCGAAATTCCTACACAAAACATCATTAGTAGAACCAAATATAATATCATCAACGTATACCTGTACCAGTAGAAGATCTCCATCTTGTTCTTTGATGAAAAGAGTACAATCGATAAGACCTCTGCGAAATCCATTCTCCAGCAGATAATTAGATAAGGTTGCGTACCAAGCTCGCGGTGCTTGATGTAGACCATAGAGAGCTTTGTTGAGCAACCAAACCCGATCGGGATGGATAGGATCTTCAAAACCTGGAGGCTGTTCGACGTACACCTCTTCTTCCACCACACCATGTAAGAATGCACTTTTCACGTCCATCTGGTATACCTTGAAACCTTTGAATGAGGCATAAGCCAGAAAGATCCGAATTGCTTCTAGACGTGCAACTGGTGCATACACTTCGTTGTAGTCGATCCCTTCTATCTGACGAAAACCTTGAACGACTAGCCTTGCTTTGTTTCGAATAACGACTCCATGGTCATCCTTTTTGCATTTAAACACCCAACGGGTACCAATCTTCTTGTAACCAGCAGGTTTCTCTACGAGTTTCCAGACACCAAGCTTCTTGAATTGTTGCAGTTCTTCCTGCATTGCTTCAACCCAAGAGTTATCTTTCAAAGCGTCTTTCCAAGTTCTTGGCTCTTCCTGTGAGACATAACACGCGAAAGACCAATCATTTTGTTGACCAGATTCTCGGATAGCTGCATACAAGCCTGCATTGTTGTTGTTCCGCAACATGTTTCTTGTTTGAACGCCACTCTGTACATTTCCGATGATGTTTTGTTGAGGATGGGTATTGTGAATCCTTGTTTCTGGATTATCTTGAACTGGAATATTTGTACCCAGATTGTTGAGATTGAGATCAACAACCAATTCAATGCCCGGAATTGACGAAGAGGATGATGCAGTAGCTTCAGCTGTTCTAGGGACATCCACTGGAGGTGTACCCTCTGAAGTACCATGTACTGCTGTTGTTGGAGCCTCTTGATCTGCATCTAGAAATTCATCATCCTCTGAAGATCCGTTCAATTCGGTAGCATCGTGAAAATCCTCATTGTCGAGAGCATTATTGTTCACTGAAGATGGTTCTTGATTGACAATAATTGGACGAACCAACGGTGAATCTGTTGCATTGTCACTCTCGAAAAACATCCTTGCTGCAGCATTTTCTTCAACTGCTTTAACATTGATCGAATTGAAAAAGTCATCGTACTCAAACATCCAAGGCTGACCAGGACATTTGACTGGTAAAGTGTGCCTTTGTACTCTGACTTCAGACCATTCCTCGACCCTTTTAGTCTCTAGATTCCAGACTCTTAAGTTCGGGGTGGCATACCCAAGAAAGTATCCCTCAATTGCTTTTGCCCCAAACTTTCCATTAGGATCGATTATTGTACATGGAGCTCCAAACGGTTCAAGATATGACAAATCTGGTTTCCGTTTGTTAATAAGCTCAAAGCAGGTCTTGTTGTGCCTTTTGACTGTAAGGACTCGGTTCAACGTATAACATGCAGAGGCCACAGCTTCACTCCAGAATGGAATGGGCAACTGCGATTCTACCAACATAGTCCTAGCAGTCTCGATCAATGTGCGGTTCTTACGTTCAGCGACACCATTTTGTTGAGGAGTGTAGGCCGCACTAAATTCATGAAGAATACCTTTTGAAGTGCAAAACTCCGCCATGGCATGATTTTTAAATTGAGTACCATTGTCGCTACGTATCCGCCTAACCTTCAACTTATATAGATTCTTAATCTGAATGATCAAGTTTTTGATAATACCGAAGGTTTCACTCTTATGTGCCATGAACGCCACCCAAGAAAATCTTGAATAATCATCAGTTATCACGAGGCAGTATTGATCATTCCTAATACTTTTGTGCTTGACAGGACCGAACAAATCCATGTGCAAACGTTCAAGAGGAACAGCCACCGTGTTGATTTTCTTTGTAGGGTGTCGCTTCTTCGTTTGTTTTCCTTTCTGGCACGAGACACAGACGTCTTGAAGATGGAAGTTTTTAAGAGGAACACCATTCACTAATTCATTTGACACCAAATGATTCATTTTGCGCAAGTGAATGTGACCCATTCGTCTGTGCCAAGAGATTGAGTCTTTTTCTGTGGCTTTGGAAACGAAACAGGTTGCTTGTGCAGACGTTGTGATAGCTTGGCTCATATCAAGGACATACAGATCATTTATCCTTGGAGCCGACAAGAGAATCCATTCTTTTGGAATTTTGAAGCCGGGTTTCAGCACATAACATCCATTTGCATCAAAGTGTACTGAGAACTGCTTATCACAAATTTGAGAAACACTAAGAAGATTGTGATCAAGTTGTTGTACGAAGTTGATCTTATCAAAGCTAACAACCCCGTTGGAAATCATTCCTTCACCCGTAATATATCCGCCTTTATCTCCAGCAAAAGCAACATAACCTCCTCTAATAGATTTGACGTCGTAGAGAAGCTTCATGTCGCCTGTCATGTGCCTGGATGCCCCACTATCAACAATCCAATGACTACTGATAGTTCCTCCTGGAACACCCTGCACATGAACTCACTTGATTAGTTGGAGATGGGGACCCAAGCCATTATGGTCTTGGGTCTTCCATTTTCATCAACAACAATAACTTCTACTTTTTGATGATTTGGAAATTGTGATGGCCCCCCTGATTCAATAACCGTTTTTGGTTTCCATGTCTGTTTTGTTATACCAGTTTGATTGTTTAAAAATTTAACTTCGTGATTGTTTGAAGTTTTTGAAAATTTTGAGTTTTCTAGCTTAACTGAAACAGATTGTTTTTGAATCACATCAGTTTTAAGTGCCTTTTCAATCACCTTGACTTGTTGACGTTTCTGTTTCTTTTCCCTTTCTCTTACAAGTCGGGGATCTTGTTTTACAGAAACAGATCGCTTTTGGTGATTGTGTTCACGGGGATCATCTTCTTTGGCTTTTAATTTATGAAGATACGGACAATTTCGAATTACATGTCCAATTGTACCACATTCGAAACATGATCTTCGTTCAACAAACCCCGAAGTATCATGTGATCGTCTTCCCAATAATGATGAACTTTGTGATCTCGAGGTACTAGGTTTCGAACAGTTTGGTTCATTTCTTTTCAACACTGTTGCTTTCTTGACAAAATCTAAGTTAGATTGATTTTCAAATGTTTCAATTTTGTCCGTTCCCTTTGATTTCACAAAGTTCACATTCTTGTTCTTCTTTTGATTCGGCTTCTTTTGACTTTGAGCCGACAATTTTCCTTTTTGTTTGTTATGATTTTGCTGCCTTTTCTCTGTTGGTAATTTCTGATTGCCAAATTGTTTTCTAACTTCAGCCTTTGGGATAGGAGGGCACTGTGTTATCACAACGTGTGATCCTTTCTTACCCAGAAATTTACTTGTCGAATTTTCAAAAACTTTACTGATTAAGGATTGATTTACATTCTTAATCGGAAAATCTTTGTCAGAATAAATTTTATTATCACCAACAAGAGTATACAGCAAATCCACACTCTCCGACTCTTGTGCAGACAAGGACTCGATTGCAACAGTCTTAGCGGGTTTTGCAGGAGGATCACACAGAATATGATTCTCAAGAGGTATGTCCTCTTATTTTATCACCGCATCAGACTTTGCTGAATCAGTATCATCAGACTCATCATCAGAAGAATCAACATCCTCAACAACAACTGGAGGATCCTGATTCTGTTCAGCAGAAGACACACATGTATCTGCTGACACATCCGAATCTGATGATACTTCTTTCTTGTATCCGAGTCCTGTTGCAAATTCATTAACATCTAGAGGAACAGATGGTTCAAAGAAAGTTCTATCCTCCTCGTCAGGCATGGCATCATAATTGTGTCTCACAGGTGGTGGACATTTCTTGTATCCAATGCATGTGACATCCCGTTTCTCTTTCTGTACGCCAATGATGTGATCCAACACATAGCTAGAGCTCAAATAACTGTCTAACTTAAGTTGGATCGCCTCACTTTCAGTTTTCACACAAGCCATTTCCTTTTGCATTACCTCAAGACGAGTTATATACAAATTAATGTCAGTTTGTTTTCTGGAAACCATTTTAGTTAACTCGGTTTTATCTTTCTTTAATTTTTCAATTACCGATTTAAACTCCTTTTCATGGTTTTCATAAAACATGTTGGCTTCAGTGCACTTCGAAAGATCAACGGTTAATTTCTGATTGTAAATGAATGTCACATCATATTTCTCTTGCAAAGCCTCGTGTTTTCTTTGCAATTCACACCACTTCTCATTCAATGAAACATGTTTGTCTTGCAAGTCAAACAAACTAGCTTGTAAAGCATCATGTTTGCCTTGCAACTCAGACATGCTTGTCTCTAAATCAGCACATTTAATACTCAATATGTCACAATTATCACAACTAACAGAAATGGGTTCATCGACACATACCTGACTTGATGAACTGTCGACATTAGCCATAAAGGCTGAATGGAGAGAAGACGAAGAATAAGCAGCTTGATCCACCAAAATAGATCTGCTTTCAATTCCTGTTGTAGCTTCTTCCAAAAGCTCATCAATATCTGCATCGACTGACGCACTTGATGTCTCATCCACATGATCATTACCTGAAGTGGAGGATTCTTCATCTGAGCTTCCACTATAACTGGAGCTGTCTTCATCTTCAGAAGATTCATCACCATTGGTGGAAGATTCTCCACCACTGGCGTGATTTAAATCCTTAACCACTTCAGCAAAACATGCTGTTCCATCTGGAGCATCACCACTCAGCTGAATTGACCAATCACAACCTTCATCTACTTGAACCACAAGTGTCTGGTTGGCATTAGATGGTCCTGCTTGACTCTGGTTGTTGACAGGCACCAATGTGCGCTCATTGTTCCTTACTTGGTTCTGATTTGCCCTGTTGCCTTGACCTCTGAAAGGATTTTGGTTTCCATGTTGAGATGGCCTCGTACATTCACGTTTGAAATGACAACGTTCACCACAATTGAAGCACTTAACAGCCTGCTTATCAAACCCATACTTGGTGTCTTTCTTGCTTTCCCAGCTGGTTCTGCCAGTTCTTTCCATGAAATCCTTTGCTCGCCTAACAGCACTGGCAAAGGCCCACTTGATGTCCATCATCTCCATCTCCTCTTTATCGATCTGCTGATAGTCTTCTTGTGTCAGATTAATGTTACCAATCTGACCTTCCACTAATCCACAGTATGCGCTCACCAAAGTGTTTAGCAGCTCCATGTGTTCCTTTGCTACTTCCACACTGACTTTAGAAAAGCTTGAGGTGTCGAGCCGTACTGTATTTGGCTTTGATTGCTGACCAGCAGATGATGTGCTTCCATAACACGCTTGCTGTTGAGGAGGAAGTGGATTCCCATATAGATCAGTTGGTCCGGTAGATCGAACAGGTAATGGATTTCCGAACATATCAGTTGCTCTGATAGGTTGTTGGCTTTGCTGTTGTGGCACTGGTTGAGGAACTGATTGAAGCGGATTTCCATACATGTCTGTGGTTGGAGGCGACTTTACCGGAACTTGGATTGGATTGCCATACATATCGGTGCTAGACACAAATGCTGTTTGAATTGGAGCGTGTGAAGAAGGTTTTGTAGAAGTGCTAGGAGTTCCATAATACATTTCAGGATTCTGTGGCACTGGAACTCTTTTTGGCTTGAGAGTTTCTTCCTGATTCTTGTTTTCCAGGAGTTGAACAAAGTCATTGAAGTTTGTTGTAGCCAAAGTGCCATTGTACTTCATGATTTCCAAGAAATTATTCCATTGAGGTGGCAGTGCATCTGCAAACTTTTTCACTACCTCTGCTGAAGTTGTTACAACCCCAAAATTTGCCAATTCAGTCAGCAAATGATTAAATCGACTTGTCAAATCTCCTAAAGATTCATTCTCCATACAAGTAAAACCATCAAACTCTTTCTTTAGCAGGTCGCGTCTCAATTGACGTGTCGCTTCATTTCCTACGCCCCTTGTCTTCAATGCGTCCCACAACTTCTTCGTTGTCTTGAAACTGACAAATTGATGATAAATATCTTTACTTAACGCCTGAGTAAGAATGGCATATGCCTTCTTTTCCAAATCATAGACCTTCTTCTGATCTTCCGTTAGATCTGCAAACGTAGCAGCAGATGATGCAGCAACCTCTATTGTTTGATCGAAATCTGTGATGAAACACAACCACAATTCTGTATTTTGTCCAAGGACGTATGTATGAAATCTGTCAATCCATCCTGGATATTCGTATAAGTGCATCAACTTTGGAGGCCGATTCAAACTTCCGGTTTCGCTCTCACTTAAGAGAATGCTTTGAATACTTGGAGTTTGATTTGATACGAATGCCCATTGACCGGTAGAAATTGCATTAGCTTGAGAAGATACCGGTGCGGGAGATTCGGCCCACGAAGGAGACAAACTCGTGTTTCTATACTTTCCGCTATCCGGAGACGGAGTACCATAATACATCTCTGTATTTACCGGAGTACCCCAAATCGGATTCATTTTTTATGAAGAAAAATTGTTACACTAGTTCTCTCGGGTTCTCCTTGTTAACAACCAACCAGCCGAAGGATCCCTGATCGAAAGACGAGAAAAACACAAACTTGTTAAACTTAAACAGACTAGGATCGAAGGATCAATACTTGTTCGAAGGATTCTCCAATCGAAAGATCCTTGTCTTTCGAACCAGAACTGCAAATCGAAAGATGTTTACTTTGAAAAGATTCCTTGGATCGAAGGATAAGTCACAGACTTCGAAGGATGTTCGAAGGATGATTATCTATCGAACTTCCTTTGATCGAAAGATGATCTTTCGACTTCGAAGGATATCCTTCGATCTGCACTGACACAGTTGACAAAAGTGACAGGTTGGTGAAAAGGTGATGGGTTGGTACAAAGCTTTCGGCAGAAGGTATGCTCAAACCATACCTTTTACCAAAACAAGATTTGAACAATAAAATATTACATAAAAAAGACAGTTCTTATCCAGAAAACCGGTCACCAGAGTAAGCCGGAATTTGGCCGGAAATTACCAAACTTCTTAAAAACAAGTTTTTCTGATACCACTTGTAGGTCCCTCGGAGGATGAGGTCAAACCTAATCCTTGTTATGTTTAACACACTAGCAAGTGCGGAATCCAAGCTAGAATGCAAACCGGTAGTTTATATGAGAGCACAAGCTACAAAGAGAAGGTAGACACACACGAGATATCAAAGTTTTCTCTTGTATTTCAGTGGACACGGTTACAGCCCTTGACCAAACTGAAAATACGCTCTCTACAAGACTAAGTTCACTCCAATCTCACACTCTTATGAAGTGAACACATTACATAAGTATATATATCCATCACAGCTCGTCTAGTCGAAGGATCAGATAGCCTGATCGAAGGATCATCTATCGGTCTGAAATCTATCGAAGGATCCACATATACCTCGAAGGATGATATCCTTCGAGGTCCATCTATATCCATCGAAGGCTTATCCTTCGAGCTCATCGAAGGATATAAACAATCCTTCGATGACTCATCCTTCGACACAAACATCTTACAAACCATGTTCTAACTGTTTGGCCAAGTCAAACCAGGAGGATGGTTAACTTGGTCAAACTTACATCGAACACACATAATAACAAACCTAAGACGTAACTCAGACTAACACAAGACATCGTTTTGTATCATGACAAAATACAGACAAAGTACAGACACAAGTGCACCAACAATATTGAATATTAGTAAAGGGGTATGTCACATATATGACATGCCGGTTTGAATGGAGGTTATTGCCGCCAAAATTAACCGCCACCATTCAACCGTTCCTTCGAAGTGATATTTAAACGATTTGCCGGCAATATATCAGGTACCAGGATATTTACTAATAATATCCTTTCATTCAAAAACTTTCTGTCTTTTCGTGTGTGTGTTTGTTTTGTTCATTTGATTCACTATGCATCCAAAATCCGAGTATGGTGAATCAAGTTCTGCAAAATATATGTATGAAGAAGATAAACTTCCGTTGCCAACATGTGGTATCAGAGCCACAACAGATTATAAAGGAGACAAAGTTTACGCGTCTGCAACGGTTCTTCCATGTAAACATTGTTCTGATGAACAAAGAGAAAGATCGATGGTCAAGATGATACAAAAACGATGTTACTATTGTAATAAGCCTGGACATCAAATAGCCTTCTGCAAAGAAAAAGAAAGTAATGAAGCAACTTTGTTGATCAGGCAAGCCATAGACACTGGTACACAAATTCAAGAAGAAGACAATGTTAGAGACTCATAATTCATCATCGATGGCACTGACGGTGGCCTTTGGTTGGAAATTTGGTATGTGAATACAAAATTCAAACATCATTTTTCCGGTAACTTAGATTCTTTCAAGAGAATAAAGAACATATTCGGTGTTGAAACAAACACCGGTGAAAATCATTTTTATTTTATACGGGGTATAGGGGCTGTGGATGTTGTATCAGGAAGTGAGAGATTTCGAATCCAAAGTGTTTATTACACACCGGAATTGGATAGAAATATTCTCAGCCTTGATCAACTTATAATTCAAGGCTTCACAGTACAGTTTAACGGTGAAAGATGCAAATTGTTTCCTACATTTAGTGCACCCCTTTTGAATAAGAAAAATAATCTAACGGGATTAACTAGAGAAGATGAAATTGGTTCAAGGGAGAAACAGTCAATAATTGAGAAAGAGTCTGAACATGAAACATTCAAGTCTGATTACTTGAATGATTATTTCGAAAAGTTGAATTTAACTTCCAACGAACCCGATTGGAATGTGATGATTCTGCAATCAATGAAATTCAAAGAATTTCAAGATTGCAAGGCACTCTTAGACATGCTAGATGACAGCGAGTATGTGATGAAATACAAGTATGATATAGAAGGGAAATTTGAAGAGATGATCGACTGGTTCTTACAAGTAAAGATGGGAATAAATTCAAGACCGGTTCCGGTGTACATGAGTAACAATAAGAAAGTAAATCTTTTAGAACTTTACATGGTAGTCAAGAGAGAAGGTGGTCATAGAACTGTGACTTCAAACAACTTATGGGCAATGGTTTCGAAAGATATGGGCCACGATTATGAAGACGGAGAGTACATGAGGATAGTGTATGCTATGTACTTGGATGTTATTATATACTACTATAAGTTCAAGTCAGTACAAGGTAATGTGAGAGAAGATCAATCTCGAGGAGGTGTTGGGAACGATGACAGGGTTGCTGAAGAAGGAAGGAGGACTATGAGCACGGGTTGCATACCAGATGATGATAGAGAGCACTACGCACTATTTGCTGGGAATGATTGGATGGGAATGAAGAAAGCACAAAAACGACGTAGATTCGATTTCCGGCTAGCTGAGAAAGCAGTGAATGAAGCCAACAGAAGGGTTTTAATGAACTCCCGTGGATATAATCCAGTTTAAGGGGAAGTATTAGAACATATAAACTTGATTATATTATACTTAGTATGTGTATTATGTATTTTATGATTACCATACTTATTTATGTATGCATATATCGAATATTAGTGAAGGGGTATGTCACATATATGACATGCCGGTTTGAATGGAGGTTATTGCCGCCAAAATTAACTGCCACCATTCAGCCGTTCCTTCGAAGTGATATTTAAACGATTTGCCGGCAATATATCCGGTACCAAGATATTTACTAATAATATCCTTTCATTCAAAAACTTTCTGTCTTTTCGTGTGTGTGTTTGTTTTGTTCATTTGATTCACTATGCATCCAAAATCCGAGTATGGTGAATCAAGTTCTGCAAAATATATGTATGAAGAAGATAAACTTCCGCTGCCAACAAAAAGTTGACAAAAGAAATCCCACATATGTTAGGTGGAGATAAAGTTAACTTAACTTTATATCAAATTCTGTTAAAAAACTAGCATTTTCAAATAGATGGTGCAATCTAAGAGAAGAAATCCCAGATGAGATATATAAAATCAAACTTCTTATAACAATAAAATGGTATATTAGTTTGATATCAAGTCAGAGTCAGAAATCCGAGATTGAGACATCATAATCAAAATCGTTGGAGAAAAGTAACAAGACATCATAATATCATAATCGAATCATTGGGAGTCATAACATGATACGAATAAAAAGCACAGAGCATATCAAGATTAATAGATCCTAACCAATACCATATCATGCAAAAATACACAATATAATACACATAACCATCTAGGGTGATTATTGATATAGTATAAAAGTAAACTAAGGGGTACATGAGCTTATAATATAAAAGTAACCACGCAATGTAACAACAAAAATGGTGGCGGATGTAGCGATATAGCAAGTATAAAAGTAATTAATTGTCGTCGATCATAATAACTGAACTAACATAGAATAACCAATTTAAAATCCACTGACATTCCAATTGAAGTGATATAACAATAAATGAGTTAATCTAGTTACATTCCGAAAATAAACATGCTACAACTGAAGGTAAATAAATATATATTGTCTTAAGATTGATCAATACGTCTCTGTAAAATAAAAATGTATTGACTGGCTTAGAGTCGGAACTTACCGCCATGATCGATAACATAACTAACATATTCAAAAAGAGAAACTCACCCATTAACGAATTCATAAATTAGGAATAACTTCTGGCATAACCATCTTCTATGGAACAGGAGAAGTAGGAACTGGTGTTGGCCATCTTGGAATCATAAATGGCACCACCACACGCCATGACAATGCATCAACACCAGTAGGTTTACAAGCAACCTCTAGCTTTCTATTATGCATACTATATGATACCACGCAAGCAAGCTCCACACACCTCATATAAACAATGTCAAGATCAAATGGATGGAAAGATAAGGGGAGAAATGTAGCTTTTGTTAACCAACTCTTCAATTCCGGATCAGAAGACGAGAGATCACTACGGGTCACCTTAAACTCAGAACACCATTCTCCTTTATCATAATCTTTCAAATCCCACATACTAAAACAGTAAAATGAACTTGTATCCGGAGCCACTTGAAAAAAGCGAAGCTTTCCTTGACATCCATCACATAATCGATAAAGCCCATCATTAGTTACCTCACTTTGAGCATCCCTGTCAGCTGGAAACGGGATAATTCGACAAGATTTGGGATCCTTATAAGGATCAAATGCAACCATACCATGATCATAAATAAACCAGTGAAGAATCCCATTGAAGCTTATAGGACCTGCACCGTGTTTCGGGAATGCAATTTGATTAGGACAAGGCAACCTATAATCAACCCATTCCCCAGTTTCAGACGAATACATATCTAAGCTGAGATAATTTGAGGGTGAGTTGAGTTTTTCTAGTCTTACAACAGTATAGTTCGTAACAACATTATCTTCATTAACCCTACTCACAAAACCTTCCCAATTGAAACTTGGGGTTGGTCCGTATTTATAAACTTTTTTTCTACCTAAGGTAACCCACTGCCTAGTCACCGGATCACAAACATGGTAAACCCGATTTGAGAAGGACCAACATAGCATCAAACCATTACTCACAGCTAAAACTTTAAACTTGATATCCAAATGCTGGTCCCTTGACAGATAGAGGACAGATGAACTGTAACTTTCGGGACGAAATCGGTCTAGAATATCTTCAATTTTCCTGTCATACATGTACCTATACAAGATTCTGAAAGGCAGTGACGATGATGCTGTGTTGGAGGTTAGCATACGCGAGATATAAAACTGCGAAAACGAACGTTGAGAAATTAGGGTCTGCCAGTGTTTGGAGACACATTTGAACTTAAAAACTGATTTGAGAGGCAATCTAGAAAGTATTTCATATAGCAGTGAATCAGAGTCAGGGGCATTATGAATATCATATGTGAATGTATTGTCAAGACCTAGAAATGAAGAATTGGAGCAAAGGTTTTGTTTTATGGAAGATGGTGGCGTGATCACCCGAGATTGAAAGCGAAAATGGATGATAACACGATTTTGAGTCGGAATTTGGTGGTGATCGGCATTTTTGTGGATTTGATTGCTTGAATTGAGGTTCGCCATTGCTGTTTGTTGGAGGTTAGAGCGCCTCCAAGCTCAGTTCATGGTGAATCAGATTCTATTTTTATATCTTCCTGTTCGGTTTTAACGTTTAAATTTTGAATATTAGTAGACCAGCGTTCCTTTTTTCTTTTACATTAATTCTGTACATTGCATCTGTACACTCGAGGATCCGAAAATAATTTACTTCTTTTACATTAAAGTTTTATTATGTTTGAGAAAAACCTTTTTCATGATCATACTTGTTTTAACATTAATTATATTAAATTATACACATATATCCTTTTATTTTTATTCGATACAAAATATATAATATAATTTTATTATATAATATGTGCATATATAATACAATTATATCATATAATATGTGCTATAGCAATTGAAATCACCATACCGCTATCTTGTTTGATGGCGAGATGATCAAGTTAAGGTTTGGCATTACAGTTTGTTGGAGAGGTTGGAGAACCACCAAGCTCGGTTTTTGGTGAAATCAGATTTCGTTTTTATATTTTCCTTTTAAGTTTTAACATTTTAAATTTTGAAATTGAGTAGAGTCGTGTTTTTAGTACATGTTCTTGTTTTCTTTTACATTAATTCCTGTGTCTATATACTCTAAAAGAATTTGAACATAATTTATTCTTTTATTATGTTTCTGACCTTTTTCAAGATCATGCTTGTGTTAACATTAATTACCTATATATTAAAAACAAGATTAAATGAATAATAAACAAAATTTAATGAATATATATAGTAATTACCTATTACCTATATATTAAAAACAAGATTAAATGAATAGTAAACAAAATTTAATGAATATATATAATAATTATATTAAAATATAAATATATCTTTTCCTTTTTATAGGATTCAAGGTATAATACTTTTATCTTATAATATGCGCTATAGCGATTGAAACCACAAATCACATGCTAGTATCTAGCTTGTTTGACAGCGAGATCAATTTGGTGGTTGAAACACTCGATATCGGGATCCTTATCCACCGGTTAGGAGGCTGTAAATATATTTACTAACATTAATAAAATTGAGATTTTTGGTTTTCAAACTATTATATATATTTAGATGCTAGTAGGGTGCCCGCGCGATGCGGCGGGGGCTACACTTTGCATTGCGACACTCGTTTCTGGTAGTTTTCTTATTCGTATAATATTTATTGTAGCATCATTGTGATCGGATAGACGTAATAAACATTGCACATGTCTAGTAACTAATAAATTTAGCATTTTACTTGGCAATGTTTCACGAAACCATTGATGCAATACAGTAACACAGTGCCGGCTATAAGGAGGTGTAGAATGGGCCTGCGATCATGGCCCAAATGAATATAGGGCCTGAAGATTTTTAATTTTTTTTATATATTTAAAAAATCTGTGTAACAACGCGTACGTTTCGTTTCGTACTGTTTCCCTATTATGTTTTAACTGCATGAGTATTTATAACTAATATAAGAATTATACATATGAATCTTAAGTGATCATGAATAGTGAAATATAATTTTAAGTATTTATCTTTTTATTTCTTAATAATATTTTATATATTATGTAATTTGATTTTTAGTGATAAATAGTAATTCATAATGTATTTGTTTTTTATTATTTATTAATAGTATTTTATTTATTATTTAATGTGATATTTTAGTAATAACTTGCATTTGTTAACTTTTTAAAAAAAATATAAATCCGCCTTTATGTTTATTTTTTTAACATTCCGCAGGCATTAGATCGGTACGGATTGTTACAGTATCGGTAGAATAACAACTTGCGTTTCTTAAATTTTAAAAAAATCTAAATCCGCGTCTATTTTTATTTATTTTTTTAACATCCCTCGGGCATTGGATCGGTATCGATACAGTTCGTTACTGTAGCGGTAAAATAGATGCACTAGGTATGAAATCAACACATGTTTTACATTGGTGGAAAACAACAAAAACAAACACCAATAGCGGCAACGATGTTGTTCGAACGATATCGACTGGTTCACATTATCACGCTACATGTATTGATATTCATTTGTCATCACATAAGGAGTTGTATAAATAAATAATTTTCAAAAGCAGAAACCATAAAAATGAATACAGGTATCGGTGCTGATGTCGTACGGTATGGTAAGATAGTGATACAGTGTCAGTTAGTGAAAGAAAACACAGAATACACAAATATAGGTACCAAACCAATGTTGTTCGTTTGGTTTCGGTCCGGCTCACTGCAGCAGCGATACGATATTCATTTTTAAACAAGAAACATACCGGTACAGATGTTGTTCGGTTTAACACAGCATGGTAGCGATATGAGGTCAGTTTATCAAAAGCAAAAACAATAAAAATAAATACTGGTACCGATACACATGTTGTTTAGTCGATTTCTGTTAGGTTTGGTATGATAGTGGCACAATATTCATTTGTAATAAAATTTATATTGCAATGTTGACAAAAACAAACATAAAACGCAAAACAAATGAACCGATATCAACTAAACAACACCATATTCATTTTCATTGTTTTTTATCGATGTAAGGGTATCTCTTTCGATTACTACAGCCAGTGACGGATCTAAAAAATTCTTATAGGGGCAACGTTTCAGAAAAAAATGGGTAACGAAATCAAAGAAAAGTCATTTTTTTAAAATTTACACTACCGCCAGAGCATCGAGGGGTAGTGGGGGCTACCCCTATTTACAAGCTATACCCACCACTAACTACAGCGAGTGTCGGTACCGTAGCGAATCGAACAGATAACGACCAAATTCCCGCCGCGAAGCGCGGGGAAAAACTCACTAGTTTATATTAAAGAAAGGTGATTAAGATGTTTATAAGATGAGATTTGCAATATTAAATGTGTAGGTGTACTAATAAAAAGATTATTATTATTATTATTATTATTTTCAATCCAGCCGGCACATTATGTGCACCCGCACACTTGCCTTCCACTCACACATCCATCTAGGTTTGGCCTCCAACCAGCGAAGCCCAGTCTCATTGCACCGCACACCCAATTGCATTGGGCTGCATTGTATACCGCACACCTTCCCAGCTAACCAACCTGGTCGCACACTTAAATTGAAAACATGTGTGCGGAACAAAAGACAACTGGATCCCACCAGCTGAGTGTACGGCATCTTCAGCACCCGTATAAATGTGCACATTGTCCTAAACCCTAAAACCCTTTCCCAAAAGATTCCTTATTGCAGCCGCCTCCTTTCTCTCTCTCCTCAGTTAGAAACATTCCAAAAAAGCATCAAACATTCCTTATCATCATTCCGTTTTAGAAGATTCAAGTCAAATCATCAACAACCTCTCATCATCAAGCTTCTTCTTTTGGAAATTCTTGTTCATCTCGCACACTCCTTCTTCTTAAACATTTTCAGGTAACACCTTGTCTATACAACTTCTAATGCATCATGTACAAGAGAAGATTGCAGGTCGCACACTTTACAAGGCCGCATAGTCATCTCGTACAACTCACTAAAGCACATCGTACGACACATATATGCGTAACCGCACACTCCAGTGTGGGCCACACACTGACAAGTGGGTCGCACAGTGTTTCATATTGGGCCGCACACTCCAATATGTTAGGCTTATTTTAGTAGGCCGCACACTAAATGAGCCCAAATGCCTCTATAAGCCGCACACTATCCACTGTTATGACTAAATTGTTGATTGCTGACTGAATATGTATACTTACATGAATGAATGACCTACTGGTACACTGCTTGATTAAATACGTGTATACTATACGTGACAGACTTGAATACGGTTCTAATGATTGGTAACCTTAAATAGGACGAGGTTAACCAACTTAGGATTAAAACTTTATCAAACCGAGCAATCAAAGGTGAGTTCACACTAATGCGTTAAAGCATGTATTCCCGGTGGATTTGGGAACCTAATATTCCGGGGAAACAGAATAGTGATTAAACTTATACTCATAATTCATGCCTTAGCATACTAAACGAAACTCTATCATGAAGTCCCTGACACTTATACCGATTAGTCGCCTGGCATGGCGAACGAGATATTAGTTGATAGCGCTATTAGGTTTGACAAACCTCACACCGGGCCTGTTGAGGATGGATGTGAACTAGTATGGCCTTATTACCGATTAATGATGATAGACATTAGTCTGGGGCAACTAGCACTACAGTCACAGTTTCGGTACCGCATAGTTTAGTAGCTTACATAAAGGGGTAGCTCCCCATGACGTGTTTTACATCTGGTAACTTAATAACTGACGTTTATGGATAAAACAAGCAAAACATTTTATACCATGAACTCGCTAACTTTATGTTGACATACTACTGCATGCTTGCAGGTCCGTAGATGCAGCGTGGGAGCTTTTGCCTGGAAAAGTGTAGTGGTCGTCTAGAATCCTCTATTGGATTCCTATTTTGAAAACTTATGTTCTAAATTATCTTATGGATTTATGCACTTAATGCTTCCGCTAGAATTCTTAACTATGTTTTGAACTTTAATTACTTACACTATGATTTAAACTTTAATATCCTATAACTGTCTCACAGCCCCCGACCCCACCGTGGAAGCGGGAGCCGCGAACCAGTGAGATGGTATCGGTGTTTATTAATTTGGCAGCGGAAAACTTTCATCAGGACCGTAGTTAGGAAATATTTTTATCAGGGTTAAACACCAGAATGTTTAAAATAGATAAATGGGATAAAACCCAAGTTTTTTCTGATAATACATTTATAGAGATAGATCCTAATTATCGAAAACAAGTCTCCTTCTTATTTAGGTAACTTTTATAGCCACTTTTCTAAGCCTTCAGTACTCTCCAACTGGCTTTTATTGGCTTTCACATTGTGTTAATTTGAAACGCGTTTTAAAAACATTTTTATCAGCAAGAAATACTGGTAAGTACATTCCATTTGTAAAGCATCAGTTGTTTTACACATTATAGTATTAAGGGCGATTACAATGTTTATATCTGCACAATTACTCGGTCAGTACGTATCACTCGACGGATCTGTGACTATGGTCATATCACACATTGGATACCCGTGCCCAATTGTGAAGGTTATCAAGTACTGTGTACATACCCCATAATACTGGCAGCAATTTTAGAATTACAAACACTTAATCACTGTAATTGTAATTTGAAAACATTTGAGGTTTTGGTAAACATTTTGACTCAGAAAAAATGTACTCTCAAATAGTGAGAAAAAAGTGAATGTACTTACATTTATAGACTTAGGTACTTCTACAGGCTTCCTGATAATATTATAGCTTCCTGTGGCTTCTCCTGGTTATTATTTATTTATTAAATAATGCACACGTGTTAGTAAGATAACCCAAATCACATTAACCGTACAACTCGAGACAGAACTCTAATGACTGAGTCAGGTAGGGCCTTGACATGCATTACGGAGTCCTAGATCAATCGGGTGTAACATGAGACAGAAACTCGAACGACTGAGTCGGGCAGAGCCTTGACATGCGTTACGGAGCCCTAAATAGATCGTTTAGGGTAACAACACGGTTATAATACTTACAACAAGGTAGAGCTTCGCTTATTAGGGGGTATTAGGCTATATATAGCTTTAGCCTATAGAACGTTGAGAGATAAATTTAGAATTTGAACAAGTTGAAATGGTTGATCCTTGTCCCTTTTATAGCCGAGACAGAGGTCTCTCGCGCCCCGCGAGAGCCTCTTCTTCTTCCTTGCCGGTCCGCGAGGAACCGTAGCGGTTTTAGGGTTGGTGAGTCACAGGGTAGAGTCGACACGTGTCGGGACACGTGGAAGCAAGGGTGTTCGACAAGTAACAAGTTGTCGCGCCCCGCGACAGAGCTTGTGATCTTGTTCACGGCCCGGGAGCGACAATAATTATTGTTTTTATTTGATTTTTCTTAATATTAATGTTATTCGGGTCCGTTTCTCACATACAGGGTGTATCTGGGAGTGTTTAGGGGTGTTTCTCGAGGGTTGTTATATCCTCCACACCTTGTTTTAAATCTCGTCCTCAAGATTTGGGCTACGATATCTTCTTGGGTTTACGTCACGTATTTAAGTTAGTAAAAACAGGATACCAAGGTGTCTGAGATAGAATCAAAAGATGAATATAAAGATATCATAGGATAATTGGAATTCAATGACCCCAAAAATTTAGTTTCAGGAATTGATGTTAACTGAACGAGATGAAATGATACAACCGTCAAGGTGACTGAGTTTCACAAATCAAAAGAAAGTCAGGCATAAAATTCGAAATGCAATGACCTTTAGAGACAATATAGGATTTGATGTCTAAAGAGAACTTACTTTGATTGTCAATTGAGGAAGACTCTGAATCAATAATCTCAAATGGAAATAGAAGTATGAAAAATGATTTGCCAGAAATCAGTGACATTTATTTAAATGGCAGAGATACACCGAAAATACGATAGAATTTATTGTATCATTGTCCTGATACATAATTGTATCAAGACTACTTGAATGATGAGTCGAATGAAATACGTATGAATTGATATGATTAGGTTTTATGATTAGCTCAAGCGACGAATTTATATAGACACCGCACGGTGTTGTAATGTTTGAAAGGATTCAATGATTACGGTGACCGAACGAATTCACCATTCTCGAAATAAATTGACAGTTTCAATGGAGTGAAATCTGGATATTCAAAAGATAGGATGTTCAAATGAAGGAATAAATGAATATCGTAGGATTGATTAGAGATGAAAGAAATGTTGGAAGTACATTTGGAATAGGAATTTAGGTACCTTTATCTTAACACAAAATTGCATTAAGATTGGTTTAGGATAATGAATCAACAGAAGATGGATAAATTCGCACCTTAGGTGTGAAAATGAAATGACTTCAAATTTCAAAGAAAAACGCCACCGCAAGGTGTTGTGATTTAACAAATGATTTATCGGAGTTTGAAGATTCTAAACAAGTCTACTACGATTCATACTAAAGAGATTACCTTGAATATGATGATCTCAGATCATCATATGGAATCTTGAATCGAATATATATGAGCAAGTTCAAACAATTTGAGCTTAGTTTGGAAATATTCCGACAATGGATATATGTATTGACAAGAAATGGTTACAATGAAATCCGGTAAGTAATTTTGAAAAGAAAAGGAGTTTTCCTAGAAGTTTGTTGACTTGATATCAAAAGTCAATGTTTTTTTTTTGTTTTTGTTTTTGCAATCATAGGGATTATCAAAAATGAGTATAACAAAATAAGATCCGAACTCGTGAATAAAAGATCTTTTGAAATGAATTCACATGCATAACAAGCAATGCACATGCAACATAGGAATTTGTCAATAGATGAGACAAATGAGTGTTGGCTTTATGAAAGAAAAATAAAGACCTTTTATTTATAAAACTTTGATTGGAATCCAAAGTCAACTAATACTTTAGCACAGACAAAACGTACGGGTGCTTATGTCAGAATTTGCTATTGCTTCCTGTGTCTTAGCTATTTATGTGTTCTCCTTAGCTTCATCTGGGTTTCTAGCCTTGTTGCTAGGTGCTTTAGATAACTGATGTGTGTAAAATGCAACATATAAATTACATCAAATGAGGCATAAAACTAACCATTTTTTAGTACTAATGTTGGAAAAAGTGTGCTTTTGTCTTCCTTTTGTATTTTCAGGATTAAATGAGTGCAAATGAACAAAAGAAGCAAAAATACAACTAAATCTAACATAAAAACAAGAAAAGGAATAAACGTGGCATGCCCGACCCCTCGACAGCATCTTCCCAAGCAAAAACAAGGGATCAGAAGGCTGAACACGCCCCGTGCCCAGCGGACAAGGGGACGTGCTCAAGTGTCTGCAGAAAAGACAAAGTTGTAGAAGCTTCTATTTCCCAACACGGGGGGCGTGCCCAGCTCAAGACGGCCGTGGTCAACGCTAAGATTCGCATAATCCAAGCAAATCTTGATAGTAGAGATACGCTTCTTCACACGGGGCCGTGCCCAGCGGACACGGGGGCGTGGTCAACTAATGCAGACAAACTGCAAATAATGAAGAAAGAGAAAGTGGATGGACACGGGGCGGTGCCTAATGGACACGGGGCCATGTTCGGGCTTCTCTGAAGGCTATAAATAGAGGTGCTTGATTCACTTCAAAGGCATCCCTTGACAAACCACCTCTCTCCCACTTCACCCACACTCCACCACCATCACAACACCCACATCCACCACCATCACCCATCATCCATCATAGAGTGTGTGTAGTAGTCTTGGGATCCAAGATTGATTGTAAGAGTTCTTGACAATCAAAGGCCATGTTTGCCTAAGTCTCTTACATCACTTGGTGAAGACAAACATTTAGTATAATACTTTTTTTTTTAAATCTTTTGGCACTTTTTATTTGGTTTTGTATTAATGACTTTAATAACTAGTTTCTTATGTTGAAGGTGAAACTTCCTTATCATTTGTTCGTGGTGTCTTAGCGTTATTTTACTGTCTATATAAAATAAAAGATTTACACCATTCATATCTCTACGGTCTATATAGAGATATGTTGGCTACCTGGTCGGGGGTTAAGGGAATGGGTTGGTAAGGTTCTTGCCTTGTTCAGTGTATAGATCCTTCAAGGACCTGGGTCAAGCTTACTAGGACCTCCTTCAATACCCACTGATATTGGATGGCGGGGGTACGATGTATCCCTGCTGACTCAAATCACTTAGCCGAGGGTAACGTCACCTTCAAAAGAGGGGCCTACCACATTACGCATTAATAACTTAATTAATTATCTTTCAATAATCCATCCCTTTAGGATTGTATTCTTGCTGACTCAAACTACTAGGTTGAGGGTAACGTCACCTTCAAAAGAGGGGCCTAATACTATAACTAAGATAATCTCTTAAAAAATGCAAAAGTGCGGAAAACATCAAAGGTTACACTAAAGGTGAGTCGGATCCAAGTGATTCATCTTGTCTATCTATTTTTATTTTATTTTTATTTTCATCATTTTTAGTCTTTATTTTCATGTTTAAAACCTTTTTCCCAAAATTTTGATTTGATTAGACGTTGAGGATAAACCGGTATTGAAAGCTCTTGTGTCCTTGGACGACCTCGATATCTTACCAACGCTATACTACGCTCACAATGGGTGCACTTACCCATATGTGTGTTTAGTGTTAGTAGAATATTGTGTTTTATAAATTTAAAACATGACTAAAGTGTTAAAAAGGGCTTAAAATATAACTAAAAATATATAACGCTACACACGCATCAAGTTTTTGGCGCCGTTTCCAGGGACACAAGGATTTTAAGAAAGCTTAAAATCGACGGCCTAATCAGTTTTTCAAAACCTTTTTAAACCGCGCGCACATTTTCTGCATTTTAGTTAGTTTTTGCATTTACAGTAAACTGAACACGGTGTGACATCTGTGCTTATGTAATCATTTTACAAACTCTGGACAATTCAATATTAATAAAACAGTGTGTTTTGATCTCAATGTTTGTTATTTATGCTTGACATTTTGCACGTTTTGATTTTTGATCGATTTTAAACCCTATATCGCTTTCTTGAAAGTTATACGCAAACTGATGTGTAAACGTAATCAGTTTAACGCGACAAACACTCCGGAACAGCAACATAAGCTTAACATACCTTAAATAACCTTTACATAACTTAGAAATAAGTTTTTAAGGGTTTGGTATGGCAAAAACAAGTTTATTCGCTTAAAGGGACTATTTGCGTCAACTTGCAAAAGTCTGCCGTTTCGTAAGGCAACATATAGTCCGGAACTTGATCATAAGCTAAAAAAACCATAAATAACTTAAACATAGCTTAGAAATAAGCTTTGCGTGGTTCGGTGTGCGAAAATATGCTTATTTGATCTTAAAGGGGCTAAAAGTGTCAAAAACGGCGTAAGTTTGCATTTACGCGCATATCTTACGTTCTGACCACATCCGGACATCCAAAATTTTTGTAGACACTAAAATATTTTTATTTTAGTGATTGGCATGCAAAAATACAATTCGTCGCTTAATTTGGATCGTTTTCGCGTCCGTTCAAGTTTCGTCGTAATTACACGAATAACGTGACCGTACGACCAAACGAACCGACATCCGGGACTTTTCCGAGCATATTTTGAGTTCTCTATACTTTGACTACCTTGTAGAGACTTGAAAATGGCTTAACGGGGGTTAAAAGTGCCTGAAATGGGCTTAAACATGTGAAGGGACCTAAACTGTAAATGTTGAAACTTTTGCAGATCAGACATGAGGTCGCGGGCCGCGTAAGCCCAGCCTCAGTCTTACGCGGGGCGCGAGCGCATGCCCAGCGACACAAAATCATTTTTAGCAAACTGTTGATAGTTCAAGGGTTGTTCTTGCCATTTTCTTTGTGTGTTAACCAAGTTAACACCTCTCCAAGGCATATTATTTGTCATAAACACATGTAGGGCCATGATTTAATACTTGGAGGTTACATAAACAGATGGCTTAATCTTGTGAACTCACCTCAAGTATAAATAGCCAAGCTCTTTCAATTGTTTCCTCACCCTTGATCTGATTTTCTCTAAGTTGAGGTTTATAACTTCATACCTGAGAATTTTTAGATCAAGTTATCCCTAGCTTGGACCCTTTGTAAGCTTCTTTCGTGCTTTTATCGCTTTTCAAGCATGAAAGTGAAACAGTGTTTGACTTTTAGCTTTGACCAGTTAATGGTCAACACAAAGTTCGTTTGAACTTTGTAACGTGATTGTAATCACGATGGTTATAATCCTTAGCGATTATACCTACTGATTACCACGTTAAGTAGGTGTAGTGACGAGTCAAAGTTTCGGTCAAAATGCGTTTCAGCACGCATTTTGCAACGGAACTACTTTTAGGTATCAAAACACTTTGTTTTGATACCAAATCAGTTTTCTAAGTTAGTTAAACATGTTTTGACATGTTTAACTCGTCACTATTAGTTTAGTGCTTGTCTAGGGTCGTAAGTTAAGCGGTCTAGACAACCGCTTATACTTTCGAACCCGACCCGTTTGGTCGATCATTAGGATCCGACCAAGTATGCTTAGTGATCATAGTTTCATAGGGAATAACCTCTGTGGTTATACCTTATAATCACATAGGATTGGTTAGTTATTTGTTAATTAGCTTATATGCCCATAGGAAATGACCAAAATGCCCTTTTGAAGCATAAATCCGTATTTTGCCTATGTGATCAACTTTTTGAAATATAATCTGATTTAGTAACATGTTTAGGCATAATTGGGCATGTAAGACTTAACATAGCACATAGTTAACCATCCGACCATAGTTTTACGCAAACGACGCATTATAGTAGCTTATATTACCATAATGGGTCGAAACGGGTCAAAAGCACTTAGGTAGACTTCCAAATCAGAATGTTAGCTCTATTAAATCATAACATATGAGTTTAAATACTCATTTGATTTATAGAACATCATTCTATCCTATCTCCCGATTTAGGATCCGTTTATTAACATAGTTACCCATATTAGGTGCCTTATGGATTCCGTGATCCTTGGAGCTTAAATTGGTCTTATTCCAACACTAATAAGCAATCCCAAGTGAGTACATAGCTCCCCTCTTTTACCGCTTTCAAATATTTGGGGTGATACACATGTACATACGTGTTACTTTCGTGTTTTTCATGCTTTTATGACATAAACATGTTAGTTTCACCTAGTACACATATAGTACATGATTTTAACCATGTTTTGCTATGTATGTTAAGCATACTAGCACATTGATTTACATGACATTTCTGCTATGTATGTTTACTGATCATGCTAGCACATTGTTTTACATGATCATTTCCACTATGTATGTTTACTTAGCATACTTAGTACATGGTTTTCACATGCTACATTGGTTATGACATTTGGTATGTTTAATCAGGACAATAATACATTCATTAACATTGATCACGTCGCTCAGTAGTATGTAATGGTACCATAGGACTTGACAAATCCCGTTTCCGACTTCCTAGGTTTGTTTGGAAGTTGGGAATGACAGAATCCGATATACATAATTTAGATAAAGCTTTAATTTGTTTAAGGGTTTGTCGCCACAGTCGCGAGGCTTGAATGTATGCGATTAACATTACTGCATATATGTTTGTAATCATAAAGCATTGTTTTCTGCAAAACATAACATTTGATTTAAACTTAGGTTTATTCAAAAACTTTGTTTTGTACATTTTCCTATGGGGTTGAGTAATTACTAGTTATTCACCATACATGACGTTTGTTATCACATTGACATTATCACATAGTTTGAGTAGATACTTTCTACTTGCTATGCATTACATTTGGTTATACATGATACACTTCTCACATGACATTGAGCATGGTTTACACATAAACATTTTGACATTGAAGAAGACATTTTGGTTGGTTATTGATAAGTGACTTATGTAACGGGGCTATGTGTTATATGATAAAAGCATGGTGGATATGTCGCTGGTACTTCCTATATATAAGTGCTTTTATTGTATTATACATTGTTGCGTTATCTAAACCACTTTGACAAGACATGAAACATTTTATACAAGGACATGACATTGTTTTACAAATTACATATTTTATACAAATTTACTTTTACTTGGTTATTCATTTAACCATGCATTATCCTTTTTATTATCATTTGATTTTCATATCGATTTATAAAGGAAAACATTTTACAAGGTTCATGACTACATTTTTGTTAAACACTTCTTTTAACTACAAGTCATGAATCCTGCATAAACAAAACCTATGTAACTCACAGGGATTTTTATGCTGATGTACCTATTTTACATGTGTTTCAGGTGCTAATGCATGATGATGTTTGTGCTTCACTTAGGCGGACTTGGGCCTTAGTGACTTAAAAGACAGTCAACTATGTTGTGTTTTGTTTGAATTCCAAGACAATGTAAACTCTTTAATCAATAATACAAAACTTTAATTACCATGGTTGTTGAAACAATAATTATGTCGCTCCACTCCCCGACGTTTCCGCCGCGGTTTGTTGTTTTACGCGGTCGGGGTGTGACACACGGGGCCGTGCTGCACATTTTTTCAAAACTTCCAGATACAGAGTCTAAACACGGGGTCGTGCTCACTGAACACGCCCCCGTGCTGCACAAAACCAGTCACTTTTATTAAAACGCCCATATACAGAACCTGAACACGGGCCGTGCTCACTGAACACGTGGCCGTGTCCAGCCTCTGTTTCCGTTTTTATTTTTGTTTTCTGGTCTCGAGACTCTGTTGTGGTCTGCTGAGTGATTCTTATGGATCAATACTCAGGAGATTACAACTACACCTATGAGGAGGATGATTATAGGGAAGACTATTGCACCATTTGTGGTAACCCTCACTCGGTATAATATTGTGATCTCTTTGAACCATCCACTTCATACACCTACTATGAGGAGCCCAGGTACGAGCCGTCCACTTCATACACATCCTATGAAGACCCAAGGTATGAACATTCTCCCTCATACTCATATTTTGATGAACCAAGGTATGAGCCTACATACTCATACTTTGAGGAACCAAGATATGAGCCTCCACCTTCATATGCTTTTTATGAGGAACCATGGCGTGAACAACCCACCTCATATGAGTATTATGAAGAACAAAGTTACGACCCTTATCCGTCATATACTTACAATGAGGAACAATGGTGTGAACCATCTACTTCATATGAGTATTATGAGGAACCAAGGATCGAACTTCCGGATTCAAGCTTTGAGGATCCACATCCTTACTCTATCACCCACATAGCCGATAAGATGATAGAACACATTAAAACGCTGCATAAAAGAATCCCACGCAAGGGAAGAGGAGTCCCACGCAAGGGAAGAGGAGTCCCGCGCAAAGTAAAAATTAACTTGTAATAAAGAAGAGATAGTTGAAAATGTAAAAATGGAAGAACAAGTAAGTGAAAAGCTGACACATGAGTTAAACAACGAAAAAGGTGAGACCGACACCGTTAAAATTCAAAAAGAGTATAATTTTAAAGAAATTAATCTCTTGTCACCTTCTTTCGAAAATTATTGTTTATTACCCACTCATGCTAAGTTTTTAAAAGAGTTAAACACTAACACTAAAATTGACGAAACGGTAAGCATTAAGTTAACAAATGATCAAACTACGCTAATAAGAGAAGATCCATTTGAAATTAACAATACACCAGTTCCATGTTTTTTTTTCAAAATTCCTTTATTAGTAATATCACAATCGATAAAGATCTTTGTGTTAATATAATGCCAAACTACCTTTTCGAAAAATTAAATATTGGTGATTTTTCTCCACTTCAAATACCCATTTTTCTATCTAATCGGAAAATAATAAAACAATAGGGGTAATTGAGGATGTCTTGGTCCAAACAAATCAAATGGTAATCCCAACCGACTTTGTCATCCTTGATGACGCTCCTCTAGTGTTGGGATGACCTTTTGTAAAGACCCACGAAGCGTTGAAAAATCGGAAGTACAACAATCTATATATTCAATTAGGGGCATTTAAAAAGAGTGTCGATCTTAAGCGTGCAATGAAATATCCATTCGGCAATGATGACCCCATAATTGAAGATGAAGATGAACCACCCGATACAAGAGAAGAAATTGACCACTTTGTTGAAGAAGAGGTCACCATAGAACAAACCTTTGTGGTTCTAGATCAAAATGAGCAACCAAATAATGAGTCTCCTAAAGACCCACCACTTGAGCTCAAAGAACTTCCAAAAGGTTTGGAATATGCTTTTCTAGATAAAGATGGTAAATCACCTATAATTATTTCTTCAAAATTAACTAGTTTAGAAAAAGAAAAATTAATTACGCTTTTGAAAATACACAAAAACGTGATCGCTTGGAAGCTTGTAGATATTAAAGGCATAAGTCCTTCCATGAGTACGCACAAAATTTTAATGAATGATGATTATAAATCGGTAATACAACCACAACGTAGAGTAAATCCAAATGTCCAAAAAGTGGTTAAAAACGAAGTCATCAAATTATTTGACGCCGGACTCATTTACCTAATTTTCGATAGTCCTTGGGTAAGTCCCGTCCAAGTAGTTCCAAAGAAAGGAGGTATGACGGTAATAACTAATGAGAAAAATGAATTAATACCAACAAGAACCGTCACAGGATGGAGAGTATGTATAGATTATCGTCGATTAAATGAGGCAACAAGGAAATATCACTTTCCTTTACCTTTTGTTGATCAAATGTTAGAAAGATTATCCGGTCACAAATTTTATTGTTTCTTAGATGGTTTTTCAGGTTACTTTCAAACACCGATAGCACCCGAAGACCAAGAAAAGACAACATTCACATATCCCTGTGGAACTTTTGCTTATCGACGCATGCCTTTTGGTCTATGTAATGCCCCCGCAACCTTTCAATATTCCATGGTGGCCATCTTCCATGATATGATAGAAAAGACAATGGAAGTCTTCATGGACGACTAAGCAATTCAGAGAGACATATGTGTAATACTTTCAGATCTTTGTTGGTTTTTTTGTGTTTTTGATAATGTTTTGTGAACTCATAATGTGAACAGAGTGATAAAGTGAAGGTTTTTTTTTGTTTTTACTGCTCTCCTATAAAGTTTTTACTACTTAAGCTATCAGTTTTGCTTTTACAGTTGCCGGTGGGTGGTAAAGGAGTTGTGTACTCCAGATTTTGTGTTCTTAATCTGTCTGAACTAAAAGTGTTTGAGGCTGTGATGCAAAAGCTGAGCTTGTGTTCTTAATCTGTCTAAACTGAAAGTGTTGAGTCTATGATGCATAAGCTGAGCTTGTGTTCTTAATCTGTCTGAACTGAAAGTGTTGAGTCTATGATGCATAAGCTGAGCTTGTGTTCTTAATATCTCTGAACTGAAAGTGTTGAGGCTATGATGCATAAGCTGAGTCTGTGAGGTTACATATGTGTTTCTTGTGCTTAAAACACTTGTACATCATGCTTTAAAGGTTGTTTAAGTTTAGTGGTAAATTACTCTTGTACATCAAACTTTAAAGCGAGGTTACATAACACAATAGACTGTGATGATGATTGTATTTTGAGGGTACATAGAAGATCCGAGTAGCATCTTGGCGGGGCAATATCAAGGTTGCATAGTTCTCACTCTGCAACCGTGTGTTTGCAGCCATGGCTTTACCCGGTTTGTAGCTGTGTTCATCTCTCAATTATATGCCTGAGTCTTCCAGATGTTTTGATAAGCAAATGAGCAGGTGGTGTATCGAAAGCAATCTTCCCCTTAGGCGATTGAACCCGCCGCAAGTCGAAACCGACAACGAATCAGGTAAAAACTCTAAACAGCTTTGCACTTGCATCAAATGATAACTTTTTTTAATAAACTTTTTCAATAAACTTATTGTTTGATAGATTAGATCAGCAACGCTATGTGCACGTTAGCTTACTTTTTTCAATCCAGTTTGTCGTATATAAATATATGTTTTAAAGAAAAGAAAATGTTGTTAATTAAGAGAAATAGACTCGGATATTGATTTGATTTAGGTTTTTATCAGAATTGAGAATCTGAACTGTGAAGTAATATTGTACTTAGTTGAACTGTTGATGTGCGCATGTTGTAGATAATTTAAGGAAGTATATTCATTGATTCAGACATTCAAGGACATACACTTGCAACTGTAAGTCTTCAATCTTGATTCTTTAGGGCTTGCTATTTTGATGTATAAAGTTAAGTCAAGTGGGTGGTTAATCTTGATTGTTTTATTGTTTTTTCATGAAAGTTTTAGTTTTTTTGATAGATTTTTAAGATGTTTCATGTGAATTGTTATGGTTGACCTTGTTTGACCAGTAATTTTACAGACCATTTTAAAGATTCAGGTTAATTAGGTCATGATGATTTTAATATTTGTGTTCTTAATCTTGATTGCTATACTGTTTTTTTCAAGAAAATTTTAGTTTTTTTTATATGTATTCTAATGATGTTAAATGTGAATTGGTATGGTTGACCTTGTATGACCTATAATTTGGCTAACCCTGTTAAAGATTCAGCTTAATTAGGTCTTGATGATTTTAATATATGTGTTTTATTTATCTTGATTGCTTCACTGGTTTTTCAAGGAAAAAAATTAGTTTTTTTTTTTTTATGTATTCTAATTATAATGTTGTTAATGTGAATTGGTATGGCTGACCCTGTATGACCACTAATTTTGTAAACCCTTTTAAGGATTTAACTTAATTAGGTCATGATGATTTTAATCTTTTTTTATCGCTTTACTGTTTTTTCAAGAACATTTTGAGTTTTTCTGATGGATTTTCATGATGTTAAATGTGAATTCGTATGGTTGACCATGTATAATTTTGCAAACTCCTTATAAAGATGCTTTAAAAATTTTATGCTTTGTGTTCTTATTTGTGCATATAGTTTTTTAATATGTTATGGTCTGCAGGAATTTTGGACCGAAAAGGGTTATAATTTCCGGAGATAGAGGGCTTTATAGTTTCTTCACATCCAATTTTGGATGTTGAGAAACTAGCGGTAAGTTGTGGTGAGAATTGAGATGAGGGATGTTATCAAAGTTGATAAATTTTTAAAGGCCTGTTGGCGACCATCGGACCGTTATACGGGTTCGGATGCAACCTGCCAGCAAGAGGGACTGCTTTGGTATAAAGACATTGGTCAACACTTGACCGGCAAGTTCTCAATGGCGGTGGTTCAGGCCAATATGTTGCTAGAGGATCAAAGCCAGATCGAATCGGGCTCGCTGAGCTTCCAAGATTCCGGCCTGTACGGAACGTTTATTGGAGTTTATGATGGTCATGGTGGGCCCGAAACTTCCCGTTATGTCAACAGTAACCTTTTTCAGAATCTCAAAAGTGAGTCAAATGAGTCAAATCTAACATGAAATTTGATCTTAAATTCCGTGAATTGAAATGAGTGTCTATGTTTGTAACTTTGTAGGGTTGACGTCAGAACAACAGTCGATGTCGGTGGATGATATACAAAGAGCGTTTAGAGCGATAGAAGAAGGGTTTTTATCGATTGTTGCTAGACAATGGACGGTGAAACCGCAGTTGGCTGCGGTTGGATCTTGCTGTCTGGTTGGTGTGATTTCTAACGGAATACTTTACATTGCGAATGCTGGCGATTCACGTGCGGTTTTGGGGTGGGCCGTCAAGGCTACGAGGGAGGTTATTGCAATCCAACTGTCAACCGAACACAATGCAAGCATAGAGTCTGCATCCCGATTTAAAAATGTTAAAATATAAGAAATTGCATAATAAGAGAAATTTCTTATATTAAACCTTGACAATTTATCGTGTGTGTCTACGACACTAGTTTGGACACAAAGGCACTCTTAACGATCGTGGTTATCGTTGCCGTTAAGAGTGGGGCTTGCCAAAACCCAAATAGATCTATTCGTTTGTTCCTCGGTAATTGTTTATTCATTAATGGCCCCTTTATTTTAAACACCTATCCGCATGTGATCAAAATTGTTTTATCGTATCATCATACTATTCTAACATGTATACATCCCCAAAAGTTTAAAACTATAAACATTCAAACTAAAAGGGGAAACATAAACTCACAGATTTGTGTTCCGTGCAAATCTCTATTCGATTCCTTGTTCGGGGTTCGTTTCTTGACCTACAGGTGTTCTAATCTAGTTAGACACTTAGGTTTATGTTTATTTATCGTACAAATATTCTATCTTTGTATTTTGTTTTTGTGTTTTCGTATATATATAACTTCTTTGTATATATATTTATTTTATTTTATTTGTGTTTGAATGTGCTTAATTTATGCATAAGATTTTATGTCCATTTTGGGTATTTGGTGCTTATGGACCTAGCCCAAATAACTTTGTTAAAAATGGGTCAAGTCCAAATTAATTTGTAGAAGTGGGCCTTAGCCCAAAACATTTTATAAAAGTGGGCCTAGTCCAATTTAGTTTATATTTGTGGACTTAGCCCAAATAATTTGTGTAAGAATGGGCCTAGCCCATATTGTTTTTCTAAAAATATATTTAGTCCATAATAATTTGTAAAGATTGGGTTTTTAGCCAAAGTACTTGGGCTTTAGCTCAAATTTGACTAAAAATATATTTTTAGTCCATTGTTTTGTAAAAGTGGGCCTAGCCCAAATTTTTATTTATGAGAAATGGGTATTAGCCAAATTTTAATTTATGGACTACTTTTAAAATATAAAATTTTAGGCTAGTAAAAAATAATAATGGTAATACTTGTATTTTTATAAAAATCTAATTTTTATAAAAATCATTACTTATGCCATAGTTGAATCATTTTAGTGCATAAACTTGTGTGACGGCTCGTATTTTGTTATAGTCGTTTATTACTTGTCGGTGTTATTTATTCGTATCGTTTATCCCGTTTGTATCGTCCGTCACGTTTTACCATTTGCTTTGTTTGTGCCATTTTTGTTTGTCCAAAAGTCCATATAGTCCAATAGTGTCCGAATTTGTACATTTGTGTTTTGGTGTCCAAGGACGGACATTTTGTTTCATTTTTCAAGTTCATATATATATATAGGGTAGGGTTCTAGAGTGAACACTAGGTTGAGAGTGAACTGTGTGAACTTATCTGGACCATTGATTTTCATCATCTTTAGATTTGTATACAATGGCATGATGGTAATTATTAGGTTTATTTTCTCTATTTAATTAATGGAATAAGGGTAGATTTGTACTTACACAAGGAAAAAAATTCAAACCCGAGAAACTCAATAGTTTCCATAACTTCTCAAAGATATCGTTCATGTAATATCGTATATTCAGTTATACAAACCCTATAATTCAACTTTTATTCAACATCGTTCTTTCTCCCTCTATCATTGTCGTCCTCCCACAAACCCGACGAAGTTTACGAGTCGCCTGAACCACCTACGAGATTCATCAACCAAGGTACACAATACTGAACTATAAATCTTGCATTGATTTGAGAACGAATGTGTTTTTATTTCGTATTTAATACCATAAATGTAAGTATTCACTGCTAGGGCATGTACTAAAAAAATTGGAGCAGGGTTTTTTTTTTTTTTTTTTTTTTTTTTTGATTTTCTGGTGTAGTTGGGTTGTTATTTAACCTATTTAATGTAACTATTTTGAAAATATTAGTTTCGATCATTTTGATTTTAGTTGTACATGTTCCGTTGATAGCGAAAAAAGGATAGCTATTTGATTGCGATGAGTATACACTTGTGTATTCTGTTGATTGTTTATGATTTGGGTAGACTTGTGATTTTTGACGATTGATAAATAGTTGGCTAAACTGTGCACATGTGTACTCCCCGGTTTATTTCTGGTTGTGTAGTTTTTATGTTTTTTTTTTGGTAGAACTAAAATTTTAAACCAATAGTCAGGAAATTCTGGTGTACTAAAAAATGGGAGCAGGGTTTTTTCTGGTGTATTTGGGTTGTGATTTAACTTGTTTAATGTAACTATTTTGCAAATATTGGTTTCGATCATGTTGATTTTGGTTGTACATGTTCCGTTGATAGCGAAAGGGGTATAGCTATTTGATTGCGATGGGTATACACTTGTGTATTCTGTTGATTCTTTATGATTTGGGTATACTTGTGATTTTTGATGATTGATAAAGATTTGGCTAAACTGTGCACATGTGTACTCCCTGGTTTGTTTCTGGTTGTGTAGTTTTTATATTTTTTTTAGCAAAAGTAAATTTTTAAACCAATAGTCCGGAAATTCCGGTGTACACATGTGTATGTTTATTGGTACACATATGTATGTTTTTGTTATACACATGTGTTTATTCTTTTAGTACACTTTTCTTTAATAACTGATTATAACATTATATCTGATCTTAGAAAGACGTTTTCACAAAGTATCTGAAGCTGGTCCATCATCTGAAGTATCCGCAAATTGAAAATGCATTGCCACATAGGTTGGACTTTGATTGGAAGACAGTCGGCAACACAGTTTATTGTGGGGTGTTCGTTATGCGTCATATGGAAACTTGGTTCAGCGTAACAGTTGAGAAATGGGATAGTGGCTTTCCCCTTACACATGCTAAAAAGAAATCAAGCTTGACACGTTTAAGGAAGAAATACGTGGTGAAGTTGGTAGCGTCAAATATTAACAAGCATCGTAATCGCATAATGGCAGAAGCAACAAAATACTGGAAGACGCTCAAAAAGGGTTAATAGTATGTTAAAGTTTTAGACAATAATATATATTTAATGGTATGTTAACTGGATATTCGTATTTTGATTTTTTTTGGTGTTATGTTTTGTTTTGAATTTGGAAAACAGAAATCAGTTTCGGTATGGTAACTATGTTTGTTTGGTTTGACACATTATGGTCTGGTCCAGTTTGTGTATGATGTTTTGTAATGATTTATGTAAAATTATGTACACTTGTGTATGATTTATGTTATGTCTTAAATATAATATAGTTATTTGGATCTGATAGACTAATGTTTCGAAATCTAAAAAATAATGTGTTGACGTTTCTGTATTATGCAATATCTTAGACCGGGCATATGTACAGTTGTAGGTAATATATAAATTACACTAATTTTTGTAATATTCCTATTACCAATAGTTTAAAAAATAGGAAAACTATATGAATGAATTCTGGGTTTTATGAAATCTGAAAGTTATGTTATTTGTTATATGTTTTTGATAATGATCTTTTAAAAATCTAAAAGATATTGTGGTTAATCGATTAAAAATAGGAAATGTGTAACTAAATTCAATGATGATTTAAATCTAATTTATTATACAATTACAATCCTACCCTTATCAACTAAAAATGAAATCAATGGTCCTGATTAGTTCACACAGTTCACAAATAATGATGTTGTTCACTCATGATCCTAACCCTATATATATATATATATATATATATAGTAATTGTTATGGATGTACACATCAAAAATATATATACTTATGATACTTGATGATTATTTTTGTAAGTACACATTTTATTCAAAAATATATACTTGTCATTTTTATTTAGAAATCTTTTTATAAAACATGGATTTATGACTTTGTCTAAAACTTGTTTAACCATGTTTAAAGATCTCAAATAGTTGTTTTAGTCACATACTTCATTGTTTAACAAATTTTAATACATAACAAAATTTATAAAAATTTTGCGATAGTTTTGTTTGAAATATGGATTTTTCCCCAACTTTATACAAAACTTGTTTTCAATTTATTTCAATACAAAACATCATCAATATCCATCAAAACTTATCAACAAAAGTAGTATGAACATGATATTGTTCTTAACTTTCCCAAAAAGGAAACTTTATTCCTTATTTTTGCCAAAAATTTGTAGAATAAAATTTTATGAAAAACTCTTGTTTTAGATGTCTTACAAGGTCATTTGAAGCGTAAATATGTATTCAAAATGTTCACTGCTAAGATATTTCTTGCTTTTGATTCTTTCCAGAAATGGAAACTTTATTCAAAAATTTATTTTCTTAGTTTTAAATGGTTTCTCATATTTTACTAGCATGTATGTTCATGAAAAACTCATGCTCATCACTTTGTTGATGAATCTTGGTTGATCCTACATGCATGTATGTAGATCATATTTTTGAGAAAAAATAACCAAGATTCAAATTTATTAGGCTAGATTTCTCCAAGTTCATCTCTTAATCATAGAAAAATCATGTTTAAAAATAATGATTTTTTAGTTGTTTCTTGTTATTTTTCAAGTCGGTTTATGATGAACTTGTAAAAGAAATCAAAAACAAAAGTGAAACTATTATGTTATTCTTACAATTTTTGCAAAGAAACAAATATGATGATAAGAAATCTTCTTGATCCAAAGCTTCAAGTTCCACAAAAAAGACTCCTAATAGCTTTTCTAAACACCCTTGTAGCTAGTTTCATCCATGGATCTCCATATATACAAGAACTATTGAATTTGAAGTTTGAAATGAAAATGGAGTGGGGGTGTTTGGTTTGCATGATTTTGGAGAGAGTATTTCATGTTGGAAAATGGTAATGAATGGAGTGTAAGAGAATGTTTGTTCATCTAGGTCTTACACTAATCATGCTCTTAGTTTCCAACACATCAAGTTAGTGATGAGTGAGCTTAGGGGGGGGGGGGGGACCCACTAATAAACGAAAATCAGCTATGGGAGGGGGATTTTTGCTTCTTTTTTTTTATTAAAATCTTGTTTAAACAATAAACTTTAAGAATTTTTAGAACTTTGACATTTTATATAAAAATATCTATAAGGTTTTAAGCTCTAATATTTTAAAGTAGTGTGACACTAGGTAAAACTAGTTCACCAAAATTTTTAGTTTGTAATTCGGGTGAAAAAGTCGGTTCGGGTCCTGTATCGGGTTAAATACTGACACCGTGTTTTGTTTAGATATACATAACAAAAATTATTTTTGCACATGTTTTATTATCCAAATAATTAATCAAAATTTTTGGACTAAAAATTTTATTGTTTTTGACACGGTTCCGGTACCGGCTTTGCCGACTGGCAGTTTACTGAACTAGCCGTACAACTTAACGCAATAAGATTCGATTGTGGATTTTGTGTCGTTTTTAACACCCATTATAATATTAATGTCAAATAATATTTATTTTTGGGATTTTCGGACAGTTACTTTTTCGTTCCGAGGAATGCTGTATATTTTCGCAGGATTGCTGTATTTTTCTGCGGACTTGGACAATTTGATTTTTAATTGGAATTTTGTAAATAATAAGGCACATATTATTTTGGGACAAAGCTTATTATAGAATATTTGTGTAGACATAACTGTATGTCTTGTTTTCGTTGTGTCAGGCTGTACCGCGACTAGTACTAACAAGTATCGTTTATTCGCGTTCCTATTGTTAGTCTAGGATATTGTTTCTAATCGCAACGGATTCGTTATCATAATTCACTATGATTTTTGTAATTCCTAGACTTTTAAAACTTTAATTAATTAAAATCAAGTCGTATACGCGAAAATAAAAATTGAAATAGTTGTTCAGGTTGTACGGAATTTCCGGAATTTTGCTGTTTGTCACATTCTCCCCCCTGTTAAAGAAAATTTCGTCCCGAAATTTTAGGTTGCGTCACTTCTTTGTTGGGACTTTCTTAAACAAATGAGGGTACTTTTTTATTTCGTCTCCTCGTTCCCATGTGAACTCGGGTCCTCGTTTCGAGTTCCATCGGACTTTGATTAGTTTGATACGACTTCTCCTCGTTTTATGAATCTTTGAATCCAGAACCTCAACAGGTTCTTCGATGAAATGGAGTTTGTCGTCTACATGGATTTCATCCGGGAGAATAATTAGTGATTCATCCGAAAGACACTTTTTTCAAATCCGACACATGAAAAGTGTCGTGAACGTTACTAAGTGTTTCAGGTAGCTTTAACTTGTAAGCGACGTTTCCAATCTTTTCCAAGATTTCGTATGGTCCTATGTATCCCGGGCTAAGCTTCCCTTGCTTACCAAATCTAGCTACGCCTTTCCACGGCGAGACTTTTTGTTGATGCATTTTTAGTGTCTGTGACTAGTCTTGTTTAACGATGTATTTTGTACGGTCTTTTATTAATTATCGAGTCTGTATGTTATGTTGACCAAGTCGGATATCCTCCTATCTGCTTGTGTACGACTTGTTTGTCTCTTTTGGTATGTAAAGTATTAAGAACAATGCATGTTGCATTAAAGGGTAGTATGGTCATTACTATGTTTATATGTTCTATCTGTTTGATGTCTGTATACAACAAACAGAAAAGCTGATGCAGCTCTCGACGAAACAGGTCTGTTTCGTCGAACACATCATGACGAAACAGATCAATGTCCTTTACTTCTGTTTCGTTGACGGTCATGACGAATCACACTTGATTCGTCGTGTAATGGGCTGTTTCAAGCCCAATGACTGGCCCATATCCTGTTTCGTCGCACACCTTGTGTTTCGCCGTAAACTTGGGCCCAGGGACTATATAAACCATGTCTGTTTTCATTTGAAGACAGAGATGAGATAATAACCAGTAACAAAACTCTGTCCAAATTCTGTCTGAACTGTGTTTGTATCAGTTTGTAATAGGTTCTCATCCTGTTTAATCAATCGAGTGTGTTTCATTGATTAATCCTTTGTTGTTATTGCTTTATATGTTTGATTTGGCATAGTTACGTGGATTCCGCACACGTGACCGTGTTTGCTATAAACAAGTGATTAGGTTCGTTATCGATCCTTAAATTTCGGGACCCACAAGTGGTATCAGAGCATTGGCTCTTATCCTTGTTTAAAATCAAACATTGTTCGGTTTTTATCAAGTATTTTGTGTGTGTTTTTCTGAAAATTTGTTCTTGAAAAATCATATATTCTGGAAAAATATTCATAAAATCTGTTGGTTTCTTGTTGTTTGCTAAAGATTTTTATCAAAAACCTAAGTTAGATTGTTTGTTCATGCTTTAAACCGGGTTTTTAGTGAAAATTTTGTGTATTTTCGTGTTTCGAAAAATTATCGGTGATCGGAAAACTCATCGGAAAACTCATGTTCTTGGGTGTGTTCTTGACAATCTTCATATTTGTTCTTATAAGAACTGTGATCTTGATCTTTTAAATTGTTAAAAACCAAGTGTTATAACTTATAATACTATAACTTGACTTTAGTGTAAAAGTGTGATAATTTGTTTCAGTGAAAAAGTCTGTTTCGTTGAAAATTGGTGTTACAAACATACCTTGTGTCAGTAATAAATATCTTGCTGTCTGAGACTTATCTATTGACTGATCAGTAAGATATTTTAAATATCTAAACCAGCTGTCTGATACTCAGTTTCGACGAAACAAGTAGTCGACGAAACAACTTCTGTTTCGCCACAACATCTTTGACGAAACAACTTCTGTTTCGCCACAAAATCACAATTATCACAAGTCTGTTTCGTCATCATTCATTTAGACGAAACAAACCTGTTTCGTGAAATCTGTTTCGTCAAGAACATATCTGTTTTATACAGAGGACTTGTAAAAGTTTGCTAACTGTGTGTTTTCAAGAATTTGTGCAGGTACTATCATACATATACCAAATATGAGTTGTACTAGTCCATGGGATTGGAGTATGGACTCGAGACCACGTGAAGATCCGACCTCCGCAGCAGCATGGGTGAAGAATGTTTTTGGTCAACCCTCTATAAGTGCCGGACAATGGGCTTTGGCATCCAATCAGAATCAAAACATTCAAAATCTTTTGCTTAGCGAGAGCGAAACGGGCAGCAACAATCGCCCGCCAAAGTTGAATCATATGAACGAGTTTCCATCATGGAAAGGTCGTTTTCATACATATGTTCAAGGTCAAAGCACTGATCTTTGGAGGTGTTTCATTACTCCACGCAATAATGCTCTCGAAGTAGCAGCCTCAACGGCCGAAGGTTTTTCTAACATGCAGGAAAATGACAAGAAAGCCTATGAATTTGAGAAAAAGTCGTTTACTGTTCTTACCCAAGCGCTTCACAAAGATATCTATCATCAATTTTCTTATTGTTCGGACACGAAGACATTATGGGATTCTTTGGTAACAAGAGGAGAAGGAAATGCAGCTTCTACAAAGACACGCCATGATCTATTGAAGAAAGAGTTTGAATCGTTTCAGTTCTTGGAAAATGAAACTCTAAATGATATGACTACACGTTTTTATCATTTGATTAGTGAAATGTTTGCTTATGCTGTTACTGCAACTGAAAAGGAAGTTGTTGCACGGTTTGCTGATTCTCTACCACCAAAATGGAGCCCATACATTGAGCTTTTAAAGCATACCGGTGTTCTAGATGCTGACACTGTAAGTATCTATGAATTCGTACAGAAGCTGGAACACAAGAATCATGAAGAAATTCGGAAAGCAAAACGAATTGCTGCTCCTCAAAATTTCGAAATGTATTATGGAGGAGGTTTTAACCCGTCAGCTAGTTCCAGTTCAGCTCAGCAACCAAAGTTACAAACGGTGTTTGTATCAAATACAAACTCTTCTCCGTTTCCTCAATCAGCTCCACCTCCTGTCTTCGATCCGAGTGCCTATCTTCCGCCAGCGCATTTGATTGCTCAAGCTCAAGCTTATTCTGGAGGAGGTTTTATTCCTTATACATCTCCAGTTGGCACTACTCAACCTCAGTTTAATCCGAGTGCTTATATTCAAGCCCAACCACAACCACAAGTCCAACCACAACCACAAGTTCAACCACAACAACAGCAAGCTCATTATACCAACAATCCTACAACCCCAAACACTAACACAGTCAAAGTTGATACATCAAACCTCTCAAATGTTAGCATTGAAGTAGCAAAGGAACATATGGAACTCATTAATACAATGGTCAGTGCTTACTGCGGTTTGGTCGCATGTCAAATTGGAAACATTAGTTTGACCAACGAAGATTATCTTCAAATCAACCGTGATGAAATGGAGTTGATGGATATAAAGTGGGCGTTCGCAAGTGCTGTTAGAAGGGCGAAGGACTTTATGGTTCGAACAGGGAGAAGTTCTTTGGACAGCAAACAGGATACAAAGTACGGATTTGATAAAGAAGCAGTTACATGCTTCAATTGTGGTGAAAAGGGTCACTTCAAACGTGAGTGCACCCGACCAAGCAAACAAGGCAATCAGAACCCATTCCGTAATCAGACGAGTACTTCAAATACCAATCAAGACAATCGTGGAAAAGGGATAGTGGCTGTAAACAACACCACCAACCAGAATCAGTCTGGATCATCAAACGATAATCGTGCTTTAACCGTACAAGCTGATGAAGGGTTTAATTGGTCTTTACAACTTGGGGAAGGTGATCAAGATAAAGGAGGAACAGCGTGTTATGCAAAGATCATCAATCACATCAAGCACGTTCATAAGGAAGAATTTTCTGAAAGTGACGACAGTTCTGGTAATATCGGGAGTTCTGATGAAGAAAGTTCTACTTCGGGCGATTATCACTCTGAATCTGATGTGAGCAAAGAAGCAAGTTCTAATCTTGATGACTTATTGAATGAAGCAGAAGAGTTGAAATGTCAGAAATCAGTTCTGATCAAGAAGGCTGAGGTAGCATCTAAAGAAATGGAGAAGTTCTTTTCTGAAGACGGATCTTTTTCTTATCAGACTGCCTTTATGGCAAATGTCTCAGCTTCTACAAGTCAGGTAAAATCTGAAATTCTTATCAATTGTAGAGATTGTGAGTATATGAAAAATGAATTTGAGAGAATAAAACTTAAATGTGATACGATTCATATTCACAATCAGAGTTTAGTTGTTGAAATGGCTAAATGCAAAGAAGCGAATATGGCTCTAGTTAGACATGAAAAAGAATTTAAATCTATGATTGAAACTCTAAAGAAAAATGTTTCCGAAGTAACAAAAACTGTTTATCATAAACAAGTTAGTATAAACGATTACATTAACATTGTTGAGGAAACTAAAAAGGAATTAGCCATTGTAAAATGCGAGCATGATGCAATCAAGCAAAAGTTGGAGAGTTATTCTAACTCCCGATTTGTGCTCGATCACATTATTGATGTTCAACAACTAAAGGGAAATAAGAAAGGTGTTGGGTATGAGAAGTGTCTGCCCCCTTTGAGACATAATTATGCTTATATGCCTGATGAAGAAGAAATGCCACGGTTTGAACCCAGTGTGCCTCTTGATTATGAGGAAGTTACTACTGGCCTAGTGTTCAAATCGGACAATTCTCCAAGTACAACTTCTGAGCAAAAAGATTCAACATCTACGAAACAAGGTCCTCCAACCATTGAGGACTATGAGTCGTCGGATGATGAACCAGAATCAGATGTGAGTAATCAGGATAAATCACTTGACAAACTTAAAGGAGTAGAAGTTCCAATTGAGAATCATATTCTGTGTGATCCTCCTACCCCTGCTGTTCAACCTGTTGTTCAACAAGTGATAGATCCTGTGTCTACCGTTAAAAGTAATATTGTGCTGTACACTTTGGTTGGTGATTCTAAAATCTATTCAGATAATGATTTTCCAATTAAAAATGTCAATCCATCATCGATTGATAATGTTTTTGAAAATAACACAAGTAAGTTTTTGGGAAAGTCGATTCCGGGAGTTATTGTGACTCAATGTAATCCAATTCCTAAGGCTGAAATCAAAAAGAAATTTGGAAATCAGAAATCACCTTCAAAGCAACAACCTATTGCTTCTAAGGGTAAACAATCAGATCAACGAGCTCAAAGGCCAAAGGTTTCTAAATCAAAATTTGAAACAAAAGGGGCTCGTTATCAGAAGAAAAACAGTAGTGTCAAATTTGTGGAATCGAGGGGTACAAGTCAAATACTGATTTTGTACAAGTCAAAATTTTAAAACGTGATAGTCAAAACAATTACACTCAACATTCAAACGGGTGTGATGAAAAAGCAAGTACCTCAGGTTATACAAGTTCGACATCTGATCGTCGATCCAGTTCTCCTAAGTTTGTTGAAAGGAGAACGTGTTTTAAATGTGGAGAGTTTGGGCACATCATCAAAGATTGTGCAAACACTCCGAAAGAGAAATTTGTTGAGAGAGCATCACCTGAAACGATTCACCCTAAATGTCGTCCCGTTTCGCCTAAACATGATAAAAGAACTGTTAAAGAATAGGAAACGAAACAACGACATCAAAATGTGAATAAAATAGAAAAGGCTTTAAAATCTAAGGTCAAATCTGTTCCAAGGGAACCAAGTTCACCTGTAAAACCAGAAGTTTCAAAATTTGTTTACAAAACTCAATCTGGTAAACAAAAACAAACTTGGAAACCTAGGAAGAGTGAAAGTTCAGGGGGAGCTGTTCGTTTGGAAAATCATCAACAAATCGAGATCACTATTTGTGATGCTCAAGGACGACCCAAGACCACTATGGCTTGGGTCCCCATCCTTAACTAATCATTGGATGATATGTGCAGGATGTTCCAGGAGGAACTATCAATAGTCATTGGATTGTTGATAGTGGGGCATCCAGGCACATGACGGGCGACTTACGGCTTCTATATGATGTAAGAAACATTAAAGGAGGCTATGTCGCTTTCGCTGGAGACAAAGGCGGTTACATCACTGGAGAGGGAATGATCTCCAATGGTGTTGTATGTTTCGATAAGATCAATTATGTTCGTCAAATTGATCATAATCTTCTCAGTGTGTCGCAAATATGCGATAAAAAGTTCACCGTGCATTTCGATGATGCCGTTTGTTATGTGCTTAAACCTGGTTTCAAAATTCCTGATGAATGGATTCTCTTATCGGCTCCAAGAATCAATGATCTTTATGTTCTTGATATGAGTCAAGCGATTACAACTTCTGCACAACTCACATGTTTTGTCTCGAAAGCCACAGAGAAGGAGTCTATATCTTGGCACAGAAGAATGGGACACATTCACTTAAGAAAAATGAACCATTTGGTGAAAAACAATCTTGTGAATGGCGTGCCCGTGAGAAGTTTTCATCTACAAGATATCCGTGTTTCATGCCAGAAAGGGAAGCAAACGAAGAAGTTTCACCCTTTGAAGAAAATCAACACAGTTAGCATGCCTCTCGAACGTCTTCATATGGACCTTTTTTGGACCTATGAGACACAAGACAACGTTCGGAGATGTTTATTGTTTAGTAGTTACTGATGACTACTCTAGATTTTCTTGGGTAGCTTTTATGGCACACAAGAGTGATACTCCTGGCATCCTCAAGGATCTTCTTACAATGTTGGAAAATCTCTACTCGTTGAAAGTTAAGAGAATCAGAAGTGACAATGGAACTGAATTCAAAAACCGTGTTATGGATGAGTTCTGTACTTCTAAAGGCATTCTTCATGAATACAGTTCTCCTTACACTCCATAACAAAATGGTGTCGCGGAGAGGAAGAATCGGACAATAATTGAAACTGCAAGAACAATGTTGGTAGAGTCGGCGTTTCCTGTTCAGTTCTGGGCGGAGGCTGTGTCGACTGCATGGTACACATTAAACCGAGTTCTTACGGTTAAGAGACATGGCAAGACTTGTTTCGAACTTCTACAGAAAAGGAAACCAGATCTTTCAATTCTAGAACCTTTTGGTGGTCCATGCACTATGATTAATCCGGATGGAAAGTTTGGCGCGAAAGCTATCGAGGGTTTCTTCCTTGGATATGCTACACCAAATTTTCGTGTTTGGAATCTGACTACCAAAAAGATTGAACTATGGAGTGAAGTAAGGGTTCAGAGATATACAAGTTCTATTAAAGCTCCAGGTGATCCTTGGATGTTCGATTACGATGGGCTATTCAACTCCTTTGATCTGCCAACCTTTGATGAAGATTCCGCAGCTGCTAGAATGATATTTGATAGTGACAATGCTGCTGAATCGTCATTAGTTAGACCTGTTGTTGTTAACTCACAAAGTTCTAATTCGTCTAACAACACAGTTCAAAATGAGGAAGTTGAAAATGCTACTGAATACAATGAGTCATCAGAAGAAGATGAAGAAAATCTGGATGCGACTGAAGGCACTTCATCTCCAGTTGTTCCAGTTCAGGGCACTTCTGTTGATACTCCTCATGTGCAAGTCGATGATACTGCTGAAGGAAATGCATCCACTTCTACGCATATTCCAGGCGTGGAGTTGGTTGTTGATCTTAATATTAACAATTTGGGTGTTAATGCTCGTGTTCCTGAAAATTCTGAAATGAGGATACACGATACCCATCCACAGCAGAATATCATAGGAGATGTCCAACAAGGTGTGCAGACGCGTAATCAGCTGAGAAACAACCAGAGTGCTGGTTTGTATTCAGCTATTAGAGAATCTGGTCTCCAAAATGATTGGTCCTTCGCGTGTTACGTTTCACAAGAAGAACCGAAATCTTGGAAGGAAGCTTTAAAAGATAATTCTTGGGTTGAAGCCATGCAGGACGAACTGCAGCAATTTCAAAAGCTTGGCGTTTGGAAGCTTGATGAAAAACCGGAGAATTACAAGAAAATTGGCACACGATGGGTTTATAAATGCAAGAAAGACGACCGTGGAGTTGTTATTCGCAACAAGGCGAGACTGGTTGTTCAGGGTTTTTGTCAGATTGAAGGCATTGACTACAATGAAGTTTATGCACCTGTTGCACGTCTGGAAGCTATTCGAATCTTCTTAGCTTATGCTTCTTTCAAAGGATTCAAAGTTTACCAGATGGACGTTAAAAGTGCTTTTCTTCATGGTATTGTTCAAGAAGAGGTGCACGTCGAACAACCTCCAGGTTTTGAAGATCCTATTCACCCTGATCGGGTTTGGTTGCTCAACAAAGCTCTTTATGGTTTACATCAAGCACCTAGGGCTTGGTACGCAACCTTATCCAATTATCTTCTGGAGAATGGATTTCGACGAGGTCTTATTGATTGCACACTCTTTATCAAAGAACAAGATGAAGATCTTCTGCTGGTGCAGGTATACGTTGATGATATAATATTTGGGTCTACTAATGACTATTTGTGCAGGCAATTCGAAAGTGTTATGCAGGAAAAGTTCGAAATGAGCGCTATGGGGGAGATGAATTTCTTTTTGGGCCTTCAAGTTCAACAAACAGAGTCTGGGATTTTCATCCATCAGACTAAATATGTTGGTGACATTTTGAGCCGATTCCAAATGTCAGATGCAACGCCCATTGGTACTCCACTTCCGCAGAATCACGGGATTACTCCGGATTTGAAGGGTGAAAGCATCAACTCCTCGTACTATCGTGCCATAATCGGATCTCTCATGTATCTTACCGCTTCGAGGCCTGATATCATGTATCCAACGTGCTTGCTAGCAAGATATCAAGCAAACCCGAAGGCCTCTCATCTGTCAGCTGTCAAAAGGATTTTACGCTATTTGAAGGGATGCCCAGACCTCGGTCTTTGGTACCCTAGGGATGATAGTTTTGAATTAATTGCCTACAGTGATTCTGATTTCGGTGGTTGCAAAATCGATGGCAAATCGACAACAGCAGGATGTCAGTTCCTAGGAAATCGCCTGGTCACGTGGCAGTGCAAGAAGCAAACGTGTGTTGCTACATCAACATGTGAAGCAGAATATATTGCTGCCTCGAGTTGTTGCTCCCAAGTTCTTTGGATACAACAACAAATGCGTGACTACGGTTTAGAATTCCTATCTACTCATATTTTTGTTGATAATAATGCTGCCTTACAGATCACTAGAAATCCTGTGCAACATTCTAAGACTAAACACATCGACATTAAATATCACTTCATACGTGATTGTTTTGACAAGAGGTTAATCGATGTCATTCATGTCCTCACTGATCACCAACGTGCCGACCTGTTTACAAAAGCTTTTGATAAATCACGTTTTGATTATCTACTTTTGGTCAATGGCATTAAGGTGATACCCGAGTAAACTTCTTTGGCTGATCGTTTTTGTAAATATTTTCTTTATAAACTTTGAAAAATTCAAAAAGATTTTAGTTTTCGTAAACTTTGTAAATTTTAGGGGGAGAAATTTCAAGAAAATACAAAAAAATTGCAAAAGTTCAAAATCCAAAAAGATGTCTTTACTTTCTGTCGTTTCGTTTGAAAAATTCAAAAATGAGTTTCTTGGATAAAGGAAAATGATGATGTTCACTGGTGTGGTCGGTCAACGTGCTCAAAATGAAAAACAAAAAGAAAAAATGATAAGTATCTCTACTAACGATGTATCGGTAGGCTCACAATCAGACTAAAATGTGCAGGATGATACAAACCTAACAGCCTTCAAGTCAGGTGGGAACCACACATTGGCATATGGTCTTAGTACCGAAATTTCGTTTGAGAGATTGCCGAGGTTCTGAGATATTCGGTCTTTATGCTGCTTATCATCTGGGTATCATGGTTGTATCAAACCGTTAAAATAACGGAGACGAAGTCTAGATCTTCCATGATATCATACATACGTGTAGATATTGCATTCGACCTCAATAAGTGATCAACAATCACATGTCCAAACAAAATAAGTGATAATATATCACAGATTCTTTGCGGGAGTCAAGTTCGTCTCTCTGCTGTACGAAAGTACTGACCTGTTCACGGACTTGCTCCTGTGCCCTCATGCATATGAAAATCAAGTTCCTCATCAATAAGTGATTCTATCACATAGGGCTTGTTTTCAAATCAAAATAAGTGAGTTTCTCACATTTTTATACGGTCAAACAGATGATAATCGGTATACTCACCGGTAAGATGAATTCTAGTGCATACCTTGATACGGGAATGTGTCATGAGTGGATTCACATCGACAAATAAGTATAATCCTTACCGTTAATAGTATCTCTTAAATTATGATTATGTCTGATCAGTTTGAGCTTATGTGGACCAAAATACCGATAATCGAGGTAGTATACTTATCTAGAGCTTTAAACAGAAATCAAAATCATGTTGACTAAGACCGTAAGCTGGTATGATTCCTTGTCCTTGAAATTCGCAAAAAGATTGCACTTGTACAGTTGTTTAGTGTTTTCACAGTTTTCCGCTTTTTCGTTTAGTTTACCGTGCTTTAAATTTGCTTTTAGTTTATTTGTGTAAAGTTAGTTTTTGTTTAAGCCGAAGTTGTTGCTTGGTGTTTTCTACCGGAAGCCTGAAACCTTCTTCATAAAAACGTTCCTGCATTTGAAAACTCAAACAGAATGGAAATGTGTTCATAATCTGTTCTGACTGCAAAATCTTACCAGCCTCTGTGTTTTTTTGAAAAACATGTTTGCGAAACAAAAGAATGGTCGACGAATCAGACCAATGGTCGACGAATCAGACCATCATCGGCGAATCAAATCTGTTTCGTCAAAACATCGACGGAACACAATAAGCCCAAATCAGTTTCGTCATGGGCTTATTTGTTTGGCCCAAGTCCAAGCCCAAGTCTCTGTTTCGCCGGGCCCAAAATTCCTGTTTCGTCGAGATCTCTGATTCGTCGAGACAAGGCGGTGATATAAGGGTCCCAGTTGTTCACTGTTTCAAAACATCAAACTATTCATCTTCTTCAAACACTCAAAACCCCATAACTACGGTCATCCTCTCAAATCACTCAAATCATCCGTTTTTCATCAAAATCTTACAAAAATCAAAGGTAGTAAAACGTTCCGGTTCATATTCCGAACATTTTGAACCGTCGGTTTTTCATCCGAAACCCTCAGAGACCCCTTTGAGACCTTGTTTTTCTTTGAAAATATATGTGATGTTGAAATTATTGTGTTTTTCCTTCTGATATCTGATAGATTTAGGTTTATTGTGTGTATTTTTGTTTGATTTGGATGTGGGTTTATGTAACAAAAACAGGGGTTTTTGTTTGATAAAGTTCTTAACTGTTTTAAATGGGTTTTTGGATCGGAAATCATATATGGGTTGTCATAAGTTGGTTTGGGTATAAATAATGATGTTGAATGTGTTTGTGTTTGTTTTTGTTCTTTGTTTAAACCATAAAACGGCGAAACTACAAAACCCCCAAATTGACGAATCACATTAACCCAAATTCCGGCGAATCAAACATACGACGAATCAGATATGACGAATCAGAGACGACGAATCAGAAATGGAATGAAACAGACTCGACGAATCAAAACGTCGACGAATCAAACTAGTCAAGGGTCAACCCTCTGTTTCGTTGCACAACCTTCTGTTTCGTCGTTGATCTTCTGTTTCGTCGTACATGCCTTAGCAGTTTTCTGTTGTTGCTGTTTGTTCACAGTAAACATGATTTGATAGGTTATCTGTTATGTGGATACATGAAATTGTATCCATACATGTCTAAATGCATGTTATATCAAATGTGACTTATTCTGGACATTTTCATTTACAGATGGCACCTAAAGCACCGAAAGAAAAAGGAAAACGCAAGAAGGCGACAAAGAAAGAAAACAAAACTGAAGAGGAGATTATGTCAGAGAAGCGTCATAATCAAGTTGCATATCTGGATCCTGATGACAAGCTCACTGAATTGAAAGATATCACGAAGTGGATCAGGGAGTCACGTATTAATTATGCTGTTACATTTTCGACGCCCGTCTACAAATCACTGATTAAAGCTTTCTGGGATTCTGCAAGCGTCGTCCAAATCGATGGAAAGGATATTATAAGAGGTCGTGTGAATGATCTGTATGTCATTATCACTCCGGAGATATTGAATGAAGTTCTTCAATTACAAGATCAACCGGATGCTCCATATTCAATCCCAATCATGTGTTCACGAGGCTATTTGCTACGGATGAAATGTATTGGAGACATTTTCGTCAAACAAATCAACAAAGGTGATCTTCCATTACGCTACAAGTTTTTATTGCATATTCTTATTCAGTGTCTCAGGAATACACGGTCTGGATATGATATGGCTGGAGATGATCTCGTTGGTTTCATGGTTGCTTTGGTGTTAAACAAACCGTTTAGCATCTCAAAGTATATTTTCAGCAACATGAAAGAGAATATGACAAGGACAGGAAGTAGAACAACCGGAAACAAGTTTTGGATGTATCCTTTGTTTCTGCAAATGATTATGAATGTTCAACATCCAGACCTTCCTAAAGCTGAAAATGATCTTCTGAAGATAGAGGCAATGAATTTCAACTCTTTAAGGCTAATCAAGACTCTTGCCGCCAAAAGATACAAAGAAAGTGTTCCTCCAAGGAAGCTTTTTGGCGCACTTGTGAATCCTGATTATGTTGCTCCAGCAAATGATAAATGGCGTCATGATGACAGCCAATCTGACAATGAAGAGCCTGAGTTGGAAAGAAAAAGGATAGAGAAATTTGGTCCTGACCCAGTTGATTCGGATGAGTCTGGTAGTGGTAGTGGTGACAGTAGTGGTGAAAGTGATGATGGTGGTGATACTGGTGTTGTTGGTACATCGAGCAAAGGTGCAGCTTCTGGTACATCAGCTAGTAGTTCTTCAGCAAGTGGTGATGATGAATCTGATTCTAGTTCTAGTGATCATATAGTCGAGCCTGGATACCAAATGTATATCGATATACGTGGAGTAAAAAGGTATAGAAAGATTAGAACTGAAGATGATCCAGAATATGTTCCAGAGGATCCTGAAGGTGAAAGAAGAACAAAAAGGAGAGCTGAGAAAGCTGTTGAAACTCAAAAGAAGAAAGCAAGAAGATATTTGAGTACTTATGCTAGAAAACCTGTGCATCAAGAGTCTTCATCTGTACCTCGGGAGCCTGTACAAGAAGCTCCTGTAGTTACTTCAGCTACAGAAACTCCAGTTGTTACATCAGCTGCTGCTACTCCATCTGTTACTCCTCAGGCAGTTCCTGAAAGAACTATGGCTTCTGCAATCAGAGCAACCACTTCGCAGATCAGTGCTGAACGTCATAAGACATTTTCCGGATTTTCTCAAGACGAAAAGATCAGATACCTGTTCTCTACACTTGAAGCAGCTGCTGATCGTGATCAGAGACAATCTCATTTCATTAATCTCACGAAGAATGACCAGCTTAAACAATCGGTGGAAATTAACAACTTGAAGTCAACCGTTGGTCAACAGCAAACAGTAATAGAGCGACAACAAGCTGAAATTGATTTGCTTAAAGCTGAAAATGCTCGCTTGAAGGCTGTTGATGAAGAGAAAGAGAGAAGGCTTGTTGTTTTGTGGGATTATCATTGTAAACAACAAGAAGTACTGAAGAAAAAGGATAATGATACGGAAGACCAAGGGAATCCTGACACTTCTGGTACATCACAGAAGCAGCCAACCGCACTTTCTTCTGAAGTTGTTGCAGTTCAACCTACAGTGGTCGAATCATCTCAGGGAACTTCTACTGGAAAAGTTCAACAGATAGAAGGTACTTCTTCTGTAGTAAGCAGTGCTGATATTGCTTTAAAGGCTATTTATCCATTTACGGGAGAGTTGCTTGAAGAAGGAGAGTTAATAGAAGATCTTTCTCAGGAGCAATTGAGTGTTTTACATTCTATGAGAGAAATCGATGATGCTGAGATAGATAAAATGTCGACTGAGACTGATACAACTAATGTGGAAGATATTGATGAAATTGTGTTTGAAGGCGAAGAAACAAAATCAACGTATGTTCGAACAGATGGTACTGAATTCGCTTCGTTTGATGAAGATTGGATGAAGGAGAATATTGATGACATAGACGAGCACTTAAAGAATCGTAATTCGTCTGAAAAAGACACAGATGCATTTTCTGAATGGAGAAAACAGTTTCTATCTAAAGTCTCCAAGCCTGTGCCTGAAAAAGCTCAAGTCGACTACTTGCAATTTGAAAAGGCAAAGCCAAGTGGAAGGATTCTATGCTGGATGTTTGTTCAAGATATACACTGCATTGCTATCAAACGTAAATACGGAATCCTGTATTTCAATTCACTGCTGAGCATTCTTTCCTTGCCATTTTATGATGTTGCTGCGTTGACAAGGCTTGAGCTTATCAATCGGTCAAAATACGATGGTGCTACTTTATTTGAGCGACTGATTAAAGTAAACAAGAAGTCGGGCTGGAAGGATGAATCATACAAGCCACAATTTCCCATCTATCAACCGATCAAGTTTACTCTTGATCCTGACACCAACACTTGCAGATACAAGCTTGTGTACCAGCCTCCGAGGGTAGTAGATAAAATCCCATTGATGCCTATGCAGCAGGATTTTCTTGAAGACATGGCATTATGGTGCTACGACTCGGATACTCATGAAGCTGTAATTGTGTTTAGAGATAATCGTGCAAATTACCGGATGTTGGATCCGATGTGGATCGTCAACATATCCGAGGCTGATATTAGCAGATTATATCGTCATGATATTTTCTATGAAGATCAGGATGCATGTCAAGCTTTAAAGTTTCAGCGCGTAGCGTGTTTTTGTTATTACAGGGGCATACATTCGGGCAGTTCATGGTCCGAACAACACTGAGATGGAAGATAAGAAGACCGAAGACGAGTAATAGACAAGGGGGAGTTTGTTGATGCATTTTTAGTGTCTGTGACTAGTCTTGTTTAACGATGTATTTCGTACGGTCTTTTATTAATTATCGAGTCTGTATGTTATGTTGACCAAGTCGGATATCCTCCTATCTGCTTGTGTACGACTTGTTTGTCTCTTTTGGTATGTAAAGTATTAAGAACAATGCATGTTGCATTAAAGGGTAGTATGGTCATTACTATGTTTATATGTTCTATCTGTTTGCTGTCTGTATACAACAAACAGAAAAGCTGATGCAGCTCTCGACGAAACAGGTCTGTTTCGTCGAACACATCATGACGAAACAGATCAATGTCCTTTACTTCTGTTTCGTTGACGGTCATGACGAATCACACTTGATTCGTCGTGTAATGGGCTGTTTCAAGCCCAATGACTGGCCCATATCCTGTTTCGTCGCACACCTTGTGTTTCGCCGTAAACTTGGGCCCAGGGACTATATAAACCATGTCTGTTTTCATTTGAAGATAGAGATGAGATAATAACTAGTAACAAAACTCTGTCCAAATTCTGTCTGAACTGTGTTTGTATCAGTTTGTAATAGGTTCTCATCCCGTTTAATCAATCAAGTGTGTTTCATTGATTAATCCTTTGTTGTTATTGCTTTATATGTTTGATTTGGCATAGTTACGTGGATTCCGCACACGTGACCGTGTTTGCTATAAACAAGTGATTCGGTTCGTTATCGATTCTCAGATTTCGGGACCCACAAGTGGTATCAGAGCATTGGCTCTTATCCTTGTTTAAAATCAAACATTGTTCGGTTTTTATCAAGTATTTTGTGTGTGTTTTTCTGAAAATTTGTTCTTGAAAAATCATATATTCTGGAAAAATATTCATAAAATCTGTTGGTTTCTTGTTGTTTGCTAAAGATTTTTATCAAAAACCTAAGTTAGATTGTTTGTTCATGCTTTAAACCGGGGTTTTAGTGAAAATTTTGTGTATTTTCGTGTTTCGAAAAATTATCGGTGAAAATTTTGTGAAAATTTTGTGTATTTTCGTGTTTCGAAAAATTATCGGAAAACTCATGTTCTTGGGTGTGTTCTTGACAATCTTCATATTTGTTCTTATAAGAACTGTGATCTTGATCTTTTAAATTGTTAAAAACCAAGTGTTATAACTTATAATACTATAACTTGACTTTAGTGTAAAAGTGTGATAATTTGTTTCAGTGAAAAAGTCTGTTTCGTTGAAAATTGGTGTTACAAACATACCTTGTGTCAGTAATAAATATCTTGCTGTCTGAGACTTATCTATTGACTGATCAGTAAGATATTTTAAATATCTAAACCAGCTGTCTGATACTCAGTTTCGACGAAACAAGTAGTCGACGAAACAACTTTTGTTTCGCCACAACATCTTTGACGAAACAACTTCTGTTTCGCCACAAAATCACAATTATCACAAGTCTGTTTCGTCATCATTCATTTAGACGAAACAAACCTGTTTCGTGAAATCTGTTTCGTCGAGAACAGATCTATTTTATACAGAGGACTTGTAAAAGTTTGCTAACTGTGTGTTTTCAAGAATTTGTGCAGGTACTATCATACATATACCAAATATGAGTTGTACTAGTCCAGGGGATCGGAGTATGGACTCGAGACCACGTGAAGATCCGACCTCCGCAGCAGCATGGGTGAAGAATGTTTTTGGTCAACCCTCTATAAGTGCCGGACAATGGGCTTTGGCATCCAATCAGAATCAAAACATACAAAATCTTTTGCTTAGCGAGAGCGAAACGGGCAGCAACAATCGCCCGCCAAAGTTGAATCATATGAACGAGTTTCCATCATGGAAAGGTCGTTTTCATACATAAGTTCAAGGTCAAAGCACTGATCTTTGGAGGTGTTTCATTACTCCACGCAATAATGCTCTCGAAGTAGCAGCCTCAACGGCCGAAGGTTTTTCTAACATGCAGGAAAATGACAAGAAAGCCTATGAATTTGAGAAAAAGTCGTTTGCTGTTCTTACCCAAGCGCTTCACAAAGATATCTATCATCAATTTTCTTATTGTTCGGACACGAAAACATTATGGGATTCTTTGGTAACAAGAGGAGAAGGAAATGCAGCTTCTAGAAAGACACGCCATGATCTATTGAAGAAAGAGTTTGAATCGTTTCAGTTCTTGGAAAATGAAACTCTAAATGATATGACTACACGTTTTTATCATTTGATTAGTGAAATGTTTGCTTATGTAGTTACTGCAACTGAAAAGGAAGTTGTTGCACGGTTTGCTGATTCTCTACCACCAAAATGGAGCCCATACATTGAGCTTTTAAAGCATACCGGTGTTCTAGATGCTGACACTGTAAGTATCTATGAATTCGTACAGAAGCTGGAACACAAGAATGATGAAGAAATTAGGAAACCAAAACGAATTGCTGCTCCTCAAAATATCGAAATGTATTATGGAGGAGGTTTTAACCCGTCAGCTAGTTCCAGTTCAGCTCAGCAACCAAAGTTACAAACGGCGTTTGTATCAAATACAAACTCTTCTCCGTTTCCTCAATCAGCTCCACCTCTTGTCTTCGATCCGAGTGCCTATCTTCCGCCAGCGCATTTGATTGCTCAAGCTCAAGCTTATTCTGGAGGAGGTTTTATTCCTTATACATCTCCAGTTGCCACTACTCAACCTCAGTTTAATCCGAGTGCTTATATTCAAGCCCAACCACAACCACAAGTCCAACCACAACCACAAGTTCAACCACAACAACAGCAAGCTCATTATACCAACAATCCTACAACCCCAAACACTAACACAGTCAAAGTTGATACATCAAACCTCTCAAATGTTAGCATTGAAGTAGCAAAGGAACATATGGAACTCATTAATACAATGGTCAGTGCTTACTGCGGTTTGGTCGCATGTCAAATTGGAAACATTAGTTTGACCAACGAAGATTATCTTCAAATCAACCGTGATGAAATGGAGTTGATGGATATAAAGTGGGCGTTCGCAAGTGCTGTTAGAAGGGCGAAGGACTTTATGGTTCGAACAGGGAGAAGTTCTTTGGACAGCAAACAGGATACAAAGTACGGATTTGATAAAGAAGCAGTTACATGCTTCAATTGTGGTGAAAAGGGTCACTTCAAACGTGAGTGCACCCGACCAAGCAAACAAGGCAATCAGAACCCATTCCGTAATCAGACGAGTACTTCAAATACCAATCAAGACAATCGTGGAAAAGGGATAGTGGCTGTAAACAACACCACCAACCAGAATCAGTCTGGATCATCAAACGATAATCGTGCTTTAACCGTACAAGCTGATGAAGGGTTTAATTGGTCTTTACAACTTGGGGAAGGTGATCAAGATAAAGGAGGAACAGCGTGTTATGCAAAGATCATCAATCACATCAAGCACGTTCATAAGGAAGAATTTTCTGAAAGTGACGACAGTGCTGGTAATATCGGGAGTTCTAATGAAGAAAGTTCTACTTCGGGCGATTATCACTCTGAATCTGATGTGAGCAAAGAAGCAAGTTCTAATCTTGATGACTTATTGAATGAAGCAGAAGAGTTGAAATGTCAGAAATCAGTTCTGATCAAGAAGGCTGAGGTAGCATCTAAAGAAATGGAGAAGTTCTTTTCTGAAGACGGATCTTTTTCTTATCAGACTGCCTTTATGGCAAATGTCTCAGCTTCTATAAGTCAGGTAAAATCTGAAATTCTTCTCAATTGTAGAGATTGTGAGTATATGAAAAATGAATTTGAGAGAATAAAACTTGAATGTGATACGATTCATATTCACAATCAGAGTTTAGTTGTTGAAATGGCTAAATGCAAAAAAGCGAATATGGCTCTAGTTAGACATGAAAAAGAATTTAAATCTATGATTGAAACTCTAAAGAAAAATATTTCCGAAGTAACAAAAACTGTTTATTATAAACAAGTTAGTATAAACGATTACATTAACATTGTTGAGGAAACTAAAAAGGAATTAGCCATTGTAAAATGCGAGCATGATGCAATCAAGCAAAAGTTGGAGAGTTATTCTAACTCCCGATTTGTGCTCGATCACATTATTGATGTTCAACAACTAAAGGGAAATAAGAAAGGTGTTGGGTATGAGAAGTGTCCGCCCCCTTTGAGACATAATTATGCTTATATGCCTGATGAAGAAGAAATGCCATGGTTTGAACCCAGTGTGCCTCTTGATTATGAGGAAGTTACTACTGGCCTAGTGTTCAAATCGGACAATTCTCCAAGTACAACTTCTGAGCAAAAAGATTCAACATCTACGAAACAAGGTCCTCCAACCATTGAGGACTATGAGTCGTCGGATGATGAACCAGAATCAGATGTGAGTAATCAGGATAAATCACTTGACAAACTTAAAGGAGTAGAAGTTCCAATTGAGAATCATATTCTGTGTGATCCTCCTACCCCTGCTGTTCAACCTGTTGTTCAACAAGTGATAGATCATGTGTCTACCGTTAAAAGTAATATTGTGCTGTACACTTTGGTTGGTGATTCTAAAATCTATTCAGATAATGATTTTCCAATTAAAAATGTCAATCCATCATCGATTGATAATGTTTTTGAAAATAACACAAGTAAGTTTTTGGGAAAGTCGATTCCGGGAGTTATTGTGACTCAATGTAATCCAATTCCTAAGGCTGAAATCAAAAAGAAATTTGGAAATCAGAAATCACCTTCAATGCAACAACCTATTGCTTCTAAGGGTAAACAATCAGATCAACGAGCTCAAAGGCCAAAGGTTTCTAAATCAAAATTTGAAACAAAAGGGGCTCGTTATCAGAAGAAAAACAGTAGTGTCAAATTTGTGGAATCGAGGGGTACAGATAAAATTGAGACTTTTGAAAACAAGTCAAATACTGATTTTGTACAAGTCAAAATTTTAAAACGTGATAGTCAAAACAATTACACTCAACATTCAAACGGGTGTGATGAAAAAGCAAGTACTTCAGGTTATACAAGTTCGACATCTGATCGTCGATCCAGTTCTCCTAAGTTTGTTGAAAGGAGAACGTGTTTTAAATGTGGAGAGTTTGGGCACATCATCAAAGATTGTGCAAACACTCCGAAAGAGAAATTTGTTGAGAGAGCATCACCTGAAACGATTCACCCAAAATGTCGTCCCGTTTCGCCTAAACGTGATAAAAGAACTGTTAAAGAACAGGAAACGAAACAACGACATCAAAATGTGAATAAAATAGAAAAGGCTTTAAAATCTAAGGTCAAATCTGTTCCAAGGGAACCAAGTTCACCTGTAAAACCAGAAGTTTCAAAATTTGTTTACAAAACTCAATCTGGTAAACAAAAACAAACTTGGAAACCTAGGAAGAGTGAAAGTTCAGGGGGAGCTGTTCGTTTGGAAAATCATCAACAAATCGAGATCACTATTTGTGATGCTCAAGGACGACCCAAGACCACTATGGCTTGGGTCCCCATCCTTAACTAATCATTGGATGATATGTGCAGGATGTTCCAGGAGGAACTATCAATAATCATTGGATTGTTGATAGTGGGGCATCCAGGCACATGACGGGCGACTTACGGCTTCTATATGATGTAAGAAACATTAAAGGAGGCTATGTCGCTTTCGCTGGAGACAAAGGCGGTTACATCACTGGAGAGGGAATGATCTCCAATGGTGTTGTATGTTTCGATAAGATCAATTATGTTCGTCAAATTGATCATAATCTTCTCAGTGTGTCGCAAATCTGTGATAAAAAGTTCACCGTGAATTTCGATGATGCCGGTTGTTATGTGCTTAAACCTGGTTTCAAAATTCCTGATGAATGGATTCTCTTATCGGCTCCAAGAATCAATGATCTTTATGTTCTTGATATGAGTCAAGCGATTACAACTTCTGCACAACTCACATGTTTTGTCTCGAAAGCCACGGAGAAGGAGTCTATATCTTGGCACAGAAGAATGGGACACATTCACTTAAGAAAAATGAACCATTTGGTGAAAAACAATCTTGTGAATGGCGTGCCCGTGAGAAGTTTTCATCTACAAGATATCTGTGTTTCATGCCAGAAAGGGAAGCAAACGAAGAAATCTCACCCTTTGAAGAAAATCAACACAGTTAGCATGCCTCTCGAACGTCTTCATATGGACCTTTTTTGGACCTATGAGACACAAGACAACGTTCGGAGATGTTTATTGTTTAGTAGTTACTGATGACTACTCTAGATTTTCTTGGGTAGCTTTTATGGCACACAAGAGTGATACTCCTGGCATCCTCAAGGATCTTCTTACAATGTTGGAAAATCTCTACTCGTTGAAAGTTAAGAGAATCAGAAGCGACAATGGAACTGAATTCAAAAACCGTGTTATGGATGAGTTCTGTACTTCTAAAGGCATTCTTCATGAATACAGTTCTCCTTACACTCCACAACAAAATGGTGTCGCGGAGAGGAAGAATCGGACAATAATTGAAACTGCAAGAACAATGTTGGTAGAGTCGGCGTTTCCTGTTCAGTTCTGGGCGGAGGCTGTGTCGACTGCATGCTACACATTAAACCGAGTTCTTACGGTTAAGAGACATGGCAAGACTTGTTTCGAACTTCTACAGAAAAGGAAACCAGATCTTTCAATTCTAGAACCTTTTGGTGGTCCATGCACTATGATTAATCCGGATGGAAAGTTTGGCGCGAAAGCTATCGAGGGTTTCTTCCTTGGATATGCTACACCAAATTTTCGTGTTTGGAATCTGACTACCAAAAAGATTGAACTATGGAGTGAAGTAAGGGTTCAGAGATATACAAGTCCTATTAAAGCTCCAGGTGATCCTTGGATGTTCGATTACGATGGGCTATTCAACTCCTTTGATCTGCCAACCTTTGATGAAGATTCCGCAGCTGCTAGAATGATATTTGATAGTGACAATGCTGCTGAATCGTCATTAGTTAGACCTGTTGTTGTTAACTCACAAAGTTCTAATTCGTCTAACAACACAGTTCAAAATGAGGAAGTTGAAAATGCTACTGAATACAATGAGTCATCAGAAGAAGATGAAGAAAATCTGGATGCGACTGAAGGCACTTCATCTCCAGTTGTTCCAGTTCAGGGCACTTCTGTTGATACTCCTCATGTGCAAGTCGATGATACTGCTGAAGGAAATGCATCCACTTCTACGCATATTCCAGGCGTGGAGTTGGTTGTTGATCTTAATATTAACAATTTGGGTGTTAATGCTCGTGTTCCTGAAAATTCTGAAATGAGGATACACGATACCCATCCACAGCAGAATATCATAGGAGATGTCCAACAAGGTGTGCAGACGCGTAATCAGCTGAGAAACAACCAGAGTGCTGGTTTGTATTCAGCTATTAGAGAATCTGGTCTCCAAAATGATTGGTCCTTCGCGTGTTACGTTTCACAAGAAGAACCGAAATCTTGGAAGGAAGCTTTAAAAGATAATTCTTGGGTTGAAGCCATGCAGGACGAACTGCAGCAATTTCAAAAGCTTGGCGTTTGGAAGCTTGTTGAAAAACCGGAGAATTACAAGAAAATTGGCACACGATGGGTTTATAAATGCAAGAAAGACGACCGTGGAGTTGTTATTCGCAACAAGGCGAGACTGGTTGTTCAGGGTTTTCGTCAGATTGAAGGCATTGACTACAATGAAGTTTATGCACCTGTTGCACGTCTGGAAGCTATTCGAATCTTCTTAGCTTATGCTTCTTTCAAAGGATTCAAAGTTTACCAGATGGACGTTAAAAGTGCTTTTCTTCATGGTTGTAACACCTGTATCATTTCAACCATCAAACAAATGTCAAACCAATGAAATATTGTATTTCATACTTTGGACTTGTATAAATATGTGTATCTTTTGCACATATCAACTCTTGTTCGATTTCAAACTCTAAATCGCTTTCTGGAAGGTTATACGCGCACTAATGCGTAAATATAACCAGTTTAATGCAACAAACACTCCGGAATAGTGAAATAGGTTTAACATACCTTAAATAACCTTTACATAACTTAGATATAAGTTTTGGAAGGTTTGATGTGGTGAAATCAAAGTTATATCGCTTACAGGGACTAAACTTGACAAACTGCGAAAGTATGCCAATTTGAACTGTAACAGACATTCCGGAACATGACCATAAGTTAAACATACCATAAATATCCTTCACATAGCTTAGAAATTGGCTTTGAGGGGTTCGGTATGCTAAAATAAACTTTTGGGTCACTCAGGGACTAAAAGTGTCAAAAAGTGCACAAGTTTGCATTTTCGCGCATAACTTACGTTCTGAATACATCCGGACATCCAAAAATTTATGTAAGCATGACTATATTATATTTTAGTGTTCGCCATAAGAAAAATCCATTCGTTTCGTCATTTGGATCGTTTTTCGCGCTTGTGCGCATTCCGTCGTAATTAAGCGAACATCGCGTTCGTACGACCAAACGAACCATCATCCGAGATATTTTTGAGCATGTTTTGAGTTCCCTATACTTTAACTTCATTTTAGAGCCTTAAAATGAGGTTAACGGGGTTCAAACGCATCGAAAAAGGCCTTAAAACACCACAGGGACCAAAACTGTCAATATTGAAACTTTTCTGAAACTGGTGCATGCTAGCGTAGCGCGAGCCCTATAGGCTTTACCAGTCGCGCTACGCGACTGCCTACTCTGGGCAGAAAACATGCAGAAACATCAGTTTTTCGCTTTCGGGACCAGATTCGATGTATTAGCCGTTGTTTAATTCACAACCACACATTCTAACATGCTTAGTCAGCGGATAAGGATGGAATTTAGACACCATAACTTTGCAACACATGTATGGATGGAATTTAAGCACCTAAACACCATAACTTTGCAACACATGTACGGATGGGATTAAGGCACGTTTTCCATGAAACGATCTTAACGGTTCAGGTATTCCTATAAATACCCCATACCCCCCATTGCTAAAATCACTAGAATTCTGATTTGAGAACCTCTAAGTTGAAACCATTGTTTCATACCTGAGATTCTTGAATCGGGATTAGCATTCGGGGACCCTTCGTAAGTATTCTTTCGTTCTTTTCCTTATTTTACTGCTTTTCGAGTCAGAAAGTCAAACTTTGTTTGACTTTCAGCGTTGACCAGTAATGGTCAATGCGAAGTTCGTTTGAACTTCGCAACGTGAGTGTAATCACGTTGGTCATAGTCCCTTGGGACTATGCCCACTGATTACCACGTTGTTTAGGGTCGTAGGGTAAGCGATCTAATAAATCGCTTATACCTCGAACCCGACCCAGTTTGGTCGATCATTAGGATCCGACCAAATACATTAGGTGACCCTAGTATAGGGCATAACCTTCCGAGGTTATACCCTATGGTCGCATCGTTTAAGTAGTTGTATGATAGGTAGTTTATATGCCTTAGGTAAATTACCAGAATACCCTTTTCATGTATAATTGGTAATTAAGCATATGTAACCTAAACCTTTGTCACATAACTGATTATGTAATATGTTTAGGCATATAACACTTGTCATAGGGCTAGTTAGGCGGTCCGAACGCGTTTCACGCGAACGACGCGTTAAAGTAGCATAAGCTACCTAAACGGGTCGTAATGGGTCGAAATCACTCAGGTTAAGTTTCATTTAGTATGTAGGCTTTGTTAAACCAAATGACACGAGTCTCTACACTCGTTTGGTTTACAAACCCTAATGCTACCCAATCTTCCGATCTAGGTCCGGTTTATTAACATAGTTACCTATACTAGGTGCCGTTTGATATCCGCGATCTCTAGCATTGTTTAGTTGTCACTCCAGAACTACTGAGCAATCTCAAGTGAGTACATAGACCCCTCTTTTACTGTTTTCCAAACTGTTTTGGGGTGGAACACATGTGCCTACTTGTTACTTTCATGCTTTCCTGTTTTAAGATCATATACTGCTATGTTCGTTAGTACATTATAGTACATGATTTTATGACATTTCATGCTAGGTGTGCCCAATTGTGTGCATTACTTAGTACATCGTTTTACATGAAATTTTGACATAGACATTTGACATAGACATTTCGGCATAGACATTTTAACATGATTGACATTTGATCATGCATTTCCCACAAAACATAACTTTGATTTAAACCAAGATTTACTTCAATACTTTGTTTTTGTGCATATGGTTTAGTTGAGACATTTCACTTGCCATACATGACATCTTGACATAGACGTTTGACATGGATATTTGACATAGACATTTGACATGGATATTTGACATAGACATTTTGATATGATTTACATCTTGACATGAACACTTTGACATATTACCCAATACATTTGACAATTTATTTAAACATAGACTTCTTACATTGGTTGGTTTGGTTTGATTAAGTGATTAAGTAACGATGCGTGTGTAATATGATACAAGCATGGTGGATACGCTGCTGGTACTTCCTATATATAAGTGTTTGTATGGTATTACATATCATAGCGTTATTTGAATCATTTCAGTTTGAGACATAGAACATTTTATACAAATAACATACTTTTCACAAGACATTGATTTATAAACATCTTATCTTATGCAAACATATTTTACTTGGTTATTCATTTAACCTTACATTTATTTATACTTATCATCTGATCTTATCGATTTTCAAATGATTTACAAAGCAAAGCAAATAACAAGGTTCATGACTAAACATTTTCTCAAACATAAGTCATGAAACCTATTTTCACAAAACCTATGTATCTCACAGGCATTTTTATGCTGACGTACCTATTTTCACATGTGTTTTTCAGGAACTGTTGCATAAGATGATCAAGATACACATAGGCAGACTTGGGCTTTAGTGACAATAAAAGATGCAAGACTAGTTAATTATGTTGTATTTCTTTGGTTATTAAGACATTGTAACACTTTTAATTAATAAAACGAAACTTCAATTGCCATGGATTTGAAACATTAATTCTGTTACAACACTCCCCGATGTTTCCGCCACGTTTTGTATGTTCTACGTGGTCGGGGTGTGACAGAAAAGATGGTATCAGAGCCAATGGTTATAGGGAATTAGGTTATTAGTAATGCTTTGACCTAGTCTATAACCTTCCTAGGACCCTAACGCGAGTTTACTTGCGTTTAGTCATAAAACAATACCGTCACCTATCCTTAGGCGACAACCACAACAAGTACATCAATTTCAAAACCGCTTTGAAAACTAATCATCTGTTCTAGGATGATTTATTACAAGGTTTTGAACCCTCTGTTATATGGTTTTGAACCCCTTTGAATTTTCAAAATCTCGTCAAGGTTTTGGGTTTTAAATAATGTGAACATGTGCAAACTGGAAGGGTGAATGCCTGTATTCTGGGTTTTCTGTCTAGGCAAGCACTTCGTATACATCTCATCAGACGCGAGACCAGTTGTGCTTACCTGGGAATTCTTGGGATGAGTGTTCACTTATAGGCGAGCATGTCTTCGCGATACATTATTTTTGACCTATTCACTTTGACTAATCACCGAGGTCGTTTGTTGCTTTGTAGTAACAAACAAATGACCACTACCCTTGCTTTCATCAAATTGCTTCATCTCATTCTTTTCGTCTAAATCTCTCACTCGTTTCCTTTCATGTTTCCTCTTTTAGAATGCCTCCTCGACGCGACAATCAGATGGCAAATGCCGAACTGGCGGAAATCATCGCGCAGCAAATGGCTGTTGCCTTCCCAAATCTTTATGCTCAAATGATGCAGGCCATCAACAACAACAATGCTCCCTGCAACTTCAAGAGTTTCAACTCGGCTAAACCGCTCAAGTTTAGTGGTTCGGAGGGAGCAACTGGGCTTCTTCAATGGTTCGAGAGCATTGAGAATACGTTCCGTCACGTTCAGTGTCCTGAAAATCGCAAGGTCGAGTTTTCTTCGAGCGTGTTTCAGAAGAGGGCTCTTACATGGTGGAACGGGATTATGAGAGACCGGGGTGCTGAAATTGCACTAGCACAGACTTGGGCCGAGCTTAGAGCTCTTATGATGAGGGAGTTCTGTCCTCGTCATGAACTGCGAGCTTTGGAGAGGGAGTTTGATGATTTGAAGCAAGACAGTGGTGAACATCGAGCCTATACTGACCGTTTTGAAGAATTGAGCCTGTTGTGTCCTGCTATGGTTACTCCTGTGGATAAGGCGATCGAGAAATATACTGATGGTCTTCCTGACCTAGTTCAGGATATTGTTACTGGCAGCAACCCTACTACTGTCAGACAAGCCATTGAATTGTCTGCTACTCTAACTGAATCCCACATCAGAAAGAAAAAGCTTTTTCGAAAAGGCGACCCAAGACCATCCGACAAGACTGCTCAAGTGGAACCAAAGGAAGAACATGCTGAGGTGTCCAAGAATAAGAAGCGTAAGGCTTCGCAGAATTTTGCGATTGCTGCTCAACCCAACCAAAACATCCGCCACCAACTAGCTCAGCCTCCTGCAAGGAAACCTTATGCCGGTACTGCACCGATATGCGACAAATGTAATGCACACCACTTAGCTCACCTACAGTGTCGTTTGTGTGCATCATGTGGGCGACTCGGTCACCTGGCAAATGCTTGTCGTTTTACCCCGAACCAAGCTGGTCCAAACCAACCTCAAGTAAATCCTGCTACAGCTCGTCTTCCACGAGGTCCTTGTTTCAACTGTAACGAGATGGGCCATTTCCGAAGAAATTGCCCAAAGATTGCTAACGCGAATCCAGTGCAAGGATGAGCATCGGACCAACTAAAAGACAATGTTGTTTAGAAATAATCAAGCCTTATGTATTATTTTCTTTTGTTGTCAGGGTCCATGAAACAGTTGTTGTTGTGGTTGTTTATAAATAAATCTTTTTATTTTGCATTGCAATGTACAAATATGATGGCATGTATAAACAACGTATCCCCTACAATACCGACAATCAAGGAATCGTATTCCTTGAAGAACAGACTACCCCGTAATTTCTTCCATTTTATTATCTCTTGCGTTTTCCACGGAAATCCTTAGTAACCGTCTCTTGCAAAGAAACGAAGTACAAGGCGCAAGTTACAACTCTGTATGAATACCCAACGTACCACTATAAATTCTTAATAGGATACCTAAGGGTATTTTCAGTATCTTCAAAATTATTGTACCTTAATTCGAATATTGCGTTTTCTTGAAAACGAAATCGAATTTTTGGAAGATCTTTCTATCTTCATAGTTAGATTCTTATTAATGTTTAAAGTGCCGAATGAAATCCATGAAATGGATTCCTAGTGTGCTTTAAATGCATGTACGTAATTAACAAAACAAAACTTACAAATCAAAGATCTAGATAAACAATTTTATGGTTACGTGACTATGTGTTTATGCATTTTGTGTTTTTGTATACTCTGGATATTCGTTATCCAAATCCTCATAGAATCTTTCTTATCTCCATATGAAGGATTCGTAGTAGGATATTCAAAATGGTACTATCTTAAATCCTTAATGGACTTCTACGTTGTAGTTAAGTCCCTTGGATTATAAAGTACTATTCCAAAGTTTAAAGGCAACATGTGTTGATAAGTTAAATACATCCTACGTCGATGTAGTTAAATATTCCCCGTAGGTAATTTAGTTAAAGAGATCCTACGTCGATCTAAGTTAAATAGATTGGTTCGACAATCTAGTTAAATACATCCTACGTCGGTGTAGTAGTTAAAGAGATCCTACGTCGATCTAAGTTAAATAGATTGGTTCGACAATCTAGTTAAATACATCCTACGTCGGTGTAGTAGTTAAAGAGATCCTACGTCGATCTAAGTTAAATAGATTGGTTCGACAATCTAGTTAAATACATCCTACGTCGGTGTAGTAGTTAAATACATCCTACGTCGGTGTAGTAGTTAAATACATCCTACGTCGGTGTAGGAGTTAAATACATCCTACGTCGGTGTAGTAGTTAAATACATCCTACGTCGATGTAGTAGTTAAATAATTCTCTTGAGTAGTTAAGTTAAATAGATTGGTTCGACAATCTAGTTAAATGTATCATGTGTTTATGTAGTTAGATAGACCCTCGTGAGGTCTAGTTCAAGAGATTATTCGTTTAATTTTTTCCCATACGCATTATGAAATAAACTGTGCGGACTGTGCAAAGAACTACGTAATTATGGAGGCCTACATAATTATGGAGTTCAGTGCATAGGAACCACAGGAAGTTTTGTCATGTGTTAAGACCAACAGTGGCAAGAGTAATGATACGGGAGAAGTCTTGGACTTTGACCAATGTCATTTATTCTCACACTACCCAATTCTGATTTCAAGCACACACAAGTTTCCTATGATAATTCTTCACGGGAACTGTTCTCCTGTCTATAGTTCAAAACTCCATGTTTTGTTACTACAATGACTTCAATTTGAGGGTTGACATCTTTGCTAAGAATCCTAACATGGCCCAGAGTTTTACTTAAGGGCTCAATGGATTTGTCTGAAGGTAAAACCGGCACAGCTGTCTCCACAAGTTTCCTCTAAAACTAAATTTCGGGACGAAATTTCCTAAAGTAGGGGAGACTGTAACACCTGTGTCATTTCAACCATCAAACAAATGCCAAACCAATGAAATATTGTATTTCATACTTTGGACTTGTATAAATATGTGTATCTTTTGCACATATCAACTCTTGTTCGATTTCAAACTCTAAATCGCTTTCTGGAAGGTTATACGCGCACTAATGCGTAAATATAACCAGTTTAATGCAACAAACACTCCGGAATAGTGAAATAGGTTTAACATACCTTAAATAACCTTTACATAACTTAGATATAAGTTTTGGAAGGTTTGATGTGGTGAAATCAAAGTTATATCGCTTACAGGGACTAAACTTGACAAATTGCGAAAGTATGCCAATTTGAACTGTAACAGACATTCCGGAACATGACCATAAGTTAAACATACCATAAATATCCTTCACATAGCTTAGAAATAGGCTTTGAGGGGTTCGGTATGCTAAAATAAACTTTTGGGTCACTCGGGGACTAAAAGTGTCAAAAAGTGCACAAGTTTGCATTTTCGCGCATAACTTACGTTCTGAATACATCCGGACATCCAAAAATTTATGTAAGCATGACTATATTATATTTTAGTGTTCGCCATAAGAAAAATCCATTCGTTTCGTCATTTGGATCGTTTTTCGCGCTTGTGCGCATTCCGTCGTAATTAAGCGAACATCGCGTTCGTACGACCAAACGAACCATCATCCGAGATATTTTTGAGCATGTTTTGAGTTCCCTATACTTTAACTTCATTTTAGAGCCTTAAAATGAGGTTAACGGGGTTCAAACGCATCGAAAAAGGCCTTAAAACACCACAGGGACCAAAACTGTCAATTTTGAAACTTTTCTGAAACTGGTGCATGCTAGCTTAGCGCGAGCCCTATAGGCTTTACCAGTCACGCTACGCGACTGCCTACTCTGGGCAGAAAACATGCAGAAACATCAGTTTTTCGCTTTCGGGACCAGATTCGATGTATTAGCCGTTGTTTAATTCACAACCACACATTCTAACATGCTTAGTCAGCGGATAAGGATGGAATTAAGACACCATAACTTTGCAACACATGTATGGATGGAATTTAAGCACCTAAACACCATAACTTTGCAACACATGTATGGATGGAATTTAAGCACCTAAACACCATAACTTTGCAACACATGTACGGATGGGATTAAGGCACGTTTTCCATGAAACGATCTTAACGGTTCAGGTATTCCTATAAATACCCCATACCCCCCATTGCTAAAATCACTAGAATTCTGATTTGAGAACCTCTAAGTTGAAACCATTGTTTCATACCTGAGATTCTTGAATCGGGATTAGCATTCGGGGACCCTTCGTAAGTATTCTTTCGTTCTTTTCCTTATTTTACTGCTTTTCGAGTCAGAAAGTCAAACTTTGTTTGACTTTCAGCGTTGACCAGTAATGGTCTATGCGAAGTTCGTTTGAACTTCGCAACGTGAGTGTAATCACGTTGGTCATAGTCCCTTGGGACTATGCCCACTGATTACCACGTTGTTTAGGGTCGTAGGGTAAGCGATCTAATAAATCGCTTATACCTCGAACCCGACCCAGTTTGGTCGATCATTAGGATCCGACCAAATACATTAGGTGACCCTAGTATAGGGCATAACCTTCCGAGGTTATACCCTATGGTCGCATCGTTTAAGTAGTTGTATGATAGGTAGTTTATATGCCTTAGGTAAATTACCAGAATACCCTTTTCATGTATAATTGGTAATTAAGCATATGTAACCTAAACCTTTGTCACATAACTGATTATGTAATATGTTTAGGCATATAACACTTGTCATAGGGCTAGTTAGGCGGTCCGAACGCGTTTCACGCGAACGACGCGTTAAAGTAGCATAAGCTACCTAAACGGGTCGTAATGGGTCGAAATCACTCAGGTTAAGTTTCATTTAGTATGTAGGCTTTGTTAAACCAAATGACACGAGTCTCTACACTCGTTTGGTTTACAAACCCTAATGCTACCCAATCTTCCGATCTAGGTCCGGTTTATTAACATAGTTACCTATACTAGGTGCCGTTTGATATCCGCGATCTCTAGCATTGTTTAGTTGTCACTCCAGAACTACTGAGCAATCTCAAGTGAGTACATAGACCCCTCTTTTACTGTTTTCCAAACTGTTTTGGGGTGGAACACATGTGCCTACTTGTTACTTTCATGCTTTCCTGTTTTAACATCATATACTGCTATGTTCGTTAGTACATTATAGTACATGATTTTATGACATTTCATGCTAGGTGTGCCCAATTGTGTGCATTACTTAGTACATCGTTTTACATGACATTTTGACATAGACATTTGACATAGACATTTCGGCATAGACATTTTAACATGATTGACATTTGATCATGCATTTCCCACAAAACATAACTTTGATTTAAACCAAGATTTACTTCAATACTTTGTTTTTGTGCATATGGTTTAGTTGAGACATTTCACTTGCCATACATGACATCTTGACATAGACGTTTGACATGGATATTTGACATAGACATTTGACATGGATATTTGACATAGACATTTTGATATGATTTACATCTTGACATGAACACTTTGACATATTACCCAATACATTTGACAATTTATTTAAACATAGACTTCTTACATTGGTTGGTTTGGTTTGATTAAGTGATTAAGTAACGATGCATGTGTAATATGATACAAGCATGGTGGATACGCTGCTGGTACTTCCTATATATAAGTGTTTGTATGGTATTACATATCATAGCGTTATTTGAATCATTTCAGTTTGAGACATAGAACATTTTATACAAATAACATACTTTTCACAAGACATTGATTTATAAACAACTTATCTTATGCAAACATATTTTACTTGGTTATTCATTTAACCTTACATTTATTTATACTTATCATCTGATCTTATCGATTTTCAAATGATTTACAAAGCAAAGCAAATAACAAGGTTCATGACTAAACATTTTCTCAAACATAAGTCATGAAACCTATTTTCACAAAACCTATGTATCTCACAGGCATTTTTATGCTGACGTACCTATTTTCACATGTGTTTTTCAGGAACTGTTGCATAAGATGATCAAGATACACATAGGCAGACTTGGGCTTTAGTGACAATAAAAGATGCAAGACTAGTTAATTATGTTGTATTTCTTTGGTTATTAAGACATTGTAACACTTTTAATTAATAAAACGAAACTTCAATTGCCATGGATTTGAAACATTAATTCTGTTACAACACTCCCCGATGTTTCCGCCACGTTTTGTATGTTCTACGTGGTCGGGGTGTGACAATGGTATTGTTCAAGAAGAGGTGCACGTCGAACAACCTCCAGGTTTTGAAGATCCTATTCACCCCGATCGGGTTTGGTTGCTCAACAAAGCTCTTTATGGTTTACATCAAGCACCTAGGGCTTGGTACGCAACCTTATCCAATTATCTTCTGGAGAATGGATTTCGACGAGGTCTTATTGATTGCACACTCTTTATCAAAGAACAAGATGAAGATCTTCTGCTGGTGCAGGTATACGTTGATGATATAATATTTGGGTCTACTAATGACTATTTGTGCAGGCAATTCGAAAGTGTTATGCAGGAAAAGTTCGAAATGAGCGCTATGGGGGAGATGAATTTCTTTTTGGGCCTTCAAGTTCAACAAACAGAGTCTGGGATTTTCATCCATCAGACTAAATATGTTGGTGACATTTTGAGCCGATTCCAAATGTCAGATGCAACGCCCATTGGTACTCCACTTCCGCAGAATCACGGGATTACTCCGGATTTGAAGGGTGAAAGCATCAACTCCTCGTACTATCGTGCCATAATCGGATCTCTCATGTATCTTACCGCTTCGAGGCCTGATATCATGTATCCAACGTGCTTGCTAGCAAGATATCACGCAAACTCGAAGGCCTCTCATCTGTCAGCTGTCAAAAGGATTTTACGCTATTTGAAGGGATGCCCAGACCTCGGTCTTTGGTACCCTAGGGATGATAGTTTTGAATTAATTGCCTACAGTGATTCTGATTTCGGTGGTTGCAAAATCGATGGCAAATCGACAACAGCAGGATGTCAGTTCCTAGGAAATCGCCTGGTCACGTGGCAGTGCAAGAAGCAAACTTGTGTTGCTACATCAACATGTGAAGCAGAATATATTGCTGCCTCGAGTTGTTGCTCCCAAGTTCTTTGGATACAACAACAAATGCGCGACTACGGTTTAGAATTCCTATCTACTCATATTTTTGTTGATAATAATGCTGCCTTACAGATCACTAGAAATCCTGTGCAACATTCTAAGACTAAACACATCGACATTAAATATCACTTCATACGTGATTGTTTTTACAAGAGGTTAATCGATGTCGTTCATGTCCCCACTGATCACCAACGTGCCGACCTGTTTACAAAAGCTTTTGATAAATCACGTTTTGATTATCTACTTTTGGCCAATGGCATTAAGGTGATACCCGAGTAAACTTCTTTGGCTGATCGTTTTTGTAAATATTTTCTTTATAAACTTTGAAAAATTCAAAAAGATTTTAGTTTTCGTAAACTTTGTAAATTTTAGGGGGAGAAATTTCAAGAAAATACAAAAACATTGCAAAAGTTCAAAATCCAAAAAGATGTCTTTACTTTCTGTCGTTTCGTTTGAAAAATTCAAAAATTAGTTTCTTGGATAAAGGAAAATGATGATGTTCACTGGTGTGGTCGGTCAACGTGCTCAAAATGAAAAACAAAAAGAAAAAATGATAAGTATCTCTACTAACGATGTATCGGTAGGCTCACAATCAGACTAAAATGTGCAGGATGATACAAACCTAACAGACTTCAAGTCAGGTGGGAACCACACATTGGCATATGGTCTTAGTACCGAAATTTTGTTTGAGAGATTGCCGAGGTTCTGAGATATTCGGTCTTTATGCTGCTTATCATCTGGGTATCATGGTTGTATCAAACCGTTAAAATAATGGAGACGAAGTCTAGATCTTCCATGATATCATACATACGTGTACATATTGCATTCGACCTCAATAAGTGATCAACAATCACATGTCCAAACAAAATAAGTGATAATATATCACAGATTCTTTGCGGGAGTCAAGTTCGTCTCTTTGCTGTACGAAAGTACTGACCTGTTCACGGACTTGCTCCTGTGCCCTCATGCATATGAAAATCAAGTTCCTCATCAATAAGTGATTCTATCACATAGGGCTTGTTTTCAAATCAAAATAAGTGAGTTTCTCACATTTTTATACGGTCAAACAGATGATAATCGGTATACTCACCGGTAAGATGAATTCTAGTGCATACCTTGATACGGGAATGTGTCATGAGTGGATTCACATCGACAAATAAGTATAATCCTTACCGTTAATAGTATCTCTTAAATTATGATTATGTCTGATCAGTTTGAGCTTATGTGGACCAAAATACCGATAATCGAGGTAGTATACTTATCCAGAGCTTTAAACAGAAATCAAAATCATGTTGACTAAGACCGTAAGCTGGTATGATTCCTTGTCCTTGAAATTCGCAAAAAGATTGCACTTGTACAGTTGTTTAGTGTTTTCACAGTTTTCCGCTTTTTCGTTTAGTTTACCGTGCTTTAAATTTGCTTTTAGTTTATTTGTGTAAAGTTAGTTTTTGTTTAAGCCGAAGTTGTTGCTTGGTGTTTTCTACCGGAAGCCTGAAACCTTCTTCATAAAAACGTTCCTGCATTTGAAAACTCAAACAGAATGGAAATGTGTTCATAATCTGTTCTGACTGCAAAATCTTACCAGCCTCTGTGTTTTTTTGAAAAACATGTTTGCGAAACAAAAGAATGGTCGACGAATCAGACCAATGGTCGACGAATCAGAACATCATCGGCGAATCAAATCTGTTTCGTCAAAACATCGACGGAACACAATAAGCCCAAATCAGTTTCGTCATGGGCTTATTTGTTTGTCCTAAGTCTCTGTTTCGCCGGGCCCAAAATTCCTGTTTCGTCGAGATCTCTGATTCGTCGAGACAAGGCGGTGATATAAGGGTCCCAGTTGTTCACTTTTTCAAAACATCAAACTATTCATCTTCTTCAAACACTCAAAACCCCATACCTACGGTCATCCTCTCAAATCACTCAAATCATCCGTTTTTCATCAAAATCTTACAAAAATCAAAGGTAGTAAAACGTTCCGGTTCACATTCCGAACATTTTGAACCGTCGGTTTTTCATCCGAAACCCTCAGAGACCCCTTTGAGACCTTGTTTTTCTTTGAAAATATATGTGATGTTGAAATTATTGTGTTTTTCCTTCTGATATCTGATAGATTTAGGTTTATTGTGTGTATTTTTGTTTGATTTGGATGTGGGTTTATGTAACAAAAACAGGGGTTTTTATTTGATAAAGTTCTTAACTGTTTTAAATGGGTTTTTGGATCGGAAATCATATATGGGTTGTCATAAGTTGGTTTGGGTATAAAAAATGATGTTGAATGTGTTTGTGTTTGATTTTGTTCTTTGTTTAAACCATAAAACGGCGAAACTGCAAAACCCCCAAATTGACGAATCACATTAACCCTAATTCCGGCGAATCAAACATACGACGAATCAGATACGACGAATCAGAGACGATGAATCAGAAATGGAATGAAACAGACTCGACGAATCAAAACGTCGACGAATCAAACTAGTCAAGGGTCAACCCTCTGTTTCGTCGCACAACCTTCTGTTTCGTCGTTGATCTTCTGTTTCGTCGTACATGCCTTAGCAGTTTTCTGTTGTTGCTGTTTGTTCACAGTAAACATGATTTGATAGGTTATCTGTTATGTGGATACATGAAATTGTATCCATACATGTCTAAATGCATGTTATATCAAATGTTACTTATTCTGGACATTTTCATTTACAGATGGCACCTAAAGCACCGAAAGAAAAAGGAAAACGCAAGAAGGCGACAAAGAAAGAAAACAAAACTGAAGAGGAGATTATGTCAGAGAAACGTCATAATCAAGTTGCATATCTGGATCCGGATGACAAGCTCACTGAATTGAAAGATATCACGAAGTGGATCAGGGAGTCACGTATTAATTATGCTGTTACATTTTCGACGCCCGTCTAAAAATCACTGATTAAAGCTGTAGGTCCCGAAATCTGAGGATCGATAACGAACCGAATCACTTGTTTATAGCAAACACGGTCACGTGTGCGGAATCCACGTAACTATGCCAAATCAAACATATCAAGCAATAACAACAAAGGATTAATCAATGAAACACACTCGATTGATTAACGGGATGAGAACCGATTACAAACTGATACAAACACAGTTCAGACAGAATTTCGACAGATTTTTGTTACTGGTTATCATCTCATCTCTGGTTCACAATGAAACAGGATGTTGTTTATATAGTCCCTGGGCCCAAGTTTACGGCGAAACACAAAGTGTATCGGCGAAACTGAACATGGGCCAGTCATTGGGCTTGAAACAGCCCATTACACGATGAATCAAAGTGTGATTCGTCATGACCTTCAACGAAACAGAAGTAAAGGACATTGGTCTGTTTCGTCATGATGTGTTCGACGAAACAGACCTGTTTCGTCGAGAGCTGCATCAGCTGTTCTGTTTCCTGTATACAGAGAGCAAACAGATAGAACATATAAACATAGTAATGACCATACTACCCTTTAATGCAACATGCATTGTTCATAATACTTTACATACCAAAAGAGACAAACAAGTCATACACAAGCAGATAGGAGGATATCTGACTTGGTCAACATAACATACAGACTCGATAATTAATAAAAGACCATACAAAATACATCGTTAAACAAGACTAGTCACAGACACTAAAAATGCATCAACAAACTCCCCCTTGTCTGTTACTCGTCTTCGGTCTTCTATTCTTCCATCTCAGTGTTGCTCGGACCATGAACTGCCCGAATGTATACCCCGGTAATAGCAAAAACACGCTACTCGCTGAAACTTTAAAGCTTGACGTGCATCCTGATCTTCATAGAAAATATCATGACGATATAATCTGCTAATATCAGCCTCGGACATGTTGACTATCCACATCGGATCCAACATCCGGTAATTTGCACGATTATCTCTAAACACAATTACAGCTTCATGAGTATCCGAGTCGTAGCACCATAATGCCATGTCTTCAAGAAAATCCTGCTGCATAGGCATCAATGGGATTTTATCTACTACCCTCGGAGGCTGGTACACAAGTTTGTATCTGCAAGTGTTGGTGTCCGGATCAAGAGTAAACTTGATCGGTTGATAGACAGGAAATTGTGGCTTGTATGATTCATCCTTCCAGCCTGTCTTCTTGTTTACTTTAACCAGTCGCTAAAATAAAGTAGCTCCATCGTATTTTGACCGATTGATAAGCTCAAGCCTTGTCAACGCAGCAACATCATAAAATGGTAAGGAAAGAATGCTCAGCAGTGAATTGAAATACAGAATTCCGTATTCACGTTTGATAGCAATGCAGTGTATATCTTGAACAAACATCCAGCATAGAATCCTTCCACTTGGCTTTGCCTTTTCAAATTGCAAGTAGTCGAATTGAGCTTTTTCAGGCACAGGCTTGGAGACTTTAGATAGAAACTGTTTTCTCCATTCAGAAAATGCATCTGTGTCTTTTTCAGACGAATTTCGATTCTTTAAGTGCTCGTCTATGTCATCAATATTCTCCTTCATCCAATCTTCATCAAACGAAGAAAATTCAGTACCATCTGTTCGAACATACGTTGATTTTGATGCTTCACCTTCAAACACAATCTCATCAATATCTTCAACATTAGTTGTATCAGTCTCAGTCGACATTTTATCTATCTCAGCATCATCAATTTCTCTCATAGAATGTAAAATACTCAATTGTACCTGAGAAAGATCTTCTATTAACTCTCCTTCTTCAAGCAACTCTCCCGTAAATGGATGAATAGCCTGTAAAGCAATATCAGCACTGCTTACTACAGAAGAAGTACCTTCTATCTGTTGAACTTTTCCAGTAGAAGTTCCCTGAGATGATTCGACCACTGTAGGTTGAACTGCAACAACTTCAGAAGAAAGTGTGGTTGGCTGCTTCTGTGATGTACCAGAAGTGTCAGGATTCCCTTGGTCTTCCGTATCATCATCCTTTTTCTTCAATACTTCTTGTTGTTTACAATGATAATCCCACAGAATAGCAAGCCTTCTCTCTTTCTCTTCATCAACAGCCTTCAAGCGATCATTTTCAGCTTTAAGCAAATCAATTTCAGCTTGTTGTCGCTCTATTACTGTTTGTTGTTGACCAACGGTTGACTTCAAGTTGTTAATTTCCACCGATTGTTTAAGTTGATCATGCTTCGTGAGATTACCGAAATGAGATTGTCTCTGAAGACGATCAATTGCTGCTTCAAGTGTAGAGAATAGGTATCTGATCTTTTCGTCTTGAGAAAATCCGGAAAATGTCCTATGACGTTCAGCACTGATCTGCGAAGTGGTTGCTCTGATTGCAGAAGCCATAGTTCTTTCAGGAACTGCCTGAGGAGTAACAGATGGAGTAGCAGCAGCTGATGTAACTACAGGAGCTTCTTGTATAGGCTCCTGAGGTACAGATTGTACAGGCTCCTGAGGTACAGATGAAGACTCTTGAGGCACAGATTTCCAAGTATAAGTACTCAAATATCTCCTAGATTTCTTCTTTTGAACTTCAACAGCTTTCTCAGCTCTTCTTTTTGTTCTTCTTTCACCTTCAGGATCCTCTGGAACATATTCTGGATCATCCTCAGTTCTAATCTTTCTATACCTTCTTACTCCACGTATATCGATATACATTTCGTATCCAGGCTCAACTATATGATCACTAGAGCTAGAATCAGATTCATCATCACCACTTGCTGAAGAACTACTAGCTGATGTACCAGAAGCTGCACCTTTGCTCGATGTACCAACAGCACCAGCATCACCAGCATCATCACTTTCACCACTACTGTCACCACTACCACTACCAGACTCATCTGAATCAACTGGGTCAGGACCAAATTTCTCTATCCTTTTTCTTTCCAACTCAGGTTCTTCATCGTCAGATTGGCTGTCATCATGACGCCATTTATCATTTGCTGGAGCAACATAATCAGGATTCACAAGTGCGCCAAAAAGCTTCCTTGGAGGAACGCTTTCTTTGTATCTTTTGGCGGCAAGAGTCTTGATTAGCCTTAAAGAGTTGAAATTCATCGCCTCTATCTTCAGAAGATCATTTTCAGCTTTAGGAAGGTCTGGATGTTGAACATTCATAATCATTTGCAGAAACCGCGGATACATCCAAAACTTGTTCCCGGTTGTTCTACTACCAGTCCTTGTCATATTCTCTTTCATGTTGCTGAAAATATACTTTGAGATGCTAAACGGTTTGTTTAACACCAAAGCAACCATGAAACCAACGAGATCATCTCCAGCCATATCATATCCAGACCGTCTATTGCTGAGACACTGAATAAGAATATGCAATAAAAACTTGTAGCGTAATGGAAGATCACCTTTGTTGATTTGTTTGACGAAAAGGTCTCCTTTACACTTCATCCTTAACAAACAGCCTCGTGAACACATGATTGGGATTGAATATGGAGCATCCGGATGATCTTGTAGACGTAGAACTTCATTCAATATCTCCGGAGTAACAACGACATACAGATCATTCACACGACCTCTTATAATATCCTTTCCATCGATTTGGACGACGCTAGCAGAATCCCAGAAAGCTTTAATTAGTGATTTGTAGACGGGTGTCGAGTATGTAACAGCATGATTGATACGTGACTCCCTGATCCACTTCGTGATATCTTTAAATTCCGTGAGCTTGTTTTCAGGATCCAGATATGCAACTTGATTATGACGCTTCTCTGACATAATCTCCTCTTCAGTTTTGTTTTCTTTCTTTATCGCCTTCTTGCGTTTTCCTTTTTCTTGCGGTGCTTGCGGAGCCATCTGTACATGAAAATGTCCAGAATAAGTCACATTTGATATAACATTGCATTTAGACATGTATGGATACAATTTCATGTATCCACATAACAGATAACCTATCAAACCATGTCTACTGTGAACAAACAACAACAACAGAAAACAGCTAAGGCATGGACGACGAAACAGAAGATCAACGACGAAACAGAAGTTTGGACGACGAAACAGAGGGTTGACCATTGACCAGTTTGATTCGTCGACGTTTTGATTCGTCGAGTCTGTTTCATTCCATTTCTGATTCGTCATCTCTGATTCGTCGTTTGTTTCATTGTTTCTGATTCGTCGTATGTTTGTTTCGCCGGGCCCAATCCAGTTTCGTCGAAGTATCAGATTCGTCGAATCAAGGCGGTGTATATAAGGGTCCCAGTTGTTCACTTTTTCAAAACATTAAACTTTTCATCTTCTTCAAACACTCAAAACCCCATACCTACGGTCACTCTCACAAATCACTCAAGACAAGGGGGAGTTTGTTGATGCATTTTTAGTGTCTGTGACTAGTCTTGTTTAACGATGTATTTTGTATGGTCTTTTATTAATTATCGAGTCTGTATGTTATGTTGACCAAGTCAGATATCCTCCTATCTGCTTGTGTACGACTTGTTTGTCTCTTTTGGTATGTAAAGTATTATGAACAATGCATGTTGCATTAAAGGGTAGTATAGTCATTACTATGTTTATATGTTCTATCTGTTTGCTGTCTGTATACAGGAAACAAAACAGCTGATGCAGCTCTCGACGAAATAGGTCTGTTTCGTCGAACACATCATGACAAAACAGACCAATGTCCTTTACTTCTGTTTCGTTGAAGGTCATGACGAATCACACTTTGATTCGTCGTGTAATGGGCTGTTTCAAGCCCAATGACTGGCCCATGTTCAGTTTCGCCGATACACTTTGTGTTTCGCCGTAAACTTGGGCCCAGGGACTATATAAACAACATCCTGTTTCATTGTGAACCAGAGATGAGATAATAACCAGTAACAAAGCTCTGATACCACTTGTAGGTCCCGAAATCTGAGGATCGATAACGAACCAAATCACTTGTTTATAGCAAACACGGTCACGTGTGCGGAATCCACGTAACTATGCCAAATCAAAAATATAAAGCAATAACAACAAAGGATTAATCAATGAAACACACTCGATTGATTAACGGGATGAGAACCGATTACAAACTGATACAAACACAGTTCAGACAGAATTTCGACAGAGTTTTGTTACTGGTTATTATCTCATCTCTGGTTCACAATGAAACGGGATGTTGTTTATATAGTCCCTGGGCCCAAGTTTACGGCGAAACACAAAGTGTATCGGTGAAACTGAACATGGGCCAGTCATTGGGCTTGAAACAGCCCATTACACGACGAATCAAAGTGTGATTCGTCATGACCTTCAACGAAACAGAAGTAAAGGACATTGGTCTGTTTCGTCATGATGTGTTCGACGAAACAGACCTGTTTCGTCGAGAGCTGCATCAGCTGTTCTGTTTCCTGTATACAGACAGCAAACAGATAGAACATATAAACATAGTAATGACCATACTACCCTTTAATGCAACATGCATTGTTCATAATACTTTACATACCAAAAGAGACAAACAAGTCGTACACAAGCAGATAGGAGGATATCTGACTTGGTCAACATAACATACAGACTCGATAATTAATAAAAGACCATACAAAATACATCGTTAAACAAGACTAGTCACAGACACTAAAAATGCATCAACAAAAGCTTTCTGGGATTCTGCAAGCGTCGTCCAAATCGATGGAAAGGATATTATAAGAGGTCGTGTGAATGATCTGTATGTCGTTATCACTCCGGAGATATTGAATGAAGTTCTTCAATTACAAGATCAACCGGATGCTCCATATTCAATCCCAATCATGTGTTCACGAGGCTATTTGCTACGGATGAAATGTATTGGAGACATTTTCGTCAAACAAATCAACAAAGGTGATCTTCCATTACGCTACAAGTTTTCATTGCATATTCTTATTCAGTGTCTCAGCAATAGACGGTCTGGATATGATATGGCTGGAGATGATCTCGTTGGTTTCATGGTTGCTTTGGTGTTAAACAAACCGTTTAGCATCTCAAAGTATATTTTCAGCAACATGAAAGAGAATATGACAAGGACAGGAAGTAGAACAACCGGAAACAAGTTTTGGATGTATCCTCGGTTTCTGCAAATGATTATGAATGTTCAACATCCAGACCTTCCTAAAGCTGAAAATGATCTTCTGAAGATAGAGGCAATGAATTTCAACTCTTTAAGGCTAATCAAGACTCTTGCCGCCAAAAGATACAAAGAAAGCGTTCCTCCAAGGAAGCTTTTTGGCGCACTTGTGAATCCTGATTATGTTGCTCCAGCAAATGATAAATGGCGTCATGATGACAGCCAATCTGACAATGAAGAGCCTGAGTTGGAAAGAAAAAGGATAGAGAAATTTGGTCCTGACCCAGTTGATTCAGATGAGTCTGGTAGTGGTAGTGGTGACAGTAGTGGTGAAAGTGATGATGGTGGTGATACTGGTGCTGTTGGTACATCGAGCAAAGGTGCAGCTTCTGGTACATCAGCTAGTAGTTCTTCAGCAAGTGGTGATGATGAATCTGATTCTAGTTCTAGTGATCATATAGTCGAGCCTGGATACGAAATGTATATCGATATACGTGGAGTAAAAAGGTATAGAAAGATTAGAACTGAAGATGATCCAGAATATGTTCCAGAGGATCCTGAAGGTGAAAGAAGAACAAAAAGGAGAGCTGAGAAAGCTGTTGAAACTCAAAAGAAGAAAGCAAGAAGATATTTGAGTACTTATGCTAGAAAACCTGTGCATCAAGAGTCTTCATCTGTACCTCAGGAGCCTGTACAAGAAGCTCATGTAGTTACTTCAGCTACAGAAACTCCAGTTGTTACATCAGCTGCTGCTACTCCATCTGTTACTCCTCAGGCAGTTCCTGAAAGAACTATGGCTTCTGCAATCAGAGCAACCACTTCGCAGATCAGTGCTGAACGTCATAAGACATTTTCCGGATTTTCTCAAGACGAAAAGATCAGATACCTATTCTCTACACTTGAAGCAGTTGCTGATCGTGTTCAGAGACAATCTCATTTCATTAATCTCACGAAGAATGACCAGCTTAAACAATCGGTGGAAATTAACAACTTGAAGTCAACCGTTGGTCAACAGCAAACAGTAATAGAGCGACAACAAGCTGAAATTGATTTGCTTAAAGCTGAAAATGCTCGCTTGAAGGCTGTTGATGAAGAGAAAGAGAGAAGGCTTGCTGTTTTGTGGGATTATCATTGTAAACAACAAGAAGTACTGAAGAAAAAGGATGATGATACGGAAGACCAAGGGAATCCTGACACTTCTGGTACATCACAGAAGCAGCCAACCGTACTTTCTTCTGAAGTTGTTGCAGTTCAACCTACAGTGGTCGAATCATCTCAGGGAACTTCTACTGGAAAAGTTCAACAGATAGAAGGTACTTCTTCTGTAGTAAGCAGTGCTGATATTGCTTTAAAGGCTATTCATCCATTTACGGGAGAGTTGCTTGAAGAAGGAGAGTTAATAGAAGATCTTTCTCAGGAGCAATTGAGTGTTTTACATTCTATGAGAGAAATCGATGATGCTGAGATAGATAAAATGTTGACTGAGACTGATACAACTAATGTGGAAGATATTGATGAAATTGTGTTTGAAGGCGAAGAAACAAAATCAACGTATGTTCGAACAGATGGTACTGAATTCGCTTCGTTTGATGAAGATTGGATGAAGGAGAATATTGATGACATAGACGAGCACTTAAAGAATCGTAATTCGTCTGAACAAGACACAGATGCATTTTCTGAATGGAGAAAACAGTTTCTATCTAAAGTCTCCAAGCCTGTGCCTGAAAAAGCTCAAGTCGACTACTTGCAATTTGAAAAGGCAAAGCCAAGTGGAAGGATTCTATGCTGGATGTTTGTTCAAGATATACACTGCATTGCTATCAAACGTAAATACGGAATCCTGTATTTCAATTCACTGCTGAGCATTCTTTCCTTGCCATTTTATGATGTTGCTGCGTTGACAAGGCTTGAGCTTATCAATCGGTCAAAATACGATGGTGCTACTTTATTTGAGTGACTGATTAAAGTAAACAAGAAGTCGGGCTGGAAGGATGAATCATACAAGCCACAATTTCCCATCTATCAACCGATCAAGTTTACTCTTGATCCTGACACCAACACTTGCAGATACAAGCTTGTGTACCGGCCTCCTAGGGTAGTAGATAAAATCCCATTGATGCCTATGCAGCAGGATTTTCTTTAAGACATGGCATTATGGTGCTACGACTCGGATACTCATGAAGCTGTAATTGTGTTTAGAGATAATCGTGCAAATTACCGGATGTTGGATCCGATGTGGATCGTCAACATGTCCGAGGCTGATATTAGCAGATTATATCGTCATGATATTTTCTATGAAGATCAGGATGCACGTCAAGCTTTAAAGTTTCAGCGCGTAGCGTGTTTTTGTTATTACAGGGGCATACATTCGGGCAGTTCATGGTCCGAACAACACTGAGATGGAAGATAAGAAGACCGAAGATGAGTAACAGACAAGGGGGAGTTTGTTGATGCATTTTTAGTGTCTGTGACTAGTCTTGTTTAACGATGTATTTTGTACGGTTTTTTATTAATTATCGAGTCTGTATGTTATGTTGACCAAGTCGGATATCCTCCTATCTGCTTGTGTACGACTTGTTTGTCTCTTTTGGTATGTAAAGTATTAAGAACAATGCATGTTGCATTAAAGGGTAGTATGGTCATTACTATGTTTATATGTTCTATCTGTTTGCTGTCTGTATACAACAAACAGAAAAGCTGATGCAGCTCTCGACGAAACAGGTCTGTTTCGTCGAACACATCATGACGAAACAGACCAATGTCCTTTACTTCTGTTTCGTTGACGGTCATGACGAATCACACTTGATTCGTCGTGTAATGGGCTGTTTCAAGCCCAATGACTGGCCCATATCCTGTTTCGTCGCACACCTTGTGTTTCGCCGTAAACTTGGGCCCAGGGACTATATAAACCATGTCTGTTTTCATTTGAAGACAGAGATGAGATAATAACCAGTAACAAAACTCTGTCCAAATTCTGTCTGAACTGTGTTTGTATCAGTTTGTAATAGGTTCTCATCCCGTTTAATCAATCGAGTGTGTTTCATTGATTAATCCTTTGTTGTTATTGCTTTATATGTTTGATTTGGCATAGTTACGTGGATTCCGCACACGTGACCGTGTGTGCTATAAACAAGTGATTCGGTTCGTTATCGATCCTCAGATTTCGGGACCTACACTTTTAACAACACCTTGTCTCCAACCTCAAAAGACAATGGTTTGCGGCGTTTGTCCGCGTAGCTTTTTTGTCTGTCTCGAGCGCCTTGATACGGTCTCGAATTTTGAATATTTTATCAGTAGTTTCTTGAACTAAAAGTGGGTCTAGCCCAAATTTTTATTTATGAGAAATGGGTATTAGCCCAATTTTAACTTGTGGACTACTTTTAAAATATAAAATTTTGGGCTAGTAAAAAATAATAATGGTAATACTTGTATTTTTTTTTAAAAAATCTGATTTTTATAAAAATCATTACTTATGCCATAGTTGAATCATTTTAGTGCATAAACTTGTGTAACGGCTCGTATTTTGTTATCGTCGTTTATTACTTGTCTGTTTTATTTATTCGTATCGTTTATCCCGTTTGTGTCGTCCGTCACGTTTTACCATTTGCTTTGTTTGTGCCATTTTTGTTTGCCCAAAAGTCCATATAGTCCAATAGTGTCCAAATTTGTCCATTTGTGTATTCGTGTCCAAGGATGGACATTTTGTTTCGTTTTTCAAGTTCATATATATATATATATATAGGGGACCGCTAAAATGAGAACCACCTCGAGTTGTAAGAACCGTGAGAACTACACCGTACGGGGCGAGGTGAACCAAAATTTTTTTTCATAAACGTAGATGGGTGTATTATAAACACATTTGTAAAAAAAATTCAAAAAAAAATGTCGTGTGTGTAGTTTTGAGCACCACAAGTTTGTGTTTACGGGTACCGTAAATCTGGCCGGAAAATTTACGGTACCCGTAAACACACATGTGGTGCTCAAAAACTTTTTTCTTAATTTTTTTTTACAAATGTGTTTGTAATACACGCATCTACGTTTGTGAAAAAAAAAATTTGGTCCACCTCGCCCCGTACGGTGTAGTTCTTACGGTTCTTACAACTCGAGTTGGTTCTCATTATATATATATACTTAGCCGTTTACCCGTGCAATGCGGTGGGAAACATATCACTTATGTTGGTGAGTTTAGGGCTATGTATGGGGTGGTTCGGTTTTGAGCCATAACCAAAACCAAATTCACGATGCAACGGAAAACACAACACTTGTTAGTAATTTTAAGAGTATGCATGAAAAGGTTCAGTTCAGTTGGGTCATAACTAAAATCTAAATTTTCGATTAAGGTACTTCAAAACCGGAAGGGTTACAATTCATGACGCGGTACTCGTTTTCTGTTAGTTTATCAGTCCTCTTGTGATACATTGCTTACTATTTTTATTGGCCTTTTTATTCGTAACATTGGTGTGTCATGAACTTTATAGATAATAATTAAATAATTAAAAAAAACCTTACATTTGAAATGGTACAAGGAATCGGGTTTCATTAGACCCATTGAATCTTTTAATCAATATAAATTATTATAAATTACTAAAACACAATGCGCAGACTGACTTTAACCAAACAATATTGTTACCGGTATCTATATTATCTGAACAAGATTTTTTTTTTTAAAATACCACGTAAATAAAATATAGTTAATACTACTTAACATGATTGAGATGCCACGTAAATACTATTGGAACAATTCAAAATTTCAAATGGATGGAAAGTAGAATATGAAAAAAGCCACTGTTATTACTAATATGTCATAATTTTAATTTAAAAAATATATATATGTGACCAATTAAAAAAATTGGTTATTTATTTCATATAAATCAAACACATTGCCTAACATGCTAATAATATTTAAAAAAGAGTTGAGAACACATGCATGTTTACAAGACTGCCCAAAAGCTTAAGACAACTTATTATGCAATTTCTTATATTTTAACATTTTTAAATTAATTTATTTCTCTTATTCTAATGATCATGCGATTTCTTTTATCATACTATACAAAAACAATTTTTACTACTTCAAATGTTTTGGAGACTCATTTAATGCGAAAACAAAATAACATGAATTCACTCAACTTTTGTTGACGTTTTCAAAATTAACATGTATTACATGAGATTAGTGGACGGCTTTGGAAAAATATGTTCAAGTGGTTATCAAGAACGCAAGCTTTTGTGATGTCATCTGTTTTCGGTTGTAATGTTTTGAACTTTTAATAATGTAGTTAAAGTTGTTGTTTCAAATTTCGAATAAGACGTATGTAATGTGAATTATGGTTTCGAATCAAATGTATGGATGAACATCTTTTATGTTTCAAATATGATGTTTGCTCGATTGATTTTAACGATTGCCGCTCTCGTCACACCTCACCATACGCTTCCGCATAAACCGAAAATCGGGGTGTGACACCTAAATTCTCATAACCGGGCCCTGGTGGAAGTCAGAGAGTTATTGAATATAACCTTTGGGTTCAAATTGCTAAGGATATCGGATTAGATTGGAAGAAACATGGTCACATGATCCGAATGATATATGCAAGATACATAGATGTGCTAGAATTTCATTTCAGGAAACACAAAGCATAAATGATCAAGGCATGTAATCAAGACTTTATAAGCAATTCTGGAGATATGGCGGCTAGTGACAAACTGGAAAGGAATGTTGGGAACAATGACACTCAAATGACAAAGAATGCAGATGTGGGGTTATAACTTACAAGAAGATCTTCACAACTATGCGCTATTTATGGGATCAAATTGGAAGGATGCTAAGAAGCTTCAAAGGAGAAAAACGTTAACTTTAAAAGGGCTACACAAGTCGTCTATGAAGTTAAGAAGACTCTCCCACCACCACCTTCAAACAATAATTACGTTTACATGGGTCTATTAGGGAACTAGGAAGTATAAACTCTAATTATTCTTATGTAATATTTGTAATATTCGAACATTTGTATATCATTATTTAGAATTAAGGTGCAACGGTTATATGGTAATTATTAATGAATCGACGTGAGACTACAGTTGTGTCGGTTGGAATGGTGCCAACAACGGTTATAAACATATGCAGATCATCACTTTGTTCAATATCAAGAAATCATAATATTTCCTACACAATTGTTCTCTATCCGATCATTCATTCAACACACACATACACCTAATAGTTTTCTTGTTTTCCACTTTCATATGATCACACTTGGGCCTGATCAGTTTTACATCAACACTTATACTACTATCCACACCAAGAAGTGTAAGCTCAAGTAGGTGTTAGCGTTTAAACTTGTTTGTGTCAAGATTTTGATGAAGCAAACAACCCAAGAATGTTAAGAAGGAGATCACCCAACGACCGAAAAACACCAAGATATCTCACCCCTTGGAATTATTATTGGTATGTTCTTGCTATTGCTTGTGTCACCATACTTTTGTTTTCTACCTTTTTTTGTACCTGGACAACAGCCTCTAACCAGCTATCTCACGACCAGAATATGGTAAGTAGAGGTTTCAAGGACCCCGGCCCCAAGAACCCAAGATTAACACCACACACACGTCATGTAAGTGTTAATTTTTCTTATCAATCTTTGTGTCTTCTAATCAACTTTTCTGCCCAATTTATCACCAAATGATACATTACTTTCCACGTTTTTTCACGGCAGAAAGGTGTTCCAACCAAAAGGTCTTAAACATGATCAAACAAAAACATGTCCCTTTAATAAACAATCAATATATCCATAACCTTAAACAACTATTTGAATCTAAATTACAAAAGTAAAATAAATTAGGGTGAAACCCATAATTCTGCTGAAAAGGTATCCAAGAGGAGTTGTTACAACGTACTTTACACAACTTTTGTGTTTGTAAGTTATATGGACTATTTTATGTAATAATTTGTGCATTAAGTATTCTTGGTCAAAGATGTTTACATATCAAGTAACTAATCATAAATAGAAGATTCTAAAGTTGTAGTGAGCTAACAAATGGGCTTTCTAGGGAAGTAAAGATGTTAATGGTGATGCTCCTGATAATAATCCAGGGGGACGTGTGGCATCGGTGAAGGGCGGTAGACTTGGTTTACCGAAGTGGCAAACCAATGCCAGCACAAGTTTACCGATCAAAGTGGGTTTCATGCAGTGAACCTTCAATCGGGGAGAGGGAGGGAAGGGGAGAGAGAGAGGGGTGTGTGGTGGGGTCCATGCCATCTCAACCAATCACACATTTTTCATTTTTTTTAATAGTTTACCTATTCCAAAGTGTCTAACCACCGCCAACGTTTTTGAGCAATAGGTAAACAAAGTAAGTAAAATGATGTGACACTGTTCGATTGGGTGATTTGAAAGTTTACCTATTCAAAGTGTCTAAACACTCCCTACACCCTAATATACCACTATGTACATTGGCAACTTTTCTCTAGAAGTCATCACTTAGCTTGAGCTCCATCACCACTTTCATGTTCTTGGTGATGGAATAATTGAAGAGATCCATATTCAACCCGATAACAGGTTAGGTTTTGTGAGATACAAAAATAATGTAAATGTCGCTCTAGCTATTTCAATAGGAAACATCCAGTGCTCTTAGGGCAGTGGGCTGACTATTATGCTGCAGGTATTAAGGCGCGATAAGGATATATGACTATTAAGTTAGTGAAGCTTTTGAATAGGTGAATAGTGTGAACATCAATTAGAGGTGTGCATACCATAAAAGATTTTCAAGCTTGTGAAGAAAAAGAAATTAAGCCAATAGGCAGTTGCTGATGTGGAATCTGCTATTACAACTTAATTTTGTAGGTCCGGTTAGGGGAGGATCTAGTCGCCTAATCCTTGTATACAAACCACCCCGGTTGTGCGGAATCCAACCGAGATAGCAAACCGAGATAGAACACGCAAGAAAACAACACACAAGATTCACCGATTAACACCTCTGTATTAATATGTATGAAAGGTCTGTTACAATGCACTGTTTACAAATGTATTCTGTAAACTCTCTAATTTCTCTCGTGTGTGTGTGTTCTATGTGCTCTCTCTTCTGTCTTCTATCTAATGTTTTCTGTCTGACTTCAGACTATATATAGCAACAGACACCACGAAACGGATCAGTTCTTGGCGAAACACAAGAGCATCGACGAAACAAAGAGATGAATGGCGAAACATAATCACAGTCGACGAAACAGGCTTGTTTCGTCGACCTACACATGTGTTTCGTCGTTTTGGGCTTAGGCCCATAGCAGTGAAGGCCCAGCTTTGTTTCGCCGAACTTGGTTAAGCCCAAGTGTTTGTTTCGCCGTCTTGTTTCAGCCCAAGGACCAAGTCAAGGTCCTTTAAGACTTAGCTCGCTCTTGTTCTCGATGCACATGACGGAGGAAAGTCGTTGCTAAGTCGAGTCGTGTCACGTCGAGTCGCGTCCACAATCATGTATCAACAAACTCCCCCTTAGACGCTACTCGCGAGATTCGCCTTTCATGTCTTCTACATCGGAGGATCTTCAAAGTCTTCATGTCTTGAAAGCAGAAAGTGTATCAACAAGCTCCCCGTTTCATGTAGGAAGTGTGTTGACAAACTCCCCCTTAACATAAGCTCCCCCTTGAGTTATGCTCGTGAATGTCTTGATCTTTACAACTTGAGATCGTTGTGGTGTTGATGATGGCCAGCGGCAACTCGATCATCTTCATCATTTGAGTGCCTTCACGTTGTGTCTTCATTCCGAAGCTTGTCATCGACCATGTTCTTCTTGCCTTTAGAATCTGCACATGCAAGAAATCTAAACGCGTAATGAGAACAACTGCTTGGAATATAGTTAGTATAAACAAATGACACACGTATGACCATATTTCAATCAAACACCGTCCGACAGCTTGAAAGTTTAACAAATTTGTCAGTTTTTAATTTTCAAAACCTGCAAATTTCGACCGTTTATGAAGATTTAGTCACTTTGGTTTTTCATCAGGTTTCGGGTGTCGAAGACTCGAGATCCAACATCGTACAATCGAAAATAAGATAGAAATAAAATCTTTTTGGATTTTTAGAAAGTTTATATTAAAACACACCTAAAATATTTTTGGTATTTTTGAATATTTCAAATGTAAAGACAGAAAGCAGTAAATAAATATATACAGAGATGCAGAAATTGAAAGCAGTAAATAAATATTTACAGATATTCTTTTTGTGATTTTCGAGGGTAAGAGAATCATATCAGTGTACGGTCATGCCAAAACGCTCTTGTTGTTCAATTAGTTAACATTAAGATAAGCATCCTATAACGATTATCGGTATTGTTGTCAACATAAGCTCAACTTATCATTTGTAATCATGGCGAGGGGATATGTTAAGGTATGATTTATACTTACCGACCGGTGTTCATCCACATCACGACACATTCCCGTATCAAGGTATGCACGAGGATTCATCTTACCGGTGAGTATACCGATTATCATCTGTTTGGCTGTATATGATGTGAGAAACTCACTTATTTTGATTGAAAACAAGCCCTATGTGATAGAATCACTTATTGATGAGGAACTTGATTTTCATATGCATGAGGGCACAGGAGCAAGTCCGTGAACAGGTCAGTACTTTCGTACAGCAGAGAGACGAACTTGACTCCCGGATAAATGTGATATATTATCACTTATTTTGTTTGGACATGTGATTGTTGATCACTTATTGAGGTCGAATGCAATATGTACACGTATGTATAGTATCATGGAAGATCTAGACTTGCGTCCCCGTTATTTTTCGGTAAAAGATACAACCATGATACCCAGATGATAAGCAGCATAAAGACCGAATATCTCAGAACCTTGGCAATCTGTCAAACGAAATTTCGGTACTAAGACCATATGCCAATGAATGGTTCTCACCTGGTCTTCAGTCGATTTAAGGTTTATATCAACCTGCACACTTTAAAATGATTGTGAGCCTACCGATACATCTTATATAGAGCTGCTTATCGTTTTTCAGTTTAGGTTTAAAGAGGTTTGGACAGACCACTGATGTACTATCATTTTCTCTTTTGCTCGCCAGGAAACTCATTTTTGTTTTTCTATTATTTTTGTATTTTTGAAATTTTTCGATGTTTTTAGATTTTCAAATTTTGGATTTACTCCCCCTAAAATCAATAAACTAAGATAAAATTTAAAACACAAAGGTATTTACAAAAATGATTTTCCGATGTTGGTTTTACTCTTGCTTGACCTTAATGCCGTTTACCAATAATAAAAAGTCAAATCTTGATTTGTCAAATGCTTTGGTAAAAAGGTCGGCACGTTGGTCATCGGTGTGGACCTTAACAACATCGATTAGCCTTTTCTCAAAGCAATCACGTATGAAGTGATACTTGATTTCGATGTGTTTGGTCTTTGAGTGCTGCACAGGATTTCTAGTGATCTGTAATGCAGCAGAATTATCAACGTAAATAGGAGTAGTTAGGAATTCAAAACCATAGTCGCGCAATTGTTGTTGGATCCACAGGACTTGGGAGCAACAACTTGAGGCAGCAATGTATTCAGCTTCGCATGTTGATGTAGCGACACAAGTCTGCTTCTTGCACTGCCATGTGACTAGGCGATTTCCCAAAAACTGACATCCAGCCGTTGTGGATTTGCTGTCGATTTTGCATCCGCCAAAATCAGAATCACTGAAAGCGATCAAGTCAAAGTTATTATCCCTAGGGTACCATAGACCGGTGTCAGGGCAACCCTTCAAATAACGAAAAATCCTTTTTACAACTGCAAGATGTGAGGCCTTCGGGTTCACTTGATATCTGGCAAGCAGGCATGTTGGGTACATTATATCTGGTCTTGATGCTGTGAGGTACATAAGAGATCCGATCATTGCGCGATAGTATGAGGGGCTAACAGCTTCACCCTTCAAGTCTGGATTAATTCCGTGATTTTGCGGCAATGGGGTACCGATGGGCGTTGCATCGGACATCTGGAACCGGCTCAAGATGTCACCAACATATTTAGTCTGATGGATGAATATCCCAGACTCAGTTTGTTGCACTTGTAGGCCCAAAAAGAAAGTCATTTCCCCCATAACACTCATCTCGAATTTATCCTGCATAATGCGCTCGAAATTCCTACACAAAACATCATTAGTAGAACCAAAAATAATATATCATCAACGTATACCTGTACCAATAGAAGATCTCCATCTTGTTCTTTGATGAAAAGAGTACAATCGATTAGACCTCTGCGAAAACCATTCTCCAGCAGATAATTAGATAAGGTTGCATACCAAGCTCGTGGTGCTTGATGTAGACCATAGAGAGCTTTGTTGAGCAACCAAACCCGATCAGGATGGATAGGATCTTCAAAACCTGGAGGCTGTTCGACGTACACCTCCTCTTCAACCACACCATGTAAGAATGCACTTTTCACGTCCATCTGATAAACCTTGAATCCTTTGAAGGATGCATAGGCTAGAAAGATCCGAATTGCTTCAAGACGTGCAACAGGTGCATATACTTCGTTGTAGTCGATCCCTTCTATCTGACGAAAACCTTGAACGACTAATCGTGCTTTGTTCCGAATAACAACCCCACGGTCATCCTTTTTGCATTTAAACACCCAACGGGTACCAATCTTCTTGTAACCAGCAGGTTTCTCTACGAGTTTCCAGACACCAAGCTTCTGGAATTGTTGCAGTTCTTCCTGCATTGCTTCAACCCAAGAGTTATCTTTCAAAGCTTCCTTCCAAGTTCTTGGCCCTTCCTGTGAGACATAACACGCGAAAGACCAATCATTTTGTTGACCAGATTCTCGGATAGCTGCATACAAGCCTGCATTGTTGTTGTTTTGCAACATGTTTCTTGTTTGAACGCCACTCTGTACATTTCCGATGATGTTTTGTTGAGGATGGGTATTGTGAATCCTTGTTTCTGGATTATCTTGAACTGGAATATTTGTACCCAGATTGTTGAGATTGAGATCAACAACCAATTCAATGCCCGGAATTGACGAAGAGGAAGATGCAGTAGCTTCAGCTGTTCTAGGAGCATCCACTGGAGGTGTTCCCTCTGAAGTACCATGAACTGCTGTCGTTGGAGCTTCTTGATCTTCATCGAGAAATTCATCATCCTCTGAAGATTCGTTCAATTCGGTAGCATCGTGAAAATCCTCATTATCGAGAGCATTATTGTTCACTGAAGATGGTTCTTGATTGACAATAATGGGACGAACCAGTGGTGAATCTGTTGCATTGTCACTCTCGAAAAACATCCTTGCCGCAGCATTTTCTTCAACGGCTTTAACATTGATCGAATTGAAAAAATCATCATACTCAAACATCCATGGCTGACCAGGACATTTGACTGGCAAAGTGTGCCTTTGTACTCTGACCTCAGACCATTCCTCGACCCTTTTAGTCTCTAGATTCCAGACTCTTAAGTTCGGGGTGGCATACCCAAGAAAGTATCCCTCAATTGCTTTTGCCCCAAACTTTCCATTAGGATCGATGATTGTGCACGGAGCTCCAAACGGTTCAAGATATGACAAATCTGGTTTCCGTTTGTGAAGAAGCTCATAACAGGTCTTGTTGTGCCTTTTGACTGTAAGGACTCGGTTCAATGTATAACATGCAGAGGCCACAGCTTCACTCCAGAATGGAATAGGCAACTGCGACTCTACCAACATTGTCCTAGCAGTCTCGATCAATGTGCGGTTCTTACGTTCAGCGACGCCATTCTGTTGAGGAGTATAAGCTGCACTAAATTCATGAAGAATACCTTTTGAAGTGCAAACCTCCGCCATGGCATGATTTTTAAATTCTGTACCATTATCGTTGCGTATCCGCCTAACCTTCAACTTGTACAAATTCTCAATCTGAATGATTAAATTTTTGATAATACCAAAGGTTTCACTCTTGTGTGCCATAAACGCCACCCAAGAAAATCTTGAATAATCATCAGTTATCACGAGGCAATATTGATCATTCCTAATACTTTTGTGCTTGACAGGACCGAACAAATCCATGTGCAAACGTTCAAGAGGAACAGCCACCGTGTTGATCTTCTTAGTCGGGTGTCGCTTCTTAGTTTGTTTTCCTTTCTGGCACGAAACACAAACGTCTTGAAGATGGAAATTTTTAAGAGGAACACCATTCACCAATTCATTTGACACTAAATGATTCATTTTGCGTAAGTGAATGTGACCCATTCGTCTGTGCCAAGAGATTGAGTCTTTTTCTGTGGCTTTGGAAACGAAACAGGTTGCTTGTGCAGACGTTGTGATAGCTTGGCTCATATCAAGGACATACAAATCATTTATCCTTGGAGCAGACAAGAGAATCCATTCTTTTGGAATTTTGAAGCCGGGTTTCAGCACATAACATCCATTTACATCAAAGTGTACTGAGAACTGCTTATCACAGATTTGTGAAACGCTGAGAAGATTGTGATCAAGTTGCTGTACAAAGTTGATCTTATCAAAGCTTACAACCCCGTTGGATATCATTCCTTCACCAGTAATATATCCGCCCTTATCTCCAGCAAAAGCAACATAACCTCCTCTAATAGATTTGACGTCGTAGAGAAGCTTCATGTCGCCTGTCATGTGCCTGGATGCCCCACTATCAACAATCCAATGACTACTGATAGTTCCTCCTGGAACACCCTGCACATGAACTCACTTGATTAGTTGGAGATGGGGACCCAAGCCATTGTGGTCTTGGGTCTTCCATTTTTATCAACAACTATAACTTCCACTTTTTGATGATTCGGAAATTGTGATGGTCCCTCTGAACTTGTGGTCAATTTAGGTTTCCATGTCTGTTGAGTTTTACCAGTTTGATTGTTTGACAATTTAACTTCGTGATTGTTTGAAGTTTTTGAAAATTTTGAGTTTTTTGGCTTAACTGAAACAGATTGTTTTTGAACCACATCAGTTTTAAGTGCCTTTTCAATCACCTTGACTTGTTGGCGTTTCTGTTTCTTTTCCCTTTCTCTTACAAGTCGGGGATCTTGTTTTACAGAAACAGATCGCTTTTGGTGATTGCGTTCACAGGGATCATCAACCTTAGCTTTCAACTTATGAAGATACGGACAGTTTTGAATTATATGTCCAATTGTACTACATTCAAAACATGATCTTCGTTCAACAAACCCCGAAGTATCATGTGATCGTCTTGCCGATAATGATGAACTTTGTGACCCCGAGGTACTTGGTTTTGAACTACTTGGTTCATTTCTTTTCAACACTGTTGCTTGTTTAACAAAATCCAAGTTAGATTTGTTTTCAAAAGTTTCGATTCTGTCCGTTCCCTTTGATTTCACAAAGTTCACATTCTTGTTCTTCTTTTGATTCAGCTTCCTTTGACTTTGAGTCATTGCTTTTCATTTTGGTTTGGTATGATTTTGCTGTTTTTGCACTGTTGGTAATTTCTGATTTCCATATTGTTTTCGAACTTCAGCCTTTGGAATAGGAGGACACTGTGTTACTGTAACATGTGATCTTGTCTTTCCCAAAACTTACTTGTTGAATTTTCAAAAACTTTACTGATTAAAGATTGATTTACATTCTTAATCGGAAAATCTTTGTCAAAATAAATTTTATCATCACCAACAAGAGTGTACAACAAATCCACACTTTCAGACTCTTTTGCAAACGTGGACTCGGTCGGAACAGCCTTAGCAGGTTTTGCGGGAGGATCACATAGAATATGATTCTCAAGAGGTATGTCCTCTTCTTTGATTACCGCATCAGACTTTGCTGAATCAGTATCATCAGATTCATCATCAGAAGAATCAGCATCCTCAATCACAACTGGAGGATCCTGATTCGGTTCAGCAGAAGACACACATGTATCTGCTGACACATCCGAATCTGACGATACTTCCTTCTTGTATCCCAGTCCTGTTGCAAATTCCTCAACGTCCAAAGGAACAGATGGTTCAAAGTGAGTTCTATACTCCTCATCAGGCATGGCATCATAATTGTTTCTCACGGGTGGTGGACATTTCTTATATCCAATGCATGTGACATCCCGTTTCTCTTTCTGAACATCAATGATGTGATCCAACACATAGCTAGAGCTCAAATAACTGTCTAACTTAAGCTGGATCGCCTCACTTTCAGTTTTAACACAAGCCATCTCTTTTTGCATTATCTCAAGATGAGTGATATACAAATTTATGTCAATTTGTTTTCTGGAAACCATTTTTGTCAGCTTGGTTTTATCTTTCTTTAATTTTTCAATCATCAATTTAAATTCCTTTTCATGGTTTTCATAAAACATGTTGGCTTCTGTGCACTTAGAAAGATCCACGGTCAATTTCTGATTGTGGATGAATGTCACATCATATTTCTCTTGCAAAGCCTCGTGTTTGCTTTGCAATTCACACCACTTATCATTCAACGAAACATGTTTGTCTTGCAAGTCAAACAAACTAGCTTGTAAAGCATCATGTTTGCCTCTAAATCAGCACATTTAACACTCAACCTATCACAATTATCACAAATAACAGCAGTGGGTTCATCGGCACATACCTGACTTGATGAACTGTCGACATTAGCCATAAAGGCTGAATGGAGAGAAGACGAAGATTCAAACAGATTTTTCATGAAAAATATAAACTTCAAAAACCCGAAACACACCTGAAAACACTCGGTTTTAACAAGGAGAAGAGCCAAGGCTCTGATACCACTTGTAGGTCCGGCTAGGGGAGGATCTAGTCGCCTAATCCTTGTATACAAACCACCCCGGTTGTGCGGAATCCAACCGAGATAGCAAACCGAGATAGAACACGCAATTAAACAACACACAAGATTCACCGATTAACACCTCTGTATTAATACGTATGAAAGGTCTGTTACAATGCACTATTTACAAATGTATTCTGGAAACTCTCTAATTTCTCTCGTGTGTGTGTGTTCTATGTGCTCTCTCTTCTGTCTTCTCTCTAATGTTTTCTGTCTGACTTCAGACTATATATAGCAATAGACAGCACGAAACGGATCAGTTCTTGGCGAAACACAAGAGCATCGACGAAACAAAGAGATGAATGGCGAACCATAATCACAGTCGACGAAACAGGCTTGTTTCGTCGACCTACACATGTGTTTCGTCGTTTTGGGCTTAGGCCCATAGCAGTGAAGGCCCAACTTTGTTTCGCCGAACTTGGTTAAGCCCAAGTGTTTGTTTCGCCTTCTTGTTTCAGCCCAAGGACCAAGTCAAGGTCCTTTAAGACTTAGCTCGCTCTTGTTCTCGATGCACACGACGGAGGAAAGTCGTTGCTAAGTCGAGTCGTGTCACGTCGAGTCGCGTCCACAATCATGTATCAACAAATTTTAAGGCATTCATGACCATCAAGAGCACCAATGTATGACACTGATTCTGGTTGGAATCTTTGACCTCCAATCCTATGGCTTGGGAAGGACTTGTGAAACCAAAAGTGGAGCCCTTGGCAGAAGCTTAAGATCGTCCTTTTCCAATTAGGTTATATCATAAATTATTACACGTCGTTTTGGAATAATGAGGCACGAGCAAGATCAAGTTGCAGTTGCAGTTGAATTCCATAGGAAGGTTGTTGCACTTGCAGTTGGAAGATTAAAGGATGAGATCATTCCAATCTGAACTAAGATGTTGAACCGAAAACTAAGACGACGAAACTCTTACAATTTCCGTTGTTGATGAGAACCACCCATGAACAGGTTTAGTAGATCCTGCAAACTTAGAGATGGTATTTAAGAAAGAATGGTTAATCATTATTGGTAATTTCACCGTGAGTGATGGTGTTGGAGTTGTCCTGATGAATAAACTGTTAATATCCAGAAAGGATTACCATCTTGGTGTATTCAGGATTATTCCTATCACATTACCCCACTTTTCGAAGGGCATGATGTTACCGAATACTGATTAAGACAAACTTAACATAATGAAGTTCAATCTTTTCATCATATGTATTAGGCTACAATACTTGAAAAGTAAAACATACAATAAGTTTTCTCACAGTACAATACAAAGTTTGACTAACACTTTATAGAAATAAATCTTCAAGTCACCATCAGTCTCTAAACCTTGAAATTTCCTTCCCGGATATCTTTCCTTCGACGACCACCTGAGATATATGTTTAAAAACACACGTCAATTTACATTGGTGTGTTCAATAACATACATTTTTATCAAACACGCATTCATGCCATCATTTTACTTCCCTTGGGCTCCATTGTATATACACAGTATAATTCAGTTTTATGTAAATAAAACTACTGAATCCCCCTAAGCTCGCCATGAAGAATATAAAGTGATATTGTTTATATGTGAATATATAGTTGAACTGATATTTATATGAACAATACAATACATACATCAAGGTTTTACTAGTAAAGGCATATTACTAGCAAGCACCACAGCTTTGAAAGTGTTATTAACTTACCTTTTTTCTTTGGACTATTCAAGCCCTCCTTTTTGTGTTTCAAGTTTCTTAGGATGGTTCATTTAGTGGGTGGCGACACATTGGTATTTAGGTTCTTAAGCTTTCAATGTTCGTTTCTTAGAGACTCAACGTGTTTTAAACCAACCTTTACTGGTTACTAGCTAATCATAGGTTAGAACATGGTTCCATAGGTTAAATAAACATTGTTCAGAAAAACTAATGATTCTTACTCATGCACTAACATGGACCTATGGACACTGTCATGTCGCTAATGATTTGGTTCAGATGACCTATAGCTTACAATAAAGTTTACATACGATATACAACCTTAGTTTTAATGATAGTAAGACAAGTTTAGTTTGGTGTCTAAACTACCAAAGAGTATGTGAAAAGTTGACAAAAGAAATCCCACATGTTAGGTGGAGATCAAGTTAACTTACCTTTTTATCAATTTCTGTTAAAAAAAACTAGCATTTCTAAATAAATGGTTAATCTAGTACGTCGAAGGTAAAGATATGATTAAACTTCTTATAGCAATACAATGGTATATTAGTCTGATATCAAGTCGGAGTCAGAAATCAGAGATCAAAACATCATAGTCTAAATCATTGGTGTTGATAAACTTTGTGTGGACGCGACTCAGCTCGGTTCGACTCGGCATTGAAGACTTGAAAGGACGTCAAAGACTTGAAGACACGAAGATCGAGACAAAGCTACAGCCAAGGGGGAATTTGTTGGTGCACTTGTGTCTGTACTTTGTCTGTATTTCGTCATGATACAAAACGATGTCTTGTATTAGTCTGAGTTACGTGTTAGGTTTGTTACAAGGTGTGTTCGATGTAAGTTTGACCAAGTCAACTATCCTCCGGTTTGACTTGGCCAAACAGTTAGCACATTGGTTGTAAGGTGTGTGTGTCGAAGGATGAGTATTCGAAGGATTGTTTGGATCCTTCGATGAGCTCAAAAGATAAACCTTCGATGGATGCTGATGGACCTCGAAGGATATCATCCTTCGAGGTATATGTGATCCTTCGGTAGGTTTATGGTCGATAGATGATCCTTCGATCAGTCTAACTGATCCTTCGACCAGACGAGCTGTGTTGAGTATAAATACTCATGTTATGTGTTCACTTCTGATGGGAGAAGACAAGTGAGAGCACACACACACACGAGAGAACTTTGAGAGTTTATAGAATACATCTGTAAACATTGAGCTTGTAACTGATCTTTTCATACGTATTAATACAGAGGTGTTAATCGGTGAATCTTGCGTGTCGTGTATTGTCGTCTTCTATCTCGGTTTGCCTTTCCGGTTGGATTCCGCACAACCGGGTTGGTTAGTATACAAGGATTAGGCGACTAGATCCTCCCCTAGCCGGACCTACAAGTGGTATCAGAGCTTTGGCTCTTTTCCTTGTTAAAACCGAGTTTATACAAGATTTTGGAGTGTTTTTGGACAAAAACTCACTTGGTTTAGCACCCGTTTTCTGTGTTTTTCTCGTTTTTCTTGACGTTAAAACGTGTTCTAAACTAACCGGGTGTGTTAAAGGACGTGTTGGGTAACTTAAAAACTTGTTTTTGAGAAGGTTGGTCATTTTCGACCAAATTCCGGCTTACTCCGGTGACCGGTTTCTGGAGAAGAACAGTCCTTTTGTGTAATATTTTATTGTTCAAATCTTGATTTTCAGAAAAGGTATGGTCTGACCATACTTTCTGCCGAAAGATTTCACCAACCCATCACCTTTTTCACCAACCTGTCAACTTTTGTCAACTGTGTCAGTTCAGATCGAAGGATATCCTTCGAAGTCGAAAGATCATCTTTCGTTCAAAGGAAGTTCGATAGATATCATCCTTCGAACATCCTTCGAAGTATGTGTCTTATCCTTCGATCCAAGGAATCTTTTCGAAGGATATATCTTTCGATCTACAGCTCTTATTCGAAAGACAAGGATCCTACGATTGGAGAGTCTTTCGAAATCAATTGTTCGAAACTCAACAGTGATCTTTCGAACACTGTTGATCCTTCGAACAAGGTTTGTTCCTTCGATTCTAGTCTGTTTAAGTTTAACAAGTTTGTGTTTTTCAGGTCTTTCGATCAAGGATCCTTCGGCTGGTTGTTATCATTCGAGATATTAACATAGTTTGTGAAATTTTTTTTTTAATGGGAACAAACGGTCAGTGGGATCCAACCGCGTGGACTCTAACATCTTTGACTCCACAATCATCAGCTACGCAATCATCAGCTACGCAATCTGCGTCAGATTTCAACAAAACTGCATGGATGCAAGCTATTGCCCCACCTCAAGCTGCAATGATAACTGCAAATCAATGGGCATTGGTCACAAATCAAAGCAGCAGCATTCAATCTATGATGCAGAACGACAGTGAAACTGGTACAAGCACAAAACCGCCAAAGCTAAATCACATCAATGATTGGGGATGGTGGAAAGAAAGGCTGAGAACTTATGTTCAGGGGCAAGGTCAAGATCTATGGATGTGCTTCTTCACCGCATTTGACCATGATTTGGAAGTTGCAGGATCTAATCCAGAAACTTACAGCACTATGTCTGAAGATGATAAGAAGAAATTTGAGTTAGAAAAGAAAGCATTCATGATTCTCACACAAGCTCTTCACAGAGACATTTACCACCAGTTTGTTTACTGCACGACTACTAAAAGCTTGTGGGATATGCTCACGTTACGATGTGAAGGAAATGCTCAATCTAGAAAGATCAAGCAAGAATTACTGAAGAAAGAGTTTGAAGGATTCACGTGTATGGAGAATGAGACCTTGGCAGATTTATCTACAAGGTTCCATCACTTGTTGAGCGAGATGTTTGCTTTCAGAGTCATTGCCACTCCACAAGAAATGGTGAAGAGATTCGCTGATAGCTTACCAGCAAAGTGGAGCAGTTATCTTGAAATTCTCAAAGAAAATGGTGTTCTAGACACAATCACCGTTTATGAGTTAATTCAAAGATTGGAGAACAAGGATGTAGAAGAAAAGCTTAAGGCAAAAAGAACACTAACTCCTCAAAATCCAGAGATGTACTATGGGATTGCAGGAGGTATCAGTGGAGAAAAACCAGCCTCTCAACATGCGAAGCTTCAAACAGCCTTCATCTCAAACACCGGACCTTCCACAACAAATCAGTTTGATCCTTCAGCATACACGATGATGTATTCAAGACCAGATTCTTCTTCTCTACAACAGAATGTGCAACCGACAGCTCAGCAATTCACACCACCGCCTTTCTTAGACCCAAGCAGAGCTCAGCAGCAACAACCACAACAACAAGGGTTTTATGGAAGCTCTTCAAACTTTCAAGCCACTTCCAATCCGAACACAGTCAGATTAGACACTTCCAACTTTTCCAAGTCAGTGTCGAAATAGCCAAGGAGCATATGGAGATGTTGAACACCTTGGTTAGTGCTTATTGTGGATTGATCGCAGGTCAGATTGGGAATATCCATCTAACCAATGAAGATTATCAGCAAGTGGATAAAGAAGAGTTTGAAATGATGGATATCAAATGGGCTCTTGCTAGTGCAATTCGAAGAGCAAAGGAGTTTATGGAAAGGACGGGGAGAACCAACTTGGAAAGCAAGAAAGACACCAAGTATGGGTTCGACAAGCAAGCTGTAATGTGCTTTAACTGTGGTGAACGGGGTCATTTCAAAAGGGAATGCACAAGACCAGCTCAGCATGGAAACCAAAATCCTTTCAGAAATCAAGGCAACCAGCAGAACCAGAACAGGAACAATGTTCGTACGTTGATACCTGTCAACAACCAAAGCCAAGCAGGGCCATCAAATGCCAACCAGGCACTTGTGGTTCAAGTAGATGAAGGTTGTGATTGGTCGCTTCAGTTGGGAAATGATGCTCTAGATGGAACAGCATGTTTTGCTGAAGTCGTAAAGGATTTAAAGCACGCCAGTGGTGGAGAATCTTCCACCAATGGTGATGAATCTTCTGAAGATGAAGACAGTTCTGGTTATAGTGGAAGCTCAGATGAAGAATCCTCCACTTCAGGCAATGATCATGTGGATGAGACATCAAGTGCGTCAGTCGATGCAGATATTGATGAGCTTTTGGAAGAAGCTGCAGCAGGAACTGAAAGAATATCTATTTTGGTGGATCAAGCTGCTTACTCTTCGTCTTCTCTCCATTCAGCCTTTATGGCTAATGTCGACAGTTCATCAAATCAGGTATGTGTCGATGAACCCACTGTAGTTAGTTGTGAAAATTGTGATAGTTTAAATGTTAAATATGCTGAAAAGGAAAGTCAGTTTGAAATCACATACAAACACAATCAAGAATTGATTGTAGATCTTTCTAAAGCAACTGAAGCTAACTTGTTTTTAACCAGAAATGAAAAGGAATTTAAAGCAACAATTGCGTCATTAAGACATGATGTTTCAGAATTACAAAAGGCTGTTTTGCGAAAACAACATGCTAACAATAATCTTATTGACACAATTGAAAAGCAAATGGTAGAGTTGGCAACAGCTCGATGTGAATGTGAGACAATTAAGCAGAAACTGGAAAGCTATTCCAATTCCCGCTATATATTGGATCACATCATTGACGTTCAAAAGAAAAAGGGGGATACACAATGTATTGGATTCAAATCATGTCCTCCCCCAATGAATCACAATTACTCCAAATTGCCTGATGACGAGGATATGCCCCGTTTTGAACCTACTGTGCCACTCGATCTAGATGATTTTGCAGCAGGCCTCGGGTTCACAACTGGTACATCATCCTCGGGTCAATCAGAATCTGAATCTGAATCTGAGAATGTGACAGATTCATCGTGTGTTAAGGAACAGAGTCCTCCCATTGTTGAGGATACTGATTCTTCGGATGATGAATCTGAAGAAATTGTGAAACAACAGTCTAACTCGGTTACAACAGATATTCCAATCGAGAATCACATCCTGTGTGATCCACCAGTGAAACCGAGTAAGACTGAAATGTCAAAAGCAATGGAGTCCCTTGTATCTAGCTGTGAAGGGAATAACTTGTTGTACACGCTCAAAGGAGATAGCAAAATCTACTCTAACAAAGATTTTCCAATTAAAAATGTAAATCAAGATTTAATTGAGCAAATTTTTGAAGGATGCACTGATAAGTTTTTGGGGAACAAAAGTGGCAAAGTTACCGTCACTCAATGTGATCCAATTCCGTGTGAACAAGTTAGAAAACAATACGGAAACCAAAAACTACCAATTGAGCGAAAACAACAAGTGAACTCCGGAAAGGGTAAGGTACAGGGAAAGAAGGCTCAGAACAAGAATGTTCAAGCACCTAAAGTTCAGCAGCCTAAGACTGAACAACCAAAGGTTCAACAACAAAAGGTGCAGAACAAAAGAGCTCCTGTTAAGAAACGAGAACCGAAAATGAACTTTGTTGGATCCACGGGTTCAGACAAACTTGAAACATTTCAGGATAAATCTAACATTGATTTTATAAAGCAAGTTAGAATTTTAAAACGAAATGATCAGAATAATTACACCTAACACACCAACGGATGTGATTTAGGTCCAAGCACGTCTAGATCACAGAGTTCATTGTCTGGTTCTCCGTCTGGTCATCAACATGTTTCTTCGAAGTTTGTAGAGCGGAGAACATGTTTTGAATGTGGGACAGTTGGGCATATTGTAGGATATTGCCCACACGTGCAAAAGCTGAAGTCAAAAACGAGTGCTCCCCAAGAAGTCGATTACCGAAAACGATCAGTTTCCCCGAAACAAGACCCACGTGTCTTGAAAGAAAGGGAAAAGAAGTTAAAGCAAAAGAATCAAAAGGTAATTGAAAAGGCCTTAAAATCAGAGATCAAAGAAGAAAAAACTGTACAAGCAAAATCCGAAACTGTAAAACCAGTAAATGCTAAAACAATAAATTCAAATACTGGTAAAGGACAAACAGCTTGGAAGCAAAAGCAGGTAATTCAATCAGGGGGAGCACCACAGGTTCTTTTTCCTAATCATCAAGTGATTGAAATCACTTTCATTGATGATCTCGGACGACCCAAGTCTGTGAAGGCTTGGGTCCCCCTCTCCAACTAATCTCTGAGTGAGTGTGTAGGATATTCCAGGAGGAACTTTCGATAGTCGTAAGATTGTTGATAGTGGAGAATCCTTGCACAAGATAGGCGTCAGAAGAAATTGTTGCCTTTGATGGAGAGAAAAAGAAAAGGGAATCAGAGTTGTCTATCGAAAGAAATTGATAACTTCGACAAAATGAAAATCATTCCAAAAGTGTGATTGTTAAAGGCTTTAATCGGGTCCCCGGGATAGATTCACGTAAAATGTACACACCTGCAGCACGTCTGAAGTTCAAACTCAACAAGATAAACGTGCAGTGTACATTTCTTCGTGGTGTGATTGAAGAAAAACTGTTTGTTGAACAAACCAACCGGGTGTGCGGATGCCTTGGCATGGATTGAACAACCGCACACTACTTCTCAAAGAGAAAGACAAAGACCTTCGCTGGTGCAATGTGGAAGACCAGCCGGACCCGGAGGTTTATGATCTTGTTGTTGTGAAGGGATTTCAGTAGCTACAAAATCGACCATGAAATCCACACCGGGTGGATATCCAGTTTGGGAGAGCACTCAGATTCCTGGCAATGCACGAAGCAGTTGCAGGATACGGTTTTAAAAATTTAAGCTACTTTATGAATTATTATTATCTCGTACAGCACTCTTTGGCCAGACAATGTTGTCATGGTCCGCACCGCTTACCGGCATGCCAACTGATTTTTCCAAAATTCGATAAATCATTTCTGATTCAAAATTAATTTTGGTAAACGGCATTGAGGTAAAACATGAGTTAACCGGCATCGGAAAATCGTTTTTGTAAATACCTTTGTGTTTTTAAATTTTATCTTAGTTTATTGTTTTTAGGGGGAGTAAATCCAAATTTGAAAATCCAAAAGCATCGAAAAATTTCAAAACACACAAAAACAGTAGAAAAACAAAAATGAGTTTCCTGGCGAGCAAAAGAGAAAATGATAGTACATCAGTGGTCTGTCTAAACCTCTTTAAACCTTAAATGAAAAACGATAAGCAGCTCTATATAAGATGTATCGGTAGGCTCACAATCATTTTAAAGTGTGTAGGGTGATATAAACTTAAATCGACTGAAGACCAGGTGGGAACCACTCATTGACATATGGTCTTAGTACCGAAATTTCGTTTGAGAGATTGCCGAGGTTCTGAGATATTCGGTCTTTATGCTGCTTATCATCTGGGTATCATGGTTGTATCTTTTTCCGAAAAATAGCAGGGACGCAAGTCTAGATCTTCCATGATACCATACATACGTGTACATATTGCATACGACCTCAATAAGTGATAAGCAATCACATGTCCTAAAAATAAGTGATAATATATCACATTCATCCGGGAGTCAAGTTCGTCTCTCTGCTGTACGAAAGTACTGACCTGTTCACGGACTTGCTCTTGTGCCCTCATGCATCGAAAATCAAGTTCCTCATCAATAAGTGATTCTATCACATAGGGCTTGTTTTCAAATCAAATAAGTGAGTTTCTCACATCATATACGGTCAAACAGATGATAATCGGTATACTCACCAGTAAGATGAACCCTCGTGCATACCTTGATACGGGAATGTGTCGTGATGTGGATGAACACCGGTCGGTAAGTATAAATCATACCTTAACGTATCCCCTCGCCATGATTACATCTGATAAGTTGAGCTTATGTGGACAACAATACCGATAATCGTTATAGGATGCTTATCTTAATGTTAACTAAAAGAACAACAAGAGTGTTTTGACATGACCGTACACTGATATGATTCTCTTACCCTCGAAACTCGCAAAAAGAATGTCTGTAAATATTTGTTTACTGCTTTCGTTTCTGTATCTTTGTATATATTTATTTATTGCTTTCCGTCTTTACTTTTGAAAAATGAAACATTTCAAAAAGATTTTAGACGTTTTTAATATAAACTTTTTAAAATCCAAAAAGATTTTGCTTCTAGTTTATTTTTGATTGACTGATGTTGGAACTCGAGTCTATCCTACCCAAAATCCTGATTATAAGCCGGAAAACAATTGCATCTTCATAAATGGTCGAAGTTAACATATTTTTAAAGTTAAAAGATTAAAATTGTACATTTTCTAAACTTTCAAACTGTTGTCGGTTGGTGTTTGATTGAGATTTGATCTCATATGTGTCTTTTGTTTAAGTGTTGACTATATTCCAAGCGGTGTTCTCATTATGCGTTTAGCTTTCTTGCATGTGCAGATGCTAAAGGTGAGGAGAACATGTTCGATGACCAGCTTTGGAATGAAGACACAAAGTGGAGGCACTCAAAGGATAAAATGATTGAGTTGCCGCTGACCTCTCATCAACACCACAAGGATCTAAAGAATTGAAGTTCAAAAGATTCACAAGCATGACTCAATGGAGAGTTCATTCTAAGGGGGAGTTTGTTAACACACTTCCTAAATTAAATGGGGAGTTTGTTGATACACTTTCTGCTTACGACGCGTGAAGACGTTGAAGATCCTCCGACATGAAAGACATAGAAGACGAACCATCACGAGTAGCGTCCAAGGGGGAGTTTGTTGATACACTTTGTGTGGACGCGACTCAGCTCGGTTCGACTCGGCATTGAAGACTTGAAAGGACGTCAAAGACTTGAAGACATGAAGATCGAGACAAAGCTACAGCCAAGGGGGAATTTGTTGGTGCACTTGTGTCTGTACTTTGTCTGTATTTCGTCATGATACAAAACGATGTCTTGTATTAGTCTGAGTTACGTCTTAGGTTTGTTACAATGTGTGTTCGATGTAAGTTTGACCAAGTCAACCATCCTCCGGTTTGACTTGGCCAAACAGTTAGCACATTGGTTGTAAGGTGTGTGTGTCGAAGGATGAGTATTCGAAGGATTGTTTGGATCCTTCGATGAGCTCGAAAGATAAACCTTCGATGGATGCTGATGGACCTCGAAGGATATCATCCTTCGAGGTATATGTGATCCTTCGGTAGGTTTCTGGTCGATAGATGATCCTTCGATCAGTCTAACTGATCCTTCGACCAGACGAGCTGTGTTGAGTATAAATACTCATGTTATGTTTTCACTTCTGATGGGAGAAGACAAGTGAGAGCACACACACACACGAGAGAACTTTGAGAGTTTATAGAATACATCTGTAAACATTGAGCTTGTAACTGATCTTTTCATACGTATTAATACAGAGGTGTTAATCGGTGAATCTTGCGTGTCGTGTATTGTCGTCTTCTATCTCGGTTTGCCTTTCCGGTTGGATTCCGCACAACCGGGTTGGTTAGTATACAAGGATTAGGCGACTAGATCCTCCCCTAGCCGGACCTACAATTGGAGAAAATTAACAAGACATCATAATATCATAATCTAATCAACTGGAGACATGATACAGATAAAAAGTACAGAGCATATCAAGATTAAAAGATCCTAATATAATAAATATAACCATCTAAGGTGATTATTGATATGGTAAAAAGTAAGCTAATGGGTACATGAGCTTATAAGACGAAAGTAATCAGGCACCGTAACAACAAACATGGTGGCGGGTGGATGTAGCGATAACAGGTCTTAAGATCTATCAATATGACTCTATAAAATAAAAATGTATCGACTAGCTTGGAGTCGGAAGTCATCGCCATGATAGATAACATAACAAATACATTTAAAAAGAGAAACTCACCCATTAATGAATGCAGATATGAGGAATAACTTCTGGCATAACCACCTTCTATGGAACAGGAGAAATAGGAATTGGTGTTGGCCATCTTGGAATCACAAATGGCACCACTACACGCCATGACAGGGCATCAACAACACCAGCAGCTTTACAAGCAAAATCCAGCCTTCTGTTCTGAATACTATATGACACCACACAAGCAAGCTCCACACAC